>CM076087.1:41446241-42827710 GCA_038088585.1 Chrysina gloriosa
ATTTGGTGTCAATTTTTATCAATGACTTTTTGCTTCCTCTAGTAGCAATATAAACCTTATTGCGTTTATCAGAAAAAGCTGTAAGTGTGGTTTGACATCATCATTATTCTAATTTCAAGAAGTTTGGTAAAGAACAAAAAATAATAATGCTTTTTTCTTCTTCCTGCTTTGTGGGGTAATGAGGGGCATGACCTGCTTTCCTTCAATATTAGGTCTATAAATTATTGCACCATTTTTTCTTGGTTGTCCTACCACTCTCCTTCTATTTGGTAATTTCTTTCACTGTCATTATTCTGTATTTTTGCCATTCTGTTGATGTGGCTGCTCCATTCCCTCTTTCTCCCTTTGACCCATTTTTTCCTTTTTCTATCTTACATACGTGCCTTATTTCTTCATACCGTCATCTACCCCATAGAGTTTTACTAGCTATCTTTTCGAGTTCCTTCATTGCGGTCGTGTCTAATATTGTGTGTGTTCTACTAGTTTCTGATCTCGGGTTAGCGGTATTTGTCATAATCGGTCGGACTAGTTTTCAATATGCTGGTTTCTATTTCCTTCTATAAGAATTCGCGGCTTCACACTATATCATTAAGATACCTTGTGTCCTTTATTTATCTGCTGCGTCACTTATATTTTTCCTACACTTCATAGCCAAATGACAATTAGATGGTGCCTAATTAGGACTATATGGTTGGTGATGGAAAACAATACCTTCTTTCTCTTCTTAAACTGCGTTATTCACTTTGATTAATTGCTGAATGTGCACATTTGAATTGTTGTCTGCTAAAATATCAAGTAGACAATATCTCTGTAATCTTAACACACTGATAACATAACCGCCTCTACAGTAATATCAGCTTTTGAATATCTGTCGATTTGCTTTAGCTTTCTTTCTCTTTCGCAGTTAACATTATTGTTGATATTATGAACGCCCCAATTGCATGCACTACTTTTTCAGTAAATTTGGTAGTCTTCATTCTCCACATAAACGAAGTAACTGCTTGTAACTTGTTTTGTTATCTGCTTTTTCTTGTTACAGTTGTTATTAACAATTACACTAGATCACTAAACATTTGCTAAGTTTCTAATTATCATGAAAACTTAATTCCTAAACCTGTTGGTAAAGATAAATTTTTGTTGGTTAGGATTTTGTGCGCTACACTACGTGAATGATTAGTCCAACATTTTTGGACCGTTTTGGACCCCTGAGTAACATTCTGCGTAACTGCAGGGTACTAAATTCTTACAACAATAGATACATAATGCCATAAGTATATCAGACTACTTCTGAAATTTCCTTCTTTACTGCTATATTATATACAGAGCTACATACATATGAATATAATTTGATCTAACCATATACGTCTTATTAAGTAACTTATTATACGAAATTCTGCTGGATGATGATCGAAAACAATACATCTCCATACTTATATTATGTTCGACTCAAACAAAATTCTAAGCGACGTTGCACGGCGTATAAAATTTATGAAAGGAAAATTTCGTAAGACCAAAAAATATGTACTCGTTGTAAAAACATGTTTTTCTCGTGCGAGCTTTCGAGCGTCCTGTGCTTTCATCGCAGCACAGACTGGTGATCCCAAGTTTATTATGCAGCTGTTCAGCCGCCGACATGTGAGCATTATAGAACCTACCTATCGAGGAAAGGTAAGAGGTAGACGGTGAAATCTGCACGGCATTGAGCAGACAACCTTTTATTTTTATTTGCGGCTTATAATAAATGCGTGATCAGAAATTCAAAGAGGCGTATAAGCAGCTTTTAAATGTAAAGTTTAACAAGTTGCTGAATTGTTAAGCAGGAATAGCAAGAATTGAAATTCATAGTGAGAAAATAGCTTTCAGTAATCCACTGTTATCCTAGTTTTATGGTGAGTCTGTGAGCTTCAACTTTTGCTAATGTATAGGTATTATAGTTAATTAAATTGGGAAGTTATATGACCTTCTTGGATATGTTAAATGCTGAAATCACATCTGTGTGTTGATCGGCATCAAAACTGCTTTGCTAGTTGCATTAAAGAATGTTTTCACTTCGATGAATGCCGTATTTTTACTTACAAGAGAACACCGGCAACACGGAAATTGAAATTTGGTGGGTTTGTAGAGAGGTCCAATGTAAGATTATTGCGCTTATTCTTATCGGTAGGATCGCCCATTTGTGGAGTGGAAGGTGTTCTAATGAAAATACTATCCCTGAAATTTGTGCAAATATCCCGAAAACTATTAGAGATATTAAAAAAGTTGACAAATTTTTAGGTGTTTGAAGAATACTAAATGGTAGCATAGTAGCCATTTCAAAATTTACTCATTTCGATAGGGAAACTACCCCAACCCAACTCTTTTGAAATGACGTTACGGTGTCATTTAGTACTCTTCAAATAATTAAAAACCTGTTTTAACTTTTTCTTAATATCTCCAATAGTGTTCGAGATATTTTCACAAATTTCAAAGGATAATATATTTATTAGAGCGGTCTCCATTCCACAAATAGGTGATTTTGGCGATAAGAAGATAATAATCTTACATTGGACCCCTCCACAAATCCACAAAATTTCAATTTTTTTTTTTTTTGAGAAGTCCGGTTTGCCGGTGTTCCCTTGTTAATGTTTCTTGTGAGTATCTAAGTTCTGAGAAAATACAGTTAAATTTAAGAATAAGGAAAAGTGATGTACTTCAGTCTGCAATGTTGCCCTTCTTACAAAGGGTTTGAAACTAAATATTTCAGCAAGATAATGCGGACCTCACACGACACGTCACACTATGCGTTTTCTAAGGGAAAGTAATGTATCAGTTCTTCCATGGCCTGCATCCGATTATCATCCCGTATTAAACGCGTATGGGATATGATCGGACGTTGGCGTCGGCTCTTGCATAATCCAATCCCAGCTACTACCACTGACGAACTATGATATAAATTCTAATTTTTTACTGCATATATTTTTGTTGAAAACATAAAAATTAATAGACATCAACGTAGGCTTACCTGGCGTATCTTCTCGAATTGTATACCTGGGATTATTTCTAGTATCTATAGGAAGCATATTTCGTATCCACGTAATTTTCGGTGTGGGAATCCCAGAAACTGAACACGCTAATATCGCATTGTGTCCGACTTCCACTACCTTATTGGAGAGAGGGTGCTGAGTGATATGTGGAAATCCGGGCGGTAGTTTATCAGCTGAAACAAAAGAATGTGGATTTAGCCCAAATTTGGCAAATACATCAAGTATTCACAATTTTTTGTACAAAACTAGGAGCTGAAATGAGTGAACGAATTGTCAATTTATGTAAACAATTAGCATAACCACGGAAGCACAAACGTGCTAAAAAATAGACTTGCACATATTTATTACGAGATATGCTCAAAGATGTTATACTACAGGTTCGCTCCAACACAGCACAAATCTAGTTTGTGTATCATCTGGTACATGCGCAGAGCAAATTTAGCGCCCCAATTTTTTTTGCGCATGTACGCGACGATTCACAAACTGGCTTTGTGGTGTGTTGGAACGAACCTTATATAACAGTGGAAGTTAAACTGACTATCTTCTTATATCCTAGGCTTATCAATAGTCGACCGCCAAAAACTTGATCGCATTACATCCACAATTGTATATAGTTTCCTGTTGATCAATTGAAAATGGGTAGTCGGAATAATAATTTGTATTTTTTTGATTCCCGGTATTGAAAAATTACGCGAGAATCTTTTGAATAAAACCCATAAATATGCATTCGTAAAATTCACACGAATTAGCGAATATTGGATTAAATCAATAATCGTGCACATATTCGCCGAGGTCGATCAACATTCATAATGAGATGCAAATAGAAATTTTAAATCGGTCGCTCGGCATCATAACATACAATAAGCTCATTGAGTCGACCGCATCATCCATTTAATCTATTAACAAATTTCCACTAGCGTCCGTTCGGCGCACAAATCATAGCATAAATTATAGATTCAGCCGTATTGTCGGCTTAACCGGGCAACGCCATCCAAAGAGCTTTTCCATGTTGTAAATAAATTTTGCATTTTGCATGGGATATATCGCGACAAATGCTGGACATTTCGGCAAGTCTGTGGCGTGAATATGTAGGTCGATGGATAAATATTGGATGAACATTTAAAAGTGCACGTTATAATGAAGTATAACTGTTTGATGGAATGTCTAGATCTATTTAGGTAAATTTGTGTCAATCATAATGGATTGGATGGACTGGATTTATCTAAAACAGAATATGTGAGAAAGCTTCAGGTCACTGACATTGGTACGTTCCATATGGACAAGAAATCTGTAAATCCATTTAAGGTAGTGTGTTCGAAAATAAATTACGCCAAAATAGTATTTGGAAGAATATTCATTCTTCATTTTTCTGCTATGCGCAATATTTAACAAATTTACAGCTTAGAGGATGCATCCTTTTTATTTTAATATTATTATAAAACTGAAGTGTATGCTATTTTGACAAAAAGCCATTCTGTATGATCTAGATGGGGAAATAAAATTTTGAAAAACATAGTCAGTATTAGTAGGGAGTGTTCTGGCTCTAGAGAGGATGAAACCGAAGTTATTCAAATCGAGGATGAAATTGGAATTTTGGAATCTGATAAAAGTATGCAAACAGGGGAATTCTCAGACAGTGAACAAGAAAATCAACAGAATTTAGGTCTTCACAGAAAAAGGATGGGTATCCTATCCGATTTTGAGTCTGCGAATGAGACAAGTATTTAAAGATCGGCCTAAAATTCGGATGCTTTTGTGGAACAGAACTAGCGGTCGATGGAACAATTCGGACGAAATTCGAAGTGGGCGGATCTAGTGCTCGAGCACCTGTCCAAAACAAATCTTCAAAAACATCGCTTGACCTACTGGCTACGTAAAACGAAATGTGATGGAAGGTAACGTAAGCAGTTTTTTTCATTTACTACTTTACTACTAAAGTCCGGTTCAAATTCACACAATATATGCCAGAAATGCCGCAGAAATTTGGCATAAAGTTTTGGTTGATAGTAGATATACAATTTAAATACGTTATAAATGGATTCCCTTACTTCGATAAGGATGAAATGCTTCAACAAACTTCAACACCCGGGCGAATTTGTCGTTTTCAAGTTATCCGAACCATATCTTTATCAAGGCAGAAATATAACAACGGATATTTTTTCACTATTATTCCTCTAGCTGAAAAATTAGTTGCAAACAGAACCAGTTTAGTTGGAACTTTCGAACCAACAAGAGAGAACTTCCAATGCTAGCAAAAATCAGGACAGATAAAATGAAGTTGTATTCATCAGAACATTATAAGTCAGGAAAATGCATACTCACTATATTTAAAAGTAAGCCAAATCTAAAGGTACTGTTACTAAGTACTAAACATACGCTTATAATACTAAAAGACAATAAAAACTGACATCAGAAGCAATAACATATTACAATGAGACAAAGTTTGGAGTCGACGTAGTAGACCAAATGGTGCGCAAATATACTTCCAAAGCACCATCTTTTCGATGGCCTCTCCAGGTGTTCTTCAACATTTCAGATTTAGTGGCAATAAACGCATGGATTTTATACAAAGGGTGTACTGGATCAAAATTATCCAGAAAGAATTTTCTATTTCAGTTGGCCAAAGAACTTGCAGAAAAAGAAAAGGAAGAGTACAAAAGCATAGATTATAATAAGCCTGTTGTGTAGTGTTCGTCTTGGGAATTAGCCGGATTTTGCTGGTGAAACTGAATTCCCCAGTTTTTCCATTGAGGACGGCAACTTAGTTGTCGAAATACGTATCTGGATTTCTC
Organism: Chrysina gloriosa; assembly: GCA_038088585.1. Taxonomy (NCBI): domain Eukaryota; kingdom Metazoa; phylum Arthropoda; class Insecta; order Coleoptera; family Scarabaeidae; genus Chrysina; species Chrysina gloriosa. The sequence continues at coordinate 41,452,057 of CM076087.1, forward strand.
CGAAAGGTGTGGTAAGGGTAATCTAATTTATTTTATACACTATTTTTGCTAGTCTCCTTATTCTTATTTGCGATCTTGCGAATGTCTCTAGGGTCCACAATTCGACCTGTCAAAAGCGCATCGAGGTTTGGAGTATAACTAGCGGAATCGAACCGGGCCCTTTGAACTTTGTAGAAGGTACAATATACCAGGAGCAATACATAAATGTCTTAAAAACGTGTTACTGCCACACTTCAAGCAAGGACGTCGCATTCCGGCAGGATACATATTTATCCTTTCTTTCTATTATATTAAAAGATGTGTTTGTTATTGAATTGGTGATCAATTTAAGGATCATATTTTCTTCATATCTTCAGGTTTCTACTCAAATTTCGGAAACAAGCTTGCTACTTATTCCAAAATAATTGTCAGAAAAAGTAGGCTTATTATTGTGGTATACATCTACAAAGCAAATTGAGTTACACACCACAGAGGAGTTAAATAGCCGATCATTGTCCATGATAATTCAAGACTATGTGGAATAGTCGTTTATAACTAGAGACGGCAAAAAACGGTCCCACCCTATGAGCCTCAAATTGTATTGATACTGTCTAAATGGCATGGGCAACCTTTTTTGTAGAAGTTTTCTGCTGTGAGTAATCTTGAAAAATATACATTTTTGTAGTATCCTTATGATTCATTATGAATTAAGTTTAGACGGGCCGTGCTAATATGCAACGAAAGAATTCAGTAGCGGGCCGGACAAACCTTACTCGAGGGCCGCATGTGGCCCGCGGGCCGAAGGTTGCCCATACCTGGACTCTAAATTATGATAACTTTTGCTAGCAGCAACATATAGGTTATAGCTAATGAATAATAACATAACACTAATTTACGTGTTTATACAAGAAAAAGTTGTCATAATTTAAAAAGTACTAATATTCATACAAGCCGACCATTGCCTCAACTCGTAACACTCACGGAGTTGAATGGTACTTGCTTACTTCATTTATAACAACATATATAAGACTACTATCCGCTGGATGTTGAATTACATACAGACCGAAAATGACCGATGCGATTGTGTGTTTATATACATACGTACATAGGTGGTAGTTGTACATACGAGAATTGCCCATGTTATAAAATGTGATAACTAGAAGTAGAAGAAGGAATGTTTCTTTCCGTGTATGTTATAAATTTGTTTAAATCTGCTTGTATCTCGGCTTTTACGCAAAAATTTTATAGTAATGGTGGCAACTGCAGTGAACTAGTACACGTAAAATATCTGAATGTATATTAGATCGGTCCTAATTTTAATTTTTTCGAATTTGTATCACGGCAAGCACTGAACACATTTCATTTGGTGTCAAAAAAACACAAAAAAATTGAGCACGATTGGACAATTTTTGGCCGTGCCTCAAGCCACTCTTTGTTTTTATTATTAGAAATAAGAATAAAAATCGTTTTTTTAATATATAGTTTTAATACAAAGCAATGGCAAACAAAAGACTTCGATCGGATGACGATATTTTGTTAATTGGATCAATTGATCATCAAATTACTGGTGGTAAATAACCATCAAGAAAACAAGTGCTACAATTATTATTTTATAATTTACGAATAGTTGGGTTAAATTTAAGAGAAAGTACTAAATTAGTTGTTGCTGAGGTTAGCACATTTTGGCAAAAAGCACGAATTCCAACACACCACGAAAAGAAAAGCATTGACAAAGTGGGATAATTATATATCAACGAAACTGAATTTATATTATATTGGATGATTTATTCGAATATCGCGCACGCAGCAGATTGCTCTAACAATTGTTTCGGTATGATTACATACCATTCTCAAAGAGTGGAATATGACTAAAAGTAAAAAGAATACATCAGAAGCCGTGTTTAATTTAGTAAAAGGATATACAATCCTTGATCTCGTTCAAATTATTTACTTCGACACAACTTCACGTAAGGTGCTGCTGCTTTGCTTGAAGGAAAACTACGTCGCGATTTATTATATTTTACATGCAGACACCACATTTACGAATTGTTCATCCGAAAAGTATTTGAAATTAGAGTTGCTACAATAGCAGCACAAGAAGTAATATTTTTAATCGCTTTAGCAAACATTGGAATAATATTGCTAAGACAAATTACAAAAGGTGCTTGGAAGATGAACATATTGTTAAAGTATTGACTACTGAAGAACGTGATGTAATCTTAAATTGCTGTCTTGATAATTTGAAGCAAGCTCATCGTAGACATGATTACAAAGAATTATTACAATTAGCAATTCATTTTTCTTGGTGGTACAGTGCCGAATTTTAACACCTTTCGAATACCTGTCGCAACTTCACATGCTGGATGGATGTCAAAAGCAATTTATATACTTAAGATGTATTTGTTCTGTGATTAATTCGATATGAGAAAACAAGAGCTGAACGATATACGTAGTGTCTGTCTTTTCGTGGTTCGTAAAAGCCTGGTTAGGATACACCAAAGCAATTAAACCACCAAATCAAGACCTAAATTTAATTAGTAAAAATATAATTGCTTACACTGAACGATATATATCTTTTATGGTATTTGTCCGAAGAAGCAGTCGGTCTTTGATTCTAGTGTTAGTGTTGATATTAAGAGAAAAATGGTTGAAGAAATTCATGTTCACACAAATAAAGAAAAACTGTAAGCGAATCATAGCTAATCCAACAAATATCCTTGAAATATATTCAGAAACAGATTTAAGCGATTTTGTAAATTCAAACACACACGAGTTCTCAAATTTGTCAAAACCTATCTGTAGTGGACGATGCTGTTGAAAGAGGTGCAAAATTCAGTACAGATTAAAATTAACACAAAATAAAGAAGAGAAACAATTTCCTTTTCAAGTGATCAAAAGAATATAATATGAATTACCCCACCTTTAAAAAACTTCACTATTAAATTAAATTAATATTAATATGTAATTCATTAAAATATTTTAGTTTAAGATTCATTTTTCAAATAATTTTGAACAAAAAATAAAAAAAAACAGTTTTTAGTCTTATTTCTAATAATAAAAACAAAGAGTGGCTTGAGGCACGGCTAAAAATTATCTAATCGTGTTAAAAATTTTTTTGTGTTTTTTGACACCAAACGGAATGTTTTTAGCGCTTGCCGTGATATAAAGTCGAAAAAATAATTTTCTTTACATATATAAGGATCGGTCTACTGGGCATCCACATATGACTAAAACACTCGATGTTTTTCAATTTGTTGTTCTGGTTAACCATACAATTTAGTTAAAAACTGCAGCATTTTAACATTAGTATTTTCTGAGTAGCGCATTTTTGCGAAAACTTCCATTGAGTAATATCTGCTTACTGACAACGATATGTTGGAGATGGAAAAATAGCTATAATTTAAGCAATTCTCACAATTTTGTACATTGGATTTACTTATCCGTGTTCATAGTTTCGACTTTAAATAGGGCGGAAGAGCTACTTGATATTAAGCAAGGTGTAAGGTTGCACTAATTGCGGTAGTTTGATTATATTGTTTCGAGTGTGCAAATTAATGTCATATTCAGACAATATAATTTATATATATTTATATATCCGTAGTTTAAATTACTCCAGTCGTTCTTCTTTGGCATTCAGTGCTTGAATACGTCTTTGTTAATTAGGAGGGATATGGAACAAATCATTAGAGGTAATAATGGTCAAATACTTGTATTATAACACCACTTTAAAACACTAAGCACTTGCATTTTATCACAAAGTTTTACTATTCGTTCTGCCTGTTAAATAATTATTTACATTAATTTTGTAATTGATACGGATTAAATTAAGGTTGCATAGAACTAGTAACCTCAAATCATATTGACTTGAAAATGCGATGCGTATTCCATCGTTATTTGCAAAATGATAAATTACAATCGAATAAAATTATTAACTTACTGTGAATAATTAATTCCCATTATTATTTGCGAATAGAAATTGTTATCGTGGAAATTGCAAAAAGTGTTTAAATCTAATTAATCAATAAACATATTATAGCCATAATGTGATAATTAATTCAAATGTACACAAACAAATTAATTATGCGTATTATGAACGTATTTTATGTCAATAATTGAATTCCTGTAACATAATGAGTCTAAACAAGATTTTCATATGACAAAGTAGTTGTTTCCTTGGTTGTAACAACGAGAAATAATGTTTAAAACTATGCTAACTTTTGGATTTCTAAATGAGATATTCATACAATGTACAGCAGCCGGCACATCTAAGCTTCCAGTCTGGATACAGAGACATAGATTGGTCAACTGTATTTCCAACGCGTTAAGTCCTGGATTGTGTCATGCTACCATCGTTTTAAAAGCGAATTTGTTTGGTATACGAGGTGTGTAAATATAGTAATGAGGGCGATAGCGTAGTGTTCGATCGAGCAACATTGGCGACGTGAGACTTAAATGGGAGGGGAGAGGGTGAACGTGTGATACGTCATAAGTCACTTTGTTTGTCTGTAGTGATTGTTTTAGCGAAACAGGTTTCGCTCCGGTGTGCTTTCTCTTAACAAGCAGTTTTGAGGTTTTGGAAAATTCTGGAGATCAAAGGAGCCAAGTCGGGTAAAAAGTATACATGCGGCACCACTGCAGACTTCATGAATTTTAGCCATCAATCCAACAGCTTTGTGGCTGGAAACCTTATGCTGATGAAGCAGGACTCCTCGTCGCCAGACTTCACCTCTCCCCTTCAGTTTTTATTTCAAGCGATCCAAAAGTTTGGCATATATTGAGTTAATCGCTTCGCTCTTTCCTCGATAATTTACTAACAAGATTATTTTAGTGTCTTAGGAAGTCCTAGCCATGACCCTCCCTACAAATGGGACGGTCTTTGCTCTTTTTGTTGTTCATCCCTTGACTGTTAATTGTTCTGATTGTTGTTAGGCTTCGAGGGTATAATAGTGGATTCAGCGTTCATTCAAATTAAGAAACTGGCGTAAAAGTCTATTGGGTTTGATTCGGTAGCAAAGTAAACACTGTTCCGATGCAATCATGTATTGTAGTTTTTATCCGGAGAAGTGATCGCACCATTCACCTTGCCAACAGTTCATTTAGTCCCCACGATATCAGTCTGGATGTGCCCTCCCTTTCGATACATCAGTAACTTAACTCTATCCTTTTCACTCGGCGGTAATTCATTCAGTTATGGCGGATATTGTTCTTCAAGAACGCTTAGCATCTCGAGCGCTCGTACACCCACGTTTGAAGCCTGCAACACGCGTTTATTTTGATTTGGTTTTCATCAGGGTAAGACTAATAAGTCCTTTAGTAGTACGATCTTGTAACTTAAATGCATATTTGCATATTAGCACAAATTTGATTTGTTAAATTTTACCTACGTGCCCATCATCCAGTATTTGTATTCTCAGCTAATAATTCATAACAGTGAAAAATATAATCATGTAGGATTTATATACAAGTGAGCGAAGGTGCGAGGTGCAAATATGTTCACGCGGATTGTGCTTTTATGGAATGTGTAATGACATTGCGAGCTTTAGTGACGTAAAATAGCCAGCGATTTCTGCAAAATTGCACTTACCACTACAGACGAAATCTGCCACCATTGTATTTAGGGCGTAAATTCGTTTAACACGCCAGCAATGTCGACATAGAACATAATTAACAATGCACTTATTGTTTCGAAACAGATTTTAGTTTAAAATTCTATCGTTTCCTGTATGCTGTTTTACTTACATTAGGTGGTAACTGAGTGCGATGTAAAAGTTAATGAAAATTGTAGGGTAACAATCCGCGTAATTTTTAAAACGGTTCGGGTTATTCGAATGCATTCCAAAAGCCATTCTAGTCATGAACTTTTAATCGAAGCACTTCTTTAAAGTGCTCTAAATATTTAAAGTTGGTTAAACACAGTTTGCATTAGATGCTAGAGTGCAGATTTGTTGTTAATGGAAATGAAGGATACCGCGCAGCCATCTTCCTGCAATTAATTTTTCAGGCAACGATCTTGAAAGCAACCGCGGATGTCGGTTATCAGTTATTACCTTTACAAAGATAAAATAATTGATTCTACATTTCCAAACAGCAATCTTTCTAAATTTGGAAGTTTATCGGAATCATCCTTTAATTTACTATTTCAAAGTTATCCCCATACCATAAAAGAAATACATTGCTCAAAACAATTAAGGGATATTGAACGTTTTTGTTATTAGTTTGCTAAGGTGGTAAGGTAAATGCCAATTCAATATTTGAGTAACTGTGTCCGAAAGTTGCAAATCATAAAACATCAGTAAGTTTCACTACAATATTGTTTTCTTCAAAATTAGAAAAGAGCATTTGACGTATAAACTGGATGATTTATTCAACCCTTTTTACAATATGAGAAACAAAGAACTTACTAATATATCTGATCACTACGAGCTGCCAAATGGCGGCATATCTTACAGGCATGGAACCAATCACAGTATTTTTTCCTAGTCAAGATATCCATTCATTGTTTTATGTGTATGTAGAGTTTATGAGTGGAGCAACATCTGTTGATGTAACTTTTAACCGTAAATAATTAAAGATAAGATATGAGATGGAAAGCGCATTTAGCTTTAATACATTTTTAGTTGAGACCAACTTTACTTTAATCCTTATAAGAGAAACTTTGGGAATTATGTAAGACCAGGCGGATTTAGTATTAAATATGAAAAGATCTCTACATCCTTATTTTATTATTTTATTTTTAGATTACGTCAATACTGCACTTTCATTTTAGAAACTAAAACCCAGATGGTACAGTTCAGTTAAGTGTAGAAACATTATAAAGATGTTTCGATGATAAATTCTAGTTTATGTTCTCAGGTCTTCCGACTTAGCAATATAATTTATTTTACATGCTAGTTTAATTCCCAAGAAAGGATTTCTTTTATTACGTTTTAATGCGACAGAATTTATTGCCACATAAAAGGATGTTATTTAGTTGAACGCTTTGTACCTAATATATTGTATAAAACAAGACGAATTTTCAACAATATTTAGTTTTGTGTGTTATAATACATTATCCAGGGTAGACATTAACAAACGAATACCTTCTTAACACATTTTATTATTACACACATTGGAATTCATTGGTGTAGTAATGCTAATGCTGCTCATATTTGAAGAAAACTAGGATAACATAAGAACTATGGTTCTAGCTATATTGAATATGTATGCGCATATCTTCTGGATATGAAATTAGCAAGTTAGTATAGGACTCTAGTTGTAATGGAAAAATAACGTCGCCACTCAATTTCGGTCTAAATAGTTTCTGTGTTATAAAAATGTTATATCTTGTACCTTTTATTTATAATTGTGCTATCTATTTATTACCACGTACATGAAAGCTTGAAATTAAGGGAAATGGAAGTCGTTTAAAAAATTCCATATTATAAATTTCTTTGTTCAATCCTGAAAGTAAACCAAATTATTCTACAAGGTTATGCAGAAAAAATCGTAGAAAAAATGCGTTTATAGCCTTTTTATAGCAGGTTATTGTTGAAATTAACACGATTCACACACTTGTTTGATGGGTGTGGCATTTGTAAACATATGTATACGATTAGAGCTTTTGTCAACTGAAGGATCTTTAGTTTCCTACCAAACGCTATTTATGTTACCACATACATTAACACACACTAACAGAATCAAGGAATGAACGGATTTCAATATTTCGGTTTTCAAAGAGAAGAATTGGAAGGACACCCTAGTGTTTTAAGACAAATTATTTCTGATCCCACACCTTGTCGCAATGTCTAAATATCAATTGTTGTCGACTACTATTGCGTGTTTGAAGTCTGTAAGTCAGTATATTCATATTGAATTACAAAGGTTTCAAGCACATATGATATTATATCATATCATATCATATCATTCTGAATCTGACATCAGTGAAAATTCATTTTATTGTGCAAACTCATTCTATGTAAAACGTGTGTAGTCTTAACGTAAAAAATCAAACATCATTCAGTCAATAAGTTAGTCAAGGGATTTTATGGAAGGTTACAGAAACTGTTAAAAGTATTTGCGTGTCATTTTCCCCTGTTTCAAACTACATCATGGAGTTTAAATGTGGCCGTACAGATATTGAAGGCTATTTCAGTAGTGAATGGGCCAAACATAGTATATTAGAAATGTTATAAAGGATGATGCACAGGTGATTAAAGATGGTCAGGCAAGATAAGACTACAGACATTTCAATTAAAGGTGTTTACTAAATATATTTTAACGCAACACTTGGCAATGATAAAGCTCACACAAAGTGGGTGTAGCATCTATTGAGGGGTTATCAGGTACGCATTCGACTGCAAGTGTCCTAGAGTTGTGTGGACCCTAGACTCTGTCGAAGACAAACGACGAGACCACAATAACAGTGGGGACTTTGAATTTTCAGGAACTTCCGAAAACATAGAATTACTGGAAAAAATGGTTTATATCGACAAAATAGGTTGAATCCCCAAAATCTTGCCACAGTGGTGTTTTCTGAGAATTTGAAGATATTTAATTTGATGGTTATTAAATACAATTGCATTACGATGACGGTAACAATTCAAGCTGTTGTGAATATTGATTAGTCACATTTTGTTTCGTTCTCTATGACGATTTATGTAGAGCATTTGACAACTTGATGGAATCAGTAGCCCTAGCACAAAATAGAAATGCTTTCTGTTGGAGCTAATGCATAACTGCTCTTAAACTATAAATTCTATCAAGCGTAACTATACGTATATCCGCTGATTTCATTAGATGCGGAAACTTGCATGAATGGGATGGAATCATAGAAAAAGCTCCAAAAACTCCATCCTTCAATCGCATCCTTATTTTCGTCTTAAGCGGAACTCTTTCACACAGTGTAGAACTCAATTAGGGGAACAATTCGAATTCATTACAGGCGACGACCCGACGTCAGCGGAGGAAACGAAGTTTCTCCCGCAAAAAATTATTAGCGTAGGGATGTCAACGAAGAAATAAAAATGCCGTAAGTGTAAAGATTCCCTTAAATTGCCACCGCGCGTTTCTCGAGCGGAACGAAGTTAGGAGTAGTTTATACTGCAGCCGGTACGTGCCTTTTAAAAACATCCATCCATTGCGAATCTTTTCCGCACAGTAGAGAAAGAAGTAAAAAATGAAAGAAAAAAGAATATAAATTCCGTAACTTGTTTGCATGCATCAGCCAAAGTGAAAAATTAGATCACCGCGCAGTATGAAAGTTTATGTGTGTTTATATTTTGTAGTAGAGAGGCATTTTTATGAGTTGAATAATATGAAGCCATTAGGAAAGCTTTTAGCCGCTAGCAAGTTACATATATATTTTTATGTAGAACTTTTTACACGCCTAAATAATACGGAAAGGTGTATTATACAGATAAGTGCACATAGGATACTCATTCATCTACATAAGTATATTTTTACTTCAATAACGATGCGCGGCTCTAGTTTATAATGGTGATGCATTACGCTCGCGTGGAGCACGTAACCAAACACTTTCATAAATACAGAAGGAGGTAAATGGTTTGAATAAATCTGCAATAATATGAGGATGTACGTTTCTTTAGAACTGGCATTTTTTAACAGGCTGAAATAAAAAACGTTTCGACTGACGATGATTTTGTGAATAATGAATCGTTTTGCTAATATAAATTTGCCACAACTGACGATGACGCATGGGATGTATTCTGAGAGTGAAGAGTGACACGACAGTTTGCCCTAGTTTTCGTTTTTGTTGATTACTCCCGATGATTATTCTCTAGGGTGACAATAACAACATGATCAGGAATACCGAAAAAAGCGACGAATATTTGCTTCTCAACAGTTTGTGAAATGATGAACATTGTTGAATTTGATTAACTTTGGAATACTGGAACATAGGATTATTGTTATATCTCAGATTCATATCAATAAATTCAAGCTTCATTACCTGAAATTACGTTCTAAATAAAACCTCAAATGCTACGATTATGTGTGAGCATTTCCTAGCATAGCACGCGTCACTTTTGGAACTTTGCTTAAACTGTGGGAGCTGAGTAATTATGCGAAATCGTGGATATTTTTCATATCCTAATATGAGGCTGACTTGAAATACATTGCAGAAGCTGAAAAATAATAATGGCCATGTTGTTGTCATGTTGAACCACCTCTAAATACGCACAGAAATGTGTATACTTTAGTTCTTTTATTCTCGAAAGTTGTTCTCTTTATATATTTATATATAATACACATGCAGAGATACTACTAAGCGCTTTTACTTTGCAACTATAAATACCTATATCCAAAACATCAAATTTCATGGTGATGAAATTTATAATACTTCTACACACTAGAATTCTTTATGTGCGGATTTAAGCAGAACTTCATCCACTTAAGGAAGAACAATAAAGCAACTTTTGTGAGTGCTGGGAAGGAACGAATTGAAGCCAACGAAATTGCCGACAGCCTTGACACGGCCCTTTGCCTTCATTTTCAACACCTAAAGAACATATAAATAAACACATAATAAATCGTGCACTTCAATTTATCTAACTTTTACAAGCAACCAACACTGAAATAGTAAGAAATTTGATGTCTCATATGTTTACAATTAAGGTTATGTTTTGTGGAACCTACAGAGAAGGCAAACATTCTTTTGGAGCTACAGATACATAGTTAATCTATACCTTTCTGTTTAATTCCCTTTTAGCAATTGTAAAATTATTTTATTAAATGTATGAACTGCCATAATATATTCACTGAGCTATTCAACAGTTGATTATTGCTTGAGTTATGCTGCTATAAAATGTATAGCGAGCGCTTTAACCATCCCCTGATGATTCCTGCAAGCCGTAATTTAGAATAATAAATTTATGAGAACCGGGGCCCCTCCTTAATTATAAATCATTAAATCATTACATATAATTATTATGTAAGAATCAGGAAAAGAGGTGAAATTTCGAATGTATCAGACATTTGATTTATGCATAGAAAGGAATAAATAACTGATAAAAAAATTGCCACTATCTCGGGGTCATTTTTATTTGGTTTACGCCAGAACGGCAAGATCTAACAATGAGATAACAGTTACATACGTTGATGAGAAAATAATTTTGGTATTGCATATATGAAAATCCTAGAACAGTAATAAACTGTTTACTACACCATTTGAATTTCATCCTTGAATCGCTTGTGGAGGACCAAAATTAATTCTACAAAATCCGTGTAGATCGACCTCAATATTATTAACCGTAGCAATCAATGACGAAGAAATATCAGTTACCACAAAAACTAAATATTTTTGGGTACGTTACTTTGATTGGATGTTAAACTGAAGGAGATACGTTGTTAGGAGAAAACGTTTTAGTGGTTACTTGGAAGGTAGTATAATTTATCTTTGGAAAATAAATCCCTGACATGTCTTCTTATTAATTATGGCGCTTTGCTTCTCCAACGATACTCCATATTCGTATGTACACCTTGTATATTTTAAGTTACTTTCAACGTCATTGTTTTGTCGCAGGAGTAAAAACAATCTATTCTTTTCACTGTGTGTTGAAAGTGCTGCCGGTAAAGAAGGAGGCACGATTTGCATTTGTTACAGCTCCAAACATCTACGGATAAAAATTCATGACGTAGGTAAAAACCCTAAATAGATAAAGTGTGTATATATGTATATATGTATATATATATATGTGTATATATGTATATATATATATATGTATATATGTATATATATATATATATATATATATATACACGCATAAGTGAACGAATATATATAATTTTAATTTTTAATGTAATAATTTATTTCAGAAAAACTTTTGATGGAGGCGCCTCCACTACGTCTTTTTGCATTACATTTCTTATGTATTAAAAGTTGGACTTGCTGAAACCTCCTTTGTTCCTGCTATCCGTATAAATCTTAATGTTCGAGATAAAAATTTCCTTCCATACGAGTGTTAATAATACTCTTTGGGTTAAAATATCGCTATTTTATTATATTTTCACTGAAAGGTTATATATATATCTACGCGAAATGGTAGTTCTGTGCCATATACACCCTTTTACCTAAAAAACACATACATAATTCATTTTTCCTTTTGTGGCAATAAATCCGAACGGTTTCCACTATATCTACGTTAAAATTGAATTATTGTTTTAATAAAGCATCTACGTTCCTCGGAAGTGTGACGAAACTGAGTATCGACAGATTTTGCAGTAATGTAATAGTCGTGTATTTATTATTACTCATAATTTCGCCGTCAATCTAGTATATCATATTGAGGTTCATACAGTATCGTCTATTTTAATCCATTTTGGCGGAGGATGACCTTACAGGCATACTCCATTAGTTTGGGAACCCGTTCATTGTAACGGAATATTAGCGTATAATAGTCTTAAAACTACCAACGCCGATATATGTAGACAGTGAAAACAATACGCGATTGTGACGCCAAGTTACATTAAACGACTTCCGCAAATACGGCATGTAGCCCTCACATTAGCGCTAATCTTTATTAATTATGGTAATACTATAAATTTGTGCATAATCGGCGGCTGCCATTAATCAAGCATAAAATGATTAGCTTAATGCGACTTGTAAAGCGCAGCTGATTAATCCGCAGGAAGTGATTTAAAGACCGCCGGAAGCATTAAATTACAAAAGTTTGAACACCGTCTAAAATTTAATCCGTTTCTATTATATGAAAAGCGGAGATCCGTTTTCGATCCGGGGAGTATTTGTAAAATTACATTCGTCGATTACAAGTTGTGAAATCTAATCCGTGAACGAGGCTTTCTGCTACATTTTGATACCATGTCTCAAAATGAGAAGGAGTAGTTTACATATCTCGCGCGTAAAGAGAAGAAGGTTGTTTTGAACTACTGAAATTTGAATGAGTTAGATACTTGTTAGATTGACATTCAGATAAACAATCAATAAAGTTATTATCATAGATTACTTTGTATTGCAAAAAGCGAGTTTTGTTAATTTTTTGACGAAAGAGAGAATGTTCATTAAACAAAATATATACAACATGAAAATTATAATGTTTAATCATTTATTTCAAAATTAATAATGTCATAGTTAGGTCACTGTTACAGATACGAGGAGTACACTGAAAATTTCGGGAACCAGCAGTGTAGTTGGTACCTGACGTATGATTTATACAAACTTGGCTAACTTAACATTTTAACTATACAGATACAGACAAGGACAAATTCACCATAGAATTGAATCATTACAGCCGGTTGAACACGCATAGCATAAAATAATGGTATGAATGCTGTTTTATTGGGCAGAGATAATCGTGTGCCCAAAAGGGACCAGATATATAACAAGGCTATTGAATTATTTAGAAAACGTAGGAAATCTAAATAAATATTTATCTTTTCGCACCAGTTTTGGATATTCTATGATGTATTATATATATTCACATACTAATAATATAAATGTATACTTAGTTTGTGATTCTATTTTTACCTTCCCCATGAAACAATAGTTTTCGATAACAATTTGTTCTGATAAAAAATCTCTAATTTTAGATTGTTTCTTTACTAATATGTATATATTGAAATGATGGCTTACGATAAAACAATCTAAAATTTACAGTTTTTTTAGAACAAATTTTAAGTTTTACAATAAGGTATAAATATATTGTGAAAGGCCCGCTTTTTAAAATTAGTTGGATAAATCCTCAACAGATATCGCTTTCATGGAATCACTGTCGTATTAAGAAGATGTCCTCTATAGTATTATATTTAATGTCCGACCGAAACAGGATTTGCAGCCGAAACCGAACCTTTGGCCTCGGTCTCAGTTTCGGCCAAAACCGAAATTTATTTAAACATATTAAAACTTCAATTGTATGCTGAAACATTGCTACATGTTATATAGTTCATTTGTGTTAAATGAAATAAAGAAAAACAACAATTACGGTATGTAGGAAAAGGAGATATTTAGGTATTAACTTGCTGACTCTGACAATTACGAGACACGAACTCGCCCGAACGAAGCACGACAATTCACGAACACTGAGTTTCGGTGCGGCCGAAGTTTCGGCTGAGTTTTGGCCGAAACTGGCCGAAACCGAAACCGAAACCGAATGTTCGGTCGGCCACTAATTATATTTTCTATGGATGAGACCACGGGGTGGAAAGTTAAGTTAGATGCGAAGGAATACATAATTAATACACTGAACATTCGTTAGATGGCGCAGTATGGCTGATTTGTATAGGTTTCTACTACGCAAGAAAGCATCAACCAATCACAGAACATCATCAGATGAACCAATGAAAAATCACCTAGTGTGTTCTGTGGAGTCAACATCAATTTTAAATGTGTTTTACGCCGAATTGGAGAGAGTTATAAAGTTTACCACGTTAACCATATTTATAGCGTTTGGATCAGTTTGCGTATTGTTTGTTTCGTTCTTGTTTTATTACGATTTTGTATTCAAGTATGAAGTCAAGCAACCCAAAACGATGTTGTGTGGTAGAGTGTACTGATATGGGTAGCCGCAGACACCGTTTCCCTAAAAATAATATCGAACTTTTTGATGTTTGGCTAAAACGTGTAAAGCATCCACGTTTTCCTAAATTAACAAAAGACCAAATTTATAATAGATACGTAATTTGTGAACGACATTTTGAAGAAAAGTATCTAATACCTGGTACAAAAAAGGGTACTTCACAAATAGCTGTTCCTACATTACATTTATCATGTAAAATTTATATATATACACAGAATATAAAATCGAACTTATTCATGCTGTTATAGATGTTGCAACAGGACAATCATCGACTAGTGATACTTTAAAATCAAGTACTGAGTCCGATGTTTTAGAAGAAGAAAATCCAACATATTCACCAAGTAAAAAACAAAACATGTTTAAAAAAGTATACATTTTTGTTGTAGAGTTTAAAAATATTACAGAGCAGATAGGCCCCAGTACTAGTACAGCCACTACTAGTGGTAAGAGATATTTTTATAATAACATATAATAACATATAGAATATATATTATTATTGTTATAGTTGCTTCTGATTATATTGTTGGAACTTCTACTGCGGCTTTATCATACTTGGACAAGAGTGATGCGTGTGAATCGGTCACTAAAGGTAAAGACAATTATAAAAACAAAGATCTTATTAAAATGAATATATGTTATTGTAGGTAAAAGAAAGAAATCAATCCTAAGTGAAGTTAAAGTAACGTCACAAAAACATTTGTCACCAAAGGCAAGGAAATTGTATTGCATGATAAAGAATTATTCGAGGATTAATTTAAAATATAGGAAACAAATTGTGTCTCTAAATGAAAGATTACAGGAAGCAGAAAAAGAATTAGATTCGCCCACATTCAAAAACTTATGGAAATATGTGAATGCCTCAACTTATAAATTTATAATGATGCAAGTAAAAAAATCAAATGAAGGCAATCCATGGCCATCGTTTCACATTACATGAAAAAATTTTATCATTGTCATTACTAAAGTCTAGTGGTCGAGGATATAATGTGTTGTCCAAAATTTTCTGCTTGCCTACCAAACGAACTTTATCAAATTTGTTGAGAAAGGTTGTAATAAAGGCTGGAATAAATGAAAATTTATTTAATAATTTGGCACACATAGCAGAAAAATGCCAACTATAGAAAGAGATTGCATTCTTGTTTTTGATGAAATGTCAATAACACCAATGTTGCAATATAATCATGGTAATGATAAAATCGAAGGTTTCCAAGACCTTGGTAATGGAAGCAGCATAAAATTAGCAGATCATGTTAATGTGTTTATGATCAAGGGCATTCAGAAACATTGGAAACAGTCTATTGCTTTTACATTTACTGATGGCCCAATGACTGGTGCACAACTAGCTCAATTAATAAAGAAAATTATTATAAAACTTCATTCGTATGGTTTTCAGGTAGTAAGTATGGTCTGTGATCACGGTAGTGGTAATAGAGCTGCAATAAAACAACTTTACAAAGAGACAAATGAAAAATATATTACAAAAAGTGAAGAGAATAGAAATTTTGGATTTGTCATTCGATCTCAAGAAGTAATAGCTATGTTTGATTCACCTCATTTGATAAACACTACTACGAAACAATCTACTTAATAAAGATTTACATTTTGAATTAAATGGAAAAGCAAGAGTAGCTAAATGGAAACACATAGAGCAATTCTATACTTTAGACATATCCGAAGATATAAGAATTTGCACAAAATTAAATGATAGTCACATACTTATTCCAGTGCCTTTCTTTTTCCTACCGCTTGTTCTTTATGTCCTTTCCCATATGCGGATAAAATGAACAAAATGAAAGTTTCCACATGCACACGAGTTTTCAGCAACCAAGTTGGATCCCTTATGTATAGATTATCAAAGTGGAGTGAGTCATCATAATATTTCAATTATGTACTGTATTATAACTTTTTTAATTTCTCTAGACATTCAAACTCCACAAAGATTAGACAGGGAGGCAGAAGATACTGCTGAATTAATATTGCTCATAGACAAATTGTTTGATAGTATTAACAGTAATTCTAAAACTGCACCTACAAGTAAACCTCTGAAAGGTGGTGTTAAAAAACTTCAGGTCATGAAGAATTCTGGAGAGAAGCTATCCAAATTTTAACAACAATGAAGTTTTATTGTCCCAAAAAAGAAAATTTGTTAAAACACCTTCCATTGAAAATTTTATTTTTACTCTGAAAGGCTTCTTATATATCAAAAACATTCTTCTGTCGAGAAACTTCCATTATTTCTTAACACGGCGTTTTAACCAAGACGCGTTAGAGAACTTTTTGGATGTATAAGAAGTCATGGTGTAAGAAATGTATTGCCAAATGTAATGAACTTCAAAACATCTTACAAATCATTAATATTTAATAATTTTATGTCACACCACAGTCCTGGTGCTAATTGTGAGGAAGAATTCTCTACAGGAGCTCTAGACAATTTTCAAGCATTTCTCTGTAATGAGGATATTCCAGGCATTTCGAGAATTGTCAGTGATGTAAAGGTAAGTATACCTAAAAATGTGTCATTACAGACTAAAAGTAAAATAGCGAAATGTACAAATGTATATATTGCGGGTTATGTGGCAAGAAAACTATCCCAATCTAGACGTAATTGTCAGGTATGTCAGAACTTGATTTTCTACAGGGATAACAATGACGACGATGACTTCATAACCGCAAGAGAATATTCTAAGAGTAATTTAAGTAGACCTGAGTCATTTCTTGCATTTGAGACTACTGTGTTTAAAAATAATCTTTTACATTTTACCAAGGATGTGTTCTGTAGAAAATGTCATTTTTAGTCTGCAACATATTCTAAAAGAAAAATAAGCTTTCAGCCGCTAATATGCAACGAGCATAAAGACAATGATGATTTGTATCTTAATGTACTATTAAAATGTATTGTTCATTTTTGGATACGGCAGATTAACTCCATTTTAAAAGGAGTGAACTCTAAATTTGTTACTGTTTATAATAGAGCTAAAAATAAACATTTATTAGATCCTGTAAAAGTAATTGCTTATAAAAAGAGACTATTAAAAAGTAAGAGAAAATAAATATTGTATATATCTGTTAGTTTCTTTAGTTTTCTGCTGTAAATTTTTCGTTATTTCAGACTTGGAAGTTATAATTTTTATATCATTATTGTAAATCCAATAAATAAAATTCCTAAATTTTGTTTAATTGGATTTACGAAATTGATTAGAAATTATAAAATTTCTTATATTTGCATATATATTTTAGTTTATAATGCAGAATTACAGATTTCTATAAGAATTTTAATTTACTGCACATTCGTTACTGGCGCTGTTTTCGTTCTTTGATTTATGCAGAAGTTGCCTCTATTTTAGTTGTTCTATGATGAGACAGACTTCTTATCGTCTCATCAGTAGGGACGTGGCTCATGAAAGTGTACGTATGATTAGACAGCTTTATTATAAATAAAATAACAAAAAATCCAATGAAACTTTGTTTCAATTATTTTTTATGAACTTTTAGTTCCATAAGTACCGGACTATTATTTATTCTCTACATAGTGTAGTTTTAATATTCTACTTAATAAATGATACAAGCAGAGATAATAAAGAGATACAAGTAGTTATGCTATCTATGTACAGATAGTAGGGTCAAGTAGATTACTTCTTCGAATTGAGATACGAATTGCTATTTCTTTTATTATAAAATAATCGGTTACTTTCAAATATAGCTTATTGATTAAGTTTTAATCATTAAATATTGTTAATCTTTTAATTGTATTATATTTTTACTAGTGGATCAGCTGTAAAAACTAGAGATGGGACATTCGAATCCGCGAATCCTCGAATCCATCGAATCCTGAAAGATTCGAGATTCGAAAACTCGAATCTTCGCACGATTTTCGTAATTCGAATCTTTCGAATCCAAAAAATAAATAATAATAATGATGACTCATGTAGTCACGACACATATGAATCACTGACTAGAAAGATCTCGACGATTCTCTTCGGTTCTCGTTCTTTCAGCCACAAAGTATTTATAAGCTGGCATGCTTTCCTAATGTTTGTGGTATTTTAATAAATAAATATCTTTATTCCTGAGACCAGAAAAGGTATGGAACATGTCAAATACAGACAGCAAATAATATAACTAATCTAATTACAAAAATTATGAAAACTTATTAACTTATGTACATTTAGTTCTAATAACTAGCTAAGACTATATCATGTTAAGTCAGTTCAGTCAAGTTTTATATTTTAAACACCATATATGCTACACTAATACCATCTATCGCTCTTTATGTGATTCTAATTAACATCCTGCGCTTAAATAAAAATCTGAATTAAAATTCTCACTTATTTCTTTTAGGTTGAGTGCTTTCTTTTATATACTAAAATATGTGTTTAGATTTTCATGTGCAATATTTGCTGTTTATCTATGTTAGCTCTCCCTTATTCTCATTCACAAAAGTTTCTGAAAAGATATCGGTACTGTTATTGATATATTAATTTCCATATGCTAAGGAAATTAAATATAAATAAAAACTTGTTGCATAATCATCAAAATTTTAACATAATTTATCTTTTAATATTGTGTAATTTGTTTTTTTTAATTTCATTTGTAATATAAATATGTTCAAAAAAAAATCTTTTTAATAAATATTTTTAAAAACTGTATCGTTTTTAATTAAAGTAGCTTTAAAATTTTCCTGTAAAATTGTTTTTCCTCTCTGTCCTTTCTTATTATTGTAATTATATGATGGATTCGAGAGATTCGAGATTCGAAGGATTCGAGAGATTCGAGATTCGAAGGATTCGAGAGATTCGAGAATCCTTTAGGATTCGGATTCGGATTCGGATTCGAGAAAATTTGGATTCGTCCCATCTCTAGTAAAAACATATTTATGCTACTGTATCATATGATGGGACATCGTCTCATATATGGGTCTTTACCTTACTGTATTCGTTGCATTCGGTGCGGAATACGTTCAACTGCTTTGTTCCATTTCTTAGTATCGACAAGATGATTCTTAGTACAGCTTTTAATTATAGCAAATATTTTCTCTTATAGATACAACCACGGACGTATTTATTAACGATTAATAACGATTTATATTCAGATTTGCTAACTACAAAGCAAACGCTGATTGAAATTTGAATTGCTTTATAAAATAAACATTCATATAGGAAAGAAGAACCTCAAAAATAATATGTTACAACACAGCTTAAGTAATTCATAAAACTACCTTTCAGTGACTCATATATATTACCCAATTTGTGCAAAATTGGTGATCTAAAGATTTCTGACATAAAACATATAAAAACATACTGTGTGTCTAGGTAAGTTCGCGACAAATGGAAAACTTTTTTATTCTTGGGTTTATGAAAAAGTTATTCTTTATAAAAAGTCCTGCTTCATCCAAAACTTAAATTCAAATTGTCAGATTTTAATATTTGTTAGTCATATACGAGATATGACAAACAATATGAAATTAGTATAAGAGTAAAGTACCTTTATTTTCAATAGTACTTAAAATGTTATAAGGAATAGTCGTTCAGAATTGGAAATTATACAATTTAAATACAGCACTTACACAAAAGAAAGCATTGAAAATGTTACACAAATGCTTCAACATATCCGTCTTCTCGTTCCATACATGTAACGGTTCTATCACAAAAATGCCTTAAAACCCTTCTAATTGTTTGTGGAGTTATTTTACGGATTTCTTCTCTAATAACACGTTCTAGATGGCCTACATCCGTAAACGGCGCTTGAATATAAACATATTCTTTTAAATAACCCCACAAGAAAAAATCAAGTGGGGTCAGATCTGGAGACCGAGGTGGCCAACGTATTGTGGAAAAGCGGTGTATAACCCTTTCGTTAAAACAATCTTCAACATATTGCCTTACGTCCAACCTGCTATGACAAGGTGCACCATCCTGTTGAAACCAAATATGTTGGCGTTCCAGCAATGGAAGATTGTCGATAAAATTACTAATTTCTCTTTGCAAAAAATTTAGATACCGGTCGGCATTCAAAGATTGGTGAAAAAGAAAGGTCCAATTACATAACTTTTGTAGATTCCGCACCATACATTTGTCTTGAACGCATATTGACTTCGAGTTTTTATTGTAAAATGTGGGTTGGCATCTGTCCACCAACGGCAGTTTTGACTCGATACAGTTCCGTCCGATGTAAATGTTGCTTCATCGGAAAATAAAATTTG
Source organism: Chrysina gloriosa (assembly GCA_038088585.1). Taxonomy (NCBI): domain Eukaryota; kingdom Metazoa; phylum Arthropoda; class Insecta; order Coleoptera; family Scarabaeidae; genus Chrysina; species Chrysina gloriosa. Next base: position 41,472,763 of record CM076087.1, read on the forward strand.
TCTCGACACAAAAGGATTATCTGCTAATATTGCCTGAATGTCGGCACAAAACTCCAATCGTCTGTCATTATGACCTGGTCTTAGAGTGTGTACAAATGTAGGCTTGTGGGGATGAAATTTGTTTTTTTTTTTAGAATTTCAGTTACCGAATCTTTTTTTTCACCAATCTTTGAATGCCGACCGGTATCTAAATTTTTTGCAAAGTGAAATTAGTAATTTTATCGACAATCTTCCATTACTGGAACGCCAACATATTTGGTTTCAACAGGATGGTGCACCTTGTCATGGCAGGTTGGACGTAAGGCAATATGTTGAAGATTGTTTTAACGAAAGGGTTATACACCGTTTTTCCACAATACGTTGGCCACCTCGGTCTGCAGATCTGACCCCACTTGATTTTTCTTGTGGGGTTATTTAAAAGAACATGTTTATATTCAAGCGCCGTTTACGGATGTAGGCCATCTAGAACGTGTTATTAGAGAAGAAATCCGTAAAATAACTCCACAAACAATTAGAAGGGTTTTAAGGAGGCATTTTTGTGATAGAACCGTTACATGTATGGAACGAGAAGGCAGATATGTTGAAGCATTTGTGTAACATTTTCAATGCTTTCTTTTGTGTAAATGCTATATTTAAATTGTATAATTTCCAATTCTGAACGACTATTCCTTATAACATTTCAAGTATTATTGAAAATAAAGGTACTTTACTCTTATACTAATTTCATATTGTTTGTCATATCTCGTATATGACTAACAAATATTAAAATCTGACAATTTGAATTTAAGTTTTGGATGAAGCAGGACTTTTTATAAAGAATAACTTTTTTCATAAACCCAAGAATAAAAGAGTTTTCCATTTGTCGCAAACTTAGCTAGACACAGTATGTATATAAACAATAGTTGCAGTAGATACTGTAAAAATTGTTAAAGTGTTAAAGCAGCTCAAAACTTAGAGAAAATCGATAAAATCTGTACTGTAACACATTAAGATTAAAAATATTGTAAATAATAAAATTGTACCATTAAAAACGGCCTAAATCTTGTATTTTTAGATAAATTTTACCAGTCTACAAAAGAAAATAAGTAACGAAGGGAATTGACATCAAATATCAGATGACAAACAAAAAGTTCAGTTATTCGCATAGAAATTAGCGTAATTGGACGAGGGAGAATAAAATCTACATACAACATTGCATAAATGCGACCATATAATTTGGAAAGGAACTCATTGTTATCAATGCGGAGAAAAATGTTATTTGGATGAAGTTCTTTTCTGGTACAAATGGAAATTATACCGAAAATAACTCTTAGAGGCCCTTCTCGGTCCGTATAAAATATAATATATGTATATAAATATATGTACATATGGTCGTTTATATATACATATATACGACCAACTATGTTTTATCCAATTCACTTTCGAAGTAGTAAGCTAGAGTTGCAAGACCTATTGCAGTCGAATACTTTGGTATCTCTAGACTCTCTAGAGGGTTGTATATTTTCGGAAGCTTGCCTTAGTTGAATATCGCCACAGAACCAATTTAAAGCGGATGAAATTCAACTGAAGAAGTATTACACGATGCAAACAGATATGCATATGTGAATATATTTCTAATTAAAAAGGAAGTAATAAATATGAATGCATGCAAATTTATTAATAGGTAGATACAATAATTACTTGCGTACAATGAAACTGGAAGGGGAATTATAAACGAACTTTAATTCAGACAAAATTTACATTACCAGTATTTCATTTGACTTTATCGTTTATTTTAGTATTATTGTTGTTATTTACTAGCAATGGAAATGCTAAATGCTAAACAAAACAAAATCATGAATATATGTATTTATATTAGTAATATTGATATTAACACGAAGCTCTTAGCAAGGAGAGAGATAGAAGCTCAAATTGGCTTTGAATTGTAGGAATGACTTAGAAATCCTAGAATAATCATGTTTGCTTAAAATATGTATCTCTATAACAGTAACCGTTGCTATTAATCAATTTTTCGCTTGTAGTATTTCATAATGTGGAGAGTGTATTCCCAGTTGACAATTTATGGCAAAGCTTTTTAATAGAACTTGCGGATTTTATTGACCTGAACTAAAGTGGCGATAATATATTAAATAGAACATGCACCTAAAAAATTGAATCGTGTTCTCTTTTATCCTAAACAACGGCCTCTATTATCGGCAAACATTTTGCATTATTTTCATCATAATATTAAATTTTACTAAAATTATCAAAACTTGTTTGCTGATTCAACAACAATTGAAGAAACGATTCAAAGGAGAAAAGAAAAGTCACCAATTCTAATGATTGCGTTTTCACATTTTTTCGTCAAATACCTACTGATTGACACTTTATTATATTGCATTTCCATTATTTTTTCGATGTTAGTTAACACGAAATGTACGTTGTAATATAAAGATCCACATTAATTTCACTGAGCTTCGTGACAGCAGAGAAAAAGATTGTGGTGCTTCTGTTGCTTGAGTGCAGGACGTATTTATTTGCTTTCCAACTTTAGCTCGACTTTAACGAATGGCCTCTCTGATCCAAGAACAAAACCGGACTTTGTATTCCCTGATTTATATTTTCATCGAGCCATTCTCTTTCTTCGCAGGAGTTGCGGAGGTACGGCCGAATTTGAACAAAAGTACGAACACGAAGAGGGAAGCCAGTGTCTGATAGCTTCTAATGGTCTATTTGTATTTATTTCTTAATCCAGTTTGGGGAAATTACTCAGCTTAAAAGGGCGAACTATAAAACTTTTTGAATTTATGTACTGCGAGAAAGTAGGGAGTGAGTAGTGTGAGAGTGGAAGTGAGGAAAGTGTAGAGCGGTGATTTCTTTTCCAAAGTACACATACATACATACATATATACAGGACGGAAATGTGTAAGATAAATGTTACGGATATTCTAGTACACAAGACGCAAAACTATAAAATTGTTAGCTAATCTGGTTTCCTCTGCTTCCGTAAAAAACTACATAAGTAGTATTTCTGAAACAAATAAATTTGAAACCCAAATAGATTTGTATATAAATGAAATCGCTCTTAATATCACTACACTTTGGATATTTCTAAATACGTGTCTTTTAAGAACTAAGTTTGATTCTCAATGGAGAAAGAACGTCATACGTGAGTTTTGGCTAATACCGGTTCTAAAGAGACCAGTTTTCTATATAACAGTAGATAACAAAATTCGCGTTCCTCTTGTATAAAGTGACAACCTAATTGTCGAAGTACTTGCTTGGAGATTGAAAATTGCAATGGGGTAATAGCATCTGTTACATTTGAGTTAATGTTATATATGTCCATAAGCAATCATAATTTCAAATGGACCCTTTTTGCGACAAAGCAATCGACAGATCTATAATATAAGGTCAACATTTATTGCCCTCCCTTATCCTTTTTGCGTTCAGATATAAACCTCTTTTAGATGCTTCCACACTTGTCACCCTTAAACTCGTCCTTTTCAATTTAAGCTAGCATTTCCTCCGTCCTCATTCCATTGTATTTAAGCTTTACCGTTTGATGTTTAGAGCAATTATAGTGCCCTATTTACCCTCTTAATAAAATAAAACGAAATAACGTTTAACTCTTTCAGTTTTGGAAAAATACTTATTTCGGTAAATAAGGCATTTTCAGATAAACAACCACAGATTTCACGTATTTTGCATGGATCTTTGTTCAACATCGCACTTAACACCATGCCCCAAAGCATAATACCGACATCAATTGTATGTTAAGTGTGACTTTGTAGACGGCCGCTGTGTGGGGTGCGCGATGTCAGTTATGCAATCTATACAACAACCTATTGTTAATGTTTGTTTGTTTCGTGATGTTCAGGGCTATGTTAGATAGAGGTTTTGTGACTAAGGATGATAAACTTAGTTATCGAAATACTAAAAAAACTAAGTGTAGTAAGAGTTATTAATATGTATTCACTCTACTTCCAATTTAATATTATCGCATGTTGCGCAGTATTTATTACCTTAGTTTTATTTCTCATTCATGCTTTCATCACTATCTGAGTTATGGTAATTTTATCTATATCAATTTTCGTAAATATTCGTATGGAGATTACTGGTATAATATAGAGAGTTAATCCAGTATATCTTATATATAAATAAATTTGCTTATTTTTTGAAACGTTAGTTTTTCAGGTACTGTCTTTGCCTTTGAATTTTTTTATCTAATCTCAGTTCTTTGATTTTCCTTATTTGCCACAAATTCTTGCTCGAGGTATATGAAGCTTCCAACGTCTTCCAATTCTGTGTAGTTTATTGATATCCCTACGTTGGTTTTCTCTCTTACTTTAATCCAGTCCATGTTGATATATATCTGGTCCAATATTCATTAGATACGAGGGTATTTTGGTCACAACTTTCCATGGTAGTCAGACGGCAGGGTCGCGTCTCTGAAGTAAATCTGTCTCCTATCTACAGTTTCTCGACATTGATAATTAGTTCATAACACGGCCCTATTTGTAGTTATTGTTGCTTGTTTATAACTACGCTACAGTCAAGTTTTATGCGTATAGTCAATTCTCCCATCTATCTATTTTCCCTTATTGTCTACAGTTTTATACTATCGAAGACCTTTTAGTAATCAGCGAGAGTTAGGTGTAATAGTAGCTTGCGCTCGTTTCTCATTTCAACTAGGACCTTTAGTGGATGTAGGAAATCACACGAAAATTACTACAGTCAAGTAGATAAAAACTATATTTCTTTTTCAGTACATTGGAAGGTATTTCTGAAGTATTAATTGTTAAGGTCCATCAGGAACTACTAACGCAGTGCTAGGTTGATGTTTGTTTTTTCTTAATACAAGTGCTTGCTCTTTTACGTTATACAATATACAATAAAATTTCAAATACGTGATATAAAGGTATGTAGATACGTACAGATCTGTATGAATATCAAGTGCTAGAGAGGAGGCATTACTGCACTCCTGTTAATCCTCTCATTTAAAATTTGCAATATATAAAAATATGCTCTACTTTAGTAGCATACAGCTATGCAATTTTGAATGATGATAAATGATGTGCACACGCCGATATCGCGTGTTTCTGCCACAATATGTTTCTGGTTTTGTTCTAAATATATTTATACAGGGAAATATTATTGTACGATTTCTGTAAATTTGCATTTATCTCGCTAAATCCGGTGTGTGTTTACAAATGATTCGTTTCTATTTCAGGTTTGAAATGTACTGAAAATTTAATGAAGCTTTGTGTGAATTATAGGATTATAAATATTTTAGATACCTAAATGTGAAACGTCCTTTCCATTTGCTGTAGCTTGCGATTCCGTCATGACGCAAATAAACAAATTTCGGGAAAAATTGGTTTATTACACTGCATGAGTTTATTGAGTAAACGCAGTGTTACCTGTGCACACCGTTTCAGTGGTTTTTCTGTATGTATCCTTCATCGAATCCCGTTAGGGATAAATTATTTCAGAATGCTTTCGTTAAAAAAGAAGTTTTCATATACGATTTCGTCCAAAAGACTGAGGTAGATACTTAAGAAGGCTTACGATTCATAATTAAAAAGGTTTCTTAAAAGAAGGACGTTAAAAGCTATTTAGATAAAGGATACCAGTTGTTAAGCAGGCTTCATATCGCAATATAATATTTAATAACTATTAGACAGAAGTGTTTCTAATTCGTTCAGAAACTGCTAGTGTTGAGTCATTAGTTGCCAGTATACAGTCTGTAAAGTAAAAGCGTGTACCTGTTAATGTGTAGAAAAATTAATTTTTATATATATGATCTTTAAGTACAGGAATTTGTTGTACCCCATGAGAAGAAAAATGATATAGCAGAATGAGCCACCACTGGCATTGATAATTGCCTGGCATCTCATAGGCATACTTTTCACTAAGTTGACTGTGTGCGTTCGATTAAGACATCCAAATGAGACGAATTTGTCATTTAAGCTGCTTCAAAGCGCACAATCTTCTTCCTCGAAGGTTATGCTTGAGATATGTCCACACATTTCCAATGGGATTTGCATCTAGCCACTGCGATGGCCAAAACGAGTGCGACGATGCCGGACTGCTCTTTCCACTCGGTCCAAAGCTTGCTCCGGTGTTTTGGGTCGTTGTCTTCCTGTAAGATCCAGTCCTCGCTTTCTTTTTATGAAGCATCCTTCAGCAGCCCACAACAAACAATTCTCATACATTTTAATCATTTTCGAAGTATTTAAATTGTATGTAAGCATATGTAATGCTCCAAAATCGTGTTTCGAAAAGTAGTCCCAATCTCGGTGCAAATTCTCCTTTGCCCAAGCACGTCTTTTCGTTACATATTTTTCGCCTAACAGTGGTTTCTTCATTGCGCTTCGATATTTGACCTTATGTGCAAGGAGATGGGTTCGAATAGTTGTATGTGATGTGATGACACTTTTGTCTTCTTATATTGCTGAATTCACTTAGCGATGAACGGTTTTGATTTTCCCATGTATTTAGCAGCCCCTTCGTATGACATTTGCGGCACTCATGGCACTCAGGATGAGATTTCTACGCCAACTGAAACTTTTATGACAAAGCATTCCCGACAAAAAATTTTATCTATCGCCTCACAAAAAAACTAACACGATATTGGAAACCAACTGCATTTATGCCGTAGACGCTCTTACTATAAGTCAAAGTGAAATGATATTCCCTTTTTTCAAGTTCACCAGCAGATAGTATAAACCATTTCAATGTAAAAAAAATCGGTATAATAGTAAAACATCTTTTTTTGAAGTTCACCAGCAGACAGCATAAACTATTTCAATGTAAAAAACATCGGTGTAATTATAAAACAAGGAAAAATAACGAAAGATGTTTTTCCAAGTTAGTTTGTTTCCAGAGAACAACGTGCGCTTTTTTTAAATATATGAAATATATGAACAACCATCACCTCTTGGTCATGAATATTTATGAAAACGTCGACGTCAGAAAACTAATAAAGGAGGGCAGAAAGTTACATAAGGTCAGGAACTACCCGAAGGCAATTTATTTTGTTCCGTAGAACAAATGTGCGAGCATCATTTTTGCCAACTGCACTAGTGGTCGCTATGTGTAGCAAGGGTCCCTACGATCCCATCAGTAGACACTTCAACTCTTTTCAGCCACGTTAAAGAAAAGTGCAACGAACTTTGAGATTAAAATAATTAAATAAAACTTTAATATTCGACGCGGACAACCATCTCCATCGTTTGTGTCGTTTCTGTTCCCAGCTTAACCGTTTAAAATGAAATATAAATGTGCGAAATGAGCCGACTTCTCGTTAAGAATCATAACTACACCCGAGGGATTGTAAGTAAGTAAGATACTGCGAAATGTATATAAGATAGGGTAGAGCTATACAAGGGTAGATCTACTACTGGCGGCGCTTTTGTTGCGATGGCCAGAGGCATTTAGATCGCGCGTGGCCGATATGTACTTACCAGCGGGCTAATTAATTACACACTATCCCCCGATTTGCATAACCACGTCCTAATAGCTCATCTCGCTTCCACTTCTCTTACACAGTGTCCTAACATATAAGGTTCCACTCTATCCTGTACCGAAAATCATACGGAATTTATGTACTAGAGCGTCTTAAGAATATGTTCCCTAGATATGAAGTTAATTAACACATAATTTATATGTTGAATATTTAAGTAAGGGAATACCGTTTTAGAAGCAGAAGTATTTTTATTTTTGGGTCAAACGTATCTTGAGCAGTAGATTATGTAGTTGTATGAGAGTGAATGAGGGTGCGAGGTGGGAAAGGGAAGGTAACTACAAGTGCCGCTGCTTGGCAGGTGAAGACGTGTTTAGCGGGAAGCTGTGTTTCAAGTTTAAATAAATACTAAATTAGAGTGTGTAAGATGTGAATTGGCACATAAATTTGTTTCCGAAAAGAATGACGAATACGTGGATACAATCGAATTTTTGAAAATTGAGGATTTTGGTGAAATGAACAGAAATCGAATCTGGACATGACAAGTTATTAACGAGGAAAAAAATTTGCTCATAGCACCAATAGCGTTAAATTTAAAAATAACTCACTTAGTGACGTTTCCTACGCTAAAGAGGCTAACTCGATATTACACGAACAAAAAACAAAAAGTGCGCGAGGAGAATGAATACGTCTTGAATACGCTGAGAACAGAAAGGAAAAAAGAAGAAATGAAAGAAATCTATATCTCTCAGTAACCAGAAATAAAATGGACAGAGGTTATACATAAGAAATCCCGTAAAAGTAGCTGTAAGCCTGCTATTACCGGAAGTTTTAACACCACTTCAATTACGGCAGTGTCAGAGAAGACTGTTCCTTTTGTCTCAAGGATACTACGGCAGATGTCTTCATGTCGTTTTCAGTGAGGTACTTTCCCGATGAACTGAATTCCGCCCCTACAGAATTCTATAAAGCATTGAAAGTGATAATTAACCAAGAAAATTTTGAAATGGCAATGTATTCTGTTAAATGTCCTACTGAGGCTTATGTTACAAGGTTTTTTAACCGCCACCAGGGAAGAAACAATCAGGGGCAATAACTAATTGTGGTGTTTCGCGTGCTGTCTGTAATGACGCTTATCCGAATTGATTTAGGTTTTTGCCAAACTCTATCGCACACAAAAGCAGATGTATTTACTGTTAATTATTGAGAAGAATCAGAATGAAAATTTCTTTGCTCCACCCAAACATGGTGGCCAAGTGATGCATTTAAGTATGTTTATTTTAAATTGGTTTCGTTTTACAGCCGAACAATGATGGAAGCTGGTTGAGTAGCTATTTGGGCCAAAAAGAAACATGCACAAAAATGAGTAAAGATCAACATGATTGCCAGAAAAATCGTTCCACAGTGATGGTCTTAAGCACATTTTATAAACAAGTATTTGATTTTCTTGAAAATGGTACATATCCTCTTACTTTATTTTTGGATTTAGGCAAGCCTGATTGTATTAATCGCAATATTCTTTTGTGTAAAATGGAAGCTTACGGTATAAGTGGTGTTGCGCTTAGTTGGCTGTAGTGATTATTGAGAAATAAAACACAGTATGTTGACATGAGATACCTTAAGAATAACACGCTGGCTAATTCAAATCAGATAGCTACTCATACCTCTAGGCTAAGACTTTATCAAAAATCTTTTGAAGTGCAACAAAATTTATAACAAGTTATCTCCAATATTAAGATAACACTACGTCAGTAAACATCAAAAGGGGTTGTATTATAACTGCAAACTCTTATTGTGTCGAAGAGCTCTTGAATTAAAAGTAACACGATTACTGTGTATATTATATTATTTAGTTTTAGGTACCATTGCTTGTGTTAGCACATGTCTTTTCTTTGTAGTTTCTTTTGTTATGGCTTGTTGTAGCACATTTTTTTGATAATTTCCATACTTTATATAAAGATCTAGAAAATATAGTTTATTATTATTATTACAAATTGGTACTGCTTAGATAACTTCTGAAGAAGCGGACAGAACGATACGAAAAATTTTAAACGTATTTCAATGATAATGACAATATTGGAATATTGTTTGGTCTATTTGTAGTATTTCAACTTCTTTCCTTCTAGGAAGTAAGTGTATGCCATAAACTGTTTCTGATTACTTAATTTTGTAACTGCAAAAACATCTGAAGAAGTAGAATGTAGACTTGACTTACGGAAGAAACTACTTTTATTTAAACATTTTGCGGGAAGCTTGCTATGGCGATAAAGTAGCTAAATTAGCTTAAGAAATTGATATATCTCCTCAATAATTTTCATACCTCAGGAGAACAGCCGACCTGCGCCTATTTAGATCTTTCGAGGATATGCAGGATTCGGTTTCGGATGATATAACTTTCCCCAGCGACTCATAGAACAAGAGCACTTGCATGGATGAAGTTGTTGTGCTAAGAGAAATTTGTGTCCGAACAGTTAAGGAGCTGATATAGGAGATTTTTAGAGTGTACCTAGGCATTAGAGGCTTTAACTCTTGCAACATATGTCTATACCGTCCGGGGATAAAAGCTGAGGAGCCTAAGTAGAGGCAAGAACCAGCTCCAGAACAGTAGGAAAATGTCGGCGGCATCTCTTCCTGGATGTTTATACCATTTAGAGATTTTGAACTTCAAACGACGGAAAATATGTTCGAAATAAAACTGACTAATGTGAACCATCTCTTATAAACCTTGTTCTGTCTCCGACAAGAAATGATCGTATTCAAAATCCCGGCTGTTAAGCATATTAGCTCTGGCTTCTTCACCAACACGATTTTTATTCATTTTGTTAAAGCCAACATGTATGGTAATAAAATCACTTCACAAGATAATCCATTTCTGCATGTTGTATTTCGGTTATTAACTTTCACGTTGAGTGTCACGTTTAGTAGGTTAGGTTTGCATTTGTTGCTTGAGTCGGGACCGGGAAAAAAGTCTAATAGTAAAGGGGAGGAAATACTAAGAGAAAGAAGGAAAGAGGGGTTTGATTGGAAGTATTGGCAAATAACAGAAGTGAATGGAAGAAATTTGTAGTCTCGCCTCCTAGGGTTAAAAGAGGACTAAGATTACCTATAACGATGTATGTACATTATAGCTCAAATACTACAATACTACTAGACACGTTTATTACATAGACACACAAAAATATTATAATACCTCTTGAAAATGGATTTAAAGAGATTCAAAAGTTAATATTTTTATTTAAAGCCATTTATAGCCCCCAAGCTGCCTTCAAATTTTAAAACTCATTTTCCTTATCTTCGCCGATTTAAGTAGTTTTTGCCGTTCGTTGATGTGTAAGAAGAAAAAGGCTACTATTTATATGGAAGTCGGCCAAGGAAAAAACCGCTTAATAAATCGGCAACAAAGGCAAGCAAATTGCGCGTTTACATTTGAAATAAAAATGAGCTTTAACCGCAATTTAAACTTATTCTCCTCATATATCTTAGGCTTTTATATTACCGGTTGCGAGGTATCTCTTGCGCGGAGGCTTTAATGTGAAATAATTGCGATTTTGTTTGCCATAGAATTGCGGAGGAAGTGAAATTAACTGGGGCGCATTATTTTCGTTTTGCCGCTGATGGCTTTTAGCGTTTTATCTTTGCTTTTGCGCCGCGAACTGAACACACAAATGGGATGTAATGAAACGAGAAGAAGTGTGTAAGCCCACGTTCTACCCACACTCTCTTTTCATTATTATCGTTATTGTTTTTAGTCATGTTTTCTCGCTTTTATCTGAAGCGTTTATACGCCAAAGCAAGTGCTTGTTTTGAAAGTCCATAATGTCCTTCTAGAGCGTTGACGATCTTATACGTCCAAAAGTCATAAGCAATGTATTTCTATACGCCCGTTTTCCAACGAAAAGAACAAACATGTGGGGACTATTCTGCACTCCACAACCGAATTCGCTGCACAGAAAAAATATAAATTTTCTCAATTTTAATCTACAGGACATAAACCTATGGCGTGTGCGTGTTACTGCTAGTGGTTTTAAAAAGATTTACAATTATCTCTAGAGGTATTCGTATTAGGTTGAATAATGCATGCTTGGTACAAGTATGAAATGCGGATTTTGTTTCTAAAGAAACATGTTAAATTCGGAAGAATGATAAAAAGTGCCCTGAGTATGCTCCATCCGTTGTTACACATTTTTCCCATCTTTCGGGTAGGTTGTAAATACCACGCCAGTAAGAATCTTCCCCTTTTGTTGCGAATCATTCATCGAGCAATTTTTTCACATCTTCGTACGAACCAAAGCGCTGCTCAGTAAGTGCGTGACCCATCGATGCAAACAAGTGCTAATCGGAAGGAGTCAAGTCTGGTGAGTAAGCCGCATGGTATAAAATTCCCAGAGTGCATCCAATTTATCGCGAACCAGTTTTACCGTATGTGATGGAGCATTGTCATGAAGAAAAATGATTTTGTACTGCCTCTTTCGGTATTCTGGCCTTTTTTTTCAAGCAAAAAATCGGTCAATTATTGTTAGTACCGTTTAATATTAACCGTTTCCTCAGATTTTTACAGCTCATAATAGACGACGCCCATCTGGTCCCACCAAACAAAGCATCGTCTTTCTGCCAAGGCGACTCGGTTTTGCGATAGATGTGGATGGTGTGTCTGGGTCTATCCCTGATTTCTTTGCAAAATGCCACATGTGTTTTTGCGCTTTTCCATTTGCCTCTCGTTCAACTTATGTGGTACTCATCTACCGGTCTCCCGAATCTTTCCCATCTCTCGTAGCTTCTCGAAGTAATCGGTATGATTCAGCAGCAGTTTTCTTCAAATGAAACACAACACCATGCACATACTTTTTCAATTTATCACTCATCCGCGTCTGACACTTGTTGATGACACAACAAAATGGCGCGGTGTCAAAACTTTATAGCGCAAACTGCATTGATGCGTGATTTGTTGTCTGAAATCCGCATTTCATACTTGCACACCTGGTATACGTAATTCTGAAAAATTTTAACGGTTCACAGGTCTATCCGCTACGCTAGATCATACAGTTCAGAAAACCAAATATATATGATCCAATTTTTAAGAAAAATCGGGAAACGAGTTCTTTTACTTAATGAACTTACATAACCAATTTTGTAAAACGCGCAACGTAAAAATCACTTCCACTCATCCATGTCGTTCTCTAATGGAAGCATATGAATAATTTGTGGTTTTTAAACGTCGAGTCCATTACAGAACATTTCTACGTAAACCTTTTCCCGCTGAATATTTATGCTTCACTCAATACCTGGAAAAGTTACCTTCTATTCTACTCTAACCTAATTCGCAAAATGCCTTTTTCTATTTTTTATGTCTTTGTTCAGTGTCCATAGAAAGATAAATGGATTTGTTATATTTAGATCTGATTTATGTATATTTCGAAACACTGGGAATCGAATTAATTTACATGGGTATTACTTTCTAAACTTAAGAACTAACTAACTACATATCGATCGTAAATAGATTAACGTAACTTATCGGAAATGCACACTCACGCTGTTTCATAATATATGCTTAATTAAAATATCCGGCGCGGTATCGATTCAGCTCCGCCATTGTTCTTTCCCAGATCGCCGTGACTAATAACGCGGCTCGTTAGTTCCGTACGCCACTAAATAGCACTAATGGACCGAATGCATATAAGCCGTGCAAAGCTCCTGCATGCGGATTTTTATTACTCCAGTCTCGGTAGAGTAACTTGCAGTTAATCGTCACGGGCAGCCCATACCCTGAAGGAGGGTGTCTGTTGCTATTATTTGCAATTACTGTTCCTAGAATACAAGGGAGAATTGCAGCCAGTAGCCTTATTAAGTTCATGGTAGATGTTGCATGTACATGTGATCAGGTTGGGAAGTTAGAAACAAAGGACTGTTGTGTGATTTTAAATAATGTATCACAAATGGAACAGATTTCTTAATCTTATTTATAGTCGATCTAAGGGGAGCAGTATCTAAATTCGATGGTGATTAGGTTCAGTTCTGTGAATACTGCAACAAAGTATGTTAGTTAAAAGAGTTTCAAATCAAATGCTTTTAATTTTACTTCAATAAGCGGTTATTCCGTTAAGATTTTAATTAATTAATTTGTAATAAATGGAAAGGAAAGCCTCGTTCGTACACCTGAACCGCATAAAATCATGTGATAGTAATTTAATATTTAATCCATGAAACGAGTTATATTGTAATAAACTTGTGCACTAACTGCTACCTACGTACAAGTGTCGTTATGCTCGGAAGGGAATAGTATTTCTTTCTGAAAACTATGGTTTAAAACATCTGAACTTCCATGTTCAGTTACTATGCAAAGAAATAATTTGAAAAATAGTCCAACAATTAACACATCTAAAGTTAGCCAAATAAAGTCTCTGAGGTCTAAATTTGACCGACAACACCATCTAAAAATATAGATGGCGATCGACATTTATGCTTGCCCTAATGTTTTCATCTCTTAGGCGTGGAGATTTTAGTAGTCCAGTAACTACAGTATTAACGACTGACGTTTAGAGAAGATGTGCATCAAGTTATTCCATTCTTTGTTTAAAGATAGAGTTGTGGCAACCTACATCATTCTCCCCTAATTTCCTAATCGTTTTGAAGCTTGTCGCACCACCTCTAATGAGATTGGAATCTGTTGCTATACTCAATCACCAATCAAATTTTAATTCGATAGGTTTCCGTTCACATTTCCAAAAGACATTAAGTGAATAACAGGCCTTAAAACTAAAAGCCAGCATACTATTGTCATACTAAAAATAACATGATCGAACTATAAAGCAATTTAAAAATAAATGACCAATCTGGGTTTTACTCTTACAAAAATTAAAGAAAGACCTATATTTATATCTATAAGAATTACAATATCAGCTATGTGAATAGCATTTGTTCTGTATCAGCCTAACGAAGTTTAACCAAAACATAAATGAATTCAAGTACTGACAAGATTCGTTCAATCTAACCTACATCACCTTTGATTTATAGTATAGTTATCGGGTAGTAGATGAGGTAGTAGTTCAACATATTTCAGTTAACGTTATCACAATTAACCAAACTCTACTAATTCAGCAAGGAAAGCATGTATTTATATCAAATTATAAAATCTCTTGCCCTTTTCAAGATAACCAATTAGCAAAATTGCTTTTTCGTCCCAAAAACGGATACCATCACCTTTACAGCCGAGTGAATGGTCGTTGCCTTCTTCGGGATCAATTCATCGGGTACAATCCATTGTTATGAGTGTATTTTAGTTTGGCTTCCTCGTAAACACATCCAAACAATCGGTTGAGGTTCGAGTATATGCGAACGATGTGGTTTTATTAATCAGAAATAAAATATAATTAGAGCATATCACAAGTGGGATAATATCAGGCGAAACAAATGGTGCTACAGATGAACATGGAAAAAGCAAGTATGTGGAAATCAAAAGTAAGAGGAACGCCGCAATAGGAGCAGGATTAAAGTACAATTGGAAAATTATAATCTTCCAAAAACTTGATAATTATATGTACTTGGAAGTACTAATAGACCAGAGATGTAATAAAGAAGTGGAAATTCATTTCTTCTAATAGGAAAGTAATAGACGAGCAAGAGGACAAAAACCATATTCCGAGTTCAAAAGAGGTTTCCAGAAAAAGCAAAATAAAAATGTATGAATGCATCTTACGACCAACTCGTACTTACAGTTGTGAGGGATGGGCGGTGAATAGAAGCAATCAGAACAAATTAGAAATATGGGAGAGGAAAGTCTTAAGAAGAGTATTTGGGGCAAGGAGGGATGAGAAAGACGATATAATGAGGAATTGTACCAGCTGTATAACCGACTATATATTACAGACTTCATAAAAGCACAGTCTTTACTTCTTTAATGGGTAGACCACCTCGAAAGGTGCAAAACTATAGTGCGGATAAAGATATAGAGTGGACGATTCCTATACATACCTTTTTGGTTTTTGTTCTTACTCTATTATTTTAAGATTTTCTAATAATTTCTACAGTTACATTAACCAATTTCACAGCTATTAACACTTTTGTCAAAAAAGCGTGAAATATAATCATATATAGGCGACTCTTTTATTAAAGTACACCCAACTCTTCTTTTACACGATTTTGAAATAACGCGGTTCATCAATAAGAATAAATACACATTTTTACACGAATTTTTTGTTCTAGCACGAATCCCTAAAATTTTTATTTTGATTCTAATTTTGACAGTGTCTTACAGAAACATCTATACAGCAACAAAATACAATTGGGGGAATATCGTAACCCCCTGGTGTACATAATTAAACAAACCGTCGGTCGGTTTATGCCCATAGATGTGCCGTTAATCACGAACGAAATTCTTCATTTGAATCAAACCCGGCAGTTGTGCTAGCTATATGTGACATATCTACTGATGATAGCATTTTTGGCCCAGTCCGTAATAAACGTACAAGCAATGTTATCAAGTAGCCATGAATAGTTGCAAAATTGATTTTTATTTCTAATTTCAATTAGAATTTTTATATGTTTTGTACTTATGGATTGAATTTTCACTGTACACTAATTTAAATTTTTGTAATAAAAATGAATCGTTTTTGTTTTATAAATACTTATGTAATATGGATTTCATTATTACTTCTTTTGCACGGTTTTTTGGGAAAATATATAGAGTTCTTACACGATTTTTTAAAGTTGTGGAACAAATCCCAAAATTTACCATATGTCGCATGTATTTTTACACGATTTTTTTGCACGGTTTTCTAAGGAACGCATCTACCGTGTAAAAAAGAGTTGGGTGTACTAAGTAAAGAATTCAGTACAAATGCGTTATAACTTATGACATTTTATGATTTGCATCCCTGCGTGGATTTTTAAATATTTGAAATTATTAATTATCCATTTTTTGTGCATTGTGTTTTTTTTTCTGATTTAACAATTCATTAAATTGCTTTGTATTTTTCACTAACGATTTTAATACTAAAAAAACAAAAATAAATTATCGAAATGATCGAATTTTGCGGGCCGTAGTTTGCCGATCCCTACGCCCTATCCGATGACCCGGAAAGCTGTAACCGTGCTAAACCGAACCCAATGACTATTATGGGCTGTAATACAACCTGCTATTAATGTTTACATTTAATATTTACCTCTCACATTACGAATTTCGTTTTCGATTTTTAATTGTCGTACAATTTAAAACGATTGTGGAAACCGATTAGTTGTCACGAGGACGATAAAGTACATATCTAAATTAGTCATCAGCATGAACCTAACATGAATAAATACGTCGCCGAGCATTTAAAATTCACTGTAAACCCTAGAAAAAGCATCTAACTAACACTTTTCTTTGCCGTAGCGAAAGCTATTTTGGTAAGATTTAGACTTTCGCTAATACCTATACCACCCGAAAGGTCGTATTTATGCGCCACTTTTTAAAGAATTTATTCATTATACGGTGTTCACAGATTTATGGCATTTGATATTTGACGGGTTTAATCGTCCAGACGGCGACGCCGGCGGCGAGCGCTGTATTATTAAATTTCGCAGGTATTACTGTGTTGCAGGCTTTGGGCATCGGCGAGACGCTTTCTCGATTTAACTGCACGCTATTACCATACCATAGGTTCAGAACGAAGAAATCAATTTTTCATAAAAATTCGCATTGTATTCTTATTTTTATTTTAATATTTTTATTATGTGCTAGAGCCGCTCAAAATTATTATTATTATTATTATTATTACTGTTATTACTATAATTGATTAGTGATTACCCTTTTCATCTTGAATCAGGATAACAATTGATGGTTTCCCAAAATATCCAAATCCTACCACAGTGGCTACTTGCTTCCTGTATAGGGTTTCCCAAAATTCGTAAACTAGAAGCAAACGATGAGTATTTGCGGCTCACAGAATCTTAATCAAATTAATTCAGGAAACAGGTAGCTGTCAATTTATCTTATATCTTATAAAATATCGTTAATAGTCAAATAAAATACGACAAAAGAAAAAAGCGGACAAATTGAGTAAACTATTTATTTAGCGTTCAAACTGAACTGCTGAATAAAACACCGCTTTGGACTGCCCTCGCCTAGTACGATAGGAGACGTATCTCAATTTGCATATTATTTAAACACGTAGAAATTCAGAAGCGTTCTAAATACCGTTCTGGTACTAATTATCTTTTGTTTCGGCCAATCAGTACGGGCAAGGGGGAGCAGTGCCTGCGTACATTAACGCTACGGTACGTGAAAGAACCACGGAACACTAACCTACCGCACAGAAATCAAAATCCAAATGTATAAAATCAACTCCAAAAGATCTGGATCGAATATAAGGTATTACTCCAGGCATGGGCAACCTTTTTTGTAGAAGTTTTATGCTGTGAGTAATCTTGAAAAATATACATTTTTGTAGTATCCTTATGATTCATTATGAATTAAGTTTAGACGGGCCGTGCTAATATGCAACGAAAGAATTCAGTAGCGGGCCGGACAAACCTTACTCGAGCGCCGCATGTGGCCCGCGGGCCAGAGGTTGCCCATACCTGTATTACTCTAATATAACTTTACTCACGATTATGTGCGGGAAAAGTTTTATTGAGGGAAGTTTGAAGATATGTGTTAAAACACCCTTTTTTATGTAAATATAAATGCCTAAGAAACTAATTTGATTTATATTGCAATATGATACGAAAAACGCTGCAACCTGTTCATATCAAATATATTGACCATTAACATATACCCCACCCTTGGCAATAAGATCATTCTTAATAAGAAAGAAGTACGCAATAGTAAGACGCTCGTAGTAATAAATACTACACCCGTATCTACGACATGATGAATACAATAGCTTAGCCATTTTCACTTTCCTGAAATAAACTCTGATTATGGGGGATTTAGCAAGAGCAAAAGTAAATATATTTCTATATGTTCCTTTCCGATTTTATTGGAATAGTTATGATTCAGATTATATCTGGTATTAAGTGTTATTTACTAGTGCGTTCTTCAGAGAACTTGCTTATCAACAACCTAACTGATACCGTTCCCGCACGACCAAGTTATGGCAGTAATAACTTCGTTATTGATTTTTTTATCTCTCATACAACTAGCACCGCAAATATAATACATATACATGTATGTATATATGTACAACCGATTAGAAATACATTTAGGTCTCCTCATCTACTTTAGGAAATTAATTAATTAACTAATTATAAATAACAATATGGGGCTTGAGCTCTTAGTCAGACTGTATCTATCTCTGCTCTAGAATTACCTGAACACGACAAGGTAGTCATAGGCATAAGCTGAGGAAACACTCGTATTAATAGGAACTGAAAAATATTGTGAGGGCAGATGTCAGTTTAAATTTATCTTCATGGTCTGGTATCAGTTAATGGCGTAATTTTGGAAGAATAGGATCTAGAAGAATACAAGGGCCAGCAAACATCATTCTAAGGAATTTTCGATAAAGTTGAGAGAAGTAAGAAAGGAAACATGTGAAATTGTGAAAAAACGGTTGCATTTTCAATTTTCGTCATCACTGTTTAACGGAAAAATTATTATTCAATACTAATATTATTTCGCAAGAACGTTTTTCATAACTTTACAACTTTTTACAAAGGAACATACTTTGTTTGAATTGGCCCGAAAGGATAATGCGAAATATATCGAAATAACGGCTAGTGGATAACAAAACTGCAATGTTAAAGGAGACAAATGTTAATAATTGTCAACACAATTGTAGCTAGAGTTTTAAAATGGTTTGCTTCCTTATTGTTAAAAATTAAAGCAAGTAACGAATGTTCAGTGAATCCACGAATTTTATTTCATGGTAGATGTTACGTCTCATCTAAATAATCTTAATCGTAAACTACAGGGGAAAGGAAACAATCTTTTCGACGTTCATTCGAAAACAAATTATCCCTATTTGCTTAAGATTTTGAAAGAAAAACATTAATTCATTTTCCAACCCTGCTGGAACATCATCGCCAAGAAAATAAGTCGATAATTGACATTTGCCATTTCAAAACAACAGTTTTAAATATGAGGGAAGATTTCTATGGAGGTTTCAGGAATTCAGAAATAGCATAACGACATTAGCCTTTGTTCTAGAACCACTCAGTGGTGATGTAATGGAATTGAATTTCCCTCCCTTTACTATTGACCTTTGAAATGCAATTGCTGGAGTTCGAAAACAAAGATTAAGAAGTTCGAAATTTGAACGCCTTAATGCTCATCTGGAAAAAATTGGAAAAAAATGTGATCCCAATTCACAGCAATAGTGGTTTGCTTTGAAAGACCTGGAGAAGGAAGATATGATAATTTTCAACACCTGGATTCCTGACGCTAACGAATTTATGCGAACAATTATTTTCAAGCATTAACCTCATCAAGACTAAATTGAGAAATCCAAGGGAATGAAAGGTGATAGTCCATTTTAAATGCGTGTTTCGTATTTTTTGTTAATAAGTAAGATTATTATTATGTCTGATTGTATTTCATGTTTAGTAGCTAGTTTAAACCGATTCCGAGAAACATAGTTCTTGACACGTTCTTGGTTTTTTGGCTCCCAAAAAATTTAATCGCCCAGCGGCTGATTTTTGGCTCTTTTAAGTAATGAGTTTGCCTACCACAGTCTTAGACCATACTCCATCTTCACGAGGTGTAATTGTATTATGAATAGTTACGCCACTTAGTAAAGTAGAACGTAGTAGAAGTAGTCAAATTATATAAAGTCAATATGATCTTCGATATCAATGATCGCAAGAGATTAGATGTGCATGCAGTACAGTGAGGTATACTCTGAGCCAGTACCAAGAAAGTGGATCTTACTCAAATCGACGAAGTAGTGGACGAAAACACACACCATTTACTTTTAGTTTATTTCTGTATTAAGCTTACACACATTTACACAAAAGAGG
The DNA here is from genome assembly GCA_038088585.1 of Chrysina gloriosa. Lineage (NCBI taxonomy): Eukaryota > Metazoa > Arthropoda > Insecta > Coleoptera > Scarabaeidae > Chrysina > Chrysina gloriosa. Next base: position 41,493,143 of record CM076087.1, read on the forward strand.
CGTTCATACTTTTGCGCAAAGATGTAGATAGTTGCTATAAATTCGGATGCAAAATTCTAAATTCTAAGCAAAATTAATAGCATAGATGACGGGACCAACGGTACGTTAGCTAAACGAAAGAAAGACAATAAATGGCAGCAACACCTTCAAATGATTTTATTACATGTCCCATTTCAGTCGGTCTCAGATCATAAATCGCAGTTGTCTGATATTCGTGCAAAGGTCACATCTAAATATTACTGCGTTCTCGGAGAGCTCTTTAATTTTCAGCAACGGAAAGACATAGTCGGAGGCGGCCAAAGAGCGAGAAGGGATCGAAACAAATCCTGGGCTAGGAAACCACTGTCGCCGACACCCGGACGCACACACACATACAACACACAGGTCGACTCTCTGCCAGTGTCATGTTGATAGACTATTGTGCGGTAACAATAGGTTTATCACGGCCTATTGTCGTCAGTTTCTCTTTGTGTCGGGCGTGCTGTCTCTTCTGTTTCTGTAACATTTGCTTTAGACTGGCGATACAAATCATCTGCCGTTTGAGAAATCTTCCTCGGCGTAGCCACCTTTCCCTCCCCCGACTTCTATCCTCAACTCGTTTTGGCTTAACCGCCTTCCCACTGACCTCTGACAGCTATTATTAGCTTTAGGAACTGGAAACCGAATAATTTACTGACATTCCAATTGCAAATTGTAGTCCGCACTTTGTGCCGAATAATTTCACGAAATGTTAATGCAAAGTACGTCGTAAAGTTAAAATATCTAGAGGAATTGGGGATGAATGGAACTGTTAAATAAAAATAAATTCGTCTATGCTCTAAATGTTTAACATTTTCGGGCCTAACGTATGGTACGTTCTAGTATGTATTTTAGCGGAAAGCATTCACTTTCTTTTAATCATATTTCTTTCAAAACGTAGAATATGTTAGGCATTATTTTTCTAACAAACTATACCACCAGCCTGTGAAGCACTAGTGCCAGTACCGAATTTAAAACGTAGGTGATATTTTCTTGTAACACAGTACATTAATAAGAAAACTGAAAATTATACTACTTATTTTTTATATTTTGAATAACTGTATTAGTCTATAATAGTTTCCAGCATTGCTAGGCAGTGTAATTTGTTTGCGAAAGAATTATGAGTAGAGCATTTTTTCGTCCTAATATAACAGGATTTAGCAAAATTTTCTAAAAACAAATGCATAAGGAATTGAATTATATATTACTACTTCTTCTTCAGCGTGTTAACCGAAACGTATTACGATCCATCAACCGGATAATTACAGAAAGGCCTCCGTATTATTGCGGAATTCCCATTCAGTAATTTTCACAGGTATAAAATGATGAATGGTTAATTACCCTATACCTTGCCGCTTTCCTGGATCGTCGTAGCAACGCGGAGAACCGGAAAATTTCATATGCCCGGAGTTCAGCTTTAAATTTCTCAAACAACGGCGGAGTCCCGAAAGAAAATCTCCAAGCGCACGGTCGGTTAAGAATGGAAAGGAGCCAAAGGATCCAATTTAAATAATTATTTTGTATTGCGACCACCATCGGCGCTGCCGGTGTTTAAATATAATTAAATAGGAATGGAGATAACACGCAAAAGACCGCAGCAACGGGTTCCACCCAGATAAAATAATAAATCTTCGCGAACAATTCGAGAAATGTAACCATTGTGTTGCAAGTATGCAACTGTGCTCTCTTAGGACGGTGGTTTTGGGTGCGGATTGTTAAGGTGGCGAAGAGGGAAGGTATAGGGAGGTGTGAGCGATCGTAATGTTTCTATGGGAGGGTGGCAGCGTTTGTAATGGCCGGTATGTTGGCATTCTGCGTTTCACTTTATCGATAATTCAACAGGGTCCAATTCCCCGGTTCGTTTTATCGCTCCACTTATAATTTATCACGGTAGTACTCGCAGAGAAATATATATCTATATACACACACGTCTAGGGATAATTGGAAGAAAATGAAATAACACAGAAATTTTCTTGAAAAAGTAATTCATGTTATGCCTTCTCACGTATTGTGTTTAAGAATGAAAAAGATATTACGGAACAAGGAGAAACTAGTAAAAGCCGAACTATCTGATGACAAATATGTACATCAGTGCAAAATCAAAGTGCATCTAAGTTTTTGGTACTATTGCAAATTCATACAATTTTGTTAGTAAGCAGCGTATGGCAGTAACGGTCGATTGAACGTAAGCTAAAAAGTAGGTCCTCTTATCTGGTGAAATATGGTACAAATAATGGTATACCAATGATCGTCAATAAAATTAATACAACTTATACACGGTTGTGTGTACGAAAACGTCCAGGGTTTTTCGCACAAAGCTCGGTAAAACTCTCAAATCTGCTATTCGCGCAGATTGATATTATCGTCTGATCTGAGACATAGTTGGCTAATGATATTTTCAGTAGCGAGGCCGTTCCTAGTGATCTTATTGTGTTTCGACAGACCAGAAGCTTTAATTTGATGGGTGGTAATAAGTAAACAACTTAGATTGTTTTATTTTTGTAAAATGAATATCGAGTCGATCAAGTACATGTTGTGAAGTATTTCGCTACTGAAGGAAATGACGAACGTTGTCAATATGTCGAAGTGATTCTGATGCGGCTGGAACTAGTATCAAGTACCTACTCACAGATTCTTCATCTTTATCTTCCTCCTCATCATCATTATCAATGTGGACTGCAGAAGACACAAAAGCGACAATAACATCATCATTCAAGTATTCAACAGCCACAAGATTGTCGTCAATATAAACAAATTTATTGAAATCATTGTTATTATAAGGAAGATTGTCTCAAAGATCGTTATCATTATCTTCCTGTTGAATTCGCTTTAGCCATTCGACTAATGGCAGGCTATCGTCTAAATCAAAATTATTCCCAACCTACTATTAAAAATTGTTTGTTTTGATACCATCTGCCATACATAACCATTCGTTTTGAAAGTTTTAGTGCGACTCAATTTGAATGTATGTAATAACGAACTGCATGGCTTTCTTTGTATAACCTCTGAAAACTGATTAATCCATAATAGGGTATACGCATGATTTTTTTTTATAATTTAATTAGATACTTCAACATTTGTAATTAGTTGTAAATAGTGCCCCAATGTCAATCGACATCCATCAGAACACCTGGAAAAATATTTATTTCACTACCAGCTGCATCAAGCAATAAAAATTTAAAGAAAAGAAAACTATGGTTACGGGCAATAAAACGTGATGTAAATGATTTATCACAGAATACAAGAGGATTTGTTTGTGAAGATCATTTTAATGTATGTATTTGATATCGTATATGGAATATATACTTTGAATTCTATGTAATTTTTATTTTAGTTACAAGAGGATATGGAGAATTATGTCAGGCATCAATTAATGGGTGGTAAGATATATTTGAAAGAACATGTGGTACCACATATATTTGACTGCCAAGTGGATAGAAAACGTTCTTCAAATGTATCTGAAAGAAATACCTCCATTAAAAGACAAAGGAAGAACTTAGTAAATACTCTATTAGATAGTGAAGATAATATACCTAGTATTTCCACTGAGCCACCAATATTGGATACAAATCTAATAGCCACCACAGCATTAGATTTTAGTCCATAAAATATAGAATTTACTAGTGATATAGACATTAAGCCTTCAACAAGTTCTGAAAAGTCATCACAAACTTTCCATCCAGTGCAACGAACAGTATCAACACAATACAGGCCCTGTTATCGCAGCAAATTAGTACAAACAGAGGAATTTCACACATCTAGAACTATTAGCGTAGCATGCTCACCTTTTAAATCAACAAAAGTAGATCATTTGCCATCTCCATCATGTTCTAATATCTATAGCAGCCCAGAATATATTATTTCTTCAGAAAGTCATTCCACGATAATATATGGTAGTAGTGATGATTCTAGTTCAAGTATAGTTAGAGATATGGAAAATGAAAGACTTAAAAAATATCAATTGAACGATCTAAATATTTAGCGATCAATAAATGTAGATTTTATTTGGGAATACCTGAAGATTCTTATTTTGTGGTACCTTTATTACAACGCTACACCTGCTGCAGTTTAACTGATATTTATATCACTCTCTCAATTCTCTTGCTTTTCGCAATAGATCATTAACAAACACTTCATCATAGCTTACTTCTAATATAGTAAAAACGTTATTTTTTTCAAATTGTGGATCAGCAACACAAAATAAACTTTTTTGGAAATTAAGTAGAAACATTTGTAACTGTATCTGTGCATTATGTTTTTGGCTAATTTTCCCATTTTTTAAAATATACTTATGATATGATTTATCAGAACTTGGACATTTTATCTCAATTACAGTGTCTTCCATAATACCATCAGGAGATGCACCAATTTCTGGATAATTGCCATTCAAAATTAACCCAGTTTGCTTGATGTTTTTGCCAAGTTTTTTCTCTAAAGCTTTTAATACACTATTTTTTAAAAGTAGTCCATGTTTCATGGCCTTTGTCTGCACTATCTTGTGAGCTCCTATAATTGCATTAACAAAGCTGCCATCTGTTACTTTTGTGTGTGCAGCATTATATATGTTTGATGCGGTTATCCTGCCACAGCGTAACTCAAACCAAGCATCACAAAAACTTTGCTTTTGGGTATTCTGTGCTACATTTTGACAAAGTTCATTTGTCATTTTCTCCTTAGCATACAACAAAAACTCTTCATATGAACTTTGTCCGGACTTGTGAAATAAATGTAGGAGCTTGTGGAGTCCTAAATAGCTAATATCTTGTTCAAAATCTCCAAAATATTTTAGTATCTGACACTGCTCCAACTTTTTGCCTTCTTGTATAAATTCTTGCAAGAAGTCTTTAGACGAACTTGCATTTTGGCTTGGAACCAACGCTCCAAAATCCACAGTGGCAATAAAAGGGATTGTTGTACCTACTTTAGATAATGTAGGTTTTCTCCAGTAACATTCTACTGCAGTTGAGGCAGGCCGAGTGCTTTTATCATGAACCCACATTAAAAAAGCAAGAGCATGTTTACACCCTCCTTCAGAAGCAGCACAACCTAAACACTTTACACTTTCAATAACTTCATTTTCTTCATCTACTACCAACTGATCAAACTTTTGTGTCCATAGTTTATGTTCTGGGCATATTTTACACTTGATTATACATTTACCAGCATCTCTCTTTAGTTCAACATAGCCAACAGCACTATCAATGTAGTTTTTCTCATTGATCTGTAAATTACAATAATTAAGTATATGCAAATGATATACATATAAATTGCAAATTAAAATGCTTTTGACACATAACCAATAAATTTCGTATCCCAATTACATGTTAATAATATGGGAATATGAAATAACTGTATATATATCTCTCTAAATTATTACATATTTAACTGATTTTACTTACGATTCAGCTTTTACTCCTCTAATTTCGGCAGCGTTGAAACTATCGTTTGAGAGAATGAATTCCATCAACATAAAGAGGTCAACATTAGGTAAATTATCACTTTGTGCCTTTACAAATTAGTTTTCGACAATTTCAGCCATTCTAAAGTTTCAAATGAGAAGTTAAGCACTTGTTAAACTATTCTACAGAAATATTTTTTACGACAACTTGTGCTTTTAATACAACTAAATACAGTATAACTGAAACTGAGTATAACACTCAACAGATTTATGTAAACAAATACAGTGACGTCAGTCAACTTGTCGGACACACTCGAGGATACTCGGGGTTGGTCGGAGATATTCTAATAATTTGATTTTTAATTAAGATTTATAAATTATTGCTTGTCTAAATAAATATTATTATATAATAAATAGACACCTAATTATATAATTGTTTCAATAAAAATATATTTCCGCGTAAAGCTCAACCTTGCGTATACCCTATTGCAACTATCAACCATTTCAGGACGTTTCTTTTGGTGCAATTATATTTCTAATTCCCTGAACAGATGTAACAAAGCCCTTTATTGGCTACTCACGGTCTTTTAAAATGTTGCCTCTTGTATTTCAAAAGGCCAATTAGGCGAGAGAAATTTTTGGTATATGTAGTTTTATAGCGAGGAAACATTTTTCAACTCCTTCATTTTTGAACCAAATTCCTATTTTTTGATTTTCTATTTGTAACGATGAGTATTTCATTGGGCTCTTCGAAACTACGACTAGAAAAATTTAAGGAACAACTTCGATCATTTAGAAAAGAAAGACGGTTATCTTGATTGTTGCTATGTAGGTAAACTTTGGCGTAGTGTTTCGTTTTCATTCTCCGCGTATTTTTCTATTTGAGTATTGGAGCCGTATCTGAATCTTTCTTTCTATTTTACTAGTTCGCCCGTTGTGTAGCAGTTTGATCCAGAAAGGTTCTAGATGGTGTTCGATTTTTTTGCTTGCTTCATGTTAGTTCAATTCATTATCGGTTTTGAATTCAACTGAGAATGTTCTCCGCTTTCAGATTACCGAATTTTCTGTTTTATATGCTTTTCTATAAACATTATATTTTTAACTGTGGCGGTACTTATTTTCTTAGGCTGTTGTGGGGCTGTTATTGCTTTATTGCACTAATCTGTAGATTTGTTCCATTTGAATTCATATGCGATATTGCTTAGACGAACTTACTGTAATAATCAGTTAATTTGACATTTTGTCTATATATTGCTCCGGCTATGACAAAAATATAAGTTTAGTTTTATTAATGACTTTCTTACCAATAATAATACATCTATAACTCCCCCTAAAGCCTGAAAATCCGCCTCATGCAAATGTCTTACAATAATTTGAATATTTATGCTTACATTATGTGGTAGATGCAATTTTGAAACCATCATGTAAAGTCTGGATTCTATCACAGTTAAGTTGTACGTAATAATCTCGAGCCTACAAATTTCTCCTGGATTGAAGTAGGCACATTCTTATATTTTTGGGTCAATGTCTTCACATCATATCATTCAAAGTTCACCACAATACGGTTATTGCAATGAAATTCAGTTTTGCTACAGAAAATTCTCTAGCATTTACGTCGTGATGGGAAGCGAATATAAAATATTCTTGAACGGGATTCTGCTCGACTTTCGCACAAACTGATGAGAATAGATTGTACCTACAAGCGATCTGCTAGAAAAAAATGTTGGAATGCTATTTAAGTGACCCGACGCAATGGAATGCAAGTTAGAATCAATCATCTGTAGATACATCGCTTGAAGTGCTCAATAAATTGTGACGATACAATTATCCTTGGAGCAGCATCATACATCGAGCTATTTATGATTAAACTTCATATCTTATTCCTTCACCTTATGACAAGTATTCAAAGAAAAGTTTTGCAAAAATCTCTATTTGTTTTCTTAAAATTTTCGAGTACCAAATTCAACGCTAGACTACATGATACATGAACACCATAATAATGTTTGCAACGTTATTATTAAATATCATACTTTTCAGTAAAGTCCAAGTACTAAAACTAATTTTTGACGATCAGTAAACTTTAAAAAAATATTAATTAAAAAATTGAGAGATACAGTAATACCATTTCACACATCAGAGAATAAAGCTCTCTTTCAGCTATTAGCCGTTCACTATTTGTTGTTCCTTGTGAAACACTGCATGGAACAGCATGCATTCTGGTGAGAATTGTTTCTTCTCGCAAGTCCTCTATTGCTCAATCCACTTTCGTTCAGACGTTTTCTGACTGTTACAGACTATATTTCAATATTAGGAACATTCGTTACATCATATGTCAAATCGTTGTTTGTAGTTTTTCTGTTCTTTAGAACATTTTGCCTCAATAGAAACCTCTAACATTCATAGTTACTTTTCACCCTAGTCCTGGTTTCCGACACTAGGATCCTGTCTCAGTGAATTGGTTCGCTATGCTACTTATTGTTAGTGTGGAATAATTTCTTTCTAGCATATTTTTGACAAAAATGAAGGTCAATACCTTTAGTGCTTTTTTACAAACCTTATAGTTATTCATATATACAAACCGTAATAAACAACTCAGTCGGAAGTAAGCAACTTTACTAATGACTCTGTTAGTGAAAACCTATCAACTCAATTTTATCACAGATTTAAGTTCACTTTAAACTAATTTACGAATTTACTTTTTCGAAATGGAGCTACATTTGCAGTAGTTGTGTAAAGCTTCAGAGGTTTGTGGCTTATTTCTAGAAACCGTTCCAAATGTATAATCACCATTACTTGGAACTGTGTCTTGCGTTAATTTGGTTCAGGTGTTTACAAAGCAATTAAGAGTATGTAATTATTAATGAGATTCTGGCGTTTACATCAGAGATTTAATATTTATCGTTCTGATTGGCAACTGGTTACATACTGTGCTGATTTCCTTTTTAATTGTTTTTTCGTAATTTATATTTACTTAATTACCTAAAAATAAAACAGCTCTATCTCCAATCACAGTAGGATATTAAATATCTGTTTATAACGACTTTCCTGCTACAGCTGCCGCTGTTAAAACTTTCCTAATTGCACATTTGTAAGAATTGAAAGATCTAGTTGCTCATTAACGAACCTTGTCTCCTCGAATCAAGCGTAACAGTCGAACAAATAGTAATTCACGGCGTATAATAAAAGTAGAAGCGCCTTAAATTTTCATCTGTGTATACCTCAAAAACCCCCAAAAGCTTCTTTCTGTAAGTAACCGTGACTCGTTCAAAATCGGAACTTTGATTAATTGCAAGTTTACATTTCCGGAACCGCCGTTCGATTCAGTATCAGATTTTGTCTGCGTCTGATCGCAGTAGTAGTCACGATCATTTCCTTAATTAGTAAGCTTATCGTGAAGGAAGATTAATTTAATTGAATGGATGGTATCGACGTGGTTACACGGTTTATCCTTAAATTTAAATCTCTAGGGAATGATAAATACAAGTTTTCTGTAGAAGACACTTGGTGGTAGTGATAGGAGTAACTTTTACTTTATCTGAATAACTAAACGAAAATAAATGAAGCGCTTTCGGAATAGCAAATAAACTCGACTGAACACATTAATTACACATGTACTGTTGCGGCAACAAAAATCCGGACAAGGTTATTCTGACTGTTTTCTAACAGTATAAACCAACCGCTTGTCATGTTTATGTCAACTTTGATGTAGCCATTTAATTTTGATGTCGTGAATAGTGCTTTTGGAGATTCCAAATGTATTACTTAGTCTTCTTATGGATTGCTCTTCCCTAAGTAATATAGTCACTTGCATTTTTTGTAGTATAATGATATACATATATCATTAATGATTTAAAAATGCAATGATATTTGACAAGGCAAACACTAGATTTAAATTATAAACTATTACCTTTTATTTTTCTTGGGGCAATAGTACTTACTCAGTATAGTATAATCTATGACATTTAAACTGTTTGCCCTCAAAGTGCAAAACTGTCACTCAAAGTACTATGAAACTAGACCTGACTAGACCGAACCACTATTTCAACATTTTTGTTTGAGTTGTTAACCTGCCTTTTCTCAAATGCGTATGTGCAACTTCTAGGTTGTATAAATTCTTGTAAAGAAAATATATTTTATAACACGTTATAACACGCACCCGTTTCCCTGGCAAAGTTTCAAGTTAAAAGTCGGACTTCTCCATTGCAACTATCTCCCTTTAACGCGTACAATTATGGATAAGAGAAAACTTGTACAAGAATTACTTGTTAGTGCCCATCGGCATTTAAGTCAATTAATTTTACCTGGTTCATTGCCCAAACAAGTTGAACCACCCGGTTACCAACCAATAATAGAATCAGTTTAAAACATGTCCTACTTGGTTTTCATAATATCATTTAGTATATGTAATATTATTATTACATACTTAATATAGATACACGGGAGATATATTAACACGTATCAGACAAAGTTCGCTCCGTTCATGCCCTATGGTTGTCGAAAAAGCCTCTTACCCTCCTCGCGATATCAATATCAAGATCAAAGACAAGCATCCTCTAAAGTTTTTAACAAACGAACATATTCACCGAATCTTTTGTTTCGATACGGTGGAGGAGAGTTGCCTATTTCCAGCAGTAGTATTCTAGCCGTTCGATTTCAGCAATTACTTTAATGGAAAGGATTTGCGTTCCTGTGCGCGCTGTCTAGCATCACACCCTCAAGAATTTGTTCATTTAGACATTCCGGACGGGCGTTTTCTTATTACACCGGAGCGATAGAGTGAAATCCGTTCCGGATCTTTCAAGTGCGAACACAACAGTGTGTGTCTGTATTTGAAAATAACGGCAGTATATGTATGTGCTGTTTGTATTTTTGCCATGTTCCTGTTGCTACGGTCCGTATTCTTCGCACCTTTCGTTTGATGTTTACGGATTGTTGGAAATAATGAAGAGGTGGGTTTGTGATTTTCAATTGTGCGCCTGAACTTTACGTTTCTTAGAAGCACAACAACTTCCGATGAACGGTGAAAGCGGAGTTTTGAATAATGCATCAGACGTACGTTTGAAATGAATTGCTATTCTAAGATTAAACGGTTAATAAACTGCAATTTTAGCTAATTGCAGTCGGAATAATAGTTGCAGACATTATGAAAACTGTTTATGTTCTACTACCCCGCATACATTAATTGACGGGGTTATGAATTATTTATAAATTCGAGCAAAATATTATAAAAGCGTACCTTGCTATAATGATAATTTGATGAAATATTATTAAAGGGCGGGATCAATTTTGGTTTGGAACTAGGTGTTAAAAAGCTGTAATAAGAAGAAGACACAGTTGGAAGCAACATACAAAGCTTATATTCAACTAAATCACTCCCAACAGGTGGTTCGCGTGGTTCATCAAAGGTATTCGCAAAGAAAATATTGTAATAGCGGAGCTCTCCATTCTAAATATAAAAAAGTACAACGAAATATTAAATGAGGATAAATATATTCATATCATTATTAATAATGACAACAATATAAATGGGACAGCAAATTAATTAGATATCAATTTCATAAATATTAACTGAGTCACGTAGGCGCTGCGAAGGAAGCTTCTGTAAAATTGTCAAGTTACACAGCAGTGATCGGCAATGCATCGCTTTTTCGCTATTCATACTGACTCATGAAATTTTAAATATAAGTGAGTAGGCATCATTTAAACTCAACTACTCTGATTTACTCATACTCCCGATAACGTTGATTCATAAGTACAGGTGGAATAAATATGAATGCGACGGCAACATCATACACATACTATACTCACACTCATAAATCACCTCAGTTTGATTTCTAATGTCAGGAAAATACTTACACTGCTTACATTGATTCAGCTCACTCGACTCATCCATGTATATTTAAAAGTTTAGTCATTAAACAGTTTGCAACCAGTATAAAGTGTATAAAAATATACAAAAGCATAAAATTGTAAGTTTATATAGAAACATTTCGGGAAAATAATTTTTTTAATTATTTATCATTTTTATGAGCCGGTAGTGAAAAATGGATAGCAATAGTGAGATTGAGGAAAAAATAAATAGCGGAGTTTTTCAATTAGTGCAAAAACGTAAGGGTAAAAGCGCAATATAATATGAAATAAGCAATACAAATCTACACATATTTCTTTGTTTAACTTTAGTAAAAAAACAACAGTAAGAAACGCAACAGAGCAAACACACAACCTCATAATGAGTATATTAATGTTCGTATGCGAACCATACTTATTTTACATTGTCTATACACTTTGAGTTAAGGAGAGTCGAAATCAACAACGTCATAAATGTTGTTAAGTATGAGTTCGATGAGTACTTCAAACTTTCGAGTGGATATGAAGTTGGACAACATTGCAATAAGTATGAGTGCGTATAAGTACAAGAAATTATAAGTCATGATTCAACTCTACTCACTTTTTCACTACTCATTGCTGATCACTGTTACACAGGCAAGAATTTGCAACGCGATGAGGGGCTAGCTGTTGGTGATACGAGTACATTCAATTCAATTCAGAGCTCGAAAGAATGAGAATAAAGAAGAACTGAATTGCACGACGTGGTTTTAATAAGATAAATTAGTAATGCACGGTGTGCGTAAATAAATTACCATAAACATTTTTAACTTAAAGATGACGCACACGTAGAAATTGAAAGTGAATAATTATTACCATCTAATTTCATTATGGATCAATGGGAAAAGGGAGTAGTTTTGTTGAGTCTGAGAAAAAGTTGGACGAGCAATCAATTGCTCTACTATTGCTTTTACTACAATCCCTGATTTGGGGCCAATAAAGTGTTGTCGGTAGCACTGAAAGTTGTAGCGAGTTACCGTCTCACCAGATTGAAAGCAAAAATAAGACAGCGACTATTTACAAACGCGGTCTTATTTTGTCGGGGATGGGTCACAACCTAGACCGCTTTACGTAATTTGTAATGAACTGGCCAACAAGCGTTTAAAAATCATTTCTTCTTGTCAGCTTCAAACACAAATAGTAAAAATGCTCTTGAGGTATAATTTCGAATAAGTTACAGAATTGCAAGATCTGGATAAGCACATACGGTGGCAGAAAACTTGATTGGATGATGTGCGAAAAACATCAAGTCTATGCTCAGGGAAAAGACGGCAAAGATAATTAACGTGGTTCTCTTATCAAACTTTTGGAAAGAACGGAACCGATGTAGCAACCGCTGCAATATTGTTTGTCTATATTAAATATATACAGGGTGATCATTTGAAAACTTCCCACCTTGAAGAACTCTTTAATTAATAAAATTATCAAAAATCACTAAAACAGGTCAATGTTATTTTGAAGGGGGACATTTAATAACCTATTCCAATCAGTTGGGAAACGCTCACCCTCCCTTTCAGCTACCCCCATCCCAAAATTTTAAATGGCACTACCCCATATGTGATACATCATTTTAAAGGGTATAAAATTCTCAATATTTTAAAGCAAAGAAAATTAAAATCGGCCGAGCCGTTCATGAATTAGAGACAAAAATGTATTAAACCGGAAAATTAACTGACAAACGTTGACGATATCGATAACAATCACCTATTTATGAACACAACACTTATTTAATCTACCTGATTATTTAATCTATCTAATTACGTGTCAGATTACGTGTCTTGATAATGCCCATTTTGAGTGGTTGATCAAGCCATCTACCTACGTTTTGCTTTGAAACAAAAGAACGTGCGTCGTACAAGTTCAAAGTGTCAATTGTTGTAGAATTCAGGAATTAAATATCGCCGCTTCAAATAACTTTAGATTCCTTTGATTTGGGGTAGCGTTTGTGCTAATTGTGTCACTAAAATGACATACACTTTAGAAGAGAGAATTGAAATAATTTTTCATTTATGGAGCTGAAAGTCAGTGTGCTCGACGAACAGTCAAGGAATTTAATGCAAGACATCCAAATAACCATGTATCCCATCGATACGTTTTAGATTTGGTAGGAAAATTTAAAGAAACTGGATCAGTAGCAAATAAAAAAAGGACACAACCTCGAATTGTGAATGAGGACTCTCAAATAGAAATATTAGGACAATTTGCTGCAAGTCATACGAGCTCAATTCGGCAAGTGTGCAACATAACTGGTTTTTCGTATGGGTCTCTTCAGAAAGTTTTAAAACTTCATAAATGGCATCCATACAAACTTCAAAATCACCCAGCTCTAAATGAAGATGATTTCGATAGACGACTTCAATTTTGTGAACAAATGACTGTGATGATAAATACCACTCCAAATCTAATTCAAAATATTTGCTTCAGTGACGAATGTACTTTTTTTTGAATGGCTATGTTAATCGTCATAATTGTCGTTATTGGAATGATGAAAACCCGAATCTATTTAGAGAAACGCATACTCAGTGGCCACAAAAATTAATGTGTGGGCTGGTATACTGGGGGACTCGGTCATTGGTCCGTTATTTATTAATGAAAATTTAAATGGTACTATTTATCTCACTATGTTGGAAGATGTCATAGATACCTTGATTACGGAAGCAATAGAAAATCAAGTAGACGACGAAGGAAACTTAATTTTGGATGAAAATCAAGTTTATTTTCAGCAAGATGGTGCCCCACCACATTTTGTGGTACCAGTTGGAAACTGGTTGAATAACAAGTTTCCAGAGAGGTGGATTGGAAGAAGAGGAGCAGTAGAGTGGCCAGCAAGATCTCCTGACCTTTCCCCCTCGACTTTTTCCTTTGGGGCCACCTTAAATCCGTCGTCTATAAAACTCCCCCAGCCAACATCGACGAACTGAAACAACGAATAACATCCGAATGCCGATTGATTCCGCGGCGAGTTTTCGAAAATGTTAGAAGAGAGTTTGAACATAGGCTTTATCATTGCCTAGCAACCAATGGAGCGCAATTCGAGCATCTATTACGATAAATTTAATTGTTTACGTTTTTGAGTTTTAGTTTTAGGTAATTTGTAAACTCTTGTTAATTAATGAAAGTTTATTTTGCATTGTTGTAGTTAATTATTTGCAACTGTTGTGTTCATAAATAGGTGATTGTTATCGATATCGTCAACGTTTGTCAGTTAATTTTCCGGTTTAATACATTTTTTTGTCTCTAATTCATGAACGGCTCCGCCGATTTTAATTTTCTTTGCTTTAAAATATTGAGAATTTTATACCCTTTAAAATGATGTATCACATATGGGGTAGTGCCATTTTAAAATTTTGGGATGGGGGTAGCTGAAGGGGAGGGTGAACGTTTCCCAACTGATTGGAATAGGTTATTAAATGTCCCCCTTCAAAATAACATTGACCTGTTTTAGTGATTTTTGATAATTTTATTAATTAAAGAGTTCTTTCAAGGTGGGAAGTTTTCAAATGATCACCCTGTATATTTGAAAATCCCATTCAAGGAGGTGTATTATTTGTAAAACCTTTGAAAATCTTTACGATAAGAGACGCAATTCTTGATGAGATCAATAGCTATTTTGAAAAAATGGAATAAACTGCTCTTTTCAGTTGGGGGTGTCCACGGATGGTGCAAAAACAGTGACAGGAAAATGTTGTGGTCTTGTGACGCGAGTAAAGCAAATCAACGATAATATTGAATGGACTCGTTGTTGTAATCATAGACAAGCACTAGCATGTAAACGTATTCCTGTAGTTGGCCAGTGTTTTAATTGTGCTGCAAAAACTGCAAATTTTATACAATCGTGTGCTATAAACTATAGTCTATTTCAGATACATTGTGAGAACATTGGTAGTCTGCACGTTCCTTTATTACGTGACTCATGAGTAAACTTATTGTAGGACAAAGTTATTAACGTTTTATTACCCTTTTGTACAACATGTGTGTGAGAAAGGATTTTCAACATACATTTACCTAAAAATAAATACAGATAAAATATAACGCCCGGTATTACCAACATCTTTTAAAAGCAGATTTAGTAAAAAGACATTTAACCTAAAACTAGTTTTAAACCGCTGAACCGTATTACCAAACAAATAAAAACGCATTTAGGTAAAAGCCCATTTGGCGTAGGTTGGCCATACCGCACTGGCATCTTTACCTGTCTTTACCAAACTTTCTAAAGTAAAATCACTGAAATCAGTATTCTTGTGCATATTCTTGTATTAGAAGCGTTTGGAAAGTTAGGTTATTGTTTGCTGTTGTTGTCGTTTTACGTTTTCCATATTTTATTTTATATTTATTTTATCGTATTTTGATAAAAGGCGCTTTGAAAAATATTGAAACCAATAATAAACCAAATACGATAATGTTAACATTTACAATTATAGGTTACTTCATATTTTTTTATACTTGATACGCAAGCGCTAATTTAAATGCCTTTCTAACGTAAAATCATTTAAAATTCACATATGATTACCATGATCAACATGCAACCGGATGCGAAAAATCTTAATGTTAATAATAATTGCTGCATTGATGATAAGCAATGATTTCCTAGTGAATCATACTTTATCTGTCGAAATATTTCTGGTATGTAAAGTCGAGACGGTAATTCTTTCTTATTTTGTATACTTTCGGCTGCCTTCTTCTTCGTACCATTTCAAACAACTCCTCATCAGATGACGTAGAATCCGTCAAAGTTGAATTTTAACAATATGAAAAGTTATAATCGATAATATAGGAATATGACACCGTTGACGTTTAGTTACTGCGCATGTGTTTACTTAAATGCTTCCTTAAGTGGTCACTTACCAGCCTTTAACTATAAAAGCGGATTTAATTACTAAAACTGCTTTTAAATGTGTTGGTAATACCGGGCGTTAAACATTCAGACATCGAATCAAATTTTGAATTTATTTGTTCCATCATAGAGGCACAAATATCAAATTTCCAGGATTTTTTCAAGTTTAACCTAAGTTTGTCGAAGAATCAGTTGGTATTTATTGACATTAAAAATAATTCTGTTGCATTCAGCTTTAAAAGCATGAATTGTAATCCCCTTGTAATTCGCAATCTAATTTTGATGGTCTGACTGTTAAAGTCGATAGCAAAAGAACTAACCTGACTCAGAGGAAATCTTATTTAAATAAAAGTATGTCGATATTTATTGTTGTTAAAAATAGTTGAAGCCGGGCTTGACAGGATAGCTAAGTGAAGACGGTCGTGCGGTAAATAAGGATTCAATCAGATGCTGATCATGTGTTTAAAATACTATATCCAGGGTGTTATCCAGAGTTTATTCTTATTTCAAAGTTCTAATTCGACGTTATTGAAAGTACAAACAGAAACTTTTATATAAACGATAAACACATATTAATACATAAATAAAAAGAAATTAACGTTAGAAATGATTTAATATTTAATACACTATTGCACCGAAAGATCTTTATAACAATAAAAATAATGTAATAAGAAAATACTTAGACACAATTAGAGAACATGAAAATCACAAGTATATAGATAAGATTCAAACTTTCACAGATCTCTTATTATTACTAAAGTAACCGATATTATTGTTTTAAAATATTACAAGAGATCGATAGTAGTAAGAACTGGTAATTAATAACGGTATTTATTGAAATTTCAAAATTGCACGATTGCAAATCGTTGGCAAATGTGACTATTATTAATCGGCGAATTACGGTAAGGTTAAAAAATTCACTTATGTGAATCACGGTTCTGTTGGCATCAAAAGCAGCTTTGCGTTTGCCAAGCATTCGGTTGCGGGTGGTTCCCTCTTTTCTGATCAGCCAATTAATTATGAAGTCAGGGAAGAGTGTACAGCTAGACAGGTGTGTTTATAAAATTCCGTAGCGTTTTTGTCGTATAACGCTATAAAAGTTGAAAGATTTGTTTAAATCATTTTTAATAAGGTACTAATTTTCTCAGCAAAACTCTATCAAAAACTTCCAAAATTTCGTTCAAGATGACGTAATGTCTACCATGCCATATTATATGTGTAGCGCAGAAGACAAAACTTTTAAACATTAAAAGTATAAACTGCAACTTACATTGAACGTTTACAATTTTGAAATAACAATAAAATTGTTCGTATCAGAAATGTTGGTTACAAGTCTAGAGCGTGTGTAACGAATTATTCATGAATTGAATATACCGGGTGTCTCATGACTCAAGTAAAAAATGCCTAATTAACATACGCCCAAAACTCTATCGTATAACTCAGCTACAAGCATTTCAAGTTTTGGATAACCCTACTAATGCAGGTATTATGTACCGATGCTGATTTTGTTGTTACATATTTAAAATTTGGGGTGGCTGTGGTTCATCATTTATTATTCATTGTGGCAGTAAACGTCAACTAAGTTAATGTAACGTGTTTTTGTGTTACACTAAAATATTAATACAAACATGTTAATTTGTTGGAATGACGAATACATCAACATTCACTTTGTTTACTTATGGAATTTGTATTGGAAATGGACCAGCGGCAGTTGATAAGAGAAACAGGCTACCTTCTACTAGTGTCCGAAGAATATCCAACAGAATTAACGTAGGTCGCATGAAAGTACGGAGAACTTTATACAATTTCAGCTTGTACCCGTATCATATCTTACCTGTACAAGCTTCAAAACCGGGTGACTATACATCAAGACTTGAATTTAGTCACTGGTTAGTGAGAAATCGAAGGCCTTGTCGGAAAATATTATTTAGTGATGAAGCCCCTTCGCCCGAAACGGCATCAATAACAGTAGCTATTCACATTGTAGGGCATTTAAAAATCCCCAACTAGGGAATCTTGTTTTCAAGATAGATGTTGGGTGAATGTTTGGTATGGTATTATTGATGACCGTCTCTTGAGTCCGTTTATAATCGAAGAACGTCTCGCGGCAGTTATTTACGTTTCCTGCAAAATTACGTTCCAGCATTGCTAGATCACGGTCTTCTTAATGTAAGACGCCTAATGTGGATACAGCACGATGGCGCACCTCCACACTTTGGTAGACAAGTAATAGATTTTTTTAAAATCAATATTATACAAATCGCTGGATTGGAAGACGTTCAGTAATTATCAGTAATTGCTTGGCCAACAAGGCCACCAGACTTAAATCCCTTTGATTATTTTATATGAGGAAGGTTGAAAATTTTGGTTTATGCAAGAAAACCTGAAAATAGGGAACAACTTGTTCCTGAGATTATGGGTGCTGCAGATACTACTTGAACTGATCCTGAGACTGTTAGCAGAGCCACATTTTCAATTCTAAGAAAAGCTATACTATGTCTATAGCAATTAGGTGAACATTTTGAACTAATTCAATAAAGCTACTTCTTTTAAATGATTTCCAATTTCTTTCTGCAGCGGTACGTAATACCTGCATTAGTGGGGTTATCCAAAACTTCAAACGCTTGTAGCTCAGTTACGATGGAGTTGTGGGCACATGATCACTAGTTATTTTTAACTTGAAATTGCTTCAGTAACATATCCTTAAGCTGTGGCAGTTATGTCATGGGACACGCTGCATTCTAGATAGAAGGTGTCGGAGTTCTCTTAATGTAGCTATCGAAAAGGTTAAAGATAATTTTTAAACCGTAACAATTCTTCCCTTTCCCCATAAAGAATTTTACTGGGGAAATTTCTTCTAAGACATGATAACCCAAATATCATTGTTTTATTATATATACTATTTATACTATATTAGTAGGTATATCCTATTGACTACACAGGGGTTCGCCAATATATTACAGTTTTTAGTAGTGGTTCGCATGTAGGAAAAGAAATTTGCTGATCTTAACAATGGCTATCTTATTAGACTAAACGGAATCATACAATTTAGGAAAGACAATAAGAATTAGTGAATCAAAAAAGTTATTGTGATCATTTATGACAATTCATGACTAAAATTGGTTATTGGGCAAATCTTGTTGGCAGTTAACACAACTATGATAGACTTGACCTTGCGCTATCAGATTATCATTTAGTTCGTTCTAAAAGTAGCAATAACGATGATAGTGTAAAATCGCACTGGACTAGCTTTCCGATGAATCCGGAAAGTTTTAAAATTGAAAGTGAAGTGTTACGGTGGTTTGTGTAAGATGGCAACGTTGCTGATAAACATTAATAATACGCATGTTATTCGTACGAAATTCTTTTGTTCCATGAAGAAATTTTGAATAAAAATTTCAATGTTTTCGGAAGCAAAAAAAAATACAACCAAAGCTAAACCACATTTTACTTCCCAGGAAAGGGTAACGATTTAATATTGAAAATTATTGCATCTTGAAACGCTATGTGTCTAAAAATTAATTCAACTCGCTATGCAATAAATCTGTCAGTTATGAAAATTCAATAAATTTCCGCCCCAGCTCCAAATTATTACATTAATCGTATGCTAACGGTGGAAAATCGATGAGGCAATATATTTTTTCCACTCCGCGTAAACCCTCCCATTCGGTAGGCGTTATATTTCACATATGAAATAAGTTGAAACGCTTCGGTTATTTAAACGATCTCCATGATGCCGCTTTTTGAAAACTCATCATGACGAAATGACGACATAAATTTTATAATGGAATTAACCGACGCGATGTACATACTTCGAATATGGAGCGGCCTTTCTCGTTTACTTGTGACGTTAAAAATAATTCTAATATTAAAGGAACATATTAGAATATAATATATTTGGTTATTTATAACAGTATTGAAACTACTTAGAACACAAGTATACAGGTGTCCCAGACTTCACTCCCCAGGCTTGTAACTTCGTTATTGTTAACAATACATAAAACAAAGTATATATATATATTCTTAAATGGGAGGAAATTCTCTATACGATAGGAAAAACCAATTTACAAAAAGTGCGTTAGTGTAATGACAGCTATATTCAACTTTTTTTCAAATAGCACAGTATACTTTTTTTTTAATATTCACGTGGTATCTTTTATTCTCTTTACAGCCATATAAATTAATATGAGCCTTACATGCGAAAATTTTCGAAAAAAACTTGACGTAAAGTTTACCATGCAAAAATTGTGGTTTATAGTGTTTATCTAGTAGGCGATGAAATCAACAGCTTTCTACAAACAAAAATGTGTTTTATTCGAATAGCAATTAAATGTATGCTACCAACTACATCTAATAAATACAAAGGTTTATTTTTAATGTATCCACATTTATAAAAGGCATTTATTAAAAAAAACGCATCTTTGAATAAATTTTTACTTGAAGTTATATTCAGTTCAAATCAAATTATTTAACAATGGCACTTATAAAATTATCGAGATAAAAGCTATTAAATATTTTATCAACTGTCGTTAACAAAGAAAATATTAAGTAGGTAGGTACATGTGCTATTCGGACGAATAGCATGCTGATTTTCAATTGTTTTCTAAAGAAAATTCTGTCACTTTATGTTGTTAAATTCATTGAAGTTATTATTATTCCTTGTATTTTGATAGAATATGAATTATTCGAATTCCGAAAAGTGCGATATGATGTTAGTGTATGGTTTGTGTGGAAGTAATTCGAGGGAGGCAGCTAGAAGGTATTGCGAGCAATATCCTGAGAGGAGACATCCTGATAAAACGTTTAAAAATTTGGAAAACAATCTTAGGGAGCATGGATCTTTTGTAATAAATAAAAGTATACCGCTTCCTAGGAACATACATGCTGCTGATAGACATACGGTAGTTGTTCTTGCTTATACGGAGGTCGATCCTACATCTTCCTTAAGAGAAATAGCCGCAAAGTGTAATATTTCAAAATCGTCAGTGCAACGCATTTTAAAACGAAATCATTATAAAGCATATAAATTTAAGCGCATACATAAGCTTCACCCCGGAGATTCAGAGAGGAGACTTGAATTTATTGCATGGGTTCTAGTGCAGTATGATCACCAACCTGATTTTTTGAGACAAATAATGTGGTCTGACGAAAGTAGATTCCATAACAATGGATTGGTTTCAACACAAAATTGCAGATACTGGTCCACAGAACAGCCACACTGGCTGAGAGAAACGAATAATCAATGCGTTTTTCAATAAATGTTTGGTGTGGAATTTTTGATGGGCGTTTAATAGGGCCACATTTTTACGATGGGATACTAACTGGCAATCGCTATTTACATTTTATAGAAGAGATATTGCCAGAACTTATGGCAAATGTACCTCTTCATATAAGACAAAATATGTTCTACCAACAAGATGGTGCTCCAGCGCACAACAGTCCGATCGTACGAAATTATTTGGACACTAATTTTCCTCAACGATGGATGGGAACACATGGCCCGGTGGCATGGCCAGCTCGCTCTCCCGACCTCACGTCGTTGGACTATTTTCTATGGGGTTACTTGAAGGAACGTGTTTATAAGGTAGCCGTCATAAATGTGGATGACGTAAAAGACAGAATAAGAGAGGAGTGTGCAAACATTTCCATGCACACTTTATTAGAAGCGACAAACATTTTCTGTATCGTCTAGAGATATGCTCTAATAATAATGGAAGCAATTTTGAACAATTTTTATAATAATTTGTAATTATTGCT
The DNA here is from genome assembly GCA_038088585.1 of Chrysina gloriosa. Taxonomy (NCBI): domain Eukaryota; kingdom Metazoa; phylum Arthropoda; class Insecta; order Coleoptera; family Scarabaeidae; genus Chrysina; species Chrysina gloriosa. The sequence continues at coordinate 41,515,036 of CM076087.1, forward strand.
CATTAGTTTTGTAATTATTAGTTAATTAATTGCTATTCCAATAAAAACACATTTTTGTTTGTAGAAAGCTGTTGATTTCATCGCCTACTAGATAAACACTATAAACCACAATTTTTTGCATGGCAAACTTTAGGTCAAGTTTTTTTCGAAAATTTTCCTATGTAAGGCCCATATTAATTTATATGGCTGTAAAGAGAATAAGAGGTACCATCTGGATATTAAAAAAAAGTATACTGTACTATTTGAAAAAAAAAGTTGAATATAGCTGTCATTACGCTAACGCACTTTTTGTAAATTGGTTTTTCCTATCGAATAGAGAATTTCCTCCCATTTAAGAATATATATACTTTGTTTTATGTATTGTTAACAATAACGAAGTTACAAGCCTGGGGAGTGAAGTCTGGGACACCCTGTATATGTATCATTAGGAACAGTAAAAGAAAACGGTTTGAAACAAGAAATAAAATAAAAGTAAAAACGCGTTGATAGGGACGAAAACTATTTAGTTCGGGTTAATTACAACATGATCTGTGTGACCTTTGTTGCATATGATTCAATGTAATTTTTCAGAAGCTCCAAGTAAGCATTTAGAAATATCTAAATTGGTCTGGACTCGGAGAGTTCATAGTCAGTAAGTTTTGATTTGAATTCGTTTCAGTTGTTTTTGAACCGTCGTTGTTAAGGACACTTAATTTTCAGAACGAAGTGTGTCTGGATCGTTCCTCTGACATTCTTCGAATAATATAACTCATCTCGCACTAAAATCGAAAAGAAACAAATCACAGCAGCATTAGACCTTGCTACTCTACTAGTAATCGGACAACTGAATCAATTGGATCATTCAAATAATCGTAGGGGGATTATGTACATGTCCTATACATTCCAACATCCATAATTAGTTACAAAAACACAAGATTAGATCCTCCATAGGATAGTAAATACACTCTACATACACACTCTAACTACAACTTTGGAAATATTCATAGTATAAGGTGTTTCCCCACACGATTTACGGTCATTTCGACGACAGTGTAATTTGTGAAATATTAATTAAATCGACTTAGAATTATAGTGTAATGTATAGCTTTGGTGGGTTTTCTGGGTGTATGCGTATGTGCAAGCGTGAAATATATAACGAATGCTGGGGTTACAGGTTGCCGGATAGCTATACTTGTGGCCGGAGCAGCTGCGACCAGAGGTCAATTAGTGGATTTATGTCACCCAACCCGTATTGTGGCCTCTTGACCGTCCATCGCACATTATTCATTCTTTACTCCCCGTTCTAACTGCAGTCATTTGGAGTATAATTTATGTCTCCATTCGAGTGTCCTGCTGGGCGCTCCCGTTCTACGCAATATAATTCCACCGCCGTATATAATATATAGTTTTAATTGCGCTCCCGTATATCTGTTCTTTTTATGATCTCTGCGCCGGTGATCATTATTAGAAACGGACGCATGAAGTAAGAGATTAAAGAAGCAATAAAGCTAATTGTGTACGATTTATCCTCTTTTATGTAGAAAGGGAGCTGATAAATTGTTGAAGCGTTTTTTCATATTTCAATTTTTTATTCTTTTGTTCAATTTATCTGAAAATGTAATTTCTTTGTTTTCCGTCTTCCTCAAAATTGTAGCGATGTGTAATTAGTTATGCGATGTAAAATTAGTTGTACTGAAAAGAATTTCCTTGGATATTGGAAGAAATTGCTGTTTGGAACATTTAATTCCACCTATGCACCTGCGGTTTTTTGCTTTCTCAGCATAGTCAGTACCGGACAATAATTATGTGGGACGTAGTTGTATGACAGGAAGTTGTTTGCTGGGTTGGAAGTTAATATTTATCAAATATGAGAGTAACGGATAATGTGACATAAACTTTGCTACTTACGAAAATTGAGTGCTAATCCGTTTCTACATTGCGGAGTGATCCTGTGATTGAAATCAAACTGCGTGCAGTTTAATGCCGATTATAAAATTGTTATACAGGGATAATCCATAGAAAATATGAATGTGTTTCCTTGAGCTGTATTCCATTATCCACTATAAGGTAAAAGCCGCTAACCGAGCATACTTTATTGAGATCAACAGATTGGCACCTAGAGCACATCTGAGGAAACTTAAATTGCGAGGTGTTCTATTTGAAATTATTCTTAATAAAATGTATATATATATATATTTCGTGACCTTTTATACTTATCTTATATGATAGAGATCTACCACTAATAGGTCAATAAAACAAGGCTGGTTTGAACGATAGTTCATATATGAAAATATAACTATCGTTCAAACCAGCCTTGTTTTATTGACCTATTAGTGGTAGATCTCTATCATATAAGATTGTTTTCTAAACAAAATTCTGTCACTTTATGTTGTTAAATTCATTGAAGTTATTATTATTCCTTGTATTTTGATAGAATATGAATTATTCGAATTCCGAAAAGTGCGATATGGTTTGTGTGGAAGTAATTCGAGGGGGCAGCTAGAAGGTATTGCGAGCAATATCCTGAGAGAAGACATCCTGATAAAACGTTTAAAAATTTGGAAAACAATCTTAGGGAGCATGGATCTTTTGTAATAAATAACTATCGCTCAAACCAGCCTTGTTTTATTGACCTATTAGTGGTAGATCTCTATCATATAAGATATTATTCTTAATGAACATTGGGCAGTATTATATGCTAAGAGAAATACATGCGCTGGATTAACAAAAGAATTGGAGAACACAATTAAACTGTTTAAAGAACGTAGACGCTTTGAAACGTTTTAGTTCCCTAAATGTACTCAATATTCGCTTTAACTTTAAATCAATCAAATTTACAGATTAATTTGACGAAAAATAAATTTCGGAGTAATCAGGTCAGTGTTATGCCAACACTTGCTGCTTAATTTAATGCGATTCCTATCCCTAATTAATTGGTGCATGCACCTATACTTGTTACACTACAAGTACACATACAGTTCTCGATCTAAATATAATAAAGCGTCAGCAGTGTTGTCGGGGTAGTTGTTGTTTAGGTGAGGAGCTCGCCACCATTTAATCAAAAACAAAATTATTACCGAAGGCACGCCGAAATTATATGTTTACTTGAAGTATTAGATCTGTCAATACAAGCTAGCGTCTATAAATTTTCTAGCCGGAAATTCTCGAGTACACTATGGCACTCTTAAGTAGTATGCTTGATGGGTTGACTTGTTTGACGTGATTACTCCGTTTTTGCAGGGAGTATCAGTTCCAGCAATACTTGCAGGGCTAGTTAGATTGAATTCTTTTTGCATTATGAAGTATATAAGTACCAGTGTGAAATGCGGATTTCAATCAACAGATGCACATACCGATTACGTCGAGAAGTTTATGGCGAACATGTTTCATCTCAAGATATATGTGAACGATGGTTTCGGCGTTTCAAAAGTGGTGACTTCGATGCTGCAGACAAGGAACGTAGAAAACCGCTAAAAATACGAAGATAATAATAACAATAACAATACTAATAATAGTTTACTCTCCAATAGTAATTACCAATAACAGGACAAAAAATATATAATAATTACATACGTGCATTAAAAGAAAAATACAAAGTATTAAAGTAACTACAAATCATTAATAGCATTAATTAAAATATCCGTGTAATGCAGGTCGGCAGAGCGGCACACTGTGACGAGTGGCGAAGCGCTAAGTAAATTAGTTCTATAAAATGGTATAAAAATGTACTGTCAGAAAGAGACAGTAATCTAGGAATATAAAAAGTTTAACTGGAAAAGCAGAGCCGAACAGTCGATGATTCCATGTACCAATTTCCATATGAAACGGGCACCACTGCATTTACGTCGATTGGCTAGAGAATTAAAGTCGTGCCCCCCACGAACGAATTATAATCAATTCCTCGATGGGGATAAATACCATCCATCCTAAATGATAAATATTTATGAAATGACGCTGAATCTTTCTAACTGACAGCTGAAGATAGATATCATGAGGAGCCCAGACTTGTGACACATTCTAATTTACTAATAATAAAGCTCAAAAATAGTGGTTTCAACAATTGGTCATTACGAAATGATCTGCAACTGCGTATTATAAACCCCAAAGTCTTAGAAGCGGAAAGACACAGGTGAGTTATGTGAGTTGAGAAGCTCATGGCATGATCAAAGAGCACACCAAGATCCTTAACCACATCCAGTTTGGTCGAGGGGTGACCACCCATGTTATAATCAGAGGCAATTTGACTAAGTTTACGGGTGAAAGAAACGTAGCAGCATTTAGTGAGACTTATTTTAAATTTAAAATAGCGCACCAGCTAATAATGTAATCAACATTGTCTTGTAAATTCGAAACATCATTCCAACTGTTAATACTTACAATAAATTATATATAATAAATTTTTATGTGGAAGATGTGGAATTGCAAGCATTGTTGGACGAAGATGATTCGCAAACACAAAAACAACTCGTCGAGCAATTGGGCGTTAGTCAACAAGCTGTTTCCAATCGGCTACGAGAGACGGGAAAGATTCAGAAGACCGGTAGATGAGTACCACACGAGTTGAACGACAGACAAATTGAAAAGCGCAAAAGCACATGTGACATTTTGCAAACAAAATCATGGGCAGATCCAGGCACACCATCGACATTGACTGCAAGAACGAATCGCTTTGGCAGAAAGACGATGCTCTGTGTTCGGTGAGACCAGAGGGGCGTGGTATCTTATGTGCTGTTAAAACCGGGGAAACGGTTAATATTAAACGTTATCAACAACAAATGACCGATTTGAACCGTTCGCTAATTGAAAAAAGGCCAGAATACCGAAAAAGGCAACACAAGGTCAGTTTTATTCGCGACAATGCTCCATCACATACGGTAAAACTGGTTCGCAACACGTTAAAAGCACTCACAAGGGGAGGGCGTGATGTTGGCATCACGGATTTGGACGCCCTTCTGGGATAAGATACAGACCTTCAAACATGGTGCCAATACTCAACCGTTTTTGAAAAAACCGGTTTGAATAACAAAACGCAATTGATATCCTGGACCGTTGCGTTTGATCTCAGGGGTGGAGCGTTGCTCGATCGATTCAGCACTAGCACAGTAATCGTATGGTTTGGGTTCGATTCCCGGACAGAATTTTTTCAATTTTTGTTTCTCTTGTGCTACATATGGACCAATGTTAATTCTTCGACAATGTTGTTAAAATATCTACACAATTAGTGAATTGTAACGGAAAGTTCAGACAGTGTGCTAATCAAATAAATATTTTGGTGTGTGATTAGAAAAAGAAAAGAAGGAGGAGAGGTGCCGTGGGACAGCCGGCAAGAGCAAAGCTCTTTACGCGTTTGATGCTTATTTGAAGAAAAGGTAAAATTCTATAATTGCATAAACAATGTATAAAGAAAAATATTTCATTTCGAAACCTATGGTAAATAAATTGAAGTTGACTTTGAAGTAAATTCGAGTCGGAATAATAAGGGCACCATCTGATGGGGGATACGCAAGTATGATGCATTTCATGGTTGCTCCTGCGATAAGTATATGTGTGTGTGAGAGAGAAATAACTAATGGAAGAACAAGATGAAAGCGTCTATCTGACGATTTCAGGCGTCTCACTTTTTCCCAGTTAACGCTCGCCGCAGAATTTCGCTAAACGAGCTTCGCTCTAAAAAAAATGGAAGACGCTGTTTTTCACATGCAGTCGAATCAACTTCCATACTGGTGGAAGGTCCGGTGTCTTCCATTTCTTTTTCTTGTTTGTTTTCAATCACACCAAAATATTTATTCGTTTGGCACCCCCTCTGAACTTTCCGTTATAATTTACTGATTGTGGAGATATTTTAACAACGTTGTCGAAAAATAAACATGCATAGATATGTAGCACAAAAGAAAAAAAGGATTGACAAAAAAAATTCTGTACGGGAATCGAACCCAAACCATACGATTACTTGACTAGTGCTGAATCGACCGAGCCACGCTCCACCCTTGAGATCAAACGCAACAGTCCAGGTATATCAATTGCGCCTTGTTATTCAAATCAGTTTTTCTAAAAAACGCTTGAGCATTGGCACCATGTTTGAAGGTCTATAGTTAATTATTATGAAGTACTTTCTTATCCCAGAAGGGCGTCCAAATCCGTGACCCCAACGTCGCGCCCTCCCCTTGTCAGTTGGGAAGTTCTACCCCATGCGGCTTACTCACCGGACTTAGCTCCTTCCGATTACCACTTGTTTGGATCGATGGGTCACGCACTTGATCAGCAGCGGTTTGGTTCGTACGAAGATTTTTACTGGCGTGGTATTCACAAATTACCGGAAAGATGGGCAAATTATATAACAAGCGATGAAGCATACTTTGAATGAAGCGCTTTTTACCATTCTTTCGAATTTAACAATTTTTTTTAGGAAAAAATCTGCATTTCATACTTATACACCTGGTATACTCTTACATATCTTTCCATTGTAGCTGCGCAGTCGATATAAAATACTGACCCATCTAAGCATCTAAGGGGTCAAGGCAAGGCGAAAGTCTAACGAAGTTTCTACTATTCATACAGGCTGTGAAAGCCTACGACGATAGATGTAGCAGTTTGGATTACGGTGTAGTTTGGTCCGAGAATGAAAAGGCGGACGCTTTGCCTTTTCAAATTGTAGTCGAAATTGTCTGGAGTTTTGCGTTGGGTAGTTTATGATACTGAATTCTAATATTAGTTAGTATAATATTATGTGCTAGATGGATGCTAACAGTACTAACCGAAACACCCAAACATGAATGGGTGACTATATTCAGTATGCACTTGCGGCGATATCAAAACAAAGGAAATTATTCCGTCGCAAATTATGAAAGAAAAAGAGATCCAGTGCTAATATAGTGTTTTCCCACAAGGAAAGCCAAAGTAATGATTTATTGCAAGAGATGTCATGAAACGTTCTAGAACAGAAACTGGGACTTACCTTTCGATTATCTCGTCCATTGAAAGAAAATTAGTGCCAACAAAATTTTGACATACGTGAAATTGATAATCATTAGGACGATGACTAACTCCAGACCGTACTTTGAATTATTATAATTTGGCGACAGATTCTTTGAAAACGTTTCGACTAGCCTTAAGTGCATTGAATGGTTTAGTTTACATCTCAACAGCTTGAAGGCGGTTATCAATTTCAGAATGGTATTAATGATTCGAACGTTGTTGGCAGTTCATTGATATTAGGACCAGGAAATTAATGACGTACCATGTTTCGCTAGTTAACATGTACACCAATCTAAGAATATATCTAGGTTATAATACATCCCATTTATTTCATTGCACTGTGGTATACTGCGTCACACGTCATTTCTTGATCTGGTAAATGAACGTAGACTTCGTCTTTCAATGGTTGGTCTATTTGGAAAAAATTAGTTGTTGCTATGTAGAATTTTTACAGAATGCACAATGGAGAAAGTGAATTATACATTGAATTGTACCACCTTAGAAGATTGCAATAAAGTGGATTTTTTATGCGAAAATGACAGTCTTTTTGTTATTCCTGAAAATTCTTTGGGACGATCAAACCGAACAACAAAAATGTGATACACAGGTGTACTTTTTCCCCATTGCTTAAGAAAGATTGCAAATAAGGAAAATTAGTGTAGCTCGCTCATCTACTTAATACTTTCACTTTGTCGCTAATTAGTTAAAGATAATTCCTATATACATAGTTGCCTAAATTTATAACAGTTACACGCGAATATGCAAATTCAAACCCTTCTCCATGTCAAACTGATGGTCAATTGTTGCATGCGGATAATACATATTGACGTATTTCATCGCACTCGCCCTACCGAGTATAAATTTTGAAAATCGGACAGGTAATTTTAGATATTTTAAAATTTAAGGGGACTATAAATTCATCAAAGCAAGCATCGCTACGTTATTAACTAATTAATACACGTCTAGATAAATTCAGTAGATAGGACGGCCATGATTTAAACGACGTAATAAATATACAGTCGGTTTAGCAGTACGGAAATAAATTTTCTGAGTGCGTCCCTTTCAACTCGACTTTCTTGTTTTTCGTTTTACGAAACCGTCATGACTAGTAACTTGCGAACAACATCGTTTGTCATTTGTGATTAAGATTAGATCGGGAGGATAGAATAAAAAAATGAGCAAAAACTAAGTTTTATTCCCACATGTTTATGAAAGTGCATTGTAAACATATCACTAAAAGTAATTAACTTCATTTTTATTACATTTACTAGGCCAGTTTATACCGTCAAAGTTAAATTCACGTGAATATTGTTTGATAAACTCGGATGCAATGTTACATAGTTTCTAGAAACCGCATGGGTGGTATAGGACTCATAGCGTATGTGAACAAATACTGCGCATCAAACTAAATATTTTTCCGCTTCCGTGATTCAGGATAAGATAAATAGGACGAGTTTTACTTTAACCGTTAACACAAATGTTATTGGACATAACCAGAAACATATTCGACGAAAATCAAACAAGGGGACAGAGGGTCTCCTCCAAAATTATACTTTCTATTTGTCTAACTTGTTACCATCAGTGTCCGGGAATCCTTCGAATTAAGTCAACACAGAAAACCGTTCATGACATTTTGAGTAGAAACGAGGGTTCTACATGGAATTTGCTTTACGTTGTATAATGTTCCGTAGAATATGTTTGTTATGAAGAAAGTACGTATTTGTTTGGTTACGATTGAGATTAAAATAAAATATTGGCGTTATAGAGAATACTGGACCTTTTCCGTGCTTTATATGTATATAAATTATAATTAATTCATTCGGGAAATGATATTTCTCCCCGTTAAAAAGAGTTATTTATCAAACATTCTTTACGTTACCGACAAAAAAAAAATCAATATGAACTGTAGACTAAAACTGATTTTTCACTTTCAAACACGTACTTCGACAAGTAAATCGTCATCCGCATCAGCAGTGTGAAGTCTTCCAAAGCAAAGGATGCTCAATTCTTTGTGGTGAAATTATGCATCTGGAGGTGCCCAAATTAATATGAAAAGGACGGGTACCATTTTATTCGAGTTTATGTTAAACGATACCCCTACTCTTCAGACTTATAACAGAGCGAGAAATTTCGTCTTGCGTCCTCGTTCAGTTTGGTTTTGAGCCTTGATTTTGTAGTGTTGTTGGAATTAGTTTAAATTACCTTGAAAATCAAGCAACGTAGTATATCGAAATTCTTCGTGAAGTCGAACAAATCTCCATCGGAATGTTTTCAAATATGAACCGAGGCACTGGGTGATAATTGTATACTACGTGCTCGAATTCCTGAATGGCACAAATGGTTTTCTGCAGGTCATGAGTGGATTGCAAGTGATCATAGTCGATGATTTCAGATGTGGTGCATATGTATGATGATTTCAACATGAAAAAAAGAATGCGCAAAAACAGTTCCGAAGGATGACTGGAGAAACACTTGTCCTGATATAATGGCGCAACTCAGAGAAGAACAAGAGTTATTGATATATATGAAGTATGAATATTTCAGTATGACCCGGAAACAAAGCGCCAATAGGTAAGCTGGAAGATTCCGAAGAAATAGCAGAAGCACGAATGAGCAACGAATCAGTTATGATTGTTTTCTTTGAGAATAAGCTCGCGGACGAGGTAAAAGGAAAAATGGAAAACTTCTTAAAAGTATATACAGCGTATATTGAAGCGTATACAGCGGTGTATTGATAAAGTGGAGTATTTGGAAGGAGATAAATAATAAATCATGTTTCGTACATCAGTCTCGTTATTTAATTGCCATACCTCGTATTGAGGTTGTGTGGAATCAAATCATAATCTGATAGCAGTTTTCACATACTTTTCCAAAAACCTAAGACTGTTGCACGAGAATCGTCATATACTTCTTCTTTATATAACAAAAAATCGGTAAGAGATTCGAAAACCAAAAGCTTTGTAGGTCTACTCATCGAATTAATAGCTCATATCTACGATGTCTATATTGCCATTTCTTTTCATGAATATTTAAAGTGCTGGATGATTGGGCACTTGGATATTCAATTTCGTGTCTAACCAATTTTTTCTTCTTCCTTAAATTCTACAATTTCCTCCGAAATATTTTGTAATGTCTATTTACTAAAAACCTTTCAACAGCTTCTTAAAAACAATTACGAGCTAGGAAGTGCTTGTAGCCGTGCTTTCAATTGGTAGCCATTCCAACACAGAGGAGCAAAAGCGCAGGTGTTCCAGATATATCTAGACAAGGACAAAAGGTATTTGTACAAAATGGGTTCGGAAAATATTTCCATTCCAATCCCGAATAATTGAACGGCGCATGCCTTCGAAATACGAACAAATTGTTTTAATTAGGAGTATAAGCAGAAACAGCGATTCTGAAGAACGCCTGTCGGCTGGTTAGGTAGGTATGGTATACCTAGTACAATATATTCAGAAGGATTGTGTAGATATTGAGAGAGATTTCCGGCACAGACTGAATAGCAATTTCTGGAATTTTCCGCTAATAATATCAGAGCGAAGCGGCTAAAGCGAAACGTGGTGTAAGGAGCTTAGGTAATGAATTCTACCCAATAGTTGCGCACTCGAGAAGGGGATAAGGAAGGAAATAATATCAAAGGGAGACCACCACCGTAGGTGCGCGTCAAATGTGCAGCGCTACGAGAAAAGTGTTTATTTATAGTCTAGGGAATAATGGAACAATTGTAGCACTTAGCGAGCGGCTGTAATATGTACAAGACAACCACATCTTCGGCTCTAATTTATCCGAGAAAGCAAATTTATTACTCGGTTCAGTCACTTTGAAATACGTGAGCGACCGCGAACGCGGGGGAGATATACGCGCAGACTTAAAATTAATTATTATGTGGAATTTGCGCAAAACTTCATTCGCCGCTAAGAAGAAGAATACATTCGCGACAGGCGCGCCAGATCGTAAGATCTGTTGAAATTTGACTTTGAAAAGGCAACGAGCCTAAATATAATTCTTCTACCGGATGACATATAATTTTAGGTTAAAGAACTATGCGTGCTACAACAGACCAGCATGTTTTCGAAAGCAGATTTAGTTCTCTGTCTAAAAATAAAAGCAAAAAGTTAGTAATATGGATTATTTCCTACATGCGTATATTTCAGAAACCAGGTTAGGGCAACAATAGTTACATCTTTATTGCGTGATGATCTGCATGAAACACCCTTTTTGGTTAGCTTTTCGTAGTATCGTTTCATCTTGTCATTTCAGATAGTAATCTTTATATAGTATGTATACTACTATATTCGTTGTTTTCTGACAAATTATGATCGAAGAGCTAATATAAATATGAAAATATATCATATCGCTGTCGTAAATAACTAATCGAATAGCAAATTCAAAATAATATCAAAGTTTGGAGTATCAGAAGGACCTATGCGACAAAAGTTTGGAGAAATTCGGGTATTCAGTTAAAAGTGCAGATATATAATTTACATTGACATTCCTAAAAAATTGGATTAATTTTTTCGTTTCAAGAGGAAACTATATTCGAAATGCTTCTCTTCTAGAACCGTTAAAACTTACGTTAAATCATTACATACAATACTTACTGGAGTTTATTTGTGTTCCTATTGTTCCTGTCTCTTGCCATCTCTCTTTTTGTATTACTTGGAGTTTTGATCCTATTTTTGATACCATTTGACTGATTAGAGTGAAAAATTGACACGTATAAAAACTTTAACCGTGCAGTTTATTGCTGTAGGTTTTGATATCATCGGGCAAATTACACTTAAATTTAATCTAAATTGCCATTCTTTACTCCTTTTCATTGCAGAGTTTATAGATGAGATCCCCATTGATTTTCTAGGTGCAGTGATCAATTACAAACTTTCCTATTTGCCATATTAAATTGATAGTCTAGTTAATATCCGTATATCCATAGTTAATTGGCCCGATGGAGATCTCAGCTTTAGTTTGCTGTGTCTGACCGCTACAATACAATTCCAGTGTTGTTGCACTATATAATTCGAAAGTTAGTAAGTCAATGGTTTTGTACCCATTTCACTGACGTTGCTCTCTAATTTGCGATAACAGATATTCGTAGAAGTTTCTATTCACTTAGCAGTAGCACCTTTGTACCTTTTTGTGTAACGCTGAGTCAGCTGGGCCTTTGTTTCATATAAGAATAAGGAGATTGGTTAATATAATATATAAAAGAAACGAAATTACCCTTACCACACCTTTCGGAAATAATTCCAGATTTGTATTTGCCATTTTCGGTAGAAAATTTGAGGGAATCAAATATCACCAGCGCTATCAGGCGAACGTCCAAGACGAATACCACGCAACTAAAGCACTGCACAATGAACATCAGACGCCCGCGCGAAACACATAAACATACTGTTGACAGTGAACTCCCATTATAAAGGGCGTGTATTTATACTAATTCTATATCTAAAATTTATGCTGTATGGAGCGTGTTGGAACGGCTGAATGATCCTGCACTAAATCTGACTTTAATTCAATAGCTCCAACAATTAGGATTTTTTCCCTTCTTTATTGGCCTTGGTCAGACCTATTAGGCACTCGCTACTACCTACCAACCCGTATGGACAAGGGAGTTGAACAACGGACAGTTTTCACACCCGGGGTAATTGGAAATTTGGAATAGGTTCTTCATCTGTATTCATAATTCTCTTTCTATAAATATATATACTTTCGTAGCTATCTGGTTCCTTGTTAATCTCTACAGCATCAATTAATTTCAGACTTTCTATTGGCAGGGCATGTCCTTTGTTCAAAATATGTCGAACCACGCTTGATTTATTAGGCCTGTACAACAGAAAATGAGGAATGTGCTCCTTATATTGTGTTAGTACACATCTGAAACAAGTATTCACCGAACTCTCCATCATCTGAGTGTGAATAAGGTTAGTGCAAGATAGCGCGTCTTCTTTCCGTTCTCCAACAAAGTTGGGGGAGATTTTATTGAAAAGTAAAAATTGATATATTGATGAAGGAGACGGAACAAATGGGCCTAGAGTTCAACACCAAAAGACGAAGTTCATGGAAATAAAAAATAAATGCAGAACTAAAACTATTACCACGTTTAAGTTACATAGACAAGATGGCACATTGATGGAATTTGAAGAAGTATAAGGTTTTATGTATCTGGGAGTACCGATCAACAATAAATGCCAAGAAGAAATGGAGGTGAACTTGAGGATCGCGAAGAGCAATAAATGTGCAGGTGATTTAAGTAGAATTATGAAATCGAGAGAAAGGAAATTAAGGAAAACAAAAATAAGGATCTAAAAAACTATTTTGAAACCCACTCTAACCTACCCATGTAAAACTTGGATAATGTCTAACAAAACAAAACAAAACAAAAGCTAGAGATTTGGGAAAGAGAAGTTCTGAGAAGAATTTTCGGAGGTAAGCATACAGAACTAGCATGGGAACGAAGGGCAAACGCAGAATTGTATGAACTGCTTAACGAGGAACTAATTAGCAACACCATCAAGACAAGAAGAATGCAATGGTTTAGGCATTTGGGAAGAATGGAACAAGAAAGAGACGTAAAGAATGTATCATGGAAGGTACCAGAGGGTAAAGGTGTTACCCCAAAAACTCCGTCACCACTATCTTGCCGAGATAGCAACAACGGATGGGGGCGGCACAATTGGCTATAGTGCACAACACGACAAGAAGAAATAATACGCGATACATACGCTTGCTGCAACAGGCTAGCCAATGCCGTGCTCAGCTCGGTGGGAGGTCGTCTAGGTTCCTTTTCAAGATATAATAACGGCCGTTGAATTTAGAAGATCGTGTCAGGAGAAAAGATAATATGGGCGCCAACCATGAAGTTTGGGTCAAAGGTAATATGAGCTTACCAGATATATTCTCATGGTCAAATATATTCGGTACTTTTTATTGATTGAAATACTATCTCAAGTCAGGAGTGACGAAGATCACCTGGTATGGTGCATGTATATGAACGTTGATTCTATCTGCTTTTACTTTTCACCTAAACAACAAAGTTCTACTTTAAAAACTACACACGGCTATTCAAGAACTTGTATATTTAGCCTTTAGATGAAATGCATTGATAAAATTCAGAAACTACATAATATTTGAAATTAAATTAGTTAAGTAATGCGAACAATGCGGTAACGGTAAGTCAGTATAAAACGCTTTATCGTAGATTTTCACAAGATAAAATACAAAATATGTGGTGTTAAGTTGTGTTGTGAAATTATGCAAATGCGATACAAGTCTATTCTTTTGATCTCTATATACGTATATCGGTGAATTTAATAAAAATACGGCAACTTAGTGAATGATTACTCTACAAGTCTATGAATATTAACGGTGATAATTTAGTTGATACTACTAATGCAAAATATTAAATACTCGAAAAAAAAGTCTAAAGCACATAGAATTATAAATAGCTTAGTTGTGGTGTCATGGCGGTCCTCCGGATGATGTCATCACGCGAATTTGTACGTTTTGGCTGGCTCGTTTGTTGGAAAATATGGACTTGAAGAATTGTCCGATGACTGAGACTATAGGGTCCGCTTCTATCAATTCCTTATGTGTGTATAACGGGCAAGGCGTTCAATTTGGTTCGAGGTGGTTTATTAAGGGCTCGATAACAGTTTTCTTCCTCCCAAACGGGAGCTGTACTTAGTTAAAGGAGCTTGCTGATTAATCCTCCTATTTATATATTATATTTCGAGAGAACGATAACACAAGCTGCAATTCACTCAGCAAAAACTCTCCCGATATCGTAATCGTCGTTACCCTTCCGCTACTTATTGCCCAGTCGCGCTTGTTACTACTGTTGTAAGATTGGCTTCGCGTCCTCGTGATTGGACGAATTCAAAAAATTCTAGGGCATCTACCCACTAAGAAATAAGGTTTGCCTAATGGAAATAAAATTTGAGCGTATATTTGTAAAATGTTAAGCGAAATATTTCCGAAACGGAAGTAATGAAATTTGGGCACGTAACAGAGGAAACGGAGACCTAAAAACTAGAAAATATTGTTATATCTTTTCTATATCAAGGCAATAATTTATGGCGCCTACCTCGTATGTTGTTATGAGATACATAACAGGTTTCTTGCACTGATTGAGGGGTTCTAAAAAAATTGACTAGGTGTGATGGATTAACAGGGTGTGAGGTATAATCTTCGAAAGTAATTATTATTCCATATTGCCACCAGATTCCTAAAGCCAAAAATGTTCTTAATTTATTTCCGTTCACACAGTATACGTGTATAAATACCCGTAGGCTAGACTCGAACGCGATCTGTCACAAGTTACGAGAGAAAATGTTTCCTTTAATTAACCGATCCTACACCCCAGTTGCGTCAGGGAAATCGATCGTTCCGTCTCTTTCTTTCCCTTAATCGAAATTTCCAAATCCGTCTTTTTCCCGTTTTCGTCCTCATAAATATTCATAAACACATTCGTGATTCTTATTAGCGGAGTACGTATACCGTAGCGGCGGTAGGGCCGCCGTCCGATCGAATCCGGAATTATTAAAAATAATGTACCGTTGTAGTAGCTTTAGCGCCGATATCACCGCCCGATGCCGGGAGGAAAATCTGCCGCTACTGTGACTACGAGTAGTCTGGATCGGTGAGAGTAAAGTTTAATAGTTTGGAAAATATTTTACGGCGGTTGTGAGCAGATCAGGTATTGGAAAAGATTAACGGTAATCCGAGGGAATGGCTTATCATGAACGGTATTTCTCCGCCTAGACACCCGCCCGATACGCTGGGTTCACTTAATATGATCCTCGGAGTATCCACATTAAGTGAGGCCGCCTCCACATCGGTCTCCGCCCCTGGTACATCAGCTATTGCTACCTTCATGCCCGGCTTTCAAAAGCAATACATTAACTATTAAAGGGAACAGTTATTAGTGTACCGGCTCCGTTGCGTTGAATATTTAATGGACTTTATGAACAACACTAACCTCGTTTAAAGCTAATATAAGAGTATCAATCACTAGATGTGTTCCCACAGGTTGGAAATGCTTTTATACGAGAGCAGAAAACGCAGCTGCTGCTGATGCAGATAATGTTTTTAGCGCAATAAAGAAAGGAAAAGCACCCGGAAATTTCCGAACAAAGGATGAAGGGTGAAGTGTTACGAGACCATAGTAGATATTACGTTGCACGTATAATAAAGCTCATGAAAGTGCTCTATATTATACTACTACTACTACTGACAATAATGCAAACTGAAAGCACAGGTGTATTTTAAATCAATTCATCTAAAAATAAGTCGACTAATTTATCAGAAGAAAAGCAGTGGTAGCAGTTTGCATATTATCTATGATTCTGTATATGTTTTGATTATTAATACAATGCAAGTCTAACTTTTATAGGAAGTAACTACTATTTACGTATGCTATGCAGGTGAAGGGAAATATTACCGCTTTTTCCACATAAAGAATTTCATCACGATGATGAGTCCTCCAAGTAAGATGAAAGTAGCTCATTGTTATTTTTTACATTATGATTTTCTCCTAGCTGTTGTAATCGAATCGAATATGGAACAGTTAGTCCCCGAAACATTTAGCCCCAGGTACATTTATCTTCTACACAAAGATTCACATCTGCATTTAAAGTTGGAACTGCTCGCGAAGCGCCCTCCTCTTTACCGGAGAGCTTCCCTGGATAAGTATTTCGAAAAATACCCCATTTCACAAACTCCACCAGATTAGGAAAAACCTTACTCTTAAATTTTAATAATAATAATAATAAGGGTGATTGCAAGGACTGTGGTGTAATTTACTGACACAAATATCACATCGGTAAACTCCTCACCACACAATTGTTTATAATAAAATCGATGACAGGTGTTCCGCTAGCTCGAGGCAAGCATCTTCAACAACCGTATAAACCGAAGTATCACCGATTTTATTTTAAACAATTGTATGGTGAGGAGTTTACCGATATGATATTTGTGTCAATAATAATAATAATATAATTTATTGTCCCACGTTTAACATTTATAAGATAAAGGTAAGGTACATACACATATTTACAAAAAGAAAATAATAAAAAAATACTGTTAACAGCAACTGAAAAGTATATCATCAAAAAGGAAGTTGGCAAAACCACACATTCTAAAGAGGGGTGATCCATTTAGTAGGTTTGTTCTAGAAAGAGGAATTAGAAATGTGGAAGAGGAGCGAGAGGATAACCTTGGAGAAATAAAATGAAGGGACGAAAGAAGGCAGGAACAGTCAATCAGTCCATTGGTAAGCTTCCATACAAATCGGGCACTATGCACATCACGCCATTAGTGACTGGAGGCCATGAATTTCCAATAATGATGTGTAGTCAACGCCACGTTGAGGATAAGTTCCTGTAATCCTGAAGGAGAGGTACTTCAAAAATCGGCGCTGAACTTTTTCAATTGAGAGCTGTAGGTGTGTATATTGCGGAGACCAAACTTGTGACGCACACTCTAACTTACTGACGACAAGACTGAAATATAAAGTCTTCAAAAGTAAAGGGTTACTGAAGAACTTGCAGCAACACATAACGAAACCTAAGATGCTTGAGGCTGCAGAGCAAATGAAGTAAATGTGATTAGAGAAACTCAATGTGCAATCGAAAAGCACTCCAAGATCACGAAAGCTCTCAACCCTCATTAAGGACACATTATTTACACAGTTAATAGAATTAAGATAGTTAAGTTTCCGCGTAAAAGACATATAACAACACTTCTCAATATTTAGCTTTAAGTTATAGTTAAAACACCATTGAGACAAGATATTTAAGTTCTGTTGAAGGCAGAATACATCATTCCAGGGCTTTATTGGATTGTAGGTTTTAAGATCATCGGTGTACGCCAACATAGGACACGTCAAGGAACCAAGCAGCTCGTTGAGAAATAAAATGAAAAGCAATGGTCCTAACTTGGAACCTTGCGAAACCCCAGAAATGGAGGAGATCTAAAACCATTGTAAAAAACATAATTGCATGTATCAGTCAAATAATAATGTAAGAGCTGAAGTAAAGATGGGCTGAATCCGAAAGTGGAAAGCTTTCTAAGCAGGACACCATGGTCGATCCTATCAATGGCGCAACTAAAATCAGTATAAACAACGTCCAATTGTCCTTGGTTATCCAATTCTTGAAAAATCGATTATGTTATAGATATCAAATTAGTGACGGTTGATCGGCCACGCATGAAACCATGTTGATATGGAGATATAAAGGATTTAGTATTAAAATATATTGATGAATAGATTACATTTTCGTAAAGTTACAGAGAATAGATATTGGTCGATAATTTTCAACACAGGCTTCATCACCCTTCTTAAAAATTGGGCTAATTCTTGCGCGGCGCCATCGACAAGGAAAATATGCAGTTTTCCTTGAGAGATTTATGATGAATGCTAGTGGTTCGGCTAAAGCAAACCTTGCATCACGAAGAAGTTTGCTTGGAATGAAGTTATCTCCCGCAGAAAAATCTTCTGGAAAAGTTGACAAAATCCTAATAAGACCGCTCTCACTAATACTTGATAAAGTGAAGGGTACATGAGACAATTCAGAATTATTACTATAAACAGGAGAGCTATGTTGATACATTGGTGAAAATAAAACAGCAAATGCAGTTACAATATCGTGCGGAGGTAAGATAGAATACTAGGAATATGCGATGTACCACATTTATTTCGTATAAAATGAAAGACTTGTATAGGATTATTAATAATCGAGGATTCAATTTTATTCATGTTCAATTTGCTCAGATTTCTTATTCTCTTAAATTCATCAAAGAAGAACTGCTTTTTAGTGGCTAGCCAACGTCGTTTGTAATAATACTTCAATTTGAAGTAACGTTTAATATCGGTAGTAAACCATACAGGATAACGAGCTTTACCAGGAGCCACTATTTTTGGGACAGCTGAATCAATAACTTGATACAATATGTTATAAGAGCTGCTAACAGCGTTATTTACATTTTTAAATCCCTTCAAAAAGACCAGTCTGTATGTAATAAATTAGAATACAAACATTGGAAGTTGGCTTTATGAAAGTTGTATCTTAGATTATTATTAGAAATGAAGTTTGAAGGACTAGAAGGACCAAGTGGAAAATAAACTGAAACACACAGTGGGGGATGGTAAGGATACACCGGTACAAATGGAGAATCGTCAAGATCAATACCAATATTGTAATCAACATTGGAGAGCACCAAATCCAGTAGACGATTATCAACATTCATTATATTGTTATGATGATTTCGTTGAAGAGAATTACATAACAAATTAAAAGTAGCAGTCTTCAAATTAGCAGGATTATGGTAAACAAAATGTGGTAAATTAAAGTCACCAAGTAGAATGGATGGCTTATCATGAAGGAAAACTTCTAGTGATTCAAAAAATAGTTCAAAATCATGTTGACATATATTTGGGGGTATATAGATTGCAGTGATGTAGACAATATTAGCAAAGTTAACGCACTTGCAAGCAACAATATCAATTAAAGGGACAAGAGCAGAAATCACATTTGTATCTATAACTACATAATCAATTGCGCCAGAGAATGCAATAAATACTCTATCGTCAACAGTGCGATTGACTAAGAAAAATGACAATGTTAAATGCTGGTGGAAGTAAAAAAACAGAGTCGTCCAACCAGCTCTCAGTGACTACAATAATGAAAACATAAGATCAAAAGATTAGTTTGACCGCGGGCAGGTATAAAAGGCAACCTCTGCTTGTTACGAGAGCATTATATATATATATATATATATATATATATATATATATATATCAAAAAATCGCTTTGTGCTTAATACGAATTTCGTTTTCACCCGCAGATTTGCACTTGTTATTTCGTTGTTGTTGGTAAATTATAATGGTCGGATAAGATCTAAGATACGGTTGAAAATTGAATCTTGAGATCCCAGACAGCATCACCTCTAGGGAAATAAAGGCCAAGAACGTCTTGATGAGAGCGAAGCAAATTTTGATTTAAAGGAAACTGTCACTTTTGTAAATTAAATTAGTCTACATTGGCTCGAGGTACACGGATAAATGAAAATGAATTCGCCGCGGTTGTCTGACTTTGTTTTTCCCGTTTGACACAAGTAATTGATATTTATTAGTCTAGAATGAAGCGAAGTTTTGAAATCTTATATTTTGGGCATTACTGCTTTGGCAAAATTATTTGAAGTAGCAAAAACCAGGATGGAATTGGCCTCTGGGATGTTAAGGATATTTCGTCATAACTGTAACACGCTTTATTGTATTTCATCATATAAAACGGTGATACAAATGGACGATTCATTAGAACGGGTTCGAATTTTTTTATATAAATATTGACTTGAGGATTATTAATAAAGTGAATTATCCGCATATTTTCTAGCAATCTGGAAATACTGAAAAATATGTTCAATTTTTCAAGAGAATACGTTCTTTTATGATAGGGATGCAAACCTTAACTGTTTTCTCGTGGCCGTACAAAAAACTTTTATTTAAAATTCGTCTAGAAATTGCATAGTTGTATACACCGAAATATACGCAACAAGCATTTTATGTGCAATCCGAACTACAATCACTACAACATACTGTATGGCAGCATAATCTAACAATTTATTGATAGTAACTGCAAGAATTGTGATGTAGTTATTGACACTACATCACATCCGTAAATTACTCACAACAAAATTGTTTAATTAAATCTGGTGGCATGTGTTTCACTATCAACGAGACAAGCATCTTTAAACCGTCTCTTGCCGAATGAATCGTGAGAACTAGGTGCGTATGAAGCGATACAAATACATAAATAAAAATATAAATCCCCTAAGTAAGGATGGTGGGTCCATCTGTCACTCCGCACTTTTATGAGCAGGTAGTTTGCCCTTAGCATGCGCATTTAATAAACAGAACGACAGTTTTGAGACGGCGTGGATTTCCCTTCCCGGAATATTTTTTATGCATTATAGGTAAAATAACCGTGAGTCGTAACGCGGGTATTTAGTTTGCATAAATAGAATTTAAGATATCAGGATTAATTATGTAACACACTGTTTGAATTGCCTCGTTGGTAGCGAAACACGTGTCGCCGGATGTAATTAAATAATTGTATGGTGAGGGGTTCACTGATGTGATATAGTGTCAAGAATTTATTGGAGAACTTCTAATTTTTTTCCGTATTTGGTATTTTGAATTGGCATTTATCTAAAACATATAATACTGTGGTCCCACGTATGTTGCTAACATCAACAATATATTCAGTTGCTTACGAAGTACTTCGCGAAGTAGAAAAGTACGTGGTTACTTTCAAATGTGCAGTTCGACAATTGAATTTTCATTCTCAGTGAAATTTTCAACAACAGAATGATGGAGCGCGTTCTTTAGATACATAATGTGTTTTGGAGTTACTGGTATTAACTAAAGAAAATACCTTCAGACAAATTAAATTGTAGCTCCCCTCTAAAAGAACGAAAAAGAACGGATATCAGTTGAAATTACTATCAGTATTTGTAATACTTGAATAAATATGTTATTGCGGCCTGTTCGAAAGAATGATATATGCAAACGCAGTCTAAAAACGACATCAACAAATCGGTATCGGAAACTATGTTTTCGGAAGTAGGTTGAGTTTCCAGCTAGGATCATAAATTGAAACATCTACCAAATTGCATTATTCTGAAACACAACACAGCACTATATTCAATGTTCTCTAAAACAAACAGTTGGTCGACTTTGTGTTCTGTTTTCAAGCGACGTACGAAAGCAAACACATAAAAAAGCTGCGCCTGCCGTAACCCCATCCCTGACAAATTGCGGACAAATGTGAAATAAAATCGTGATATGCGAGGACGAAAAACATACGGCCTCCAGTTTTACGTATGTGCACACGGACATGCATATCTCTATTTCGTAACGCAACCCCCGGCGACCTGCCAGACATGTTTGCGAATATTTATAATCTACACGATAATGTTGTGATACGCGTTTGAAGTTATTTATTGCGACAATTCCACGTCCAGTTATTGAAGCCGTTGCTGTTATATGCTTGTTATGTATCCCTATGACTGAAAAATTAACGTAATGTCACGAGTACGTTCTGTATCTAAATCAAAGTTTGAAATGATGAAGGTTTGTATTTTTGTACTTCATGGTAACTATACCGGTGTCTAATTCAAGGAAGCCACCTGTAACACTTTACGTTCTGACACACGCATTCACACGGGTTTTAATGAAAAATGCAACACCTGCTATGTAATACACGACTTTCAGATATCAATCAATGTTGAAGTGAAGTAATTAATTTTTTTTTCTGTGAGAGTTTCTGCTATAACAACAGCAATATTACAAGGGATGTTTTGAAAATTCTAGGAATTTGCTCCTGGTTAAATTGGGTGACTCTTATAGGTCACGGTATTGGTTAAGGACAAGTCTCGATACGTTTGGAAAGCCATCCCGGGTAATATGGGTTAGGATGCTTCAACTACTTGACTGCTACACAAGCATTTCCATGCCAGTGATTTTGTAATTATGAAAGACGCGATGATTATAAAAAATAGCTACACTTTATTTTATTTAAAGAGGATATGAAGCGTTTAGAAATCACAATCTGTCAATGGGTTCATAGTCTCAAAGCCGGTAGAACGTCACTAGTAGACCATCCACGTACTGGATGGCCGAACACATCTGCAAATGAAAGAAACATTGCTTCCGTGGGGAACATAGCGTTAATGTAGAAATACGTGGGTACACGACAGGATCATAAGATTTTACACGAACGCTTGGGCGTAAAAAGGTGTAAGCCCACTCGGTACAAAGGCTGTTGGGACTGAGATAGAAACTCAACAGATCCGATACATGCCGCCAACTTCAAGAGCTCTTAGCACATTACAGCGGTCAATATTGATAATAACTCGTAGGTACTGATGAAAAAGGGATACCTTACTTCAATCCTGAGACCAAAAATCAGTTGAAATAATGGCGCAAACCAGAAGAAGGGCCTCCGCTTAAGGCACGTGCAGTACCGTCGTCGGTTGTAATAGTAATATTTACTGTAATTAATGTAGAATATTACTTGTCACCTAGCCCATTGCGGTGACCCCCTTACAAGAAACGGCCCGGAAAATGGCTCCAAAGTTGCTACGAGGCAATAGAAGACCTCATACCGCACGAAGAGCAAAGGATGTTTTAAATAAATTACGCTGGGAATTGCTTCCATGTTTTCCTTATTCGCCAAATTAAATCTGGTTCCTTGCGATTTTCATCTGTTTCCCAATTTGACAGAACGGCTATGAGGTATTCGATTTAAGACCTAGAATGAAGTGAACCTTGCTATAAATAGGTTGATTGCAGAGACTCCAGGAAAGTTCTTCGAGGACGGTTTAAAGAAATTAATTCCAGGTTGGGATCAGTACATTCAATTATATGGAGGTTATATAGAAAAATACATTGTAATTTTGATGAAAATTTACGAAATAAAAATTTATAGCCAAATTTTGGAAACATCCCTCGTATATGTATATTGGGCCATATTAGAATTACTTAAAGAAAATTCGAACTACTTTTATTAACACCATAAAATAATAATAAAGAAGGTAAAAATAACTACTGAGATGCTAATAATAAATTTAAGTAATATTAAAACTTACCTACTTTTTTCGCATAGCTTCACATAAAGAACGAGCGAAAACCCATCAGCGGCGACAGCAAAAACAAATAAGATACTTTGAAATTGTTGATTCAAAATATTAAAATTGCCCGCGTAGTATTTTTAGCGAAAGCTTATAATATTGCGAGCTCCAACCAAGCTCGACGTCATCGTAAACTATATAGTACGTACATGAAACTCTGTGTAAGTGACTATATGTATGTACATGTACACACGTTATGGTGTTATGCTGTATATGCTTACATACAGGAGAACGAAAGCGCTAACCTTAGAAATTATTGATCAACATAATTCAACACACGGCAAAGTTACAAAAGAGCTTACTTTGTTGTACAAAATAAACTGTCTTCTTCCGGGTAATCAGATTGGATCTGTAACAAGTAGGTTTACTGGTGCAACGAAAAATTACAACTCATAGTGGAAATATATTAAGTATCGCTTTTGTATGTTTTAGCTAGTAAATACCAAGTCAAAAATTAGATGAATATATCGCCGAAATTTGTTTCTAACACCAATTTTTCTTAATTGGAAACTTACATATACATACATTCCACCAATCGCAGTGAGTGTGTGTAATTTCTGCTCAAAGTGTTAATAGATAAGATAAGTAAGATAGTAGATGATAATGAGAGACAGGCAATTATACTTTAATTTGGAAGTTGTATAGTATCTGCTTTTACTTCTTAACAGAGAACAAAAATAAAAACACTGAAACGTTAATATGCAAAGTATTAAAGAAAAATTTCTTTAAGCCGCGAAAGATATTTAGCATGCTTTCTAGTTAGTTAGCTTTCGCGTGAACGAATTAAAAGTCGGTCGCATCCACCAAAAATGAAGTCTCTTTTATGAGTGGGATTCCATCTATTATTCGAACCTATATTGAGTTAGAACTTAGTCAGGTATGCATATTTCATGCGGAGGGATTGAAAGTTACGTCGCGGAAAAGCACAACAGCAGAGCAAAGGATTACATTGTTATATTTACTTTGTGCGCGAGCTTATGCAAATTATAGTAATCACATAAGGCGAACTGTCAACGCCGTTGTCGCTGCTGTAGGGTTATCCGACGTTGGTGGATGCGCCATTTTGTGCTTTCCCCACTCTGATATTCTGTTTTGCTGGTAGGAAAATCTCGTCAGAAATATTTGACCGTATTACTTACATATACTAGAATTCTACTGCGTATATCATTCTATCACACGTATACTCAGCAAACTATTTCTCCATCTATGATTTGTGTTTTATATACAAGAAGGATTTATAATATGTGATATATGTACATACATGTAACTGGATAACGTGTATATATATAAAATAATTGAAACAATAAATTCATTTTTGGTTGAACCATTATGATTGCCTTTCTTTGCAAGGTCTACTTTCAACCGAGATGATGTTTTATTTCTTTTCACTGGCAACCAACCAAGGGAATGTCTTGACACAGACATTCACTAAATGTGAAATACTGTTTCAATCCACGCCAAAATTGATGGAGCTACAATCATCCTTTCCTTTTGTCAAACCACATAAAAATATTTTTTTTCATTTTTTCCGAAAATTTCATATAACGAGTAGTTGGGATAGTTTTTCGGCTATTACAAGTTATAAGTTACAGGAGAGTTGCATTTGAGTTCAAACCAATACTATTTTTAAAATATGTGCTGCGTATATGAAATGATATCAAGGAACGTTCTTGTGTAGATATCGGAAATACTAACATCAATCTATAAAGTGGCAGATTGGTTTCTATCTTCTATCAATAGAATTAGTGAAAACGTGGGCAACAAGATATAAAGACTACAAGAATGGGGATATCGTCATCATCATCGTTGATGAACCACACAGGAAAATTTAGAACACGATTGAAACAATATGATTTTCATCAACGACGCATTATTTTGATTTTTTCGGAAAAAGGAACATATTCGGTTATTCAAAAGTCAGTTAAGCATGTCGCAAAAATGCATGTCTGAAATCGCTTTTGTCGGAGCGGTTCCAAAAAGATGCATGTGCTTTCTGAAATTTTGTAGTTGGAAACTGTCAACGTTTATCCGAAATATTTCATATTTTAGAATGGTGGTTTAGATAAGATACAAAGATGTGAATATTACAAGAAGGTGATTCAATCTATTTCTTGGAGAAATCCAAATAATTCTGAAGAGTTTAACTGAACATGTTAGCTCTTGGGCGTCTACCCTATTCCAAATATATGACATATATTGAGGAAAAAGCATCATAGAAAGCCATAGAAATTAATTGGACAAAATTCCGGAAATATTGACGTTCGCTCTCAACAAGTCATGCAGGAAACTTGGTTGAACCATATACCAAACATATACAAACATATACCAAAGCGCTGTTAAACTATGCTGGAGAATACCAGAAACTAATCCCCGAATTAAATTCTAGCTTCGTAGTATTAATTATAAACTTTTCACGGTACTCGGTTGTTACACAGACTGTAGGTTTCTGGTGAATTTTTGCTCTTTTTCCTTTGCACTCCAATTCTGGTGATTTTAACAATATATTACCTCCTTTCCTTTTATAAAAAATGTTTGTTATAAATGATTACTGTTATAACACAAAAGTTAATTACATTAGTTTCAGAAACCACAACGTGACTTCCTAATATCTATAACATAGTATTTCCTTTCCTGTAACTTATGTTTCCGAATTTGGAAAATGAAACATATCATTGTAGATAAGACCTTCATCGATAAATGAGATTGGAGAAGTGTCATATTTTCTTAACAAGTATACCATTGCTCTTCTTGACTAAAGGAAGACAATATTCGTAAACATAATACCGTTGTGATAATTACGCCGAGACAAGGAAAGAAATTACATCAATGAGATAATAGGGAGAGAACTTCCAGATGTCACAAGAAATAAATTATAGCAAGTGGAGGTGTTGCTACAGTGAAAGGCAAATTATTCATTAGACGCGATTTTCAGAGAATAAAGTGTAGGCCCTTGAAAGTTTCAAGACTAGGATCTCTTTAACAAATTAATATTCCTCTCCTGCATTTAAGAGACTATAATTGAATAGATAAGGAAATAAGGACAATGGTGCAAATGGTTATAGCAAAATTACCGACAATTAATTTGTAAAACCTCTTCCTTAGAATCTCGGAACAAAGCGTATTCTCACCAAAGCTGGAAAACACATTTTCGATACAACTTTCTTCCGAAAAATATGTAACCTATTTCATTAGGGATTAATAAATGTTCAGGAGACTTACTTTTTCTTAAATAATTTACTTTGTTAGCATACACCGGCGTAATATCTACAATACTTGTGAAGCTAAAGACCAATGCGTTGCACTTTTTTACGCATCAAATCAACGTTCTAAAAATACAATAAGATCTAAGAAGTACATATTTAGGAATTATTATTTCATTCTACTGACAATATCATGAGTTCTGAAAAAAAACGCTCAAGATTCCTTTTTCGAAGTTGTGTTTAAGACATTAACTTCATTACAACTTGGACTCCACAGTATGTGTATTGTTACGAATACATAGTGAAACTATTGAGCAGTGATGACAGCAAAATGTATTAACCTTCCTATACTCACGCACACGGTCTATGAGACCGATTTATATAGTATAGTACACGTCTTTCATTTTGACGTGAGTATAGGAAGGTTAAATATACCACAATAGACCTACTCGTGTCTGTACAGCTACACAACCTTTGAGATAATGCTGTGTTTCTTTCCCCAGCTTGAATATTGTACCTGCTTCAACTATGCATTAGGAATAAATACTATAAACATTTGTTCTTGAAATGATAGATTTTTCGTTCATAATATTATAAGATTGCTTAATACCACGCACTTATGTTTGTTCCTTTCATAGTTAGGTTGACATAACGTAGTGAAGTACAGCTAAAAGAAATTTTTATTTTGGACTCTAGTTCATTGCTTTGGAAAAGTACTCGTACGTATTTCATTAAAATACCTGCATACATATTCCCCAACATTATACAGGTTCACTTTTAACTTGAACGTTATATGTATATACGGGTATCTGCAAACATTTATGTCCACATTAAGCTAGAATTCGTTCATAACAGCACTGCATTTATATACAAACCTGACAGTGCTATATATAGAGAGACATATTTGTATTAAGCAAATATGTATAGACTCGAAGCTTGAAAGAGTCAGAAACGAAGCTTGTCTGGAAAGGAAGCAAAGAGTCAAAAACGTGAGTTGAAACGCGGAACATACGTGAAGTCCTGCTGAAAGTTCAAGCGATAAGACCAACCCTGGAGATCTATACGGCGCATCTCACACATCAAGGCCCGGATTATTAATACGCCGCAACGCTGCTGTTGGTTGGCTGGCGGCGATGCGAGTGAAACGTTCCCGGAGCGTCGGTGAGTTAATATGTGTCGGCTGAGAGATATATTGGTCGCATTCGATTCATATTTTAAAGTCAATTCTATTCACACTATTCAAGAAAGTACGAGGAAACACAACCGAGTCGGGCGTACACTTGGAGAAGAAACCGGGCAGATGTGGAAAAGTTAACTTTTGATTTTCCCTGATTCTCTTCCTTTCGCAAAGTCGCGTATTTTTCTCGGATTTTTCCGGCAGCTAGATCACCAGTGGCGTCCAAGAGTAAATGTAGAACGACACTAATACGCACCAATAATCTTAGTTGCTAATTAGATTCTGGTTTTATTTCATGTATCATTTCTTTAGATTACCTCTAAACTAAAATTCTGTTACTTGTATTCGTAAAGCAAAGTATTTGACAACAAAAATAGTACCTTAGTCAACCGTCTATAATAAAATACTAAAAACAAAATTATTGTGCGAATTTTACAAGGAAAATTGAAATAACTAAAAATATTAAACACTAGTTGTATTAGAAAGGAATTTAATTTTCTTTTTAAATTAACAATGTTGTATATGTCTATCTACTAACTATCTAACTAGCACGTTAGTTCATGTTTGAACAATATAGGACATGGCATTTGCTTGAGAGTTATACCTGGGCATGTAAAAGTTGAGTTCTTGGACTGGTTATGAACAATCACTGAGACTGTGAATCAATGGCTCATAATATCGATATAATGAGGAAATACAAAGAGAAAAACTAATTCCGTTGTTCATTGCATGTAGGAATGATAAATTCCGACTTCCTTTACAGATACTTTTGTATGGAATTGCTGTTAACATGTCCTATGTCGAATACATAATCTCCCACTTTTATCGAAACATTGACAGAAGTGTGAAATTTTACTACCAGTACTATCAGGCATGTGAAAATTGGTATGAAAGTTGCCAGAGATGTGGAAATTAATAAAAGATAGAGAAACGCTTTTGCCTAGAATTGCAAAATGCAACAATTTCAATCAAATATACATATACATATACAGCGATGGCAGAAATAATAAGAACGCTGCAGAAAAATGTTGTATCGTTAAATTACGAATGTTTGACACTGTGCTCTGGCCAACAAAGTTTATTAAAGGAAAGTTCATTTTAGGCCTAATACAAAATAATGGAAGTATAAATTCATGTGCCCAAAAGTAGCTGGCAGAAAAAATAAGAACGCTGCAATAGAGGTGAGGAATAGTCAATAAAAACAAGGTAAATGATTCTTTTGGTGTGTGTTCATCAGTACTTGGTGGCATGACCCGTATTTTTGATAACTTCATAGCACCTTTTATTCATAGAAGCCACCAAACGTTCGCAAGTTCATTCTAGAATACTATATCACGCTTTTTGCACTTCCTCCCATAATTAATTTTTGTTGGTGATTTTTTCCTTTGGCAAGGTCTTTTTTAGTTCGTGCCAAAGGTTTTCGTTTGGATTTCTCCTGCTTAAAAGTCCATTCTAAAGGCATATCTTCTTTCGCGTAGGGTAACATAACGTCATAAAAAATGTCTCGGTAAGTTACCTTGGTCATGATTTCTTTAAACCAAAACAACGGACCAACACCATGGTGGGAAAAACATTCTCATATCATTATACTACCACTACCAAATTTAGCGGTCTTTTTTGTGTATTCCTGAGCATCCAAAGCACGTTCCGCCATTGTTTTTCTTTCCGATCGCCCTCTACGTTTAAATGCGTTTATGCAAATGATAAGCAAGCCTTGATGTTCTTTCTGCTCAACAAGGGAACTTTTCTAGGAGTGCTGGCATTCAAATTTACAACAATCAGTCTTTGCCTTATAGTTCCTGAGCTCATTGGTGCATTTGTTGCAGCCTTTAGTTGCGAAGAAGAAGCACAAAGATCGGCCTTGCTTTTGCGAATTAGCAAACGGTCGAAGTTTGGGGTCGTTTTGTTTGGTCTGCCTCTAGTTTCTAATGCACGGATGGGTTTCAGAGCTTGGAATACCATGCATTTCGACCGCTTTATCGATTTAGCAATCCACCCGATAGATCTTCCCTCATTACGGAGCGTCTGAATTAATTTTCTATCTGCGGTAGTACAATGATTTGATCTACCCATCTTCACGGTCTGCAAACACGTTGAACATCCGATGCGACAATCAAAAACAAAAAACTGAACTTATTGACATGTAGTTGTTCGTTTTGAATGATGAATACTACGCGCCACCTGTGAAACACACCTAAAACAATGCCCGTTTTTATTATTTTTGCCAACACAATTTGCGCTTGTGTATCGACATCAGCTTCTATCCAGCTGTGGGATCATATTGGTGAGCTTGAGGTTTACAAAGCATTGCTGCCACTACGCAAACGGTGGCATTAGACAAAATACGTCCAAAGACCGATCGTTCTTGCTATTTCTGCCATCACTGTATACTTATCTTTTAACAATACTCTACCACTTCTGATCAATGAAACAACAAATTGGAAATCAATAGCTATATTCTCAGAACGTTAATATATAACGTTTCGTATAACCATCTGACCTTCCAACGAAGGTTATACAAAGACGTTATTTATTAACGTTCTGAAAATATAACTGTGGATTTCCAATTTGTGGTTAATTGAACTAGAAGTGGTAGACAATACATAAAAGATATTAAAATGCAACAACCTGGAATTAAAGTGGTTTGCTTTTTAAATTCTATATAAATATATTTACTTAATGTTTCATATGTAGATGTGTAATCATCTAATGTGCAATTTATTCAGGACATTTACTAAACCCGCATTTTATAAAGCTACAGTAATATTTGAACATAAAATTGAATGGAAATACGTCTTGTTAATTAACTGAAAAGGTTTCTCTGTGTATGGTCCCCTACGCCACTGGCACGATTGAAACGCCGCCTGAGGACGACGGCGGCAGTTGCGAACTTGCAGCAGAGACACTGTTTTACTTTACATTCATAAGTAGAGGTGGAACGGCACTATTTCATATCTGTTACCTACATCTGACATTTCAGTGCTGCATGCTTCATTTCAAAATACCATCTTTCATCCCATTCTTTACACATTTACATTTCAGCACGTATACTTCTTATATTTTTTACGATCTCGCCGTTCGCTTCTATATGAGTATGCGGGTATTTGTAGGTGTGTAAATGTGTGTAAGTGTGAAAGCGTCAATGTATATAATAGGGGGTCATGAAATGAGGGTTTTACGTTGCGCTCCGTGTGAACCGAATCGAGCTGATTTCAGGCGACGCCGACGTGAAAGATTTCCTAAAATCCGTGAAACCAACCTTCATATATACGTAAATAGTACGATATGTGAATTTGAAATGGTAAATGAGCACTTCTAATAAAAAGGTTCAGAACAAAAGGAGTATGTTCTATGTACTATCAGTTTTCGAAGATTTCTATAGAATAAAAACATAGTCTAGGCATGTATTAATCTCTATATATATATATGCGTACGTACAGTAAGATACAAAAATGGAGAAAATGTAAGCAAGGACAATGAGGAAAAAATCTTAATCGCAGTAATTGACTAAAGACAAGATAAGATAACGGCTCTCTTTAGCAGCAAGTAGTCTTACTCCTTAGACTAAAAGCTCGTAATTCCCAGTTGTGCTAAATTACTTGCAGGAAAACGAATCAGTGCAATTAAATTCATTAATTAAATTGATAAATTACAGTCTTGAAGCAGAGATCAAGGAAAGATTCTTGTCGTAAGAGTTGTAATTGAAAGTGTGAAAGCTGGATCGCATATGATACGCAACTAATTGATACATATTAGAATTAGGCATTGTAAATAAGGTGTGGGGAAATATCATCATCATCATATGCTGCGTACGGGGCAAACATATATTGGGACAAAATAAAATACATATATGTATTGGTCAGGTATTTGACAATGTATTGGTTTTTCTAAGAATTTTCTAAATTTACTATTAAGTAACTAGTTAATTAACAACAATTGGCGCTAGTCAGCAACACAAAAAAACAAAATACTTATACTATCATCTCTAGTTAAAAAGAAAATTTTCATATTGTGTGGAAACTAAATATTGGAACAGCACGAATTTTTATGTCTAAAATGGAACATTAACCTGAGATTTTATGACCTCCTGAATTCGGTTGGGCATTGATTCATCTAAGGATTTGCACTTCTCATGAGTAAATCCATTCCAGTTTTGCTCTACTTTGGCTCTAAGTTCCGGCAATGTCCGTTGTCTGTTGTTCTTTAATGTTTGTTTCACGTTAAACCACACTGTTCCATTGCCATTGAGGTCAGGACTGTTGAAAGGCCAAGAAAGAACATTGATCTTGTGGTCGACAAACCCTTTTCTGCTGAAAAATTTAATTTTCGCCAATATTTAACTTTGCGATGCTTGGTAGCAGACTGTTTTCCAATATTTGTTGATATTTCGCGGCATTCAAGGTACCACCATCCTGAAGCTGCCATGCAGTCCTAAATCATCACTCTTGCAGGAAATTTTACGGTAGGTTTTAGCTAATTCTTTGGGAAAGCTTTATCTGCGAATCACGCGTTTGCAATGACCAATCTTCTACCGACCGAAGATAGTTTAGACCAGGCATGGGAAACCTTTTTTGTAGAAGTTTTATGCTGTGAGTAATCTTGAAAAATATACATTTTTGTAGTATCCTTATGATTCATTATGAATTAAGTTTAGACAGGCCGTGCTAATATGCAACGAAAGAATTCAGTAGCGGGCCGGGCAAACCTTACTCGAGGGCCGCATGTGCCCCGCGGGCCGGAGGTTGCCTATACCTGGTTTAGACTCTGCCCATGCGGGCCTACTTTCTTTTGCCTTTCTCTCAATAGCGGCTTCTGCTTTGCCTATGAGGAAACAATTTGGTTTAAAATTACAATTGTTATTTGTAATACAACCTTATAAAATTTTATTTATGAATTCGCTGGCAATATTATTCCCTTGAAAGATTTAATCAATTTTCGTGACTCCATTCAGCCGTAATTTGACTTAAAATATTTCTCCGGCCTTTTCTTTGTCAGTTTTACTAATAGTCTTATTCCAGCAAAAACTATTTTTGGACGACCCGCAGTTTTGTTTTTGTCTAGAATATTTCCGTTTGTTTCATGATGCTTCCTTATATTTCACACTACAGTTTTAGGAATAATAAGTTCCTCCGGCACTTCACGTATTGCTTTATTACGACAATAATTTTTAAGCATTAACTCACGAATTTTTGCACTTGCAGAGGTACCAACCACCATTTATAGATTTACAAAATTTAGTGTAGGAGTTTGAAACTTTGGACAAAATGCTTCACTTTTTAATGTTATCTGATAATCCCAGAACTGGGTTGCCATGATTTAATCACAAACTTCAATCCAAGCAGCGAAGCCACTACATTTTATCTTTGTAAATTAGCGAAGGGTATTCATTCATTCATTCACTCCCTTAGGGTTGGTCAGCAGTCGTCCAGGCACTTGACTTTTATGCTCTTTGTACCGTTCCCCAATAATACTCTCACTTCCGTTAGAACACCTTCGAGTCTTCCATAGTGCCCATTATCCTGCTTAAGGATGACCTAAGTATTATCGGGGGGCTCCAATAGATCCTTCGGATATGTTTCTACCTGAGTTCCTCCAGTTGCTCACAGGCACAGATGATAGTGGTGATAGTTTTGTTCTGCATTTGGGCTTCAACTATTCTGTTTTGTAGCATACAGTCCATCCATTTGCATGTAGTATTATTTATATTCCGATCCTGTAAAGACCAGATAATTGAGGACCTTGAGGTATTGTCAAAAGTACCCTCTATCTCCAAGAATACTGCACGGGGATATTCTTTTTCGTGCAGGCCCCTTTCAAGTCTTCCAACCAGACCGTGCAAAGCAGCCTCTCCTGTCTATTGCAGAGGATGTAGAACCAAGGGTGTGGCTTCTCCATAGTCCCCAACATAAAGGATATGCCACCGATTGGTCTGAATGATTTAGGATAAGTATACATGTTTCTTTTCCCGGTTAGGGAATGAATACCACCCTAACCTCTCTCCACGCCTTGGAGGTTTGTTCCATTGCATGGCTAGCCCTAAATATTTCCAGAGGAGGACCCATGAATGAGCATTAAGAAGCACTCCATCTGGTATAGCGGAGTTGTAGGGTTGAAACGAGTCCACCGCCGTTTGGTAAGCAAAAGAGAACGACGCAAATTCGTAGTTTATGATCAACAGCTACTTGTCTCTGAACTGACAACTTCTTATATGTTTATATTGCAAGAAGTCTCATCAACTGTTGTCATCAGTAATCCCTTATTTCTTGCTTCGAAATCCTGCGAATGTTCTTATATCTGCTTGCTAGGCACTTTGGAGAATTCAGTTCTGCTTGGATGGGTTTCCAAAGAGGACTTGTTTGCTTCTTCCCAGTTTCTTTTTCAGTGTACTATTTTCCGCATCCTCCAGCTATCACAATTATTATATATATTATATATATTTTTTCTGAGAGATGGTTACTAGTCGTCTGCCAACTCCAGATTTGGAGGAGCAGAGGTTACTCTTAGAGTTCATCCACTAAATAATATATGGTTTTACCTTTAACAAAGGTGGGATGTTAGCCTAGTCACCACTTCGAACCCAACCCATGCAATTATCAATTTGAAGCAAATGTTTTGTTAAAACGTCGTCGATTTTGCACATGTCATACATGTCATATAGACATATGTTCATTTATTTGCAACCAAACTTCCGTACTTCCTTCCAGCCCTATATGACCGTGTGTGTAATTTCGAAATGACGCATCATCCACAGCAATTGTTTCTATCAGATTTGATACATATGTATGTAATGTGTACAGATGTTTTAATAAAATACGTAGTTAATTTTTCTAACTTAAAATAAAAACAAAATAGTTTAACTAAGTTGAACATGGGTTAAACATGCTTTTTCTGGTATTACCTAATTCTTAGGTATAGTGGAGTCCCGTTTAATTGACCTTCGCCTATCTTAAATTCCGGCTTATTCGATGCCCTAAAAGAAAAAAAAAAACAACAGACTCATAAATCGGCGATGAGAAGTGCGTCGCTTGCCGTGTGTCTAACCTATGACTCATGACGTAATAGATCAGAAACAAATAGCTGGATAACTTTACTCTGTACTGAATCTAAGAATAAGGAGACTGTGGTTAAGATAATATTTAATAGAAATAAAATTACCCTTACCACACTTTTCGGAAATAATTCCAGATACGTATTTTAGCAACTAAGTCGTCATCCTCAGTGGAAAACTGGGGGAATTAAGTATCATCAGCTCACACCCAAGACGAACGCCATGCAAAAAGCACTGTACAACTCTGAAGCGCTGCACAATTAACATCATGTACTGTGTTAACAGTGTTCTAGTGTTTCGGGCGGGCGGTCAGTGTGTGATGTTTATTGTGCAGTGCTTTAGTATTGTACGGTGCTCTTTGCGTGATGTTTGTCTCGAGCATTAGCCCAATATGGTTAGTGATAGTTAATTCCTTCAGTTTTCTACTGAGCATGACAACTTGGTTGTTGAAATACGTATCTCAAATTATTTTTGAAAGGTGTGGTAAGAGTAATGTTATTTCTTTTATATACTGTATTGAATTGTATATTCATATACAAAATCACAGAAGGTGACGATAATATACGGTTAGGCAGGTGAGTACATACATATGTATGTACTATATATATACGTATATATATATATATATATGGAATATTCACGCCAATGATGTATCAGTTACTCAAAAAATTCATCCGAAAGGGATTACGGGCACATACATGTATATACAATACATACATATTTACATACGTTCGCATACGGGTGTTATGTAAATGTAAATGGATTCACAGTTTACAGTACAAGTTACACGAAGTCTTTATTTAGGCTCGGCGTAAAGAGAACGCGACATTGTAATAATAACGAAAGAATGTAAATGAAGATGAAAGTGAAAGGGAGGAATAATTAAAAGGGACACAATGAATTACTGTTCACCAGCATCTATATGCGTATGCATATTTCGTTCCGTTACGCTTTAATAAATATTTCATAAGGGGTGGTGAGTTTCCTCTGTCTATTATTTACCATATTTAAACAAAGATGTGAAGAAAACAGAAGGAGTTGTTTTCTCTGGACCTGATGCCTGGTTTAAGGTATGTAAGAAATCATGAGTGAAGTATTGAAAATGTAAGGTATAGAGCATGTTAAATGTAACTCAAACTTAAAATTAGAAGTATAACATCACAAAAAAACAGATTAGACAGGGTGAAAAAGAATGAAAAATATAATTTACAGTTAACACTAATAATTTTTTAGCCTTTATCATACTGATTTCGAAGAAACGTTCCATTTAGGAGCGACTAGCAACTCATATAAGTATGTGCGTTCTTAGTTCGTGAGGATATTTCATTTTATTTGATTTTGGTCCATAAGCTGTTAGTTTACAAGCATGTTGTGCGAGCAAATTGAAAGAATATCGAAGGGACAATGTGATGCAAGATTACTAGTTGTACAAATGCTTCCGTTCTGGAAAAGATAGTTTAGATTTTTTCCCAATTCTGCCGAAGCGATAATTAAACTAGGTGGTCAATAAAGTAATGATACAGATTTTTACACTTGTTTTCTTCCAATAACATTACAATTCAACATTGTCGACTCGTATACTCAAACAGCTGTCAGCTGGTGGGTTGCACTCGTGTTAATGTTGTTTAGTGCCTCAAAACAACGTCCCTTGAGGTGTTGTTTCAATGTCGGGAAGCGAAAAAGTCACAAAGAGGTTGAGCAGCTACAGGAATATTCTTATTGGCCAAAAGCGGTTTACTGGACTTGCTGTGTGACAAGGTGCACTGTCGTAATGCAATACCCATTTTTTTGATATTTGGTCTCACACTCGTGAACCCTTTTCGAAGTCTCAAGAACCTTGTGTACACATATGTGCATATTTTTTACCTTTTCTCTGTTGACATGTCATGTAATCAATAAATCATTCATTCATTTTGGTAAAAGTGTTGATTAACTACTTGGTTTGGAGGCACACGATTTTTGTGAACGTATCCCTAACTATGAAAACAACAAATTTGCATGCTCTTGATCTTTGTCTTGGCAATTCTTGCTTCTTCTAGCCTTAGAGAGCTGGTGTCATTCCTTGCTCTAGCGTTTGGTTTTCGGGTAGCACACCTTCGCTCGAAGTTCGTGTCACTCATTGTCAGAATTCACAAGCAAAACCTGCTTCACTGAAACAATCGCTTCGTACAAACGACGTGACTCTAGCAAGTTCCAACTCTTATGATTTGTGTGGGCAAACAGTGGTAACAGTCAGTGTAGTAGATAAGGGGATGGGGAGTAGGCGATTATTTATTTCACGCGTTCACAGCGTCACTACTAAATCGATGCTGTATGCGAGTAGTTCTGTGTATATGTAAGCCATAGTAAATCATTTCGTAATTGGACGCTTATGTTTGCTTTAAAAATGTCGCAATTGAGCAGACACAGTTAAAAACTTTATAGTGAATATACCGGACTTAATATACGATGGCGCTAAAATTCAATGTCTATTTTGTAATATCCCTCTAATGTGATGGTCCAGGAACCATTGTCAACGTCACATCGAAAGCAAAGAGCATTTTTCTGCCAAAAGTGGCATACGATACCAAGCAAAATTTAAATTTGATTTATGTGTTACTCTTATTTTATGTAATCTATCGTTTCATTTATTAGACAAAGAAGCATTTATCTCCTGGAATAAATATGCGGACTGTAACTTACCTAGTCGGACATCGATACGAAATTTAGTGCCATTTGATCGTGAACATATTGAGAAAAGAATTGAATTGGAATTGACAGATAAAGAACTGTGGTTGTGTGTGAACGAAACAATAGATCGTAGAAACATTCGGTGGTTAACGTAATGCTACGCACAATAGGACAACATCAACCGTTATTCTCCATCTTAATTGCTTCCAAAAGAATTGTAAATTGTACTGTTAATGAAATTTTAAAGGTGGTGTTGAACTCAGTGAACAAATTTGAAGTTTCAACTAAGTAACTTTTAATGTTTACCATATGACTGATGGTGCCGCAAACATGCTTTCTTTGGTCCGATTTCTTAAGGAACACAATAGTCACACTGGCAACTTCTTGCCTGTAATGTGTAAAATACATGTTCTAAATCTTGTGGCACAAACGATTCCTACATGTTACCCATTAATAAATGCATTAATTGCTAGTGGGCAGGGCAGTGTGTCTAAAGTCCCCGAGACGTACCCGACTATTTTACATACTGTCTCGATAAGCCTGAACCACCACATTCGATTGTTACACGTTGGGGAACATGGCTGCAGGCTGAGTTTTACTACAACAAATATTTTGATCAAGTAAAGAAGGTAGTTTTAAAAGTAGATCCGACAAAAGCTACAGCTATCAAGAAAAGCCAGGATATATTTCAAGATAGTCAGGTTAAAAGAGATCGACAAGCTATTCACAGCAATTACTTCGGACTAGCGGAGGAAATTGAAAACTTACAAAACATTTCGATGTCGTTAGTGGATTCTGTTCAAATTGTGAATGATGTTCACGCACAGTTGAAGGCAAAAAATGGTGGGTAATACGAAAATTTGAAAGTTAGAGAACGACTCCGATTTTCTTATATTAAGACAAATTTGTGAAGGTGCGTGTGAAGATGCACTAGTTGTTTCGAAGATTATTTTAAATCTGCAAATATAAGATCACTAGATGTAGAATAGTCGTTTCCGATATTAGAAAACATTTATTCCGCACGTCCTCGTACTCACTTGACTGAAATAGCTGTGAAAACATATCTAATGATTGAAATATTTAACAGAGGTTACCCAGTAGCTTGTGATATCACGGAAGACTTTTAAAGCCGTAAGTGCTTCGGCTTTATAATTTATTTCTTACTTTTATTTTATGTGTAAACTTTTAGGCGCTCGCCATATTTGCCCAGTTCACTTATGACGTATAACCGCGTCACCAGTGTTGCCCAATTGAACACAACGCTACCAGTTTCATTACTTTGTTTACATAACTTATACATGACCGATGTGATATCTCTGGTTTTCAAATCCACCACGAGCGCAATGGTGAAAAATCTAAATTAGATACATTGTTATTGAAAAACCTTATAAAAAGCCGTTGTAATTCCAAGTGATACCTACACGTATGCCAATTTAATGCAAGCTTCTTAAAATTTAGACGTGAATAGCACCTAATCATAGAAATAGAATGAATTTTGAACGTGTATGCCACAACGAGAATTCATTCCAGCCGATTATTGTAAATGAGTATGACGATTTAATTGCTAGTTATTATATAATGACTAATAACTAGGTATGCAATTCGGTGGTTTCCGAAATTAGGTTAGAAATCGAAAGCTAATAGGTTTAAGGGAAGTTGAATGGCATATACATATACATACATGTATATATACATATATTACTGTTGATCGTTAAATGCAGAGGTACCAAGTAAGCTACGGTTATTGAACATCCAACGTTCAGATTGCAAATGATCGATATTAAATCTGCATATTAAATAAATTAGAAATACTATGAGCAGATTAAGGTAACCTTTCTTTCCCTCGATTTTCCCACATTTCAATCAATAAAGGAAGGGAATGCTGAAGAGGTTGAAGATCGTGCTTTCCGAAGACCTTCGTATTAAAAATACATTAGCACCAGATACGCATCTATCGGAAAAGGATCTCAAACTGGAAAATCGTTAAGTTAATTACTGCTCGAATAGTAGTTTCGAACTAGCTTGCTATCAAATTCCCTAGAGTTTAATACTCGTTACATACCATGTGATTGTGCCATCAAATTAAGTTTTAAAATGTGGAAGCTGAAGTAGAAATATGGCTGATGTGATAATTTTAAATACTTTTACTTGTACTGCTAAGTATTCACTTGCAATTAATGTTTAATTTGTATCTAATGACGCGTATAGACTAGAGCATATCCGCACGGACAAACAGCGTCCGTGTACAAACACGCTTCGGGGCTTATCAGTTTTTAGATTTTATCAAACACAATGTGCGCGGATGCAAACTGTTTGTGCGCATAGAAATTTTCTAGTGAGTACGCGTCCTAACACAAATGAATACGTCAAATAATTAAAAACGGTCGGTGCATTTATAACCAAATATTCCGTCTAACACTATAGGAAACACAAACTCCGATTTGCAAAAGTTTGCCACATTGTATAGATTGCAGCAACATGGTAAAAGAGAGCAACTTCTTTCCATTTGCGTAAATTGTTATTATTAAAAAGATGGCTGTATGATAGTACACTAACTATCAACATAGCGTGATTTGAAATCAAACAACCTTTGCTCGGTTTAGTCGTTGAGTGAGTAACAATCACTGCCACAATTCGGTTGCCTACCACCCTTGCCAGTTAAGGGCTTAAGAGTGTAAAACATGAAGGAGAAATATTTGGACAATCATCAGAATAAAGCTATTACTATTAAAATAAATAAAACCCAAAATTGAGGAAGTAACGTACTTCATGTTATTAAACATCTTTACTGTAAGACAAAGAAAGACGCTGTTAGTGAACTGCAGTAAAGCGACGAGGAATACTCAAAGCAGTGAGTGCCCCGCTCTGAGCACCGATGCAAACTGACTTAAATGGCTGCATTAATACTAGCGGTTCTTATCCCTGAAGGATCGCGTTAAAGAACTGAGGGAATCGGGGAGTATTTCGAAAATAAAAGATTGATCCTAAGAAGACGCTTTTACTTCAGTTGAAAATTCTCTCACCATTGTCACTTATTTAAGTAACACCTTGGAAACCATTGCTCTAAATGATGCCGCTGCTACTTATCATCAATTAAGGTCTTAATACATTGACGGGCCAACCAATTTTGTTACTATTCAGGGTGGAGAGGGAGGGGGGCACCATAATTTTTCTTCGTACATTAAATTTAAGTAAGAGTTCTTTTTTAATCTTGGTAAATTTTTAATGATAATGATGAATCTTTGCCTGGTTATCAAAAAACAAGAAAAAAAAAGAAAAAGGCAGCGGCTCCTCGTGAAACTTAAGCACATGGTTTTCAGCACGGATCATGGATATCATATTTGGGCACATCGGAGGGGAGCCAACAGTCAAACTTCTACAAGATTTACGTCTAAGTGATAAATTTTTGATAGCTACGGCCTGACATATGAATACATTGTGGCTCTCATATATGATAGGCAAAGCCTTAACCGAAACATCACTAGCTATTAAATATGATAGCCATGGCAACCAACATGTTAATGTAACTTTAGCATGCCACCAGGAAATTTTCTAAACAAGCCGAAACTGTCATTCAACGTAAAGATCAACGATCGAAAACCTCGTAAATTCCGGATAATAACAATATTTTTTACTCTTCCTCGTTGTATTAGTTTCTGATTCCCTCACTTCACAGTATAGGAATGATATCAACAGCTTGTTTGACTACATATATTTCTATTATTTTGAAAAATATTTGATCGAGTAATTAGTAGAATTGCTCCCAATAATTAAGGAAGGTTTATGATTTTCTCTAGTGGAGCGTTCAAGAACTAAGATTTTACTTTCGAATTCCTTATTCTTTATTTTACATAGACCCTCTTCCCGTATTACCACCGGTATTAATATTTCTTCTAACAACATAATTCGGGCCCTTGTAATGACTGAAATTTAGAAATTAAGAAATCAATTCTTGTATTTGATTAAGAAGAGATAAGTTGGTTCCCCTTAGTAGGTAGAAGGTCTTCCATTACATATTGTGCACAGAAAATCATTGTAAATATAAACCACAATATATGAATGCGTTATTTAATGTATATTAGTTTTAATGAACAGAATTTGTATAGCTTTTAATGTATTAAGTAATAAATTTATTTTCCTATCTAATCTTTCGGCTCTGATAAAATAACCAGTAACTATTTTCGTATTTATTCTAAATGTTAATAAAACGAATCACGCAATTTAGTCATTGTAGCGTGCCACGTAAAACAATTTAAATTATAATTTTCCAACGAATAGTCGCGCTTTGGTTAAACGACAAAATCGAAACGACTTTGAAGTCGAGCTAAGGAACTACAAAGAGAAATAAAAGCAAACAATTGTTGGAACAAACTTCTTCAACAATAAGATGTCTATCTGCCGGTATAGCTTGCATTGGTATTCAGATCGGGAGTGTTTGGGAATCAGTGACCGCAAACGACCAATTTAATGTTCAAACTTGGTCCGGCGTTTTCGCCAGGACCTCGTACACGACTCTTGCGAAGAAGAACAAGATAGTCGATGGCGTACTGGCGTGTGGTTTGCCTAACTTCCACCTCCGATTGTAGCTCGACAATTTCCTGGGGAACCGCATGCAAGATATCTCGCGTGATTCTACAACTGCTACTTATTCGAAATCCGGAACCTTGTAAGTGGGGATATTTTGGTGCATTTAAATTGTGCATTACAAGGGCTATGTGCCGCGCCATTCG
Organism: Chrysina gloriosa; assembly: GCA_038088585.1. Classification (NCBI taxonomy): domain Eukaryota; kingdom Metazoa; phylum Arthropoda; class Insecta; order Coleoptera; family Scarabaeidae; genus Chrysina; species Chrysina gloriosa. Next base: position 41,557,504 of record CM076087.1, read on the forward strand.
GAGAGGCAATTAACCCGAAAACATCTGCTAAAGATCACATCGTCTGCGGTTCTGATAATTGTTTAGGACATCTGGTTTCTCAAAAGAAACAAGTTTATTGTAAACAACATTCCGTCCCTTCAATGAAAACATTGTTAATCCTTCACTTTTGGCATGTTAACGATCAATAATAAACTGCTAAGATAATAAATTAGGCACGTCAAATAGTATAACAGTTTAATGGTTGGATTTACATCTAATTCCTCTTCATTGTAAATAGGTAAACGTCAATCTTTTTGGCGAAAATATCTAGAATAGGGACAATTTAGTATAACTGACATCTAAACGATATTGGATAAATTAATAATTCTATAGCGTGCACGTAAAAGTTCGATCCGTTTATAGTGAAATCAATGAGATTATTTGTATATTTTCAGTTGTCGTTTCGATGTCATTTTTGTTAATTATTTTTCGAATCAAAGAATTTTGGGAATTTTTAGAGGTTTCAACAGACAATGGTTCTCTATCCCTAAGCAAGCAAAATAAGCGAAAATCTGTCACAGCCAGGTTAGACATGGCGAATGAGTGATGCCCTTATTCCATTGCGTTTTCTCCATCCAAGTTGGTATGATAAGAATGACGATTATTTTATTTGGGTTTATTGATCACATCATTGTGTTTGTATACTATAATTTCAACTAACTTGAAAATAGTTGTGTAGTAGAATAGCAGAAAAATATCGATTCGATACCGACCTCGCACCTTTGTTATAAATAGCTTGTAATAATCTTAATTGTAGACCGCTACTTCAATTCTTTTGCATAAAGCGAAGTTAAAACGAGTTTTGAACCCTCTACAATTATGTAATAATACGAAGACATTGTAAAAGTTTGACATAAATGCAAACATTAGCAACTATATTATCAAGTATTATTAACTGCTCTTTTAGAGATGCAAATATAATCCAAGTAAATATAATTTTCAGAACCGTGAATCCATTTTACGCTGAAGAAATTGGACAGTAAACAATAAGAGGAGACTTAAGAAAACGTAACGCTATTATGTTCGGAACCATTCATTAACTTTTCTCTTTGATTACACTGGTACGGAAAGTTCATTAGAGCAACCATCAGCGAGACATAATGCAAGCAGGTACCTGTTTATTAACGTTCTGCATCTAAAACTTCGTTATGTATGTAAATCTCATTCTTCGACGAGATTAACGCTTTTAGTACGAGTCCTTGATATCCTCATCAACCGTTTCAGATAAAACGCGTCCTATCGGATGATGTAGTGTAACCCTTATGTTAATGTTGTTCTTTCCTAAGTTTTTATTACAAAATTGCAACGATAAGAGTTAAAACTTTAACGACAAGTTTGAAGAGTATATGAGAGGTGTGATTATCATTCATTGCAAAGGCTTTATTTACAACGATTGTGAGAATTCTGTCTCAAATTGTGAACAAGGGATACCTTACCGATATCACATTGTTTTCTAATTCCAGTTCACCTCAAGATCATTTAAAGACTGAATCTGTTTTAACATGTTAGGATAGAAAACGTTCTTATGATTTCTTTCGCGAGAAATTATACATATCATTTGTGTGAACATGCAAACAATATTACCAAAGTTCAGAATTTTGATGATAAAAAATTATATTTTGAAGCAAACAAGATAGCGAAAAATTAACTGCACCGTTATGAATAGTACTTCCAAATCAGTAGACGTAATAAAATACAATCTGCAGATTTTAGTTTGGAAATGAACATCTTACAAGACTTTTGACCATTCTGCGGTATGTTTAATCGTACCAACAAAATAAATTACTTCGATTATCAATCATAGGAAAATGCTATTATTCCCATTAGAACAAACATGTTTTAACTAATTTTATGTTAGCCATTCATAGCAATAAATACGCATGAAAAACGCTGGATAACAAACAGAATCAAGTTAAAAGTTATATCTAATTGCCTTAAAAGAAGAACAAAAGAACAAGAAGAACAAAATGGATTTATACGGTATAATATATTTTTCTCTAGCATTGACAATAGATTATTACTTCGTTTAAAGCCGCGATTGATTCTGATCCAATTGCTGTTAAATTCAAAATTTGTTGCGAATCTGCTTCCCTTTGGGAAGCGGCTTACAGATAAAACTAATATACAATTAATAATTTTGATCGTCTATATAACATAAATCCTTCCGACGTAAACGATGTAATCGTTTGCTAATGTTAGACAGCTTTCATGCATGAAAATATGCTGATTCAATTTTATATAGCAGTACCATTAATTGTTGTTATGCGGATGTTTTGGTTCAGGTGCTTTTGAACGCGGTATAGCTTATTCAGTATGTAGCATTTCAGTAATATTAGCCACGATTTGGTTTATATGACATGGTTGGGTGGTTGGACATAAATTTGGTGATGGAGCCCATAATAAATGTAGACTTCTGAGCCGACTATATTATTAAAAATAATATTTCAGGTAAGAGGAAGCTGGCTCCAAATATACATCAGGTGATTTCATATAGTGCATTGAAATTCTGTTTCTGTGGACTTTCATTGAAATAAGTAATAGTAACTTTAAGGTATAACAAGGCGTTGAAAATTATCGAAGAACTCTCTTTCAGACGATGTTAGGAAGCACAATGAAGTGGCAAAACGCACACTAAGTGAGGAACTTTTCAACATTATCCAATATTCCCACAGCAAGACGTTACTTTACAAACTATAAAATTTCGTGACCTTTTTTAAATTACACTTAACTTATATGATAATTCTCTACCATAATTAAGTCAATTAAACAAGACTGATTGAGGTGATTATATTTTCAGACTGTTTACAAACGTTTTCGGAACACCTACTTCAGTCTTGTTTAATTGACCTAATTGTGGTACAGAACTATCATATAAGATAAGTATAATTTACAAACTATATAAGCCATACATGTGAGACTTGAGGCGTTGTTAAAAAATAGTGAATACATTTCTAGCTAATTTCTCAAATCTGTTATGACTTTTTCTCAGAGCTTTATCGCAACAAAAATCTGAAAGCTAACATGGGGTCATACAACTGGTCATCCCAACATAGCCTTTGTTGCAGGAATATCTTGCTGGAACAATTCTGCTTGCCATGTTCTGCAAACATTAATCATCTAAATACTCTATATTATAAAGTAGTAATTTTGATTCGCCATCGCCATCTTAAATTTACAACGATCCATTCTTTAACTCTTTTGAAATCATTCTTTAGTTAGTTTAACCGCCATCCTAAAGTCGAGGTGCCCGGGTACCTCTTTGATTTTCATAGGAAGGATTTCACATCTTGGGAAGCAATTGAACACTAGGCCTCCTTGATGACTTAAAATTAAGTAGCAGAAAATTGCTATTGCTCAATGGAACAATTGAACTACAATAACATTCGATAGTATTGTTGTCAAAGTTTTTTATCCTTATTCTCCACTGTAAATGTACCCAAATACCTCTATGTGTTTTGTATTGCGGTGTGTAAATTGATCGGTTCTTTATAATGAAAAAGAACATGAAAATTTTGGATTTACATAATAAAATATGATGTAAAAAATAATAGATTTATCAATTCATAAAACGCATGAGTAACATTTCGAAATCTTTTCGGTATGCTCATCACAAATTGGTCAGTTACACGCAAAGCATGCATTTGTTATTTTTCTCTGTTACTTCCAAATCCTCCTGGATATGTAGCAGCTGCCCACAACTTTGAACCCGTTTGCATCCCTCTGCTGATTTTTATATCAGGATTTGATTGATTAGGATTTGCGGTGTTCCACTTTCTTCTAAATACTCGCATCTTCGGCATTACACACGTCACCTGGTTGTTGTAAATATACCTGTTGTTACTCATACACCCTCTGTCCCAAAAGTAACCGCAATGCGTCTATAAATCAGAAACCAGTGGCGTCATCTCTTGATAGTTGATTGATTATTGTAGCGGGACTCTTCCTTACCAACCTGACAAATTTTCATGACATTTGGTGCATAGTCAGCTGATACATCACGCATCCTGTGAGAGTGTTTTTCGTAAACGGTCAGAAAATGAGTCACGAACAACGAGTCAATATTAAGTTTTGTTTTAAACTTGGAGAAACTGCAACCGAGACGTATGAAATGCTGCAAATTGTTTATGGCGACGATTGTTTGTCGAAGAGGCAAGTGTTCGAGTGGCATCGACGATTTCGTAAAGGCAGAGAAGATGTTAACGATGACGAAAGAGCCGGTCGTCCTTCGACAACTTTGGCCGAGGCAAATGTGGAAAAAGTGCGCGAATTTGTGAAAATTTCGAAGAAATCGTCAGTGAGATTTATGGAAATGGAGCTTGGCATCCCTAAAACAACTATTCAGCGCATTTTGACTCGAACCCTTGGTTTGAAGAAAGTCAATTCGAAGTTTGTTCCGCACAAATTGACCGACCACCAAAAAACGCTTCGAATCGAACACTCCAAAGACATTATTGCACGAGCCCGTGCAGATGAAAACTTCTTGAAAACGATTGTGACTGGTGACGAGACGTGGTGCTTTCAATACGAACCAGAAAGCAAACGTCAAAGCGCAGAGTGGAGGTCACCAGAAGAAGGAAATCCGAAAAAATCACGAATGGAGAAGTCGAAAATCAAGTCAATGCTGATTTCATTCTACGATTCGAAGGGAATTATCCATAAGGAGTTCGTTCCATACGGCTCAACGGTTAATGGTGCATATTACCTCGATGTTATGAGGCGTTTGCTGGGTCGCATTCGTCGTGTTCGGCCCGAATATCGCGAGCCAGGCAGCTGGAGATTACTGCACGATAACGCACCGTGTCATCGAGCAACGATTGTCACCGATTTTTTGGCGAAGAATGAAATATATTCGATACAGCACCCACCGTATTCGCCTGATCTGTCCCCATGCGATTATTTCCTGTTCCCTCGTCTTCATTTGAAGCAGAAAGGAGTTCGTTATGCATCCGTAGACGCCATTCAAAGAACGACGACCGGCATCCTAAAGGCCATCCCAGAGATCGACATGAAAAAGTCGTTTGAAGCACTCGTTGACCGTGCAAATCGATGTATTGTAGCACATGGAGAATATTTCGAATAAATACAATGATTTTTGTGGACATAACATACATAGCGTGCTTTATTTCGAACTATTGCGGTTACTTTTGGGACAGAGGGTGTAGATCGCTCGTTGAAACACAAAGCTCTCTGAAACTGCCTGCCATCTTACAAGATAGAAATCATAAAACCATACGTAAACGTTCACAAGAAAAAAAAAAGGAAATTTTTTTCCCTTTCGCTAAATTTCACCTTGTTTTTACTACTTTTATAGCTTCTTCAAGCATGCTTTACAGATACAATGTAGTCGAATTTATATAATTTTGAGTGACTAGTGGGTGTAGGTAATTTATCTCAATGTTATGGCTACCTGGATTCATGATTCTAAACTACTGACACCTGAGAACATCTCAAATATCTCATGAAACTGTGCAGTGCCTGCACAAAAAATTGTAGTGGACCATTTGGGCACTTTATGCACACGTCTCCCATCGAAATGGTTATTAGATATACACAAATACTCAACATGGAACGTGCAACGACATTAAGTGGAAGTGGTTTCCATTTAAATAATATGTATGTATATACAAATATGTATATAATATACATACATGCTAATGTAGGTACCTGGGAACCTGTGCCGCAGAACATCGTATAAAATTTTAGCTATAGTGAAGAAGGTTAAATTTGTTTCCCTATAATCCCTTTCATAACCTAGGATTCGTGTGCGATTTATAGCTAGAGTAACGACGATTAGTTTTAAGGTATGAACGAATCGAAATTGATTTGGGAGATTGTTACTGGTTTATTTCTCAGAAGTTTTTTACCACACATAGAATTTTTTAATACTTCGACGATGTCCGTAACCAACTTTAGGTTACGTTTTAGCAGGCCCATAAAAATAGTATTTGAAAAAGAAATTAATACACTGTCGATTCTTTTCGTTTTAATTTGTGGTGGAGGAGCCGGAGAAAAATCAGAATGAACAGGTAAACGTCCAAAAAGTCAAACGTACACTTATAAACGGATGTTTCTGTGGTTGAATGTTTCAGAGGTAAAGGTAAATATATTCATTTGAAAATATCGACGCAAGGTAACATGAAAGAGAGGCGAAATATGATACGACAATTATTTTTCACTTTCAATCGTATGGAGCTAGATATTAAAAACGTTTTTCGCGAAATCGTTGCCGAAAGAAAACATTTTAAGTAATTGCTACGGCTCAAAGCGCTTTTTCTTTTAATAAAGAATCCTTTCATAAAAAAGGAGACGCGAGGCACAAGCGAAGAGAAAAAGAGTGCCTAAAACATCAATGTCAAAACTACGAAAGGTTAGTATTCAGCGCGTTTTAATCAATTTACGGAGCGGCACCGGAGAAGGACGAAAAATGCGGCGTTCAGTGCGAGCAAAAAGGAATCGAAAGTGACTTTACTTACGGTCGAACACAGAAAGTGTTGCTTCGGCACTAACTGCATCCCCCACACCATTCTCGGCAACACATTCATAAGTGGCGTCGTCCCTGGCTGCTTTGACAGGTTCTATTCGAAGTAAAGCTCCGCCGTCAGGAAACTCTTTCACTTGGTAGCGAGATTGTGTTCCTAGAATGGAGTAAGAAAAATCTGTGTTATGGATGGATCGAACTGAACAACATACAGCACTTGCACACAAAATGGCATATAAGAGAAAGAATAAAGCCACTAGAAGGGTAATCTCTTGGGGTTGCTATTGTGGTACCTGTTATACACAAAACGAATATACACTTTGTCTATTTTAAGTTTTTACCTACGTCATTGTTTTGCCGGAGGAGTATCAATCTATTAATTTGACTCTCTTTCTGTCGGTAAAAAAAGCACGATTTGCCCTTGTCTCGCAGACAATGATCTGTGGACAAAAATTGATGACGCAGATAAAAATGTTAGCTAAACGCTATGAACATTTAGAGCATTTTGGTGATGCAATGTGTTTGATCTGTCCACATAATAAATACTATGTGCTCTACTGTTTAATCGCGGAATTGTAAAATTTAGTTTTGCCAATAAGCCACTATCATCCATCAAACCTCTCACGTAATGTAATGGAGTGGGGTCTGGCCTAAGGTGGCCCTTTGCACTGCGACCACGTTGATCCATTGTGCTTCAAAGCTCTGATAACCTTAAATATCAATTTTAATTGTGCAGCAGTCCTTCTATATTCCAAACCTACAAATCTAAATTCATTTAGCAATATTTGGTAAAGAAATCTTCTGGGTGGATATTTGCGATGTTTTCTATAAAAGAGCCTTTTTCGCTGAATGCGCATAATTTCATCTATGCCATTGCCATAATGTGGATTCCAAACCTCACCAGCATACTCCAATGTACTCCTGACATATGCACAGTAAAACCTTTTCAATGGCTCAATAGTGTCGAATTACTTGGTATTAGGAAGCAGCAATCCTAGGGTTCCATAAGCTTTTGTAGTAATATTATTGGGCCTTAAATGTCAGTGTACTGTCAAACAACACGCCTAAATCATAGAATAATTCAACCCTCTCCAAAGGGACGTTGCTAGAAAGTAATCGAAATACTTTGTTAAGTGCTTTCTAGAAAGAGAAAGTGTTCTAATTAATGTTAATTCAAGTCCATTTAGTTTGCACCAGTTTTCTATAGATACCAGATCCTGTTGAAGTTAGTTACGGGTTGTCCCAACCCTAGAGTATATCTTCAAATCGTCCGAATAGAAGAAGGTGATCTAATTAGAGCGGCCAGATAATTTACTTCACTTCACATTTGAGGCGGAGGTACAGTCGAAACAATAGACTGAAAGAGAACAAGGGTTCCGAAGAAGGCGAAGACAGTTTCATCTGCTGACAAGGTCATGGTGTCAGTTTCTTGGGATGCGTGCGGGATAATTTCCATTGACTTCTTGACATCTTCAAAAAGAAAAAAAGGAACAACGGCGAGTATTATGTAAACCTATTGCACATATCCACTATGGCGATGACAAAATGAATGAGTTAAAGTTGGAATTGCATCCTCACAAACTTGAAAAAGGGCTCGGTGGTAAAATATTTGCCAACAATGAAGAGGTGAAAAGTGTATCGAGCTAAAAAGAGAAATAAAGATAAAATTTTCCCAAATTCTTTGTGTCGTGTTGGGGTACTTCTGGATCTACCCTCGTATGTAGTACCTACATAGTTCATTATTTCGCCTTTGGCGACTAAACAGCTGGAAGATATAGGAACTCTACTCTGATATGGTTTTGCATGACTATATGTTATAACGTTGATAGTTTTGTTATTTTGAATGAAATATAGCACATACTTTTGGTTGACACAAATATCACATCGGTAAACTCCTCACCACACAATTGTTTATAATAGAATCGGTGACACGTGTTTCGCTAGCTCGAGGCAAGCATCTTCAACAATCGTCTAAACCGAACTTTTACACACAAATATTTGTGTCAGTAAATTATACCACAGTCCTTGCAATCACCCTTATACTTTTGGTTGACATTTATAGATATAAGCACTTCTTTGTAATTTCTGTATATATTGTTAGATAGGCCAATGAATGATTATGATTAAAATAGAATTTATGCATTTAAAGTACTGCAAAGAAAATCTGTATTGATAGTAAAACCAAGAATATATTACTTAGTAGAGGTAGACACTTGCTTCATAATTCAGAAATATTGATAAACACTTACCGTAAGTTTGAGGTGACAAATTCCGTAATTCTATTATCACTCATTCTTAAAATAACAATTTTCAATTATATTTCCCCGTTCTGCGCGGTAGGTTTCTCTTCGTTTATTATTCAGTAAAATAGATAATCGCCTGAAAGTTTCAGACTGCACTGAATATAAATCAGGCTTCCCAGTTACAGGGATTAGATTGCAAAAACGAAACTGCGGCAATATTTGAATTGGAGGCGATATTGTTCAAAATAAATTTCATTAAGTCTGAACGTTCCAATATTTGAGCTGAAGGTTTTAAACAAATTATCCCTCTATTCTGTTCGTTTTACATATGAATGAAGCATTGATGAGCCTGTTGATCTCTAATATGCATAACCGATTTGTGTATGACTAAAATACGGAGCATGGTCTGACAAAATTCATTAAATCGGATTAAATAGCTTTTCTTCTATATCTTAGTGGCAGCGCTCATGGTTTCTTGTTGTTATAGTTGTTAATTACACCTATACTGCTGCCCTTTACAATACCTTTTAATTATAATACACGCATCACGCACGCAGATGTTTATATATTTATTACTTGACAGCAGTAATACCCATTCTGCAGGTGCACTTCTGGAAGCGTTAGTACCTAAAGTTAGCAAAGTTAGCAAAACAATCGCTTTATGGAATCGGTTGTTCTATTCAAGCAATGATGTTACATATATACAGTTTCGAAGTAAAAAATTATTTTAAAAAATAATAAACTGAAAGTCATCCATACAGCAAGTTCGAGTGTTTAAAATCAAGATCATAACTACAAACGTGTATTCAACTCTGTTATTACTTCTACATTTTGTGTTAACGATATTAGCGAAGCATTATGCCCTTCCATGATAAATCATGTGTAGATCGCTTCGAAATATCTTACGTTTATTACGGCCAAACTTGAATTTTAAAACCAGGCGTTGCTTTAGATGGTGCTTGATGACCAACCGCCGAAAGAAGGAGATCCCAAAAACTATCGTATAAAAGTTTTCACTTCTATTTTTTTGGTGTTTATTGTTGACTTTGCTCTTGTAAACAAAGGTAATTTTGTTTTGCAACTGTCAAAGTTACTCCACTCATAGGTGTCAAATTTTACGATACGCTGATGCTAGGAGCAGTATGCAGTTCTCGAAGTTTATCAAGCATGTTATCTAGATATTAGTGAAACCGGTTTTTGAAATTAATACTACAGCACCAGTATTGCAAATGTATAAATATATTATCACGTATTTAGTCACACTAGACGATTCTGTAAAAGCGATTATTGCTATTTGCATGAGGTGTACTTTGCATCTAAATGTATGTACGCCACAAAATACCAACTTTCATCCTTGAATTAAATATTTGTTTATATGTTCTCCACATATGTTTGTTGCACCTACGCAAATACGTACAATGTTGAAGTGTATAATATAAACAAAATAATGATGTATATAGTCGAATGTTTGTCTGTCATTAAACTAATGGACGCGTACGATAAATATGGACACGTACATATACTATACAAAGTCGCTCCCAACAAATTCGAAATTTTGCAGTGTATAGCTCCCAATGTCTGTATTGGTTAACATGGTCAACTGCAATATTTTTCTCTATTTATTATACTAGGAATATATAGTAATAATAAAAATAGTAAATATTTGAAAGTCATACCACGCAAAGTATATTTAAGAAAGTGTGTAATTTGGGCTAATTATCGCTAACGATTCTGTTGTATTTCCACTATTGTTATCAAAATTAGTATAAGCCCTGGAACAGATTAAGGTTTTGAGCTAGAATCCAAACATAGAACGTTTCTAAATGAATACAGCTGAAGCGATGCTATACATTTTAATCTAACCGTAACCATTTTTCAAACCATATCTCAGAAGTTCCCTTTCCTCAAGCCCCAATTAGCTTGCTATTATTCGCGAATTTATTAGAAACAAGGAAGCAGTTCAAAGTGACATGGCGATCATGGATTGGTGAGTGATAAATCGCAGATGTCCATTCTCCGCCCACCGTACTGAAGCTTATTGTCTTACTGTGCTCCTTTACTTAGTTTACTCCATCAGGGCGGTGTCTTCAACTCAACTTTCCACCTTACCGGAACTACTTTTACGTCTTCTGCCTGTAGAGACCGTGACCCACAGAGTTTTAGTGCAACATTGCCCAGCTCACGGCATTCACAGAGAACAAGTTGCGAAGCGTCCTTTTTCTCATAATAGACATAGGGGATCTTCCATTATTATTATGATGTTGAGATGTCCAGTCCACTTCGTTTTCAATTTGGTTGCACTAATTGTTTTGTTGTCATTTGGTATAGGTCGTGCAGATTATTACAAGTTGTAACAAATATTGTGCGATTATCATCGATGTTCGCTACGATTTGCTTTAGTAATTCTAATTAAATCATGGTCATAAAAGTACCTTCGGTTTGAAACGTTTTGTTTCAAAGATTTTGATGAGCAGGTGAGCAAGTTTCGGCAAGTGCTGACAAATCCACTGATTGCAACGGGAATACCGTCCCCATAACATTGGATAAGTTTAGCACTATTTGTGAGTGGTTGTACAAATGTTTTCCTGTTTAGCTGCATATACCGAAAACATATAGTTTGATAGATTGCGACTTCTATCTTGCATATTAATAACACAAATACCTCTTTCTTATCAAAAATTTACTATAGTAAATCTGCCGTGGTAGGTATTCCTATAGATTGAGCTCCCTTGTGGCTCTAAAATATATCTTACCATCCATTCATGCTATCAACTCGCTAACCCGCACAAATGTTACTGAAAATTTATTTCAATCCTAATTTAAAACAATAATTTTTAAACTTACCGGAGACCCTCTTTCCGTTTTTCCTCCACTGAATGACGGGTGGTGGATCACCTCGGGCGGCACAGAAAAATGATGCAATACCTCCGGCCTTCACTTGCTGGTTTCTCGGCTTCTGCGTTATTTCGGGCGGATCTGTAATACAAACATTTTCGGATTAAGATCTGTTCTGCGGACAAGTGCAACGGCGGCGTTCTCTCAAATACTACATATACACCTGAGGTTATACATCTTGAAGCTTTATGTAAAGCTCCGATTCACGACAGCGAAAAAATTTAATAAAACGAGGAAGATAGTTGAATACTAGCTGAAATGTCTGCGACTCGACCGGATTCAAGATGCCGGCGACATTAAGTGATAGTCTTGAGGGTAACCTCAAGTTTTACCGTTTACTCCGCGGAAGTATTAAATGAAGTTAAAAATATTTTCTGCCCGAATACGCCAGTAAATTAAAACGCTAACTGCGGTAAATGAATTTTGAACTTTAGGAATAAGTCACAAGTAAAAAGAATTTATGATGAAAATAATCCCAAAGATGGTTGTGGATATTTAATGAACATAGAAAAGTTCTTTAGTATGGTATAAATTTTCGCTTAAATATTTTATTTCAAAACTTGCTTTATTAAATATTTCGATTGTAAGGTGAAAGTGTTAACTTTAACACAAAGCTAGAATAGTAATAATACTTTAGCACTGGAGCAAAAATCAATATTGACGATATGCCGCCATGGTAAATAACCAATTGAAGTATTAAGACACAAGGGGAGAAAATAAATCCGTAAATAAATATTTACGGATTTTTTGTTGTCAATTAAATACAGTGAGTTCACGATAAAGGGATGTGCGATGAAAAACAATGTTCGAATAGGTCAACTGAGATTATTTAATTGCCATTCTTCGACTACACATTAATTTTCTATTGCTCCATGCTTTCTAGAAATTGCATTAACTATTTTGTTTTAAATAGAACATTGTTCATATTTTTATGATGTGTACGGGTGTATGGGTGTACTGAAAGTGGTTCCTGGTCAGCTACCCAAGTACACAAAAACATGCAGGTGTTCTATCTCAAATAAGAAAATTGATGGCATATCCTAGAAAACCGGAAGTGATGTCAAATTGAAGTATATGTCAAAAAATGACAATTAGAAAATGTCAATTGATCTATTCGAACATTTCTGGAAACTGGAATTTGTTGCTTTCACTGTGAACTAACTGTATATTCACTTAAAAGTCAATGGTAGCAATGAACATTGCTTTAACATCAAATATGCTCATATTTGTAATGAATACAATTAACTGTTCCTATGTATAATTGGAATAATAAATAACAAATGTGATTTGCAATTTGGCATACAATTTACTTCGATTTTGTTTCGCGAAATTGAATCATTAAATATTTAAATTTACTACTATCGCTGTGTATTATTTTATTATAGTAAATGCAACTAGTTACACACTCCCAATTTAATCGTTTAAGCGCTAAGTGTTATATTTTACAGGAAATGTACTATCATAGGTACTATCATAGGTACTCATATTTGTTTCGATTTCGAATTATTTACAAATGTTCGAATCATGTAATACTGTTGAAACTATCCCTCAACAATACAGGTGGAAAACCGCACAAGATATGGGTCTAATTTGAACATCTATAGATAAATAACGTGGGCTACATTTTCAGCAATATATCTCGCTTATCGTTACGGATCACCTGCACGTTTGTTAAAGCCTACTCCCTCCTTCCCATTCTTACCTTGTTAATCCCTTCTATTATGTTATGCCATGTGTACACAACTGCTGAAACGATATCATTATTGCTCCTTATTTATGTACACAATTTCGTAGTCAGCTACAGCAGCAGTTACTATTGATTAAAATTACAGTAGAAATTTGCAAGAGAAATCGGTAAAATGAAATTTAAAAAGTGGAAGTGGAAGAATACAGAGATAATTCTGCAGATGAAGTTAATTTCCTAATGTAAAGAAAACGGTGCATTAGTCCATATTCTCCTCTGTTCTTTTTTTTTCACAGCCTCAGTTTCCATTTTATAGGTTTGGTCGCTAAAAAGTGAACAGATGGGAGTTAAACTGGGCAATGTTGAATAATGTGGTGAAAACTTTTTAAAACTTCTTAGTTCAATTTCCGTTGTGCTGGAGTTGTAAATATGCAATAGGCCGTGTGTTATTACGTTGAAAATCAATATTTTCCGAACTTAATTTTCAAAATCCGCCATTAAATTCCATTCAGCGCAGTATTATAGCACGGAGAGACAACGAAGATAACCTCAATCTACGGCAGACTTTCAATGGAGAGTAGATGCTAAGAATCCTGAGAAGGAAAACCATAATGGCAATAAATCACTTAAAATACGAGTGTCCTAATTCGTAGCGGCCTAAAGAGAGAAATATGTCGGTAATCGTGGACCTTAGTCGAGATGGCACCTGGGGGAGGTAAAAGAACATCTTACGTTTCCTTTCCTCTCAGTTCATCTTCAGCACAATCAAATGTTAGAACATTGCTGAGAGACTATTTTGAACAATCCAGTTTTAGTAAATAAAAGTAACTGAATGAATTGTAATGTATCTTATTTATTATACAAATTTGCATATATTAATGTTTAAAATTTCAATTTCAATTAGTGTAAATAAAGTGAAAATTATCTCAGCACCTCTTTTACGAGAATAGGATTGCAAATAACTCACAATCATCTGAAAGTAAAAGGAACAGAAAAATTTCACCTTTAGTTCTTGTCCAAATTTGCCTCATTTTGCAGTGATCGTGGTAGTGTTTATTTTGTGCATGCTGAAATTAGAGCAGCTTTCTATCTACCACATGTTTATGGACGAGATCTGGTTCTAAGAGTATTTTCCCCAAGTAACGTTCATGCCATACGTTTGACTGAAATATCTGGTGTAGTTTACAATGTAGTGTGGAGATTGGAGTGATAACAACTAATATGTTGAAGGTACTGTGAATTACATCGGACTAAGTTGGAATTATATCAGATGGAATTAACAATACTCTGGATAATACTGTAATGTTTTTGCATTATGACGAGCAACTCGTTAAATTACAAGCAATGTTAGAAATCGTTTCAACAATGCATGCTGAGTTATGATTGATTCAGCTCCACTTTACTCAGCGAAATTGTTATGTGTATATAATTATAGAAAAGCAAAAGCAAAACGGCATCGATGTAGCTCTTCTACTCTTCGATTTAGCAAAATGAAATTGTACATTTGCACACGTGTATATTTGTGTAAGTTCCTTGAATTAACTTGATCACCTGTTTATTACTTTCAGAAGCTTTCTATGGTAGCCGAGTTTCCGAAGTAATAGATTTTATTAAAGCGCGTTGTACGCGCAGGAAATTAATTTGTAAAAAAAGACGCTTGTATCATCAATGAACGTAAAATAAATTCGGATAGGCTAAAAGCGCAGAGACAAATAGGGTGGAATGCGGACTCGAAAGCTGTTAAAATATTCCCTTTGAAATAATAACGGACGGGAAGGGTCTGCCAATCGATGTTGGTTTGTGTAGTATGTTTTTAAACGTGTGCACTTATACAAACGCGCTGGGAGTATATGGGTTACATTGTCGTTTGATGCAGACATCAAAGATAAAACTGTCAGCCATCGCCGCTTGCAATTATTGTCCATACGAACTGGTACTGAATCGTACCCTCGCACACTTTAACGAGATCAGTTCGTAAAGTTGCTTCAGTTTTTCCAAATGATACTTGTATTGCAAAATAACTTATTTACGTTATATGCGTAGAATGAAGGTAAAGATTTATTCGCTTATTGTTGGTATATTGCTTGAACATTCTAGTAGGAACTTCCTTACTATACAAGGTGATTTTCGTCACTATAACTTTACCAGTTAAAAAAAAACAGCGATGAGCATACCATGTATGTTTGAAATATTTCAATAAATTGTAAAAACGGGAATCATGTACTTTTGATGCTTGAAGGAATTATAAATCGATATTAACTATCCGGCTGTATATTAACCGGTTGTCTGGGCTGCTGAAAATTTCTTGTAGGTATTCACGCAAACGCGAGAATTCCGAATTCGAATTAAAATACCTTCGCAGAGGAGATACATACATTACGGGTTGCGTAGCATAATTCGCATTCCATTCCTTGCTCCGTAGTGTAATATTAATCGAAAATTTTAAAGTGCCCTAATGATGAAATTCTATGCCTACGTAAAAATTATTAAAATTCTCTTGTATCCTCTTAGAAATGCAAATGAATACCGAAACCTTACATGTGCACCGAAATTCATTATCAGATTAGAAAATCGATATTACGAATAATAATAAAGAATATATGAAACCACACAAAACAAGTTTGGTTTAGTACTAATTCGGATCACTATGAAACTGATAATGTTACTTCCGCCCAGGGATTACCACATATTCGGTCACTTCAAAATACTTTAAATGGCCGAATTTTTCACAACCAAATGTCCAAATCTGGCTTCTTGATTTTCGAATCAAAAAAAAGATGCAAACCCTTATTGATAATAGTGGTTTCACTCAATAAACTATTTTTAGAGAGAAAATTGAAAGTCATTTATGAACCAAGAATAAATGAAAAGGATGAGCAGATATAGAATTAGAAATGAAATATATCGAAGACAAATAACAAAACCTGGTACAGATTCACACGAAAGACCACTTATGATGACTAGATCATATTATGAAAATATTTTAAGCAGGAACAATCGAAAGGGATGAAGAAGCTAAATCATGGAAGACGTGGATAGGGGAAATATGAAGATTAACGGGAGTAAAAGATATCAACATGTGAACGTATCAACTATATTCACTACTAAACGTTAAATTGAAACAAGATTCCAGACTATTTAACTGCGGTGCAGGACATTTTGATCACTGTGCTCCTTTCCAGTTTCGATGTAACGTTTGATATGGTCAATTAGCTCGTCAAATAAGCGTCTCTCTATATCCGTTTTTGGAATGCTGTTGATGGTTATGACTATTACCATCTGGATGTTTTCCCTCTCTGTCGAGCTGACAAAGGAAGTAGTCATACGGTAGTGAGTCGTCAAGTTTGACTTGCTTAACATTTGTCTCAAAATCGGGGAATAATTTTTGGACGCCACTTGTAAGAAATGCATTGCGAATTTAATTTACCATGACCCAACAATTTTCTCCAAAATATTGAGCAGATCTAGTAGCGATCCAGTGGTGTCAGCCCCGTGATACCTAGTATGTCATAAAAGGAGGGTTTCCATTACCTTGTTTATACCACCAAACATAGAAGTGTAGCCAAAACAAAACGCAATTACTCCTTTCCTAGTTATTTTACACATATTTCGTATTTCTGTATTGTAAGATAATTATATTTATTCTACATCCCTTACATATCTACACAAACCTACAGTAAAATGTATTCACTACAACCAACTGTTTATCCCGCGACTAGACTTGAACATTCCCCATTCCAGCACAGTCCACCCCTTTACTCGTTTATTCATTGGCCCAACTTAATTTGTTAAAAGGTTTACCGAACCAATTCAAATCTGTCTTGCACTGCCTTCCATCTCAATTTTTAAATCTATCTGATGTAGTAAATTAAAAAGTGAAGCGACGTCGAAGCCGAAGCCGACGCCGCCGAGGCGTAGAGAAGTAAACAGAACGAAAGGGGAAAGGAAAGGAAATATCCGATAACAAATTAAATTGCTACTGAAGTGTTTAAAGAAAAAATAATTTTATTGAATTGCTCAGAGAAGAAGGAAGGGCTTCTCATTTCTAGAACGAAGAACTTCGGTGATATGGATTAAATTTGCATAAATTGAATGAAATAGAAGGAAGAGAAACTATGATGAAGTTAATGTAATATACCTTCTTATAAAACATCTCGTTCGTTTAACGAGAATTAGTCGCTAGTTGTAAGTTTCATTATAAATTATGTACTATACCCATTAGACAAATTGGAGTGCTCATGATGCAATTTAAATAATGAAATATTCCTGTATAACACCTTAGCTACGTATTACCTTCGAGAATAGATAAGAACGATTAGGGTCGCAATTCCAATCCATTCGAAAACGACAATCTACATAATGAATACCATACATCGTTTCATTGTCGGCAGACGTTTTAGAATAATGTAAAAAGTGTCATTGAAAGTAGCATGGTTACAGGCATTGTAATGAATTGTCTCCTAGAACTTTTGTAATAAATTGACTACTATGATCGTTACCCAAATGAAAGTAATTCTTCGCTCCATCATTTCTCACTATTTAGAGCAGGCATGGGCAACCTTTTTTGTAGAAGTTTTATGCTGCGAGTAATCTTGAAAAATATACATTTTTGTAGTATCCTTATGATTCATTATAAATTAAGTTTAGACGGGCCGCGCTAATATGCAACGAAAGAATTCAGTAGCGGGCCGGGCAAATCTTACTCGAGGCCGCATGTGGCCCGCGGGCCGGAGGTTGCCCATCTATAATCTAGAGCACCGAATACAAATAAGCTAAAAGGCTGGTTATTGTTCTTGCACCAACAATCCAAACAAAATAAATTTAATAAAGCAAGTTTCAAAACTATTGCTTCATACGATACAGATCGACGTATGTAAGTGTGCAGCATTTGTTTTACAATATTTTATTTCGCAACAACAGCTTCGATTCTTTTGTTATTCTCATATTGTCATGTTTGTCCCTTAGAAACTTACGTGTTAAATACTGGATATAAGGAAAATCCGAGTAGTTTCCGCCTGAAATTCAAGTTTAATACTTCATTTTACAACTTATAACACACATGTACACGCGTCGTACCATTAATATACTCCACACAGAGCCAAATTTCAAACTATGCTGGGTATATTATTCCCACACGCCGGGATAAGCCTTACGTAGGATTAATGAAACACGATTCACAAGTTTACACGTTTAGGTTAACCGAAGGTGTTCGTTAAAGTTGAATTTTGCAAATTACTGAGAGGGAGCGTTGTATTAACAGCTCGTGCAAGAAATTTTCAAATGACCTGGAAATAGAGAACAGTCTCCCAGACACGTGTAATATAGTTCCAAAGTTGTTATAATTTTTAATCTGCGATATGCTCGGTTACGATATTATACTTTCAGCATTCTTGGCCATTCACGGCAAAGCAAAATTTTTCGTGCATACATGCATGTTAATTTTCGGCATCATCTGCGCTACTTCTAGTCTATTAGGAAATCGAGCTAAATTCCAGGTTTATTAAAATTTAAGTAAATCGGTTTAATAGAAAATACATAGGTATATATATATATATATATATATATATAATGTGTCTCCGGATTGAATTCACTATAAGTGTAATTGATCAAAGATTTTCGAATTTCGTCTTAACGTTTTGGGATACCGCCTTTGTCTAAAAAGAATTTCAAGCGCATTTTTACTTTTTAAAAATCAAGGCCGTCATGTGAAATTGTGAAAGTTTGTATGGCACTTTACGTCAAAAGAAAATGCTTTTTCTCAATTATCGTAACGGCATTAATTTAAAGAAAAGTAAGAATGTTCTTCAAATTCTTTCCATATCAAGCAGGGCGGCATCCCAAAACATTAAAACGAGATTCTAAAATTTTTGATCAATCATACCTAGGTATAATTGATCCAAAATTATGAAGTCAATCCGGGACACACCATGATATATATATATATACATATATCTAATACATAAGTATATTGTACTGTATATTGTAACCTCAATAACATTTGATGTTGGGATTAGCTCCACCACTGTAAGTCTGGTTCTGAAAACATTCTATTGAATAAATTTTTTTCTAGTTTTATAATTTACTTATACTGGTAGAGCTAATTCATACATCTGTAAAAAATTCAAAAGAAATACACGAAAAGAACCGGATTATATCCTTAATTGGGGCCTACCAATTGTACACCGTTTGCAGAGTTCGTTCAACTTTTATTGTATCTAATGTTTCCTCTCTTGTTAGTATACGATTCAGATTTGTCATCTGTTGTATTGCCAGTCTCATATATTCCTAATAATACTTACAACTTGAAAAAGAACTAAAACTGGACCCTAAGTGGACATTAACAATTAATATAGGTAATTTTGTAAATTTGACCGAGTACAATTCGTGACGTTGAAGTTCACTTCAATTATATTGTGAAATTGTGAAGAGATTGTGTACGATATCGAGTGCTTTTGCAATGTTCGCCAAACGTATTTTAATATATATAGTTATAGTGCGTCATTACTTTTACAAGACAAATAACGATTTCTTTCAGTTATTATCTATATATTCTCTTTAAGTTTTTGGTGCAAATGCGAAAATACGGGATTCCCAAAGTGCCAAAAACCAAAATTACAAATTCCTTGTACATTGAAACAATCCTTCGCAAATATATGTTCTGTCAAAGTAAAATACCTCCTGCAGTCGAACTGTTGAAGGTGAGTGAGAACCACGTGTTTAGTGTTGCTCTGATTTCCCTCGATGTTTTTGAGATTGATGTATAAGTTTTGTTGGTTCTAAGTGTCTGATTAAGTTGAGAATGTCCAGGGGTTAAAGCAGATAAGTTTAACTTTTCCTTTTATTAGAAATATCTCCTTGGACATACAATTCGTATAGAGAATATTGTGTTGAATAGTTCAGTTGTTCGCTGTTGTCTATTACAAACATCTACAATAATTACTGAATTAGAATCCTGGTAAACACTACATTTTGTTCGGGATTTTCATATAGGCTTCTACATAAATTTTTTGTGTTGTTGATCATGTTACTATCGTCACCATAGAGGATTGTTGTACGATCAATTATGATTGGCGCGCAAAGATTTGTTTGCCGTAAGTCATCAGAGAAATCAAGGAAATTAATGCAAACTGTCGAACTGACAACGTACAACAACACAAATTATCAATATTTAGAATAGTGCAGCGTTGAATTAAAGACTATTATCCATACAGTTCTGTTTAATTCCAAATAATTTTTTGTTCCCGTCCGTCAAAAATAAAACGAGTAGAATCCGTTTATCATCACCAGCAGAAGCTTTAAATAATAAATGTACTTAAAAATACAGAGCCCAAGAGGAAGCTTGTAGGGTTTGAACCTACATACATGCAAAATTCCTTATCAAGTTGTAAGGACTGGGATGAACTTACTGAAGAAGCTACATGTTACACATTACAGGACCGCACTGGGATAAGTCTTGCATGTTTAGATCACAGAACAGGACAATTGCTGCGAATGAGCAGGAACCAAATTGGGAAAGTAGTTTGCTTGTTGACAGGGCACTTACGGCTTAATAAACATCTCCACGCCTTATAAATATTTAAAGGTTCCATTTCTAAAGCCTGTTGTGAGGAAACATCAACTTTGCAAAATCGCACAATCTATGAATACTAGGAGCTGAGCAGTATTTAAACAGTTTGATTTCTGTAGTTCGAAGAGGTAACGAGAATTCCCACTAGCAAGGGTTATCGACCTGAGTAGTTTATCAACTGGACACAATAGGTCAACAAATTTCAGTGCAGTGTGTGATGAAGACACCATTATGAAAAAAGGAAAATTCTTTGAAGATCTGATTGTATTTTATGCGCCTTCGAAATCATCGCAGTGGTCTTACACAAAATGTAACATATTACTACATTTAGTTGAAGGACAAGCCATACAACAGATTTCATGTTAGATACATTTATAGAAAGAAAATGATGCCCCTCGACATATTACGCCTTGGTTTACAATTTCTTAAAACGTCTACGTATCTCTAATGGTAGATTGAATTGGTATCCAAGGGAAACCTATTTGTAATCGTCAAATTAAAAACTGTCCTAAAGTCATCAAACATCTCTTGTCCATTATATAGTGAGTCAAAGTACTTACTTGGCAGTGCAAATAGATACAATCCCGCATTGAAACTAAGTCGTGCTTAAAATATGAAGCAGAAGCGCTATATTAGCAATACATACACGAATAAGAATAAATGCTTTGGATACGTAGGATGTCACGTTTGCTGCAAATATGCCTAGGGAAAAAGTGCTTTCACACTTTAAATACGTCCTAACCGCACGATCTTTCCACTAAGGATAACAATTCACTAGTCAATATTTAACGGTATTTAATTAGTGAGGTAAAAGTCAGAACTGTTTAATTTTTTCCTCTAAAGCACAACTTGTTGACTTTCTCTTGATAAATATAGTTGCTAGTTGCTTGTGACAATTTTATGTTTGTATGACACCAATTAAATTACGAGGCTTTTGCGTAAACGTATTGATTAAATATATGTAGGTACATTTATTATAACCTTTGAAAATATAACATGCACTTGTACATACAATTACCGCGTTAACAGTAACATATTGAGTTGTATAGAGGAGCATCAATGTACACCTGTATAGAACTGTATATCGATATCATATACATATACGAACACATACATATGTATGTATTTCGTAATAATGGTTATGAAATACTTTACGTTTTACTACGAGATTTTTCTTGCACCACAAATAAAGAATGTGGAACTCTTTTTGCGACTTCAAAAATGTACGTACTATGTACATATACGTTAAACAGATATAACGGAAAAACAAAACTGATTACAACTAGATTTCATTGCATGGTCCCAAATGCAATACATCAAGCATAATAAACATCCGTACATTATTTCTGCGAAAGAAGATTAACAAAACCCAAAAACAAACACGTTTGCATTCCATATACGAATATATACATAAAATTACATAAAGAAAGCAACAAAACTTCAAGAGAGAAAAATCGCTCATATTTTTTGACAATCAAGTTTACTTGTTGAAATTCAGATAAAAAATAATCTCGTTTGCCCCACTCAACTCAACAGAAAAACTTCGACTCCGCTTAGGTCTTGCTATTATTCCAGGCCGTTCTCATATTTGTCGTTTTTCTCGTTGGAAATATTGGAATTTCTGTAATTAATGATGCGTCATTCAATTCGAAAGTTCGACTACATAGAAGAATCGCGGTTTTATGGGGCATATAGCTAGATATGCTTCGAAATTTTAAGCATTCATTAATGCATAACTGCAGGTTAATTTATTAGAAGTTAAGTTTCATCAGACCAATATGTTTAAAGCACTAATTAAAGCGATATGGAAGTGTATATAATACAGGATCCGGTTTCTTATTAAATGAGCAGTCGTAGTAATAGCCAACAAGAAGATTTTGTTTATTTCTTAGTACCTCTCACTTCTAATTGTTAGAGTATCAGTTATGAGTTTATTTGAGTTAATTAAGTTCCTTTAAACTCAGGGATCATAAACGCACGTGTATATATATGACACATGGAGTCGCCCAGATTCAATCAGATAGTTCTTCAAATAGTTGTCATAAGCAACCTCATCCCCTCTGAGTTAAATATTATTTAAAATTAGGAATCCTTCTTATGTCTAAGCAAATTTGCATGCTACATAATACTTGTTGGCAAGCATTATCCCGAATTTCCTTAAAAATTTGTCAGAATCCTAGCAACTACGCATTTCATTTGTATTTATCCCCTTTCAAATGCTGTTATGGTTACGCTGATATGTTTACTATCTATCCTTTGCAGTATCACAAAAATAATAGCAGTTTCCTTTTGTTTTTCTTTTAACTGTAGACGGATGTTCGTCTCACGTACATACATATTTCAATCGTATTGCGACATTTTTCATTCTACTAAGTAGAAAGATTCCGACGGATTTCATTGTCGGTTGAATACCTTCACCTTACATAGCGCCTTACATACATTATTATCTGGGTTGAAGAATTATGAATAGGTATAGACCAATGCAAAGATGTATATTGAATCCGTCGTTCCGACATTCAGTATTAGACGCGCAAACATTCAGACTCCTGCACGAATTCTATCTACTTCATTCCGCGGGCGATCGATGCAAGTCATCCGGATAAATCGGCGGCGTTCTTTCACGATAGCCCCATTTATCGCGTTCGAAATGCAATTCGGTTCGCTTGCGCGCGATAAATGGGAGTTTATGAAAGGAGCGGACCGTCGGTTATCACAGAAAAATAGATATATTTCATGGTCAATCGATCACGGAAAAGGGGAGTCGGTGCAGCGTAAGAGCATTCCACTTACATCTATCTATATTGTCAGTATAGCTTTAGCAAATGCGTCGGCGGACTCGTCATTCAGGAAAAAGGTTTAAGGATCCTGGCGGTCCATATAAAGCGAATTCATTGAGACTAAATACATACATATATGAGTACTTTATAAGCGGTCGATTCCAGAATTTAATTTTTAGATAATAACAATAGATACAATTAATAGCAGAAATTGACCAAATATGGTGAGTAAGAGAGATGCACATTGTTCCAATAATAACACAGCTCGACAAAAGAATTTTTTTGCTGCATCAAAAGAAAAAAGTTGATTTTAAATATTTCAAGAACTCTGACTCCAAAAATACCATTCTGGTTCTTGTATCAGAGATAGAAAAAGATTAACTATTTTATATATTTTCATTTATATTGCTACAATAAACGTTCTGAACAGACTTTCTTTTCAATTCTAGTTGTTTATTACAGTTGTTTTCTGCTTCCCTAATCTTTCTACAGAAACTAATTATTTATCATCTTAAATCCCCCGAATTACCCCCAATGGTTTCCAAGAATAGCGGTTTTAATGAGTTCATGCAATAAACAGTTTCCAAGAATATAGTTGAAGATATGCCTAATAACTTTCAAATTTTGGGTTTTTTGGGAGCATTAAGATCCATTACCTCCATAGTCGTTTAGAGAGATTTCATGCATATCTTGGCAACTTTAGTGAGGAGCAGGGCGAACGATTCTACCAGGATAATAAGGTAAGAAAGGTACAAGAGCAGATGGGATACACACATGATGGCTACTTACACCTGGAGTATTAAAAGAACCAAACTCTTTCAGACATACGCAACAAGAGTGCTGAAAAGGAAGTTTTTTAAATTAGTTACAAACTAGTATAGATATTTATTTTGGGTAATAACGTTTGTAAATATTTGTTTTATAGAATGAACTTATTTCCTTTTTTATTTGTGTGTTTTTCATAGATTGTATTGGAACCAATATTTATATGCAGGAATAAAGTCTTATTCCTGCTAGTCAGCTAAATACAACTACGTGCTCACATCTTTTGAAGACGAGCTGATAGAGAAAATCTGATGATATTTTTGGATTCAGAGCACCAAAATTAGTTAAGAACAGTTAAAAAAGTCTGACAGCAAACTATGCGTTGAGCAGTGTAATAGGCTTAACAGGAGAAACACCATGGACACTACACGAGGCATTAAAACAACCAGGACTACCTAAAAACCATTATATCGAAATTCAAGAAAGCAACGATCCTTGCAACATGCAATATAGTAAGAAAGATGATGAATATAGGTGGAACAACTAGAATGAATAGCAAGAATTTAGTATTATAAAATACCTATTATACATAGTAGTTTGGCATGTAACGTATTATATTACTTGCCTTTGCCCTTTGGATCATAGTGTGATATACATATGTAACCTTTTACGAGAGAATAAATGTATAATAATAACTTTATTACACGACGGTGGTATACCAATTGCAGGACAACCTGCATAAAGTACGTATGTATGTTTAATAAAGCAAATACATTAATTCAAAAATAAATACAAAAAATGAAAAGTGAAATAAAAATCATGAATAAAAGAAATCAAAAAATTTACTAATCGATGGTGGAGGGCTACTTAATAAGTCAGTTCTAGGAAAGGTAGAGCAAAAGTGGGAGAAGGTAGGACGGATAAACGAGCAACAAAAATTTATTGAATTAGCCTTCACATAAATGTTGCTCCAAGAGTTTCCCGACGATACTTCAAAGATTGTATATCGTGTCTTCTTAGTAACGAACCATAATCGGTATTACGCTCAGGATAAATACCAGCCATTTTAAATATATACATATATCTCACAAAGCGACGTTGTATTTTCTCGATAGATAGTTGAAGATAAAGATAATGAGGTGGCCAGATAGGTGAAGCATACTCTAGTTTCATGACAACAACACAGTAGAACATGGTTCATAGCAGAGATAATAATAATAATAATAATAATGGAGTTTATTTCCAAACAGGTAGAACAAAATCCAATTACAGAAAAAACAAACGACTTAATACTAATTAGTTACAGAAAATAGAAAACCCAAATAACAATCAACAACCTAAACCTAATGCAGCAGTAAATTATAACCAATAGCGAGTTACATATATAATTATTTATACAAAATAGAACTAATGATAACAACAATATACATAGATAAAAATAAATTGACATGGTAACGTGCCACAATATACAATACACAGTAGAAAGGTGTATTTAATTCGTTTTCAGTTTACCAACAGGAATATCGCTATAGTAAATGTTACTGTTTTCAAACATATGCCACAAAGGTATCTGCACCAAACCATTAGTCGTGGGATACTTATATTGCACGTAACCGAATGAGCGAAAGAAGTGGGACATTAAAGTTTACGCGGCATAGCAATGAAGGACAATCAACGGTATTGGATATAATTTTATACAAAAATTTAGCACTACAAATTCCTGTAAGTGAGCGAATCATGTTGGCTCAATAACTCGTCATATGAGCTACTGCGTGCAGAATAACAGCCAGTAAATTTAAAAGTTAAAAACCGTCATTGAACTCGTTCAACACAAAGCTGTTGAATCAAGTACAAAGGATACAAAACGATAGATATATACTCTAACCTACTCACCACGATTGTATAGTAGAGCGTTCATAATACGGACAGATCATTAAAATGCTTATTGTTAGTTGTTCTGGTAATAAAGTCTAAAAGTCTAGAGGTCTGACTACAAGCAGATTCAATATGACCCGTAAACCACCAGTTGCTGACAAATACGATGCCAAGCTTTATAACACTGTCTGCGGTATTAAGGGCGTGGTCCTCCATCACATATAACTTAACAGGATTTATTTTCGGTAATATCTCACAGTGAGGCATTTGTCAAAATTGAGCTAAAGCTTGTTGACCTCTGACCATCTAACTGGAGAATTGATAGCTTCTTGCAATCCATCAGCATCAGCCAGGTTAGACACTCGAGCAAACAATTTGAGGTCATCAGCATATACAAGTGAATGAAGAGATAAGGTGTTGAAGGATTTGCGCAAAACAAAACCCAGTGTTCTAGATACAGAAATGCAAACTTTGCTCACATGGGGAGCAAAACTTAAACGAGAATCAAAAAATATCAAGATCGATTATTGACTGGTTAAAATTGCGTCATGTATGATGTAACTGGTTTCAACAAAGTTCAGTTTTCTTCTGTTAGAGACGTAACGGCAACCATATTTAGATTATATTGTAATTGAATCGCATCGTCCTATGTTCCAATGGACGAATAAATTTTTAAATTATTTGCCTAAGCGGGTACAAGGCAAGATAAAGAAAGTAATAAGTCGTTTAGAAAAGGAATGAATAGAAGAGGTACCAAAAGCGAGTCTTGCGCAATACCAGATACTGGCACGAACTGCAGGGATTTATAGCTATCATAGAAAACATCTTGTTAAATAACATTTTAGAAGTAACAACTAGGAAGAATGTAATCCGAACGCCGATAATCTATTGAGTAAGATTCCATGAACAATTATGTAAAACGCACTACTATAATCAGTATAAATCGCTTCAATCTGGTCACGTACAGCAAGCGGTTCGATAATAAATTGACAACTGACACAAGATTCGTAGCCATAGATCATCTGCTGATGAAATCTAG
The DNA here is from genome assembly GCA_038088585.1 of Chrysina gloriosa. NCBI lineage: Eukaryota > Metazoa > Arthropoda > Insecta > Coleoptera > Scarabaeidae > Chrysina > Chrysina gloriosa. The sequence continues at coordinate 41,584,848 of CM076087.1, forward strand.
GACTTAGTGTTGTTGTAAATAACAGTTTCGAAAACTGGCAAAATTTGAGAAAACTGATATACAGGTAAGTCTGTAGTTGTCCATAAAGGTATTGTCTCCTTTTGTAAATATAGGGATTATATGATTAGAGCACATATTATCAAAAGCAAAATCAGTACTATCAATGTGTAGAGATGATAGTGATTGTAAAGACTGTTGTATATTTATTGACATTCTATCGATAAACTCTTAATCACACAATTGTTTAATAATAAATTAGGTGACATGTGTTTCGCTAGCACGAGGCAAGCATTATCAAAACCGTATAAAACCCTTAAAGTTCAAAACATGCATACTTCAACCACCCTTACTGTAATCACGTGTGCGGTGTAAGGAAATATTTTTCTTTTCTTTGAGATGACCTACACCAATGCCTGTCTGTCGCAAGAAAACGCTTATTAAAATAGCATATCAAGCGGTCAGCCTGTTTAATTCCTACAAACATGCGATAAAAAGAAAATGTATCTGCTAAAGGTTGCATTCTGGTTTAAATCAGTTTTAAACGTTAAAAAATTATCTCTATCGTTATGTGAGTAATTTAGATAATTTCCTGAAGGAAATTAAAATGATAACTAACTTTACAAAAATCATATTACTTAATTATTTAATTATAATAGACTAAGCAAGGCGGAATATTGAATGGAAATGTTGTCACGACTTATTGTTAGAAGATTTGCATTTTTACGTACGTGTATCTCTTCATTTGCACCAAGTTCTCGTGGTGAATTAACATGTTCTATCAAATTGAAATTTTCCATTTTTATGTCGGGACCCGTGTCATGCATATGCTTCGCGATACTTGACGAATCCATCGTACTATAACGGTAATGTGCCACGTCTTCTTCATGTCGTGTAGCTATTGCGCGTGCCTGTCCTATATATCCTTTACCGCATTTACTACAATCAATTTCATAGATAGTCGATCGTTGTTCCAAATTTATTTTGTCTTCCGGGTTACTTTACAGATTCTTTAAATTGTTCGTAAATGTCGAGCACGCCTTCATCTTTTGTTTCTCTAGAATATTGCTAATTTTTTAAGCCCTACACACGATTGCAGTAAGGGTGGGGTAAATATGCATGTTTAGTACTTCAAGGAATGTCCCCAGATCGGTTTTATACGGTTTTGATAATGCTTGCCCCGTGCTAGCTAAACACGTATCACCGAATTTATTATTAACTCATTATGTGGTGAGGAGTTTACCGATGTGATATAGTGTCATTATATACAGAACAAAATTGATTGCAAATGGATCTCCTGAGGAGAATCAAGAAAAATAACATTATGAAATAAAGTTTTCCGTATACGAGTTGTGCCTTGCCTAACATGAATACACTGAAATATTTTAGCAGGATCCGTTTTAACAGAGTCCCTAAATGAGGTAGACAGAATAAGCAGCAGTAACATCTGTTTCGCAAATAGCGTGGATTCGTTTAAACCATGGATGCACAGACCGCGGCCCGCCTGTCGAATACTGGTGGCCCGCCGACAGCAAAAATAATACTCTCGTACATTCGAAGAATATTTAATTCTATTCCAGAATAAAACCAAAAAAATATGTTCGAAAAGTAATTTGAATCTCGCGCGCGCGCTATTTGAATTTAGCGCCCAAAAATGCTAAGTCAAGTAACATCGCTTGCTGCCTTTATATAAAGTTCAAAATAGTAGAGAAATCAAGAATTTTCTAGCGCGGTGTGAGCAAGCGAGATAGCAATAGTCCCGAATTCCCGATTGCTCGCGTAGGTACGAGTAGATACACGAAGCTTCCAGAGTCGTATGCGCGGTATAAAAGCCACGCTAACCGCAGCGACCGACAGTTCGGTTTTAATTTGAGTGAAATGTCAACCGGAAGAAATAAGCGCGAAAATACAAAGCGAAGTAATAAGTGATTGAGAATAAGTGCAGTTTAATAGTGTTTTGGGGAGGCAATAGTTCTAGTGTAGATTTTAACTCGACTAGCCGGTGTCATATATTTTGATCCACATTCAACGTAGATTTCCTGTTAACCCGTCAAGTGCCGTGTATAATTGTGTTGTGAAATCGTAAGTAAAACTCAGATATTAATAAGCGTTTCCCTACCTATTTAATCAATTTTAATCAAATTTAGCTTTAATGTTGGCCAAATATTAAAATAAAACAAAGAAATTACTATTTTCATCAGAATTTCTCTAACTGTAATAATTACGTCATTATTTCAGATATAAAATCTGTATAAAAATCTTAAAATTTCTGAGGAATTTAATCAATTATTTTTGATAATTTAAAAAAGAATGGGTAATTTAAGTAGGTACTGTAATTGTTTTTAGGTGCTGTGTTAATCCTAGCCAGGATTAGAACGCAACATGGAGAAGCCAGGACCTAGTAAAAAACGTAAGGTTAAAGGTGAAAATCGGCAGTTTCAAGAAATTTGGACTGAGAAATACTTTTTGTATGATCGCATAACAAAGTCGTTTGTTTAATTTGCAAGAATTCTGTTGCGATTGCAAAGGAATATAATGTAAAAAGTCACTATGAAACGCAGCATCCTTCTTTTACCAAGTTTACAGGCGAATTAACAAAGCAAAAAATGTTGTCTTTAAAACGGGAGCTTATTGGTCAGCAAGCTATGTTTACAAAACCCATTCAAGATTCAGAAACAGCTACAGAAGTTAGTTATGAAATTTCTCGAATGATAGCAAAGCGAAGTCGCCCCTTCAATGATGGCGATTTTGTAAAAGAATGCATAGAAATTGCCGCTAAGAAAATGTGTCCAGAAGCAGCAAAAACGTTTGAGAAAATTCAACTGAATCGTATGACTATCCAAAGACGAATTATGTCTTTGTCAGGTAATATTGCGGAACAATTAATTGAAAAAACTAAGATCATTGAATTTTCTTCATTAGCACTCGACGAATCCACTGATATTAGTTCCACAGCTCAACTTCTCATATTCATACGAGGTGTTACTCAAGATTTTGAAGTCTTAGAAGAGTTATTCGGAATGTGTTCATTGAAAGGTCAAACCAAAGGAGTTGATATACTCAATGTACTTTTGGATGAGTGTTCAAAAACTGATTTGGACTTATCAAAATTATCGGGAGTTGCGACTGACGGTGCTCCTTCGATGATTGGTGTCAATTCCGGGCTAGTTACTTTACTGAAAAAGCATCTGCAAGGAAAAAACATAAGCGCTGAAGATCTCATGCAGTTTCACTGCATTATACACCAAGAAACCCTCTGTTCTAAAAAAATTGAATTTCAAAATGTCATGAAAGTGGTAGTTTCGACTGTAAATTTCATAAAATCACGAGGACTCAATCACAGACAATTCAAACAATTCCTTGATGACATCGAAAGCGAATACGGAGATTTACTGTATTATACAGAAGTAAGGTGGCTAAGCCGTGGATTGACACTGGAACGATTTCTAAATTTAATAGAAGAAATTGGAATATTTCTGGCGGAAAAGCAAAGGGATGTCCCGGAACTTAAAAATCCTGATTGGTTGTGTGATTTGGGTTTTTTAGTTGACATTACAAATCATTTGAATGTTTTGAACACACGGCTTCAAGGCAAAAATCAACTGATATCCCAGCTCTACGCTCATGTATCATCCTTTCAATGCAAGCTGACACTTTTCTGATCACAATTGAATTCTGGAAATTACAATCATTTTCCGAATTATAAGAAAATGGCTGAAAAACTCAACAAAACTGCGATTAATTTCAGTTATGTAGAAAAGCTAGATATTTTGATTCAATCTTTTCAAGACAGATTTTCGGAGTTTAAAAAGTGAAACCTCTGTTGGACATATTCAGCAATCCTTTCACGATTTCAGTTGAAAATGCGCCAGAGTCAATGCAGTTAGAAATTATCGACATTCAAAACGATCAAGATTTACGCAACAAATTCAACGAAGGAGACTTGCTGAACTTTTACCGCTGCATTGATAAAAATATGTACGAAAAGTTGCGCATAAACGCTCTGAAATGTGCCAGCTTATTTGGTTCTACCTATATATGTGAACAAACTTTTTCAATACTAAATAATAATAAAACAAAAAATCGAAACCGCCTTGCAAATGAAAGTTTGGAAGCAGTTTTACGTGTTGCTACAAGTAAATTTGAGCCAAATATAAAAAAGATTGTAAGCACTATGCAGTGCCACGCTTCAAATTAATAAATTCTTTTTGAATTTTAATAAATTATTATCAATTCTTTATTGTCTTTAATTACCTATACTTCTGGCGGCCGGCCCGCCATCAGTTCATGATTTGCCCGAGTGGCCCCTAGTCTTCATAAGTCTGTGCAACCATGGTTTAAACTAATTATTAGCTGTGCTCAAAAAATTAATTGCCTTAATTTGACTCTTGGATGCCCAAATTGATAACATACACAAAAATCTAGCGGTATGAGAGGTGAATTTTAGAAGCTTGGAAGAAGGAAATTGCCGTTATCGATATGAGGTATTTCCTGAAATTAACGTTTGAAATCAATGCTCAACCTTATTGAAGCAAATTTGGTAGCATTACCATGATCGCATATCAAAATATGTTTATGCTAGCAACATAATGTGACCAAGCAAAGAAACAGACTGAAAACACATATAATAATAATAATAATAATAAAGTATTTGTAATCATAAATTATGTAAACCTGTTCTTTCCCAATTCTAAATGCCTGTAAATTAGTTCCAAAATACAGCAATTCATCTAATTAGTTTATGAATACCGTTTAAATTGTTGAGTACAGATAATCGACAATCTTTATAGATGTTATTCGGCAAATTACCGCGGGTCTTCTAAAGACGCTTGACGAAAAAGAGTAATACAAATGAAATATTGTTATTAATCTGGCTAATGGATCCGCCGGTCGCTTCACCCAATATTAAATAATAAAGAGGGGGCCCCTTTCGCGTTAGCCTCGCGGCCGTGTCTTATTAGACGTAATAGTAGTCAATTAGGATAAAAGCATTTGTAATTTTTTTAAATAACTGAAGGTTTTTAAAGATTTAATACGTTCCGAGGTAATTTATTAGCGTGTAATTTAGGGCATTTCCGTTCCCTTTATGAGACGATTACGGACGCCCCCAATACGATAACTTGTTTATGAAGTTCATCTTGTTAACATGTTAATTTACGTAATTGTCACACATCACGCCAATAAAATTTCAGGAATGGACAATTTATATGCGTTCTAAGAATTAATAAGTGAATAACCTATTAGTTCATATTCTTAATTATAATCTGTGGTTTTTAATGTGAAACCACCGAAGATTCTGCGTAGAGGCGTAAGTTATAGTCTGGTTGCAACAATATTTAATAAAATGATTCATATACTTATTACAAAGCTTATTATATCATCAAATACGTATTTCACCAACGAAGTTGCCTTCTGTTTTTACTGAAAATAAGAATGTAATTATCCACATACGTATTTCCAGCAAGTAAAATCGCTGTGTTAGGGGTAGAAATCATTCATTATACTTATTGTGGTTAAGAATAAACCACAGATACATCTATTTTTCTTATTTACATTCGTAAACTAGGAGAATGTAATGGTATGAATATGAAAAATTGTTTGTCTTTCTAAATCTCTATTTTCAACATGACAACAACGAATGCGTGAGTCATCAAAATGAGATGTGCATAGAACAGCTAGAAACACGAAATAATAGTCTTGCATATTCTAATGAAAAGTTAACAAGTTAAACCCCATGTTCAGGAGTCGTAATAGGTTCATATAACTTAATACACTATTCGTGGCCTAATATGTATTAATAACGTAACGTCATAACGTTGTGACATAATGGATACGTTATTACTTAGCTATAGATAGATCTATCGAATTGTAAATTTGTGTTGCCATGAACGGTAACCAACAACAGATGAGAAGGTAATGAAATTGATATGTTGTATTTACATACCCGCTTCGTACATATTTCATGCGTGCTCTTGTATCATACTTATAAGCCAACGTGTGTAAGCTTATTCGGAAACCGATGAACACGCATAAGACGTGTGTATATGTATACAAACCGTAGCAGTGTATGTCCACAAACAGTAAATAGCACATTGCAGATAAATACATTTCATCCTACCTAAGTAAAAATTATGATTAGTATCCAAAATTATATCGAACCAGTAGATTACTTTTACGTTTGAAAAAAGTAATACATAATTCGTTCGTAGTTTTTCTTTTGGCCTTGTTCTTAGTTTTTAATGTTTTTGGAGTTATTGCACATGTTTCCACTGTAACACTGGAAGATCACCGTAATGTTAATGCTACAGTTTGTACGTCTCAAGTTCTCCAAAATGAGCGCCAAAAGCATTCAAGAAGTAGGATCAAATTGCAGCACGATAGTGCTTGGGTTCAAACTACTCTTTAAAAATTGAAATATCTGAATGTCCAAAAACATTGAAATCATCACCTATTTGCCATATAGTCTTAATGGTTCCTTCTTGTTTTCGTGTGTAAAGGAAAGGTAACCGGGTTAGCGTTTCATATTGACCGAAAAAGCGGTGGACACATTTGAAATAAACCCGCGGGAACATGGGGAAAACGTTTTCAGACATTGAATTTCATGGGTGCAAACACGCATTGACTGTATAGGGTAGTACTTTGAATAAATAAATGTATTTTGTCAATATATTGGGTGTACTGGACTAGGTTCAGCGGAAAGAAAACAGTCTTCCTTAAATACAATTAAACCGTAACTGTAATGTGACTGAATTCCTTAGTCAATTTGTCGTTTTTCTTTCATGGTAACAAAAGGCAATCGCACTGATCTCGATTACAGTGTTCGGAATTTGCATTTCCAACGAAAGAATGGGAATATTCAGCGCCATCGGGTTAATGAGTAATTAGAATACTTTCTTCTAAAAAGAGTCACAAACTAGTCAATATCAATCGGATATCAGAAAAGCGGTTTGTAAACTGTTTGTAATCCTTTTCCACTAATCATATCCATTTTTACCAATATCGGATGTTTGCTATAACAATCCTGTAAATATTCATACACCTATGTTAAGACTCACACTTAAGATACCGACTAGAATTCATTCTTAGAATTGAGCTATGCCCGAACGTTGTACCACATGTTTTGAACATCTCTGCTATTTAGGAACTTTTTCAAGTTAGCATACTAATCAGATAAAATCAGATCTAGGTTCGTTCATTTTCCTCCATAGTTTGTACATTATAAATTATATACACGACATTGTTCTTCATTTAATTTCGCTTTTTTTATACTTATCTTCTTTTGTTTCAAGGATGCAGTCAGTCCTCAGTACGCCATAGTTTCTTGTGCAATATATTCTCACACCTTTGTCACCTCGAAACCTTTCTTTAAGGTAAGGTAGACTAGACTTTTGTTAGTATATAAAACGCTGAAAGACACTGTCCCGCTGATTATAAACCATTTCGTTTTATTTCCTATTTTCGCATTTGTTTTTGTAGTTTTAATTCTCAATTATCTACGATTTATGACTTTTTAGTGAGTGTATTCTAAGGACGGATTCTCCCTGAATGAAATAAACATATTTTAAGGCAAGTTGCTGACGTTAATTAGTATCATCTTGCCGCATATTTTTAGAGGGTAATTGAGTAACCCTCCAAGATGCACTTCGGGCTGAAGAACAAATCTTCGGGGAAAGTTCCCTAATAGATTAAACACGAAAATATCTCCTTGTCGAAATCGAAATTTCTGAGTTAAATTCTTTCTCATTCAATTAAAATTAACCGCACCCAAGAATTTGCTTTATTTTTTCTGTCTGTTATTTTTTGGTCTAAAGAGCTGTTTATATTTGTGCTGTTAATTGATATGACCACGCCAAAAGCATGTAAGATAGAATTCCAACAAATGTATGAAAAAGTGTTAGCGGAGCACGATGGAATGGAGAATGCCAAGGAGTATCCAATAACTGAAAAACAGTTTATTCCAGTCCTGTAATAGATGGCGAACGACAAGGAAGAGGAATCAGTTTTATATTAGTAGCAGTTATTAGTAGTCGTTATGCTGTCTTCTTATCAATCAGTGTAAAGGTGTATTTTTGTATTTTGTATGTATGTTAAATAATTGAAAACGAGTAAGTTGAAAAAAATCTAAACGAGTACATTATGCTCTTACAATCCTTTCATAAGAACAACCACAAAAAGTAAGTACATAAATAACATTAACTACCCCCTATGTATTCATCAAAACTTCGTATTTCAGAATGCTTGTAATTACATAGTAAATGATCGAAGTTGAACAGACAAATAAATCGAGAGTTCATCACAGTAGACCCCAAGTAACTCCTACCGACAAATCCGTAAGTACGCAAGATAAAAAGGAAATTGCAACTGCGCACGGTCTACCATAAAGAAGATTGTAAACGATCATCATGGGAGATAGTACGCGAAATAGAGGTCAATTTGTAACTTTCTTAGTATCACATATCCACGAGTTCGGCGAAGATCCGGAGTCCAACCCAATTACTAGACATCATTAAACGCTATTCAATAAGCGTACAAGTCTTGATTTGATTCCACCTCCAACTTGGCTCGCTCCCTAACCAGTTTATTTTGTTAGTGAGGTTGTCTTCATCGGTTTCCGACCAGTTCAACTTTTTAAGAGTTTTATTTCCGAGAGTTATTTTGTTTATTACGTTTATTCGAAGTTTTAGTTCTTGCATTGGTTATGACTATACCGGTAGAATTGTGTACTCAAAACTTCATCTATTTGGTTTTGTTAGATGGATTTCGTAGTTTCCTTTTAAAAGTATCTGTTCCGTTTTGAATACTAAATGAAGTGCTATGTTGAAAAGTCGCCAATATTATAGTAGTAGTACGTGTTTGAATAACATACATATCTTAGAAAAGAAAACAATCATAGATAATGATGCCGAATTATGCAAGTATTTTTCGACTGTAATAGTCCAGTGCAATTAGATGTTAAGAATGAGAAATTACGGAATCCAGTTACAGTGAATGGATTTGAATGATCATTCTTTTTTGGTTTCTAATAACATAAATTGCAAAGTTTACCCATTAAAAATTGTAGCTATTTTACAAATCCATTAATTAAAAAAATTGACATTTTTAAAAATTCCCTTTAAAGTTATATTTATTAGAATTTTCAAACATTTATTGTAGTTTTCAATAATAAATATTATTGTTTTCGAGGTAATTTATAAAAGAAATGGTGAGAAATAAAACTTTAGTTGTTTAAACCAAAACTAATTTATGGATGACAGAAGCCGCAAAAAGGGACATATATAGAAGCCGCGTTATATAGTACAAACACGTCAACTGTTTATAGAAAACAATTGATTAACAACTTATTCCAAATATTAATTATATAAAATTCATCTATTTTTATTAAAAAAATAAACATACAAACTAATCTTTTTCGACGTTCTCGACATCATTCACTATCATTCATTATATTGGCATTTAAGCAACTAACTCCTTTACATTGTAAACAAGCTACAGAGCAATTAAGCCAGTTTCTCAGCGTCCACAAGTAGAGCTACATCTAGTTTTACATGAACAAAATATCATTTTTAATAAATTTTCAGGAGCTGGTGGTTCGTTCATTGTAACTAATACTATTTCTTTTGCATCCCGATTCTTCTGGCAACTTATCATTTCCCATCCACAACTGTACTTGTAAATACACTCTTTTATATTATGTCCTTGTTGTATTTCATTACATCGTTGTTAATATAAACTAACCAAATTGACATATACAAACGAAAACGATATGGTATAACGGCAGATTATTTTTACAAATTAGTAATTGTGGTACTAGACACTCGTGTATCACCTACAAAGAGGGATTGAACGATGTACGCGTCACTACACTTGCAATAGAATAGGGCCCCGTCTTTTCGAACCGACCACCTCCAAGTAATTGATATATAGTACTCCAGGGACGGCTCTCACCCAGCCCTTAATAACATTGTCGCAGCGAACTGTCCAAGTATATTGATCTCATGCTAACTTATTACACTCCTTTGACGTTTATGTACAAACGAAGCAGTTTGCTTGCACACCTACGTTGCTGAAGGAGCAAATTTAATGTAAGGGTAGATTTTGGTGAAATTATGATACAGCAATTTATATCATTATCGATGTGCTTTGAACACTGTTGATGAAGAAATCTAATCTATTCCTTTCAAGTTTGAACATATTTTGCCGAAATGCCTGTGCTTCTATGGTAACTATATCATGCGGCACATATGCAGATCGCTCGCTTCGAAACCACCACCATATATTCACGGGGCAATGGATTCTGGGTGTTGTCTAAAGCGTCCATAGTAACCGAAATTAATATCTTCGTTATTTTTAATTGCAGATGTGGAGGTATTTATTTGATAACAAAGTTCACTGAGCTGTAACCAAATCTAAATGATGTGTAAACAAACAGCTGCCGCTTAGCATAGTTTAATTCTCTTTAAGACATTGACTATTTTTTTTTTGATAACCAGGCAAATATTCATCGTTACAATTAAAAATTTAGGCAGATTAAAAAAACTTACTGTTGGATAATACGTATTACGAAATAAATATGGTAGGCCCCCCGCTGAACATTAGTAAAATTGGTTGGGCAGGAATTATGAACCATGTTAACAGACAAAGCCTTTGCGAAAAAATAAAATTAAGAACGCAATTTCAACTTTTCTACACTGCTTTTTATGTGCCACAGCTCCAGATTCGTGGTATTCACAAGTAGTATTAATTGTAAGTACAAAACTAAGTAAGTTGGACAGCGCAAATATGTGAATTTTACACCTTAGCGTATTATCTGAAACTGTACTGCTGTGCAACAATGATGTTATTAATTGATAACTGGCTATCTCCGTTATAGCATTATGGGCTTTGTGTGGTGCGCTCATCTATCATTGATTATTGGGAAAACGCTAGACAGCTAAACTATTAGGGTAAGCCAATAAATAAGTCGCTAAACTGGATAGAGGTAATAACAATGAAAGCAATTTCCTGGCATTTATTTCATTTTTCAACCTATTCACCCTGTACATTCAGACACTTATGCCATCTCTTTCCAAGTCCTTGAAAGCTGACGGCAAAGAAGTTTTTGGTAGCTGTCGCGCCCAACGAGTAACCTCCCCGCTTACGGCATCAATAGTTTCAAAATGACGGCCACCAAAATGATTGTTTTAAGGGCTCAAATTTAATAGATGAAAATCACTGAGGGGTAAGTCGGGGCGGTACGGTGGATGTTCCAAGCGGTCCCACCAAAATGTTCGTAACAGCTCCTGTGTTGGTCTTGTTGTGTGTGAGCGGGTATTGTCATCTAGAAGAATCACTCCCTTTGTCAGAAGTCCGGATAGCTTGCGGCGAATGGCTGGTCGGAGTTCCCGCAGACAGGTGCAGTACGACGCGGCACTGATCCGTATAATCCCTTGCATGTCCCAAAACACGGTGAGCATAACCTTGTGGGCTAATGGAATCGTCTTGCACTTTTTCTTGTCGAGGAGGTGGAATGTTTTCATTCCATGAAAACCGTTTGGATTCGGGTTGAAAGTGGTGAACCCAAGACTCCTCCCCCAGTAACAGTTCGTGCCATGAAGTCCTCTCTTTCCTCAGTGTACCGAGCTTCAAGAACAGACCCATTTTATTTATTTTATATTCCTCAAACAACTGGCGGGGTACCCATCACGCATAGACTTTAGGAAACTGCAACTGCTCATGCACGATGTGCCACGCGATTCCATGTGAACAGCCTACATCGCGTACGTCATCGATCATCACACGCCGGTCATTACTAATGATTTGTTCCACGCGCTGCACTATGGTTGCAGTTGACAGCCCCGCAGGATGACTAGGCGCTCTCTATCTCTGTTGCTTTGCCTTCCCTTGTAAGACTTTTTGGATTCAATTGAATACAGCTTTTCGCGAGAAACAGTTGTCACCATACGTGGTATGCATTTCGTGATACATTTATTCTGTGGACAGTTCTTTGGCCCGCAAAAAACGCACAACTGTACGCTGTTCTGCTCGTATACAACCATGCAACTCCTCCTCCCCCTCCTCTCCCCCATCGCGCACTGGCTGCCTCTGACTAACCGCGTGCCTACGAGATATCACACATATATATTGACTTACTCGATGTTGCCAACATTACTTTTATTTCAAGATTTGTTACAAAACCGGTAATCCCTACAATTTCTGTTTGGTTCAATCAAGTGGTATTTCATAATAACAATAACAATAATAACAATATTATTAATAGGTGATATTCTCATTTCAGCTAAAAGGCACAAAATAAGTAATACATATTTACATTATCAGCAGCAACCTACTATTTACTTCTCTTTTTGATACTCACGTCATACTTGTATTTCCCCAATATATGAAATTTGCGTGAAAGGTTTGTGTATTGAATTGGGGATTCTAAACTACATTCGTTTATGTTCTAACCGTTTGCCGTATAATCGATTTCGTTTGTTAAAACTGTAACAAAATGAAATTGTCGCTTCCATCTGGATTACTCACCGGCAAACTAATTAAAGCAAACACGAACGCAACACGCACTCGATTCACGCCGACGAATATTTGGTGGATGCGCCTCCAGCATTGCTGCGGGGCGATTTTTCGGACGTATTTGATCAATCCGTCGTATCGGGGTACGTTGATGGGGTCGGTTCGATAATCTGCGATCAGGAAACGGCGTCTATCCTTGTCTGGAATCGATAGCTTGTAGTTTATCGGAATACATTTCCGGTAATAAATAGGTGGAATTTTATAATGCCGAACAGCTGTATCTTTGGTTCCCATGCCCTGGTACGGAAACCGATCCGTACGATCTCGTCGGGGGATACAATTTATTCTACGCCAATAAATAACTAGCAAAGGCCGCGGTCCCTGTAATTAATTTCGTTGGAGGAAAGTCTACGAAGACGATTAAAAATGGGCTTTAATATAAAGGAGATTAATGGCAATTATACATTACCGGTACAGAAGCGAATATAAATAGGTTTTTTCAAAATATCTATCAAAATTTATTGAAAGCGGATCTCTCCAATAACCTACTATCCAAGGAATAGATTCGCAATGTATTATCCCAAACTTCGAAGCTGACGTTAATACTCAATGGAATTTTACTAATACATTCTACGTATTAATTCTAATTATGTAAAGATATGCGGTTAATTTAACACCAAATCCTAGTTTCCTAAGGGCTACAATCGAGCGACAACTTAAACAAGTTGTTGTAAAAGCAAAACGTATTTTAAGGCCGCATAGAATAGCTTGATGACATGTTAATTGGTTTATGAAATGTAAATGGGACACTTGGATTTTACAACTACAAACCGCGTGAGGCTCCAATCGTACTGTCGTTTCTTTTTTTACTTCCACTTGTACATTATTGTCATAAAATCCCGTGTTATCGAACAGGGAGGAATTGAGGAAGAACTGAAATTCTACTGTTATATTTATATTTCCCAGCGGAGAGAATATCCATCCATAATATCGCTACACAATCGATTTTGCAAATCATTCTGCAGAATAATTCTCACAAGATGAGAGGCGCATGTATATTTGTTCCTTCTGAGTTGTCTGAGGTAGGCAGTATCTGCATCATTTTATGCTTGGAATTGAAAAAGAGCGTATTGACTGCTTTATGAATGAGAAACCCCTATTCTCCAGGAATTTTTTTATCAAAGTGTTCTAATATGTGGCTAGTTCCATTATTGAAGAATATTAGCTACCAATCGAAATCGACTTGAATATTTTGTTTCGAAGTTTCTTATTCCTAAAAATAGGGCAACGAAATACATTACAAATATTTCAGGCCATAGAGTAAAGCAATGACAGCGAATGAATAATCTCGATACGAATTACCGCTTATTTAATATACTGGGAAAATGTACATAATATTTACACTACCTCTTCTAAGTCGTGCAGCTTTCCTAGAGGACGTATGTACATCATTAATTTTCAGTCCACCGTAGTCATAAAAATAAACTAGCATAGCTCTGATTAATGTTGGAGACAACAACCGATGTAAGAATAGTTCGGTAATTTATTCCTGCTTGCATAACAATGTAAACAATTTAAAGTTGGCGTGCATCGATCGACTTAATTATATGGAGGTAATTTGTACACTGAGAAAGGGAAGCATAGTCAAACTCTTTTATTAAAACCAGCTGGCGGTAAGTACCATTAAAATTACCTAGCGCATCTTCGCGGAAAATGCGACATGATGAACGGGTACGGTGAAGACCAGATTTCAGAACCAGATTTATGATATTAGGTTTTAAGAATATGCAAACACAGGCTCGATGCGTTCCAGACGTTTCAGATAAAAGAAGACTACGAAATGGCAAAGATAATCTCCTATTTGCAGTGCTTACAGATACGGTGAAGGTAGTTAATTCTCTCTTTTTCGTCTCCTTCTATTCGATTAGATTTAATGAGGTGCTTTATGTAGCTGGCTTTGGGAAATTTTTAGAAGGAGTTAGGGATTAGAAGATTACTCTAAAATGAGATTGGAATAAGAAAGTATAAAATTATAATTTTACTTTAATTAATCGGTTTAAAAATCGTTACGAAAGTATTAAAATAGCTTTTGGAATATTCCAGATACAAATTTAGGTGAATAATCTCACAGGCTTCGAGAAATCTCCTTTCAACGATGTAAAAAATAGAGGTCACATATTGTAGATGGAGATTAAAGAGGGAGTACTTGAGGCAAGAATGCGATGCCAATGAAGGTAAGTTTGAAGAAGTGGTCAATTAGCAATTAGGGAAAATTAGCAAAGAAACGCCTCGCAATATTACACTCATTACTGTTTCCACTACCTTGTCGAAGTCTACTATACTGAGAATTTAGTTAATTTGTTAAACAAAATTGCAACGGCTTAGCTCTTAATTAATGATATTAAAAGCATAAATTATAACAAATATATATATATATATATATAAATTTTGAGAAATATTTAACATAAAATAAAGATAACTACCTAGTGTTGCGTGTATGTGAGTTAGAGTGGTTCATAAAAAAAATATTGGATTTTGTTATGGGCCAACCGGAATATATATTAAGCACCGTGAAAAAATGACGCATGATTTTTTCAAATTTTTCTGTTCAGATTTAGGGGTCGCTACCGTCCCCGAACTTTGGTGTTTTTGAAAAAGCTCACTGACTTTATAATTTTTTCCATGTGGGTGTGTATTAAAAAATAAGATTATACATTTTATTCACATCATTATTGAATGAAGATTTGTTTAAAAAATGTGTTAGATTTTTTGTCAGAATCGCTTTTTGGAGCGATTTTTTACTCTGGTCCGTCCTTCGGTTTGGACACGAAAACTAATGGAAAAATTCAAAACCTTAAATACGAAGATATTTGTTTTACATTCGCCTTTAATCTAAAGGAAATGATAATATAAAAGAACCGTGACCGAAATACTAATCCCCTCCCCAGTTTTCATTTTAATTGTTTATTTAGATTTTTTAGTGTGTATTTTAATAGTGGTACCATGACCCGCAACTAAGCGAATTGCAGGCGTATTTTTAATATATGGTACACATTTAAAAGGATTTATTTCAAAATTAATCGGATACAACACATACATATTTAAATAAAAGTCTCAAAATAGGTTACATGTGTTTAATGAAACTAAAATTTATAATAATTTTAAAAAATGGTTTTAATGATTTAATGTAAAATAACAACTTTAAAGAATTTTTAAATTTTGCATATTTATTTGCAAATAATTATTGGAGCAAAGTTGATTTATTTGAATTCGGGTATTCTTGTCTATAATCTTTCACCAACAAGAAAAACTGCTTCTGCTGTTCATTGTTGGTATGCAGTTTATTATATTTCCCAATCAGTGATACACCTCGTTCTGCGATATCGTTAACAACTCTCATAGAACGAACTATGCCTCTGCCATTTACGTAATCCTCATCTTCCTCCCAATCTTCAACACTTTTCTTTAACAAATTTGATGAAATGCCGGTTATGATAAACAATCTAAGAGTATTTTTAGAAACGAAATCTAATTGTTTGCTATTTATTAGATTGGCGTCTAATGTTATTCGTTTTAAAGGGGTTTCCGGCCCTTCAACATCTAAAGCGGTCACCATTTTCTTTTTTGTATCAACAGAACCTTGGTCGTCAAATAAGGCGAATGCAATAAGCTCTTCTGATAGGTACCAAAGATGACCAAGCATTTTTTTAATGGCTACAGTTCCAATCAACTCATTTAATTCTTCATATTTTTTTGGGTCCTTTAATAGCTATAGATCATTTCTTGGCGCACAAGCTGCTGATGGGGAATACTTTACGTAAATTTTTACTACAAATATACAAACATCTCGAATTGACCATCTATCTAGTCCATCTAGACATCTAGACATTCCAGTTTCGGGAATACCTCCTAAGAATATTAAAGATAGCTTCAGTAGCTCTTTGTAGTCATCTCGAGGCTGAAACTCTTTTAACTGATTTTGAGCGAAACAAATGGTCTCATCAGCAATATTTTTCACTTTTTTAAAATAAAAAGATCAGAAACTCCTGAGTTAAAGTGTTTCCGATTAATTTTGCTCCAGGCTAATTTGAATCTTTTAAACATCAATGTTTCAGGCCCAGTTGAAGTACCAAGTGCTTGGCGAAACACAGCTTCAGGCATTATTTCCAAGATGTGTTGACGACACAATAATTTAGTGTAATTTGTGTTATTTTTTTACACTTGCCTTTTTAGAAAAAGAACATGATAATACAATTTCATGCTTAGAGAAAAAGTAGCATTAAGTGGTCTCGGTTCCGAAGTGTTAAAAACCCCTTTGCGCTTGATGTACTTTTCACTTAAAAGGAAATTTTTCTCTCTTTTTAAATCTTTATTCAATAGTGGTGTGCATAAAATTCATTTTTTAAATACGCACCCACATGGAAAAATATTTATATAAAGGCAGCGAGCATTTTCAAAAACACCAAACTTCGGGGGCGGTAGCGACCCCTAAACCTTAATAATTTTTTTTTTTAAATCAAGCGTCATTTTTCACGATGCTTAATATATATTCCGGTTGGCCCACATTAAAATCAAAGAAAGAAAAAGGAAGGCCATATATGAACCACCCTAATGTGAGTGTAATTTCTTTTATTCGATGATGGTTCTTCCTATGTCTTCTCTCTTAAATTCTTTTTCGGTGTGGCCCTATTTTCTATGGATTCTTCCCTTTTAAAATTCCTTCTTCTCCGGTGTGGTAAGGTTCTTTTACTCACTGGTACTTTGTTTAAAACCCTTTTGGTCCAAATATATTTAAAAATTTTTTGTTGACTTATCCAGCTTGTCAAATTTCTTAGTCGTCAACCAAACAAACTTTTTCTTTTTCCGCAAACCAGGACTACCCTTCATTATTTCTCCGTTGTCCAGATAAGTTTAATTCACCATGACTTCAGTTCATCCAAGGCGTAACGTAGTTATAGAAACCTGTATTGTTAATGTCCAGGTATCCTTGGTTATTTATATCCAGTGGTTATTAGGAATTCATGTGATGTGAAGGTGTTGAATGTGAACCGCTGAACGGTTACATATGCTTTTCTATCTTCTAATCGTTGCTTTTTCTAATAATTAATAATTTTATTTGTAGTTACATTTTCCTCTCCCATTAAACGTCTATGGCTGGAGTTAAAAAAGGAAGGTAACATCCGTGCGATAATAAAATGCTTAAAAGGCGGTGTGTGTGGTATCGAAAAAGTATAAATAGAACCGAAAAATAAACCGAATGTCATTTGAACATAAACATCCATAACCCCAACATTTACTGTAAATTTTGATATATTGAATTGTAGTAAATGATAAACTTTCTAATGGTCATTAACCATGCGAGTAGTACTATACTACACTATTTATAATTAGTCCTAACTCACTACAATATGTTTCCTTCTTCCTTTATAATAATATATTATTATATATACCAAGAAATCCTAGTCATTAGTTATTCTGTTGATAGTTCCCAAATAAAAAACAAATGTTTGTTTATATATTTATCCAGTTATATTTTCACTGAAGAAGGTGTTCCGATAACGTTCTGGAAATATAACTATCGTTCAAACCAGTCTTGTTTCATTGACCTAATTAGTGGTAGAAAACCATCATATAAGATAAGTATAAAAAGGTCACGAAATATATATATATATATATATATATATATGTAAATATAAATTATCGTTCCACTATACATTTACCACGCTCAAAATCAGTCGTCTCACTTGGTTGAGCGAAACATTGAATAAGTCGAACTTGATGGTATATTTGCCAGTTGTACTACATTACAATCTATCATTGTAAGAAACGGTTCCTATTTTATCGATATCTCCTTTTCATTATTTGAAGCAGCTCTACGTATAAGGAAATCAATTATCTGGAGTTTCTTTGTAAAACTCTATCAGAATAGGTCTGCGCAAACGTATTGATGTGGAAGAGCTATTTTGCCAAATAGTTGCGTCTCTTGATTTACTAATTTAAGTGGCACTAAAGATGCAATTAGTAAACTTGCATCTGATATTATAATTCACTTTCACCAGAGGAGCCATGGTAACCCTATTTACTACATGGAATAGATTTACTTTAGTCGTTTGGTCAACCAAATTTATTTCCAATAATCTCGCGGCGGTATAGTGAAGTAATGCTTCTAGTTTCACTTTAGTGATTATAACACTCACTTTGATATTAGCGGCATTGGGATAACATTCAGTTTTAGATTCCCTAAGTTGATTATATGACGGAAATAACTTGCACTATTTCTCGGTGACATAATTTTTAAGATATCGTCTAAAATCTAAATCAATAAATATTGCCAGAGCCTCGTCTTTCATACGTGCAGCAATAGGAGTATGTTTTCCTGACAACATTTTTAGAGTTACTTCCTTCATTTCGGGTGACGCGGTATTATTAAGGCTTCTATAATCTTACTTACAGATTCCAATCCACGTACAAACGAATAGTGCATTTTATCGAGGGCTATTTCACCACATAATTTTGTAGCTTTCGGTTTTTCGTTTTCTCGTAAGACGCTTCAAAACTCTTGCAAGGTCTGCCTCTTCCTACACCTATTACTGAGCCACTTTCGTCTTCTTCAACCGAAAAGTCAATCGATGACTCAAAAAGCATAAAATTAGGGTTCTCTGCTGGTTCTATTAGCAAATTTTTCCAATAGTGATTGAAAAAGAAACGTCATTGTATGCACAGCAAACTTTGGCCTGATATGTACAGAATGAGGAATCGGAAGTGTTCTTGGTTGGTAGTACTAAAATCTATAGGTACGAACATTTCTGTTTTCTAAGGTTTTCGACCCGGTTTCGTCAGTTTTGCTATCCGTTTGCAAGGTTGTCGTTTAGCACTGAAGAAGACGCTTCAAGAAAATGGTGAATAATACTTACACAACCCATTATTAATATATGGTTCGGTAAAAATCGAAATTAGAATAATAATAGTAAAAATAACAGATGAAATGCATTAGCTAAATGTGAATTTATACTGTGCCCTCCTGTGTTAATATTGATAGAGAAAACAAGTAAATATTTTCAAACTGATAAAATTGATGGCGGTAAGTGAAAATAAATTTGAAAAAAGAAATTTCCAACTTTGTTATTTTTATTTGTTGTAATTGATATACGTCAATTACGATATCAATATCAACAGGACAAATAAACATATTTTAATTGATTAAGTGCAGTAAGTAAAACTACAAATGAAACTCTGTACACAAAATATGCGTTGCCTATATTATTATTATTTATGAGGGAACATCTTATTACATTAATCACACTCACATTAATCTTCAGTGATATAATAATCAAAACTACTAAGATTAGTACTTATTGCATACATGTGTTACGTACACACCAAACCAGTATTATAACCGCACCAAATACCATTTAGTGCATACGCTGAGACTATATGCATCAACCAACTTGAATTTTATTTTAGTTTAAGTGCAAAAATGTGCAAGTTGTTCATCATCATCGCCTACCGTTTGCATAAAAAACCTCGGAGAAATATCCCCATAATAATTAAAACCTTAGCTAAACCCCGGATAATGCCAAACTGAATTTATTCATAATTTGCGCATTGACCAGGTCAGTTATTTAAAATATATTGACTATGTACATTAGAAAGTTCATTAAACGCCCTTTCCACCTACATATCACTTTTAATGTTTTTGGAACTAACTATATGTAAATTCGTACACATCAAATTGACAATGCCTTTTCTGGCTCTGTAACTTTTTCTGGTACAGTGAAAATGGCATGTTTCGCATTGGATATAAAAGTTTGATTCATTTACCATTGAAACATATATATTTTATAACCGACTTTGAATTTTCAATTATTACATTTTTAAGACAATTTTAGTCAATTCGCCCCATAGTTCTGAGGAGCACCTTTAGTATTAAAATAAAACCTAAACACATTGTTGTATGTGAGCGGATGTACGTTCCGCTGCTAAGTGACGCGAAATATATTTTACGATGTTTGGTTGATCTGAAAACGAAACGCAGTGGTTTATTTCAAGTGAATGCACTGCGCTGACGAGCTTCAATGCCAGCGAGACCGGTCCAAAGCTCTCATTCGTTCTTAATCCGCTCCTACCAATTAACATATGCGATTTGTATTTAATACCCAGTAAATCATCGCACTGTACACGATATGGATGTAACTTGCTAACATACTACTTGGTTCTTATTCGTATAAAAGGATATAGTTAAATCAACTTCGGATAACAATAGTATGCACTGGGGTACCCATTTTCTCTAAATAGTTAGAAGAGAAAACTATGTTTCTATAGATTCACCAAACTATTGCTGTGTCTGGAAAAAATTGCTTCAAAGTACTTATCAATACCAGTCTATAGCATTGCTGTATTATTGTCGATAATGTACTGAACATCAAATCGTTGAAGGACATTATAAAATGTGGATATCTAATTAACAAGGACATGCTTGGTTTAAAACCTTTAGGTCTGTTCTTTTTGTTAATAACACGGTATATATAATTTGTTCTGTATCTTGTCATCACTACTGTCGTTAAAGTCGATTCCTTTCATCAATACTTTTGCCCATTGTTTATAGAGGTAATAGCTTCAACAATTATTGCGTATAATAGTTGTAGATCACTAACCTCTCCAATATTTTAAATAGTATTGACTATGAAGGTCTTACGAATGACCCATTTTCAGATTTTGTTGTTACCTTTTCTGTTTACCCTAATTGCTCGTATCAACTTAATTTCAAAGTATTGAATAGTAGTAAAGTAACAAAAGTGCAATGTGGTTATTCTTCCAACGTGTCCGAAGAATCGGTTTTATAGTATTACACAGGAACTCAAGTTTATGTCTAGGGCTAGGGCTAACTGGCTAGGGAAACCAGCAGTTACCTGGCGCCCAGATTATTTGACAAGAGGAGTTCCCATGTGAGCGGGTTTACTGTAGTACTGTACTTGTTTAGCCTTCCTATACTCACGCATGCGGTCTGTGAGACCGACTTATATAGTATAGTATACGTGTTTAGGAAGGTTAGACAACAATGCAATTCAGCAAAATGGAAAGAATTTGAATAGTAAAATATTCGTTTTAGCAAAACATATTTCGTATTGCCGCATTTGTAGCTTTGCTGTGTATGGTAGAAGTAAAGAAAAATCTTATTAATACTATTTCGTAGTGTAAGATATGCATATGTATTGTATGGGTATATTACGTACAGTACTGAACGTCATCATATAGTTTAGCACAGAAATAACTTTGCTGGGAACTTTTAATAGGATGTCAAATAGTTGTAAGATAAGAATTTTTATCGTAGCACTGTTTAACTTGTTCGACAGAATTACCAGTTATTTACTATCCACACAACAACAAACGAGCATCAATTTGGTAACTTTTCCGAAGAGGAAGATTTTAAATCTGCATAATTTAAACTTTGAAAGTTAAGGTAATATGGAAAAGCAGACGAGAAAGAAAAATCATACAGTGGTAGTATAATTTATTAGTTAAAATTAAAATTATAAACTAGAAACTGAAACGATTGTCAATCAAAGTGTCAAATAATCGGTATAATTAGGAAACTAGAAATCACATTAATCTGCAATACGCAATTAATTATGCGGCGGCTGAAAAGATAATCAACATTCATTACACCCGACTGAATGATGCGCAGGGTGGAAGCGTAGAGAGATACACGAGCGGAATTGAGTTATCTTCGATAGAATGCCATTTCCACACCCCTCGTGAGCGTAAATTCAATTATGAATTATTAAGTGTACTTGAGGTAGGAGGTTGGAAGTGGATGAGAAAACCAAATAGTTGAGTCGACGAGGGAGATTGAGGGAGAGGAGTTATTTTGTTCGTTACACACATTCTCGTGATCAAAATCAAACACACGAATTCCGGGTATTATCTCGGTCGGTTAGGACCGCTCGTCTTGTTTGGATTACGTTTACTGAACATGTTAAGCCGTGGATCGTTTCCACTATTTTTTGAAGTTGACCATCTCAGTCGTCTTTACTCTTGTATCACCAGTGTGTGTCCGAAGTCGGAAGAAAGGGGACGAACCGGTGCGAAGTAAGCGATACATTTCAACCATAAATTTTTGTTCCAATTTCAACCACAAACAGCAATAATGGAATGAAAACAGGTTTACTAATAATAAGTAATTTCTTTTATCTCGAATCCGATTGTTAAGTAATTTTGTGATTGTTAACATCAGAGAACGTTTCCCTCTGGCCATATAGTTAAAACTTTAACAAAGTGCGGCAGCAGATGTCGCAATCCTAACTTTATACGCGTATTCTATGTTATCTCCTCTATCAGAAACCTAAAAACATTAACTGCATCGTGATCGCTAACAGTCCGCTTTTAAAATGTGTAGTTTTATCATTCCATGTTCCAATTCTAATTCGTTTTATAGTTCAAATAGCTTATTCATCTTGGTTCGCCCTGTTTCAGATTCATTGATCATAGAATTTAAGCTGGCTGACTTATCAGCCCCCTGCGCGTCTGGTCCCGCTACTTTAGTTTAAATCTTCCTGCTTTTCTAATTTATTTCCTTCCTTTGTTGTATATCCTTGTCCTTTACCATGTCCGTCATTATAGTACCCTTTCTTTCTTCTTTCTTTATCATCAGTTTTTTATTGTGTTGTCTGGTCGAAATCGCGGTGTAATTGTCACATCTACCAGTGCATCCATTCCTGTTTCATCTACATAATACCTCTTATATTGTTATCTTGTGGTAACCAGTTTTCACTACTTCACCATTGTTTTACTCGCAACCCTTCTTTGATTAGGACAGGCATGGGCGACCTTTTTTGGCCGTTAGAAGTTTTGTGTAATCTTGAAACATATAGTAGTAGAGTATAGTAGTACTTGTAGTATCCTTATGAAGCAAGTTTGACGGGCAACGGAAAAATTCAATCAAATCTTACTCAATGGCCGCATGTTGGCCGCGAGCTTGAGCTTGAGCTTGTCCATGCCTGGCTTAGGCCGTTATCTATAGATAGCTTCCCAATTACTGAATCTTATTTTATTCTTGTTCCGCATGATTTCGAGCCTTCTTTGTTTATAATTTTGATGAAGCAAATCTTATTTCCCAGTTTAATTGGATTATATATACCCTATACTTAATTCCTGTTTTATACGGCCTCCATAACCTCCTTGAGGAAAATAGGGTGTTTTGCATCTGACACCAAGCCCTATATAATAATATTGTTTGTACTTTTCTCCTTTCCCAGCTGCTTAGTTTATATATTTCAGATGTTTCAGTTCCCTTTTCATTTCCTCTCTCCCTCAGTGCATTATCTGGTTTTCTTGTTTAATCTCTTACTAATTTTCGGTACAGTCGTTGTTCTTCTTTTATTTCCTCGATTTAATTTCTCAGTTTTCCGTTCTTGTTGAATTTTGTATCATGTTAATTAGTCGATCCATCATGCCATACGTACACGTAGAGAGAATTATTTGGACGCTTAAAGAAATACTAGCGATTGAAGCGCAATTAATGTGTTTCCATTTTCTGACATAACAGATTTTGTAGAATAAGCTTGTAAAATCAGAGTTCAAATATCTGGTGCAGCACCTTATCAAAATTCTAGCTTTCTCGAATGATGGTTACGTGTTGGTGGAAGCTATTTCGGTGTTCAAAAAAGTAATAGCGATTGAGGTGCAGTCAATGCCTTTTCAGCCTCTGATAGAAGAAGTGATGCAGAATAAACGTGTAAACTTAAAATCCTAACTTTCTTGGATGATGTATACTTATAGCAAAAGAAAACAATTTCCGTGATCACAAAAATATTAGCGATTCTGATAGAAGAGATGACGTAGAATAATCTTGTAGTCAGAATTAAAATATCTGCTGTCGCATTTTGTTAGAATGTTAATTTTATTAGATTATCTGTGTTTATAGGCAAAGGGAAGCGTTTTTCAATGTTAGGAATCATATAATGTTGTAATAATAAGATTCAATTTAACTATTAACAAAATAGAATTACTAGTCAGGGTTGTTTTTATCCCATTGTTGCTGTTTGTAGTTAAAATCGAAGGAAATGTTTGATGAATGGAATTAATTAATTTTGGTTTTAGACTTCGATCCTATTTGCTCGATTCTATTTACACAATGATAAAAGATTGCATACTCTGTGTTACAGAAGTATTTGTCCTGGTTTTATTTGAAATAGAAAAAATATGTAGTTGAAGAAATACGTGTTTAACACTACTAACACTAACCAATTTTTACTAACAAACACGCAAAAGTCTTCATAAAAACGCTTCTTCATAAGACAATTGTAGCAAAATAGCCTTATTAACGAGCCCTTTTAAAAGCCAGGAGTTACATATTTCTTCGTCACAATATGCACCATGTGGTCTAGATGATTTCAATACACTTATGTTTTGATTCTCTATATTCTATATTATAGGATCGCAACCAAAAGAGATAAAAACCGAGTAGTTGGTATTCAACGTATGAGTCTTATTATGTTGGGCGTCGGCAGAGGGACTATGACAATTTTATGCACGTTTTCGCTTCTGAAGTGCTGTAAAGTTGTAGAACATATGGTGGGATGTGTGCGCTGCACGTGTATCTGTATTGCGGCTCCACATATCGGCACGGCCAAAACAGAAGCAGATCGGGGGTTGATTTTTAATACGACCAACTGAAACGAAACATGTTGAATACTGCCGTCGCTATCGCTCTGCGGTTTTATTGTACCCGGAACCGAGTCCGGGACGTATACGTATGTATATTCCGGTTTATTACGGTTAGGCGCAATAAATGTTTACGCTTTTATTGGCAAAAGTTACTTAATGTTAAATTGACGACGACTGTGTCAGTGTGTGTGACTTGGTCAGTATCTGTGGGCGTAAACTCTACGTACGTATAGGTGTACAGCTCCAATTATTCCACCGGAAAGGTTGAAAGCTAAATGTATAAGAAAATATTGCTGGGATACGATGCCTCCTTTATTAGGAGAACGTAGATTGTAGTGCTTCTTCAGGGTTTATTTTAATGTTTTCCGGAAAAATAAAACTTTCATTAATAAAGTTAGGATTATTCGTACTAACAAGATCGCATGCACGGCGGAATAATTAATTGAACTGGAAGCTGTAAATTGTTCACGAAAAATAACTACTAAACTATGTTCTTAAGCTATAATTTTTGTAACAGAAATTAGTAAAATGTTTGATTTAGTATCTTCAACAACTCTAACAGATCTATAAATAAAGAAGTTGAGAAAAGTTGAGTAAACTCATAGTTCGAAATGAATTCGAAATGATTCTTAATGTTATCACACCATAGTTGCTACCTTTTGTGGAATCTTTAAAAAAGAGCACCTGGCCTAAACTTTGACCATACGCAATGTTTTCTTTTTAGTGATCTCTACATTACATGACAACTATCTGTTTGGATACAGGCTTGGAGATATCTAAATTAGTGTAATAAAAAAAGTAAGCTTTGGTTGATTAACGATGCTTTTTTCCCAGAACATACACTAGTCGACAAACATTTAAATCCTTGATCTTGTTTAAAATTTTGTGGTATAAATGATTTTTAAAATCTTTCTAAATATTTTATCGCACGCCTGTTTGCGTTTCAGTTTAATTTTCAGATTTTTCTGATTTTTATGTATCACTGTCGAGCAATGGACAGATGGACGATTTGACTGAGGTTAGTAAACTGGAAATTTCCCTTAAATTGTGGCCAAAAAATCACTGTGTTTCGAATTGTTTAAAGATTCAAGGATAGCAAAAATTATGTCAAATCAAAACGAAAGGATCTTTCTAAATCCTACGCGAAAAAGATAGAACTACGACTATTCGAGCAGCATGTGCAAATACAGGACAGACCGATGTATCTATGTATTTATGTGCGTAACGTGCAACGTATTTTATGGAATTTTTCTCATGCAAAAGAGAGCATAGTTAGATTTGCACAAGACCATTTATGCTGAACTATTAGTGCCAACAAATAATCTTTTATGATAAAAAAGTTTAGTTTACACGAACCAGATGGATATTCTTCTTTTTACAACCATCGTAGAAACATAGAGGTCGAAGAAGCAGGCAGAATGTTAGTTACGCAATGATGGTATAGGAGGCCCTAGAGTTTGTTGGTAAAACCATATAATATTTGTTCAATATATGAATTCAGCCAAATACAGACGCAAGAGCTTCAGCCATTGGATGACACATGAACATGAAGGAAATTTTACACTTTCTTTCTGCTTTATTTATGCATTTTCTTAACTGCCCTATCTTATATTGCGTCTTGGTAGTTTCAACTATCCGAAGTTTATTATTTTCTTTATTGCTTCACGATTGACAGCAAGTTTATACCGTATAGCTTCTTTGCCCTATACGAAATAGTTTGTTATATCCCTAGCAATTTCCGTGTTATTAATTGTAATCATTTGAATCGTCAATCTTCAAATTCTAACTCCAGTGGTAATAAATCGAAGCATCCCCGAGAAAATTACTAGTATTTTGCTTCGCGTCTCGCATAATAAAGTGTATTATCTTCCTCCCCATCATTGTAATCAAAGAATTTGATGATAGACAGTTCAAACGATAACGAGCACTATTCATTCGTCCCTCCTGCAGATACGCTTCATTGACATTTGCAATTATGCAGTCCGGCCTTGCTGATTACTCACTGCATAAACTTCCATATGAATTGGAATAATTCAATTTGCCTTTCTTCAAAAGTATAGTACATACGTTTTAACTGAACAACAGATTATTATTATCATTGTTATTATTTTGTTACGTTTAGCGTTTCTGACAATTCGCGATTGAACATAAGCGATACGCTCTCTGGTGACAAATCTACTAACTAATTATAGACACATTGCCGTGACATTGTCGCTTGGTTGTGTTGTATTTATTGTGTATTCTTACAAAGATTTCAACGTTTTAATAAGTTTTTAATATGAATCGATATTGTTCTGTACCACATTGTACATCCTGGGCGAAAAGGAGTCCAGAATTAACTTTACATTTGTTCCCTGATGCTGACAAACAACGTAGTTAGATTTACAATAAATTCCAAACCAAAGCTTTGATTGATAAGCAAAAATCAGAGGGTTTAAAATTAAAAATTGGAAAACCAGTTACTAAATTCATATAGAGGTAAGTAACGAAAATAAATGTAATAGTAGTATATTAAATATACAGATTTTTTAACAAGTTTCAACAAATTATTTATTTGCAGAGAATTACAGTGTTAAAAGAAAAATATTAAAAGGAATGCAGTACCATCACAAAAGTTACCGCTTCTAGTGGATAGTAGTGTATCAGGTCCTTTTAATAGGGCGAAACGGATAATTGAACGAAGGGCAATTTGGGAGAAAAAAGGTGAAGCTACAGATGATTGTAGCAATGTAGAAAATGCACGTACAGAAGAGGACAGCGAAGCAGCAGAATGAGGAACCGATTTATATTTTTCTCTGATTTGACTTTTTGGGTTGAACAAACAAATTTCAAATCTGTCTGGGCACAACTTCCATGTTTCGAAGATCTTCTCTGAAATATAAATGCGGAAGTTGGATTTATCACAAAAATATTTATATTAATTACAATTACCTTGTACATTTAATAAGAACTGCAGGAATATGTTTGCATCTACCACTATTTCCTGCTTTACATGAAGAAGACATGTTGCTAATTTTAAAATTTCCATCTGGTGTTAGAGTTAACACACCATTTATTTTATGTTACGTTTCGCAATCTATCGAATTTAATTTTCCACAGAAGATGACATGGTCAGCATTCAAAACTTCCTCCCCTTCATATACACATTTAGAGCACTTAGTGCCACCAAGGTATCTCATGTACTCTACAATACTTAGCCTAGTCGTCATTTGCATCTGATAATTTTATTCATATTTTCGAAACACATTACATATATGAATTATTTCAAGATAACCTTTTTCACACATTACATACCTTAATTAAAAATTATGAAAGAATATCCTATCTTATTAAATGCACTAGAATTAAAAAATTGCCTTTTACTCGTCTTTATCACACCTTACAACACAATATAAACAGAAAAACTCAAATAAAACTATCGCAACAAGTAAATTTTGTATTGTAAACAATAACGCAATGTGTCTATAACTGGTTACATTTGTAGCCGCAATGGCGCTGCAATCTTAAATTCAATCGCCTATACCCATTCAGTAAAATCTTTGATGACTGATACCCGTGCAAACTGTAGCCCAACTATTACATCGCAGTCCAAATTAAATGAGAAGGATTTTTAGTTTTCACGTATTTTCATGGTTTGTTGAAAGACGATTCTGCTTGCCTTTTCTACCTTTCAATTTGTTTCCATACCAATTGATCTTTCTACAGTCTGTTACAATAATACTTTAAGTTGCACTGCAACATCTTGTAATTTTGTTCTTATTGTCTTGGGACGATGGGTTTTCACAATTCCTCGTTAGTCCATGTCTCTTATGAATGGAGTGTGTGGTAGATGTAGCTCTCATGATATTCTTTTTCTTAAAAACTGCAAAGTGTTGTCGTACAATGAAATAAATCTATAACCTGTTTAAACTGCAATAGACTTGAATTTAAGGCAACTGTTGACTGCTGATTAGAGCTCAACCCAAACGAACATATTAATGTAGCGGAGATATTTAATCCTAAAATCCTATTTAATCATAAAATTGATAACTACACGCAAAGTATGACTTTACTATTAGAAGTCAGAACAATCAAGGTCTTGAATAGTAACTGTCGAGAAGGCATGGAACGAAGAAACAATTGTTTTATCGACTGGGGGACTCATAGTCACCAGTATTTAAAATTTCGATGAATAGTCCTAATATATTACTTGAAAAGGGACAAAACAGTAATAGTAGCTTATTTGGCAATACCATTGCACTGTTGGAAGAGTGTATTGCAGGAAAGCTGGGTCAAAATAGCATACATTACAGTGCCTTCTTAGTAGAACGATAGGTCGTCTTACAAAAATTGACACTCCCGGAATTGTTTGAATTGGGTTTGAAAATGACTGCTCCCCTCTCGAATGTAGATATCATTGGCACTATTAATGAAATTTTTTATATTTCAACAAAAGCTCATTTCCCAAGGACATTAAAAAGATAGCAGTATGTAGATTATAGAAATAAGCACAAATGCTCCTTCGTGGATGTATTTAATTCACTTTGTTAATGCATTTACGAAACACGTGCTGCATACCCAGATTCAACACTTCCGGTTGGTTAACGTGATAACTCAAGGCTTTAGGCCCAGAAATAAAATGAGCAAGCAACTAAATACAATACACTTATTTTTTTATTGTAAACATAAACAACCGACTAAGCAAGCTTGTTGATTTGTTTTAGAACGGTTAGCATTTCTCCTGAAATTGGTTGCAAACTCGGATATCCATTCGTAAAACAACACGAACATACCGCACAATTTACCAATACAAATCGTATTACAATGTCCTGGCCACATATGTTTCCATGCTTTCCCGGTAAGCTGCGCGTTGCCGCTGATACGGCGACCGTTAATTGGGTAATTGTTCGAAAGCGGTAGAGTAAACCTTTACGCAACAATGGTTCTTCCTTGTAATTAGCGTAGAACTGGGTTGGTAAGATGTAAACCTTTGCCCTGCCATTTTCATCTGACCTTTCTATCCGCCCGCTTCGCTCGGGAGAGACGGTGACGACGACGAAGACCACTAGAAACAGAGATCCATTTACAAGCGCGGGCAATTACTACAATGAAAAACAATTTCCCGGACCGTAAGTAGCATTATTATTTTATAGAAATGTAATGGATGTTACGGTACGAGCTCGGTCACTACTGGAAAACTCAGAAATCGTAAAAGGAATGAGATCCACCGGAAAAATAACAACGCAATTATCTGCAATAATGCACAAAAAAAGACAATGAGATGAAATAGGTACACCAATATATTGTCTAGATCTATTGTTCCATTGGAAGCGCGTTCTTTAGTATATTATTTGTTACAAACTCTAACAAAATATAAGTCAGTAAAAAGCAGCTTGCAAATAATAGCTTGAAACACCGCGACAGGACAATCTTTGATATGTAATAACACATAAGTCGCTAACACGAAAAATGTAAAAAATAAAGCGTGAACTTATTGATTTTTCTGAAATAATATAAGTAGGTATGCCGATTATGAAGAACTAAAACCTATAAAACCGCCTGTGGATGTTTTTTCTTCCAAGAAGTAAACACTCGTATTTTCCATTTGGCTGAGTATATTGCTTATGAATTCGACATTGTAGAGATATACCTATTTAACATCGGAATGACTTTACTAAAGAATAAAATAAGACAGATACAGGGAAATTGTGAATTATTGTTACCTACCGACCACTCAAGATCATGCGCGACATTTTTCACACAAATGCCAAAAAGACTGGAGGAAAGTAGTATTGATGAAGAAAGAAGAAAAATTTTGAAAAACGCGTACTCTAGCTGCATTGAGTAAAGTAATGACCATACAATAAACTCGATAAGATTCAGTTTTAGAACAACAATAAATAAAGCCCAAATCAAGAAAAATAAGATGAAAAGTTGATGTAAAAGCTAACAATTTGCTGGTGCTGCAATAGTAGAAAGGAATCTGAATGGCATGGTAATGTGGAAATTGAACAGCGAAGAACTACATGAATGTGTTTCGGCCATGAAGAAGAGTGCAGTGAACATGATCATGGGCAGTGTCCATATTGCACCTACAGTTAAGTATGACCGATGATGAGTAATTATTATGGATTATTTCGGTCTCCTTTGGGAAAGATGATGAGCAACTGAATTTTACAATAGGAAAAACTACTGACGTATTTTCTTTATTATGAGAGAATGAATTTATGGATGTAACGTCAAACCTGCATCTAAATATGGCTAAAAATACGAGTACAAAAATAGTAGAAGAGAATAGAATTTACTGGTATGATATTGTGGTAATGCAGATATACAGTGGTGTGCAAAAAATAGGTGCGAACTACGTGCTAATTTATTAAGCAATGTATGATGCTGTTTCCATAATAATATTCAAGCGACATTTTGTGGATGGAAGGGAGTTTATATGAATTTGGAAAGCTGCTATGTAATTTTCTTATTCAATACTGAACTTCCGGGGAATGCCACTTTTTCTTCATTGCGACTTAAAATTGTGCGTGCAATAAAATAGGTATATTAATTTGTTGGGTGTTGGAAAGTGTGCTTGTTATTATAACTTGTGCAATTATCTTGTTGAGTTAAGAAGTAAGGTATAAAAATTAATTTATCGACGCAATATTAAAAATAACTAAATAATTTGGTAGATATGGGTCGTGCCAAGCACTGTAGTACGTAACAAGGGAGATTAATTAGAAAACGGAGAAATGAAGGCAAAATGTATAAAGTTATAGCAAATACTTTATGATGTTCACAGAACATGGTCACAAATGCTCTGAAGTGAGAAAATGGCCAAGAAAAACGTGGTAGAAGTAGAAAAACAAGTCTATGAACCGACAAAACAATAAAAAGATTAGTGAAGAAAGGTCCTTTATAGCATCCACTCAAATAAAGGAAGAGCTGCAGCTTAATATTGACACCTCAACAATTAGAAGACGATTGTTGGCAGAAAAATTGCCAGCAAGATGTCCGAGAAAATGTCCACTATTATCGCGGCAGAACGTTCTACGAAGACTGGAGTTCGCCGAAAGGCATATTCCCTAGCCGGTCGAAAAATGGCGCAATATTTTATGGAGCGATGAAAGTAAAATTAACGACAGAAACATAGAAAATTTTCGCCGAAATACACAATAAAAACGGTAAAACACGGAGGGGAAAACATCATGGTACGGAGCTGTTTCTCCTGGAACGGAGTAGGTCCAATATTTCGCATTGAGAACATAATGACAAAAACAGAATATACTAAAATATTGGCAGAAGTAATGTTGCCCTAAGCTGAATGGAACATGCCGCTGCGCTGGACGTTTCAACAGGATAATAATCCGAAACACATGTCCAGAGCAGCAAAAGCGTGGTTCGAAGGTAATAAAATTAACGTTCTACAATGGCCAGCTCAGTCTCTTGATATAAACCCCATAGAACATCTACGGGGTGATGTCAAACGCGTTATAAGTAGTTTAAAAATAAGGAAGATTTGTGGAAGGCAACTGAAAATGCTTGTTATACCATACCACTTGAGAGGTGTCGCTGATTAGTAGACTCTATGCCGCGCAGGTGTGCTGAGGTGCTAAAGAATCGTGGACAGGCTACCAAACATTTACTTACACAGTAACTTAAGTTATACTTTTTCAATTAGCATGTTTATTAGAACTATTTTGTATTTATTTCAGAATTGCACCTATTATTTTGCACAGGCTGTTTTTAATTTTTATTATTTTTTCAAATATATAACATGTTACTTTTAAGTTTAGTTTACTTTTTAATGTCTGTAGTAATTATAGCTACGTAAATTATACACTGGTCTTCAAAATTATTTACCTACTAGTTTGTGAACCTTCCATTTCTTTGACTTTTTCGTTACACCTATTTTTTATATATTTAATAGATGTGGTTTATGTTTATGAAATAAACGTTTTAATACCTTCATTCATAAATTTGTTATATAACTATAGTAGGACTAAACTGGTACAGCGTTATCGGCCATGATGAAAGCATATAATCCCCGTTACACTGATTTAGTATATTAAAATAATGTTTGTTCACTAAATTTATTAGTACAGCTTCATTCTATCGGTAATTTAAAAACCGATAGTGATTCTGTACGGGTAGTACTTACTTAATAACTTACTAGTAATTACATAAGCTCAGAATAAAGCTTTTCAAAAAACCAGATCCTAATCAACACAGCCTTAGAACATACAAGTTGGTGAAAGCAAACTGTTTGCCATATTGCTGGGACGGAACTTAAATTTACCTTAAAATATATGATACTGATATGAATAATTCTTATTCATACAATTGCATGAACGCAACGTAATAAAGACGCCACCAATGGTGCAGGTTACGTCCATCATATGTAGTATACAATAAAACGCTAAGTGGGTCATTGTACGTCATATGTCGATTGCACCGCATACATTCACATAAGATTCATATGACTGCAACTGCAAGAAACGTATACGATGTGCACATCCACCGTTCGTCGGGTCGGAGTGCACGTCAACGTCGTCCGACGAACATAAAACAATTTTTCTACCCTAATGACCGAACGAGTCCCCTTGAATAACGTATACACACGAGAAATCGGAATAATAAAACCGGCAGCCATCGAATCGTGAAAACAAAGCGCTTATAAGGTTGACATTTCTAGGTTTGCGAACAATACTATTCGACGAAGAAGTCGATGTTTGAGCTTTAAAGGCTCAAGAGACTTTTACGTATCTTTAATGCAATTTGCTTCCTAGGTACCTTCTTGAGTATCCAATTTGCGTACGTATAGAGATTGTTTATCAAAGATATCGTTTGGATTTCAATCATGTATGCATGAGCAGAAAGGAATTTGCAAATACGAATAGGAAATTTTATCGTAATTCAATCAGACAAGCAAGGTTTATTACGAATGCTTTGGGTTTATCTGGATTTTATTTGACTGCGATTACTCAAACATGCTAAGTACATAATTTCGTGAAATACTGAAATTTGGTTAAAAGGTCACGTGAATTAACTTTGGTCATGTTTATAATCTATATCGTGTTTTTCACAACTAATCAACTTAAAGCAGAAGAAAGTTCAAATAAAGTCACGAAGTAAATTAGGAAGACCAAATATTTTTCTACTGTTACCCGAAAGATGAAATTAATTTTTAATGTATCGTAAATTTGGCGAGAACATATGGAGAATCTGCGACAGTATACAACGTTTATTTTTTACGTATGTAAAAATGTAAAATCTGGTAAAACTCGGATAATGTCTGGAAAAGTCAACTGTCAATCATATCTCGAAAAACTTCGAACATGTGATTGAAAAATAAAGACGAATGTTTACAACTTAAAGAAGGAAATATAAACGCTAGTTGGCCGTCTACCAAACAAGGTGAAGTGCATTTTTTGATAGGACGCATTTTCTTTACTTTCACGGCCAAATATTAATCCTGTATCTAACGAAGAGTTCGGCAAACGCACACTGTTTAATTATGTTTTGACAATACATGACATAAACCACTTACTTTTACCTCATATAATATTGAAAATAAATTTGACAAACCCTCTATATACATAATTTCTTTTCAAGCAATTTGATAGCTAGAATATGATGAATCTAGAAAGTTTGGAAAGGGATGGAGATACCATACTTGGGGTATTTTCGTCCCACTATCGTATCTATTGAAGGAGTAGCGGATATACTCGATTGGTATCTGCAACCATCACAACCATATTGCTCGATTTATCGGCACACAGATTTTGATCTATACAGTATATTACCTTTTGCTGCAAGGAATAAATAAAATAAAATTACTTGAATAATTTGTCGAATACCGTTCCGGATTTCAGACTAATCCTGCTAAAGTCAAGTGGCTTATTATTTTTGCACGGACAAAGTGAATGATTGGGTTATATCGGATAGTTAACTCAAGAATTGGCAACGAAATTATTTTGAGGATGAAAATGGAGCAAATAGGAAACTATTACGTCGAAAAGAAAGGCTTTATGAATTCGTTTGGAATACGTTTTTCGATATTTAAGCATTGCAATCCAACTCCATTGTATTACTTTCCCCATATCCAACTTATGTTTTCTTTCCAAACCCCTTATAAAACCGGAATAAATTACCGAACTTCCTGTGTAGCCAACATACTAATATAATAAAACGATAAAATTGGGTTGTTATTAAAATTTGTTGAATAATCGTTGGTAACAAAAACCTTAAACTTACCTATAATACAATAAAATAACATTCATCCTAGCAAAATTGAAAACAAAACGTTGGACGTTTGAAAGCTTGAGTCTTAGGTCAGATTCTGATTTTAACCTGTTTCTGTATTTAGTGATATTTGTACATATAAGTTTTCAATTAAGAAATTTCCCCAATATGTACCTAAATGCGCATTTTTGCAGCTATTTAATTCTACAGGAGTGGACAACTAAGTTGCCACAGATTCCTGCGGTAGCTGCAGTCGCACTTCTCGGCTAACCCATCATGGGAAAGTGTGTAATTAGAAGACTACTTTTACCATTTGCAGACGCGTTTTGCGGTTATAGTTCTCACAGAGTCGCAGTGACGAGCGGTATAACCGCGTATCTAGTTGTTCGATCCAATTATATTAGCCCTGTTTGAACTCCTTCTATTTTGAAGGAATTGTTGTGTTGGTTTGTGTGGAATTTCTCTTGTTTTAACGAAATTCGCTCCTTGTGGTTAATGAAACTCGATAACTACTAAACTCGTATATTTCATTAAACTAACATAATTTTGCTTTGTGATATGTACAATTAAGAGAACGTGTGTTCCCTGAGAACTCTTAGATTATTCTATTTAAATTTTGTATATCCAGTAATATGGATGTTTGTCTCGAATTGATTGCTTAAATTTGATTGGTGGTTACAATTGGAGGCGGATCTAATACTTAACAAGAACTTAGGTACAAATCTCTTACAAAGTGTATAGAAACGACCAGGTAAATGTAATTTATTATAGGGTTCTTACCCATGACTAACCTATAAACAACAACATTGTAAAGATGCCGCGTAGTAGCAGCTGTGAAACTATTCTTAACATAAAACTATGTTAGACGGCCGAAACTATGAATAGTTAGCTTTATTAGACAGTTACCGCCGAATTTGTAAGGTGCTATTTTAAAATTAGAATATAATAAACAGTACAAAATATAATTGTTCGGTACCCGACCCTTTCGAGTAAAGGTATACCGCCCGAACAAGCCCTATCAGGAAAATATTCATTGAAAATTAATTGAAGCTGTTTGATTTGTGCAGTAATATCCATTTCATTATTTTGGTTAAGTTGAATTGATATAAAATGCTGCTGAGGGAACTAAAACATGCTTACTCGTTGATCTCCAATTAATTCAAAATTTTACTTCGTTAGCATGGTCCCTATTCTATTAAGCATATTGAAAATGGTGACATATGGGTCTTATAAAGACAGTTATCATGTGTGTATGTAGGACATGTATGTGCTACACTTACGTAGAAAACAGGTCAAAGCGAAAGAAACAAAGGAAGTGAGAGTTGAGAGATACACATATATTCGTGCCAGTTGCAAGGAAATTAAATAAATATCAAACCACTTTCAAGTAGTACATAGTTAGACATGTGCAGGTCAAATTATTCCGTAATAAACTAACTCAACTATCAAACTTCCCAACATTCTAATGAGCGTTCACGAGGTTAAGAAAGTTTCACTTTTACTCATACACAGAAGAAGCGTTTGCATAACATGGCTTTCTCGAAACACCTATTAATACCTACACTATACCCACAGACATAAGAACAAGGTTAATATCGAGGTTTAAAAGAAAAGACGAATTTGAATGCAAAATGGAACAGAATTTGAGTTTCCTTAATATTAGATCAACGTGTTCGTGATTAGCATTAGATGTGCATATACATTCCATACTTCATAGCAACAAATGTAAGTAGTATACTTGACACTACTATGGAAACTAAAAGAGTGACCAGCTTGGTACTGCTTGTACGACAGCATCGTTGTGTATTGAATTACAAGTAGTACGAAATGTGCGACGACCCACTAAGTAGATATAATTATTCTCCCTAAATGCGGATGAGGATTACATTTATTTGTAGTGATCAATAATTACTGCCTACCCACATTTCGTCTGTTAGTCCTAATGGAAGTGAAACAAATCCGTAGATATTCCCTGTTGTAGAAGCATGTATCGACAAAATAAATTTGTATATATATTTAGGTAATTTAAAGGATGTAAGACATATTTACATTCACGTCTCAATTTCATATACTAAAAAGTCTACGGTTTAGAACTAACTGAACTAAAAGAGTTCTTACTTCTGCCACATCGATTTGGAAACGTTCAAATATACATTTTAACTCCAAAGTTGTCATTCTGAGTGCAGAAAATATAAAGGAAAATGTTAGTAGACATCTTAGCCTAACACTTGCTTTAAAATTTCCACTAAGGTTCCGATTTTAGACTAATTTAGTGAATAATATTAGTAGGTGTAGGTACAGGTCTACGCTACGCAGTAAACAATGGTGAATTTAGCTTGTTAAAAGTTACTAAAGCTCTGAAACAATCTTTAAAAAATCGTGACCCAAGAGATCGATTCAATTTGAAGAACTGTGATTGCTAATTAATATGATATAACTTCACAAAACAGTAATCGAATCCTATTTATTTCCAATTAGACCTAATTTATTAATGACTAAGCTCCATAGACACTTCGTACCTTAGTTCTGGGAACTAGCACGAATCCCCATCTAACATCAAATGCACACAAACACACACAATTCAGTTTTATCACTGAAATAAAATTACGGGAAAAGGATGGGATTGCGTGTTCGTTTCGCTAAATGGGTGTACCTCTATGAACCCACGTTCTGCTTCCTATCGGCCGGCCAGTTCAGCCCTTCTTGGAATCTATTACTTTTACAGCGCATGTCGTCGACCATGGTCTATGGGGGATGAGTGGGTGTCGGTAACGTGTTCTTGCGTAGTATGCATTTAAATGGCACTAATGAAGGCTTATCTATCTATCTCTATGTGTATATATAGAAATAGATACCGGCGTGTGCTTGTACACGTCCTCATGCAGGTACTACCAATGTGCTCGATATTTTTCAAAGGGGCACTAAAAACATGGTTGTGAAAGCGACGTAGGTGGGAGCTTTAATTAATTAATGTTGCCGTCGCCACTCGTCACCCGCCGCATTAATGTGGAGCTACCTGCGGTGCTTGAGTTGCCATGTAATGAAGCAGTAACGTTAATAAAGCTCTTGTGCCTTTACGAGATTTAGACGATGGCATCATCGTGTGAGATGATTATTCCTGAAAATGATTAAAGTATACTATGCATTTATTTTCGATAAATAAGTTAGAGTCCAACAAATCAAATTAAGGATACTGTGACAAAAAGTTAAGTATAAATCAATGTGTTTAGTTATATTCACAAAGCTCAAGGCTGTAATGCATTCGTACATAGAATGTAACAACCCGTACAGACGCAGAGAACTTCCGAAACGTAATTGCTTATTCACTTACACATACATATTTCAACAAATCAATTTCTGCGTCTACGACATTTAGGCAGCTGTTAAGTTTGTAATGAGATATGTAGCACAATTTGAATTGACGTGGTCTCCTCATTCCGCAGATAAACATGTCTTCAGCTTGACCACTATCACTAAGATATTAAAGCAAACGTAGTAATGGTCTATGTTGTTTGCCAATCCTGATAACCACATCTGACGCAACAATAGAAGTAGATTATATAAAAGATGCATATAATATTTCATTATATATTATACACATCTGTACCAACTCGTCATTAATGTTTAAAAAGATGAGTTCTATATCATTAAAAAAATCGATTAGTATTGAGAGAGAATTACTGGTAGCTTCCTAATTTCTAAATCGCACTATAGATAGCTTCAACACTGATTATAGTCACTTAATATAAATTTTTATAGTCTTTGGTGCGTCCCTAGTAATTTTTTATTTTTATTTCTTTTTTATTTTCTAAGAGAGCGATCCTTGGCCCACTCCATCGAAGCTCAATGGTTTTGCACCCTACGCAGTTTACGCCATTAGGTCGGTGTTTTCAGTAAAACCTACCAGATCGCTAATGAATATCCTTTTTATCTTCCTTTTGCATCGTAGCCCTAGACTTGTCGTCGCTTCCATCCAGGTCTTTCCCAGCTTTCCAGCTTGCGCTGAACACGTCCGGAAAATTTTTACTTCTGAGGAATTTTATGCACGGATACACACACGGATGCGTCCGGTGCTAAGCATTAGTTGTTCTTAGTCTGGCATTATCCATTTGCTCCTATCTGACATAGGTATTCCTTTCTGTCTAGCCCCAGAGTTTATAGGAAGCAAATAAGCCTTTCCACTGCAACAGACTCCCGCTTGCAGTACTGCAACTTGAAGCACAGTTCTCGGCCTGAATATAATGCAATTTAGGCGATAATTTCTCATCACCCAATTACAACATTAGGTAATCTACTGGAGACACGTCACAAACTTTAATGCTTACATGAATAGTGCTCCAGACGGGGTTCCTCGCAATATAATTACCTAATTCTAAGCTTTCTTTACTTATCGAACGAAGGCGAAATATTTGCGGGCTAAAGAACATAAAATATTCCTTATGGCAATAGTGATTGTTTTCCGTTTCTACGTTCATAGCTTCTTATGTATTATAATATAATATAATAATATTATAATATTTATGAGCAGAGAAGCATTATGCTCGCGTGAAATTTCCTACTTTGTAATTCTGCAGCATTGCTTGATTTCTGAAATACATAAGAGCCCATGTGTGTACACTTGCTTTGGTAAACTATCTTAATTTAAGACATGCAAAATTCTAAAAACAGAGTAAGAGTAGAGTAGAGAGTATATTACGGAAGAAAATCCTTATCGATAGACAACGAAGAACCCAAGACTAAATTTTCAGCCAAACAAGAATCTCATACAAACCTGGCAGAGGAACAGAGCATTCGATAAAATAAAAAGAGAAACACCGGAAATTTTATAACAGAAAACAGGTATTGTTTGGAAACAGAAAAGCACCGAAAACTGTCAGTAAATGACGACAGAGAAATCAGATATACTTGTATACTTGTAGAAATGGATGTAGTTAAAGTCCTTATTTCTCAATACCATCCCACTCCTGGAAAAACAAACGAACTAAATCCTTATGAGACGCTTACCAGTTTACCTTAAAATGAAGTTGAAGAGGCCTCTTCAGTGGAGGTGCCCTCATTTTGCCACTTCAAGGAGTTTCATACGAGGAATAAGCTGTAATTATTGAGAATAAAAAATGCGGTTAATATTTTCGAAGATTTTATTATAAATATGCTCAAAGTAATTCCCTTAAACACTGCTACATTTGACCACTCTTTCTTTCCGCTATGTAAAAGTTCCCAATCAATCTTCTTTCGGAATACCTTCAAAAGTATGAACAGCAATATCAATCTCCTCTTCAGGCGAAAACCTTTTATCATGCAAATTTTGTTTATGCCCAAAAAATAACCAAAACTCACACGCTGCTAAATCTTTTATTTTTTTCAGCCAGAAACTGGAGAGTTGAAACTGCCGTATGGGGCGATGGATTGTCATGGTAGAGAATAGTTCCCTTATCTGGAATATTATTTAACACTTCAGTGTACCACTTAGTTGTAACTGTCTTATGTCCATCTAGCTTAATTGCATTTACTAAGCCCGTATTTCTGATGAATACCGCACACATAACCTTTCTCATAGCTCGCTCTTTCTTAGTCATTGTAGAAGTCTTCCCAACTTTGTGAATCCATACACGACTTTCTTGATGGGTAGGAAGGTCGAAATAGGGAATATAAATTTCGCCACCTATCACTATTTTGGAAAAAATGGGGCCTGCCATTATTTTATAAATTTCAAGTTTCATGGCAAATTCTCACACGCTTTTTGGAAGTCAGAAAGGTGATGCGCCACAAAACGACTTACCAATTCTTTTAAATGCAGGCGATCGTGTATTATTGTTGTAACAGTTGAGGATCCAATCTTGAGTTGATGCTCTATTATCGCATAACTGGCTTTATTGTCCTCTTCAATTATTTTTTAACAACGGCAACGTGTTTGTCGTTAACAGCCATAGCAGGACGCCCTGCTCCTTTTAGGTGATGAACAGGATTCCTTTCGCGTTCAAATTCTTTATATCATCGGTAAATTGTAGCCAAGAAAGATGCTTGTTGACTAAAGACTGAATCTACCCTCTCTTTTCACTCATAAGGGCTTAAACCTTCTTTAAAATCATAGTAAATTATGTTTCGAAAGTGCTCTCTGGCTAATTTAATTTTATTTTTAAAAAGAGTAGCTGAGTTATAACAAACGTAACTTCAACAACTAAACGTCAAGTGGCAGCAAAAGTTGTTCTAATAAATGCCGTGATTGTTTTTCACAGTCGACTAGATTTTCTTATTCTCAATAAATTCAGCTTAACCCTCGTATCTGTCTTATACCATCCGATTAGTCCGTGGAATATACTAATTCTGATTGCTAATAGATAATTAATAGAAAAAAATTGAATTTTCTTTGTTTAAGGAAGGCAATCGTGCTAACATATCAAAACATAGCCCGATTAACGTCACTTTAAGTGCTGAAAAATTATACGAATGTACAGATGTGAATTCCTTTTCAGACAAACATACTGTAGTATCAAACATTCAACACTGTCACATCTCACGTCTCAAGAATATTTGGTTACTGTTTCACTCCAATATTTTGACTTATTTTAGTTTGAGGAATCAGAATTATAAAAAGGTAAAGAACCTAAGACTGATCGATATATTAATATGGATCACCAAAAGTCGGTAAAAGCGTTGAGGGAAAGATGCATATAACCTCCATCACTTATCCCCATACCATGATACTCCCCTTTTTTAAATAAATAGTGAATTATCTCGTATTCCAGACCCACGCGTAATCAAAATACGCCTGTGGTCTGGCGGAAGAGTGAATTGTGATTCACCACTGAATAATATGCTTCGAGCAATCACGTTCCTCCACCCCGCCGCTCACATTCTGTGGGCCTTGTTATAAGTTATAACCATTACTAATACAGGAGATATACCACTAGTATTCGGGTATATAGTGTCATGGTATGTGTATAGCTGATTTCTTATGGTTTTCGTTGACAACAGTTTTTCAGTAGCAATATCAAGCTCATTTCGGAGCTGGAGAGGAACTTGGCGTTTAGATTGTCATTTTTACCAGTCAATTGTTCAAGAAAGCAATCGTCTCCAGGTATTGCTAACAACAACCGAGCTTGTTCGTGCTTCGTTTCGAACCAGCGATGTAACAACAGCGAAATCACCTTCTGTTGGGAACATTTACATTCGAGCTTCGGATAAATCGTGATCTTGTTCTAGTTCGTCTATTCACATAAAAACTTACTTCCTGCACAAGAAAAGCAACATTTAGAAATCAATGTGCGGTTTATTACCCTTTAATATCTACCAACAACTTGGGGCACAAACTTCTTCATTCCTACAGTGAATTTGATTTGATTACTAGAATCCAAATGCTATGAAATAAATGTTCCCAAAACTTACATAATTCGCAATTGTCTTCTACCAGTAGCTTCGTTAATTGTTTTACAGTTATTATTATATGGTGCGGCCAGTGTTACACAAAATTCACGCGTACTGATTTTCTTCGACACATATTTCTCTAAAGATGACAGTCTAGTTAGATATGTATTTAGAAGTTCTCAAATTCTTGTGATACGGTGGGAACGATAAGAACCATTCTAATTAAATAATAATAATCTTTACAATTAATCTTACAAATACAAATTTGTTATACTTTCTACAACTAAAATATTGTGACTATATAAAACGTATTTATTGCAGTAAAGCAATCTGCGCAATAACGCATTGGGCTGCTTTATCTAGAACCTTTATTCACTACATCTCTGTATACAATGTTTTCTTGGGAGTTACTAGAAGAATACCACTCACTTAAAAAGTACTTGCCAACAGTATAGTCCGTGGCTTCTTGTTTTTGTTTTATTCTTGAGTCGAAACCTTGTTAGATAAGAGTGCGCTTCCAATTTTCGCTTTATATAAAATTTCGTGCGAGAAAATTGGAGAGCGAGTCGTTTTGATCAATCTCTTTATTAGTTTCTGAAGGAAATTTAGTTTAGCTCCAAATACTATCTGGAACGGCAACGCTGGATAAACGGGCCAGAGTAACTTGACCGACCGGTTATCGGTACCGGAATACCTCACTCCCGACGCAAATGCAATCCGCCTCCGCAGGATAATAAAATTTTTCATTGCGATTGGTTTTTAATACGTTGCATATTCCACCTTTTATTACTAAGTAAAAGTGCTAAGAGAAGTTTAATCAGCAGCATGTTTGAAATTGTTGTTCTTCATTGCTCTTACACACATATATATATATATATATATATATACATATATACAGGTGTACATATATGAAATGCGGATCTCCGACAACAGATGCACACCAATGCAGTTTGTGCTATAAAGATTTGACACCGCGCCATTTTGTTGTGTCATCCACAAATGTCAGACGCGCAAGAATGATAAATTGAAAAACTGTTTGCATAGTGTTGTGTTGTCGAAATTTGTATCCAACAGAGAGCATTTGCGGACAGCATTAATATTTTGTTTTCATTTGAAGAAAACTGCTGCTGAATCATACCGATTACATCGA
The DNA here is from genome assembly GCA_038088585.1 of Chrysina gloriosa. Taxonomy (NCBI): domain Eukaryota; kingdom Metazoa; phylum Arthropoda; class Insecta; order Coleoptera; family Scarabaeidae; genus Chrysina; species Chrysina gloriosa. Next base: position 41,628,748 of record CM076087.1, read on the forward strand.
GAAGCTTACGGTGAACATGTTCCATCGTAAAATACGTGTTAACGATGGTTTCGGCGTTTCAAAAGTGGTGACTTCGATGTTGCAGTAGGAACGTGGAAAACCGCTAAAAATACGAAGATGTGGAATTGCAAGCATTGTTGGACGAAGATGATTCGCAAACACAGAAAACAACTCACCGAGCAATTGGGCGTTAGTCAACAAGCTGTTTCCAATCGGCTACGAGAGATGGGAAAGATTCAGAAGACCGGTAAGATGGGTACCACATGAGTTGAACGACAGGAACATAGAAAGACGCAAAAGCACATGTGATATTTTGTAAAAAATCATGGGTAGACCCACGCGCACTATCCACATCGGCGGCAAGCCTGAATCGCTTTGTCAGAAAGACGATGCTCTGTGTTTGGTGGGACCAGAGGGGCGTGGTATATTATGTGCTGTTAAAACCCCTTTGACTCTTCTCACAAGGGGACCGCCAAGTATGGTACAAACGGATTTGAATGGGTCTAGGATATGTTGTGAGGGTATGTCCCCAGAGTACTAGGCTAAAAGGATTTGTTCCAATGGGCCTTGGTTTCCGAGAAAATCGAAGTCAAAATTCCTTGCGTACCTATTATACCTGTACATTTTGTACGTTGCCAAGCGAGTCAGCGTGGCGCGGGAATAAAGCCGCGTGGCTGGTATCCCGACGATCAGGGTTCGCTTGGTGGTGGTAGATCAACCATCAACAAAGACATACACATCAATCAGTGATTATATTACAGTTTTAACTTGAATATGGGAAAGACAATATAGATGTGGGAGTCTATAATGAAACTTCCGAAGCATTTGGCACATATTAACTTCTAATGTTCAGGACAAGAACAAAGTACCTTGGGAGTGTGTCGATGAAATGATGGAAGCAAAGTAAATACATATATATATATATATATATATATATATATTCCTTAAAGTTCTGATTTGAAATTCCAGCTTCTGAAGTTCAGCCTGGCCCGGATAGAAACTACTTTGTGTAATATCTTATTAAAAATAATCAACTACGTTGTGGAAATAAATTTTAAAAAATGTAAACGCTAATGAAGTATATTTTGTAAGGTAGATACGACAAAATATTATTAAAAAGAAGTTGTCCGTAAAGGAAAACAGTAATGATACAAAAAGTCTGCATTTGTAATGCAGTCTTTTAACACTTTCAAATCATTTGGATGCTTATACCAATACACTATTTGTTTTATTCCATCCCTAAAATGGAAATCTATCATAGTTAGATCCGGAGATCTTTGCAACGACAAAATGGGACTAACATTGCTTATCCATTTTTCTTGAAAACGTTATTAAGCCTTTTACATATTCGCAAGGTCGAGTGGGAAGGACAACCGTCGCGTTGAAAATATGAAAAACATCTTGCTTCGTGTTGTAATTCGTCTACAAACCAATTTAAAATATTCAAATAATTATACTGATTATGTTTTCTTTCTTGAATGAAATGGTCTAATGTTACTACAACGATAGGAAATAGCACAGCTAGCTCGTCTGCGTTTTTGAATATTGCCAACTGCAATTTCTTGCATAATGGGCATTATTATGTGTCCAATATCGATAATTCTGTGATGAAAATACACCATTACTTCTGATGATCGATTCATTTAAAGAAATAGTATTTTTATGGAAATCTCGTTACTCTCGAATGTGTTCACCTAAAGTAAGGCAAGTTCGGAATTCATCGCCCTTCTCTAATGTGTAAACAGATTGGACGTTATACGGTTTTACCTTATTTGCTTTATAAATGCATTGCAAATGTGTTTTACTAATGCTAGTCTCCCTGCATCGCCTTCTAAGTGACAGCTTGGCCTGTTCGCGTAATGAATCCAAGGCTATTAAAGTACGAGGGCCATCCAGTAAATAAGTTTCCCTATTTTTTTCTGCGAACGAAACGTTGTAAAAATTAGTAGTGTACGAAATGGTGACTAGGATGCGTTGGAAGCGCGTGACCTTCCACATCACGCTATTCGTACGCGCAAGTCCGTAGCGCTTCAGTTGCCATGGAGCTACCACTGGTGAACGTGTCCACGTGCGAACTCCGTTCTGTAATTCGTTTTTTCACGGCGAAAAATGAAACTGCGGTCAATATTCATCGCAATTTAGTGTCAGTGTATGGTGAAGGATGTATGAGCATCCAAATGGTTCGCCGATGGCGTTCATGGTTCTTGGAAGGACGGCAAAACGTGCATGATGACGAGCGAAGCGGCAGGCCCGTTGCTGCTGTTCGGAATGTGGTGGAAGCAGATCGCCGAACAATCATGTCAGATGTTTTGAATTTTCGCAAAGTCTGCGCAAGATGGGTCCCGCGTTTGCTCTCGGAAAATCACAAGCAACAACGGATGGAGGCAGCCCGAGCTTTCCTGGAAATGCATCGAAGAGATGGAGATCAACTATTTTCCCGTATTGTCACTGGAGATGAAAGCTGGGTGCATCATTCAACTCCAGAAACAAAACGACAAAGCATGGTGTGGAAGAAGCCCGAGGAAAGTGCACCAAAAGAGGCGAAGGTCACAATCTCTGCAAAGTTATGGCTACCGTCTTTTGGGATTGTAAGGGTGTTTTATTGGTTGACTACCTGCCCCCAAGCACTACGGTTAACGCTGCGAGGTACTGCGAAGTCCTCACTAAACTCCGAGCTGCACTAAAACGTAAACGTCCTGGACTTTTGTCTCGGAAAGTGTTACTCGTCCATGACAATGCTCGCCCCCACGCAGCTCGAACGACCCAAACGTTGCTGAAAAACTTCAAATGGGAAATTTTCGCACATCCACCTTATTCTCCGGATCTTGCCCCAAGCGACTTCCATCTCTTTCCAGCACTCAAGTTGCACCTTGGAGGCAAGCACTTTGCGAATAATGACGAAGTGAAGGCGGAGGCGAACCACTGGCTACGAAGACAGGACACAGCTTGGTACAACAGTGGTATCAAAAAATTGCTACAACGGTACCAAAAATGTTTGGACAGAAATGGTGATTATGTAGAGAAGTAGTCTATGAGTTGTATAATGAAAATAAAATAACTGCATAATTGTAAATAATGTTGTTTATTGGTTAAAAAATAGGGAAACTTATTTACTGGATGGCCCTCGTACTTAGACGACTTTCATGAAAAGTTCTTTGTTTTCGGTATCTTACGCACGCTGCTGGTGGTGAGAATTTTTTGAACGAGTTTGAATATTGTACAGTGGACTAATATTGTTGGAAGCTTCATCTTTACCTCTGATTAAGATTCGTTCTTGTGGAGTAAGCATTACTTTTGTGATAGACATTTCTATATTTGAGATCAATTCAATTTACTATTTTTAATTTCTAAGAGGACTTGAGTTATTTTAATATAAAATATGACAGAAATTAATTTCTTTCCCAATCAAGGCTGAATCAGACAAGATGAGATTTTAAGCCAAAAATTCAAGCAGTAATTAATTTATTCATTCGCCCATTAAAGGACACACTGTGTGCATATATATATATATATATATATATATATAATTAAACTAGGAGTATTATGTGCTATTACAGGATGTTCTGTTCAGAAATGCATAGAAAATATAAGCACACGTGTAATCTCTGTATACGCTGAGCTAATTGTTCACTTCAAGAACACAGTATTTGTATAGAAGGCAAACGAAATATGGGAAACATTATATCTATATGAGTAAACAAATTAAGCCGCTTGTACTCTCGCAAAACAACGTCTAGCATTCGCGTATGTAAACAGTCGTTGTTAGTAAGAATACTCAAGTATGCCAAATGATCCACTAAGCAAGCGCTCCGTGTAATTACATCGATTCATTTGAAACAATGGAGGAAATTGCCTGCTTCTTGTTTCCGTTCCTGCAATATTTGTGATAAATACTCCCTAATTTATTTCTCTTAAAAAATTGAATTTTGGACATGGCGCCCCATAGCCACTCGGAAGAAATAGCAAGCGACGTCCCGCAATTAGCACTCTGATAAATTATATTTCTGCGCCCACTTAGTTAGTGTTCATCTCAATAAGATGTAATTTTCTTTTTTGAATATTTATACGCAAATTCTATGCATACCTATGAGTCTGTGACGCTACAGACCTCTAAAAGTAACAGGGTTTGTCAATCAGTTGTGTAGAACTACGATTTATCTAACAGATCTTTTCCTACAAAATCTTACAGATTGGCTTATAGATTCTGACAGATATGTAGAGAATTTTCCTGTTAGCACCGAGTGCTATAAGATACATTTGGAAATATGGACGAAATAATACATAATACTAAGACGTTGTGAAGGGCGCCACCGCTATATATAAGCTGGACGTCTTTTTGATTCTATGACCAAAAACAATTTCGATAAAACTCGAAATTATGGAATGGATAAAAAATTTAGACACCTTGGTTCGCTTTCAAATGGTTCTTCATCTCTAGCTTAAATGTGGATTGGTTAGAAGATACAAAAAGCGGGTTATTTCACGTTATAGTTTTTATTTAATTAAAACTCACACAGGCTCCTTGTTTGGTCACTTCTTCTACTGTGAGATGTATTAAGTGTTTGACACATTTTTCTGCTTTTAATGAATGTTGAAGTTTCGGCTGCGGCATTTTAATTGGTGAAGAAAATTACATTAATTATGCTAACGGAAGGAGTAGAAAGCAAGAGTATGTACGCTCAATATAAACCGGAAATAGCGACTACATTTGTAATTAGAACTCCATTACAAAAATGCCTTCCTTACGTGCGAATAAGATAATTAATATACTTACTTAACCTTACTTTATTTGGACACTACCGTTTTATTACAACGTTATATTTTCTAATGGAGACAACCAGGAAATTATGCTTCCGCGTCGCAACGAGTGCCAAAATCCCAGATTAAACAGCAAGATTTCACTTCCACCACTGTTAATGGGCGCTAGCGGGCAACAGAAACACGTCTGTATGTCTACGTTATATTTTAATTACTTCCACGTCTGTAGACTCCCAGAACCGACATGTTAAACCGGCGTAAAAAGAAGAGCAAAAATAAAAAGAACAGGCGCAGAGAAAAGGAGGAAAACAAGGCATAACGAGGGAAAAGCTATACGCTCCGGTTCATCGTTCTTCGTTTGTGTGCAGGTGAAGCTCGTCATTTTCTTGTTAGTTTGGACGTCATTGTGGAAACGAAAGAGCTCTCGCGACAACAAAACAATAGCGCACACATGATACCGTGCGCCAAAAAAGCGTAGTCGAAATGTAAATATGCTAGCTTTGTTTTTTTTTCTGTTGTTCGTACACGGCATTAAAACAGTTAATGAACCAGATATGCGTCCGCTTCGTGTTCATCTTTTCATGCGATATGAGTAATTGCTACCGTTTGCAACTTTGCCGAACGTCAATGTGGATTGAAGTTCTTACAAACTGGCTTGATGGTGTTCAAATGGTTTAAAATAATATTTATAACTTCACATATAGTCGCGTAGAAGCAAGGATACAGAAATGTGACTTATCGAAAAGTTTGGTGTAGACCATCAAAGAAAAGAAAAATCGCAGATCGACTAACGTTGCATAGATTGTTTGTTTGCTTCACAATAGTTGCAAGGACGGTGGTGTAGTATAGCCTATACTAACTTCTGATTGCTAATTCCATTCCATATAATTATTAATTGAACTTGCTGGCAATTGCGATGTTAGAGAAATACTTGTGTCGATTGCATTAATAATTACGCACTCTGTAGAAGATAGTATGGCTATAACATTGAAACATTGAATAGAATAAGGTTGGGTTTAGTGAAATTTGCCCAACACCAATATAATTTTTGGTATTGATGGATAGTAACAAGCGACTCTGAATGGTGTGAGTGCAAAACTCCATCAGCATTCACCACAATCATTATAAAAGGAGCAGAATAAGAACCAATTTTCCAGCCAACATTTTTTTAACTTCTCCCAATTGTTTTAAATTACGTCGGTTTAACTTGCTTGCGGATTCATAAGCAAAAATGTGTCGGTAGAGCAGTATCTCAACAATTATTCACTTCCGCTTGACGAACTTGCTGAAGTAAAAGTACCACCTTACACGCAAAATCATTCCCTTCAATTACTCAATTATTCGCAGATTAATCTTCGGTTAATTAAGGAAGCTCATGGAAAATAAGTGTGGCAAGTTAATTAAACAGATACCGCTGGCGCGCACCATTTCAAACCCGCCGTTCTGTTACCAGTTTGCTTCTCCGTTTCTCTATCGCACACACTCACACACCGGGCCAGCGTATCTGAATGGCTAATTAATTGAAGCACCTAAAATTGCCGGCAACTATGCCGGAAACTTTTTGACAAAATCTAACATTCGCAATGCGAATTACTCCAACGCTTTGTTAAACTTTTTACTGTCTGCACTCTGCTTAGAGACGATATTAAATTTTCATATTCCAGAGTAATCAACGGTTGCATCGTGAATTTTCAGCAGGTCGATTATCCAGTTGTAAAAAGGGAAATCCACCTCCACCAGTTTCTACTTTGACTTGTCCCGTTATTTATTGGAAGCAATGTGGACAATTTACAAATTAAATTATGAAAAAGTCAACAAATATGATCTGTGATCAGGAATGTATCATTTTGCTTACGAAAAAAATCAGTATGCATATGTGTTTACACTTTGTCTATTTTAAGCTATTACCTACTTCATTGTTCTGTCGTACGAGTAAAGACTATCTATTCATTTGACTATCTTTCTCAAGTGCTGCCGGTGAGGAAAGAAGTGCGATTTGTGCTTGTCTCAGTTACAAAGATCTATGGACAAACATTGATGACGATAGGTAAAAACCCTAAATGGTAAATAATAAAAGTGTATACCTGTAAAAATAGGTTTATGGGTATTTCACGTTTTACATAATTGCGTTTAAAGTTACCAGTTATTATCAAATAAATTTATTTTTTAAAATGAAGTCCGTTCCTTAGGTGGCTATGTGGCCCCTTCGAAATCACACAGAAATTTGGATCTGTATTTTTACGGGCACCAACCATCAGTACGACACGGACTGCCCACCCTTCTCGAGTAGTAGTACATTTAACTAACTATGTAGTTATGTGACCTTCCTAAATCGTTATGTTTCATAGTATTGGTGATAACGTAGTTCTGCGACGTTGGCCCTAATTGATACATAATTATAGTTCTCTTACTCTCTACATAATAAACTTATCTAACACACCAACTTCCCATGTTAGATACTTCGTAGTATTAAATTTCATAACGTATTATTATTCTATAGCATGACAAGGAACGTAATACTAATATTCACGCCTAATTATATACCAGGCACGATAATCTTTCATTTAAAAATATGAATATATATGTATCTACTCCTTTTTCTTACTGAATAAGCTTCTAAATATTCTCAGCTTTTGTAGGTGAAATAAAACAAATTTGGGATTCAAAACCTACATTTCGAAACGTTCTTTAATAACGTCAGTGAAATATAAGCATATCTGTAAACAACCAATCGTGTTTATTTGCGTACTTTCAACATAATAACTAAAGAATAGGATTTATTGATATATGTATAAGTTCTGCAACCAATTTATACATCAAATAGTTTATTTTTATATGCATCTGCACATACGAGGTGCGGCAAAAGAACGAATTTTTTTATTTATCAGCGTATATTAAGCAGTATAACGAAATTAGGGTTAAGAACCTTCACAATTGGTCCCTTCTAAAGCGATTCCCCAAGAAAGTTGCCAATTCGAAAAACAGCCTTGGAACTGTTCTGAAGTTATCTTCTTGACAACCATCGCGGTCGTCTGGATCTCTTCAACTAGTTTGGAACTGGTCCTCTTGATCTGATATTTCATTTTCACGAGAAAGAAGAAATCGCATGCGATAGGGCCAGGGCTGTATCGGCAAACAATTAACGCTGAATGCGACGGCGCGTGATCCAGCAACGATCCTTTCAGTCGATGCCGGGGAAACGCAGGCCACCATCGTTCTCAAATGCCTCAAACGAGGTAGAACGCAAAACTTACTGCTTGACTAGCAGGTCCAAATTCCTGATAAATCACTCCTTGGATATCCAAGCTTTCCGTTAGTCGCGGCTTTCTTTCCGGCACCCACCGACTATCCTGTCTTTTAGTCTCAAGATCTTACTGGAAGACCCATGACTCATTTCGAGTCACAATTGTTCCTAACCACTCTCATCACTCTCTTTCTTTGCACATCGCCAAACGTTGTGCTCTTCAGTCGTCGGTGACTATTTTGGGAACGAATTTTGCGCACAGTTTTCTAATCGCTTAATCGTCATCCAACATGACCCGTATTGTTTCTTTATTTGATATCTAGTGATAACATGCGAAGCGTGATCGACGATCGCTGTTCACATAAGCACGCAAACACTCCACATTGCGATTTATGTAGGTTATTGTACTTTCTCTGACATGGTCATCAACGGATCCTCGGTTATTTGTGAAACGGTCCGGCGATTTTTAAGCACGTGCTTTTGATAAACATTCTTTGCCCTAAACGGCTTGCAATTTGCGCAAAAATTAGGACTGGTGGTTTTCGGCCTCGTTCGACCAGACATTTGATGTTGACTCGTGCCTCATTTCTTCAACCGAGGGGACTCAACACTGCAATCTTAAAAACTAGTACATTGGTAATGACAAAAGCAATTGCTTTCAAATTTACAACACACATTGCGTAAGGTCTACCGGATGTAGTGAAATAGTTGACACCGCGTTAGTGTTGCGCTCTCAAGCCGGAACAAAAAGTCTCGTTATTTAATTGGGGCAACTCGAATATGCAAAACGTACATTCAAAATGCATCCTTATATTCAAAAATCTTTGTCGATTCTATTAACAACTTTACTCAAGGATTAAGCAAAACACCCAAAATATCTAGCCAAAGGTTTCGTTTTTATGAAATTCAAACGTAATTTTCATAAATTACTACGCACGTTAGTCAAATTTTGAATATCGCTTCTCAAATTAATGGTTTTAATGTCCTTTTGTATATTTTTATTTATCACGATTGTCTTTTCTCATAATTGCGCTTCTAAAAGCAAAGCAATGGCCTAAATCTCTGCAGCATTTTGTTACGGCGGTCATGGCACTAAAGTAATTATTTAAAGGATATTTATGATTGTACAATACTTTTTTAAATACTTTAAATACTTAGTGATCAAGGTAGTTATGTACAATTTTTGCTAAAGCGTTCAGTGAAGTATTCAATACGGAGTAAATACAAAATCCTTTCAATACAGTTCAAGTTCTAACTCTAACTTTCCATTACTCCTATCATTTTCATCTGTAGAGATACGTAATGTGTTAAGTATATTTTACTCTTTCGTTATTCAGGTTAATAGGAGTGGAAAAAGACGAGAGAATAAATGGAAAGTAGGATGTTCTGGGCGACAGCATTTCCAATCAACTTACCATAATATACCGTGTGTCCCCAGATTGACTTCACTATAGGTATAATTAATCCAAAATTTTGGAATCTCGTTTTGATGTTTTGGGATTCCGGCCTGCTTGGTCTGAAAAGAATTTTATGCACATTTTTTACTTTTTAAAATCCAATATGGCCGTGACAACTGAGAAAAAATCATTTTATGTTGAAGTAAAGCGCCATTTCGGTCAATAATACGGCAAATTGTTATTAAGAAAAGTTGTTCAGAATAGGAAATTGTGTCCATATGCAAAATTTCACAAATATCGGAACACTTTGATTAAATCAGTATTTGATGTGTCAACTATGTATTCTGTAATAAGTTGTCAAAAACATGTATGTTTCTACTTAAGTACTTTATTAAAAAAGAAAATACATGACAATTATTCAATGTGAGTTCCTCCACGATCGGCACATCGTTCCACTCTAGCCCGAAACTCCTCAAATACTTTTGTTATGCTTGTTGCGTTAATTTCATCTATAGCATCACTGATTTTCTGTTTTAATAATTGAAGGTCATCATGAAGATCGCATGAATAAACCTTTTGTTTCAAGTATCCCCATAAATAAAAATCTAAAGGGGTCAAATCAGGCGATCTGGCTGGCCAATGCATTGGACCATATCGTCCAATCCACCTTTCGTGAAAGTGCTGGTTCAAAAAATGTGTTACAAGATGAGTTGAATGTGCTGGGCATCCGTCTTGTTGAAAATAAAAATTTTCTAAATTGACGTCTTCCATAGCAGGTAAGAAAAATTTTCGAGCATGTCCAAATAACGATGTTGGTTTAAAGTAGTATCGAAAAAGAAAGGACCAATAATTTTATCGTATCTTATTGCACACCATACATTGACTTTCTTATAATGTTGACTGTTAGTTATTGTACGAAAATGTGGATTTTCATGAGACCAGTATCTACAATTTTGCGAAGACACGACGCCATTTGTTGTGAAGGTAGATTCATCCGTAAAGATTATTTTTTTATAAAAATATCTATCTTCCAAAATTTTTCTCCAATCCAAAAACAAAATAGCAGTCGATGACCATCGTCCCCAGCTTCTAATTTATGATTGAAAATGGGTTTAAATGGTCGAATTTTATTTTCTTGGAGAATTCTGTGTACGTGCGATTTACTTATTGATAATTCAGCAGACCGTTTTCTCAATGATAGCCGGTGATTAATATTTACGGAATCTCTAACCAACAGTGTAGCAGCATCGTCATGATCATGAACCATTTTCTTTTTCTTTACATTAACCACGCTTCCAGTTTCCGTAAACTTTTTACAAGGTTTTTAATCCATTAACAGAAATTGTCACTATTGGAAATTTCTCATGAAATTTATCAATAGCATGCGAATAAGATGCTTCTCCCAACCCATAACACTTGGTTAGATAAACACGCTGTTCTAAGGTCAACATTTTAAATTAGGAAACTAACGAACAAGTTATTCACAAACAATAAAAGATAAATAATTGATTTCAAACAGATTATTTTAGATATCACTGTAATCTTAGTGACAGTTAATAATAATGCATTTCTTTTATTTACACAGAATACTTGTTTGTGTGGTTGCTGTGCAAGACCACAAATCAAATACTGATTTAATCAAAGTGTTCCGATATTTGTGAAATCTTGCATGTGGACACAATTTCCTATTTTGAACAACTTTTCTTAATAACAATTTGCCGTATTATTGACCGAAATGGTGCTTTACTTCAACATAAAATGATTTTTCTCAGCTGTCACGGCCATATTGGATTTTAAAAAGTAAAAAATGTGCATGAAATTCTTTTCAGACCAAGCAGGCCGGCATCCCAAAACATCAAAACGAGATTCCAAAATTTTGGATTAATTATACCTATAGTGAAGTCAGTCCGGGGACACACGGTATGTTGCACTGGGTAAAATAAAACAAAAACAAAAAATTTTTTACCTGAAACCTCAATATTAACCAAAGGGGCATAGTCTTTGGAACATCATAAAAACCGAACGTTAAATTCTTCCGACACATCCACAGGATAAATTTGCAAAAACTATATTGGAGAACAGATAGCTAGACAGATAATATTCAATCTAGAAAGAATTATACGAGAAAATTTTGACATTTTGTTTGTAGCAGTAGAGAATTAGGGAGGCTTTACAAATGTACATCATAGTATCAAACAATATCCAGATCTTTTTATTTCGTCAACAAACCATAGATCGTGGTAAATGTCATTTTATTCCGTAGTATAGTTTTCACGATCACATAAAATTATTATGCACTGTTTAAATAAACGATTGAAACATAGCCTACAATACAATGTTCTACATAATAAAAGATAGTGGATCTACATAGATAGATATGTAACATTGGTACACAAACATATCACAGGTATGTTAATTTTATTAAAGCGAACAGATGCATTGTTTTGTTTGCGTGACACAGAGCATCGACTTTATTTCAGTAATTGATTAGCCAATATGGTTAATTGGCCCTCATTCAGACATCAATACATGTGTATGATGTAGAATGACGTTTTGCGGTTATGCGCTGGCCGGCTTTCCATTCCATTTTGATTCCGAAATACCGAGCAAATATTGGTACAATTCGGCCAATACATTCCATACCTCTTAAATTCAGCATAACACGTATAGCGTTTTAATGAATTTTGTTTCTCCAACCTGTAAGTGACCTAGTGTTTCCACAAAACTCGAATTATTAATATTCGAATATGTAATACAATCAGGAAATTCTAGTAGTTGTGGTAAAAATACTCAAGAAAACCAAACTGCGTGCCTCTACAATCAAACTAGAAATATAATGTCCTCTTAATTTGAAATATTTTACTATTTTACATCCCCGATTAATATTAGTCGTTTCATAAATAGAGCGTAATTAAATTTGCTAATTCATTCAGTTGACAAAATCTTCTTTTAAAAATTGCAACCTGTTAAGAAATTGACTTTGGAAGATACACTTAAAGGTTACAGAATACTTTTCGTGTAGTAGCTTACAGTTTGCTGATAATCTGAAAACTTCCCACGCACTTGTTTACTTGTCTACTTCACTTGTTTATTGTTATCTCGTCAATTCGAATGTTTATCAGTTAGTAGCAATGTAAATTCCAGCGCCGTCAGTTTTTGCACTATGTACTACCTCTAGTCATTCTTAACTTTTCCTTTTGCCTTTATCCTTGTTTTTCAGCCGTCGGATTCAAAACTTAACAAAATCTAATTATTTAATAGGTACTAAAAGTTACCTGCGTAACTCTATATACGGAGCACTAATTTAAAGTGCTCACACAAATTGGATGGTTCTACCACTAACATCGAATCAAATTCTAAATCGCAACCCCGACACACATAATTAGATAGGAAACGGTTATTCGAAAACCGAATTAAACGTGCGCCTCACTAGAAGTGCAATACTGTGCATTAAACGCTGACAGACGACTAACTCCTTGCAACAACTCTGCACCGCTTCAATTTCTGCCGAGTATCTGCATAACAATAATTGTATCTCTATCTGTGTACAACATTTATATATATTCCTGTCACATACATTTACAAACATTTAGAAAAAAATAAAACAGCTTGGCATAAGAAGCGACACAAGCATCCTTATTGAAATAAAGTTAAAAATTAACACTTGAATGAACTTGCTCCATCCAGTTTCGTTTTCATCGAACCATTTCGCCGAACACTTTGTAATTAAATATGGAAACGAAACCCAACTTTTATTGGAGCTGTTTGGAGGGAGAAGTCGTGCCAGAAATGAAATTTTGTCTGGCCGGCGTGAATCACTTGGGCGGAAATTAAAATTTCAATTGAAATAATTTTATATAGATACTTAATTGCTATTGGAGGATAATTATATCCCCTAGCATATGAATTGAGATTCTAATTAAGACTTGTTATCGCAGCAGGCAGAAATAAAATTTTCCCTCGCTGTATCGCTCTTAACGCTTCGAATCTAGAAGTTTCTATTTCTTATTCTGGGCGCTCGTTCTGCATTTCTGCGGGACTACACTAGCCTTATTCCTAGACAAAAGCAACGGCTGCAGAGAAATAGCCAACTTCATTACAAGGTAATTAATTCTAATTGTAATGCTTTATTAACAGTGAGTATTTGATTGTGCATAAAGAAGTGTTCTGATTCAATCAAAATCTAAAACTCCCAAAACTTTTGTCTGTACTGTTAGTGTAGTTTCAAAAATTTTGCATGAAGAGATTTGCTTATACATCGAAATTAATTAAATCCACTTGCCCGCAGTTACTTAATTTTAGCTAAAAGTTTCGAATCTGACATTCAATCCACACTACTTCGTAGTTTCACTTCCCATTCTAAATTAAATTTCGTACTGTATCTACCCAGACGAGTAACATTGCCCATTGCGTGTACATACGTATTATACGTAGTTATGAAATTAATTCTTAACATATGCTTGGTAACGCGAATTCATTCGCTAAAAGACTTTGTTTATACTGATCTTTGCGAAGACATTGAAGATCGTGGTTACTGATCTTTGAAGATTTGCAAATCCGCTGTATTGTTTCCCTTCTACCAATAAGGAAAAGGAGAGCAAGCCACATGGTGCTAAATTATAGTATAATAAATACCGAGAAATTCCGAGTAATCCACCACTAAACTTAACTTTTACTCAAGTGCTGCATGACAATGGTCAAAGGATTATTGTACAGATTGTATATCCACCAAAGCTCCGCACTTTTGGTAAAATGTATATTATTTCTTCCAGTTCGATTCCAATCATGTAAAAGAAACACTTTTCTGTTTTCTTTCAAGATATCACGTCCCTTGTGTGACGTAAGGTTTGTGAATTCAAGTATGTGGATAGCCAAATTTTTTAACGGTTTTCATAATTACCTTCAAGTCGCTTAGATTAGATTAGAACCATTTAATAAGTTATAAGATGTATTAAAGAATGGGGGACATTTTCATATCTTCCTTTAGTATTACTTCTTTAAACATTATTTCAATATTTTACTGGCAAACCAACCCAAGCTGTTAAAATAAAGTAATTAATGAAGACTGAACTACATCATTCAAGTGCGAGCATAATTTTTGTCATTACGCTCCACCATTTTATTTCAACAGATGTTCTAATTAAACTACCAGTAGTTGGAACACCGAATCTCGTTCCTTACATATTTTAAACGTGGTACACAGCGGAATGCTTCTTGACACACATGTAACAGCTAGAAACGGTTCTCAACCTAATAGCCTCTTGAAGTTATATTGCGCAGTTTCGACTTTCTATTTTGTTTTGCTGTTTCACCCCGATCCTGAAGTAGTAATAATTTCTTTAATTTAATTGCTTTAATGCGACCCGCTACATTCCAGTCTTAATAAGAAATTTATTAAATTACGCTCTAGGAAACGACGTATATACACACCTTGACGCGGACTTATTTATTATAATGGCATTTTCTACAAATGTAGGTTAAGATCTAACTATCGTTAAATCCTTTGTTAGTAATTAGTAACTACTGCCAGGGTATAAAGCATTTGCACAAAGAAATAACTAACCATGACGAATGTTCCAATTATAGGAGGGATGTTCTTTCTTCAACCTCCAATCGTACAGTATGAAGACCAGGCATGCGGCAGGTGGCTGGTGAGCCTATTGGTGGCTGCGCATCTTGCCCTTCCACACACTCTGTCACTGCCTAGTCCAACACTCCATTTCTTGTTGAATTGCACTCACGTAAACATGGCTGTCCCCATTGATTCTCCCGCAAAGTGTTAATTGCAAAGTGTTATTCGTTTCTTGTAGGCAGAAGGGAATAGTGCAGCGAAAATTCACAAAAATTCACAAAAGAAGAGGCATGCTGACTTCTGGAATTGTTCTGATCCATGACAATACCCGTCCTCACACTGCTCGTGTAACCGAACGCCTCCTTGAGCAATTTCAATGGGACATTTTCGAACACCCACCATATAGTCCCGACCTAGCGCCAAGTGACTACCACCCTTTTCCTGAACTGAAGAAGTGATCAGGAGCTCCAAGAAACCATCACAACTCACTTCAAATCATTGGCGGCAACATTTTATGAAGAGGGTATTGCAAAACTTGTTCACAGATATGACAAATGCCTCAATCGTCAAGGTGATTATGTAGAGAAGTAACCTTTTTTAACCGACTTCCAAAAAGGAGAAGGTTATCAATTCGTCGTGTATGTTTTTTTTTATGTTTGTTCGCGCATAACTACTCAACGCATTGACCAATTTTAATGATTCTGAGTGCATTTAATACAGCGTACATCCAGAATGGTCCCATATCATCTTGAGCCGATATCGAATTAGTGCTGGGCTAATATTAACAAAAACCAACAATAACCGACTTCTTATTATATGTGTGGTACATCGGTGTTAGCAACCCAACAAGCAGACGTGCCCGACGGGAAGGATCAGGCACAACGAAGCGGCAATTGAACTCGTATTCGTTGGTCGTGTTATTTTATATTTAATCTGTTATCGGAAGTCACATAAAGTAAACTATAGGCAATTTTACCGTCGAAAAAATATGTTCGCTAGCATTACGAGAACAGAGTCGACTTAAAAAAAGAAGTTGCTACAAAAATATTTCATATAAATATTATTTGTGCATTAAAAAATTTGACGTTTCTGGGACAGAAATAAAAATATATACTTCAATTTTAGTAAATCCAAAGTCGTAGTCCTATTTATTTTTAAAAAGATTAATACAGAAATTGAGGTTTACGACAGGTCAATCTGTATTATCTTTTTTCCTATTCTAATTATAAAATATGTTCAATTCAAAATTGGTATCTAATTTATTCCTAGGTTATGCGAAAAGTAAATAAGTTAATTTTGAAATACAAGGGAATCGAAGAATTACAACTGCAATGTAAATGTCCACTTACGATTTTTTTCATACGGTCGGCCGCCTTTGTTGCTCTTCCCATTATTAAATAAAAATATGAACGCAAACAAAACAGTAAAAAGTATGAAATAAAAAATTTTTGAAAAAAAAAAATTAAACCGACTTCCAATTAAAGGCAACAACCGAAAAAGCAACATACAATAATTTTGCTCTAAACGGAAAAAAAAAAATCTCTTATTTATTTTATTTTATTATTTCTTACCTAGAACGGATCAAATTGAACTTTTGGGAGTCGGCGCCAAACATTGATATATCCAAGATATTCGTAAATAATAATATCAGCATATGTATATTAGTAGTATAGTAGTAGTATAGTAATAGTATAGTATCATAATATTTTATTAGAGATATAAGGAGTGTTTTCTGTTGTTTTAATAAAGAAGGTAAATCATAGGTGTTATTTGCTTGCATTTCGTATTAATAGTGTATGATTGTTATTCTTTCTTTTGAATTGTATTTTGGGACTCAAGTTTTTAGGAAAATAACGTCGACGTGAGCTTTTACTTGATTGCAGGTATGTAACTTGAGTAAAAAATACGTTTAAGTAATAAATACATATAGAGAATGCTAATAACAAAACGTGACAGAACGGTAATTCCGTTAAATTTGGATATATATAGACTTGAGTAACGTATAAGATTGCATATGAATACAAAGAAAATAATTTGGCTCCCGAAAGTTAAATTTGATCCGTTCTAGGTAAGAAATAATGAAATAAAATAAATAAGAGATTATTTTTTTCTTTTTAGAGCAAAATTATTGTATGCTGTTTTTTCGGTTGTGGCCTTTAATTGGAAATTGGTTTAATTTTTTTTTTTCAAAAATTTTTTATCGTACATTACTGTTGCTAGTAGAATCATTTTTTTAAATTCAGCAGTTTTCCCGTTATATCCCATCGGAGGTTGAAAAAGAATAGCCCCTGTACATATAACTGACAATAAACTCGAAACAAATATGTATCAACAATAGCCAGATAATCGATACATGCCCAATTTATACTACGATTATTAGCTTTGACTGAAGATAATGCTTTCATTTTAGCCCACAACTTTAGATGTCGATTCCAGCTGTGGGGCTGATTGGTGAGACCAGATCTTGGACGCTCGTCACTTCAGGTTGCGGAAATAATAACAGCAGTCCCCAATAACAGACATGCATAATTAAAATTTGACTTATGATACATTCTCCCAGAAGCCAAACAGATATAAATTTGTGAGTACAATAGATATTTGCATAATACCGACAAACACAGATACATAACCTATTCTACTACTAATTGTAAGTGCGCTATTACAAAGCGATGCTGAAAGATTTAATCAAAGTGTAGACAAAAGCCTTTATGTGAAAAGATCGAAACAAAACACGATAGGTGCATACACACACACATCGACAGCTTTTACTTGTTCACAACGCGAACACGTAGCTGCTATATTGTGCAGCTACGAAGTCGAGCGTATTCACCAACTAAATGTAGACTCTAAAGCGCACTACTCATATAATCCAATTAAAATCGACCACAGGGGACTCGTACATGACTGTTATCTACCTAAGCTACGAAACCATTAATAATTTATGTATTTAATACGGAGATAAACTGTTCCTTATTTAATTTTGTTGCTCGTCCGACGGTGACCGAATTGCAAACGCGCCCCCTGGGGTACATTCAGCATCTGCATTATAAATGCCTCAGTATTGCACTCGATTAATATTATAATTACCCTCTATATCACGCGCAATGTACATGAGTAAAAAGTAGAAACCTAAGTCAGAGTTATTCAATTTTTGTTAATAAAATTAAAATACTAAGATATAAACGAAATACACTCGATCAGAGAATTTGTTTTCTATTTGACCTATAGTGCTAGAGTTAATCGAAAGATAAATATCTGTTATTATATATACAGGCCTCTTCCCTTTATCGTACAATATAGGGCTCAAATAAGCAGGACAATGACAACGACGTGCCTGACGGTCATCGTCGATCGGCGTTCGGATAACGGTGAAATCGTCAATCGATGGGTGGTTATCGGGAAATTAACAAAAGACGAATTAAAATATGTTCCGAACTGTAGTTTGTACTGCTTATTCCCGTCTAATCCCAACCATAAGTAAATCATGACTGAAGCCAATCTCGCGGCCCTCTTACTCCTCAGAGGCTGAAAAGCAACAAAAGAAGAAATGTTTCCTTTATAAAAGCGGTTTAACCGTTTAAGAACGAATATTTTGTGTATTACATATGACTTACTAGTTAATCGCATAATTGGTTATATAAATGTTCAACTCGTTATATTCGTTGTGTAAAAACAATACAACTGTATGTTTAAGTATGACTACTTCATATAATATTAATCACACACATTTTTAGTTTCAGATATTCAGATATATTACTGCAACTGGCCACTATTTAATTTTCCAAATCGGTATCGTAAGACCCCTTTTCCTTTATTCTGTTCTTTTTTTATTAAATCATCGTCGCCACCTTTATTATTATCAGTTGTAATTGCAATAATTTATAAGACTTCAGGAGTTACAATGTATTCGACTCTCGGGGAGGTTAAGGTGAAACGACCTAAATTTCGCTAATATCTTTTATTGCTTCTACAGAATTTATTATTAATTAATTATTTATATCAAAAAATTTGTTCTTTTTTGTCAAGTAACATCCGTCATTTAGGAGATGCACTCTTGAACTAAAGCATCCGAAAACATTTATGAAATTTTGGTGACTTTCCACACCTCCTAATATACTTTTATCGTGGAATAAACAAACCCAGAAAAGAATATCAAAAAGTGATTGTAAAAATCGACAAATTACAACACACAAATTTGACCCCAAATGATGGTGTTCTAAATGAAAGTTTATAGTATAGTATTAGTGTATATAATGTGTGAGAAACAAACTTTAACTTGAGCTCATTGCATTTCCAAGAAGTCAGGCATTGAAGTTGGGATGAAAAAGGAAGAAAAGGTTTCTTTGTTAGTTTTGCTGGCTATGCGGGAGTAATCTTAATACATTGACTTTGGTATTTCCGGTTGTGACATCTATACATGTACTTGTAACGATATGTGATATATAAGAAAATCAAAATGTCAGGCTCAAAATGAAATGAACGTTATCTGCATGATATGTTCCTCATACTTGTGCACGGATGTGTCTGAGGTTGCTGATGTTGGATACGTATTTAGAACACTAGAATTCAAAACGTAGGATGCAATAGTCAACGCCAGTTAGCTTCCGTTTTCACATATAGATACGTTAGACTTCGGTATTTTTATGAACGGTCTATTCCACATAAAGTTAAAAAAGGCGTATCCAATATGGCGATCGAAATTCATGGAAATGTCATTTACCATTCATTCAATACAATTGCCAAGAATATTCACGTTCACGTTATATATGTAGGAGGCCTTTCCGCGAATTTAGACCGCCATTTTGTATTCCCCATTTTGAATTTCATCATTATAGGTGTGTATTCATCATCGGCAACCTTGAACACATTTATTTAGAAGCTTTTACAACATACCACTTATTTCATCCATCTCTAACCCTTTTGTTGTCTGTTTGACTTCCTTAATCCTGGTTGTCATCTTGGGCGAGTCATTTTAGTTTTATGTGAAAGCCGTTTTTTTCTTATAAGTAGAAATCTCAAGGAGGAATTTAAGCCCAAAACAAGTACTGCGGGTCCATCTGAATTTTGGGTGAAAAGGTAGCCTTTTGATAAAGAATGCTAAATTATATAAACATTTCTACATATGTACATTGAAAAATAACAAGCCCAGTGCACTAGCGCCGCTCTCATAGCCGATAAAACTATCAAGATAAATTTCGTGTTTTTCCTTATCTCATTTTAAGGGGCAACACCCCGTAAATTTATCAGAAAATCCATTTTTATTATTGGCTTAATAGATACTTTGAACCCCCTAGAATATGGGGCACAATTGTTATTACCTGAAACAATTTTTTCCGTATAATTTTGAGCGCTTCCCCAAGCGTGTCGGACATCTCCGAAACGATTTTTAACACCTCTAATACACCAGCAGATATCGTTATAAAGTGTTTGTGCTCAGTTCGAAGCCTATTCGTGTATACTTCAGAAGTGCAAAATATGTTAATGTAACGTCAGTACATGTACAAATAGTACATAATTTCCTTACTTGAAATCCAGGTGTTTGTGTGTAGTGCTGATTTTTAACAGTTTATTTGTAATCACAGAGTACTTACAAGTTCTCTTATATTTTCTCTACATCGATTCATATTATCAGTAAGCTTATATGATAGATCTCTACCACTAATAGGTCAATAAAACAAGGCTGGCTTGAACGATAGTTATATTTTCAGAACGTTTACAAACGTTTTCGGAACACCTTCGTCAGTGAAAATATAACTAGATAAATATATAAACAAACTTTTGTTTTTTTAATTTATTTGGGACTATCAACAAAATAACTAATGACTAGGATTTCTTGATATAGAGGATGTGTAACCAACTTTTATATATATATAAATTATAAAAACTAAATTAATGTGTAAACATACATGCAAATTAAGTAAAACCTTATATCAAAAATCTTTGTCGAAATCTTAACAATTCTGTTCAAGGACTAGGGAAAATCAAATTTAAAAACCTAGCCAAAGGTTTCCTTCTTAAGAAATGCAAATGTCATTTTAACAAATTGCTATATACATTACTTAAATTTTGAATATCGGTCCTGAAATTAATAGTTTTAGTGTCTTTCTGTATATTTATCATTTCATATATTAGTCTTTTTATAATTATTCTCTGTTTTTAATATAATTGTGTTTTCAAAATCAAAGTAATGCCCAAGATCTTTGTAATGCTTTGTTACAGCGGTCATTGCACCGAAATCATTATTTAAAGAATACTTATGGCTATACAACCTTTTCTTTAAATATTGTTTCGTCTGACCGATGTAACAACCATCACAGTCTTTACAGTTTATTTTATAAACTACATTACTCTGATTTTGTTTAATTATTTTAGATTTAGTATTAGTAAAAAGAGATATGTTACTATAATTTGGAATGAAAGTAATGTTTATGTTGTTTTTATTAAATTCTTTTTTATTTTTCGCTTAAACCTTTTTTATAAGGAATAGCGTTATAACATTTATTGTTATTATTTTTAATTCCTCTATTATATAATTTGTTAATTCTATTTTTTATTATTTTTTCATAAAAACTATTTGGATAATTATTTTTATCTAAGATTTCTTTAACTTTGTTTAAATTCTTTTCCCTAAATTCAGGATTAGCTAATCTAACCGCTTGATCAACTAAACCGGTAACTACATTAATTTTATGTAATTTTGATGTTTCTGAAAAATAATTTAAATGTCTTCCTGTATTGGTAGACTTTATATGCCAATTTGTTTTCACAATGCCGTTATTATGCATGACTGTCACGTTCAGGAAATTCAATGAGTTATTAGATTCTCTCTCATATGTAAATTTTAATCTATTATGATAACTATTAAATGAATCTAATATCTCATCAATACTATCCTTTCTTACGGAACAAAAACAGTCATCCACATAACGTCTGTAAAAACTTACACTAGAATTTAGTTTTGCCAAACAAGTTTGCTCTAGGTCCTCCATTACCAGGTTTGCGATAACTGCTGATAATGGAGAACCCATTGCAGTACCGAAAATTTGTTTATAAATTTTATTTTGATATGTAAAATAAGTAGAATTTAAACAAAGTTTCGAAGCTGCAATGAATTCCTCCTTTGGAAGATCTGTAAAATCTTTTATGGAATTCCATTTTTTATCTAAAATTTTTAGTGCTAAATCCACAGGAATATTAGTAAATAAAGAAACAACATCTAAACTGATTAATTCGTAATTATTAGGAATTGTTTGATTTCTAACCGAATCTACAAATTCCCATGAATTTTTCACATTATATGTAGTTTTACCTACAATATTGCTTAAAATTTTAGATAAAAATTTGGAAAGATTGTAAGTGGGGAAATTAATGCAATTTAATAATCGAATTTGTAGATTCGGTTAGAAATCAAACAATTCCTAATAATTACGAATTAATCAGTTTAGATGTTGTTTCTTTATTTACTAATATTCCTGTGGATTTAGCACTCAAAATTTTAGATAAAAAATGGAATTCCATAAAAGATTTTACAGATCTTCCAAAGGAGGAATTCATTGCAGCTTCGAAACTTTGTTTAAATTCTACTTATTTTACATATCAAAATAAAATTTATAAACAAATTTTCGGTACTGCAATGGGTTCTCCATTATCAGCAGTTATCGCAAACCTGGTAATGGAGGATCTAGAGCAAACTTGTTTGGCAAAACTAAATTCTAGTGTAAGTTTTTACAGACGTTATGTGGATGACTGTTTTTGTTCCGTAAGAAAGGATAGTATTGATGAGATATTAGATTCATTTAATAGTTATCATAATAGATTAAAATTTACATATGAGAGAGAATCTAATAACTCATTGAATTTCCTGAACGTGACAGTCATGCATAATAACGGCATTGTGAAAACAAATTGGCATATAAAGTCTACCAATACAGGAAGACATTTAAATTATTTTTCAGAAACATCAAAATTACATAAAATTAATGTAGTTACCGGTTTAGTTGATCAAGCGGTTAGATTAGCTAATCCTGAATTTAGGGAAAAGAATTTAAACAAAGTTAAAGAAATCTTAGATAAAAATAATTATCCAAATAGTTTTTATCAAAAAATAATAAAAAATAGAATTAACAAATTATATAAT
Organism: Chrysina gloriosa; assembly: GCA_038088585.1. NCBI lineage: Eukaryota > Metazoa > Arthropoda > Insecta > Coleoptera > Scarabaeidae > Chrysina > Chrysina gloriosa. The sequence goes on from CM076087.1 coordinate 41,651,856, forward strand.
AGAGGAATTAAAAATAATAACAATAAATGTTATAACGCTATTCCTTATAAAAAAGGTTTAAGCGAAAAATAAAAAGAATTTAATAAAAACAACATAAACATTACTTTCATTCCAAATTATAGTAACATATCTCTTTTTACTAATACTAAATCTAAAATAATTAAACAAAATCAGAGTAGTGTAGTTTATAAAATAAACTGTAAAGACTGTGATGGTTGTTACATCGGTCAGACGAAACAATATTTAAAGAAAAGGTTGTATAGCCATAAGTATTCTTTAAATAATGATTTCGGTGCAATGACCGCTGTAACAAAGCATTACAAAGATCTTGGGCATTACTTTGATTTTGAAAACACAATTATATTAAAAACAGAGAATAATTATAAAAAGACTAATATATGAAATGATAAATATACAGAAAGACACTAAAACTATTAATTTCAGGACCGATATTCAAAATTTAAGTAATGTATATAGCAATTTGTTAAAATGACATTTGCATTTCTTAAGAAGGAAACCTTTGGCTAGGTTTTTAAATTTGGTTTTCCCTAGTCCTTGAACAGAATTGTTAAGGTTTCGACAAAGATTTTTTGATATAAGGTTTTACTTAATTTGCATGTATGTTTACACATTAATTTAGTTTTTATAATATATATATATATATAAAAGTTGGTTACACATCCTCTATATCAAGAAATCCTAGTCATTAGTTATTTTGTTGATAGTCCCAAATAAATAAAAAAAAACAAAAGTTTGTTTATATATTTATCTAGTTATATTTTCACTGACGAAGGTGTTCCGAAAACGTTTGTAAACGTTCTGAAAATATAACTATCGTTCAAACCAGCCTTGTTTTATTGACCTATTAGTGGTAGAGATCTATCATATAAGATAAGTATAAAAAGGTCACGAAATATATATATATATATATACATTTAATTATCAGTAAGGAAGGCAGAATTACAAAGAAACCTGTCTAACGGATAGATCTATTATTTTTCTTAGGTTAGCAGTAATTACTAAAAAGCCTATTTATCAGAGACAAAATATTAACGTCAAAGACGAAATTTAAACAGTTTAATTTGTCGATTCTTTATAATAATACATAACTTTAGATGTACCACCATATATACCTTTGCTCTACACTACACTATGCACCTGTGCTGGGTTTGTGAATTGAAAAGTAAACAATGACTGGCACGGACTTTTTCTCAGCCGATCAAATATAAGTATAAGACCCCTTATCTTTGATCTTTAACTTATAGACTTCGAGGTACAAAGTTTTTCAATCGAAAGCGTGCAGCATTAATAGAATAAGGACTCAAAACCGAAACTACCATATAAATTTCAAAACTCATTTGAATTTCTTATTGAATCGTCAATAAAATTACCATTCCGACGAGTTCCCCATTTGTTGCGACCCCTTAATTCGTGGAAATTTACATTAAATCTTTTGTTTCGTATCGAAATAAATTATATCTAGTATCGTATATCGTGACCGAACTTTGCTTCTGAACCAAACCTGTATTTAACCCCACGCCGTCGACGAACACCCCTAACACAAATATGCATAATTATTGTTCGTGTGTAATCAAATGCACGTTTATTTTCGAGTTTCCTGACTACAGTTTCCGACGTCCATATTTGGTGTATGTGGTCGGCTTGCATTTGCATTTAAGTCGAATGTCGTTAACATTTGTTTTTGTATTGAGCTGTAATCCTTAATATTTTTACTTCTTTCAGGATTAAAATTGCTCTGGGTGGTGGAAAACTGCATTTCACCAAAGAACTTTATTCCACTTCGAGGTCAGTACATATACAATGTTAGGAGATGTGAGGTGTAGAAGGTTAGTAAATACATATGTACAAGTGGAAATTGTTCAAATAAACCATAAACTTGTAGTAAAGTCTTATGAATTGCAAATTTAGAAAACTTCCAATAATATTATAACAACAATAATAATAACTAAAACAAAGCAACAATAATTAGTGGGCAAAACCGAAGGAAAAACTGGCATAGAAAGAAAGAAAAATCATGATACAGAGGGAAACGCACTAATCTCGGTTAGGTACCAACTTCAGTTGAGAGGAGAGTTGAGTTCAGAGGAGAAAGATAGATTAACTATATTAGATCACAAACAAGTGGGTTCTGACAAAACGCTTTGTGATGTAGCAGTGTATGTCTGCAAAACCGGATATATATGTCATATCTTTCATTAGTGATGAGTAAAGGCCGGCTAATATGCAGTTTGCATAAATTTGCATATTTGCATGATATATGCATTTTGTATATTATTTGCATATTTTGTTAATTTGTTAATTCAGCATATTTGAAGTATCCGAGTTTTATTTATTTATTGGATATAATTTATTATAGGATAGACATTACTAAAAATATGTCGCGGTTGTAACAAACAAAGAGTTAAGCAAACATAATATGCCCGACGAGAGCACCTTAAGAAAAAATTATATTCACCGTATCTATGCAGAAACATTGAGTAGCATTAAGAAGGCTCTGTCAAACAATTACCTTTACATATGCGCAGATGAAACTACTGATAGTGTGGGCCGATACATAGTTCATTTAATGATAGGTATCCTTAACGTATCGGTTTCAGCAAAATCTTATTTAATTTCATCCAAACAGTTGGAAAAGGCAAATAATTTGACAATAACAAGGTTTATACAGGAAGAACTGGCAACCTTTTTCTTACCGGAATCGATTCCAACAGAAAAAATTCTATTGTTTTTAACGGATGCCGCACCATACATGGTGAAGGCAGCTTGCAACTTGAAAATCTTTTACTCAAATTTAATTCACACAACTTGCTTGGCGCCCGGACTAAATCGTGTTGCAGAAGAAGCAAGTAACCATTTTCCTTTGGTAAATAGTTTAATTAGTAATGTTAAGAAAGTGTTTTTAAAGGCTCCATTAAGAGTTCAGTTTTACAAACAACATCTACCCGGTATTCCGCTTTCTCCTCAACCAGTAATCACACGATGGGGCAACGTGGTTGGAAGCTGCTATTTTTCATGCAAATCATTATGAAGAAATAAAGACAATTATTATGGATCTTGATAGCGATACACAATCTGTGCTAGTCGCCCAAAAGGTGTATTCGAGTAAAGAAATATCTCAACATTTGGCGTTTATTAAAGCCAGCTACAGTTTTATTTCCACTTCTGTATTGCAATTGGGAAAACAATTTATCTCGCTAATTGAGAGCGTTGAAATAATAAACAAATTTGAAAAGTTATTTTTGATGTTAAAGGAAGGGTGGGAAAATCCGTGTACGAAATTTTTTTAAGTGTAATAGAAAAAAATGAGGGTTTTAAAAAGCTAAAGGATATTGCTAAAATCTAGTGTGGTGAGTCAGTAGAAAATATTGAGTTGACTAATTCTAATTTTCTAATTTGAAATATGCTCCTATAACAAGCGTGGACGTAGAACGAATCTTTTCAATACATAAATACATGTTATCAGACAAGCGCCACAATTTTTCTATTGAAAACTTTGAGAGATATGTAATTGTAAATTGTTTTCATAGTTAATTATGTTGTAAAATGTTATAAATAAACTTGTAGTAAACATAATAGAATACTTTTTCTATAGTATTATATTTTCTAGCATTACTCCTATTTTCTTTTTTGCATATTTTTCATAAGAAAGGGTATATTTAGGCCAAAACATCTGCATATTTATGCGCATATTTCCACTTTTTTGCATATAATCCGGCCTTTAGTGATGAGTATACAAAATCGTTTTGAAATTACTTGTTGCCTTAAGCGCAAGAATTGTATTGGGCACTTAGTCAGAATGTTGCCTGAAAAATGATAAGATGCCATTAAACAAAATTAAGAAATTCCTTTCATTTACACAGAAGACACGAATAAAATTCAATTATTTACTGAAAGAAGTAGTAAAGTAGTTACTGGACTGCGCCTATACAAATTCATTACATTTTTGTAATATTTGTAGTTCCTCCGTGATTAGTTCTTTCGACCTACATGATGTCAGAAGCCACTGAACTTGAAAATTTCAAACGTACAGCATAGAACTAAAGTATACCTACAGAAACTCATAAAAAAGCAATATATTATTTACGTTTCGTCGATCAGAATGATCATTTCCAATATTTACCGCCGCCGATGCTGCTGCATAAAACATCAGCAAGAGTACTGGAGCGTCACATTTCCGTACACCTAAAATATATACATCGAAGAAAACTTATACGACCACCGTGCGCTCGTACGTAGGTGTGCCTTTCCCTAAATATAAAAAAATATCTCTTCGACCGTCAACGATACCCCTTCCTCGTCATGACGCTGGCGAGGTGGTGATAAATCCGAAATGAAATGTCCACCGCTATCTCAATCACAATGACGGAACAAGTTATACAACCCCTTGCGGTCAGATCATAAACTAGTGCGAGTAGAAATGCAATCAAGGGGAGCTTGCGGCGACGGTGGCGCCTTCTAACGGAGGGTACGGCATATCGCTAATCTAATAGAACCATTTGTCCCACCTAATAGACTGCCAAATCTACTAAACCTTCGACCGATAAGATTGCGGAAGTGTTTTTATAATGGAGAAAGTTTTCTTTTTTTATAGGTTCGTCTTTTATCCTTTTCCTCTTGCCCGCGAATATCGACGATTCGATGGTGTCGATAGGATACACGTCCCTTGTAAATTGCTTGGTTCAACATATCTGCTTCTTATTTCTATGTTATTGTCTTCCATCTTTGTCAAAATAAAACTTAGTGAGGAACCGATTAGCTAGCAATTGACAAAACAGAACAAGATTTGCTTCAGGGCATAGACACCAATTCCTTCGAAACATTGGAAGATTACAAAAGTTCGTGACAATATGCGCGCAAAGTGGTTAGATTTTAAAGGATTGTCAAGATTAAAAGCACTGTAACATCTTTCGGGACAAATCTTGATTTATGCTGGAAAGTTAGTTCATAGCTAAAATAAAAAAATAAAATTTAAAAATTGGATTGAAAAATAAATTAATAGGTACAACGTTAATTAAAAGTTAACATCAGTACCAGCTTGCAGTATCTAATGTTTAATTCCGTAAAAATTAGATGAATGTCTGTACTGTGTAACCATTGTTTCACACACACTGTGTTTGTCGACATCCCAAAACGTACAAATGCCAAACTCTCTCAAAAGTTCAAACAACAAGCTCCTGTGAGTTGTTTGGTTATCGTGCTGTATGCCCTGAACTATCACATACACCGCGTTTCATTACTTATGCATCAAATTAAATCTGAAGAAAGATCAAACAAAGTAAAACAGAATTTATGAGAGAAAAGTTTCCGTGCATTCACAGGAAAGCAGAAATGAATTCTTGAAGTAGAGCGTCTCTGCGGCTCATTACTTCGAACATCTGTTATGATTAGTAAGTCACTGCACCGCAAATACAACCTTCATTGCCCCACGCTTCCTTATTCACTTTTTATTTCTTTCACATTTGTTGACTTATTTTTACCAGATACAATCTTCTATATTAATCTAATATATAAAATTCGGTTACAATTTATGCATCAAATTAAAACAGTAGAAAGTTAGTAACAAATACAACAAAATTTGTAAGAAGATTTTGTTCTTCTGTCACAGGAAAACAGGAAATAAGTTAATTTTGACATGCACATGTAGTAAAATAAAGGAGAAAGAAATGTAAACGATAGTAATATGAGGTCAACGTCGAGTGTGTATTAGCAAATATCTGACGATAAATTAGTCGGTGGTGCGGTACCGAAATAAATTGGTTAGGTCATGCTCTTTTCTTTTTATACTCATTAAGTTGCTCTTACCATATACGAGGGCGGATTGATATTGAAGCTACCTAAGTAGGAAAAACATTTTTTTTTCGAAAACCATTTATTTCTCAACATAGTCTCCTTTTAGCTCAATACACTTAGTAAGACGATATTCCAACTTTTTATACCATCTGAATAATACGATTTTGAGAACCCCTCAAAATACGCGTTAGTTTCAGTAATCACTTCTTCGTTTGAGATGAATCTTTTTCCTGCGAGCCATTTTTTCAAGTTTGGAAACAGGAAAAAGTCACTAGGAGCTAAATCTGGACTATAAGGTGGATGATCAACCAATTCGAAGTGTATTTCACGTAATTTTAGCATCGTATCTAATGCTGTGTGAACCGGTCTTGTCTTGAAGAAAGAGCACTTTTTTCTTCTTTAAATGTGGTCGTTTTTTCTTGATTGCGTCAATCAATTGATCCAATAATGCACGATAATACTTTCCTGTGATTGTGGATCCTTTTTCAAGGTAATCGATGAGCAATATTCCGTGTGCATCCCAAAATACAGTGGCCATAACCTTGCCAGCCGATTTCACTGTCTTCGCCTTCTTCGGAGCACTTCCACCAGCTTCCACCCATTGTTTCGATTGATTTTTGGTTTCAGGTGTGTAGTGGTGGACCCACGTTTCATCAACAGTTATTAATCGACGCCAAAAATCAACAGGATTACGCTTTATCATGTCCAAACACCGCTGTGAAGTGGTCTGTCGAACTCGTTTTTGTTCGACACTCAACAAACGCGGCACCCATCTTGCCGATAGCTTTTTCATATGCAAATGTTCATGCAAAATGTTGAACACACGTTCATATGATATGTTTACCATTTCAACAATCTCACGTAACTTGACTGGGCGATCATTCATAACGATATCGAGGATTTTCTTGATATTTTCTTCAGTAACCACCTCTTTTGGCCTTCCTGTTGATGGTATTGTTGCAGTGCTTGTTCGGCCGCGTTTAAATTCAGCAATCCAATATTTTACCATGTAATCTGACGGGGCAGACTAACCGTAATGTTTATCGAGCTTTTCTTTTGTCTCTTTCGCCGTTTTCCCTTTCAAATAATAGTGTTTAATCACTGCACGAAATTCACTTTTTTCCATTTTTCAAGAAACACAAAAGTTGCTTACTTCAAACGACTACAACAACTAAACTAATAGATGAATTTGGGTGAAATTTTAACAGCTGACGTTTGACAGATCGCAATTTCTAAAAAAAAAGTTTTTGTGTTTGTGCTGCCATATAGCGCTAGGTAGCTTCATTATCAATCGGCCCTCGTATAATCTTGTAAATAACTTTGAAACATTAGTTATGACAAAGATTAGCTAATGCTGCAACAGACCCAATCCCTGGTCTCCAATTCGGGGCAATAAGAATCAGCCAGTAATGCTTTTCTAGATTGCACGAATGTATAACCTATTAATCAGTAGTTCATGATCTTTTGTGACGACTATACCTGGTGTAAAGTACCTTAGTGCTTTCCCTCGATTTGAAAAGTATCATTTGTAAGCAAAGCAAAGTATCAATTTTTTATTGCGTTATACTGTCCGGCGAAGAAACTGTTCCATTTGATTTCGGTTCGAGATCATTAGCTTAAATTAGTTAGTGTAGCATGTATCGATCAAACTCTTTCACTTTACCCAGATAGGTCCAATGTTACGGTGACCATGGGCGCTTCAAGAGCATCTGCAATATATACATAATACCGTTTTCGATAGATCATATTTGAGTTCCAACTGTAACTTGTTATTATTGTTTGTATCTGGCGCCCATTGCAAGAACGACTGATTTGTGGTCTTAGTAAGCATAGTTTCGGAAAGTGTGACGAAGGAGGCTGTACGTTGAAAGTTTAAACACATTCAGCTATAAACATAAACTGAATATAAAAATCCACTCAGAAGTTAGCAAAGCCTCTTAAAGATATATCCAGAAGAGATTGTAAGAAAACTTAAGTTAGAGAACGCCTTCAGTTCCCCAAGCATACCGAATTTTCTTATATCGTATAGATACCGTGTGTGTAAATATGAAACCAGAATTTGCCCATACGTGGCCCTAGCTGTCGATGTAATTACCGCCAAATCGGGTCATTGACGCCATTTCCTTGTTTTGACATTTGATAAAGTTTTCAACTCACAACCATATAAGTTTAATACGACAGTTTAGTCTTTAATAGCATTGAACGAATTTTGTGCTTGGAAACTACGATTTGCGGACAGGATTGATTATCTGTTCTCATTTGAAGAAAACTACTGCAGAATCGCATCGTACGCTTGTCGAACCTTACGGTGAGCATGCTCCTGGTAAATCACAGTGCTTTAAAAAATTCAAAAGTGGCGATTTTAACGTGAGAAGCGAAAAACCTGGAAGACCAGCGAAAACTTTGAAACTGCTAAAATCGGACGAAATCGTTAATACTGAACGCTACCAACAACAAGTGATTGATTTGAATCAAGCTTTGCGTGAAGAACAACCCGAATATCAAAAAGGGCAACACAAAGTGATTTTGCTTCATGATAATGCACCATCACACACAACAAAACCGGTCAACAAAACGGGAAATACTTTCGCATGTGGCTTACTCACCAGATTTGGCTCCATCCGATTATTACTTATTTGCATCGATGGAACACGCACTTGCTCAGCAGCGCTTCACATGCTATGCAAATGTACGAAAATAACTCGATGACTGGTTTGCCTCAAAAGAGGAACTGTTTTGTTTTTTTTTTTTTGGCGTGAAATCCACAAAATTTTCAGAGATTGGATAGATGTATAGCTACCTATGGGTAATACTTCGGGTAAAATATTTTTATACAATAATGTGTTTTCTCTATACAGAAATTCCGGTATTATATTTACATACCTGGTACATATAATAAGTAGATAATGCAAAAACGTTGTGAGTTTCTGAGAACACAGTATCGTACATATATCGAAAGTGACTGGGTTTAGTCTGTATTTACAGGCAACCCATTCAAGAACAAGAATACATTTCCTTTGTAATAATCTGGTATTTCATTAAAAAAAAGGAAAACTGAGCAATGTATCTGTAACGACACAAACCTATATCAAAGTAAAGATAGAAGACAAAAGTATATAGTAGTTAGTATACGTAAGTGGCATTGTGAACTGGCCGTTGGATAAATACTGCTTTTATTGGGAACACGAAACTTTAACTACTAATAAGCATTAGTCACTACATATATTTACCATACTTCATCCAGCTACAGGTATTTTCACTGCATACCTCTTTTCTTACCTGAAAGAAAAATAATACTGTCAACAGGCAAGAATAAACCAATTGGTAATGTCAATATGATAATGATATAATATCGCATCTGTATTACCCTTATTCGACGTGATCCACGTGCATATAAACTATATAATCATAAATGGTAACGTAAATATGACAGGTTGATGCGATGGGATATTTTATGTAACGGAAAACATATTTCAAATAAACTCCCGCGTTCGCCAGTTTTCGAACTGGTAATATTCGTTCCGTTCTAGTCAAATAATCCGTTTCAAATATTTAATATATTTATGCGCGTTCGGCAATTAATCATCTTGAAAATAGGCGGAATAAACAGAGAGAGCTAATGCGATTCGGACGTCGAAAAAGAGAGAGAAACTTTGACAGGTCAAAGATACACGAGAAAAATATGACATGCATACGTTTTCCGTGTTCACCGGTCGCCATCTTTCTTAATGAAATTCTGAAAAAGGAAATCTTATTCATGTTGTTTGATTTATGTTCGTATAGAGCGGCATGATGATGGTAACCGTTGCCTGCGAGGTCGATAATTGATGAAAAGTTCGTAACGTCTGTTATCATGTTCCATAATGATGAGGCAAGTGAAAGGGGACGCCTTAATTCTGTTCTTTGCCTTCTGATATTTTTCGTTGAGGCGATATTATTTTGTGTGAGGTTATATGAATTTACATTATCGGCAAAATTAATAAAACACCTTGGCAACTTGATATAAATCAGAAACCCTATACTCCTAAAGTCTAAATATAAAATCTAAAATAAAATAAAGAAATCATTAAGCCATGTTGGGCGAGTACTAAATCCGCTTCTGGCCTCACGTATAAAAGATTATATCAAACGGCGTATTATTACATTTTATACGGTAAATTCGTATGGTATGACAGAATTATTAGTATTTTATTACTATTACTTTTAGTCATTATTTACTTTATAGTTGATTTTACTTGTATTACTTTTACTACTAATATTTTGATTAGGTATTAAATTAAATTAAATACAGTACAATCCCGATAATGTAAACACAAAAACAGCATCTGTTCAAGTTATTGTATATCTTCATACCAATGAGGTAAACTTGAAATAACTTTTGGAGGCATCTGATAAGACGACATTGATTAATGTAAAAGTTTTGTGTTCACATTAGCGCATTGTTCATGTTAACACCTGTTCACACTATCGCGACTATACTGTATAACGAGTACTCAAAAAAATGTTGCCGTTATAGATGGCTATAGATCATAAAGCGTGTATGTGGATTTAATACAGTCAACTAACATGTGTAATTGTGGTTTGATACGTCCAATATAATTCTCCCGTTGAAGCCTATATCTTTATTTCTTATTAATTTTCCTTTATTTATCGCAATGGCACGACCGCTGATATTCAGGGTGGCTTTCTAGTTATAATATTCGAGATCTTTGCTAAAATACGAGTTTGCTGCCGTTAGAAATCATATACAGCATCCTCATCAAGGATGAGTATTAAAATAACTACCTAGTTTCTATTCTTCCGCTTTGTTTGCTGATTTTATTAAAAATAATTTTATATAATTTTTATATCTACAGTTTTCCCTATTTATTGCCGCGTCGTATAGGGTGAATTTCGGGGTCGACATGGACGTTCCTTTTCCCTAAACGTAGAAATTGCGTGTGGAGACATCTGCCAATCTAACACTTGTCTTTACCTTCCATAACTAACATAAATTACACTAATATTTCTGGCACTTCTGACTTGAAGATGAAATTGAAATCAGACACCTTTGTTTCTATCTTCCAAGACAATGTGCCACGAAAAGTTTTATATGCAGTACGGGAATAAGCTATCGTATTAGATACAATAGACAAAACGCAAGAAAATGATTAAATCATTGGGTTAAGGCTAGTCTGAGAGATGCAAATACATAGTATTTGCATCTCGTATATCATATAACAGAATATATATATATATATATTTAGCTTCGAAAGAAATTGTTGACTTGTTCACTCCAATGTATCAAGGAGTAACCTTTGGAGATGATTTTGTTCCTGCTAAACGTATAGTTTCACCTGCTAAACGAATCATCTTGTAAAACGTTCTTCCATGCTTACCTCGTGAAGTAGTGGAAAAATTGTTATAAATATTGGTTTCAAAGTTATCCCTTCCATCAACTTTGTTAATGCGGGTTTCAACTTACAGGAATATAAACATCCCGCAAGTTTTAGATGAGAAGTGTATATTGTGCTTGAAGAAAATGATAAAGTACTGGAGTCCATTGTGATTTATATGTTTATAATCGGAATTTATTTCACATTTTTTTCACGTCAGATGAAATTAGATACACAACTATTAAAATTAGTGACACTTCACCGAGTACTATAAATAAATAATATAACGAGCGACATATATAAAAGCTGCATGAAACCCAAGAAATGAATTGCCTACACCCAGACAAATGGGTTGTACCGCATACAAGAAGTGTCCGATCCATCACACAGCGTCAATGCCTGCACTATGCAGAACCTTAGTAAAAAGTAAAAATCACAATTCAATATCAAATACATATTTTAAACATTTCACATAAATATAAAGTGATATATTCTGAAATTGAAAGTATGCAAATACTTTTCAGCGGTAGTGTATGTATAATACTTAAAATTTTATATTAAGTGATAAGTATAAATTTGTATTTTTTAAAAGTAATTATGCTGACAGTATCCATAAGTTGCCTGGAAGCTCCGTTTACATTATTCCACTATTGGCTTAGCTTCCAATCTGATGATTTAACATTAATGTGTTTTCGTTATTTTAGTTTAAATGTAACCTCGGTTTGCTAAAGCATTTCGCCCGCAATTCAATTTATAAGGAATAAATACCATAGCTGCCTACATATTTACTTTTACTCCAAATAAATCCAAACGAAATGTCAATAAAAGTCAGATACTTATAATCATCGATATGCAAAACAAAAATATATGGCCAAATACATATTTCAACAAATAATGTGTTGTTTTCAAACAGGTACAGCAAACGAACGTCTACCCACACTGACGTTCATTATATATTATCATTATTATTAATCACCTACCACTTAAATCGAAAGAAAATCAAAGTAGATTTGTTTCAGTTATATCGTATAGTTAAGGGAATTGTAATGGGAAGGTGATATCGTTTAGAGCAACATACAAGCAAGTACATTGATTAATGAAAAATAGGAGAATACTTTGCAAGATCCCAATTTCAAAAATATATTCCTCATATGTTACTTTCTAACTGAAGTAATGTATGGTTGTACTGTCACTGTACTACAACTAACATCTTGCTTCATTTATGATGCATTAGTGCATTAATTTCCATAAATTCTGATTCAACTAATCTAAAAACAAAGAGTAATTACATCGGACTCCACCACTTAAGCACTGATTTATTAACGTGAGGATATATCAATGGATGCTTTATTGTACCAATAAATTTGTTCAGAGTGTCGTCCAACCGAAATTAGTACCATTCCATCAGCAAGCCACGCCGATCTACGGTTCCATCTCGATAAGTTTTATGAAACTCGCTTCGGTCACGGCGATCAAGTTCCAATAAACGGAAATTCTAACCGAGAAACTGTCGTTACTCGGACTCAGACATCAATCAGGACATCCGCCCGAGAGTAGCATTGGTTTCGGCGTCGGCATTTGGCGGCACAAGCGTCGGAAACTAACGCGTGCCACACAGACGGACAACAGACGTAACAGTAAGACAAAGACGGATAAATCCTGCGAGACACAGATTACAGGATCAACGTTACCATGGTGGAATGCCGGAAGATTAATGATTCCACGCTCCGGGACATCTTGACATCGCTACGTCACGTAGAACAAACGGAGGCCGATAAAAAAATCTATACAATGACTTGTGCCTCCTCCTTTCCTTTCCGCTTTCCCGCTAGGCTTCTGGTTGCTTTCGGTTGTTCTTCCCTCTGCTTTCTCTGTGTCGTTCTATTGCTTACGCTGATGGAGTTTTCTCGTTAAGACTCGAATTCCTCTGTGTTCGAATTCGTTTGATACGAATTTGCGTTTCCGCATGCTAATGATTCATGCGGGGAACTACACAAGATTAACCACTTAACATCGTAAATATTGTACGGCATTACGAATAATGACATTGATGGTTCTCTCCGATATATTTTATGTTCATTAGGTTGATATGTGCTCTAATGTTAATCCACAATCTGCCTAAAATAGCTGTGGTAAATTATATGCAACGACTTTAGGAATGCTTCATAAAATCTTAATTTGACTTTGCATCGCTACTAATAGTTGAATACACAGCAATGAGAATAAATTTAGGAGAGTGAGTATGAAGTGGACATATTAATATATCGATAACTATCTATGAACGGTACAATTGAACGCTTTAAGATCTACATGAATTAAGATAAATAAAATCAAATTAGCACTAAATGCTTCTTTTTACCATGATTCATCGATAACTATCAATGGTACAAGATAGTTATCGATATGTAAAACATATAATCCGGATTATATGTTTTTTTTTGCATATCGATAACTATCAACGGTACAATTCAATGCTTTAAGATGTACAGGAATTAAGGTAGATAAAAGCGTTTAGCACTAATTTAATTTCACATGTTTAGAACATTTTGGCTTTTTTCCACATTTCGAATATTTTAACATATCTGAAATTATTTGATATATCTTTCCGTTTGGAAATCGCGTTATTTTTATAAAAATTACGATTGCCAACATTTCGTTAAATATAATAGAATAAATATTACTTAAATAGGGATTAATGCTCTTTCCAAGATATTCATGTTTCTATATTGAGAAATTGTAAATTCCTTTTAATAGTCCAAACAAAACATCATGTTCAATACCGAAGCGCAAAGATTATTTTGTTACGGTTTCTAAGAATAAAAATCGGAAATTAGACGAATAACGGTGAGTTCTGATTAGTTAAAAATAATAGGGTAGGTAGGGGGTGTATACGTTTTACCATTTTCATCATTTACAAACACCGAATAAAGTGAAGTATTACCGAGTGTTATTAAAAAATGCCAAAAGTAATTTAGTACCCTCCTGGATCAAGACCGTTACAGAATTACTTTTGAACGAAGAAAAAGTATTCTGCAAAACGTGCGGTAAAATGGTAAGTTAATAAGTTTACAAAACAATTTTATTTCATTTATTTAACCCGAATTGCATATTAATTTTGTAAATTCCAGTCTGCAGTACAATTGGTTCAAAAAATTGCTTGGGATTGCTGAATAAAATTATTTTCATTGATCTTATATCTAAAAGGGTCTTACATTCTCTACTGTACTTTTCTTCCTTTATAGATTCCATGATAGAAAAAATCGCAAATTATTCAATATCTTTCGACTGACCTTCATAAACGGAAGTTAGCAAAATGATACAATCAAAATTAGTGCAAATGTCTGTAGGTCAGTAACTAGCAGGTTCATCTTCATCTCCAAAAATCATAGTGAACAAGTATTTAATTGGGAATTAAACAAAGCTTTGCTTTCTGCTAATATCCCACTTTAAGTTACTAAACATAAATTTTGAAATGTTTCTGCAAAAACATTGCAGAAATAGTGTACCTGACGAAAGTACTTCAAGGAAAAATTATGTTTCAAATGTATATAAGAACATAATTAATGTTATCAAGCAAACTGTAAATAACAGTTTTATATATTTTACAATCGATGAAACCTCAGATATTTGTCGACACTATATGGCAAATTTATTAATAGACTGTTTAGATAACATTCCTGGTAAATCCTATTTGATTTCGTGTAAACAAATGGAAAAAGCTAACAACCATCAGGTTTATTAATGAAACCTCCATGAATTCTTTCCTGCCCGACATTGTTCCAAGTAATAAAACTTTACTCATGTTTTCCGATGCTGCGTCATGCATGGTCAGGGCTGGTCAATAACTTCAAGTTTTGTATTCCAATTTAATTCAAGTGAAGTGTTTAGTACACGTTTTAAACAGAGTGGCGGATAATATTAGAAATTCATTTCCTATAGTTAATAATTTAATTAGAACGTAAAGAAAATCTTTTTGAAATCTCCTCTGAGGATTCAGTGTTACAGAGAAAAATTATGTAAAACCTTTTTGCCACCGGAACCAATAATCATAAGATTGGGAACATGATTGAAAGCTGCCAGTTTTTATGCAGAAAATTTTGTCTCTATTAAAAAACTTATTTTATGCTCACTGCTCGTTACATACCATTCCTCTTAAAAAACTATCCCAAAATTAATCTCATTAGTATGAGCACACGCGATAATTTGAAGAACTACTATTTTTCGTGTTTTCACGATCGGGATTGTAATGTATTTACATATTCTTTTTGGAAAACAACTAACACATCCAGATATTTAACTTGCAGATGTGCACGCACAAAGAGGGATTTAGTTAGCAACGTACATTAAATATTATTGGAAAACACACATTTAATTGTTGCCAAACCGTAAATATAGAATCTGATGATGAAGATAATGACCTAGACCGAATTTTCAGTTTGATCGTAAATTTTTGGGAAGGAAGAAAACCGATAAGCAGGAAACAATAGCTTTATAAATTTGTTACGAAATAAATGAGTTTGTTTTTGCAATTAATGAATTTATTCAGTTATTTCTTTGGTAGCTGTTCTAGATCTGGGTAGTATTTCTGGGGCAAACCTTTATACATATCTACAAAAGGGAAATAAAGGTCGCTCCTGCAGTTTATGTTGAGATCTATATACCACAACTGCGCATACCTCGTTTCCCCGAGGTCCAAATTTATTTTGATCATTTCGTTTACTTTATCTTAAGCTTCAACAAAAACAAAATTGGGACAATTAAACATTTTAAGCCCAACATACTTTTGGCAAAAACAATCCATTTCAACTATACAGATTCACTCACCCGGAACAGAAGTAAGGTTTATAAACAATTATGTGTACGCAGGTTTTTGTACCCTACTAAAGGGAAACTGTAAAATATCGCCCTGAAACTAAGTTTCATCGACGCATTTGATGCCCTGAATAACGACGGCTTAGTTCGGCTATTCTAATATTGACCCTCTACTAAATCACAACCCAGGAAATCTATGAGGGCTAAAAAATAAACCCAGGTTAATACCGACTCAAGAATAAATTTTCCTTCGCACGTGTATTAAAACTGTGTTACTATTTTCTCGTCCTGTAACATTTGTCTTGCTTTCCTTTTCCGCAGAGGGGTACGATCCCTACGTATGAGACGGTAGCTGCTTCAAAAATTATCGAACCTTCGCCATTGTTATAAATTCGTCCATTATTCCTACAGATTCAATATTGAACCTATATAACAGAAAGGAGATAAAAACATGTTATAACCGTAATAGAGAAGGACGGAGAGACGGAGAGACGGAGAGGCGGAGGGCGCCGAACGGTCGATCGACGAAGTATCTGTGAATAGGGTTTATTGAAATTAAGGCCGATATGCAAAACCTGTCCGTGGGTTTTCAAGAGACGACTTTAGTTGATCGGAAATATACCGGTACAAACTACTGGAAAATGAAATTTCAGAATTCATATATGTGCACATGGATTCACATGTCCACATATGTATATATGCAATAAGGGAGTACAACGTTGTGTGCATTGTGCACCATATATATGTACTAAACAAATGTTATTAACATAAATGGATAATTACCGAGCTGTTATTTGTTCGAATATTATTCATCCACATCCACACATATTTACCGTACCACCCTCAGTTAATTGCTTCATTATCACCGTTTAAAACAATCTACAAAGCAACTTCACGAAAAAATACTCTCTTATATCCCACTTCACCTACACCGATAATAAAACTATATACATATGTAATAATAATTATTCCCCAAAAGTAGATGTTATGCACAGACCTCGTTTTCTCTGATGACGGTAGAAATTCTGCCTCTTTCCAAATTTTCTGTGCTCTGTTTAAAACTTTTTAACAGTCTTTGTTTCAGGTTTTGTGGGGTTTATGTTAATTTTATATAGCAAAGCCAGACAATATTATTTTTCTATGGATGGCTTGTTGTACTGCAATTATGTGTATAATTTATTGTATATTTATGTATTTCATCTTATTCCAGATATATTTCTGAAACATTTTACTTATAGTACTTGCAGTCTACTCTTCTGTGTTTCAGTCAATACCTAATCTTCGCCTCAGTATAAAAGAAAATAGTATTTAGTTTAGATATGGTTTCTGCTCTTATTTGAAACTTCCTTGTTATCAACAAATCAGCCGATAAACGTTTGCTCTGTTTCCTAGTTTTCAGTTTACTTCATCTGCTGCAATTTCTCGTCAGTAATAATAGTTTCCTAGTCATTTATGTCTTTCTGCTTGCTCGAAAGTCTAATTTCCAATTAGCATCATAGCTTATTCATCATTCTTAGTTTCGGTTATTTTCATCCAACAGATTTATCCCTGTTCAGTATCAGTCGGTATTTCATTGCTGTTCTATTCTATTATTATAAATAAATATATATATATATATATATATATATATATATATACATATATAGTATGTCCCCGGATTGACTTCACTATAGGTATAATTGATAACAAAAAATTAATTTTGTTTTAATGTTTAGGATGCCGCCCTGCTTGGTCTGAAAAGAATTTCACATTTTCACTTTTTAAAAATCAAGGCCGTCGTTACAATAAAAAAACATTTTCTGTTAAAGTAAAGTGCCAGTTCGGTCAATAATACGGCAAATTGTTATTGAGAAAAGTTGTTTAGAATATGAAATTATGATTCTATGCAGAAATTTCATAAATATCGGGTCACTTTAAATCAGTATTTATTTTGTATTCATCCATTGTAACTACAGAAAAACAAATATTCTCTATCAGTTGTCGAATAAATAAAAAAATTAAAGTAATAAAATATTTTATTAAAAAAGCAGGAAGATCCATAAAAATGACTGAATTTTAATTTTCGACGATTGACACATTTTTAATTTTCGCTTAATACGTAAACAATCCTCATTTTCACGAAAGATGTATGAGACAATAGGTTGGATACATTACCCGGCGAAATCACATGATTTGCCCCTTTAGATTTTTATTTATGGTATTATTTGAAAGGTTTGTTCATCTGGTCTTCATTATAGCCTTCAATTATTAAAATATTTGAGGAGATTCGAATTATAGTGGAAAAATGTGCCGATCGTGGAGGAATTCAAATTGAATAATTGTTATATATTTTCTTTTTTGAATAGAACCCCTTATTAGAAACTTACATTAATTTTGTTTACAAGTTATACAGAATACTTATTTTTCTGTGGTTACAATGCAAGATACACGAAATGTATATATATATATATATATATAGAGTAGAATATATAAAATCGAGCGAAAAACTCTATTGGGGTGGTCGGTCCGTGAAATAAAAAGTCTCATTTGTTCAACCTCTATATTTCGTCACCGTTTGCTAACTTTATCAGGAGTATGCTGAAAAATGTGCTATCACAATGTTGCAACTTAAGGATTAAACTAAGACTTACAACTAGAGTAGATCACTAGCCCTCAGATACATATTAACGTGGTATCAGACCATCAGAAAATATGTATCTGAGGGCTAGTGATCTACTCTAGTTGTAAGTCTTAGTTTAATCCTTAAGTTGCAACATTGTGATAGCACATTTTTCAGCATACTCCTGATGAAGTTACCAAACGGTGACGAAATATAGAGGTTGAACAAATGAGACTTTTTATTTCACGGACCGACCACCCCAATAGAGTTTTTCGCTCGATTTTATATATTCTACTCTATACAGTACGGTCGAAATACATTTTTACTATATATATATATATATATATATATATATATATATATATATATATATATTTGGTGACCTTTTTTATACTTATATTATATGATAGTTTTCTACCACAATTAGGTCAATTAAACAAGGCTGGTTTAAGTGATTCTTATATTTTCAGAACGTTTACAAACGCTTTATAACTAGTTATATTTTCACTGAAGAAGATGTTCCGAAAACGTTTGTAAACGTTCTGAAAATAAACTATCCTTTAAACCAGTCTTCTTTAATTGACCTCATTGTGGTAGAGGACTATCATATAGGATAAATACAGTCATAATTTCATATCTTGAACAAGTTTTCTTAATAATATCCTTCCGTATTGTTGACCAAAATTGCACTTTACTTCGACTAGAAATGTTTCTTTCTCTCTCAATTATCAGGACGACTTTGATTTTTTAAAAGTAAAAATCTGCTTGAAATTGCTTTCAGAGCAAGTAAGGTGGCATTCCTAAATATTAAAATGAAATTCAAAAATTTTTTATCAATTATACCTATACGAAGCCAATCCGAGAACACTATATATATACATATACAGCAGCGTCTTACTTATTTACTTATTTTGACATTAGTTGTCATTCGCCGTTCCTCTTTGAAGAATAGCTCCTTCTCAAGCCATGTAAACATAAAATTTAAATAAGTTCGGGAATCACATTATTAAACGAGGAGCTACTGAAAGGAAATGCGGTTCTCTAAAATCTACTGCAAGAAAATAAATTTAACTACAAATTTTAGATTTATCAGAGAAGTGATGCACAAATGCAATTTAAAGTTTTAACAGTGAATTCCTTCCACATAAAGATTACAGGATTCTAATGTATGGAAGCAAATTGGATCTATAAAATCTCCAAGTTTAGAGAACGTAGGTGACTGCTGGGAATTGCACATTTAAAATGCAGCAAATCCCATTTCATCGTTAGAAGTTAAATATGTATGCATGTAACTAACGGTAGACATATATGTATGTATGTACATGATTAGCGATAACAAAGTGCTAGTAGTTTTTAAAACTACTAGCACGAATAAAGTCTCAATAATTTATGTACTCCTGAGTAAACCGCTGGATATCAACGTAGTCTTCCCATTTGTCCAGGAATTTAACGTAAAAGTAATGAGTGAGTTGCAAAGCAATATTTTATTAAATTCCACATTTTAATATTTATTAATTCCAGAAAATACTAAGGGCAATAAAGAACTCTCCCAATTCAGAATAATGAAAGACACCAACCTACAAACTTTTAATCTTTCCTTATGTCGTCTGTGAGCTAGTAAACCCATAATAATCAGCGATCTAAGCGTAAAATAAGCATAACGAACGGGTGCTAAATTATATACTACTAGAACAATAAATTTATTTGGAAACGGGAAATATTGTACGAATTCGAAAGCGTTGTAAGTAAAATTTCATGGGAGTGGTAGCAACAGCCAGCCAGAGAGATTTAATGTTTCCTTTTAAGGAATGCACACAATATGAAAACAATAATGTGCCGCTACTTTCCACACAGTGTCTATCCTTAATGCCGTCTGTAATTATTCAGTAGCGGTAAGTGTAAGCTTGCACGAAGTGTCTTCGTAGCGAAGTGCTTTACGGCCTCGAGAACTTCAACTTGTAAATTTGCTGGTTAAATCTTAGATTTACGCGAAACGTTTCGGGCTATCCTTGAGTTTCGCCAGACTCCGGAGGTATATAAGTGAGAGGAGGTGTGTAATGTGAAACGGGAGAGAGAAAAGGAGAGGTCCATAAAGCAGGCAATAGGCTCGGAGGGAAGGCACAAAGCGTAGAAACGGCGGTAAGTGAAATGAATGACGACCACCGAACCACCACCAGATATTAAACCCTAACCTCAAGCCGCATGGCAAATAAAGTACACTTAATGCTCCCCGAGTTCAGTTTGGACCTCTTCATTCCAATCTGGCCTACGATATGCGCAAATTGTTCGCAATTTCGAGAGGACGTACTCTCCACCATCTTGCAGAAATTGCCGTGTGGTGGTTGTAGGCCCGGACCGGGCGTGTTATCAAACTGATGTTGTTCTCGGGTTTTGGTATATTAGGCATCTCTTTTTTACATCTGCGCTATTGTATTACAGACATACATAAGTACTGTATAATACCATTATACTCCGAGGTAACTGTTGTTTTTATAATGTGAATTGCCGTGGTGATTTCAGGAAATGTACAACAGCTCGAGGGTGAAAAAATAATTTCGTAGATGTAATGGGAGCTCTTCAAGATGGTGGATAAGCGAAGTATGATAACAAACAAGACAAGCGTGTATAATTTAGTCGGTATTCAAATATGAAAGTGAGGAAATATTGTACAAGGGAATATCCATATCATAGTGTTGAAGTCGTTTGTTTCCTTGCATCGTTTGTTTATATCGGAGAATTATGCAAACAAACTAATATGACGATGTATATTTTGATAACTAAATGATTGGGTAGATGAAGGAGGTAACTAACATATTGCAAAAATTAAGTTTTTGTATTTGTTTGTTTCCTTATTTGGTTTGTTTGTTTCCTTGTTAGGGCCAAGTGTCAGGCATGTAAAATCCTTCGTATTTATATGTACTTTGATACCAGAGGACACCTGTCCACCGAGATAGAATTTGGTCGAACCTGGGGGAATTCCACCTCCAGTAGGGTTCTTTAATGCACCAAACTTCGTATTCACATGGCCCTTTTTATCTGCAATAAAATATCACCAGTTTGAGTTCGGTTAGAACCCGCTCCTCTTGCTCCAGACAGCAATATGCAAGGCACTATACCATCGACTCCGGCAAGCTGTATAATTCCCGTACCATCAATATATAGATATACATACATATTGGGCATACTGGAAGTATGCAGTACAGTTTAAACTTCGTTTCAAACCACTTCTCCGCTTCTACTTCTATTTATTTATGTACAAGATATACTTTCACACATATTCATTGCACTGGTATATTCTATATCAGATATAGTACCATTTATAATACACCCTCTTTGCTGTCGTCTTATGTGTATTAAAATGCCTTGAGGAGATTATTGGACATATTGTACATCATTGTAGGATCTAGAGATATTACTTTATATGTATTAAATATTAGGCAATTATGTTATTTATTGTATAATTTATTGTGTAAACAAAACAAGTGCATAAAATGACGTTTTTATTTAAATAAACCATTATTTAAATAAAATTTCCTAAGAAAACATAATCAAGAAACAAACCTAATGACTATGATTCTGTCGTCAGAATGTCTAGTCTAGATCAATATGCTGGACCTAAAATGGGTTTTGGGGGACTACAAATCCGCTGTTAATTCTTTGAAGTCCAAAATGGGAGATCCAATATAGCGGACCAAAAACATTAAATCGTGTTCGCTTGTGACGCAGACAGGTAGCTGTGGATTTTGGGGCCAATGATTACGAATTCGGTGTTTTCGGAATTTTGCAAAATCTAAAATAGCGGATCCAAGATGGGGGAACCAGAAACATACAAGCTTTCGTTATTTTTATGATTTAATGAAAGTCCTCAAATTGTTGAGGAAAACGTGAGGAGAGGGATTAGTGAATACCGTACTTCATACAGTGGCGTTCTTTATGTCCACTGGAAGCAAGATTGCATATCTTTTATCGAACTTTCATGATTCTGCTAAACATGGAAGTGTTCATCGTCGACCGATATATATGATTATTTGAAAGAGATAATATCCGAAAATGGTGTACGATTACAATCGGTTTATAGGTGCTCCAGACAAAGCGAATCAATTGAAAAGCACATACATATATGCAATAGGCAGAAAATCTAGAAAGTGGTGACATCACACTTTTGACACATGATTGATGCAGTGACAAATACATATGTACGTATATTATTTATAATGAGACAGACGAAACTAAAGGCATTTGAAGATGTTGATTGCTGATTGATTGTTGATTATCGTTTGTAGTCCATCCGAGACAGAAAACGTAAAGAAAAAGAAGACTTCTCCCCAAAAAACCACAACTACCAAATATAGATGTCCTAATGTGAAGCACTTACCGGGTTACATACATCCAGAAAGAAATAAAGAAATAATAAATAATTTGGTACGCATATACTAGAAATTTTCTCATTGATTTTGCGCAAAATGTAAAATATCTTATTGTGAGCGTATTATTTCCAATTACTTATCTTAAAATCTATTGACTTTCAAATTGAAGAAATGTTATTTTGCAATAAAATGTTTTCTCTTATTATTTTGCATATTCGAATATAGTTTTAGTTTTAAATATAGGTGGTGCACATTTATGATAAACTACCAATAGTTATTTATTTTCAAATGCATAGATATCTTACTTGGACATAGTTTTGTATTTTTTAAAAACGGACAACCTTTCATTTTAACGATTTTTTCCGCCATCATAATTGAAAATTATATTTATTATTTTTACTTTAAAGATCTTAAAAATGAAATGAAATCATTTTGTAATATATGTTGTGTTATTACAGAAAATTGCAGATCTAATTAAATCCTTTTTAACCCTCAGTCGTCACACGTCAATATAGAATCTAGATGGTCATACCCGGGTCTATTGGACCACAGCCATTTCAATAAACAATTGCAGAAAAACTATCCGTCCGATATTAATGTAAAAATTCTGGGACATACCATAAACATTTTAGATTAAGGACGAACAGTTTATTTGCAAGAAAACGCATGGCAACATGATGAAAAAAAAAACAGAAAAATATGTGGCAAAAGTTACAATTTTTTATTAAAAAGATCGTAACCATGTCAATTTTAAATAATTTTAATTAAAATTTGAAAATTATTAAAATCTGCGCTCAAAGTGAGGTCTGATAGATCCCATGCGACCACAGAGGGTAAAAAAATGTAAAAATTGCAGAAACACAACACAATAATTATTTAGTATTCATTTCTGTAGTACTCTAAATTCCTATATACGTATAATTATAGCTCAAATAATATTTTTATCCTAACTACTTAAGGTGTCATCTTATAGATTCTACGATTTAATTAAATTATCACTCAATTATTTAACACTTATCACTCGATACAACTTGCATTTCACCATTTTCCGAAATTGGTTATTTCTAGAGATGGGACGAATCCAAATTTTCTCGAATCCGAATCCGAATCCGAATCCGAATCCTAAAGGATTCTCGAATCTCTCGAATCCTTCGAATCTCGAATATCTCGAATCCATCATATAATTACAATAATAAGAAAGGACAGAGAGGAAAAACAATTTTACAGGAAAATTTTAAAGCTACTTTAATTAAAAACGATACAGTTTTTAAAAATATTTATTAAAAAAGATTTTTTTTTGAACATATTTATATTACAAATGAAATTAAAAAAAAACAAATTACACAATATTAAAAGATAAATTATGTTAAAATCTTGATGATTATGCAACAAGTTTTTATTTATATTTAATTTCCTTAGCATATGGAAATTAATATATCAATAACAGTACCGATATCTTTTCAGAAACTTTTGTGAATGAGAATAAGGGAGAGCTAACATAGATAAACAGCAAATATTGCACATGAAAATCTAAACACATATTTTAGTATATAAAAGAAAGCACTCAACCTAAAAGAAATAAGTGAGAATTTTAATTCAGATTTTTATTTAAGAAAACCAGCTTTCGAACTCGCTCTGGATCCAACCGACTACGTTTTTATCCACTATGATGCCTGATGTGCTGAATAGTCTTTCTGAAATCACTGTTGATGGTGGTGTAATTAAGAATTTTTTGCTAGTTTCATCAAATTTTGGTATTTTGTGTTGCCCTTCCAGTATTTAAAGATGTCTGCAGTTGGTGGGAGCAGTGGTTCTGCTAAATAGGCATTTATTTCTTCTTCAGGAGATGAACTGTAATCCACATCACTGCAGGTAGCTGGGGTCATCAACTGAGAATAGTAACTCCACATACTATGACCTTGTTCAGTTAAAGATATATCTGTGGCATTTGCTTGAGTTTTCTCTGATGACTGCAGATCACCATTTGTTAGCATATAGATGGATGAAATTTCATTAGCCAGTGTCAATTTAGCTTGCTCAACGTTTTCTTTATTCAAAAATACATTCCCTTTGAATCGGGGATCCAGTAAAGTACCAATAGTATACAATTTCTCTGTCTCAACAGAATGATAGCGCCTTTTTAGTGACGCAAGCAAATCATTTCGGAAACCCTGTACTGAACCTAATTTTGGTTTGAAATTTTCTAGAGCACGAATGGTGCTATTCACTAAAGGAATTATTTCTGAAATTGTCACTTTACTTGAGCTGGCCACAAATGTAGCTTTATCAAACACTTCTAATATTCGTATAATATCTTCAATAAGTTTCCACTGTCGAGGACAAAGGTCTATCTGAATATTCAAGTCAGAAGCAGACAATAAAATAGCTTGCTTTTGTTCCACAAGTCGATTGAGCATGTGAAGCTGAGAGTTCCATCTAGTCGGCTCGTCTTGTATTAAACGACGACCTTTAAGACCTAACTTAGCTTGAGCAGTTTTTAACATTTTTGTCGCTTTAGAAGAGTGTTTGTAATGTCCCACAATATTCCGACAGGATATCATTATTTCCTTAATTTCATTCTTATTCAGTAAACCATCTTTTATAACTAACTGAAACATATGGGCTAGGCAAGGCAAGTGGGTGAAGATGCTACGCTCTAAAGCTGCAACCATATTAGGACCATTGTCTCTCATGAAGCATACAACTTTTTCTGTAAGATGCCATTCTTTTATTATGTTGCTAATGAAAGTTTCTATAGCAGATGCTGTATGTGAAACCTCTAAAAAGGAATACATTCTAAGCACAAATGATGGTACTCAAAGTTTTCATCTACAAAGTGCACTGTCAGGCTTAGGTAGTCATCAGATGATGTTGATGTCCACATATCTGTTGTGACTCCAATGTATTCAGTATTTTTAAAAGTTCCTCGACTTTCATTTTTTCTTCTTCATACATATCTGGAATTACCTTTTCAGAAAAATGTTTCCTACATGGGATGACATATCTTGGTTCAAGATGGTTAATAAATTTTTAAACCCCTTATCTTCCACTATGGACAGTGGTTGATTATCTGTACATATCATTTCAGCAACCAATCTGGTAATTGTTTTGCCTCTTTTGTCCCCAGGCTTAAAACTTTGCATTTTATCAAAAAAATTTTTCAGAGTAGGTTGGTTGAAAGGTTCTGCTTTGCGTTTCACTGCGCATTGTTTCAAAGACCTTTGTTCGCCATAAGAACAAATTTTTGAACCTGGACTAGGAGTTGAACTAATTGACACAGGACTCCCAAAAGTAGTTATATCATCTGGATTATTTTCTTCAAATGAAGAATCAACATTGACAGTCAAAGGGCTTAAAGGTGAAGTTGGAATTAGTAATGAGTTTGATGAACTTGTACCTTTCAGTTCTTGATATTTGGATAAATGCCTGGTTTTCAAATGTTTCCACATAGCTGAAGTAGTGTGCGACTTTTTCCCTCTAGATATTTTTTCAGAGCACAGATTGCAATTTGCATAGTTTTCATTTTCTGAAATTTGGAAATAGTTCCAAATATCAGAAGTTGCCTGAGGACACAAAGCCATTTCATAGGTTGCTATTGAATGCAACAAATATGATGTAACAGTGACAGTTGTGCAACTTCAGAACTCCCCTGAAAAAAAAAAAAAAATTAAGTTTTCATGTTAAAATCCTAAAATCCTTGTAATTTTATTATTAGCTGTAATAATTGCGCGAAAATACGGTATGCAACAGTAATAATAAAACTGCAATAAATGTACAAAATTACTATGCCGTGAATAATTAATTAATAATGCAGTTGACAGACATCTGAAATGGCCTTTGACAACAATTAACAAGTTATTTATTTTTTTAATTCTTATACTTAACAATTACATTTATATAACATCCCAATTTGATTTCCAACTAACACCGCATGCAATGTAATATAACTTAATATGTGCAAAAAAAATTATATATCAATACAGTATAAATGAAAATAAGTAACTTACCTCATATATCGTATAAACCACGCATATCCACTCTCAAACGTCACAGACTGAACAGTACTGCACTATAAAGTGGTCGTTGCGATCTGAAGTTTACTCGCACCACGCACCTTTTATATATCATATATCAAGAGTTTCGAGAATAATCCAGTATTAGAGCTAGTCATCCAGAACCGACGAGACTATTCAAGACGAGATAGTTGCTAGAATTTACGAGAGAGCGCAGGATGTTAATTAGAATCACATAAAGAGCGATAGATGGTATTAGTGTAGCATATATGGTGTTTAAAATATAAAACTTGACTGAACTGACTTAACATGATATAGTCTTAGCTAGTTATTAGAACTAAATGTACATAAGTTAATAAGTTTTCATAATTTTTGTAATTAGATTAGTTATATTATTTGCTGTCTGTATTTGACATGTTCCATACCTTTTCTGGTCTCAGGAATAAAGATATTTATTTATTAAAATACCACAAACATTAGGAAAGCATGCCAGCTTATAAATACTTTGTGGCTGAAAGAACGAGAACCGAAGAGAATCGTCGAGATCTTTCTAGTCAGTGATTCATATGTGTCGTGATTACATGAGTCATCATTATTATTATTATTTTTTTTTTGGATTCGAAAGATTCGAATTACGAAAATCGTGCGAAGATTCGAGTTTTCGAATCTCGAATCTTTTTCAGGATTCGATGGATTCGAGGATTCGCGGATTCGAATGTCCCATCTCTAGTTATTTCCATCAAAATTTGTAAAAAAGTTTATCAATAGATTTATTGTTTATATTGAACAACTTCTTTATGGCAGAGACCAAGATGAACTAACTTGAGCAAATTTTAATATAGAAACAAAAGTTTCATATTATTTAACTAAAAATAAGAAGACAGCATTTTACAATAAGACGATTTCCATCTCAAAATTAAATTACGTGTTTCACTTTAGGCAGCGAAACGCTTATTATTGCAATGTTAGCATTCAAAACTAAAAAGTCATTTATTTACTCCGTTCGATGACAGTTCTATGTATTACAGCAAAATGCTCGATATTTGGTTTATAAGAAATCCTATTAACACTTTCTTAGTAATTTTTTTTTGTATTTTCGAAATAAAATGTTAAAATCTTGAAATAATTTTAATATTAAAGTACACTTTTCTTTGGGTAACACTTACGATCGTAAACGTTCTACCCACCACAGCAGCAAACAAAACCGCAAGTTCACTAATTGGATTTGTGTAACATGTAACGTTCATCTCTCTTTATCTTCTTTGACAAATTCCTTCGTACTTTACCACTAACAAAAATAAAAAACATGGAAACGTATAAAATAAATGGGAAAACAACTTTTAGAATATTTGAGGAGGCCAACACAACAAAAACCAATCAAAAAGAAAGGAATTAGGTATCGTCATATCCACGTTATCAGTTTTGTCATAGAAATCGATTTCCTTTTGTTTTCGGTCCACCATATTGTATCTGCCATTTTGAATTTTAAACAACTAAGACCGGATTCGTAATCAGCAACCCCAAAAACATTTATATACCAGTATTCACAGAAATCTAATTGTAAGACAATTTTTGTTTTTGATCCGCCATTTTGAATTTTGGAAACTAATATCAGATTCGTAATCAGCAACCCAAAAAAATGTATTATAGATAATCATCAGCAATAAATGAGCAGTAAAAAATACGTGCAACAAAGGCTTAAAAGATCCCCATACAAAATTACCGTTCTAATGAAATACGAAGTACAAACCTGAAATTAGCGGAGTAAGTGCATCGTATATTTGCTGCTAGACATCTGACAAAATATGACATATGTAATAAACGATAAGTATACTATATACTAGTAGATATACGTAACTACTTTCTCCTTTTAAGCTCTAGCAAAATGACGTAATGGTTACAATTTCAGTTAAGTACACTGTTTAAACCTCTATACCGAGGGTAATACAGCGTAACATAAACTGGAATTGCAGTACTAGACTACATAGCATTAGTACCACACATTAAATGTTATGTGGTGTTGACATCAGATAAGATGTCTAACATTTGGATGTGAAATATTTACTCTAGTTCTTCTTGGTTGTTTGCGGTACGTAACTTGACAATTTTGCTGTGTGATTCGTAGTTTTAAAACGTAAAGCTTTAGCAAAAGTTGAAAATATTAGGTTTAATATATTTATTAAATATGAATACACAGAAATTGTCCCACGTGTTTGCAATATCGTTTGAATAAATAAAATAGATCAATAAATAAATAGCACATTATAATCTTAAGGTACAAGTTCTCTTGTAATTCCTGGCGAAAAGTCAAATAGTTCTTATTCCTACTCGGTCTCCGATACGTTTATACGAGTCATAACAGCTATATATTGGGGCAAAATGAACTACATATATAAGTAACTACTTAATTAACAACAATTGGGGCCAATCAGAAAAAAGAAAAACAAAATACTTATTCTATCATCTCGAATTAAAAAGAAAAATGTTCATATTGTTTGGCAACTAAATATTGAAACAGTTTAAGGTAGCAATTAGAAATGACACGATGTAAGACAAATTGGCTTCGCAAACAATGGAAAACGAAGCGCCAGATTAATCGGCAATAGTTTCCTTATCATATGGAGTGAATCGCTGCGTTTATAGAAGAAAATGGTGGGTGGTATCTTTACAAGTGCAAAAATTCGTGAGCAAGTGTTGAAAAATGATTGTGGCAATAAGTGAAGTGACGAAAAAACTTATGATTCGTGTGGCATATAAGGAAGCATTATAAAAAAACGGGAAATATCCTAGATAAAAGACTTATAAGTGCGGGTCGTCCGAAAATAGTTTCTGACAGAATAAGACTCTTAGTAAAACTGCCAAAACAAATGCCAAGGAAATATTTTAAGACAAATTACGGGCGAATGGAATCATGAAACTGGATTAAATCTGTCAAGGGAATAATGTCGCCAGTGGATTCATAAAAGTGGACTCATGTTTTATAAGGTTGAACTACAAGTAACAATTTCAGAGTGTAATTTTAAACAAACTTGTTTTCTTCTATGGAAAGGAAAAGCCACTATTGATAAAAAAACAAAAGAAAAGCAGGCCCGCATGGGCAAAATCGAAACTGTCTTCGGTCGGTAGAAGATTGGTCACCGCAAACGCGTGATTCGCACTAAACACGAGGCGTTCTACAAGGATTGTCTAAAACGTACAGCAAAATTTCCTACAGAAGCAATGATTTGGGACCAACTTTGCAGCGAAATATCAGGAAATATCGCAAAACTGTCTGCTACCAGGTATTGCGAAGTTAAATTAAATATTTCTGCAGGATGGGGCGCCCTTTCATACAGTCAAAACCACAAGGTCAACGTTCTTTCTTGGCCGTCCAGCAGTCCTAACCTCAATGTCATTGAAACAGGGTGATTCAAAATGAAACAAACAGTGAGGAACAACCCACAACGGACATTAGCGAAACTTAGAGCCAAAATAAAGCAAATTTGGAACGGATTTACTCCTGAAAAGGGCAAATCCTTATTTGAGTCAATACCCAATCGAATTCAAGCGAATTCATAAAATATCAGGGCGATGTTACTCCGTTTTAAACATAGAATGTCCCAATATTTAGTTGCCACATATTGTGTTTTATTATTAATTAGAGATAATATAATAAGTATTCTGTTTCTTGTGTTACTAATTGATCCTGATTGTTGTTAATTAACTAGTTACTTAGTATTAAATTTAATTTTTTTAGAAGAACAAATAAACTGTCAAAGAAACTGACTCATATATGTATTTTGCTTTGTCCCAATATATAGTTGTTAGGACTTAGGGATATATTTAGTTCGACAATTGGGTCGTCATCCTCTTAGAAAAATTACGATACTGACTTACAGCTATCAAAAATCAACTAGTTCCTATAGAAGCATTCATTGCTTGAGTTATTCGGAAAGAAGTTACAAGAATTTATATTTTCTCCTAAAACATTATCGACGCTGGATGATCAAAACCTTCGTACGATATATCCGAAACAATTGGAAGTCCTGTTGGGATCGCAGTAGTTGTGTATCAGCCATTCTTAACTGTATCATTAAAAAGGAAAAATCATTAGGAATATACCCTGCGCATTTAATCTTATGTAATTTATTCCATGGTTTGATCGCTAAAAATTCCCAACTGTTTCCCCATCTGTACATCAGGTGTTCTATTCAGCACACCATTCCGAAACTCCAACGTACAAATCATGCTGTTGGATTCTGCTTGAATTGAGGTCACTATAAAGACAATCCAGGATCATAAAAGTGAAACTTTTATAAGGGCCCGGCACTGGACCTTTTTCTGCCTCACCCTATACCCATCAATAGGAAATAAATGCATTAAAAAAATGTTCGTTTTTTGATTCCTCTATCTAACTGCATAGTTTGCGGTGTAGATTAGACGTTAGTTTAGTTTTCGGAAAACACAGAAGTTGCAATTTCTGTAGTGAAACAGATTTACAGTAACGGGTTTTAAAAATTTTATGACATATATGTATGTGACACACACTTTTAGAGTGATATGCTATATTCTAGACTTTGGGTCTACGATTTTATGAAATACGTATTTGTAATATAACTACCCCTAAATTAAAACGTCAAATAACTAAACTTCCATTTGTATTTCAAAAAATCAATCTAAAGAGCATCCACCCTAATAATTAGTAATTCGAAACAAATACCTCTGGGAAAATTTCTTCCTGGTAGTTAAGAGTTGGATGAGTAACAACACTGATATCTTAAGAAACGTTCTCAAGTTTTGTTTCTGTGTATTTCGAATTATCTTATTGTGCTCTTGTCACGATTTATACAACCACCGTACGTATATTGTCAAGCGAGGCTTCGCCTGCGTGCATGCGTACGAGATGTCATCTTAAACCGACGAGCACGCAGCTTTGAGCGAAATCACAAACGAGATGATGGTAAAATTTGCGGAAGGAAACAAAAGGGGCTCAGACTGGATTATGCAGATTTACGATGGTAAGTTCCTTTTTCGCCGTTATTAATATATTCTGTTGATCTACGGGATTTGCCGCGTGTTCGTTGAGAAAAAATATCATAAATACATTATGCGGCAGTAAAGTTAGGGTCTTAATAAAAACGGGATAAACTGTCATATAAAATGAAATTTTTGACTGATATTAAACGTAGCAAAGTCAAAGCGTATTTGAAATTTTAATATCTGGCAATGTAATGTTATTCACTTCGTGTTAGTAAATACATATGAAAACAACATACTTGAATGATTGACGTCGGAATAAATAATAAAAAACGAAAGTAAGTATAAAGTTGTAATGTGTTCGCAAACTAAATAAGTGCAAAGCAGTCGCAATAGTGCAGGAACTAATTGTAAATTGTAAATTTTATTCACCAAACCACTACCGCTAGCGAATCATTTTATTACAACATAGGAACAATATACTTTTGTTTCCATTAGAAAATTAATTAATTAATTTGCGTTACAGTACAGCTTTTCATTTCCATACTAGCACACAAAACTATTCACATCATTTCTCCATCGCTGCCCGTCAACCGACTTCATTTTCATTAGCAAATGATGTGACCAACAGGGGTGTTTTAAACATTTGTGATGAACTTTTGATGTTTTTGTTCAATCAAGATATGATCTGTATTTGATTGTTCTTTTGTCAGAGGAGGTCCGTGTGCCTTTGTATATTTCTTCAGAAAACCAATCCACGTTTAAATCTCTTTGCAAATAAAGCATAATTAACCATCTATCCATTTAGTGCATGCAATTACACCATGTACACAAGTGTGTAGTATAAATTTCGAATTTTTGTAAATTTAAATTCACTGTACCCATAAAATTTACAGTCTTACGCTCTTAATTTAAACTGATGAAATAGCTTTGTTACTATTTTCTCATTGCATTGATTTCTAACTTGTTGATTGTTAATCGCTATTTGAGAAAAATTGTTCTACTATCAAATTTCTGTATGTTGACAGTATTATCAGGACATTTATCATTGAAGTTTATAAACAGCTATGTATTAAACCTAAATAAGTTAGAAATGAAATTCAATGAATTGCGAAAAGATAATTTTAATCTAGAGTGTTCGTCGCCGAATAAAAATCAATGTATATGTACAAGAACTGAAATGCAATCTCTTCCAAGTACCAAAACTTTCTCTAAAATTATGTCAACGAGGATTGTCAATTACACATACATACATAGTATGTTATATATTTGAAATGAAATGTAGTAGTATACATGTTTCATATTATTTTATAGTGAAATCATTAGACAATTTGTGAAGTTTATTTCAAACAAAGTAACAGTGAAATAAATCTGCAATGAAATATTTGACAGGTCTTTCAGTGATATTATAATGTAGGCACGAAGGGGGCCTGACTTTCAATATCGTAAAGCAACGTTAACTTGCGTGCTCCACATCCCTGTGTTATTGTCGATCAAATAATATACAATAGCTTATGACATCTGCATAACAATAAAGTAACTCTACGGTCAGATTAATTCATATAGTTGGACAAGTAACAAATCTAATCATCTAGATAAATGCAAGTATAGTGACCCTGCTTTTAAATATGTATACGTGATTCAAAAGCAGAAGTCAGTGGATAGGAAAAGCTTATATCCCGATATGTAGTTAACAAACAGTTTACGAAATGCTGTTCCCTTTAGGAATGAAATACTTCTCGCAAAGTCCTTCAAACTTGTTTCTGAAACCTAATAATATTAATGCGAGAACGTGTCAAAATAATGATAAAATTGTGGCGACAGGGTGAAATGAAAAAAGTGAAAAAAGCAGCCCAGCCAGACAGTGAGAAAAGACAAGCCGACGGTGCTGACATTTATTGTGAAAAGTGCGGTATTTGGTTAGATAGATAATGCTATTAAAACTTCTCAAAGTTTAATTTTTAACAGTATAATTCAAATTTCCCGGAACGCCATTAAATTACATTTTCATCTTGCGGTTCATTTTACTTTTATTTTCCCGCATCATCCCCATTTATATCCTCAACTAGTTTCCTCGTTTTATTTCCGATTATTCCCTTCGTTTTTCATTCAACGTAACGTTTGAACTTTTATGAGTTTTCCGACAGAGAACTAGGACGACGAAGAAAAAGGGATATGGACGTAGGCATACACCTAGATGGATGAAATTTCCGGCACACTAGGAGAAAATATACGACGCCTATCAAATATACTATATATTGATAATGAGATATTGAGGAGATAAAAATAAAATAAAGGAATGGATTTAGTGAGGTATAGCGGTAAAATAAGATTAAGGAGGGTTTGTGGCTCATCTACCCCAGAGAAAAAGTATTACTTCAGGTTTCGGGGCGCGTCATTCGTCGATGTTTTTCCAAATTTACTTTCAGGTGCTTATAAGATCGAAGAGGTTTCGTTGTTTTTTTGTTTGTTACCGTTTGGTATTATGCACCCCAAATATATGTAGTACCAATACTTCCATTAAGTCCTAACATATTTGATTTCTGGCAATTTCTGCTTTAATTTTTGCGATATATATACAGTAAAATCTCCCATAAGCGGATACCAACGGTGCCACAATTTATGTCCGCTTAACAGAGGTGTACCTTTAGTAGAATGTGAAAAGAAAAAGGTTGTAATATATTTACTAATTTACTAAACTTGTAAAAATATAAAAACAAATAATAAATTCTCACGTAAACATGATATTTTAAGTAAATTTAAAAATATAAAAACAAACAGTAAGTTCTAAAGCAACATCACATTTTAAATAAATTTAACATACATGTATAATAAGATGTATCTATATATTATGTTGTCTCGTAAGTAGATTATTTTATTTTACATATACAACACATATATACAATTCCTAAGCAGTTTTCGTAAAAAGTCAAAAAATGTGGTTTGCTTCTTTGTTTGCTTTGAAATCACTTGTCAACGTAATAAGCTTCTAAGTTTACAGCAAATTCAAAGTCTTTTATATCGCTTTCATTCTTTGCAACCAATTTTAAATTCTTTGCTGCTGTTATGGCATCAGAATGATTTTTTATTGGGGTTTCAAAAACACATCATCGACAATATCATCTTCATTTAATTCTGCATCCGGATTTGAGGTAGCTTCTTTTATGGCAAAATCAATATCGTCGTCTTCGATTGCAAGTTCACTATACAAATTAATGAAGTCAGCAGGATCAACGTTAATATTGTCCGTTGCCACAAATGATTTTTGCATTTGCTCGTAGAAGGACAAAGGAATTTCATCATTTGCGTTAAAATCGTAATACGGGGAAGGAGGAAGATCTCCATACAAAAATTTAGCTCTTCGAAAACAGTTTTTAATAGTTATGTCGGTAACTTGTTCCCAAGCAAAAATAATGGCGTCTAAATGGTCAATAGATTTGGTTAAACCTTTAACTCCTCTATTTGGTCCTCGATATTGTCCGCTTAAAAGATGGGAATTTAATTAAATTTGAGATTTTATGTTGTCCGGGTCCGTTTAAGGGAAAGTCCGCTTAATAGAGGTTGTGTCTGATTTAAAATACATGTGGGCAAAACGGTGCCACTAAAATTGTCCGCTTAACAGAGTTGTCCGCTTATAGGAGATGCCGCTTATGGGAGATTTCACATATATATATATATATATATATATATATACAACATGTCCCAGATAACATTTTCAACATGGGGATCTCACTTATTGTAAAAGATACAAGTTTGGTTAAATTAGACAAATTGTTCCTAGGATTAATGAAATTATACAATATTCTTCAATTTTCAAATTTCCATCTATTTTAGGAGATATTGTGAAAAAACGAAAAATGTCAAATTTCTTTTTCTTGTAATAACGTTTTTGTTCTAGTAGATACATAATTTATTTTCACATTTTCTTAAGATACTTTTTATGTAGAATTTAAATATCGACTTGAATTTTTTTTTGCACTTTTGGTTTTTTAGTTTTGATCCCTCATTTAAATTTTTCTTATGGAACGTCAAGTCGACTTTGAAATAATTGAACGTGTTTCTTCATCCTCTTTACAGTGGTATTTAGTTAATTTTTGTCATAGAATCTGTGAACGGAAAGATTTATGTACGAGTATTTCAGGGTACCTGGAATTAATTGAGAGAAATTATTTTGTATCATACGTTGAAGCGAAAACAAATCGAAATCTTGAATTCAAGGACTACTCGTAAACAAAGATAGAATTGAGTTAAATATTGTAGTAGAAATATGCGTTTTGTTTAAAGAACTAGTCAAATGGGCGAAATTGATAAACGGCTATATTTACGAAGCATCAGGCATAATTTCCGTCTCTGATTTAGAACATTAAATCGTATCTATAGATAAAAATGGTTGCAAAGTTTTAGACGCTTTTGTGGGGAAAATAGTTGTTTGATAAACGAAACCGCTTACATACTACTATTTAAATTTAATATAGCGAGGATTTGTCGATTGTGTTTTTCGATTTCTTTGACTTGTAAATAACGAAGGACGGAAATATGATTTCTTTTGTTGACATTTTTGACATTGATGAAGAATTGCGAACTACGCTGTAAGGAAATGCAAAATATACAGCTTCTCCATCTATAGTTTTGATTTTTTTAGTTGCTTCACATTTTGTG
Organism: Chrysina gloriosa; assembly: GCA_038088585.1. Classification (NCBI taxonomy): domain Eukaryota; kingdom Metazoa; phylum Arthropoda; class Insecta; order Coleoptera; family Scarabaeidae; genus Chrysina; species Chrysina gloriosa. The sequence continues at coordinate 41,688,448 of CM076087.1, forward strand.
ATTTTATAATAATGTTAACTATTTTGCTCTCAACTTTATAAATACATCAATCTTGGTGCAGTTCATTTCAATGACCCACTTCATAAATTTCGACTTGTTGCTCTTATTAAACTTCACATTTGAATTTTGTAAATTATATTTAATTGCAAAACCTTGTTATCGTCTACTTGTGTTTAGCAGTGAATTCTAATTCTCCTAAATTGTGCAGATCAAAATTTCTACTACAAAAGTCTACTAAGAATACATATTCTAAACAAATATAGAATTACGGTTTTCTAAGAAGGAAAAAATATACGCAAGAAAAAATGAATACAAGACTTACAACTTTTGAGCGGGTACCGTAAAACAAAGGTTGATTTCCACTTCGGCGGACTGGGAGATAAGCCAACGATCAAGTCATAACTATGGCGAAAGTAGTGGAAACTTTGGCTTCGCGTAAAAGTTTTAAGCATATATTACCCCCGCAAACTTCTTTTTAACAAATTCAAAGTAAATTTCTTTCGGTGCTCCTATATACGTACATCCATATATACGTACACACACAAGTGTGTTGAATTTAATAACATAACAGATTAAATATGTTTAAAAATGTTCGAAATGAAAAGAACAGCGACTAAAACTGCGTGATACAATATTGACTTGGTGATGTAGAAAAGGAGTACATCTTAAACAAGAAATTATACGCTCAACTCTAATTATGTATATGAAACTCAGACCTCCTGATTATTTCCAACTTATTGCTTGTAAATGTACACGTATCATTCCAAAAACCCTGTCCCTGCGGATTCCTGCTGGTGAAAGAAGCATAGAAAAATGCTATTATGAACATCACAATATGGAGCCGTTTAAATAACAAACTCATTTTATGATACATATAATGTAATAATGAATAAAAGTCGTGGAGTAAAAGCACTTCATCATATTTAACCTTCCTATACTCACGTCAAAATGAAAGACGTATACTATACTATATAAATCGGTCTCACAGACCGTATGCGTGAGTATAGGAAGGTTAACAAAAAACAGTGTGACGTACGTTTCGCCGACACAGTGGCTTCGTCAGACTATACCATCAAACAGCAACAAGAGTTTGATATAGTATAGTGTGATAATTGTGTCGGCGAAATGAACGTTACAATTTTTTATTAAGTATAGTGAATGATTTTTGCTCTATGAGTTTTATTCATTCTTATTTTGGATATTCACCAAGTAAAAACCAGTTCTATTCAATTTTTTAAAGAAACTAATACAAGTTTTGTGGCTCTATGGTACTTCAAACCAAATCTACGAAGCAGGAAGACGACGCAGACATAAAGTGTACGTGAGGAAGCATCCTTCCAAAAATAATAGGTAAATTCACGTCATAGCGCGACATTTATTATCTGAAATCTTTAGAAATACTAGGAACAAAAGGAGCATTTTGCGCATGCACACTAAAGATTGCATAATACCCTCTAAGCAGCTCTTAGGTCATGCTTCATGCCTTTTTAACCTTAAGCAATTAGTATATTTTACGTGATCTGCGTGTTGACGCTGATGTCAAAAATAAAAATTTGGTGTTAAATTTATCACCACATTTTGGGCCGCGCTCTTTAGCGTATAGATTTAGATCAAGAAACCAGATCAAAGTTTATATATTTTTGCAAAACCATTTATCACTAATCAAATGCGGGAAAATTTTCTATTCAAAATCGAATATAATGAATTAAATGACGGTTGATATACTTCTTATTTTAATTCAACGGAACCTAGTAGTGGTGGCATAGGACATACATAATTTTATGCTAACAAGATACTTATCTGCATGCATACCGTGAGAATTAACGAAAGTAGTAACTAGTGCCTGCTATATAATAATTGCAATTGAATTGATCGTAACTGAAATGTTATGAAAGTTTCTGAATATGTATATGTCATCACTATCGTGACTCTATTTTCACAACATTAAATATGGAAGCGCAACTAGCTAAATATTTTTATACAGCCAATAGCATACAGCACCGATAAAGTCCCTTTTTAAGCTAGTTAACCGATTTAGGGAAAATGTCTCAGTTTATCTGAAAAACTTGGCGAAATAATTAAATCGAAATTATTCAGGAATCCATGGGAAGTCGTTTCGAAGTTACGAAACCGAGTTACTATTTTATTAGGAAACCGGTTAACCTTCTCCTCAACTTTCCTCTTATTCCATCTACAACAAACTCATCTAGCAAGTATGAGGTAGGGCAGGGCTGTTAATATTCCTGCGACAATCTCCGTCAAGATTAACTTTTGAATTTTATATTACTTCGCTTCGAGTATACTAATTTGTGTAAAACAATTTTCAACAGTTTTCTACATCTGTCGCGCTGAAATTAAGCGCGACGACATTTTCATGAAAAAACCATTAGCTCGCGAAGCGAAACCGGGACTTCATCTAGTAAGGGACAAGCAAAGTACAACGAGGACGTCTTCCAAATAAACCTCTGCCCGAAAGCGGATTGATGTTATGCAAAAAGCATTTAATATAATTTAAATGAAGCTTTTTAATTGAGTGATGTACAAAAACACCGAAGACGAGTTGAAGTTCGTCGGCGGTACTATGGGCGCAAAATGAAACGAAGACGTAGGAGAAGAAAGTGGGAAGTTGCCAGTAAACGAATTATGTGGGATGACTGACGGGGAAAGTGATAAAAGTAGAAAAACAGCGTCCCCTTTTCGTTTGAATGCGTCTATATAATTAATTATTCTCGACATCGCTAAAGGGTGAGCAATAAACCTTGGAATATAAACGTCACGTGATCCCGCAAAAAGGAGAAAGGAAAGTGACTGGAGTAAAAATGAAATATTGAATGTCATACCCTTACTATTATATTTTCTATAGTTGTCAGCGGTGGTTGGTGTTACTTTTATTTAATTTAAACTACTTGGAAAAAGTTACTAATTGTATAATTTTGATTTTGAGCTATCTGTAAGAATCCTTGGTGCCACTGTGCTCTAAATCAATTAAAATAGATCTATATGATTACCTAACTAATCTGTATGACCTAACCAATAGAGATACATGTGCCAAATTGACCTTGGTTACAACTAATAATTCTCCTCTTGACACAGTTTGTTGTATGCTTAACTAATCGTTGATAGTTTTGGCGAAAATCAATTTATTTTCCCAACTTCTCTTGTTAGTTAGTGTTTCCGTATGAACCCCAAATTGAGGATGTTTACCAATAGACACCGTAGATACCGTAGACAACACTTACGCATACAAATTGCAAAACTGATAATGGTCGGTGTTCTTCTAAATAGCCTTAGAATACCAGCGAATTCTTATTATGGAAAGATGATCTGTAGATCAAGTATTGGTGATGACATAAATGCTCATTTTATTTCACAATACATTCAACGAATAAATCTATGTGTCGTTGCTGGGAAACGGTTATGGCATAGTAAATTTACTCCATTGGTATTTTCGATAGCTACCATTCCCAGTAGAAAAATCTGGAAGCGAACTAGCGTTAAATTTAAGCTTAATTCAGCTCTCCTTTCTTTTCTACAGAGAAAGGCTTAGTTTAGTTGTAGAAATACGTATTTGGAGAAATCTGAATTGACGTAGTAAGGGTAAGCGAATTTTGCATAATGGTAGCTACCGATAATATTATACAAGCAAATTAGTAAGGACAGAATTTCAAAACGATGGGATTTCACACTCAGTGCGTTTGCATTTTCAAATTCACTAATTTACAGCGTGCAGGGTACAAGAATTACAAAAACTCAGGAATCGAATTACTATCACCAGCGACAACGAGTCCTCACAGTACATAATGAATGAATAAAACACCCTTCGACTAGAATATTATGTAGTTGACAGATTCCGGCGTAAAATCAGTCATTTTCAATTTTTCCATCTGAATAATTCCATTAGAATTGCAGCACAGACGCAACACTCGTCACCCAGTGTGACAAGTTTTCAAATTTCACACACCTAATCCCTAGTATGTCGTTCCAACGCCCGCCGCCTTTTACAACCAAAAACTCGATCAATACTCAAACAAAACATGCTTCCGCTTGTAGCAGGTGCACACACATACATATATGCATTAGTGAGTACTGAATAATATTAAATAACATTGAACGCTAGCTGGCCCGCAATAACATTATCTGTACTGCCGGATCGCCTCGATCCATCATCAAAAACTAGCTAATCATGTTTAAAATACAGTGCAAAAATAAACACGGGTGTAAGTCTTTGAAAATGGTGCATTTATAAAAATTAGTCGGTAATGTGTATATTGCAGTTTAGATCTATTAAGCTATGAAATTTTTCCGTACTATTCAGATAAGATTCATTCAGTGTTCATACTAACCAATATTAGCTTCATCAGCTTTAATGACTGCCACAAAAGACCTGCCCAATGAATGGATCGGGAAGGACAAATTTCAATAGATTATTTCAGTGGACTAAACTGCAATGCACTGTTAATAAACACTATTATGATTATAAAACAGTTTCTCTAGCGCATGCTGTGCGACATGATATAAACAAAACATAAACGTCAGTAAGTTTGGAATGTCATTCGCAATGCTCACACATACCTTCGTCCGTTAGCAAAGTGATATTTTGGCAATTGGTGAAATATCCTACAATAGAAAGGCACATGTAAGTTCAGCTGCTAGACGAACATAAAAAAGAATGTATGGAATAAAAGGCGTACAGAAATATGAAGAGACATTTAGCAAGCGAAAGTAGATGATGAAAATGATAACGTGTAGAGACAACCCTGATGTGACACTTATGAGAGCGTGTGAATGTATCATGGAAATGCTTGTGGTGTAGAACTGCGTGAAGCGAATGACAAAAATGCAAACACTAGTGCAAAATGTAAATGCAAAGCACAGGAGACGTTAGAAGTTAGATAAGACAGAAAAGCAGCCATTGACCTTCAATTACCAATCCGCTTATACTATTATATAAAATTATTTGTCCAGAAAGTATGCTTATGTGTTATAGCTCTATTGAAATACGCGTACCATGATACTTACTCACCCAGTTTCCCACTGACGATCGCACCTTAGTTGCCGTAAAACGTGTCTAGAATTATTTTCGAAAGGTGTAGTAAGGGTAATTTTATTTCGTTTATATATTACGATAGCTTATAATTATTATATATATATTACTATAGTTATTAGTTTTAGAAATATGACAGCCAGGCAGTCTTCCTTACTAATAAATAATAGAAATAAATTTAGGGAGTGATATCTCTAATTAGATTGTTCCTGGTAATTATACTCGGACGAAAAAGCTAAATTAGTTAGATGTTCACGCGTCAATCCTTTACAAATACATTGTTCAATATATGAAATCCAATGGAAGTGAACTACTTTTACCTTCGAGTATTTCAACATGTAAAGATAGGAGTTACATAAGCGTACCTTCTGACGTACTTTTCACTGAGGATGGCGACTTAGTTGCCGAAATACCTATCTAAAATGATTTTTGAAAGGTGCGGTAAGCCCAATTTTATTTGTTTTACACATTATTCTACCCAAAGTCGCCTTATTCAAATTATATTATAATTTAAGTCGAATCTAGTAAATTTACATTCTAACTATGAATACCAAAACTTAGTCACAAACATTACAAATAGAAATCGGTTTCAGTGTGTTATATACGTTCTCTTTTACATGTTTAGAGTAACTAAGAAGCAACAAAAAAGTTTAAACGCGTTCAACAGTTTTCACAATCTGAATCACTTGAAAATCCGTACCTCAGAAACATGTTTTTGAACACCTCTATACCCCCATTCAGCGTAGAAGAACGTTGATCACGTATTTTATATATAATTATTTCATATTTTTCTTATTATTCTTAGTTTATATCAGAAATGTTTAGTTTACAGCGCTTGAGCATATGAATAGTTTTATAAGAGAGATGTTTAAACAAGTATATAGAAAAGCATTTCGATTAATTCTTCGCGCAGTTGCTTATTTCATAACAGAACAACCCGTAAAAATATGGTCACACGTCTATCAATTCTAGATATTGATTCTTTTACATCTAACTTTTCAAAATTCTTAAATGTAGAACATGGAAAAGCGACTATCATCTGGTATTTAATTTTTAGCAACTTCCGATATTATAAATATTGCTTAAAATAGAAATTGTTGAATTTCAAACGCCTCTGACAGTAAACGTAAAGAATTTTCTTTTTAGCAATCCTATTTCTTTCCTTTGAGTTCGTGACAGACAAGTCGAGCGTCTGGCGATACCGATCGTGAAGATGGGGGATGCTAAAATTACAAAATTTCTGCCGTACCCGGTCCCTTTCCATGCAACTGAGAGACCGGGTTTCGGTCGCTGGCAATAGCTGATAGTCATTTTCTGAATTTTTTACATCGTTTTTTACATCATTTTGTCTATTTCGTCTGTATACCACGTTCTAACACCGTTGTACTTTCTGTCTTGCCTGCTTTAGTCGTGCCGACTGCACAAAATCGATATATTACTTTAAGATAATTGCACTGCGCTCCTTCACTCCTCCAGTAAAATAGGGATCAACTGAAGTTCTAATTTGAATTATTAATTTGACTTGCGATGATATTCAGAGTAGCTCAATACTGACCGCCTTAGGCTGAATGTTTTAAAATGTTTTAGTTCGGAACAAAGCGTACGGTTATCGAGTCCATTTAATATTTAGCGATTTCTGAAATTAACATTTAATGGTTCAGAAATAATAGAACTGACGTGAATACCGATCAGTTTTGAACCACTCGGCAAGATTAAAATAACATCACCTTTCATGAGTTTATCAAATATTATATAACGCGTTCAGAATTACATAATTTCATATAATCTGTACTATTAATGGTTCTGTCTTTCAGATTAACTTTATAAGTAGTCTTTTGCTAGGAATAATTACAATTTTACGATAACTACTTTGTGAAGCTTTACAACTTTGCAGTTTCCTGGGTATACACCTTTCTAGCGCAAATATTTTACGAAGTAATAAAATTTAAGCTGTAAAACCAAGTTAAAACCAATAAGCGTAAAGAGACAGTGTGAAACAAATTATTTTTGAGCCCAATTATCAACAATTGAATAACAATTGCGTTGCAAAGTCAAGAATAAAGAGAATTCCTTAGTGCATTCTTAGATCAAAGAAATTGTCTGAACAGAATATATTTTTAAAAGTCAGTTACCGCTTTTGGTTTTAGAGTACTAATAACACTACTCAGCAGACATTTTGCATCTGATATGTTATATATCAATTAGTACGTAGTTACCTTTAAAAATGTGCTAGCAGATAGGGTTTTTGAGTAATTTAAATTTTTACAAACATGTACAAACATCCAACGTACTAGCATATATAGTGGTTAAATTTTTAGACTTATTATTTAAAGTCCCTTTATTCTGTTCCTTCCTTTGCTTTATTTGCTGTTTTGTTCTTTCCTTTGCTACTCTTTGTATAATATAAAGAAGTGTTAGAGTAGTATACATTCCAAAACTAAACTACTAAATGGGAAAAGCGGTAGGATTTTAAAATTTTTAGGAACTAGATGGCAGGGTGTCCTCCAAAAGTGGATTTATAGTCTCGCACATGTTAAAACACGCATGATGCAATTGCTATCACAGTTACCGTAACCTAGCCTGTGTATTATGAGTTTTTGTTAGGGAAGTTGTACTTATTTGCATTTTTCTGTTTCTTGTGGGAGAGATAGAACCCTGTAGTGTTTAGAAGTTAGTAGAAATGACAACTGGTAAACTTAGTTGTTGTGTTAACCACCCAAATAGCTTTCGTTAAGTTTACGCACAAATTCAATCCAAAAGCTTACAGAAAGCCAATCATTGATTTAGTTAAGAGGACATATGAATTATATTTTGATTATCCTCTTGGTGATTAACATAAAAATTTCGTACTTGATGTTGTCTACATAAACTGTAGCATTACTCTAACAGAATAGTTGAAAGCACAGCGCCGATCCATGCCATTCGTTGTTACAACAGTGTGGTGTGAGCCAACAGACAATAGTTTAAATTATTACTTCTATCTCACAAAAATTTAAGGATTTTGAAGCAAAACAAAATAAATTACGTACATGTGCCTTCAGTGCACCTGCATGTGCCCCACGGTGGAAGCTTGCCTATTCATGTCTGTATTTTGCAAGAGAGTTCATCAGACTCAACTACACCAAGTAAATCGGAAGATTCTAAACTCGCAGAAGAGTACTGCCCTCAACCCCAGTACACTTCTCCGTATGTAATAAAAGAAAAGGAAGTGAACAATTTGGTGGGCGAAGTCAAGCAACAATCTGAACTCGAGGAAGGATCGAGATTGCAAGAATGGAACCTTCTAGCTCCACAAACAACAATATTTACTCTTAGATCAAGAAGTAGCTCTTTCCATGTATGTTTGGACATGCACAGTTCAATGTGTTTATATAGAGATAACAATGCTTCGCATGAGATGAAAACACGGTTTTGCTGCCAGAGGCAATCAAATATAATGCTCATTAATGGCACCTCTGCGGTGATTGAAAAGTTGTTCCACCGCTTACAAGTTACAGGGTGGTTTCACGTGCGGGACGGCTGAAACACTAAGAACAATTATAGAATCGAGGAATGGTCTAATAGAGAATTATTTGTTACTGGGAAAGACCATGTGAAACGTACTCAATTGGGTAAACGCTTCATATCAAGTTGGGCCTAATTAAAACGTCGTGAAAGTTTTGGATAACGAAGGTCAGATCGTGAGTCATTTAGAACACATAGTTTTACAAAGTTTACAAATCTCAAACTAGCTGTTTGATGTTGTTTTAAACCAATTGTTCATGGTTTTCTGAGCTACAGAAAAGATGATAGCTACATTTCCATCATCAATGACCTGTTAGGGAACTACAAGCTGGAATGTCGAATGTTGCTTAAAACCCACTTTCATCATTGATGTCTCCTTGATTTCTCCCGGAAAATCTGAGCGTCGCAAGCGGTGAGCAGAGTTAGGGCTTTCACCAAAATATCCTCGCTGTGTACAACTGTTAACAAGGTCACTTCAATGGTGTACGACAACTGCTGGTGTGTAGTTAGAGACTGAGGTGAAACACTATACAAAAGATTAATATTTAAACTATATTGTGATACAATTATGTCAATGTTTACCAGTAATGTTTTTTAAAGTTATACGTGTATTTAAGTACCGTGACATCATAGGATAAAACCGATTTTTCCATTGAACTCAGCAACTCGAAGTTAGATACATCCAGATATTTATTTGTAAGTGTTATTATTTTGATCCATTCAATATCATTAACGTGCACATACATACATTGTGTTTCATGCATGTGTGTCGGTATTGTGTACTGGGGAAACGTGATGTGATAGACAAATATGTTTGCTTCCACCGAATTCAGCATCCCAAGTTAGGTGGGATCACTACATTTCAAATAAGATACAGAAATAAGTTGAAGTTGGTAGAATAGTGTATTCAATTAATTAACCAATCAAGAAATTAAATCCTAAATTACATTCATGCCATTTTATCCAAATTTATTCATAACCACAGATTTTCCTCAGATTCTAAGCTACCCGAAAGTCTACTGTGGATGTAAAGTACTTCCATTTTTAAGTGAACGAAAATCGACGGCTTCTATTCGAAAGTGGATATAGCAACAACAAAGATTTTTTCCATAATTTGTTCAGTAAGATGACATTTCAGGTACTTATTTCTGTACTGTGTACAGCGCTCTTAAATCTCTCTTCGACGCTGGCTGCGTTATCGAATTTGAAATGGAACTGCCAATGTCGGATAGATTTAAGTCAATATATATTTATAACGTGTATCCTCTCAAGGAAAGTATTACGTCACATCCTGAACTTGTACTTATAAACGGAAGAGGTAGAACTACGACATGAATATTCTTGTATGTGAAAAGATCTACAGAAATTCACACAAATGTGGCGCATATAAAATGGTCATTAACTTAACCATATGAAAATTACGGCGGTGTATGTGCGCTTTTAAATAAATTAGTTGTCGCTACGTCCTAACCATATCCAAGAACATATGAATATCGGCGCTTGTATATAACATACGAATAGGAGAGTGGATGAAAAATCTATTTCTATACAGTATTGATTAGTTTCTTGTTTTGTTTCCACAAATTGTTCAGCATTTTAAACAAAATCCGTAGATGGGTACCAGTTCAAGTTGAATACAAATATTTGAATTGGCGTAATATATTACTATGTAATGTTCAAGACTATTCATATTTTCTTATCGAATTTATGCCCCCTTAAACAAAAGGATACGTCGAATAATCTAAAATAGTAGGGAATTGCATTTCGAAACATATTTTGCAAGAATAACAAAGATTCTTAAAATACTATTGTGGACAATGAAAACTTTGTAACTTTTATTTTAACGACACCATTATTATCTCAGCGTTGTTACTTATCGTCTGGACGCCTAACAGGCACTATATAATTACTTCCTCTTTCGCTTTAACAATGCGGATTCCACTTCCTATGCTGGCAAAATATAAACTTCGAACCGACGCCGCCTCCTTTTATGGAAAAGTTTTCGGTTAATATAAATAGTCGAAGAGCAAGCTGCTCTCCTCGACTTATTGACTTCTTTCGAATGGTGACTTCTAGTGGGAAACTGTTAGCGAATGACACGTTTATAATGGACGATGTCGTTTTTCTTCCTGCAGCGAAAGGGACCCAGTTTCCACTTCGTTGTAATGAAAAATTTTATATCGCGATCTTATATTGCGCCGCCGTTTTTCGCAACCGAACTTTAGTAGCCTGTAAATCACGCTACCCGGTCAGATGTTACGCCATCGTTGTAATTTATCAAAATTGTTTTTCATATAATGGCTATTTATGCACGGCTCCCTTCGAGAGAAACGATTTTTAATGCGAAAATTCAAATTCCTTTCTACTTTTTGCTTCTAAGATTATTATTTTACTTCTTTATGCAACTTACGCCTGAAGAAGTAGAGTAGTAAGTAAGAGATAGAGAAAAACACCATTCAGAGGCAATTATTATAAAATGATAGATGCTTCGTAATCTGCTCAATTCCAATATCCATAATTCTTCTACAAATATTATTTAACACCTAAGTCTTCACATTGACGCCAAGGCGCAACTTCATTTAAATTACTATGGAGATAACAACTAAGAGACAATCTCAGTTGAAATTGGATAAGTACAGGAAATTTTTCCAGGAAACACTACAGAGAACGTTTGTGAATTAATTTATTATCAATATTCAGTAAAGACGAGTATGTCAGATATTTAAGAGAATTACTACTCCAAGGTATTTCGATTCCATATACATATATATAACTATTCCCTTGAAGTTCTACCTTCTACTACCTATACCACTGTTTGATTTAAACTAAAATTTTTATGACTCTAGGAATAAATGGAACTGCCGATTTAATTAAAAAAATTTTTTTAGAGTTAACGCGCTCACAAATTCCGGAGATTAAAAAAAAGGTACAACGGAAGGTATAGCATGCTGAAGTGTATACATTGTTAATAATGTAATAATAATAATAATAGGCGTAATAAATGGGCGATGTGAACAAGCGGTTAGGGCGTTCGACTACGTGTCGGCTTCAAACCCAAACCTAGGGTTATGGGCTCTGACTGTACGCTAAGGCTAATAATTTAAGCATAAACTTGCACAGCTGGGAAAGACACAGACTTGAATTTACAATCTTTCGAGTATTCTCTTAAAAGAAAAATAGTTGAAAAATCGTGATGGTCTATAGTTAACCGAAAGGAATAATAGTAGTGGCCGTTTTATTGATACAAAGAAAATTACATTTTACAACTATTTAATTATAGGTAGGCGCATAATATCAATTGTCTGTTCTACACCTTCACCTGTCAGTTATGTGTAAAAACACGAATTCTTATTTCATATTTAACACTTTTCTTTCCAAATTATATTTCTCTTTGCGTGTGGACTTGACGGTGTAATATCAATGCGATACAAATTTAATTGTCCAGTGATAATGCATAGGCTGTTACATGGCGTATGTTATTAAAATTTCCTCATTTATTGGAAAGTTTTTAATGAATCTCGAAGAGTCATTATGAATTATAATGGCTTATTATGGAGTTTTAATGAACAGATGATGTAATATTATATGAGGTTGAAACGCTGCCGTAAATATACACTATGACGCAAATGCATTATGTTCCAAATCAGTACACACTAATTTTAAAGTGCCAGTATTGTAGTACACTTAACAACACTTTTTAAATATGGTTTTTAAAAACACTTAATGTACTTCGAGGACAGTTTGGAACATAAACATATGTTATTGTATGCATCATAATTAAAGATAATATCGTTTAGAATTGTTGAATATTCTCCACGTATGTATTTCATTACGTTGCCAAAACAAACAAAAATTACCTGGGTCAGATCGTTGCCAGAGCAAAAAGACGAACTGTTTATTATTTGATGTTTTCGACTTTAATCTTTTTACGTGTGTAGCGTGTAACCATAGGGTCAGTGGACAGGATAAACTGCGAAACAAGCTTCACTAAGTTACTGGACGTGCATCAACTACAAATAAGCAACGTTGCTATCTTCGGACTGGGATTTATAATCTCGACACATACACGAACTTAGTTACGTTATAGGGTTATGAGTTTTGTGCCTTTATGTGAAACACATGCTTCTTTATTTGAAAAAGGAATAAATAATAGATATACGTAATTAATACTTTAGAAATATACAATTCTAAACCATGTTTAAGAACAAACCCAAGACCATTTTATCTTTCATATAACCCTATTCTGCCGCTTCAACATATGGGAACGTTTCCTTCCCTTTATCGCGTAAACTACTACGAATCGTCTCTACTTTAATTGAACTTCTTTCTTCAATTTTCTCCGCAGTTGAACATCGAAAATCGTATCAATATTTATGACATTCGAAACGTTTCTTTTTTATCAGAGACATCATCCCCAAAAGTATTGCCGCAGCGTATAACACTTTAATCCAAATTGAGTTTATCTTGTAAAAGTTTCTCCCGTTCCGGGTTCACTTTATATTTTCTATCCTGGAAAGATTACTTGTATAGTCTAAACTTTTTAAGGGAAGATACTAAAACGGATTTGTTTTTGACCATTCTTTTGTGACGTGAGTTTCGGGTATGGGTGTAGTGTGTCATATGCGATTCGCCGTTCCAGAGAGAGTCCAGAAGCGTTCAAAAGAAAACTGATTACGAACGCTTTCTCTCTTCGCCCTGTTGTCCTCGCGTTAGTATAAACCAATATTTTCTTTTCTCTTTTATATTAAAGCAAACGAAACCGGTTTTACAACAAATCGGTGTAATGCCGTAAATTACATTTTAAAAATAGTGATTTGCATTGATGATGTAAGCAAGAGCAGCTATATCTGAATATGTAAACATTCTTTGATTGAAGCTAACAGAAGAACTATGCTTAAATTTAAAGTTTTAGATATGAGCCCTCTCTCCTTAACTTCTAAACATTGTGCAAATGAAGTGCAAAAACAACCGTCACGTCACTATTGCCAAGTGTACGTTTAAACTTGGATTGTGTTTTGTCCGTACTGATTTTGCTTACTGCATCGAAGAGACAATAATAACAACGGCAACAATAATAGTACTACGTTACAAGAAAATAAAAGCTTAAAAATAAATTTAACAATATTAGTATTATCAGTGGTACGAAGAATAGTAATAGTTGATATAGCTAATATCAATTTACAAACGCGCACTTCTCTCATAATTCTTGGATCAAGTATGAAGTGGACAGTATTTACTTCAAAATCTTTTGTTTTTCAATTTATCTCGAAGATAATGGAGAATTCTCCCCTCTATGTTAAGAGCAATATGTTACCTCGTGGATCTATGTTTTGCGGATTATTTGAGAAATTATATGTGAGTATAATTTAGATCCCAACTGCAATCGCATATTAGTCGAGCAACGGGAATTGCATGCAATATTGTAATTAGTCTCTGTTTCTAATGCAAAGACGAAACTGCACAAACGGCGAACAGAATTTATATGCTATATGAGAGCTGAAATGGAAGCTATACATTTTATTTGATATGTTTGTTTAAGAAAGTAAACCGTACCTCCGCACTAGCGCAAATATGAGGTCCCCCCTATATCAAGTTTATTACATGTTTACCTTAAAATAAGGACGAAAGCGCACATATAGATACACGTACCTATAACGCGTAATATCCAAGATGAAGCCAGCGCTTCGGATTTCAAACCTTTGCGCAAAGCACAAGTTTGTACAGTTCTAAGGTATATGTAAATGAAATCAGACATTCGCATTTGTTATTTCGAGAAATTGTGCTAGAAATGTTCACAGCATAAGAAAATGGAGATACGTAACAACAACAAATAACAGTAAGAAAAGGACATTGGAAAATTATACATTTCCACAAAGAGCTAGTTAAAACCTTTATACCTAAATACAGAATACGTAAATTTATAAATTTAAATCTAGATTAGATTTCCATTTTAGTTTAAGCGAAAATTAGTCAGCTTTAAGCCGTGTATTCCCGGTGCCACTGTTACCATTTGGTTAGCGAAATATCATTTGAAAATGCATACTTGCACTTTACGTTGTTGCGGAACCGCACCATCAAAATAACTCGTACTCGCGGGTAATTTTGTTTTAATTCCAAACTTTACCTTACCTTTTTGAATAGCTTGGATTATTTTAATTAGTGTATAATTTGCAAATATTACAGTAACAAATCTAGAAATCCTATCAGAAATTACGACCACAAAAAATTTTGCGGTTCCCAGATAGAGAATATTACTAACACTATCCCATCAGTTCCTGGAGTACATCAGTTTGTTTAAAACCAAAACTAACTCTATATTCTTTTCAAAACTCTGTGTAAAACTAATCTTTCGGGTATAATTTGAATACAAGCGAGGATACATGTTTAGAAATCATTCTCCTAGAATCTATTCGTCCAAGGCTTCAATTTGACGTGTCTCACAATGGACTTCCGGATGTTCGAATTTTTTGCAAAATTTTCAAGGGCTTTGAAAAATTGCTCAAATTCAAACCCTCCAGCATCTCAACGAAAGTTCGTGTATTTATTATTTCAAGGATGTAGAACACGATTATGAACTCTAAATTGGTGAAATATGTCTGGTTCACTCGTAATTTATGTTAAAAACACGAAAATCGACAATGTTATCGATGGTCAAACGATTTATTTCGAATGGTTCTTGTCTCGACAACTCTTATATGGCAAGTTGTGCATTAGAGGTGTTAGAGTGGAAAAATACACCGAAATAATACAATTAAATGGAGTTCGTTAGCGTAATTTCATAAGTGATTCAGAAATACGTCGAAAATCATTAAATTTTCGCGATTTTTCGGGTATAATTTGAATACAAGCGAGGATACAGGTTTAGAAATTGCTCTCCTAGAATCTGCTCGTCCAAAGCTTCAATTTGATGTGTCTCATGATGGACTTCCGGATGTTCGAATTTTTTGCAGAATTTCCGAGGGGCACCCCTTTGAAAAATGGCTCAAATTTAAACACTTTCGCATCTCAACGAAATTTCGTGTATTTATTATTTCAAGGACGTAGAATACGATTATGAACTTTAAATTGGTGAAATATGTCAGGTTTACTCGTAATTTATGTTAAAAGCACGAAAATCGACCATTTTAACGATGGTCAAACGATTTTCTTCACATGAATACTTTGTACGTATAAGATACCACATAAGTGAAGGTTTATAATGTTCCGCGTCAAATAAATAGATTGATACACATGGTAGTCACCATAATATGTGTTCAACGTTACTACGATGAAGACTGTTGCAGCAAAAGAACATCTCAGTGTTAGCTTAAACCACTAAAGACCAGTTATACTACATACACATATATACTAGATACACTGGGCATATATGCGGTAAGATGAGTCATATATCCTTTGTCCTCTGTAATATAATATTACATTGTGAAAAGGAAAGATGACTCATCATACTGCATAATTGCCCAGTTTACACATATCCCTAACAATCAATGTCCCCAATACTCAACTAACCGCAACACATATTTATCAGGAGAATTCAAGTTCTGATCGTATTGTAAGTTGTACTTTTATCATAAGGGATAAGTACCACCAAAGTCAATTTAAATCTAAAATGCACACACAAATGCCAGAGTGTCATTAACTGTTTATTTCCCAGTGAATATATATTTATTCCTACGATTTTGAATTACTGGAAATCAAACGATTAAAACGTGCACATCAAAATATATAGAATTAAAAAAATACATAACCAACAGAATATCAACGTTGCAATAAAGTTAATATCATACTCGCACATCAGTAAGTGTGCACATTTAAACGCAAAAAGATGAAGCTGTTGCTACCCCGATAATTTCGAAACGTTGCCTGAAAGAGAGAATTGTAGAACTCCACTTTACCCTACGTAAGACCGAGCTTTATTTTTCTGTTTACTTCTGTGATTACTGTCAATTGTTTCTTGTAAGGAATTCCACAACATTGCTCGTGCAATTTCGCACAGTAGGTACTAAGTAAGTTTGATATCCATTTTAGGGCGATACTTCACCGAGCACAATCACATCTAATTTAAACATCAACGTTAAACACGACGGCCTTCGTTTACAATTAGCACTTTTCTCTTCTCCAGTAATGGGGTTGTAATGGTCGTGTGTGGTTAAGACTACGACCGCTGTTACTGGACAGAAATGCGCAGCGTTAAGGCAATTTTCTGCGGACAACTAACAAAATATAGTCGTGAATAGATATCTCTAACACACGACTAGCAACTATTTTCTAGATAGCTTTGAAAGTTAAAAAATTCGAGTAAACATATCCATTATAATATGTATGTCTCGTCTAATTATTCCGGTTTCCTCGGAGTATGAAAAGCACTTTAATCAATTTTTTACGAGTTCTACTTTTTATGGATGGCAAGATTTATGTTTAGGTGTAAATTGGAGAAAGCAAATAAGCTAACGAGTCCTTTCTAGAACGGGCCAATGAAATGTGGTATACATATAATTTAGGACTCATGTTCAACATGTATTTGAGAAGGGAGTGCTACAGTAAATTTAAAAATATATATCTGTTATTGTTTGCACTTAGATTTATGACAATGCAGATAACAAAGAATAATAATTTTCAATGTCTATATTTACTGTATCGAAATTTAAACTACGAAAAATAACGAATTCTCATTCTTTTTGTGCCATTTTCCTCTTCTAAAACGAAATCTTCAATGTTCTAGCACATTTAAAATATCTAGGTATGTACATATTTCTGAAGCACGGGAACGAAGCGATAAAAGCTAACTTACAGGTATATAACACAAGAATATGGACAAGAAGTTGGAGTGCATAGTTTACTCATTATCGATTAGCATACATTTGCAAAATGTGCCCATCTTATCGATTACTGATGATCCAAATGTATATTATGTTATTGGCACTGCATTTGTAAAGACAGAAGAAACTGAATCTAAGCGAGGTAACTTTACTATCTTTTCGCATGCTCTCCTATCCCGAAATTCACCTTAGATTCATCAGATGATGTTATGCCAATTTGCTATTTTAAAAAATAAAGATAAACTTACTCTAATATTTGGAAAAGGCACTAAAGGAAAACTACTTATGTGAGAGAGGACTATGACTATATTTTTCGCATTTTAACCAAATAATTGCATTTGCTGCTAAAACTACAACGGACAAAATAATGGAAAGAAACTTTGAAGCGATAATAGAGGACTATAATGCTAATTGAATGACAGCAATATCATTGTTCTTCAGAAACAAAGTGCTGAAACGAAGGACGAGCAAAGATCATAAATGCAGAGAGAATTTCATGTAGGTGATATGATATCTCTCGACACATATTGCTTCTTATGCTAAACTTAGGTGGAACGTCCCTCCATATTTGTCTTATACTAGGAATTGTTGGCGGAGCACTAGGATTGGTCAAACAAATTGCAGTAAATATTTCTGAATCCCTATTGTTGTAAAATAGATTGCTGTCATTACAAAATCTATGAATAAAATTGATTATTCGGATTAGTTTATATCATGTAGATGTCAAAAGTTAAAACATATTCTTGGTTAATTTTTCTGCTAGAATTAAATTACCTGGCTTATGAAATAATGGCTTCCAAAACATGAAATGAAGAAACTGGCCAAATGGGGTTTCTCCTGAGGAATGTAAAGGATTTAAAATATTTGAAACCGTAACTATGCAATCGAAGATCCGCATTAGGAAAGCAACAATTTTCATTTTGCATCTTAAGAAATAGGAGACACAAATTTGGAAGGCTACGGGTATACTGAAATTTCAATTGCATATAGAAGAAATAATTTCCAGATTAATACCATAAATTTAAGCAACTTTTATACAAATAAAGGAATTAAAAAATAAAATATAGGTACATATTTTCTGTTTACGTTATTGATTCGAATTTCTCCCCACGCTTGGCTTATTGAACTTACAATTGAACAAAAACGAAAAATGTTTCAGTATCCAACAACGAATATCAGAAAATTATCTGATTAATTTTAGAATTTATAGGTTCCTCTTTCCATATCCACTCGGAAATACCACTTCTGGCACCGATGATACAAATTTTTCATTGGAAATTTCCTCCAAACAGAGCCGGGAACGCATACGATAAACGAAAGGGTGAATGAATTTATTTACCTTCCTGATAGTAACGAGTTGCGGTCGAGCATTTGAATATCGATATCACAATAAATTGCTCTTCCTGGCGGTTGAACACGATGGGCGTGTCTATCGTAACTACGCTCTGATTTACGTTCACCGTTTAAATTTATGTCCTGTGTATGTATCATTTACGTTTGAAGGTATACAAAGAAGGATGAACCAACACACTTACATGCGGTCCATTCAATCGCCTTTGTATATATGTGGTAAGTATATGAACAACTGCTTCTACAAGTTTTCCATGACGCTCTCTTCTTTGATAGCGCTCCCGAATAAAAGGAAGGGCACCGGATGTCCGTTAAGGAAAAAAAAAAGGAAAACGAAGGGTACAAGGAAAGTGCCAGCATTAAAAATTCAGCGGAAATAAACCTACCCAAAAACGGTAGAATCAATTTCATCGAAGTTTTGTCGTTTTTCGTGCACAAAGAAAATTTCCGTTGAAATATAAGTTTCCTTATAAATTTTTCTTTTTGTGTACTTTTGAACATTTCTTTCTCCAAAAGTAGAAAACGTAAATGACATATACTACTATCAGATATTATTTTGCCTATTAAGAATGATAATTGAAAAACATAAATAATAGCTAATTCTATCTTAAAGTTATCGTCCTTAATGCGCTTTTCAGACTGATGATAACTAAAGAATAGTTCATGTCATGTGTAAAACAGAACATTAGAACAACTTTTCCTTCATAAAACTGGCGATTTTCAACCGACTTTAATTAATGACTAAATACGTTTCATTCTCCCTCGATGTAATAACAATGCACGCAAGCCAACTTTTTCGTTTTCATCTTCGAGTATATGCATACCGAAACAAGAACGCGTCTATAGAACACTTATCCCTCTCGCAAAATGGTTGAGGAATTAATTATTCAGTCTTTATTCGACATTTGCATAAAACGGTTCTGAGTCCCTTTGTTCCATTTCAATTAAAACTTCTAATACGCCGTTCTCTCATTTGGACCTCCATAAAATACATATATTTATTATATGGAAAAGGGTCTGGACTGGCTGTAATCATCATCACTAGAGGATGCACAGCGCGGATGTGTACAACAGGTATTAAGTCAATATTAAAATGAGCCCTTAGATTAACAAACATTCGCTATATCTTGATTATACCAGATCAAAGGTCATAGGAAACTGTACATTTTTACATATCAAGAATAAAATTTAAAAATGATTTCGTTGAATTTCCTCGATACTTTTGGAAGCTTTTGTCTTATTCAGTCATGTATTACCTAGTTTAAACTAGCTAATCTTTAGAAATTTGTTAATTAATGATAGTACAAGCTCTGAATCGATAAGACGAAATAACTAAGGCCATACTACAGTATTGCTCAAAGCCTGAGTATTCCACAAGAAAACAGATTACTTAAGATTGTGTACACTACTTCAATCGGAACCTAATTTGCTCTAATCCAAGAGAAACGTAAATTAGATTAAGATACCGATTTGTAGCAAAACTTTCACAAATTTGTTAACATTCCTTAATCTAATTTACTGTGTATTCCATTTTCATTTAACCCTGCAATCGTTGTAAAATACTCCTCCACTTACCTCAGCTCGATCAATTTTTCTGTATAGGATATCCTTCGTAGAGACTTATATTTCTAGTTGGAGTATGTACTCGATGTTTTTAGTTCACTTTTGTAAATATAAATTGTAGTATGCGAGGGTCTAGTTCTGAATTCTATGATTGCTCCTGATATAAATTATACGTTTCCCTTCTATATTTTATTACTTGCGAAATCATGTTTTAGGATCTCCTCATGCTTCCTTTTAAATGGAATAATGGAAATCAACTTTTTAAATGGTGGTAGTACAAAATGTGCATCCCCCTCATATTTGGTTTTGATACTAATTTCATTATCTAGTCAGGACAGAACACAGCTCGTAATGTAAATTATAAATTCATACTTGTTTCATAAGAGTGTTAGTTCCGTTCCTTCTTGTCACATTAGGGAGAGATTTCATTCACGATGTTGAAACCATACTTATCTAAATTCATTCGTACATAGTACAATCTGCAACACAACATCGTATGAGCGAATTTACTTGCAAAAAATGTATTCAATTTGTGTACTCTCATGCTTATACATAATATATACTTCATTCTTCCTCCTTATTCAATAATGCTTAGTAACGTTTTTCCATATCTTTAAGCTTATGTGTCCAAAATTCGTAAATTCTCCGCATAGTCCTAATTTTAGTAAACATATCGCGTTCTTCTTACAAAAATTATCCCAGGTTCTCTGGTTCTAAGCCACAAGACGATAAAAGCTTTTGCAGAGACCTTGGCTAGTCAACAGTGGAGGAGGGAGTGGGTTACTAACGTTCTTAGCCTGGAAACGATGGAAAAGGGCACTAATCTTCTTTACCGGTTCAAAGCTTATTGGATCAGCATTAGGGACTCCAGTCATGATTAGAACACCGATTAAAACCATCGCAACAAAAACATCTTCAACAACAAGGACCAAAAGTGCACAGCTATAAAATTATAATATGCTTCGTATTGTTGAAATTGTTTGATATTAAATGTATATATATATATATATATATATATGTATATATTTCGTGACCTTTTATACTTATCTTATATGATAGATCTCTACCACTAATAGGTCAATAAAACAAGGCTGGCTTGAACGATAGTTATATTTTCAGAACGTTTACAAACGTTTTCGGAATACCTTCTTCAGTGAAAATATAACTAGATAAATATATAAACAAACATTTGTTTCTTATTTGGAAACTATCAACAAAATAACTAATGACTAGGATTTCTTGATATAGAGGATGTGTAACCAACTTTTATATATATATAAATTATAGAAACTAAATTAATGTGTAAACATACATGCAAATTAAGTAAAACCTTATATCAAAAAATCTTTGTCGAAACCTTAACAATTCTGTTCATGGACTAGGAAAACCCAAATTTAAAAACCTAGCCAAAGGTTTCCTTCTTGAGAAATGCAATTATTAAATGCCTTGTTTTATTGACCTATTAGTAGTAGAGATCTATCATATAAGATATTGTTTGATATTGTAATACGTACAGAAATAATTCAATAAATACTTACACACAGCAATATTCATTTTGTAACTTAGTTTAATTGTAAAGTACAGGTTCGTCTTTCGTTTATTTAAATTGTTTCGTTAGTTACATAAGTATATAACCGGTGCCTTATCGTTCTTGATAAATTCGACGGGATTCTGAATCATTTCCATCTGGAAGCCCATAAATGAAATTTATTTGAGTTAATATGACGTTGCTCATATTTACTTCACAGGATATGATATTGTTTGTACGCTAAAACAAACGATATCAGGACTAATATAACAAGGAATCGCCCCCTGAAATTAAAGTCATATAAGATTAATTTTTCAATATTTTCTCCGTCCTTATTTTGATCAATATAATTTGTTCGCTCAACTTATTAATACAATACGCAATCACACGGAAATTGGGTGGTTGCACACAACGCTCTGTGACCCAGACTTATCCCTCAAGGCATAGAACAGCGCGTTAGTTAGCAGCAATACTGCTTGTCAATGTTCACTGCAAAATTAAAATTTTACTGCTTTGTGCTGCCCTGAGACCCGACGCTAAACAAGCAATTTGAAGCAGCATTTTTCTGTGCTGTGCTGCGCTGTTCTAGTGACAATCAATCTGAATATTAATGTTAGTGAACAAAATGTAACAGTTTGGTCACTAATAGGTTAGAGTATTTTTAATATTCTTACTTTGTTTATAATATATCATTTTAAAAATATGAATATGTAGAAAGTACAGTAATATGATGCAGATACAGGTACAGATACAGATTTGTGGGAATAAATCATCAGTTTTAGTCCAGATAGTTAATTTTTAGACTGCTATGTACTGCAACCCAGAGTCGATGTTGAGTCACAAAGTTACGATTGTTCCTGGTCTGTAATCGTCCAAAAGTTCCTCCTAGCCATTAGCGTAGTATATATTATGTAATAATAATGAGAGCTCCTTAGCTCCAATTGTGGAATAATTCCAATTTTGTCGGTGATCCCTTTATAAAATTGTAATTGTCTGTCATAGCCATCCTTGGTCCATTCTAGAACGATTTGTATTTGGTATGATTTTCAAAAGAGAAGTTTACGAGTATTATTTGAGTATATTTGTCCATTGGAGCCATACTGTTTGGTTGATTACTACAATTAATGACCGTTCTGGTTATTATTTTATTATTGTTATATTGACATATTTTCTTGTTTCCTTTTGCCTTTTGCATTTCTAATTATATATCGTTGGTACATATATAATTACTTTGCAATAAAGATTACTTTGTAGGGAAAAAAATAAGCTTAAGCACTTTACGTGCTGATTCTGAACAAATTTCCGTTGCAGCACATGCGAAGAGATGGTATTGAGGTTATTGCAAACTGGCCTAAAACTTCTGTATGGGTGCCTTAATCAAGTATTCATGGCTCTGTGCGTTTCTTTATTTGCTACAGTTCCAGCTTCTTCAAATTTAAGGATTAGTTGATGGACGTATTTATGACCAATATTCTTTCAGGTTCTTTAGCATTGAAAACAATATCCAAATTTTTAACATTATTTTGAAATACTGAAACGACTTTGAGTATTTCACGATACCTTTACAAGGTACTGCCCACAGTTACCCGCTATGTGAGAATTAAGCCCTTCATCTGTGAGAAAAATTTTATTTAATCAGTGTTGAACGCTGCACATTGCTTGTCGATGCGTTGTGACATAATGTGTGTATTTCAAAGATTTCCTTCTAAAATTACCACGTAAACTACATACTTGCACGGAAGCAAATCGAAAGCTTCTGTACTCTGTATGATAACACAAATTATTCATATTAACCTCGAAATGAAGATGAAGATTTGCAACAAAAACACAGTGCATTTTCACAACCGAGAAAGACAAATAATTCAATATAAGAAAAGAATTTACGGCGACGTACCCCAAAAAAGGGCCTTGAATTTAACTCCGAAGGCTTGTATGGCTATGACGATAGTATTGACGACCTGATCACGCAAATATATATTAAATAATAGCATATAAGCTGTTTGTTATTATTATGTTTTTCTTTTGTAAAATCACATTCACAAAATATTTTTATTGAATGCGATTCGGAAATGAGAAGTTTCCAAAAATTCTAAACGCTTCGTTTACGCATATATGTACACTGCGGTATTTTGTATTCAAAATGGTTTACATAATTGCGAAACAATCCATAACCTCTCACTCTCAGAATTCATATACTCAAATAACTTCGAGAAGTCAGCGCCACGGACATACTACGCTTATGGGTTGTTGCTTTAACTGATCGCAGGCACGCAGGCTGTCCCTTTGAAAAGCGGCAGCATTTCGTCGCTATCGTGGTTCGCGAGCTATCGATTACAATACGAAACTTGATCAATTAAGGGGAATTTTATTTCGTAATTAAGGTTGATAGTCCCTGAAGCGGTTCGACCTCTGGCTACGTTAACTACAAACTTCAAACACGCAATTTTGTTTACGACGCTTGGTATCGTTCCATCCGTTACAGATAATTACCAAGATTCGTATTTGTTTTAGGTTTTCTTCTAAAGTTAGTAGTGTCGATTTAGTACAAATACTTTGATGGTCAATGGAAAATAAAATAAGTTCGTAAATAACTTCAACCAGAAACGAATAATAGGCGCTAATTTCAAATAATTCCTTTCGTGTGTTGAATTTAAAATTCATATGAATTTAGTTCATTTCAAATACGCACGTAGGCTATTTTCGGTAGCATGAGACAAAGAAAAAGAAGCATGCAAACGCGGGTAATAGGATGGACAGATGTGTACATTATATTCTGGAGGCCCCAATTATATGACATTTTGGTGCCAAGATAAGCTGGCCGAGAAGAATATCTAGAAGCAAATGGAAAGACCTGGTGGTAAGTAATCTGATCTGCGTGGATATACAAAATTACAGAAAGTAGATTTGGCGCAAAAAGAAATAAAGGGAAGGTAGAAGAAAGGGTCGAGTTTACGAGGAGCTGTAGAAGGAACCTGGGGAGAAAGAATCTAAGATCTGATCACACAAATTAAGTAATAAGAAATAGAGCAGATACGTCCAGATAATTGTTATGAGGTGGTCAACATTAGCACAGCATCTCGAAAACTTCAAAAATACAATAATAGCAAGGAAGAAATTGTTATAGATTTTAAATGAAAGTAACTCTACCTACAACGGTTTTGTAAATTAATTGTAGGTTACTAACATGCTATACCTTTTTAGTTAGAAAAAGAACGAGCCTACTTCATTTACAAAACATCCACGTAACCAATACCTACACTTAACGTATCATTTCTTTGTCCGGGCTTTACTTTTCGTTGATCGTTTGAAACGAAAGGCAAAGCAAAAAAGGGCCGTGAGTTGAATACAAGTAAATACGGGCAGAAGAGGAAATTACATTAAGGTAATTAGGTATTTGCTTTCCTAGTAAACCCGATAGTATCCGAGCAATGCGTATTGCGAATGCAAGAGTTGCCCGTTGCTGATTGTTAAGTTCAACTACCCGAGGGATTACATTGTTTTACCGTGATTTTGATGTTGTGTTCGTACTTAAACGGAAATAGGGGGCAGGTTGAATAACGCTAAAAGGAAACAACGGCGTATTTTTGTTCGTTTTCCTTTTCCATTCCCATTGACGAGAGTGATAAAACAGGATTGTGAAGGATACTGTTTCAAGTTTTATCGTTGTTTTCATTTAATCTGTTCGTTGCATCACATGAAGTATTTTGCAGGATTAAAATAATTTTGATGCCAATGCGAAAGAAAGCTATTTTATATCGTCAACAAAAACAGTTATTTGAAAGGGAACACTGGCAACCCGCAAAAACGTATTTCGAAGAAACCGTATAGACTGAAAGAGTACCTTGGTATAAGAACAACACATTTTGTTTAGCGGCTGAATATCCCGACATTGGGGTACAGCCCCATCCAAAAATTTGAAAGATTTCTTAATATTTGTAAATATCTCGAAAACTATAGCAGATATCCTTTTTATCTTGAATATCAGTTAAAGAAAAAAACACGTGAAGCGCAATTTGTGGAAGATGTAGTAGAACAAGATAACAATTATGATAATGTTGCATGTGTTCCTGTAAAAGGAGGAAGTCTTTTCAACCTAGGTTAAAAGTTTAATGTTGCACAATACTGTAAAAGCTGTATAACAAAATTTCGAAATAGCATTGACGATGTGAAAATAAGTCATATGTACCTTCGAAGTTGTACACGTGTTGGTATGTTACGATCGTTAAGCAATAATTTTATTAAGGAAGTATAACTCGATATCATTGTATCGGCAAAAGCAACGTATGCAACGCCAATGAGAGCGGATTCAATGTCTAAATATAATAAAGCCGTACTTTGGTAGTAAAGGATGAGAAACTCGTGGAAGGTTTTGTGCAACGTTTGGAATCAACAAGCCATTTCTGCAGATGGACGCTTACTTTAGTCATTATGTTTGGAACCTACGACTACCTGAAATTCGAGCTGCGGAATCATTGTTCGGGCCCCTAAATATAGATACATCTTCAATGTCTAGAAAGCTGACCTCAAATAATTTCACAACCTAGCTAACAGGTTTCTTTTTCTGAAATATCGGGTCAAACGGTGTTGTCTCAATTGATTGGGTACTGTAAACATTTTAAATATACCCAAAAAAGAAAAACAACAGCAATGGTACACCACAAGATGTGTTTGGGTTTAGAAAACTGAATTATCGCTGATGCAGTGATTCTTATGAAGTGCGATATATTGCATTAGAGAAACATTAAGCTGCAATCGTTAACTCACTCACTCATTTGATGCCTTTTTCACTCATTTGATACCTTACTCATGGTATACGAGTGGATACGTGGATGAAAGATCCATTGAAAGTCCTGTAGAGTGTTGTTTAGCAAAAGACACGGAGTCTACGCCCTAGTGTAGTGTGAAAAAAACCTGCTATCGTGTGCTGTTCGTAATGCAAGTAATACCGGTGTTTTTAAAACTTTTGTACTGACTATCATTATTACAATGCATACATACACACAGCATATTTATTGCCATTACTATTCACAATAATAGCATTTCAGTGCGTAGTGTGTTGAATATTATAGACCTGTATATTGATATTGTTCTATCGAATTAATAACAAATTAAAATAAAATATATAATCATGTTCCTTCGTTCTTCTTGTATGCCATTTTTTCCTAGAATGCGCACTTTATTAGAATGTAGGCGAGTTTATTTGCTTTCAATGCTTAATTATTATCGGTATTAAGTGTTTAAATTTGTTATGCAGACTTTATTTGTGATCAATAAAAGAAAAAGTAATAATGAAGAAACGGGAAGTGTGGAGTACCCAATCCCACGTCATTTATTTTCTCCGAAAGTAATTTACGTCATCCTTACGACCATGTAATATACTTCAAATTATATTAGAAAAAGTTAGTTTCCGAGATATTAACAAAAAATCAAATTGCGCAAATTCGTAGGAAAAATAATATATAAATTCCGACGACGTTCGTGATACATTACGTTTGTAGAACGACGACGAAAATATTAGTCTCAGTGTAACCATACCGGAAACCTATAAAGCGGGGAACCCAACCATAGAGCAAAATAATTCCTATTTAAAAATATAATTTACGACAGAAAATATGGCAAAAGCTTCTGCGTAGGAAGACGGCGTGCATGTTCACAAAGATGCATTTCATGTTCACCTGTAATAACTGATAAGATTTTAAAACGGCGGTGTAATTAATGGGGAAGTAAAGGGTTCTTGCAGAAAACGTATACAATTCCAGCCGCATGCACAGAACTATGAAAACTATGCGCGCTCGCATTATTACAGTGATGACATAAAATGCATTATTAGAGCAATTAAATATCGTGCTGGAAAGAAAGTTGAATGCTAAAGGTTGCTTAGAGGTATTTGCATTTTCATAAAATAGTGAACGATACAATTTAACAGCGTATAAATACGTTACATATCTATATTGCTTAAAGCTGTAAGATAAATCGTAGGTAGTACATATGTATGTATGTACATATATCGAACGAGAAGGAATAATTTGGTCGTTCGTAATAGTTTGGTTTAGATTTGGTTTCCTGCATACTGGGCATTAGGGTTTCTAGATGAATAAGTTCTCGGTGGAGCAGAATCGCGGCTCCTATTTATGCAGTAAAAATGATTTAATTTCAAAAGCTGTGTACTAAAATATTGCTGCGTAGAACGAAATGTGTGTATGAGGTCACTATGAGAATGGTTCCAAAAGCAAGTTTGCATAAAGTTATTACATTTTCTCGTATATTATAAGGCACAGCAGTATGATAACTATCAACGTAAATGTTTTATGCATATGCTCGATTTTAAATTCAAACAAAACCAATATTTCTGGTATTTTGATTCGTTTGGTGACAACCATATGATACATTTTATTGAAATATATGGATACTTCGGGTGTACTTTGAACTTACCATTTATTTCATACACACTTTATATGCTTAAATTAAAGATTCGTTTTTGTGTGTAGAACAAACCTACAGGACACAACTGCACACCTGATATCTTGCGCTCAAATTTAAGTTTCTACCTCTTCAGTAGGGGTTATGACCGACGTTTCGTAAAATAGTTGATTCCCTATATCAGAAATTGATGAACTTCTACTCAGAAGTAAAGGAAAAGGAGTTCATTTTGTTTAGTTTTCGGGAATTCGAAATTTCTCAAATCATATTTCTAGACCATTTTGTACTTCCTACAACTCTGAATTGTTGTTGTTATTAAGTTGGAAAGACTACTTCCTCTAAAGTATAGATGGGCAACCTCCGGCCCGCGGGCCACATGCGGCCTCGAGTAAGATTTGCCCGGCCCGCTACTGAATTCTTTGCATATTAGCACGGACCGTCTAAACTTAATTCATAATGAATCATAAGGATACCACAAAAATGTATATTTTTCAAGATT
This sequence comes from Chrysina gloriosa, assembly GCA_038088585.1. Taxonomy (NCBI): domain Eukaryota; kingdom Metazoa; phylum Arthropoda; class Insecta; order Coleoptera; family Scarabaeidae; genus Chrysina; species Chrysina gloriosa. The sequence continues at coordinate 41,717,172 of CM076087.1, forward strand.
ACTCGCAGCATAAAACTTCTACAAAAAGAGGTTGCCCATGCCTGCTCTAAAGGAAGTGGAAGAATCACAATTCATTGATTCTCTACATTATATTATTACTGCAGCGCTTCACGTTGTAATGAATGGCGACCTTGAAGGAAGCAATACATTGCCTAATGAGCTTCAGTGTAGTGTGGCAGGAACCAAACCTTTAAGGGAAGGACAAAAAAATTGTAAAGAAGAAATTACTGAAACAGCAATATTGCATGATCTTTTCATCCTTTGAAGATAATATTAATCTTGTACCAGAAAGAAATCGGGATTGGCAGGTCCCAGAACAAACCAGGATGCAAAATGGCAAATAGTGTGAGTTCAAGATCTTCATTACATCTATAAGATGAAGAAGGAGCTTCAGTTTAGATTTATGTTGTTTAATAAATCATATACTGTATATTGTGCTAAATGCTCTAGAAGCATTTTGTTACATTATAGCTCTTGTTATTAGCTCTTATTAACGTTTACATTTATTTACAGTTTTGTGTGTTACGCTCTAGCAATAAACTCTTAAAAATTTCAAAATACTTTGGTTTTTTGCCCTAATGAATCTATAACGAGATCCGAATTTTCTGTTTGAAGGTGATTTATTTCTAAAACTAAATTGAATTAATTCCTTTTCCATTGCGTTTGAACGCAACTTAATTAATTCACAGAAATACGGGGTTACAAAAAGGTTAGGACTTTACTCTTCGGTTGACTGAATGCTAGCATATGAAATGAAAACATCATTCACTAACGACTTATAAGATCGTAAAAAGTTAATCATTAGCTGATGCTTTTATCTATCTTGTGTTCTCTCGCTACAATCTCGGGGCAGTGCCAGGAAAAAGATCTAACAACCAATCAACGGAAATATGCACACCGAAAAGGTAGCGTACCAATACGCAGATCTGTGTTATTCAGAACAACGTTGTGTTCATGATTCACAACTCGGATATATGATGTTTAATTAAGTAATATTGCAATGTTCATATAAGACATTGAGGAACTTCATTAGATTAGAACTCACCCGATTTTTCGTGTTTCCGACATAGCAACTTCAGGTTAAAACAAATATTTCCAAAATTAGTTCTATTACAGTGCAAAAGCGTATGCATCTTAAAGGAGTCTATTTTTAAAAACAATAAACACCTTTAAACATGGGAATTTATGTTATTTCGACGTATTTCCAACATAAAAGACTACCCATTCATTGCCCAATTAGAACAATGTTTCAAATAGCTCCTATGAGAAGCAAGATTCAGCCTGCTTTCAGAAATTCCAATGCTATTATAATTATAACAGATCGTAGAAACGCGCCATGAAATGACACAGTACCGTGACACGACTTGTTCTAATTAATCAAAGGTTCATTTTGATTTCAGTGCTTCATAAATTATTATTTAATCGACGTTCTCAGATGGAGGTAAACGGAAGAGTATTTTCTTGCTTTGTAGATTTTCGTAAAGCATAAGAAAACATAATTACATAAATAAAAACAAAGGAGGTTGATAAATGGAGAGAAACAAATATATCGATGCGTTTTCGGTGTCTATTACGAGCATAGTAACTAATATAATACTAATAGAAGAACGACAAATCACTACCAAATTTAGAAAATCAGAACAAATTTATTAGGAACAATTTTCCAAGAAAATAATTAGCATTCTTACTTACAAATACCCAATTTAACAATCAATTTCCAAATTCGAGCAGGAGCAATGTACGTAATTTCTGTTCCAAACAAAATAATTCGAGTAAGTCATTATATAACAGGCAGTCAAAGAAAAGTACGTGATTGGGTACATAATTAAGTTTACATCGCTCATGAAACAATTACAGCATGATAACTGAAATTTAAGATACGATAAGTCGACAATTGACCTCGAAACGAAAATATGCCCCAGTTATTTTGTTCAAGCATAACATATTCAGTAGGACGATTAGGGCCGTCGTACATTACTTATCCGTTAGGCATTATTCATATCAGATCGATTTTTCCAAGAATGTAACTTTTACATCGCATACTATTAAATTTCTCGTATACTAATTTTCTGTACGTGTAGGTTGCGTGTACAATCTACGTCGGTCCTCGAAATATAAAGTTTATAAAACTATTTTCTAATTTCACAGTGTAAGTTCCTCCAAATACAATATGTAACAGAGAAACGATTCCTCTCCACTTTTTAAACTCTCTTAAAATTTTAAAATTCCTCTCAAGCAAAGGCCGAAAGAAGCTGCCCGATTCTTAAGTGCAGAATTGCGAAGACCCTTCATTAAATTAAATGGTTATAAGGCCGGAGTAAGTTTGAGTTTAATTAATTAGATGCGATGAGTTACGCTTGGCTAAATTTGTTTTTAAAGCTTTAGAATATGCAGCCCTAATTTGAAGCGTTTACATTTTGCAATTGGTAGGTATAAAGTGTATTAAATAACACATTTTTCATCAACTCCCAAAATTTTTGATACGTAAAGATATGTAGGTTTTGTTCTTCCTTAGATTGGATTTTGTGTTGTATCTTACGAAACCACATCTAAAATACGGGCTGGTTATTATTGTGGTTTAAATACTCGTCTGAGATATCTACATTTCAATATTAGATCAAAGAAAATTAATTATTTAGTGCCATGCTCCATGGGCCAATAGGGATCAGGTAAGCCGAAACAGGGTATAGCTGGAATTCTGTAGGTTTATGAAGTATTAAATCGCAGCATATTTAGGCATATGTATTCAGGAACTAGAATAAATCGAAAGAAGGTAACTATAAAGACATTATCTCTAAGTGTGAATATGCATTCATATTTTATTAAAAACCCACATAAATGTTCCTAAGCACGAAAGCATTAAACGATTAACATACGAGCCCGACCTTCAGTTCAATTCTTTCGTAGCGAATAAAGTATTTTTCGAAAATATAAATTCTCTCCCTTTATAAGAGCAGACAAGACAAACACTATTTGTAAGAACAGAATTTAGAGGGGGCGTACACAGATGTATTATTATTATTGCCGCTTCAAGCTGTCGGAGTGCTAGGAATCAGATCGAGTAGGTGGGTATCACAGGGAAACACCGAATATTGACACTTGTTAACCCACTTCTCACAGTTTTCGCCGAAAATTAGAGTAGCAGATAACAAAAGTGGACGAATAACATCAACCTGCAAACCCAAACCTTAAGAGGAGTTGCTTCTCTTGATCCACCTAATTTTTGGGCAGCCCAGCTAGCTACAGTGAAGACGAGACGGGTAACCATAGGCGTAACTACAAGGGAGGCAGTGAAAGAGCGAGGATAATCAACAATTGCCGCACTCAAACACGACTTTTTTTTTATTAAATTGAAAAGGGTTGGTATGAATCCAATAAACTAAACGGATGAAATGGTATTAAAAGCGACGCAGCTACGTGACATGTTATTTACATCTACCTTCCTCGCAAAATAAAATGATCGCAGTATCAAAAATATTCAAATAAATGTTAATTTCAACTAACCAACACAACAACAAAAAAGAAAAAACAAAAAACGGAGTCGATGCAAAAAACACTATGTAACTAGGAAATTTAACATTACACACGAGAGTCTAGAGATATTACAAACTATTACAAACAACAACAGTGATTTAAGTGAAATGAGGCTATGCAGACCAAAAATTGATATACAGCTATACACTAAGCACTTATCTGCAGCGGCAATGTTTCTTCGGCGATATGATAAGATATGATTCGTGGTAGGTTGAAGTCTCTGAGTAAAAGGATCGGTTTATCTATTAAAATCGTTTCGAGAGCATCCCAAAAGTTCAAAGTCGTGAGGAATGTTGGAAAGAATACAGAGATAAAAAGAAAATGATTTCAAATTTCAATTACAAATAACTACATCTACCAAAAGGAGCAAGCAAAGAGAAGGTAGAGATATTACCAATTACGTAAGCAATATCATCTGACAGAGCAACAAAAACATAGTTAAATTTTCTATTGCATCGGATGATAATATAGGAAGTACCCACAATTTCAAATTAGAAATAGAATTATCAAGGCAATTTTGCGTAATTACAATTATATCATAAACTGATTCACAAGCAGGCGTAAAAATGAGTTTTTGACGACGAGCATTTTCTTAATAGATATCAATAAACGCGGAGAACGGTCGATCTCTTCAGTTTAAAGAACTGACAATAGTAGGTATTAATAGATATTATAATTATGAGGTTTTCGTGTATTTCAAACTTTTAGTTAAGATTAAAGTTCGTTAAGCCCAGGATATTTCATATCTAACTTGCATTTAGCAAAAATAGCACAAGACGTGCTACTAACATAATCACAAAAGATATGCAATGTTTGAATAAAATTGCAATTTACCGCAACAAAATTAGCTAATTTCCTTCATTAAGGTATTACATTTTATACATCCTAAGCAAATTTATAAATAATTCAGTCACCTCGAGTGCCTTATTAATATACCTCTGCCTCTTTAAACAGCGCAAAGAATCCTCCAACAAATATATCATACACACAATATACCGTGGTCGTAACGGCCTCGCGGTCCTGCCCAGGCCCAAGATTTATTTTTATTACGGTCTGAATTTGGTCGTCACATGCACATAAAATATCTCGTTCCAGCGAGTACAGAGCAAAAAATAAAGTGGGAACAGTTTCAACTGTCTATGTAAATGTCAAACTCAGAAATGTTCGTAGAGCGAGCCGTACGGACTTCTTGTTCCTTAAACATGTCCCGTGGTTTAGATTTGCTATTTCTTAGATTGTTGTTCGAAATGTACCCTTCAACTACACAGATATTAATATATAACAGTTAGCTGTTCAAACAAACCCAGGAACATGAACAATTAGATTGTGCAGCATGATTTGATTCACTTTATCGTACACCACAAAACAAACCCAGCTATATGAACATTAATCACACCTGTAGTATATGCATATATTCCTGTAGTAGACTCTCATTTCCTCCCATTAAAACAATTAAACGAGAAATTCTGAAATGCAAATGAGAAATGTAATTAAGTAAGAGCACCAACTTCGTTCTGACCAGTCCCGATGAGGACAAAACTAAGTCTACGGTTGGGATCCGCAATCAGCAAAACATAATACTCTATTTTGCAAGTTATTGCGCAATTGTCTAAAAATGTGCTTTTGATAGGTTGTTGAAAAGGGTGTGATTTATATATTTCTCTTTACAATTATGTACTATGATAATTCATGCAGAAATGTTGTGTTTTCGTTTCTATTAAAATAAAGTAAATATGTATATGTAATAATTAGGGTTTGATAAAGGAGTGGATGACGTGTTATAATTAAGTAGTGTAATTTGTCTCAACTTACGTGCAAGAAGGAATAACAAATATTTCTTTGGATAATCTACTACAGCCCCTAACCTGAAAAATTTTTGAAGTCATCCTCAGTATCAGTAGAAGTTTTACAATCAGAAGCTGTGATAATCAAATCTACTGTGAGCACATCAACTCGAACCTCGTTTTGTCCGTAATTTTTTTTTAGCTCATGCAACATGTTGCCAACACTTCATCCTGCCTTGAATAGTAACTAAAGGAAATTCTTCTTCTGCGAGAGTCTTTACAGCGTCTAATTTAAATAAAGCATTTTTCTTTGCTATATTGTATTTAGCTTGAGACCACATCATTTCGATTAGATTCAAACCCGGATGCTAGGGTGGGAGCTTTAAAGCCATGTGCTCATTTTCTTGGAGCACACTACGAAATTTGTAAACAATGTATTTGTTTTTCTGATACTTGACAATTTCATACAGCCGTGGCTTACGTAAATTCGGCGAAAAGGTATATTTTTACTCATCAAGTAGTCCATCATATATGTTTTCCTTGAGCTGCCGCTAGGTGCTTTTTGTCTTTGTATATTATTATAGGATGCATTATTACTATCGATTGCCTTTATATATGGTTGATAGCAAACCATTAGTGGTATTGTCTGTCCAACTGTTGGAACTAGTGCGGACTGCATGAACGTAAATTTCATCTGAAAACACAATTGGTCTGCCTTCACGTCTATAATATTCTTTGACCAGATAATTAAACCACAAAGCGCTTCTGTATTGGCAACCCCTGTTGTCGTTAGTTTTCCTACACTTGAATCCAAGTCTTTTAATAATTGTATCCAGGGAGGTACGTTTTTCCGATAAGTCCCATTCTGCACTTAATTTTTCTTGTGAGTCACAGTAATTCGACAATGCTAGGTTTTGTGGAAGCCATAAATCATGTTTCTAATATCCGTTTGTGTCCATGGTTGTCGTGCACGTTCTCTTGCCCCTTTTAGGAGAATTGAATTTGCTTTAATTTCATTTAGAAATATGGGCTTAAAATAATTACACACATTAAACACAATACCCTTCGACTGGGAATTCAATTCTTTTCCTTTATATCTTGCCCCTATTTACTTCTCTTAATGCGAAATTATACTTTAAATGCACATACACTTACAAAGATACATGCTATATAAATCGACTGCAAACCACGGTATATAAAAACTAACTGCACTGTACCCTACTCGGGTGTGAAATGGGGTTTATTCCAAGAAATTACGTAGCGGCTTTCTAGGAATTCTGGTTCAACAAATATCGTGCCGGCTGCATTTTTATTTGCATTAAACCATAGTCAATGTGAATAGATTATTTCTGAAACTAACTGCATGAAAATTTTATGTTTATTTTTCTACTAATCTAAATATAATTTTATGGAGAATGCCAACCAGTTTAAATGTAAGAAATTAGAACCATTTACGTATAAAAGCCATCAGGCAATTTCGTACATTACTGCTTCATCATTATCGCCCTAATGAACCTTACTTGTTTATTACTGCAGAGTTATGAGGTCATAAAGACTACTTACGCTTCACTTATTGACAAGGTTTATTTCGACAGACATGCAAGAATTTAATAAACACGTTGGACTATTCTAAGCTACAAATATACATATCTTAACGTTCGCTTCAATTTCAGGAAATATTTATAAAACACAAACTTGCAACCTGAATTCTTCAGAACTATTCAATGAAATACATGGTTCTGCCCCTGCTGATATAAAAATACGATTACAACCTCATTGACTTAAGCGCTATAAAAAAGCAATTGATGAAATTTTATACATGCCAAGAAAGCAATATGTTTAAGGTATATCAAACTAAAAGCAAACATTATTCTTACAGTAAAGTTTGTAATATCTAAGAAGAAAGCTAGAAATATTTCAACGGCATATTAGATCTGAAATTCAAACATAAAACTCGTTCCCTTCGTCGAATGGAGCAACAATAAAAATCGACTTAGAGCGCTTATTCTGAGCACGAAATATTGCTTTTATACGTCTTGCACCACTCTATACGACAGGTTCGCTCTTTTTGTGTGTCAATTCATATTTTCCCTACTGTTTGGTATTTTATCCTTTGTATTTGAACCAATACGAAAGCAAGTTGGACATAAGTTCATGTAAACATATACATAAGAGAATGGTGTACGTTTGTATCTAACTGAAACGTGTTACATAATGGTAAGTATGTAGTATATTGGTACTTTTGAAAGCTTTTCACTCCCAATAGTTTTTCTCTAGGTATTAGACAGAGCATTCACGATGAAACGAATAACCTTGATAATTTCATAATATTTCCCTTTTCATCATAACTCTCAGCCATTTTTTAGTTTACACAACTAACTATTTCCTTCCAATTTTCTCGGAGATCACGTTAAAATTTTAAGCTAAGCGCTATATATTTTTACATAGTTCAATTATACGTCATTTTTTGAATACAATGTAAATGCTTTCGTTTATTAATATAAACAGCTGATGTGTAATAAAAATAATGAGAATAAATAGAGATGTTCATGTTGATGGGTTTCGGAAATCGAGTTCGTACTACATTATTCCGACCGTATGTCAATTGGCCTATTTGCTACTAACAGAATTGGAAGAAAAATTGAAAAATTAGGCCACGTTAGATATTTACCTGAAGATACCAAGCTAAACATTTTTATTATGACTTAAGTACAGAGGTGACAGTAAATCAAATTTCGAGTGTCAAACTACTGCTTTCATAGATTGCAGTTAATAAAAGAATTAGCATATGACTGTGACCAAAGTACCGTACCTCTGAGCAAAACAAAAAATTTTTATCTAACCACTTATTATTATTCTGAAAACAGGTTGTACCTATGTAATTTTATTACGAAAACCGTCAAACACTATATTCGGTTTTGACAGCTCGAGAAATAGCCAACAATATAGAGATGGAATGCGTGCATACTTCTTATGTCTTCTATCATTTCCAGATTGAGTATTGGTATATATGGGGGCATTTTTGGTGCACTGGGATATTTCACTACATTTTGTAAAGTATAGGGTAATACTGGTTGTTCAGTTTAAGTTGGATTCAAAATGGAATGAAATGCGTTGAAGCGTGAAGACGTGTTTAGATTAAATAGAATCAATGAAGAGTGACAGCAACAAATTCATCGAATGGATTAAAATTGGACAATTTTATAAATTGAGGTATAGTAGTAGGAATGTCTGTAGTTTAGAATTAATTTTTAATAAAATAACAACTATCCCTACCATACCGATTTTGGAAAGCTGAGGATACAAAGTTGGATTTCGCAATATGCAATTGGAACCTTCCAAGGCTTTACACCACTAAGGACGAAGATTGTTAGTAAGCTGCTATATGAATAGCTGATCATTTTTCTGTAGGGACAAGATGGAGTGTTTGTAAACTTTTCTCTTATTTTCTATTTCTATGAGTTTTCTAAAAAAACTGCTTTAAATATGAAATATAGATAGATCCCAGATGAACATTGAAGTTGACCTAGTGTTCAGAGCGAGTTCAACGTAAACTTAGCAATTAGAATACTTAAACAGCAGCAATTTAAAGAATTACAGTTCACACATGATCACCAAAATTTAAACCATTATAGCTTGAAAATAAAAACAGATTTCGACTAAACTCAAATTCATTATCGCCGAATGTGCTATAACTCACAAACCCAGTAGGTATATACATACATATAAGCAATTCAATACAGTGAAATTATTCGCTAAGCTGTCAAATGTTTGTTTTATCGCCAATCCGAACAACTAGAATAGCACAATAAATTGCGGACCGTATTTCGATTACGTTACATGAAGTAAAAATGTATTAGGAAATGCACGTATTTGAGTAAGAAGTAATTGAATTTCGAGATTTCCGTTGGAAGTAGGAGTGTCGAATATGTAGATATTGTGATAAATGTGTATATGCGAGCTAAAGCTAGCGACGAATGAAACTCAATATATCCTGGGCACACTACACAACTTGGATACAAATGTGTATGTATGTATACAACTGTGAAATGTGAGATTGGAAAATTTGCACAAATAGATCAATTTTATTTGATTATATTAGATTTAAACGGTACATCGAATATTAGTGGATATAATATCTACGCATTTTATTAAACTACCTGAGTTTTCTGGTTTCTCTTTGCAGTTTTTAGAAAAAGCACCTACCAAAAGCGAGTTGTCGTGGATCAATCACAACATTACCTTCCAAATTTTCTTCTATTTCGCATCCTTTGTGTCGTAATAATGTATACTGGAGCACTGGAAGTATTGTCGAGCTCACTGAGTAACCTCTTTCCTGGTTTTTATGTACCCGGAATAGAGATTTCCTCTTCGTAATTAACTGATGGCGTCACGTATTCGTTTTATTTACTGTCCGAGTGACAGTATGTTTCGAATGTATGTTGGTAGTTTATTTACAGGTTCGTTTTTATAGTCAATTTCGGATTGATTTAAGGGGATGTATATTGCCCGTGCGGTTATTTATTGGACTGTCTTACTTGGAACACCCAATTTTGTTCCGTTATTTGATCCCTCAACTCTATATATATATACTTCTGAAACGATCGTATTAAAAATAAATCAGTACAAGTATCCGCACTCCTTCCATGCTTCAGATTTAATTAAACAGCAGCAGTATGGTCATCATCAACGGCCCTATTCTTTTAGAATTTATTCCCACCATTACTATCAATCTCTTAGGTTCTTTCCGGCAATTTGATATTACATTGGCCAATTGAAACTTAAGGAAGGATTAAAGACAGGGAAGGTGTCAGTAGGAAGAGAATGTAATGGCCGTGCAACAAACATTGGACAGAAATAGGGAGTGTGGTAGACCGAGGGAGTTATTGAAGAAGGGACAAATGTGATGGCAAACATCTACTAATGTTTTTGCTCTTGTATTTGAAATTTCTTAATTATTACATATTTCAATCCGCAGACTGTTATTTGTCTTTAATTTGCTCATTTCAAAATTGCATGTGATTGTAACCATTGATATGGGATACCTAAACAGCAAAAAACAATTACTCAAATATCAAAATGTAGCGTTAAATGATTCAGGTCAAGCACGTTGTTCTTTACTGTTTTCAAGCGCATTTGTCACACACCTTCTTTCCAGAAAGCACTAGATAAGCCGATGAACACGGTAGATAATTGTTATCGCAGACATACACGCGTACTGCTTTCCACGATGTAAATTTCTTAGTTACTTTATCGTGCCGATAGAATCTGCTTAACGAGCAACCGAGGGCACCGGAAGCGGCAGGACGGGACTCTGTGGTAGTCCGGAACACGGACTGGAGCAGCAACCCGCTGAGTTCGTCATTCTTGTAATTGCCGTACACCGACCCCATAATGGATAGCACGTGTATAAATCAAGCGCATAATTGACGTCTGTGCCGTAATTATAAGTACAAGACCAGGTCTGTGTGAAATGCGAGATATGTACATGTGTACGTTGGCGATGTATCACGTGACTATGTATGCTGTGTGAATGTGTCAGCGTGAAGGTACCAGCCGAAAGTAGATAATACACACGCAGTTTCACCAAAAAGCAGCATTGCCCTTTGCAACATAGATTCTGGAAACTGACCCTGCAACTAATTTCAGTTTTTGGGATGTCGGCCATTCGTTCGTTATTCTGTTTGTTTTTCGCTGAAACCGTGGAGTACTTTTCCACATTGCCTGTTTACTTTCCCTAACAAGTTAAAGTGGGGACTGATGGTTGGCCGTGGAGGGCCAAATTCTACTACCGTGAGCTGATGCCCGGAGTTATTGAACACTTTGAGGTGGGATCACTTCGTTGACAATTCAATATCATCCGGAATGAGGTTGCTTCTGAAGGTGAGTTTCATCAATTTCTGATAATTTTCTGCCAGTAACATCCGATATAGTATACCAGTCGTACACGCAACATCATATGCGGACGGATCAATAACATTCCACATATCTGTTGTTTGGTATGTGAAGTGTTAAACAATTTAATGGTTACTTCATAGCTTATCGATACTAAAAATTACTATGCAAACTGAAAAAATTTTTGGCGAATATTTACCACTAGCAAAGGTATAACTTACCCTAATCAATACTTGCGTCTTAAGAAAAGATATATCTTCTCACTCAAATTATCATATAGTAAATGGAGAATTTGGTCCAACTCTCCTCAAATTCTAGTTATTTTGCTTTTGAAACAACATGCAAACATTAAGTTTCGGCAAGGCTTCCTTTGGCAAGGAAGTATCCATTTACACATTCTTAATCTGCTTCATCAAATTGCTTTTACCATCTTGTAGGAAATGTATATGTGAAGTTGCTTATTTTTGTCCATCGTTTGCAATGTGGGAATGATTTGGATATATAGTTTTACCGGTAAAAGCTAACTATTGTATTTGTTTAAGTCCTGATAAATGCCTGCATAATCCAGACATATGTTATCGCCGTTATAGCAGAAGTAATAAATAAATAAAACAATTAGGAGTGAAACAATTAACAAACTTATACCAAGTGCTTTAGAAGCATAAATTCTGATCAAAACATATACAGGATGGCCCAGACTTCACTCCCCAGGCTTGTAACTTCGTTATTGTTAACAACACATAAAACAAAGTATATATGTATATTCTTAAATGGGAGGATATTCTCTATACGATAGGAAAAACCAATTTACACAAAGTGCGTTAGTGTAATGACAGCTATATTCAACTTTTTTTTTCAAATAGCACAGTATACTTTTTTTTAATATTCAGATGGTACCTTTTATTCTCTTTACAGCCATATAAATTAATATGGACCTTACATGGGAAAATTTTCGAAAAAACTTAACCTAAAGTTTGCCATGCAAAAAATTGTGGTTTATAGTGTTTATCTAGTAGGCGATGAAATCAACAGCTTTCTACAAACAAAAGTGTGTTTTTATTCGAATAGCAATTAATTAACTAATAATTACAAAACTAATGAGCAATAATTACAAATTATTATAAAAATTGTTCAAAATTGCTTCCATTATTATTAGAGCATATCTCTAGACGATGCAGAAAATGTTTGTTTGTCGCTTCTAATAAAGTGTCCATGGAAATGTTTGCACACTCCTCTCTTATTCTGCCTTTTACGTCATCCACATTTATGACGGCTACCTTATAAACACGTTCCTTCAAGTAACCCCACAGGAAATAGTCCAACGGCGTGAGGTCGGGAGAGCGAGCTGGCCATGCCACCGGGCCATGTGTTGCCATCCATCGTTGAGGAAAATTAGTGTCCAAATAATTTCGTACGATCGCACTTGTTGTGTGCTGGAGCTAGAAAATGTAAATAGCGATTGCCAGTTAGTGTACCATCGTAAAAATGTGGCCCTATTAAACGCTCATCAAGAATTCCACACCAAACATTTATTGAAAGAACGCATTGATTATTCGTTTCTCTCAGCCAGTGTGGCTGTTCTGTGGACCAGTATCTGCAATTTTGTGTTGAAACCAATCCATTGTTATGGAACCTACTTTCGTCAGACCACATTATTTGTCTCAAGAAATCAGGTTGGTGATCATACTGCACTAGAACCCATGCAATAAATTCAAGTCTCCTCTCTGAATCTCCGGGCTGAAACTTATGTATGCGCTTAAATTTGTATGCTTTATAATGATTTCGTTTTAAAATGCGTTGCACTGACGATTTTGAAATATGTATTACACTTTGCGGCTATTTCTCTTAAGGAAGATGTAGGATTGACCTCCGTATAAGCAAGAACAGCTACCGCATGTCCTTCATCAGCAGCATGTATGTTCCTAGGAAGCGGTATACTTTTATTTATTACAAAAGATCCATGCTCCCTAAGATTGTTTTCCAAATTTTTAAACGTTTTATGATCAGGATGTCTTCTCTCAGGATATTGCTCGCAATACCTTCTAGCAGCCTCCCTCGAATTACTTCCACACAAACCATACACTAACATCATATCGCACTTTTCGGAATTCGAATAATTCATATTCTATCAAAATACAAGGAATAATAATAACCTCAATGAATTTAACATAAACAGAATTTTGTTTAGAAAACAATTGAAAATCAGCATGCTATTCGTCCGAATAGCACACCTACTTGATATATTCTTTGTTAACGACAGTTGATAAAATATTTAATAGCTTTTATCTCGCTAATTTTATAAGTGCCATTGTTAAATAATTTGATTTGAACTGAATATAACTTCAAGTGAAAATTTATTCAAAGATGCGTTTTTTTAATAAATGCCTTTTATAAATGTGGATACATTAAAAATAAACCTTTGTATTTATTAGATGTAGTTGATAGCATACATTTAATTGCTATTCGAATAAAAACACATGTTTGTTTGTAGAAAGCTGTTGATTTCATCGCCTACTAGATAAACACTATAAACCACAATTTTTTGCATGGCAAACTTTAGGTCAAGTTTTTTTCACAAATTTTCCCATGTAAAGCCCATATTAATTTATATGGCTGTAAAGATAATAAAAGGTACCATCTGAATATTAAAAAAGTATACTGTGCTATTTGAAAAAAAGTTGAATATAGCTGTCATTACACTAACGCACTTTTTGTAAATTGGTTTTTCCTATCGTATAGAGAATTTCCTCCCATTTAAGAATATATATACTTTGTTTTATGTATTGTTAACAATCACGAAGTTACAAGCCTGGGGAGTGAAGTCTGGGACACCTGCATAAGAAATTTAACCTCCGGCAATATAAATTTTCAATAGTGCTGTCATGTACAAAGGGCTATAAACTAGTGGAGCTGTGCAAACTGTTTGCATAGATAATATTGTCTTCGACCATAAACAATACTTCAAATGTGCACAATCGTAGAAGAAACTATAATTATAGCTTTGTGTCCAAGTAATTAATTGCAGCCCCCTTAACAGTTACCGAAGAGCAGTATCGATAGTACAAAAACATTACGTAACGTCATTAATAATAGGCCATCCCCTTGTAATTTGTAGCATAGATACAAAATGGTAATACAAAAACTATGCAAATACAGTCGACACTGAACCCAAATTTATTATTTATTTAAGGAGTAATAGAACCAGTAGCTAATGGACAGGTATTTTGAAACATTGAACCGTGTTCGGTAACACAAGATAGTTTAAAGGCGAAGTATTCACTAAATCACATAATGACGATATTGAAAATAATTCAATCTACTCTCACACTACATTAGACACAAGAAAAATTTCTTTAAAATTTCCACCGTTCATACCTTGAGTTTAATGTACGAAATGATTTTCTATTGAAATTGTCTTTCAAATACGTAATGGTAAATACCTACAAATTTTCAAAGTATAACAATCCCTGCCTAAATCGGGGTTAACGCTTCAAAAAGAGCACTTACACGAATAATTAATCGGAAATAAATAATTCAATTCCTTTAACAAATAATTTACTGTCTTCAGTTAATTGCTTTGTTTCCACTTAACGCCAGCGAATTGAGAATAATGCCAACGCTGTCTCAAAGGGTATTATATCCTGCGAAGAAGTTGGATTATTCTAAACAGATCTCAAAAGTTTTGAAGATCGAGAGGTTAGAGTTGAGAGTAATTTTGTCCGTTTGATCTACAAATCTCCATATTATTCCGTGATCAGTCTTTGGAATAAGGTCCATCTACACATTATATTCAATGGCGCGTTATACAGTGTAAAATATTTCTGTTGTGAGGTTGATGAAAATTATTGTCTGTTACACCTAAGTACACCTTCCGTAAATCGGAGATATTAGTTTCAATTTACACAGTTACATATGGTATATTCTGCAAACTGTTTTAGTTTAGCAAATATTACTGTACACATTATATAACAACTATAATATGAAATTCCCCAATAAGACACTATCAGTACGTCTTTGTTTACTTAGAGAAATGAGAGTAGTACTCCGCAGTTTAGACTACCAACAGAACGAACATGGATTGGCTATATGTATGTATGTATGTATCTACTCCAAGCTGATCTTTTCAATACGGTTGTTTAAATTTAAACTAAAATTTGCCTTACACAATGGGTTCTGCCGCGCACCAAATATCTGCACAAATATAAAGGCGCAACGACAAAAGACATGATATTCGTGGTGAACATACTTCCTTTAGTAAAACTAATTAGCTACTCGTTTCCCTATTTGATCATCTGTGTCAATTGAGGTTGAAAATCGTATTACCTCAAAAAACAACAATAGTTTTCTTCAATTCAAGTTTAATATGCAATTTTGTTTATCGATACACGCATCATAGTGTTGATAAACAAAGTGTAATAATAATTTTTGATCTATTTTCAAGTGTTTGGCAAGCACATAAGCGTCATCAACGGTGCAGTAACCGGACACTGCCCCTTGCATAAATGCTATAATATGAGAATGGTAAGGGAACCATGGTGTAGGGAATGTGAACTATAAGAGGAAACCAGCATGCATATTATTTGCGCCTGTGAGGAACAGAAGGGACGGAGGCAAGAGCATTTTCAGTAAGGATCTACTGGGGCCTAAAATACTCAAACTTTCCCTTCAGCAAGATAGTGGCCTTAGTGTAGGACACGTACTTGTTTGAATAAAAATGAGAGTGCCATTGGAGAATGGTACAAAGAGCATATTGCTCATGTGACTGGTATATTGGTTACTAACCACAAAAGAATGAATGAATGAGTATGCTCCCGATTCTATAGACGAAAAGAATATAAAACTAGGACATTTTAATTGATAAATTCTTCTCACACTTGAATGCACTTGGCAAGTATGAGAGGAAAACAATGGCTTCAGTCGAAGCTGAATTTACTGAATCTGGGTAAAAGTCTATACTAAGAATGAACGACGAAACGGGTACCCGATCCATTAACTTTATAAAAACATACAACCCGTTGCTAAGAGTATAAGATAATCACTATCCATCTGTAAGTACCAGAACAAATAGATATCTTATTATAGAAACTTGATACTATTAGGTAGTCTGCTACTATTAGATCACATATGAAAACATCTCACAACACAATCGTCCAATGAGTTCTGTGACATATGTTTTGATGGCAACGAGGCCAGCACCTTCCAACTGTATCTAACCGAATAAAAAGCGTACTTTACTGACGCAAGTTTAATTTTCTCCTCTACTGCGGTTTTTAAGATACCTACTCTGTAGAATGAAATATGATTCTGTTATCACTGCGTCATTACAATATTCAAATATTGTTAGCTGATGTTGGCGACATCCCTATCCTTTTTCCGATGTTTTCTCTTTTCTATTAACAATAAGTCATGCAAAACAAGAAATGACCAATTGCCATAGCATAACACTAACAAATATATTATTATTTAAATGGTTCTTGTTTTTGTGTACCGATAGCTGGCAGATTCGTGCAGTAGGCAAATAACTATTCGTGAATTAATGTTGGTGCAGGAATAGGTTTCCCACAGCCACATGAAAAAGGGGGAGAAAGGGAATAAAGAGGATATTGTATGTAAAATGGTGAAAAGGCCGTTATCTATAGCACGTGCTAAGTCAAAGCTCATGTGCACACATGTTCACTAAGTGTTTTATCAAGTTCTGACGTAAAATTTATCAAACCCCGAAAAATACCGGCATTAAGGCTAACTCAAAAGTCCTTCAAAATTTTATGTAGTCAATAAATTTTGATAACATTTACGTGTTGTTCGTTACTCCCTCGTTGTGCTTTTGTATATTTATCCAATAAGCACAATCAAGTGGAGCTTGAATATTCACTTTCCTCTATTTGATTGCGCACGGCTTGTTTCATGTTTTTTAACTTTTTGCTTAAATGTATTAAATCACGTACGTCCTTTTTCCGCCATTTTTTCTTGATAATCAGTTCCGGACAATGCATACGGAAAACAAAAAAACCTTTTTTTCCGCTACAAAAAAACGTTTTTTTCCGCTACAGCCACGAATCCAATTATTTCGAAGATATATATGTTACTTTATTAAATTATCTTTTATAAGTGTTTCCACGACTTCTACCGGTCACTTCAATATTGGGTACAGGAAGAGGACGTCCACAATCTTTTACTACTAGTTGTTGTTGACAGTTAAGGTCTTGACACTTAGTTTCGCCGAGTTTAAAAACAATATTAATTAATATATATATATAATATCACATTGACACGTAATTGTAATTTTAAACGCCCGCGATGTGTCCATTAACATCGACCGATTCCTACTGACCACTGCTGGCCGAAAATGCAGCTCATCTCGACGTTCTCCCGCCCGTGTGCTAAGGGCCGTCGACTATCCACGATTTACTTCGTGTATGAATTTATCTCTATTGCAAAGATCTGCGCTGTGGAGGCAACTTTCTCGGAGCTGTGGCATTTTTCGTAGGAGCAAATAATTATTAAAATGTCAGTTACGCACGATGAAATTATGGAAATTTAATATTTTTAATAAAATACTCAGTAAATGTTAATATTTAATGCTTAATGCATAAATTGAGGATTTATTCTGGTGGTTTTGCAGCTCAGCAGCACTGATAGAGGAGCCGCTCCTGCTAGATCCGTTTATTTCCACCCTCTAAATTTCATTATTATAAGTATAATCGTTCAAAAGATACGAGAGGGAGAGACGAATTTTGACTAGCCTGTATATTCAGTTTGTATGAAATCAAAACGTTATCCCCGCACCAATTGAGTTATAAAAGTGAACTGAACCATCTGCGTCTGCAATATATATGTGTATATACATACATATATATATATATTCCTACATATTCCTTATGGACATTATGTGTATATACATACATAAGAAATTCGAGACAAGATATTCGAACACTTAGCGTAGTAAACAGAATGGCTACCCTTACATTAAGGTCAGATAACATTTCAGCCTGATGTATATTGTTAAATTTCTCGTTTGGGTAATATTGGAAAGGCTAGAGCACACAAAATAAAACAAAGGTTATATAATAACGATGTAGCCACTTGCAACATACGCCCATCCAAGCGGGCACGAAGTACGTGAAGCGAACGAGCAATATGGTGGTCGTACATAAAGCAGACCACTTAAACAAACACACTTATTCGTGATAGAAAATCGCACGAACGGAGTATGCATGTGCCGCCACCTCCTCCTCCTATTACGTACCCTCATGAAACGGTACGTGTATATGTAATTAAATTTGAACAAATTACATGGAAACGGAAAACGAAGAACATTAATCAAACAAACGAAAAAAGGAGAGGAACGCTTAAAATAATGAGGACGGCCTTGCCGATGGCGTGGTGTGAGGAAAACGTCGCCGGTCGGCCGCCGTATCAAGTGGCGATCGTATTTATGAGGTGGTCTGTTCGTTCACATCTGCGCCGAATGCAAATTTCAATTTTGTTTTTTAATCAACGTCGAGAATGGCCGGCTATTGATTCAGGAGGTAACGGGTAGGTATCCAATCGGGCACGCGATATTAAAACAATGGGCCCCTCGTTGTTAGTTTGAGTGGATCGAGTATATAACATGGTATATATAACCGAAAGTATAGCCGGGCGGTCATTTACCGAAACGTCGGTAAGTAATTGAGGTTACACAGCACAACTATCTGTTATCCTTTCGTTTCTCTTTTTCAAGGAAAAATTCAGACAGTGACTATAGTATGTTTGACGTGATATACAGGTAATTAGGTTTCAATAAAGATTTTAAAAATGCTTGCATCATGCACTACAGGAAAAAGTGCATAACCTTAATGCATTTTTAAAATGACTCAGTTTACATTACCTCAATTCTGAATGAAATAAAAGGCTTTACATTTTATTCGCCAAATTTCTCTGAATAGTTTTCTAGATAAAGCTTTTATAGCTACTTATTTTTGTACCATGTAATGTCCATTCAATCCGGGAAAAGGCGAGAACACACTCCATTATTTTTTTATCTTGCACTCGGAAAGTCCATATGCCTCGGTAACCGTTGAGACGGAAATTGACTATATTCTAATCTGCATTTTGCATAAACTGTCTACGAATGGTTTGCATATCTTCTTACTATTGTAACTAAGTAGAATTATAACACTAGTTGGAAGTTGAATCTTTTTTAAGAGCGTCGTACAGACAATTAATTATACTATTATATGCACGCCTAAAAAAAGAGGCGATTAAAGCCAGCCACTTGATCGCCGCAAGAGCATTCCACTAAATCAATCAGACCCTGCCTATGCAAATGTGCAGGAAACTGGGAATACCTTAATTTCATCCTAGCTAATGTAGCATGAACAAATCTAGGAACGGAGGAGTCCATATACCAGTACTTGTTCTCAACATTAGTGTATATGAATGCATATTAAGATGACCAGCAGGTATTCCACTGTTTATAAAAAAATCAGATGCTTAGCTGTTTCTAATAGCTCCTTACTACCAAGTACGGGTCTATAATGTACTTTTTAACGGGATCTTCTTTTGCTAATTTGTCTACGATGTCATTATAATCAATTCCATTGTGATCCCTGATCAAATAAAAACTTGTATACACAGAAAAAAATTCCAATGTAAAATTAACCTGACGAAATGTTGATTAAAATCATATTCAAGTTCTACAAAATTAATGACCTAATTTAAAATTAACATTGATTCACATTGATTCAAAACGAAAAATTTTCAATATTAACTTAAAACAAATTGATTCAATATTTTTCTCAGTAAAAATAACATTGTACTATGTTAAATACATAAAATCCCATTTTATATGAAATTTAAAGTTTAATCACGTTAAAGAAGCGTTGCAACCTACTAAATCAATACAGCAAAATTGAAGATTTTCCTACAAAAATAGACTAATGTAAAATGAACATTAAATCAGATAAGGTTGACATTAGCCAATGTAAAATAAACAAATGACAAATTTTAAATCAAACTTAAATTAGCTTGAAATTATTTTAAAAAAAAATGATGAATTGCCCTTCTGTATTTCAGGTGACGATATACATGAATACTGAGTATTGTACGAACATAAAAATGCCGTTATGTTGCATAAGCAAAAGAAAACACAAATTATTATTTTAGTATACTTTTGGCAAGTGTCGCGCGTGGTGGATGAACTATAGTAAGTTTAGTTAAATATTAATTTTGTTATTAAATATATTTATCCATATTAATAAAACTATGTCGGAAAATATTGAAAGTGATCTACAAAAAGTTGCAGCTGTTAATAGTTGTGATAATATTCGGTTGGACGAGTTACTGAGAAACTTTGATTTGGTAAAACCCTATTTGGAAAGTAAGTAAATACTACGTACATGTGTATGTACATAAATGTATGTGTATATTAGTAGCAACATTTTTACACAATTGAATAAAATTCGATTAATTGATATTATTTTAGAAGATGAGATAATGTTTGCAAGCTGGAAGTATTTGACAAAAGAAGACATAAAGGAGGCTGTATCACCAATTGGACTGCGCGCATGCTTTAGGGAAAAGTTGTTTGGTTGGAGAAAAAGTGAGGTAAGAAAAAAATTACTAATACTGTTGTATAATATATTTTTTATTAATAAAATTTGTATTCTAACAGTATGGTATCGATGACGATACTTTATCTGAATCTATTATCAAAAAAGTAGTTTCATAGTTGCAAAATAGCTCTATTGGTATAACATCTATACCAACGTCATCTATTTCTATAAATATTGGAAGATCTAATCTGTCGAAGGTAGAATCTTGTATGAATGTTGCATATACATAGAACTTATTTATTTCGTTTTACTTTAGAATCTTAAGCTTATTTTAGAAGACAATCTTATACAGAAATTTTTAATTTCCTATTATTGAAAAAATCGTTGCTTGACAGAATTCCTCCGTGCAGATTTAACCAGTATTATATTAGAAGACGTATTTTACCATGGCGTAAAATTGTCACCAAGAGATTTTCCAACTATTGTTGATGAAATAACAGAAAACTTTTCCGACGAAAGTAGAGTAAGTTTTTTTGTCTTTTATATAAAAATATATTATATAAACATTTATTTTAAAAATTTCAGGAATATTATTTTGTACCAAAACGTAAAAACGAATCCTGTTGGTAAGCTTCGGGACAAATACTGCAACCAAAAAGCAAAATAAGCACGGTTGTTGCATAAATATGAAGACGATGTAGAAGTGTCAGATTCCAATGTATTGAATTCTGAATTTGATGAAGCTGTTTTGTCGGCATTGAAAACATCGCTTTCAAGAGATTTTTCCAATTGGGATGATGTTAAAGACAAATGGCAACGAACATTTTTACTTTTTTACTTCTAAGGACAATTTTAATTTTTTGAACAACTGGCCACTTTATTCTGATGCAAGATCCGTTGAACTGGTACGTAACTTAAATCTTTTAACCTTTTTCAATTCTAAAAATATTGTAACAATATGAATTCAAGAGTGAATCTGCCATTAACGCTTTGTAAAAGGCGGGATTAAATTTTGCATAATTTCTTTTAGAGTATAGGACTGGGATTCCGGATCCTTTTGAGTTCCGTAGAGCAGATATTGTTGATGCTCGTTGTATTTCTACTCATATGCATGAATATCTAAATAGAGAAATTGGTAATGTTGTATATTATAATAAAGCAATGTATTTAGGTCAAGTTTATAAAAAGGGCAGTTATATAACAATTAAAAATGCATTTTTAAAATTATTTAAAATTTTTATTTTATTGAAGACAACTGATAAAGTAGATGTTTTAGGTCATGAAGTCGAAATTCTTAATTTTGATAATTATTTTCAATCATACGTAGTAGAAAAATTAAGAGATGAAATATTTTTAAAAGAACTTTATGAATTTACAAGTCCTCCCTTACATCTTTTTCCACTTACAATTAATGACAGGAAAATATATTTAAGAAATAAATATTTGTAATAAAATGTATAAAACATTTTTTACCTTTATTTGGTTTATTATATTTGTAATTACTTTACATGTGTACATATGTATGTATATAACTAATTATATATCAATAAATAAATGAAAAATATGATAAAATCGTCTTTTATTAAGATTTAATTTAATATAGGGGTCATTTTAAATAAAAAGAACCTTACACGTTAATTCAACATGACTGTACAGGTCATTTTAAAACAAAATATATTAAAATAACATTCAGATCATATTTAATCAACATTTAAATCACATTATTTAAATTATGTTCATGTTGTTTTAACATAGTGACTATTTTAATTTTAAATTAATTTCATGTTGAATGAAAATCCAAATCATATTGATTCAACTTATGCTTCACGTTGCTTCAACTTGAAATGACTTGATTCATCGTGATTTGTGATGTTGTTTCAATATACATTTCATTTTGATTCAACTGTACTGATATTTTAAATCAACAGGAATTGAAGTAGTTTTAATAGCAAAAGATTGTTTTCAGGTTATTAGAAAATCAGGTTGAATTAACATGAAAAGCGTATGAAGCAAAATCACCACCGAGAAATATAAAATTAACCTTGTTTTCGACGTTTTTAACTTGTTTTTCTCTGTGTGTATGAACATCTATTTGTGCCACTTCAGCAATTATCTTGACCCCATGAAATTCTTATATAAAGAAAATAAAAACTATATTGGGCACACTCAGCCGTAATGATGAATGTTGCTCGTTAGTTATTATCTACAATTAGTGCCCGCCAATATGACCACCGCAATACAAATAGATTCAACCGGTTTTGGGAGCTGAGCATTTTGTCATCTATGTACATCTTATATAATTCCGATACTTTTTTATGGTGTCATCGAAAGAGAAATTTATTTATTTTTGTTTATGGGTAGATAATCAATATTACGTTTACAATTCCCTAGTGTTTCATACGATCCTAATGTTTGCCGTTCTATTCGCAGTAAGGTCTAATAGCGATGGTAGGTCCTACTATATTTAAGGAAAAGTAATTTTGGTTATTTCTTTTTGGTTTACCACAAACGCGCTATACAGCTCACATTGCTGTTTCCATTCACTGTATTTATGAGATATATATATTTTGAAAATTTATTTCAAAAGCAAAAAATATTGTACAAGTAACTAGCATACACGCATATATTCATAATAAATGACAAAGAAAGGAATACAACTCTATTTGGAACAAACCGTTGTTTAAGCCTTTCCTACCAGCTATGACATAAAGTAAAAAAATATTAATTTTTCTTTATTATTATGTAAAGACATTATAAATGAAACCAATTATTGTGTTTTTCAAATTGGTATTTTGACTCTTAGTATTACTTCTAAGACCTAGACTTATAAGTACCGTCAGTCTATTAGTGTCACAGATGAAACAAATAAAATATAGGAATTATTTAAAAAACGCTAATTATTTGCCTCGTGATGTTCAGCAAAACAGTGTTTCTTTTCGTGTAGGCATAAAAAAACTTGGAATGAGGCTTAGATTGTATGTACGTTAGTACATGGGTTGTATAGGCTTTGGAGGCTCCTAGTTCCTATGTTCCTGACTACTTGTTACCACTGTTTACGGTATTTTGCTCTTTTTCCCAATCGCTTACTCCCAAGGCTTTTAGGTCTTTATAGATGGTCCCCTACTCCTTCAAATGATTTCTCAACAGTGACGAAAGCTTCCGGGTGACACTATATTTTGGGGCAACGTACAGCGCTACACAATATTTATACCTATATGTACAAATTTCTGGGAAAATATTGTATAGCCAGTGTAGGTTGTCATTCAATGTTTGGAACCTGAATCTGGTGCCCGTACAGGATCTTACGAATCGGGGGATTCAGCGTTTTAAAGATGGGAAATAGTATTGATACATATACCTCGAGAGAGATGTTAGACAAATCAATGTTAAAATGTAAAAGAATTTTAGAGTTATAATCAGGGATGTACATACCTATACTATGTAATTATTTAAGCGTTGACAAATTCCATAGGGGATGGGTTTTAGATTTCTCGTTCTCACAAAATCTGCGTTATCATGAGGATTATGAAGAACTTACATTTTTTTAAATAAATCATCAATTTATCAAAACTAGGACAGTGAAATTTGTTTAGTATATTAACCCCAAAACCACAACGTAGATAACAGATTACATGAATCACAACGTAGTTATGATCTACGACGCCATGTTGTATGTCCAATGTTAACCTTCCTATACTCACGTCAAAATGAAAGACGTATACTATACTATATAAATCGGTCTCACAGACCGTATGCGTGAGTATAGGAAGGTTAAGAACAGTAAAGGTAATATTCTAGAGGCAGCAGAGAAATAAAATAAATATTATATTAATATAAAGCTGTAGGATGTTTGAAAGTATGGAAAGCTTAAACAGAAAGATACACATGAACCAAGGGGTTGATAAACATCATCAAGATTTAAATCATGAGTTGTCATGTATACCAATTTGATGCCATACAAAGTGACATTTAATTGAGTAGTGAAAGCAAAAAGAAAACTTTTACACACGTTAGCCTGGGTGTGTAGATATGTTTGTATGTATGTATATCTGTATTTAGCACAATTCATTCGAGAGGGGTAATTGTATGGTAACTCCCAGGAAAACGATCCTATTTCAATATTTCAGCAGCAAATAACATGTTACTTTGGAAAGAAAGTTTTATCAAGTATTAATTTTGTACTAATCACCTTAATAAATACATATACCGGCAAACTGCCTATACTTATGGCAACGTCAGTCTTTCACAACTAGAGGCGTAATATTTTTATGATATTACCGGTTTATAATATAATCGTTATCATTACCGAAGTTTCTTAATATTGCAACCTACACACAAAGCTGCGGCACCCCACCCACATTTGATTTAATTCCAGGCGAAAACAAACTATTTCTACAAAAAGATAAAGTATAGGACAACTGAAAAATCGTGAAATATTTGATATCGTTTCAAAAGTATGCTTCAGAAACAGCTGAAATATTTGATATCAGATATTGCAACCGTATGTGTGTACAAAGTCACATTGTGTGCGATTTACTAATGAATAGACAGACGGCACATAAATTTCGTAACAGGGAAACATGATATAATTGTTATTTGATATCAAAAAGCATTGGACATATTTCGCATAGAGGAGAACTTATGTCACGCCAGTTGACAACATACAAATAACGATTATAATTAGACGTAGGTTACTGTAAAAGAAATATATATACAGTTACTGACTAGACATTAAGTCAATAACGTGCACCATCACATAAAGCATAGTTATTTTTAGAAATTTGTACAATTACGCCTTCCATATCCCTATACCATGGCGGTTTATTAAATGTTCCAAGTAGCACAGTATATCCATTGGATATTCAGTCCAGGTCCATAATGTGCAAATACGGATGTAATGTGTTATGTATATACCTTGTATACAGGTGTCCCAGACTTCACTCCCCAGGCTTGTAACTTCGTGATTGTTAACAATACATAAAACAAAGTATATATATTCTTAAATGGGAGGAAATTTTCTATACGATAGGAAAAACCAATTTACAAAAAGTGCGTTAGTGTAACGACAGCTATATTCAACTTTTTTTTTCAAATAGCACAGTATACTTTTTTTTTTAATATTCAGATGGTACCTTTTATTATCTTTACAGCCATATAAATTAATATGGGCCTTACATGCGAAAATTTTCGAAAAAAACTTGACCTAAAGTTTGCCATGCCAGAAATTGTGTTTTATAGTGTTTATCTAGTAGGCGATGAAATCAACAGCTTTCTACAAACAACAATGTGTTTTTATTCGAATAGCAATTAAATGTATGCTATCAACTACACTACCGTCCAAAAGTTTGGAAGCAGCGACGCCAACAACGGATTTTACAAAAAAAAACAGATAAAGTAAATTTTTATTGTGATTATTAATGAATGTATGTAACATACGTCACTATCATCCATAAACAGTAAATTTATTCAAAAAATATAATAATATATTAGGTAGTAAGTCTATTTTCGTCTATATGACCACCTTTAGCTTTAATAACTGCTCCACAAATTTTTGGCATTCTTCGAAGCAATTTTTCAAGGCAGTTCTCGTCAATTTGTTGCCATGCGGTCCGTAAATATTCCCATAGCTGTTGGGTGTTTTGAGGCTGTTGCTGTCTAGCCCTTCGATCAAGTTCATCCCACAAGAGCTCAATAGGGGACAAATCCGGACTTTGAGGAGGCCAAACCATTAACTTTAGTTGATTTAATGCTGCTTTCTCCTCTAAAAAGTTCTTGCAGATTCGAGCCGTATGTTTGGGGTCATTATCTTGCTGAAACACAAACGGCTCGCCAACAAGGCGGCTTCCAGACGGAAAACCATGATTCTGCAGAATATTCAAATACTCTTCTTTCCGCATTGTACCACTAATTTTTACTAAATCACCCGTCGTTCTTCCAGCAAAACAACCCCAAACCATAACACTACCACCTCCGTGTTTAACAGACGGCACTAAACAGGCCTCACTGACTCTTTCCCCGGATCGCCGACGAACAAAAACTCTCCGTTTCGTACCGAATAGTTCAAATTTAGATTCGTCGGTCCATAACACTGTCTTCCAATCCTCCAGTGACCAGTTTGCATGTTCCCTTGCCCAAGTTAGCCTTTTCTGCTTATGCACATGTTTCAAAAACGGTTTCTTGCGGCCGACGCACCCCTTAAACCAGCTGCCAATAACCGTCTCTTGACGGTGGTAACAGAAACATTTGTTTCTCGTTGCGTATTGACGCGCGATGCGATGTCCGGTGCTGTTAGACGTCGATCTCGTTTAGAAGTTGTTACAATGAATCTGTCATCAGCTGCAGAAGTCACCCGTGGCCGCCCACTTCGTCTCCTATCAAGATTTTGCCCGGTCTCTCTTCTCCGGGCCAAGGTATAATGCACACCCTTCGGTGAAATTCCCAACCGTTGTGAAATTTCTCTTTCGGTATATCCTTCGCCGCGGAGAGTACAAATCGTACAACGTTGTTCTGCAGTCAACTGTTTGCGTTTTGGCATTTTTACGCTCAGTACTTCACCAAATTGTTTTAATTCCGCAAAGGAAACCGATACGACACAAAAGTTTTAATACTTCTACCACACGCACTCAACGATTACTGAAGTAATACTAAACCGTTTGACCGAAAGCAATTACTGCAGGTGTCCTACTCATCATCGCCAAATAATAGCTGTACTCTTGGAAAAGAGCAATAAAACGTATTCGGGTGAAATTTGTACCTAAATGTTTGGAATTTACGGATTATGAGTAACGATTTTATAATTGCATAGAATAATTTACAATAGGGATTAACGATTTCACGATATGCGTAACAGTTGTATAATTTTAAAGGAATTTCACCTTGCTTCCAAACTTATGGACGGTAGTGTACATGCTGCTGACGAAGGACATACGGTAGCTGCTCTTGCTTATACGGAGGTCAATCCTACATCTTCCTTAAGAGAAATAGCCGCAAAGTGTAATATTTCAAAATCGTCAGTGCAACGCATTTTAAAACGAAATCATTATAAAGCATACAAATTTAAGCGCATACATAAGCTTCACCCCGGAGATTCAGAGAGGAGACTTGAATTTATTGCATGGGTTCTAGTGCAGTATGATCACCAACCTGATTTTGAGACAAATAATGTGGTCTGACGAAAGTAGATTCCATAACAATGGATTGGTTTCAACACAAAATTGCAGATACTGATCCACAGAACAGCCACACTGGCTGAGAGAAACAAATAATCAATGCGTTTTTTCAATAAATGTTTGGTGTGGAATTCTTGATGAGCGTTTAATAGGACCACATTTTTACGATGGGACACTAACTGGCAATCGCTATTTACATTCTCTAGAAGAGATATTGCCAGAACTTATGGCAAATGTATCTCTTCATATAAGACAAAATATGTTCTTCCAACAAGATGGTGCTCCAGCACACAACAGTGCGATCGTACGAAATTATTTGGACACTAATTTTCCTCAACGATGGATGGGAACACATGGCCCGGTGGCATGGCCAGCTCGCTCTCCCGACCTCTCGCCGTTGGACTATTTTCTGTGGGGTTACTTGAAGCAACGTGTTTATAAGGTAGCCGTCATAAATGTGGATGACCTAAAAGGCAGAATAAGAGAGGAGTGTGCAAACATTTCCATGCACACTTTATTAGAAGCGACAAACAAACATTTTCTGCATCGTCTAGAGATATGCTCTAATAATAATGGAAGCAATTTTGAACAATTTTTATAATAATTTGTAATTATTGCTCATTAGTTTTGTAATTATTAGTTAATTAATTGCTATTCGAATAAAAACACATTTTGGTTTGTAGAAAGCTGTTGATTTCATCGCCTACTAGATAAACACTATAAACCACAATTTTTTGCATGGCAAACTTTAGGTCAAGTTTTTTTCGAAAATTTTCCCATGTAAGGCCCATATTAATTTATATGGCTGTAAAGAGAATAAAAGGTACCATCTGAATATTAAAAAAAAAAGTATACTGTGCTATTTGAAAAAAAAGTTGAATATAGCTGTCATTACACTAACGCACTTTTTGTAAATTGGTTTTTCCTATCGTATAGAGAATTTCCTCCCATTTAAGAATATATATACTTTGTTTTATGTATTGTTAACAATACATAATACAATTAACAATAATAAAGTTACAAGCCTGGGGAGTGAAGTCTGGGACACTGTATACATTTCCAGATATTCTTTGGACTATATGGTTGCATAAATTCAATATTCTTGAACAATATTCATTATACATAGTATGTATATACACCAAACTCCTAGGTACATACTGATACGTCATCGACCAGGGATGTCTTATGTATGTTCATATAATATATAGGAAAATCTGTTATTTTTGCTATTTTAAGCGTAAGTACGAATACAAAATATTCTAGAGTTTAAATATAATGGTTTTTGTGATATATTATGATGTTATAGTCCAAGTTTTACGGAAAATGACTTATATTGACAGCAATTTACTGCAAGAAGGGTATTACCTTTCTATATTTAATCATCGTGTGAATATTCTTATACAAATTTGAGAAACTAAATCTTTCATTCCAATTAAAAAGAAAATACGTTCCAAAGAAATATTTGAATTTAACCGTTTACAGTTCTAGCATTTTATTGGCTTATATCTACATTTTTGATTTCTTATTGTGGGCAATTGTAGCAGTGGTATGATCACATGGTGATCACATGCAATCACATGACATGTGAATTACGTCCATTTCAACGTTTAGTTGTCAAATGTCGCTTGTATTCAGTTATATTGTTATATATACGTTATATGTCAAATGTATTTAACTTTACCACGGATATAAGAGGTAAGTACTCTATAGTTATTATTACATATGTATTACATTAAGCAACTAATCATACCTCGTGTTTACTATGTTTGAGGTAGATACCAATGGATAGAAAAAATAAAAGACGTTGTAGAACAAGTTAGAAAACAATTAAACACTGCCCTTACATTAGTTAATCCTGTGTCTGATTCTCATAAAGAGGTTGTATTAATTTTTCAATGAAGATATTACTTTTCTTATCAAAAACATTTATAATTTTAGCTGTATAGTAACAATGAAATTAACCAGTGTGGGGCAGAGATGGCAAATAACTCCGCTCAAGTTTCAGAGCTTGGTGTTAATTCAACCATAGTGTCAGTAAATAATATATTTACTACATGCAGTTCTGATTCAAATAAGTCAATCGAAAAAGAAGAATGTATTAATACTACAACAGACATTGTTCGAGATAACTGCATTCTAATAGACCGCAATGGTAAACAATCCAACAATGAAGTATTTACATATAAATTAAAGACATGGGTTGTACAAGAAAGTATTTCACACAATAGTGTTTGTAAACTATTACAAATTTTAAAAGATGAAATTCCCAATTTGAAACATTTACCTAATGATCCACGAACATTATTGAGAACACCACGATCAACTTGTATTGTACCTATGAATCCAGGAAATTATTATTATTTTGGCATTAAAAATGCTCTTATTAATATGTTTTTGAAAAGCAATTTTATGCCTAATGAAAATACGTCTATACACTTAGCAGTTAATGTTGATGGTCTTCCAATAACGAAAAGTACTGGATCTACTTTCTATCCAATACTTTGTAGTATAAAATCTATTAAACTATTTAAACATAAAGTTTTCATGGTTGGACTGTATTATGGAAACAAAAAACCAATAGAGTCTAACGACCTTACTTATGACTTTGTAAATGAGTGAATTTATTTAAATAAAAATGGCATAACATTCAAAAACATGATTTTGAGATTTAAAATAATTGTTACTTTGTGATTTGCCTGCAAAAACGTTTCTTTTAAAAACAAAAGGACATACAGGTTTTTTTCTTGCACCAAGTGTACTTTGGAAGGGGATTATGTTAATAATACGATGTGTTTTCCCGAGTTAAAGTTTAACAAAAGAACTGATGATGAATTTCGCCGAAAATCACAACCAGAGCATCATATTGGTGATACGGTTTTAATGAATCTACCCGAATTTGATATTAAAAATATACCTATTGATTACATGAATGCAATATGTCTAGGAGTGATGAAAAGAATATTAGTTGGTGTAACACTATGGGTTAATTTTTGGAAAGCCACCATTTAAATTGCCTGGTCATAAGGTATACCAAATATCAGAAATACTGGAACAATGTCGCAGATATATACCCATGGAGTTCTCAAGAAAAACAAGAGCAATTAATGAATGTAAACGCTATAAAGCCACAGAATTCAGATTTTTTGCTATATGCAGCCCCAGTAGTATTGAAAAATATTGTTAAACATGTTTTTTATAATAATATAATTACATTTCATTTAGCGACTACAATTCTTGTTAGTAAGGACTTCCATGTGAACAGAAGTAATCTTAATTATGCAAATAGTTTAATGACACATTTTGTTAAAACTTCTCTGAATTTGTATGGTCCTGATTTTGTTACACATAATGTGCACTCTTTGTTGCATATAGCTGATGATGTTAGCCATTTTGGCGAATTGGATAATTTTAGTGTATTTGCTTTCGAAAACTATATGCAAAAGTTAAAAAACACTATTAGATCTTTTCACAAACCACTAGAACAGGTTGTGCATCGATATAATGAGATAGAGCAAATAATTAATCAAACTGATAGTACAGAGGAAGCAGATGCAATAGAGTGTTCACAAGAGCATTTCACAGGACCGTTACCACCTAGATGTAAAGCTCAGTATAAAAAGTTAAAGATGCCCCACTTTACAATTCAACTGAATGAGGCAGATTCAACTATATTACTTAAAGATTTGAAAATTGTAAAAGTTGCTAATATATGTACAATCGAAAATGATTTTGTTGTAGTGGGAAGAATATTCAGTGAAATAACTGATTTGTATACAAAACCTTGTTCATCTTCACTATTTCATATATTTGCTTGTGGTCAACTTAATCCTAATTTACATATTTGGAACATAGATGAAATTAAGCAGAAAGTGGTACTACTGCCGTTTGGCAACCGCTATGCTGCGTTTCCCATATTGCATTAATTTATAAATGTATGCCAAAATTGTAAGTAATTTGATCGATAGGATTATAACTTTTTATAATTATATATTTCAGAATTGCATAATTATATATTGCTGCAAAATGAGTAAGACCTGGTTAGTTGTTCGTTTTACTGAAGAAAATACAGTAGAAATGGTGCCTAGTACTTGGTATGAAAAAAATATATGTGCTTGTTATTGGCCACCACAGATCCTGTCACAGAGGGATATAAAAACAGCTCTGCACAATAGAAAAACTCCGGAAAACGATTGGAAAATATATCCAGCAAAAGTTCTTGGTCAATATGGTAAGTTAAAATGCAATGAATCCTCTTGAATTTATCTAACAACGTAGTAAAAATGTGCACTTTAATGTTTTATAATCGTGATGTAGATGAAATTAAAATTGCCTTCAAGAAAGCTGCTAAAGCTAGAGATACTGATAATTTAACGTCATCTGCTAGTGATGTTTTAAGTAATAAAAGGAAAATTACGATCAGAAGATACAGTAGTACCTCATTATCGTCTATTTCCGAAAATGAAATTGATGATTATCCTCCTCCCCCTAAGAAAATGACACACACTCATCAGGAATCTGATTCACCACATTCAGGATCCAAAAGTATACCAGGATCACCTATTTCACATACGTCAACTGCTACTATATCTCAAGGTAGAATATTATTTTAGAGGTTACTTTACAAAAATATAGTTCTTTCCGAGTTTACCCTTAACCTGTTTTAGTAGGGGATACAAATTTCATAAACTTAGAGTATTCTTCTATTTAGCATAAATATTTCGCACGTTTATCATCTTACTAAAAATACAAGATCTTGTTAGATTTAATTAACGTTGAGAGAAATATTCTCAATATGTTTAAAATTTTCCTTTAACTAACTAAATTACTTGGCTTCTTCCAGACAAAAACTAATCAATTTATTATTTACAATTTTAGAATTCCAGGCATAAGTGATGAGACAAATGCGGCTAATCAACGCTAAACTGGATCAGCAATCAGAAAATTTAGCTGTATTATTGCAATCAAAAAACAATAAAAGTGTAGATATTAAAATTAGCGTACCCAAGAAAATTATGGATGGAATGCCTTTAACAGATGAGGCAGATATTATAGGTGTCGAAAGTTATTTAAATGAAAATGAAGAAAATGTTAATGCATTAGTAAGTGTTTTTTGTTGTATATGTTACAAAATAAGTTATACATTCTTTTAGGCAATCGAATTAAGTCAAATTGGAGGAGATACGATAAGAGAAATTACGAAGAGGATTTTGTATCACTCCCTGACGAATAAAGCAGGATTGTTGTACAGTTGGGAGGGAGCGAAAGGAAAAAAGATATTAAAAAATTTAAAATTAGCCGATATAATACAAAGTAAGAGTATAAATTTCATTTGTGCCTCTTCTCTCGCACATATTCTTTCACAGAAGCAGTTCGTTTTAATCAAAGAACTAAAGATGCCCCAACTGATGTAATTGTTAAAGTTATTAAAGCTTGGCTGGTGCGATGTAAAGAACAACAATGAAAAGTATAAGTATATCTAATTTTTTCTATTACTAATTATTTGACCTTTACAGGACCAAGGTAGCGAATTGAAATTGACTGATATGAAGAAATGTGATTTTAATTTATTTTTATTTATAAATACAGGAAGTAAATATGTAAATTTTAATATTAATAAAATTACTGCGTTTATTATTAAACTGATTATTTCTGCAACTTTCACTACTTACTACATTTTACCTTTAGAAAAAAAAAAATAGGACAAGAGGTCTCTTCTGGTTCATATTGTGAATGCATCAGCAATGGTTTAACGCACCAGATCAGTATAGTGCTTTGGATGGAGTAGCGAACAACCTTTAATTACCTATTGAGTTATTAATAGCTCAGAATGTGGAAAATAGCGCAAAACAAACCTAAAGTCATAAGTAGAGTTGCTCAATTTGCGACAACAGCCAACTTCCATGATTTTTTGATGTGCTTATGTACCCATTACATCTGCCTGTATGATGTTTACTTATCAGTGATATTGATAAGCCAACATCATACAGACAGATACAATTGCACCATTTTCACTAATAAGTAAACATACGCAGATGCAATGGTTACATAATCGCATCGGAAGCATTCGTGGGGGTTGGTTGTTGGCGCAAATTGAGCAACTCTAAGGGTGCATTAAAGGCTTATGTATGTGCATCACACATACGAAAAATATACCTATTATATGCAATGTACATTTTTTCGTGGATTGGGTGTATATGAAATGGATGCGAAACCGGTGACCAAACATGATACATTTTATGTACAAAGCATCTCCACAATGTAAAATATGTACATCTATGTATATGTAATGTATTTACATAAATACATAAGCGAGTATTCATTTCATGTACATTGCATATGTTTGTGGTACTTGGGGTACAGGTTTGTGTAGCAAGCACCTTCAAGTGGTGGAATCTCAGTTCATCAAAAAGCGTAAATGCAGTTCTAGAGAACTTCCGAGAACAAAGTGAAGAGCTGTGACAGTTCGTTGAAGTGATAGTAAGAAAATTTCAGCTTAATATGAAGCTGAAACAAGTCTTCGAGAACGACTGTGTACGTTGTTTTGTGTTCCTAAGTTGTAACCTAACTTATTCCTGACTATCATATCACGTGCATTTTTAAATGACGTTTATTAGGTGATGAGTTGGTATCCTGATTTTACGTACTTACAGTTAGTGTACCCTTTCAAGTCGTGGAATTAATATTGCCTATAAATTACTTTTAAGGAATGAAAAAGAAGAGTTTTCCATTACTTAACAGAGAAAATCAGCCAAGTTTTTAATTCATAATTCTAATTTACTATTTTCCAGTAAAATAAGTGTTTATAAGGGACGTTTCCGAGAAACTCCGCTTGGAGTAATATTTATGACGAATTTCAGTAAATTAACGTAATATTGTATAGTGGTAAGCAATTCTCATCTAAAAACTACTATCGAGACAGTAGCCCAAATGGCCACTGCATTATATTTGAGTCGCGAATTATGCGCCAACTTGCAATGTAGCAAATACAGGCGCAATGCTGTTATCTTGGATCCCCCATGTGCTGATACATATAGGTTACCTTCTTGTTGTTGGCCAACTGCTTAAGGAAATGTTTACACTTCGAGGCAACTTTCGATCCGAATGTAACTCATTTAAGAGCCTTTATCGGCTATGCAAATGCCTTTCAAAATCTCCTTTAGATACGTTGCTGGCCACAGAGGCTTATGATCTCCTCTTGGAAGATAGTTGTAGAAGCGCCTATAAATTGCGACAGCGGAAATCCGAACACAGATATTCCGATTTCAACCGCATGCTGCATGCTGCGACGTAAAATGTTGTCTCGAAGTCGGATGTCTTGAGCATGTAGCCTTTTGTATGTCAGTGAGATCTAGGCACATGATATCGGGAATTTCTAAATGCCTAGCACCACCACCTGCATTTAGTTATAACTCGCTGCACTATGTTTAGGGTGCTTCCCCACCATAATAACTGTTTATGGCTCCTATAACCTGCACGAAATTTTTGCTGGATTTCCTGGGTAGTGATTTCTAGTCTTAGGTCACATCAATATCCGTACGAGATAATTGGCCCAATTACCACATCATTTTGGGAATGAAGTCTCGGTTCCTACCAAAGAGACTACGGTATGACTAAATTACCACTGCAGCTTTGGCAAAAATTTCCTCAATGTGCTTTTCTGCCAGATCTCCTGTCATAGGTGGTCCTTCAACATTTAAACTCTTCAGGAAACGTAATAAGACTTTCATTCACAGTACCGTGAAATGGGGTGAAATTGACCTTACGGGGTGACATAACTATTCCCATATTTTAAATATTTGAATTTGGCGCGCAAAGTAACGACTGATTGATCACAGCGGAAGCAACATCGCATTCACCGAAGATGTGGGGAGTGATCATGTACAGTTTTGTACTCAATAAAAAGTGGTTTGGTGCTTTAATGGACTGTTAGAAAGGTAAGTGCTTTTGACGTTCATTATGAAACTCAGAAAATTTGTGCTCTATTTCAATATTCAATGTATTACGATACGTCTATTTTATAAAATTGTGTTTCTAAATCTCTTATGTTATTTTAACCTAACCTTCACGTTGTTGTCTGTGCCGGTTCAATCACAATTGTACCTTTTGTTATGTGGGGTGCAATTGATCGGGATGTACGGGTGAAATTGATCACCTTCTTAGGGTGGCATTGATCATTAATTTTCTGTTTTATATTAATTAAAAGTACTTACACTGTGAAATTAGAAATCATGATGCTTAATTATAATATATTGATAATACGACTTGTATTTTACTACGTATTAAATTTCAGATACCGCTGACGAAATACCGAGAGTTTATAAACGAAAATTAGGGGCTCGAAACTACAAAGATTACAATGAAATATCTATTGAAAACGCTTTAAAAAAGTAATAGATGAAGGCTGGAGTTTACGGAAAGCCGTTAAGCTGTACAAGATTTCATATGACACTTTAAATAACAAATATCCTGGACGACATATTAGAAACTGCGGCGGACAAGCAGTATTTAGCGTAAACGAAGAAAAATCAATTATTGAATGTGCAGCTATTTGTGGTGAGTGGGGATTTCCTCTAAACTTAACAGATTTAAGGCACATGGCCAAAAACTTGTTGGATACGCAGGGACGAACAATTGACAAATTCAGAGATAATTAGGTGATGATGAATTTGAATTGCTGGGAATGAAATGTTTAGATTCTTGAAAACTAACATTCAGGTTAGAAGAAAGTGATGAATTTGTTATAGACTTTGAAGACATTATCGCCGTTCTTCCGGCACCTACTGTGGATACCACTACGAAAAATGATATATATTTAAGAACGCGGTAGACATTAAAGAGATTTAATATAGGAGTCTATTTTTAATCTTAAAAGCTTCTGATAGCAAATTCTATCTGTTTTTATTTTCTAAGAGTGTTAAAGTTTTATTTACTTATGCGATCGCGATTATGTGCCTATTTTCTATTCTGTAACAATATACACCTAATAAACATGTAAAAATAAACATCTGTTGTTTCTTTTAATTTAATTATAACGTAATCTAATAGTGATCGATGCCACCCATGCTGATCAATTTCACCCCAAAATATAAAATATATCATAACCGTTTACTGAGTTCATGAAATTCAAAAAGGGCGAGACTGGTCGCACTAAACATCAGAGATATTACTGCGCTAGAATTAAAGTATTGATCAAAGTCGCCCCACATCAGGTATGAAGTTGATCACGAGATATTTTGCCTTTTTTATGAAAAATGAAACTCAAAATTACTTTTGCAGCAGTTGCAATGGTTCGTATTACTAAATATAAGTTACTATCAACAAATAAAGTTTATTCTAAATACTGTTTTACAAAGTTATACCATTTAAAAAATTTTTAATGATCAATTACACCCCACTTTACGGTACAGGTTTCTAGCTTCAGTGTTCTCTTTGTGAATGGCTTTAAAGCACAGTATGCAATCAATTCTACATAATGTAGTAGTGTCGGCCTCATATTATGAAAACGAGGTCATATGCGTAAACTTGAATATCGAAGCTTTCTTTATCCACGCAAACTATAAGCTCCTCAACAAAGCTGTCGGTTCATTGCCGCGTGTGGTTGTCATTTGTTGTCTTTCAAGCATGAACTGCATTCATCTATATGTTGCTTCATAGGCGAATTGTTTTCTGTATCAGTTACAGCTGTTAAAATTTTTGCCTCTAATGTACTGATCTCAGGTTTCTAGCAAATACTTCTCTCTCTAAGCATTGATGTTTGTACATATGAGAGGGATTCGATATGAATTCTCTCATTATGCACCTATTACGCATTTTTTGCAATTATTGTTTCTACAGGAGTGGACAACTTGCGTTACCAGAGCCTCCCGCAGTAACTGCAGTCGAACTTACAGCTCTCGCAAAGCCGTGCTGACGAGCGGTATAGCCGCGAAACGTACATATATGGATGGCAAGAGGAGATCAAGGTGTTGTAATCTCTCTCGAAGGAAGGAAGCTCGCTGTTGTAGTATTGGAAAACCTACAGTTATTATTTGTGCTCTGAATATTTTTCACTAATTCAATTTTCTCTCTTATGGACTCATTCTTGTGTTAATTAGTTGATCACTTTGGATTTCACACTTAACTTAAACTCAATGTTAGCTTTTTCAGCATTTTTATTCGTGATGAATGCACATTTTACAATTTAAAAAAATTTCCAATGTTTCCAATTTCAAGCAACTACATTTAATTAAGTTTTGAGAAGCAAGTTGGGTTCGGTTTGTTTGTTTTACTGCTTAACAATAATCGACAAATAGGTTTAGATCTTAAAGTTCAAAATAAGTTGTGAACAATAATTAAGATGGTAATAGATATAGAAGATAGTTGAAATTCAATTTAGCGAACCATACTGGATGTATTCGATTCTGCATAAGGTTCTGAAATAAATTTTCAGTGTAGGAAATGACTAATTTGGAAAGGACGTTTCTGTTTGTGAACCATTAAGGACGAATTAGAGCTCGGCTAAATGGTTATGCACGCTTTATGGCAGTTGTATTATATACGTTTAGTTAAAATAAAGCAGGGACTCATGTGGAATTGCCTTTAAATCCAATATTTCTTCAGATACGAACCCCATGTTACTAGACTTTTGGTGTCCTCGTACTAAAAATGCTTATCTCAGTAATTTCTCTGACGTGCTAAGAAACTAATTCATTCAACCAAACGTTTGCTTAATACCATCTACTCCGCTATATCATTGCAGCGAACTAAAATGAAAAACCTGTTAACTGGTGCAATAAAACCGACCAATGCGCGAGTTCTAAATGGAGACTGCATGAAAGCCCTTACCGACCTAACCGCAGCACATAACAAGAACGTGGTGGTCCCGTACTATGCAAATTTCGAGTTTGCGGCCATATCTTCATCAAATTAAGAGCACGAAAGGGTGGTACGGATGAGAGTATATTGTCGGAGCTGGAATCGAGCTGCTCCATTCCGTTGGATTTGCAGGTTTTTAGTGAACGACAGCAGCGGCGTCGGCAATTGGTTTTAATTGCGAAAGGTAATTGGTCCACGGATTTTGGGGTTTATACGGATTTAGCTTCTATTGTCCGCTGGCGATGGAATTAATTCCGAACGTGTATATTGAATAAAAATTAAGGCATTAACGACGCAGAAAATATACATAGACATTCGCGAACCAATACCGAAAGGGGAAAGGAGATAGCAAAAGAGATCGAAAAGCTCTGAAAAATATATTTAACGGATTCGCGATTTGTAAAGTTTTCGACACTCTCTTTTAACGGTTCCGTACCGATATTCATGCCACCCCTATTTTTCATTCACCGAATTCTAATTCCCAATACGGAGAATCCGGATTATGGCGCTGTTATTCAATCGGAAATCTATCGATTCTGCCGGCGAAATCGGATTTTCGTTATTAACATACAGCGCATATACCCCGAGATATTGAATATTCATTGTTTGCCGCTTTGTTTTGATTTTTTAACTTACCGGCTTCGCTGCCTGTGAATACACTTTTGTTTCTCGTTGCTTCACGCATCGCTTCTCCTCCTTTGTTTACGGCAAATATTTTCTTTATTATCGGTAAGCTTAATGTGTTTTATTATCGAAATACCTATGTAACAAGCGTATCCTTTTGATACTAAAGAAATGTTTTATGAAATACAAATATTACTTTTACAGTTTTACTTCAGAATGGGGATATGTGTATGAATATGAATACTCAAATATAAACTTTTATTATATTATTCTGTATCTTCAGTATTTACATACACTCCCAGTCACGGAAGTTGGGACAGTTAATATTTTTTCAATATAAGTATTTAACTTGCACAAAAATAAAAATAAAACACAAAATCAGTTATATATAACAAAATATTGGTTTATTATGACAAAATGATAGCAAATAATAATATTTATCAAATACAATCATTAAACTTTCTTCTCGTCGAAGAATCCTCCTTTTGCATTCAATACGGCTCGAACAACTCTGGGCATTCTTTCGATAAGTTTTGTAAGTGTGTTGGGTGGTAAACTGTTCCATTGTTCTTGTAAAACTTCCCAAAGGTGTTGTTTCGAAGTTGGACCCACTTTTCGTACCTGTCTATCCAGCTCATCCCACAAGAGTTCGATCGGGTTAAGATCGGGACTCTGTGGAGGCCATGACATTATTTGCAAGGTATTTTGTGTTTGTTGTGTATTCAAATAATCCCTACATACTAACGCCGTATGTTTAGGATCATTATCTTGCATGAAGGTGAAATTCTCCCCTATCAATCGCTGGCCAGAAGGTACAACATTATGCTCTAGAATATTTCTGTACTGTTCTTTTCTCATAATACCTTCTATCCGACCGAGATCTCCTACTCCTGCGTACGAAAAACAACCCCACACCATAACTGAGCCACCACCATGTTTTACAGTGGGTGCTAGACATTCGCGAAGCATTGTTTCTGTCTTTGAGCTCCGAACATAAACTCTTCTATTTTGTCCAATTCAAACTTGGATTCGTCGGTCCAAAGCACAGCTTTCCACTCCTCCACCGTCCAATCTCGATGTCGTTGGGCCCACTGTAATCGTTTTAAACGATTGGTTCGCCTTAGTAGTGGTTTCCGTACAGCAATTCGTCCGAATAGGTTTGCCTCTCGCAAGCGATGTTGAATAGTGCTCACTGACACCGCATTTTGACGATCGCGATTGAATTCTGCTGCTATTTCTGGTGCTGTCAGTCTTCTATTTCGTTTACTAATTAAAACGATTCGCTGTTCATCAACGTTGGTCGTAATACGAGACGGACCTGGTCGATCACGGTCATTTAAACTTTCTGTTGTACGGTACAGTTTTATAATATTGGCTACACTAGATTTTGCCAGATGCACTTTTTCGCCAATTTGTCGAACAGAATACCCTTCTTTATCGAGTGTGATCACGGACGATCGCTTTTCAACACTGATCGGTTTTCCACGCGGCATTTTCACTGTTAATACTTTCAAAATTCGCCCACTTGCACTTCGCGCGTACACGGAGACGTTTAGAAGTAAACTGAATGGCCCGAGGTACTGGAGGGATAGGATAATACCTTGATGACCATAAAATCGTTCTTGGAAATACCCTTGTAAATGTTTATGACACATAAAGCATTGTAATACTACTTGAATATTTCTTTCGGTAATACTATGAAATCATTATATTGCGATTATTAGGGATTATTGTAATTAAGATTAAGTTCTATTGTAAATTCCATTAGTGCAGCATTTCTAATAATGCTGTATGATCCACTAACCAGTAATAATTACTACGCAGTAGAGTTCTCAGTATTGTGTAAGATTTTGAATTTTTATTGCACAATATCCTAAATTTAACGAGGTGTCCCAAATACCGTGACTGGGAGTGTATGTAATTCGAATGCTTATTGTACTGAGAATTTAGTTATTTTCTTTTTAAAAGTAATTGCACCGGTCTAGCTCGTAGATAAAATATAAAAGCATAAATTATAACAATTTATATTTATAACTTTTTCGAAATATTGAAGATAAAATCAAGAAAAATTACCTATTTACCTGTGAAAGTATAAGTGTATTTTCCGTTGACGGTCCTTCCTGTATCTTCTCTTTATCTGTATGGTGAGGTTCTTTTCTTACTAATACTTCTTCTTCTTACTAATATTTCTTCTTCTTACTAATATTTTTTCTTAAAACCCTTTTTTTCTTTTTGGAAATATATTTCAGACTTCTTTTT
Source organism: Chrysina gloriosa (assembly GCA_038088585.1). NCBI lineage: Eukaryota > Metazoa > Arthropoda > Insecta > Coleoptera > Scarabaeidae > Chrysina > Chrysina gloriosa. The sequence goes on from CM076087.1 coordinate 41,758,827, forward strand.
TGACTTTTCTCAATTTTCGTCGGTCACCAAAAAAACTTTCTTTTTCCCTCGAAACCAGGACGACACTGTTTTATTTCTCCGTTGTCGATGAATCCATATATCCTTGGTTATTTTCAGTAAATTTATGTATGTGAATTCTTGTAATGCATAATTGTTGTAGGAAATGTGTGGTAAAATGTTAACAAAATTCTTTTTATACATTAAATCATGCTTTTATAAAATATTTAACTCTGGTAACATTTGTTATTAACATTTGTTTAAGGATACAAGAAAAAATTAGGAGTTACAAATTGAAAGAAAGAAAATATTATGAAAAATACCAACAAATATTAGCTAAAAGATTTGATGACCCGGAAGGAAGCGGAATTGAAGGAAAGTGGAATCATTTCAAAAACAGCTTATTGGAAGCAGCAAAGGAGAGCTGTGGAGTTAAAAAAATATCAAACAAGACCGGAAAAAGAACAGAGTGGTGAACCACTGAAATAAAACATATTGTAAAAGAGAAGAAAACCAGTTGGAAAAGATATCTTGAAACAAGAAACCTGGACGATTTGGAAGAATATAAGGAGAAACGCAGAAAGGTCAAAAATTAAATTAAGAAAGCGAAAGAGAGGTCTTGGGTAAAATTTGGAGAGAAAATGACTAATAATTATAGAGAAAATCAAAAATTATTCTATGGAACGCTCAAACAATTAAGACAGAAAAGAGAATATAACATGGTAAACATAAAAGATAAGTATGGTCGTATAATTACAGAGGAAGACCAAATAATGGAAAGATGGCGCCAACACTTCCAAGACCTGACAGAAACTAATGTCGAGACAAGGGAAAAAGAGGAGGAGACAGAGGAAATACAAAATATAGAGCCAATGCAAGAAGAAGAAATAATGGAGTTCGTAAGGAAGCTGAAAATAGGAAAGGCTCCAGGAAGAGACAACATAACACCAGAAATGATCAAATATATGGGAGAAAAAGGGATAAGACAAATAACCAAGCTAATGAATACGATTATACAAGAAAGTAAAATACCGAAGGAGTGGAACTCAGGAATAATATTGCCCATTTATAAAAAGGGGGACAAGAGGGATTGCAATAACTACAGGGGAATTACACTAACAAGCGTCCCAGGTAGAATATTAGCGAGTATTATAGAAAAAAGAATAAGAAAAATAACTGAGGAGAGCATAGAAGACACTCAATATGGATTTAGAAAAGAAAGAAGTACACAAGATTTAATATTTGTGATAAGACAAGCAAGTGAAAAGATTATTAACAAGAAAAAACAAATACATATATGTTTTATAGACTTAGAAAAAGCTTTCGACCGGATAAGAATGGAAGACATATGGAATGTCCTAGAAAAGAGAAATATAGACAAACGAATAATAGAGTTAATAAAAGCGATGTATAGGAATAACACAAATATAGTAAGAACCAACACCGAAGAATCTAAAGAGTTTACAACAAAGATTGGGGTAAGCAGCGCTGTGTGCTTAGTCCACTGCTGTTTCCTATGGTACTAGATGAGGCCATAAAAAGTGCTAAAAAACAAATGGAACCACTAAAAATGGGTCACTGGAAAATGAAGGAGACTAACTTGTGTGAACCGATGTTTGCGGATGATATGGCAATTCTGGCTGAATCAGAAGAAGCGCTACAAAGGAACCTTGAAATCCTAAATAAGGAAATAAAGAATATAAACATGAAAATAAACATCGAAAAGACCAAATCAATGATAATAGCAGGAGAAAGGAAAAGACATAACATCAAAATCGAAGGGAGGACAATAGAACAGGTGAATAACTACAAATATTTAGGAACAATAGTTCAATGGGACGGAAAAATGGAACAAGAATGAAAGAATGAAAAAAGCGGCAAGAATGTTTTATATGATGAGAACTACGTTTCTGGGGAAAAAGGAAGTGCCAAAACGGATTAAAACGGAAATTGTGAAAAAAGTGATGACCAACAATAACATATAGTAGTGAGTCCTGGACAAGGTCAGAAAAGGTAAAATCGCGGGTGAACGCCATGGATATGAAATTCCTAAGACGAATAGAAAACAAGACTAAGAAAGACAAGATAAGAAACGAGAATTACTGGCAAAACCTAGGAATAAAACCCATATGGAGAATAGTGGAGGAGAGTCAGCTGAGATGGTTCGGCCATGTGTGTCGTATGAGTGATGATAGACTGACAAAGAGAGTGTATGAGACACGAGTGATAGGAAAGAACAAAAGAGGAAGGCCAAGAAGAAGATGGAATGACGATATCAGGGGAGCAGCGGCAGAGAGGGGAATTGAGTGGGAGGGAATAAAGGATCAGACCGGAGACAGAAAACGGTGGAGAGAACTATATGGAAAATAGGAAACTTGACCCCATCCAAGCCTTACACCGAAAGGTAGATAGGAATATGATTAAGAAGAAGAAGAAGAACATTTGTTATACTACATTATACTATAAGTATGTATTAAGAATCAATAGTTATTCTATTTTACTTGCCGTAATATGAATAATTCGAAACGAAGACGGATAAAGGTCGCTTTGAATTTGGTCCTAAATTCTGGTGGCTCATTTAACTCCACTTTTAATAACCTTCGTTTCGTTGAGAAATTATATTGGAAAATTGGTTTTGCAATTGTTATACTATACGTTGACGTTCTTGGGTCATACCTGTTCATACCTGAATCATGTATCGCTCTCGCTAAATCTTTAGTTCAATTGGATAGGTGATCAAAACTACGGCAACTGTTTTAATGTAAAAGAGAACAATGGTGAGTACCATGTAAGCAGACCTTAAAAATATAACTTTTATAAGTTACAATGAAGCCGAAGTTCAAAGAAGTATAAATGTAGAGATGGAGCTGTACATAATTCGTAAATAAAAATTATTATTTAACAAAATAGTTGCCTTAGTATTAAAGAGGCTAACTACAATCGCAAAGTTAGAAGGAAGTTCATATTTTCGGGACATTTAGCGTCTACGACGTCATTGCGGATTATTATTTTATGGCGCTAATTTTGTCCCGGCAGGATCTTATCCGCATATTATTCGCAATGTAATTCAATTACACAATGCAAATAAGGCTGCAATAGCAAACATGTAATAATACGGTTTGTATGTAGACGGCGTTAAATGTGCTTCCGATGTTAGCGGTTCCTAGCTACGGTTCTGTGGTGATTCCGCAGCTCGAAAGCGAAAATCCAACCGTTCGTCACAGGCAACCTACTTGGAACAAAATAATGCCGGCGTAACTACCGTAATTTTCTACTAAATTACCCGCCCGAATGTTGCCTAAAGCATTTTTCCACAATACCATGCATATGCATGGAAAGCGAGTAACGATCGAATAGAATATATATACGTATGTACATATGTATGTACGTAGGATGTAATATATTCAGACGTAGTCAAGAAGGCGACTACAAATATGTTGAATATTATAAGCCCTTGCGATTTATAAATGAGAAAAGCGGAATATGTTTTGCTTGAAATAAAAGCATTGTGTTTGCTCGAATGAAAGGATATAAAACGCTAATAAGCGTATAATGTAAAAATCTTTTCCTTTATAATTACACACTGACTTGTTCATTATTCACGTTATTATTCATTTTTTACAACACAGCTGCTTTACGTCTTTGTAACCAAAGCACCGTACTATTTCAAAATCGTTGATATATACACTCTTAATATACTCGTATTCAGCATATTCAATTTCATCAAAAGGGACAATCAATGTATGTATGTACATATATTATATTTGAAATTTTTGGTTTTATGCTTCTGCTGTCTTACAAAAAAATCATATCAATCTATTACAGACTGCTACGCTCTCTGTGCAATGTTATGAAGCGAATTGCAAAATTTGCACGTCCTACTATGATACGCTTTAATGCCGCGTTATATCTCCCTTCGGTTTAAACACATATTCTAGGAATATATTTCGGAAATAAACAATAGCCTAATAAGAATGTCCAAACAAAAACTGTGATGCTTAAAAATGTTAAAAAATTGCTAAACTAAATCTTTGTATAACATGAAAATTACGAGTGGAACTTTAAAACTTCACTCTAAATCAACAACACCAGAATTGAGAGGTTCGAGGTCGAAAATTGCAATACTCAGACCTTCAAATTAGCCCTATTAGTTAGTTTAAACTTAACTAGAGGTAATTTATACGAGAAGATACTGTCATAGGTTTTGATGTGGGTAGCGTCAATCTGTAGGTAATAAGGTGAAGCACCCTTTTCCTTGCCCCTCAAAGAGACGCTAATATTGTGCGACAGTAGTAGGAACATGTTTTACTACATTGGAATAATAAGAATGGGAGAACGTTTAATGTTTCGTTGCACAAAAACTACCCTACTTTACGTCCTATAGAAATTAATCGTTTAATATTTGGAAAAGCATTTGTTCCAATTTTTTCCTGTGTAATATTTGCAAGTACTTAAACTTGGTGATCATTTCGTTAGTATTAGTACTGATATGAAAAAGTACAGTGTTTCCCAATAAGAGCCGCCATTTTAAATTAAATGGAAAATTATATTTTTATTCCAATATAAAATTGAAACCCTATCATTAAATGTGAAACACAATATCTAGTAACTGCCCGCCGCGGCTTTTCTTACAAATTCTTTTGGATACATTTTTCACTACAATTTTCCACATTTCTGGACGAATGTCTGCTCTGATGTTGTCTTTTAACTGCTTAATTGTTGTTGGATCGTTTGCGTTGACCTTATCCTTTACGTAGCCCCAAAGAAAGTAGTCTAACGAGCTTAAATCGCAAGATCTTGGCGGCCAGTTGAAGTCTCCATTTCGAGTAATCACACGTCCAGCAAATGTTGAATGCAATAACGAGATTGTTTTACGTAATGCATGTAACGCCGTTCTGTTGAAACCAATGATCATCCATGTCCAAAGCATTAACTTCAAGCCAAAAAAGTTAGTTGTTACAGATTCCACTAACTGAAACGGTCGTTCCAATATCATTTTGAAAACAATACGGAGCAATGATGCCAGCAGCCGAAAAACCGCACCAATTTGTAATTGTTTCGGATAAAGTGATTTTTTCTAGGATTTTCGGGTCCCCAAATACAAAAATTTTGTTTGTTAACATTCCCCACCAAGGTGAAAATGAGCCTAGTCGCTCAAAATGATTTTTTTTAAAGTGGAGTCATAGTCTGCTGACTTTATGCTTTGTGGTGGCTAGACTAAACTACGGTGCAAGTTGGTTTGTGATATGCCCAATTTCTGTGAACATCTTCAAATGAATAAACCTGAGTTCTCTGGCACACTTTCAGCTACAGTGATTATTCAATTGTTTCAACTTGTCCGAGGCATTCGAATTTGTTTATTTAATCCACAATGTTTGAGCAAATAGATGCCTTATTACACCCGAAAGCAGTGCGAACTTTACAAACCGTTTCTGTGAAATTTTTACCGTGTTTATAGCAAATTTGAGTGTACATCGTTTCATTTTTGTTGAAAGTAGAGTTTTTACTACTAAAATGTCAAAGAATTACTGCTACTAATTTCACACATAAAAATAGGGCTAAGTTTAAAATACCGGCTCTGAATGAAAAACGCTTTATATGTTAGAAGACGGTGTTTACCGTTGTATCATAAATTAAACGTAGCGTTCGCTTTAATGAAGTTTTTTGTTCGAAATTAATAGATCATTAAGCGAGATATAGTAAAACAAATCAACAAGCAAAAACTAATTTTGGGATTACCACCATGATGACACGCTGAAGTTACGTGTATACCTAAATTTTTTCTTTGGCTTTTTGTGTCTATTATTTTTATTAAGTTATGAGAACATTGATAACTACCTTAATAACATGAAACAATGAATTCCTAAACTCTTAGTAGTTGGTAATGCTACTATGTCAGATTGCCATGCTTTAATAACATGAAAAATGCATTTCTAAATTCTTAACAGTCGACAAGGCTATTGTGTCAGATTGTTATCAAGTGTAAGTTTCTTCTTTCTTTCTTCGCTCATCCTTAGACTAGTTTTCTAGAATGATATATACATATATACTGTGTGTCTAGCTAAGTTCGCGACAAATGGAAAACTTTTTATTCTTGGGTTTATGAAAAAAGTTATTCTTTATAAAAAGTCCTGCTTCATCCAAAACTTGAATTCAAATTGTCAGATTTTAATATTTGTTAGTCATAATAATAATAATAATAATATTTTATTTCGTGCCCAACAGTACAAAACCACAACGGACACATACAATCAAGCTAAATACACTAAGCAAAGAACAATATGCAACAATTGAACGAAGAGATACACCCGTCCTCATATTAAAGTATTTGTATAACTATACATAGGTACATACATATATGTATGTGCTACCTTATATATATATACGTAATATTAAACTAACTCCCCACAAAAAATGTCTTTATATAACATATCACCACAACGACACAGACGTGTTATGGGCGCTAGGTACATGACGTTTGTTCTTATAGAATCCAAGTAAAATGAACATATATTTCGCGACCTTTTGGCAGGCACATAAAAAGGTACCCAAGAAAGCAACTCAGGACAGTCAATCCTGTTGTCAATGAGTCTGTAAAGAAATACCGCACTAGTGCGTTGATAGCGCATATGAAGTGATGACAATTCGTGTGACAGAAGCAGTTGTGCATGATCGTAGTTCCTCCTCGGATAGTCACCAGTCTCCTTGAATGTTAAAAATTTTAAGAAACGTCGCCGCACTCGCTCAAGTCGAAGTTGGTGAGATGTATAGTGAGGATACCATATGATCGCTGCATATTCTAACTTACTCCGAACTAATCCATAATAAAGAGTTTTAATAGCAGCGCAATCAGTAAATGTTCGTGTGTTACGAAGAATGAAACCGAGAAGTTTGTACGCACTATTACACACTGATGTAACTTGTTGACCAAAACAAAGTTTATCATCAAACAATACTCCAAGACCTCTTACAGTATCCGATGAGGACAGGAGTTGGCAATGGAGATAGATAATCTTCGATACTTTCCGGGTATACCTGACGACGCAGCATTTATCAACATTAAGGTGAAGTTTATTGTGGATACACCAACCGCTAATAATTGCTAGATTCTCTTGTAGAAGCCTGGCATCATGAAGGGATTCAATTTTATGAAATATTTTTAAATCATCTGCAAACGCTACATAACGGCACGTCAATGTTTGCAAGAGGTCATCCATAAATACCAAAAACAGCAGCGGCCCTAAATTGGAGCCCTGCGGGACGCCAGATGTTGTTAAATATTGCTTGGAGGAGAAGCCGTTGTAAGTTACATAGTTGATTCTGCCAGTAAGGTAAGATGCCATTAATTGCAGCAATGAAGCGGAAAAGCCGATAGCACTCAACTTCTGAATCAATAAGGAAAAATCAATAGAATCAAAGGCTCTCGTGAAGTCGGTATAGATGACATCCAACTGTGAGCGCTGATCAATAGTCTCGCAAATCGTTTGTGTTACGCAAGCTAGTCATATACGAGATATGACAAAAAATATGAAATTAGTATAAGAGTAAAGTACCTTTATTTTCAATAATACTTAAAATGTTATAAGGAATAGTCGTTCAGAATTGGAAATTATACAATTTAAATACAGCATTTACACAAAAGAAAGCATTGAAAATGTTACACAAATGCTTCAACATATCCGCCTTCTCGTTCCATACATGTAACGGTTCCATCACAAAAATGCCTTAAAACCCTTCTAATTGTTTGTGGAGTTATTTTACGGATTTCTTCTCTAATAACACGTTCTAGATGGCCTACATCCGTAAACGGCGCTTAAATATAAACATGTTCTTTTAAATAACCCCACAAGAAAAATCAAGTGGGGTCAGATCTGGAGACCGAGGTGGCCAACGTATTGTGGAAAAGCGGTGTATAACCCTTTCGTTAAAACAATCTTCAACATATTGCCTTACGTCCAACCTGCTATGACAAGGTGCACCATCCTGTTGAAACCAAATATGTTGGCGTTCCAGCAATGGAAGATTGTCGATAAAATTACTAATTTCACTTTGCAAAAAATTTGGATATCGGTCGGCATTCAAAGATTGGTGAAAAAAAGATTCGGTAGCTAAAATTCTAAAAAAACAAATTTCATCCCTAGAAGCCTACATTTGTACACACTCTAAGACCAGGTGATAATGACAGACGATTGGAGTTTTGTGCCGACATTCAGGCAATATTAGCAGATAATCCTTTTGTGTCGAGACAAATTTTATTTTCCGATGAAGCAACATTTACATCGAACGGAACTGTATCGAGTCAAAACTGCCGTTGGTGGACAGATGCCAACCCACATTTTACAATAAAAACTCGAAGTCAATATGCGTTCAAGACAAATGTATGGTGCGGAATCTACAAAAGTTATGTAATTGGACCTTTCTTTTTCACCAATCTTTGAATGCCGACCGGTATCTAAATTTTTTGCAAAGTGAAATTAGTAATTTTATCGACAATCTTCCATTGCTGGAACGCCAACATATTTGGTTTCAACAGGATGGTGCACCTTGTCATAGCAGGTTGGACGTAAGGCAATATGTTGAAGATTGTTTTAACGAGAGGGTTATACACCGCTTTTCCACAATACGTTGGCCACCTCGGTCTCCAGATCTGACCCCATTTGATTTTTCTTGTGGGGTTATTTAAAAGAACATGTTTATATTTAAGCGCCGTTTACGGATGTAGGCCATCTAGAACGTGTTATTAGAGAAGAAATCCGTAAAATAACTCCACAAACAATTAGAAGGGTTTTAAGGCATTTTTGTGATGGAACCGTTACATGTATGGAACGAGAAGGCGGATATGTTGAAGCATTTGTGTAACATTTTCAATGCTTTCTTTTGTGTAAATGTTGTATTTAAATTGTATAATTTCCAATTCTGAACGACTATTCCTTATAACATTTTAAGTATTATTGAAAATAAAGGTACTTTACTCTTATACTAATTTCATATTTTTTGTCATATCTCGTATATGACTAACAAATATTAAAATCTGACAATTTGAATTTAAGTTTTGGATGAAGCAGGACTTTTTATAAAGAATAAATTTTTTTCATAAACCCAAGAATAAAAAAGTTTTCCATTTGTCGCGAACTTAGCTAGACACACAGTATATATACATTACCATCATAAATTCCCATCGTATTTGTAACTAGTAAATGCAGCTCACTCAATGAATGCCACGAATTAGTCGAAGCTCTAATGATTACAAATAGTCACCTAATTAAGTAATTGTAGTAAACTGGACCTGTTTATTCTCGGAGTCGTCACCAACCCTTTGGTTAGGAATGTACGGTGCAACCGGCAAAGCAAAGAGCAAATCTATAACAAGCATACAGGTAGCTTGCACGATCTGACAAGCTTCTCCTGAGAACTGAGATTTGTATGATGCACTAGTTGAGATATTCACCAGCTATTGCAAGAACCTTATACAACCGCCAGAGTAGCATTATATTACAGTGAAATCCACAGTCAGAATCTGTCGCTCGTGGTTTTTAACAGTTAGAAATGCTACACGATATAGAATCTTTCCGGAAAATAATTAGAAGTTTTCTATCGTCTGATACTTCTATCTCTTGAATAAATTTGGGTCTTTATATTGGGTCTCTTGCTTCCAGTAACCGTTAGGCAACAAAACCATGTACACGCCGGTTATTTGACAAAAAGAAAACAGAATTCATGGAGTTTGATGTAGTTTTGGAAGCCAAAAATACGTACATAATGGTGTGGTATTTTAAATCCAGCAATTTTTTATTTACCAGTAGAAAAGCATAACAAATAAAATAATATGTTGTAGCATTGTTGTTAACAAGATATTTACATATATCGCTGGCACATATTACACATCTTTTATTGAAATGTGCCGCCCTTTGTTCGGAGTTACAAATTTATATGGTACTCTAGTAATAGTAATCTTAAACGGTATCCAGTCAAGATTCGTAACATATAAATATCATCTTTTGGCAACTAAACTTACTTGTACGTGTATCGATAGGATATACAGGTTGGTTGAAAAGTTTTGAAAGCAAAAATAAAAGAATGGGCATTTTTTTATGAAATTAGCTTTTTATTCAATATAATCTCCCTCAACTTCAACACACTTATTCCAACGATACTCCAACAATTTTATACCATCTCCGTAATGATTTTCCAGAAGCTCCGCAAAATACCGTTCCGCGGCTGCAATAGCTTCTTCATTCGGCGGAAAACTCTCTCCACGAAGAAATTCTTTTACATTTCTGAAGAGGTAATAGTCGGAGGGAGCCAGATCTGGCGAATACGGTGAGTGTTCAAGCAATTCGTACTTTAATTCGTTCAATCAAAATTATTGTGTGAACACGTGCATTCTCTTGATGAAAAATGATTGTTTTCTTCCGTAAGCCAGGTCTCTCTCCTTCACGATTTTTTTATCCAACTGGTCCAAAAAGTTGCAATAATATTCAGAGTTAATTGTTTCAACCTTTTTTAAGATAATCAATCAATAAAACCCCTTTGGTATCACAAAAAACTGATGCCATAACCTTTTTGGCGATCGTTCCGACTTGACTTGTTTTGGAGCTGAACAACCAGCTTCAGTCCACTGTACATGTTCTTGTTTCAGTTTAGCATCATGATGGTAAATCCAAGTCTCATCTATAGTTATGAAACGATGCACATACTCGATTTTATACTGCTTAAAACCCTATAAATTACGCTGAAAAATTTGTTTTCGATTAATTTTTTTGAGTTCTTAACAAATGCGGCACTAACTTTCGAAATAGCTTTTTCATACGTAATTCTTCGGGTAAAATATGGAGTACTCGTTCGTCCGAGTGTCTATGGTATCAGCAATTTCACGCCTAGTCAAACTTGGATCTTTACAACCAATATCATAGACTTGCTCAATGATTTTTGGTGTTGTAGTTTTTGGACGTCCACTACGTGGTTCATCTTGAACGCTTGTACGACCACGTTTACACTCTAAAACCCATTGATTCCTTTAACACGTTGACCATTTTTGTATGAATTTCTGTTGCCAATAAACCTTAGAAAAAAAAAAAGAATTTTATCACGGCACGATTTTCGGTTTTCTCCATTCTAGTAGAATACGCTGACACGTTAACTTCAAATGGCTTGTAAACAAAGAATGAATCGACAGACAGAATTGGATTTTTGTGTGTGTTCAAATGGAAGATGAAATATTAAAATGGCATATAAATTTTGATTCCTGTACTGGTTACTAGGCGTCGTTTTCAGTCAATCTGTATTATTTTTTTAGATAGTTCCTTACAACACCAGGCAAAAATGGTTTTTAAAAATGTAATTAATGTTTAATCTTATATGATAGATCTCTACCACTAATAGGTCAATAAAACAAGGCTGGTTTGAACGATAGTTATATTTTCAGAACGTTTACAAACGTTTTCGGAATACCTTCGTCAGTGAAAATATAACTAGATAATATATAAACAAACATTTGTTTTTTATTTGGGAACTATCAACAAAATGACTAATGACTAGGATTTCTTGATATAGAGAATGTGTAACAAACTTTTATATACATATATAAATTATAAAAACTAAATTAATGTGTAAACATACATGCAAATTAAGTAAAACCCTATATCAAAAAATCTTTGTCGAAACCTTAACAATTCTGTTCAAGGACTAGGGAAAACCCAAATTTAAAAACCTAGTCAAAGGTTTCCTTCTTAAGAAATGCAAATGTCATTTTAACAAATTGCTATATACATTACTTAAATTTTGAATATCGGTTCTGAAATTAATAGTTTTAGTGTCTTTTTGTATATTTATCATTTCATATATTAGTCTTTTTATAATTATTCTCTGTTTTTAATATAATTGTGTTTTCAAAATCAAAGTAATGCCCAAGATCTTTGTAATGCTTTGTTACAGCGGTCATTGCACCAAAATCATTATTTAAAGAATACTTATGGCTATACAACCTTTTCTTTAAATATTGTTTCGTCTGACCGATGTAACAACCATCACAGTCTTTACAGTTTATTTTATAAACTACATTACTTTGATTTTGTTTAATTATTTTAGATTTAGTATTAGTAAAGAGATCTGTTACTATAATTTGGAATGAAAGTAAATGTTTATGTTGTTTTTATTAAACTCTTTTTTTATTTTTCGCTTAAACCTTTTTTATAAGGAATAGCGTTATAAGATTTATTGTTATTATTTTTAATTCCTCTATTATATAATTTGTTAATTCTATGTTTTATTATTTTTTGATAAAAACTATTTGGATAATTATTTTTATCTAAGATTTCTTTAACTTTGTTTAAATTCTTTTCCCTAAATTCAGGATTAGCTAATCTAACCGCTTGATCAACTAAACCGGTAACTACATTAATTTTATGTAATTTTGATGTTTCTGAAAAATAATTTAAATGTCTTCCTGTATTGGTAGACTTTATATGCCAATTTGTTTTTACAATGCCGTTATTATGCATGACTGTCACGTTCAGGAAATTCAATGAGTTATTAGATTCTCTCTCATATGTAAATTTTAATCTATTATGATAACTATTAAAAAGAATCTAATATCTCATCAATACTATCCTTTCTTACGGAACAAAAACAGTCATCCACATAACGTCTGTAAAAACTTACACTAGAATTTAGTTTTGCCAAACAAGTTTGCTCTAGGTCCTCCATTACCAGGTTTGCGATAACTGCTGATAATGGAGAACCCATTGCAGTACCGAAAATTTGTTTATAAATTTTATTTTGATATGTAAAATAAGTAGAATTTAAACAAAGTTTCGAAGCTGCAATGAATTCCTCCTTTGGAAGATCTGTAAAATCTTTATGGAATTCCATTTTTATCTAAAATTTTTAGTGCTAAATCCACAGGAATATTAGTAAATAAAGAAACAACATCTAAACTGATTAATTCGTAATTATTAGGAATTGTTTGATTTCTAACCGAATCTACAAATTCCCATGAATTTTTCATATTATATGTAGTTTTACCTACAATATTGCTTAAAATTTTAGATAAAAATTTGGAAAAAGATTGTAAGTGGGGAATTAATGCAATTTACGATTGGACGTAAAGGCATATTATCTTTATGTATTTTAGGAATACCGTATATTCTTGGAGATATAGAATTTAGAATTTTTAAATGGTTACTTAAATCTTTAGAAATATATTTTTTTAAAAACCAACTATTTATTAGTTTATTTATTTCATTTTGGAATTTATTTGTTGGGTCTGATAATAATACCGAATAAGTTTGATTATCTTCCAATAAGGAATTCATTTTGGCTTCGTAATCAATCTTATTCATAATTATGGTTTTTTCTCCTTTATCTGATTTAGTTATTATAATATCTTTATTAGATTTCAAAAATTTTTTGTTTCATTAAAAGCTTTTTGTAAGATATTATTGTTACTATTATTATTTTTATTGTTTTCTTTATTTTTGTAATTTGTCAAAATGTTAACCAACCTATGTCGTAAGTTAGGTTCTAAGTTTTCCTCATAATTTTGAACGATATTTTCTATACTACAAATAAAATCATCTATCGGTATGACATTAAAATCTACAGAAAACTTAGGACCTAGACTTAAAATTAATTTAACATTTTGACAAATCTCTTTATCAGTTAGGTTGATTATCCAATCTTCTTGTAAAATTGGATAATCAACCCTCATTTTTTATTAATTGGTTAAATTTATTAATATTGTTTTGTTTTATTTTATTAAAAGTTCTTTCATAGTTTATATTAGCTACATTAAAAAAATCATCCGAATCCTGTAACGACATTTGAATGACATTTCTAACATTAGAAATGTCATTCTCTTTAACTGACGAAGGTATTCCGAAAACGTTTGTAAACGTTCTGAAAATATAACTATCGTTCAAACCAGCCTTGTTTTATTGACCTATTAGTGGTAGAGATCTATCATATAAGATAAGTATAAAAAGGTCACGAAATATATATATATATACATTTAATTTATTGTTTCTAGCCACAAAAATAGAAACTGTCATGGAACCAAATGCGGAGAGCCCTGTCCTACAACATAATGAAAGAAGATTTAAGATCTTACTAGAAAAAATGGCTCGTCAAAAGAATAGACGCATTTTCCTTTTGAAATGCAAATGTCATAAGATCTTTCCAAATTTTATTAGTAAGACCATGAATATCGGTTTTGAAAATGATTCAATAAAACGTAAGTTCAACAAAATTAAATCCGAATTCTATAAAAAGACGTTAGATTTATCAGTAAATGAATGTTATATTAAAATTAAAATGTTAGAGAATGACATTTCTAATGTTAGAAATGTCATTCAAATGTCGTTACAGGATTCGGATGAATTTTTTAATGTAGCTAATATAAACTATGAAAGAACTTTTAATAAAATAAAACAAAACAATATTAATAAATTTAACCAATTAATAAAAAATGCAGGGTTGATTATCCAATTTTTACAAGAAGATTGGATAATCAACCTAACTGATAAAGAGATTTGTCAAAATGTTAAATTAATTTTAAGTCTAGGTCCTAAGTTTTCTGTAGATTTTAATGTCATACCGATAGATGATTTTATTTGTAGTATAGAAAATATCGTTCAAAAATTATGAGGAAAACTTAGAACCTAACTTACGACATAGGTTGGTTAACATTTTGACAAATTACAAAAATAAAGAAAACAATAAAAATAATAATAGTAACAATAATATCTTACAAAAAGCTTTTAATGAAACAAAAAAATTTTGAAATCTAATAAAGATATTATAATAACTAAATCAGATAAAGGAGAAAAAACCATAATTATGAATAAGATTGATTACGAAGCCAAAATGAATTCCTTATTGGAAGATAATCAAACTTATTCGGTATTATTATCAGACCCAACAAATAAATTCCAAAATGAAATAAATAAACTAATAAATAGTTGGTTTTTAAAAAATATATTTCTAAAGATTTAAGTAACCATTTAAAAATTCTAAATTCTATATCTCCAAGAATATACGGTATTCCTAAAATACATAAAGATAATATGCCTTTACGTCCAATCGTAAATTGCATTAATTCCCCCACTTACAATTCTTTCCAAATTTTTATCTAAGAATTTTAAGCAATATTGTAGGTAAAACTACATATAATATGAAAAATTCATGGGAATTTGTAGATTCGGTTAGAAATCAAACAATTCCTAATAATTACGAATTAATCAGTTTAGATGTTGTTTCTTTATTTACTAATATTCCTGTGGATTTAGCACTAAAAATTTTAGATAAAAAATGGAATTCCATAAAAGATTTTACAGATCTTCCAAAGGAGGAATTCATTGCAGCTTCGAAACTTTGTTTAAATTCTACTTATTTTACATATCAAAATAAAATTTATAAACAAATTTTCGGTACTGCAATGGGTTCTCCATTATCAGCAGTTATCGCAAACCTGGTAATGGAGGACCTAGAGCAAACTTGTTTGGCAAAAACTAAATTCTAGTGTAAGTTTTTACAGACGTTATGTGGATGACTGTTTTTGTTCCGTAAGAAAGGATAGTATTGATGAGATATTAGATTCTTTTAATAGTTATCATAATAGATTAAAATTTACATATGAGAGAGAATCTAATAACTCATTGAATTTCCTGAACGTGACAGTCATGCATAATAACGGCATTGTAAAAGCAAATTGGCATATAAAGTCTACCAATACAGGAAGACATTTAAATTATTTTTCAGAAACATCAAAATTACATAAAATTAATGTAGTTACCGGTTTAGTTGATCAAGCGGTTAGATTAGCTAATCCTGAATTTAGGGAAAAGAATTTAAACAAAGTTAAAGAAATCTTAGATAAAAATAATTATCCAAATAGTTTTTATCAAAAAATAATAAAAAATAGAATTAACAAATTATATAATAGAGGAATTAAAAATAATAACAATAAATCTTATAACGCTATTCCTTATAAAAAAGGTTTAAGCGAAAAAATAAAAAAGAGTTTAATAAAAACAACATAAACATTACTTTCATTCCAAATTATAGTAACAGATCTCTTTTTACTAATACTAAATCTAAAATAATTAAACAAAATCAAAGTAATGTAGTTTATAAAATAAACTGTAAAGACTGTGATGGTTGTTACATCGGTCAGACGAAACAATATTTAAAGAAAAGGTTGTATAGCCATAAGTATTCTTTAAATAATGATTTTGGTGCAATGACCGCTGTAACAAAGCATTACAAAGATCTTGGGCATTACTTTGATTTTGAAAACACAATTATATTAAAAACAGAGAATAATTATAAAAAAGACTAATATATGAAATGATAAATATACAAAAAGACACTAAAACTATTAATTTCAGAACCGATATTCAAAATTTAAGTAATGTATATAGCAATTTGTTAAAATGACATTTGCATTTCTTAAGAAGGAAACCTTTGACTAGGTTTTTAAATTTGGGTTTTCCCTAGTCCTTGAACAGAATTGTTAAGGTTTCGACAAAAATTTTTTGATATAGGGTTTTACTTAATTTGCATGTATGTTTACACATTAATTTAGTTTTTATAATTTATATATGTATATAAAAGTTTGTTACACATTCTCTATATCAAGAAATCCTAGTCATTAGTCATTTTGTTGATAGTTCCCAAATAAAAAACAAATGTTTGTTTATATATTTATCTAGTTATATTTTCACTGACGAAGGTATTCCGAAAACGTTTGTAAACGTTCTGAAAATATAACTATCGTTCAAACCAGCCTTGTTTTATTGACCTATTAGTGGTAGAGATCTATCATATAAGATAAGTATAAAAAGGTCACGAAATATATATATATATACATTAATGTTTAATAGGAGGACGACAACCTTTGCGAGAGTTTTGTGTTATGCGATAGTTTCCCGCACATAATTTGAAGACCTACGATGTAATATATTTTCAGATTTTACCTGTCGGTCAGTATTATGTTATTTTGACAGGGTAGTTTAAGTATATTTTAGAAAGTAGTGCATGAAATAGTTTAAACAAACGCGAAGGGAGCAACATCGAGAAACCTTTTGCTTTAAGTTTGGCAGGCAAAAGTAGTAGTTTATATTGAAGAGATTGGCTGTCAGCGAGCACATCCATATTCCATATAATTGGTACTCACTAAGACAATACGGTGTAACATTTATCAAAGATGCTTGCTGGTACGATTCGATTATTTGTTTTAATATGTTATCACGAATTCGCCGGCATGAATGAAGGAAATACATCAAGCACACATACATTAGCACACCCCTCCAGGATATACACATATAGACACGAGTGCAGGGAAGGGAATATGATGTTTTGAAAGGTAATGAATATTCATTGTACCACCCGCGGCGGTAGGTCTAAGATTTTCGTATATATAATTACGCCCGATGCCAGTACCATATATCATAAGTTGAATTTGAAAGGTGCGCGGATACGTGGTCCGCATTCGAGCAGGATAAATTGGATTTAATTAGTAGTAGCTATCGGGAAGCCTTCTCGAGTTTCGTATTGAATGAAACCGACAGCAATTATAAGCACGCTGTCCGTGTATTTTCTGAAAGCAAACTCCATCGGCGCCCACTAATATCTCCAGCTACCTCTGCTGCCGGTACTACAACCGACAGTACCTACTACAACAACGCAAAATAGGTACCTCTATATGCATATAGAGCTCTATAGCGGAAACCACAACTTTGCCCTAGTATTTACATGCGAACGCCAAACTTGTTTGATTAATTGTCGAACAATTACGGGAGTCTCTGAAGATTTATCGTTCCGCAATTTGGATTTATTATCAGCTTCCTTTGTTCATTAATTAGAGATCTAGTCAATATATGCCCCTGCAGAATTGTTTTATTATCAAATCAGTCGTCGATCTTTATTGGACTTCGTAATAACTAATATAATTTTAGCAATTCAGGTTACACTACACAAGACTAGTAGAAACTTTTGATTTAATTATAGAGGTATGTATGTCTTAGTATATTCCTTCACGAGACATCAATTAGTAAGAATTTAATGAACAAAGGCATACGAATTTTCGTCTTTAATAATTAATTAGAAGAGTTTTTGTGATCAGCAGAACAATACGTGAAGAAATTTGTGTTAGAATAAACATAAAGTCATACACTTACAACTTATCGCATAATAATAACAAAAATGGTATAAAATCATATTTGACGAAAGTCTCCCTTTCAAAAGATGCTTTACATAGCTGATATAGTTTAGGTCTCTATTGACAGGGAGTATATTGAAGTTGGAAATATAATTTTTAACTTCCATTTCGTTGACGTGTGTCTTTGGAAACACAAATGTTAAGGATTTAAAGATATTGCTTTACATAGAATATCATATTTTATATCACTTTTTCTATATATTCATATTTTTCATTTCTTTTAACTTCAATAATTGTCTTTGTTTTTATCAGTGTTTGAAAATTAATATTCATTTCTTCCTATAGTTTTACTACATTTAGAATAATCTCATGTTTTACTCTTTTTGTAGACGCTTATATAATGTTTTAAACGCTACCACAATTTATCGCCTATGAACAACGAATGCCTTCGATAATCGTACACAAAATCCTTAGTTCAGCCACAAACGTGTGTTAACTTCTCGAAAGCGAGAACCAAAATTGCGATTCTTCGGATCCATATTAGAAATAGAAACAGAATACACACTAAGTGCGGGATATATAATATAAGCATGTTGCCATAAATTTTTCATCCAAAAAAATTGACCCTGAAATAAACCTCATACACCTCATATACCTCATCGGAATATGTATTTTTTAAATTGTAAAATGTGTCAGTCTTATCTTTCTGAATAAATATTTTTTATTATAAATGTGTCAATCTTATCTGTGAAAATAAACCGGCATAAAAACAGGAAAGCCTGTTCTTACTTTTATATCCCCACGCAAGCGGGAAAACGCTTGGAACTTCTTCTTGATACCGTAGACGCTCTTGTCAAATAGACTGTAAATCACACAATAACCTATAACTCAACTGAGCGATCAAAATTTTGGCGGGAACGTGGGGTCTGGTATACATATACTTCCGTTACGTTTGATTTCTCTCTTAAACTCGTAAAGTATCGCTCTCGCAGAACGTACATATATATATATATTATGCTCGTGTTAGTATTGCTTTATTTTGATAGTTTCTATAAATATTAAATCAATTATCTTATATCATTCGAAAGTGTTACTTTTGTGCTATCTGATGATACTTTTTCTATTGATGTGACGTCAAATATTTAAGAGAATTTGAATTTAATTCATAGTAAGTACATTCATAGTGTTCCACACATCCGGCCGTCTTTTCTTTGGTGAGGAAACCTTTTGTATGCTAATTTATAAGATTTGCACAATTTTTCTTGATAACAGCTATCCTACCTCTTTCCTTTTGTCTCATTACCTATCTCCTCACCGTGGTCTACTTTTGTTTGTATATTTAGTCAGACACCTTGAAAGACCCCTTGGTGTGAAGAAAGTGTCCCTGCCTTGCACCTTTGTACACCTTTTTTACAAAGATATTTTTTGGATCATATTTTATTTAATGATGGTTGTGATCAAATGTTCCTGCGGTTGCAATTTAAGTACCGAGGAGCATAAAATTATTAATTGCTCGGTGTGCAAAAATCCTATGTTCACTACTGCGTTGATTTAAATGCATCTGAAATTAGAACAATAAAATCTAAAAAGGGGTTATCTTGGTCTTGTCGCAACTGAAAACGTACTTAGCAATGACATTGGTGAACTGAAAGCTGCTATATTAAGTTTGAAAAATGAGTAGTTGTCCAGAGAGGCTGCTAAGGTCAGTGAGGATACGTTTCAGTTACTACTGGCTGAGTTAGAGGAGAGAAATAAACGTAAAGAAAATATTGTTCTTTTTAATGTGGGAGAGTCTGCAGTACAAAATTTAGTTGGGTTATACGCTATTTGAAATGAAGCAATTCGACACAACAACATACTTGACTGAAAGTGAGTAAATATTTAATAATTAATAAAATATTTAACGCATTTACACATTGCTTGCAACACTAATTAGAACAACAAATGAAATTGAAGGACTTACAACTAACCTAATGGGCTAAAATTTTAATAGGTTGCGGAACCTAAGGAAAAAATCCCAATAAAATATACAACTATTCATTGGGAAGAAAACTAGACAATATCCTAAGTTGGATCATTAAATTCTGCTAAAAGGATTTAGCTAATGAGGGTTAAAAACTAGAATGCAGCAATAAATCATTACAACATATGTTATTGCCTGTTTAAATGTATATCATCTCCAGAACTTCGTAGATTATTTAACTGTGCATAGAGGCCTACATCCGAGGGACCCTCAACACAACGCGAATTCACATTGAAGAGACATCGCGGTCTGTTCATTTCATGCACCGTCAAGTCGCAATGCACTCACATCCTTATACAAGTAACGTTGAAGAACCTAAGCCCCAAGATGTCAGTCAGTATTGGTTCTGCTCGTGTACTTCCCTCATACTAGGTGGGGTAGCGTGGCGGTTATAGTGGTACCGGCACTTTTCCGAAAATCTATCTTCCGGGAGTTCGCTCTCACGGATTACGTTTGAGTTCTCGTTCCTCGGTTTTAACACTTAAAAACACGTAAAATATGGAGAAAACACATTTATGTATATATATTACGGTTTCATTCTACATGCATGTGAATATTCTATTTTGAATACACTACTTAAAAATGTTGACTTTAATTCCCGATAGGGCGATTGATAATTCTTTAAATATTCTAAATACATAAACATGATAGATAATTGAAAGAGTAAAAAACTTTATTAGTGCAAATCGGACGAAATTAAGGTAAATATGAGTAAATCTTTTGCAAGTGGTTATTTCTTGATACTTTGGTTACCTCTGTTCTGACATTGACGTGTCAGCAAATTAAACACTGTACATACATATTTCTAATTCTTATCAAAAATTACTATATTTCTATAATTTTTATCTAATTTTGGCGTGGTTCTACTAAAATTTGCTTGACGTGCGTGCCTGTTTTAGATATTTCAAGCATAACATTCAAAACAATCCACACATTGATCACTGGATTTGCATACTGCTAACGAGGAAACCGCAATTAGCAAAGAGAAACAGCATGCACCTACTTTAGAATTTATACAAGTGTACACCTAAATCGTTAGCTATAGAGTCATTAAATTTCTCATTGAAATAATTAGTAAAAATTCTGGCAGGTTTAAACAAAAGTTGAGTACTTATTCCTTTTCCTGAATCGACTATAGACCACCATAAAACAGTTGAAGACACAGGTCGCGATAGCATCTTAGTTTCGCATTTGAACTAAAAATTTAAAATGGTGCACCAATGTGGAGGTTTTAGCATTGGAAACTTTAGCAAAATACACGAAAATCGATATACACGTTAGATTCGCATATTTCAAAATGACCGACCAAAGATGGTTCTCAAAAATCGACCAAAACCAAAACCCGACTTTCCTCTCGCTAACTGTTCTGCAGTGGATGCAAATGATAAGAAAGTCATGTTATCGGGCGGAATTGGGGTATTGGTGTCGTTACTAGGGCAATCCGTTGAAGATTGCCTAGTCGTGATTTAGGGCTTGTATTACTTCTTACTTTAGCGGTAATAATAGATTTTTAATATCGCTTCACTGAGAACTAAGAACACTATAAAATCCGAATAATGTAGACAAAAGGAGTGACATCCATACTGCACTTCCTTAAAGAAATGGGGTTTACGGTTTTGATATACAGGACCAAGATCATACCCAGGAATAGTAGGGGAACCGCTTAAGCAATTTTTCAAATATTTTCAGTAAATTCATTAAATAAAAATTAACAGTAAATTTGGCTGAAACGTTTTTCACTCTTCTTCACTTACAGATGTTACGGATGTTACTTACACTACATCTTAATATCAATCAAGATTAAATTTTAAACACGGTAAAGATCTTAATTATACATTTTTCTCAGTTATTGCATTGGCTCAGGTTGTCTAGGGGCACATGGGACCACATGGGATATAAAGGACAACGGCTATTATGAAGTATTTTGGTATGATGGTATGTTTACATGAACCGTAGTTCCATTGCGTCTCAGATCTCTATTAACAAACTCTTTCAGAAATATAATAAAAAAGAATTAGATAAACTGTTTTTTTCTTAATAAATAGATTTTTAGACAGATAAAGCAAATAAATTCTTTCTCGTCGTCTACACACACACCTGCAAAAGCCATCATGTGTCCAATTTTGACTGACTAACAATATTTACCCACGTAATAAGTGCATGAAGCTTTATTTTCATTTCGTATATTACTTTCACTACCTGAATTTTCACAACGTTGTTAATATTCTTCCGTTTCTTTTTCTATTCCTTTTCTTTTCTTTCCCCATAAGATATATACATCCAAGATACCATTTAGTACAATCCACTATCGCTAAATCCCATTGGGAACATAATAAAATTGCTTATTATTTCCGGGACAGATGTTTCACTGTCAAAGAGATCGCCAAGTTCAAACTATATCTTCCCTATTTAATGGTGAGGAGAAACAGCCCTTCAAAACTAATGTTTGTCAGAATTCTGTAGACTAAAAGGACATCACCTTTGGAATATTCGTAGAAGGTACCTTCAGGCTATTCAACGGACTAGTAATTCATTCGATAAACTTATGTGCCCCTTGACTTAGTCAGTCACGCAAACGATATTATAGCAAAATGGTGCAATCTTAAGGTTTCATTCCACGTAGCTGTAGAAGTACTTAGTGGTTTCTTCTGATTTTAATCCAACGTCAACATTAAAGGATATTACCGTAATTTAATCTTGTGCAATGCAGTACCGATTACCGCAATTGTTGTGTAAAAGCCATTTATAGAGGTACTTCTATTTTATTTTAAACGGGTATGCTACAGAATTCCAATAATTTTACATTTTTTCTAAGGTGCTTATTGCAAAATACTTTTCTTTACAATATATTGATCAATTGCATACTACTGTATTGCTTTGAGTGTGAATACTACTTGTATGTAATCACACCGAAATTTATATCATAAATCAGTTCTCCATGACGGAGAAGAAAACAACGAGTGAGAAAGCATAATTATAATCATCAGCGGTGGTGCTAAGTGCTGCTGCAATCTATCAAATCTATCTATCAAAATGAAATTACCATAGATATAACTACGAGCAGATGCTATTTAACTATGCTATTTTTGCAGCATCACCTAGCAAACATTCTTGTCAACCGTTGCTGGCCGTCATATTCACAAGTATTAGTTTTCAAATTGCTACAGTTCTGTTTGGTCTACAGACCCAAGTTCAATTTTACTCTTGTTCCTACAGATATTCCTTCATTACTTTGTCTTGGTATATTGTCCTACGTCTTCCTCATATGTGCCCTGTATCCCAGCTGTTCACTTTCCTTATATATCAGTATATCTGTCTCCTTATATCTAACGTTAAGCTCAAAGATAAAACAAAACTCTAGTGAGATATTTCGCAATAAACATTATGTCAGGTTCATGTTGGAATCAAGAATTCCAATGTAATACACTAAGCTATTTTAATAATACTGGAAGAATTATTTTCTAAAATTGCAAGATTCGCTGGAAAATCTCGCTAAATTTGGTAACTAAGAACGGGGACCGAACCTCATGTATAAGTAAAATGAATGAGGATGTTCAAATGTGTTCAAATATTTTTGCATATACCTGACTATTAACAGTAGCAAAAAAGGAGTTGCCTTCTATTAGTAATACACGTAAGTTCGTTGACCCTTCTAAACATTCAGTATATGATTTGCCTGTGTGTTGTTAGATTCGAACAATTTTTTGAGATGGTTTCTGTGCGTTTATAAAATTGATATGCAAAAATTGAGGGTGAATCCATCCAATTTCCGTTCTTGGTTTCTCGTTCCGTCGTTTAGTAAGACATCTACTGGTACCAGTGATTTTCCACAAGCAAACAAGCTAGGGAGCCAGCACAAACCTAACTTGCTTCCCGTACTGCTCGCAGATAACGGTCAGTAATAATTTGTGAAACTTTAGTAGTGCCTATGCAATGGTTACGACCATGTTACGACTGCGACGACGACCATAGTGACTTGAAAAATTACTTAATTTCATCCCGTTCTCAGAGTGAATTTATGTTAAACGCTAAATGATTTATGCCATTATTAGAATTGTTGTAAACTTTTATTTATGTGGTACTTTGGAGCGCAGACACTATTCCACTTGACAGGAAGTCCAGACTGGGTATACTGCGTAGAATTTATAGGCGAGAAGTTTAAATTGTATAAGTCGATTCCATCGCTTGATGCGCATTTTCTAGGTAGCAAATTGCATCTGAAAAATGTCGTCTAATTTTAGGAACCAAAACTCAATGATTTCTTATGAAATCAGAATATCTACCTTCTTAGATCACGTCATTGATACTGACTGGAAAATGAAATGGAGGTTACATGTGCCACAAACTTTAAAAGATTGTTATATAATTTAAGTTTCAAGATGAATTAAGTTTTAAATGTGCAAGTAATATTAAGAATTTTTTTATTTTATTTTTATTTTATTCTAAATTTAGCCGAACACTTTAATGCCTTCCTCATGTAATTCAAAAATTATTTTTTAAACCCCTTATGAAAATTGATCTTTTATACTTATACACTTCAGAATAATGACAATAATTACAGATACTTAACATATAGGTAATCACGCTAATTTGAAAGTTAATAACATCTTACCCAAATATAACATAAGTACTCCTTACAAATCAAATACCACAAAGCCTTTAATCATTAGCTAATTTAAAAAATTACAACATACTTTACACATTTTAGATAGTTGTGGCGCATATTCAATTTCCTCTGGCGAGTGTAATTCAATATATACTGAGTGACATAGAAACTGCAACACCAATAAGGGGTTGGAATTTCTGAATGAAATTTGGTTGGAATATTCACCTATGTTATAAAGGTGATTACAAGGACTGTGGTGTAATTTACTGACACAAATATCACATCGGTAAACTCCTCACCACACAATTGTTTATAATAAAATTGGTGACACGTGTTTCGCTAGCTCGAGGCAAGCATCTTCAACAACCGTATAAACCGGTGATGTATGGTCACAGTAAAAGTGGGGTAAAAATGCATGTTGTAGAATTTTTAATGTTATAAATTTGTCATTTCGGTTTATACGGTTGTTGAAGATGCTTGCCTCGAGCTAGCGAAACACGTGTCACCGATTTTATTATAAACAATTGTGTGGTGAGGAGTTTACCGATGTGATATTTGTGTCACCTATGTTATAGTAATAAATGATCAAAGTTTGGGAGGAAAATCTTTATTAGTTACACAAAATTTAATAATTATTGTTAACAATGTGTGGAGCGGCCTCTCTGATTTATACATTCATTTGCACGGCGTGACATTGGTTGAATAAGGTGGTTTATTTCGTCTTGGGGTATTGAGTCCCATGCAAGTTACACCTCATGTATCAAAGCCTCCAAAGTCAATGGAGGGCGCTGCAAATTTTGCAACCCCCTACTCATTATG
Organism: Chrysina gloriosa; assembly: GCA_038088585.1. Lineage (NCBI taxonomy): Eukaryota > Metazoa > Arthropoda > Insecta > Coleoptera > Scarabaeidae > Chrysina > Chrysina gloriosa. The sequence continues at coordinate 41,784,429 of CM076087.1, forward strand.
TCCCAAACATGTTCAATGGGTGAAAGATCTGGAGATTTTGGAGGCCAGTGCAAAGATTAATCTGGACCTATTCAAAGAGGTTCAACGAAATCCTTGCTACATGAGGACGTGTATTATCCAACTCTAATAATGGATCTTCAAGCTCTTATAAGTATGGTAGAAGATGTGCTTCAACCACCTCCGCAATATATCGTTGTGCTGTCATATTGCCCCAAAAGAACACCAAGAGAGACCTGCTACCGTAAGTAATCGCACCCCAAACCATAACACCCATGGCGCGGTGTATGTGTCGGTGTACGTGTGTCGTGTAAATTGAAGATTCCGTCGTTCACCCCGTCTTCTTCTGACTCTCTTACGACCGTCGTGCATGCCTAAACAAAATCTAGATTCGTCACTAAAGACAACACCACGCCATTCGATATTCCAATGAGATCTTTCATTGCACCATTGTAACCGTTGCTGACAATGTTCCGCAGTCAAAGGAAGCACAAGTTGCGAACGATATGATCTTAATCCAAAACTTCGGATTCGGCGATAAACTGTTCTAAGGGTTACATGGCGTCCTTATGCACCAAACCATTGGTCACTAATCGCCCGAGTAAAGGAAAATTGATCTCTAAATGACAGTTGTCTTAAGCGACGATATTGACGCTCATTCGTTTTTCTTGAAGCACCGATTCTCCTTTTACGACGTTCCTGACCATTTTCAAACCGTGCACGATACACTCGCATTTACAGTAGACCGGTTTCGATTTACACGGTTAGCAATCTCCCCAAATGAAAAACCAGCTTCACGCAAACCAATAATTCGACCTCTATCGAATTCGGTTAATTGATGGTTATTGACTCGTTGCCGTACTCTAGGCATGATCAAACAAACAAAACACGTAAACAACTGAATAACAATCGAAATAATGTTAATTAACAATGGAAAAAACAACAAATCGAACGATAAATACAGATCGAAAAAGCTAGCAAAAAATAATAATAACTGTCAAATGTGACGTTATTACATCACCACTTGACCTCAAAAGTTAATCAATTATTATTTAATGTAGCCCAACTAATCTACCAAGCTTCAACAAAAATATCCTACTCCTTCTTGGCGATGCAATTTCTATGTCACTCAGTATGTATCGGACAGACCGGCAGGAAGCTTTTCCAAAAGAATCTCAGAACATAACCATCAATCTAACTACCATTCATCAACATTTTTTAGAACTCAAACTCAAAATTGCTACATAGTAGTTAAAAAGAGCTTTAAACTCGACTTACCAAAACTTTTAGGAACTGAAAACCATAAATTAAACAATAACTGCACTCTCTTAAACGATCAAATATACCTCTTTAAATACATAAATTCCATTTAATTTTCAGTTTGATGAATGTTGAGCTACAGTCATTTCAATTGTTTGTTTGTCTTTTATTTAGTATCTTTTCTTTTACTCCCCTGTTTTTCTAGTACCTTTTACTTCATATTGTTATCAAAACTCCACGTTTGAATTTATCCCTTTGTCATCTTCCTGTTCCTATCAGGCAGCGAAAGAGCTAACATCTGTCGCTCCTCTTTATCCTATTTCATTTAAACCTCCATTCTTCATATTATTCTCACAGGTAAAGCTTAATTCATCGAATTTTATCCTACTTAATCATAAATTTAATCTTAATTTAAAACATCCATTTAAAATGCTTGACACTTCCATTTCACTCTTCCATCCATTTTTTTAAAAGTGTTTATGTTTGTACGATTAATAATTTGATCAATGTCATCTAAATATTTATAAGTACTGTTTTCTTGTCTTTAGATATAATTGTAATGATTCCTAATTTTGTAGATTTCATTTGAAAATAGCTTATCGCCGAAAGTAGTTCTAAAATAATTTTTATAGGAGTACGGAATCAAGAGGAAAACTTTTGAACATTGTGTATATAAGTATCCTTACATTATGGACATTTGTGCTTTATTCATAAACGGCCTTACTATAATTTAAACTTTGACTGCATTAGTTGAAATATAGTACAGATCTCTGATATATAATCCTCCACATTTTAATAATTGCAAGTTAAAAGCTAACGATGGTTGCAATGTATCTTTTTTAACAATATATATTGTGGAGGCACGTATAAAAGATTATTCAGCTGTTATTAAACTACACTAATAGTACTAGCTAAAATTTCACTTAGTGTGTGCCAATTGTAGCATAAAAGAAATATAACCAGGTTTAATGAAGAGTTGATTGTTTATAAGTGTACAAGTGGGCACTGTTTACCCTTGTGCAGCCATTTATGCCTTTATGTATTGCATTATCACAAAATTGTTTTATTGTTTATAGCATAAGTACACAATGAAGAAAGAAACACTAATAGAAAACTTGTCACTGAAGAAAATTTGAAAGGCGAAAAAAGATGTTGCAGAAATGGAAATTCCCGAATCACTATAAGATACAGTGATAAAAATATGCAACCGTTTCTACATCACTGTGACCATATCAAAGTATCTTCAACCTAGGCCGAGGAAACGAATTAGCAACATTAGCTCGAGGACCGGATCAAAGATTTTATGGTATAACGAAAAAGGAATTTACAAATTGCGGCATATAAATTTCCCAATGTCAATAATGTTGTCATACTTTTTAACAGGATGAAGCCCATAGTTGGGGAAACATGATTGCCTGATTTCTCCCGTAAGCAATACATTGTATTAACTCAGCCTGGAATATGTTCGCTAGCAAAAGTGTCAGAATTTAATATAGTCAACAGATTTTTAATAATGTAAAAATTTTATTGAAAAGAAAAAATATTCACCTGATCAAATTTACAACATAGACGAGACTGTTATTTCTCCCATATCCAGCAAATTATCCAAAGTTTTAGTATCTAAAGACAAAAAATGTAGGCAAAGTAATAATCCCAGAAAAGGTTCAGTTAATAGCGACTGTATGTTGTATTTGCGCTTCAGAGAATTATGTTCCATCTGGATTAATATTACCCAGGAAGAGCATGTGAAAGGAGTGTTGTTTACTTCAAGGTACTATAAAATTAATTTCTGATTCGGGCTTCATTGTAATACATAATCTCTTTCTTTATTGAACGGTACATTTCAATAATTATATCCAACCCAAATTTCATTTATGTTCTATCACTCCCACCACATGCAGGTTACTAAATGGAGTCATTAGGTATTGGATTCGTTGCTCCTCTGAAGACCGCGAACGGTAGGGAATGCGACAAATGGCTCTTCAATAATCCAGCAAAGGTATTTACACAAATTCAGGTTGTTTATTTGTTTAGTGCTGCATACGCTATTCCAGAAATCTGAAGGTTTATTCAGTGTATTTGGTATCTACTCGTACAATCCAGAGATATTTAGAGAAATTGATTGTATTCAGTCCCTTGTGACGGACGCGCCAAAGCAAAAGGATGAAAATAATCTTTTGGAGGAAAGTGCATTTACTAATATATTAAACATTTGTCCAGGTATGGACCTTCACTATGTTGGTCAAAAGGGAATAATAAAAAGAAATTAATAATTAATTATCGGATAAATATTGCTGATTTAGACATTTCTCGTGAAGAACTATTTTACAAAGTTGTCCGGATACCGGTACCGTGAAAATAACCGAAATTACTACATTGGACGTTATTAAAAGTAGATCAAACCAAAATAAAAGAAAATCTAATAAATCTGAGATTTTACCTGATATTTTACTTATAGAGTAAATCCAGGAGACTAATATGAGAAATAAAGCAATACTTTTATATTTATAAACGAAAATCGATAAAAGGGAGGCTAAGGAAGTGTCAAGAATACACGCACGAAAAATAAAAGTGCAGTAGACAAGGGGATAATTTCATGCCCTGCATGGGAACAAAGTTACTTAAAGCCTCTTACAGAAGACTGGTTCCAGTGTTCACGCTGTAAAGCGTGGTGGCATGAATTATAGAAGGAATATTCAATTGTTTTAACTGGGAACCGTCATATATTTTATTTTTCATATTGCGTAAACATAAATAAACTTTCCTTATTGTTTGGTCTATATGAATTTTGTTACGATAAATAGCACCGCAAACTATATTCGTACTCCTACACGTTGAAGGCAGTCTTAAAAGTGGAATGGAAATATTTATTTATAATATTGCGCAATACTTTAAATACACTCCCAGTCACGGAAGTTGGGACAGTTAATAGTTTTTCAATATAAGTATTTAACTTGCACAAAAATAAAAATAAAACACAAAATCAGTTATATATAACAAAATATTGGTTTATTATGACAAAATGATAGCAAATAATAATATTTATCAAATTAAACTTTCTTCTCGTTGAAGAATCCTCCTTTTGCATTCAATACGGCTCGAACAACTCTGGGCATTCTTTCGATAAGTTTTGTAAGTGTGTTGGGTGGTAAACTGTTCCATTGTTCTTGTAAAACTTCCCAAAGATGTAGTTTCGAAGTTAGAGCCACTTCTCGTACTTGTCTATCCAGCTCATCCCACAAGAGTTCGATCGGGTTAAGATCGGGACTCTGTGGAGGCCATGACATTATTTGCAAGGTATTTTGTGTTTGTTGTGTATTCAAATAATCCCTACATACTAACGCCGTATGTTTAGGATCATTATCTTGTATGAAGGTGAAATTCTCCCCTATCAATCGCTGGCCAGAAGGTACAGCATTACGCTCTAGAATATTTCTGTACTGTTCTTTTCTCATAATACCTTCTATCCGAACGAGATCTCGTACTCCTGCGTACGAAAAACAACTCCACACCATAACTGAGCCACCACCATGTTTTACAGTGGGTGCTAGACATTCGCGAAGCATTTCTTCTGTCTTTGATCTCCGAACATAAACTCTTCTATTTTGTCCAAACACTTCAAACTTGGATTCGTCGGTCCAAAGCACAGTTTTCCACTCCTCCACCGTCCAATCTCGATGTCGTTGGGCCCACTGTAATCGTTTTAAACGATTGGTTCGCCTTAGTAGCGGTTTCCGTACAGCAATTCGTCCGAATAGGTTTGCCTCTCGCAAGCGACGTTGAATAGTGCTCACTGACACCGCGTTTTGACGATCGCGATTGAATTCTGCTGCTATTTGTGGTACTGTCAGTCTTCTATTTCGTTTACTAATTAAAACGATTCGCTGATCATCAACGTTGGTCGTAATTCGAGACGAACCTGGTCGATCACGGTCAATTAAACTTTCCGTTGTACGGTACAGTTTTATAATATTGGCTACACTAGATTTTGCCAGATGCACTTTTTCGCCAATTTGTCGAACAGACCCTTCTTTATCAAGTGTGATCACGGACGATCGCTTTTCAACACTGATCGGTTTTCCACGCGGCATTTTCACTGTTAATACTTTCAAAATTCGCCCACTTCCACTTCGCGCGTACACCGAGACGTTTAGAAGTAAACTGAATGGCCCGAGGTACTAGAGGGATAGGATAATACCTTGATGACCATAAAATCGTTCTTGGAAATACCCTTGTAAATGTTTATGACACATAAGGCATTGTAATACTACTTGAATATTTCTTTCGGTAATACTATGAAATCATTATATTGCGATTATTGGGGATTATTGTAATTAAGATTGAGTTGTATTGTAAATTCCATTAGTGCAGCATTCCTAATAATGCTGTATGATCCACTAACCAGTAATAATTACTACGCAGTAGAATTCTCAGTATTGTGTAAGATTTTGAATTTTTATTGCACAATATCCTAAATTTAACGAGGTGTCCCAACTACCGTGACTGGGAGTGTATATACCTAATAATTTCTTTATACATGCATTCCTATTATAAAGCAACTTCACTTAATTTCATGTTTGCTAAAAACAGAAATGATTTTTCTAAATGCGTACTCGTACTTGCCCGATCAATGTTCCATTTTACGCGATGAATTGGCGAGCTTCTTATTACAGAGATTTAAAGAGTTCAAGGATCCAATTCGATCTCAAAAATGCAAACGCATTCAAAGAACTACGTACGTTTGACACATAGCAAATAAAATTTCAATAAGGACATGTTAAAATACTTAAATTATTATCAAAAAGAATTGTTTAGTCATTAAGAGCTTGTCTGTCTTCTTGTAAAAGTACAGTAAACAATAATATGTAATTAACTTAATACATTTTTTATTCCAAATTGCCTGTTAGATAAGTTCGTAATGAGCAATTGATGTTTAATTAATTTCATAATCAATAATGAAACGAATACGTAATCAAATATCACATACCACCATCAACCTAGTAACAGAGCACCTATTCCAATTAGTTTAGTATGCCACAAACACTTTATGAAATACCTGGTACTATAATTCGAGTAATTACCCGTATACCAATTAACTGAAAGTTTCACCATTACAAGTATCCGCATGGCCGACCGCTACATCAAGCAATAAATACTTAATTGCAGTTAAATCTTTCAGTCGAGTCGGGAATTCCGAAGAAGATTCTTTCTAAACGGCGAACGTTTTTTAACAGCTTCCTAGTTTCCAACTAATGTGTGTAATGCGTCACGGCATAAAAAAGCGAAAATTCAAGTGATTTATTGTTATCGTGACGGGAGAAAAAGTTTCCGCAAAAGATTTAAAAGTGAGCGCAGAAAAGGAGGACATTAAGAAAATCTGAGTTGAAAAGGTGACAAAGTAATATTGGGCCGATCTTGAGAAACAAGACTGTGTGTATATTTAGCAAAAGGTGTAAAAACAAAAATTATTTGTTACACATTTTGTAGTAAAGAAATACTATAGCAAATTTATTACGATACGCGTTCTATTGTTCTTAAATGTGTAGGATAGGCGATAATGTATACACAATGTCTCTCACCTTCTGAATTTCCACAAAGTCGCGTGATGTAGAATTATTGTATAATTAGGAATCAAACGTACATAAATAAAAATACCGCACAAAAGAAAATACAGTGAGCCACACTTCAACATCTTCAAATGCTGAAATTTGATCAATTTCGTTTGATATGGAGTAGTTTACATTATTCGTCTTCGCGGAAAGACATTACAAGCGAAAAGAAATGTAACTATTAAGAACCATGTTCTTAGCATTTCTGGGTCAGGTCCTAATTGTTATAATGTCTTTACGTCCGTATTCACCATTTCTTCATGTCAGTATTTCAAATATCGCGAAAACGTAAAATTTCCCTAAGAAACGATTTTCATAGATTCAGTATTGCTAAAATTCCAATTATATCCATATAAGAAACGAAGATCAAAATTAATTTTACGTAAAGAGTCCGGGCTTATAGGTATTGATTTTAGAGGTTTACTTTTTATTCCTAAGTCCTACTATTTCTATTATAGCAAATTTTTCAAAATATTAGGGGATTTAGGCTAAAGAATTTCTTCAAAAGTCGAGAACCAATATGTAGTTGTCAACCAATTGTCCTCAAAATGAAATGAAAATTGCTTTATTTCAAAAATACTTATTAACGATATAATACATCAATGCCTTTACCAATTTGCAAAGCACTGACGGCCGCCGACTTTTCCTTTATTTTCTCTATACTTGCCTTGTAGGGGTCCTCTTGAGGTTTGAGTATTAGAAGAAGTTACAAGAAAACTGGGGAGGTTGCAGCATCATAGTGGTCTTGTGCTTAGTGTGACGAGTAGCGCGGTGTATGCTGGTAAGAAATCCAGTTAAATTTTTATAGCTCGCGTTATTTTCTTTGGACCGGCTCGCGTGAATTATGAACTTGCTGACGACCTTTGTTCATTGTGCAACTTGTAAGTGAAATTCGAATTGCAGAGCAGTATTGTTTGACTCATTAGCCACATCGGCAAGTTTATTGATTTCGACGCAGTGCTGCTTTTGTTAAAAACTGGGAACTCCGGAAAGAATTTCCTGCCCAAATCGCTTCACATGAACTGTATAATATCCACAGCTGTTCATCAACCCCCTAATCGTGATCCATCGGTTAGAAAACACGATCTCCTGAGCATATTCTATGCTCTCATTGTTGCATGAGGTGTTAGGCCGACAGATGTAGCGTCAGCATTAACATCTACCCAGTTCTTTTTCGAAGCATCTATATCACTTACAAGCACAATATTATGACATACTATCATTACTATAGACTGTTTGCAATGTTACATTGCACTTAAGTTTGTGTTTAAATATATTTGAACAAATTGACTTCGACATTTCATCGATATTATCGATCCAATTTGTGTAGATATCGGCAGCAAATCATGAAAGTTAACAAAATCTATTTCTTGCACACCATTAGTAACGTCTTTATATCGTATTGAAAAACTTTGTCTCTCCAAATAAGACTTTTATGTTAGGCAAGATAATGTGCGGTAGGGCCTATCTGTTCGCTTCAGCCAAAAATTTCCAATAAACGTTGATTGAAGTACATTTCTGTAATTGATTTCGAAAGATGAAACAAAAAAATTGTTCTTAAAAGCTGTTGATGCGTTTGTAAATATTAAAAATTTCAGTTTCCCTTTTGATGCCAAGCCATCGAAAGCTATAATTGCATAAAATACAAACTATCAAGATGCCTAAAATATTTTCAAACTTTCTCACCTCAAAAATACAAACAGAAATAACCAAATCAAATTCAGATATCACACGCGACCCATTTCCAAAATGTCAATTCTTTCAGTATTCATTGATAAATTTATAAATAGAGGAACTTATTTGTTATATTTGAGGTGTCATAAATATTTTTGCGGTATCTTTTGCGCGAATGAGAAATAAATTTATCAAACAAAAGCTCTGTTTTTTTCATCACCCTCATGACCTATCGAGATGTCCCAAAAATAATAATATGTGAATATGCCTGTTCATTCACAATTCATATATAGTCGCATTTTTGGTGGAGACATTCCACTCTTACATTGAAATAGGTTAACGAAAGAATTAATTACTTTAGAAGATACTACTACAAGTAAGTAATTACCAACATATTTGTGCTCATATTCTCATTCACAATTTTCACTTGATTTTCGTACCGCTCATTTTCTAGATGTCTACGAATTTGAAAACAAACACAATTGCTTCTCAAGTAATGTTCCTCAGAACCGCAAATATAAATCTTTAATAGATTCTCATCCTACAAAGTAGCTAACACAAAACGATACACATATTTCATGTTACTGGTGTTGGTGTTGTGTCGAGGACTTACGGATAGTGTGGATAATTTTAGTATACTTGGGACATTGTAGAGGTTTACGATACGGCAACCAATTTGGACAACAAAAGGGTGGATGATTCTCGCACCTTCCTCCCGACGTTATTATTCACGCACCGATCTCGACATAATAACGCCTGGAGGAGGACACGACGAAAACGGGAACATAAAAATCCAACACATGAACGCGGCTCCGAAGGTTTTGTATCCCGAGCGGATCATTTCGTATTTGATTTATCTTATGACAGAACGTATAAAGCCAAGCACGCAACTACATTATCCACAGAATCAGTCAACTTGACATGTGAGCGCTCGATCTGTACATATTACGCACGTTCATCCTAGGCAAGAAAAATAAAGAAGGAAATCTGAACATACTTTCCCTCGTTTTGGAGAAAATAAATTACTTTTTCTAATATATTCTTCCTCAGCTGATACTAACTGACAATGTACTCCAAATTGTAGAACATATGTTTTTGCGTTTCAGAAGACACATCGGATATTACGTGAAGGACAAGTTTTTATATATCGTAACTAAAGAAACTAATTAATTCCTCACTTTAGGCAGGTTTATACAGCGACGTAAAGGGGACGTGATGAGCACAACATGCAATAGTCTTTATCACTAAAAACCAGTCTTGTGTGAAACTAAATAGACTTGAATTTCATTTGAAACATATATCTTATATGATAGAGATCTACCACTAATAGGTCAATAAAACAAGGCTGGTTTGAGCGATAGTTATATTTTCAGAACTCTGTAACTCTCTAACTAACTAACTCTCTAACTCTGTTAACTATCGCTCAAACCAGCCTTGTTTTATTGACCTATTAGTGGTAGATCTCTATCATATAAGATAAGTATAAAAGGTCACGAAATATATATATATATATATATACATTTGAAACATATAATACTGTCTTTGAGTAAAAATACATATTCTCATGTTATAGTTTTCGTTGCTAGCAACTAAAACTGAAGAATATGTATCCGCAATATCACGTATCAAGTCTGCAACAAAAACTGCAAAATGTGCATCTACTGCACGGAGGAAATGCACCATGTTATAGGTTCAACTGGCAGATCGAACGCCATTTTCTATAGTTTGTAAATATACATAAGAAATCAAAGGGTCTACGATGTTAAGTTTATTTCCTAATTATTTCCTACTAAATATACAATCCCAGTAGCACTTAATATAGATTTAATACAATATAAGAGAGTGGTAATATAAACTTCGGAACACTTCGTTTTCTTTTTCGATTACCGGTCACTACGTCAGACGAAAAAAGTTGTAATAAAACTATAAGGAATTCCTTAATTCAATATACCGTTTCTGATAGAAAAAGTTACATTCTCGGCGACACAAGGTAAGTTTATTGAACACGGTAAACCAGAAAACGCTATCTAAATTCCCAGAAAACCTATTCCTAAAGTACAGAAGGCAAACTCGACGACGACGGTGACGTATGACATGGAATCCCTTTCAGAGTAATTTATTTTGCGACACCTTTGGGCCGAAGTTCAGTAACAGCTCATTTAGTATGTTTGTGTAAAATGAAGATGAAACATTTAAATATAAAATTTATATTTAAATTGGCATCCGTCGCCATCATCACGTCTTACGGCTGCCATTCCTCATAAAATCTGAAAGCAAGGCGTTGCCGTAAACTCGGCATTACACATAAGGGGCTCCCCGGGTACTGAGAACTTTAATGTACACACCACTACTGAGGTATTCTCGCTGGAATGTTTACATTTGAAACAAACTTCTGAATACTTTATTAAATAATACAATACCATTCGGCACTCAAATGTATTATAATGTCTTTTTATACTTCTTTTCCAATGCAAATAAATAATGAGTTAATCAGTGTTCTATTTAAAAATAAAACTTTTGTGGCCATTGATTTAAAAAATTTCACCCAGAGAACATCTAGTCCATTATCGGAAGGTATTTTCTTCTAAAATTTCTTTCCAGATATATCAACAAACAGGAATCGCAGCCTGTCAAACTTGGATCTAAAGTACATATGAATGACTATTTAATGCTTTGAACTGATCGCAAGTTGTTCATTATGCAAAAGCAAATAACTTTATACCCAAAGATCCCTGCATAGTATATCAAAATATCCTGCAGTTTAAAACACGCTTTGCATTTTCTTTCAGAGGTCTCCTTTTTGGAGTATTTTGGTGGAGGTCAGCGAAAAAGTTTTAAAACTACCTTCTGCATTGGTTAATTTTCCAAGGAAGCTGTAATTCCGCATAAAGTTTGATCTCGCGTAAGCAGTCTGTAATCACTAATCAAAAACACGTACACATTTCCCAGTTCTCAAAATATTGTGCAAAATTGTCCACATTTGATATCTGCTTTGTTGGAAGTACCAGCTTTTCCAGTTTACTTTTAATAAACCATCAACTTCCATTCGAGCGGATTTTGCCTCAATAACTCGCTTAGAGTTCGCATTGTCCTGTGTTAACATTTCTTTTCGTAGGTTAACTTTTTCGTGATTCCTTCTACCGAACACATTACATCTATACATAAGCAATACATTTTGCCAGATTACAACATCAAGCACAAATAGATGGATATTTTACATAGCTTAGTTCGATCTGCAACTGACATTCTGCAATTCCTTCAGTTTCGCTATCTACTCGTAGGATTCCATTCGTTTCCAGCGCAAATTTGTTTTACATTCATTGCATTCCGAAACTGTTAAAGTAATTGCCAGTCACATCCACGTCTTCAGTCTTCTTTTCATACTAAACTAACACGTAGCTAGCTCTACTTATATATTATTGAATAACTTGCAAATTTTTGGGAATAGTAGGCGTAAGTTAGATTTAAGCTGTATTAGCTACTAATTCTGAATACACTAGACGCAAGTTTTGGGAAAATCAATTCACATTGTCCTTCTGTCCTTCTGGACTTATCATATAATAACGCAAACTTAGAAATTGGGATGTCAACCTTTTCGGAGAATTTGTGTTCTGTTTATATTTACTTAGATTATTTCGGGGAAACTTTATAAATTATAGAACAAATACAAGGTACTATTGATGGCTATTTTGTTATCCCTATCTTTTCCTTGTTGGTTTGGTTTGGTTCGGTTCTCGCCCAACGCACTAAAACTCATTAGCTAATCGTACTTACATATATTTACCATCAGGTCGGTGTACTCAATGAAACCTACCAACTTGCTAATGGGAACCTCTTTTATCTCTTTTGGCACCGAGAGAAAGTGTTTCAGGATTACTCCGTTCTGCTATTGGCATTCACAGAGGTCATATTGGAAAAAAATAATAACAGATAAGATCTTCCACTTTCGTTATGGTGTGTGATCTTTTCTAAGCTGCCAGTGTCCCACCGACAGACTCACTGCCTTTCCAATTTGGTTCCTGTTTATTTGTAGCGTTTTGTCATTTGAAGGTCAATCAATGAACATGGCAGGCCGCCTTTCGTCTCGGTGCGGTCCTCCAGTGGTTAGTATATTACTTCTTCAGCACGTCACTCATTCCATTCCTAGTGGTTTGATAAAAAAATCGACACACAGGTTCAGGGCGTACAGGCTTCCTCCTTGTCTCCTCTCTACCAAGAGGTACACCTCTACGTTCCTTTGTACGTCTTGGCACCCACCATAAATTAACTTTACTGTGTTCTGCTAAGTGAGCAGTTGAGTAGTTCCCGCAATTCCAACTTCGCATCTCCATCATTGATCGCGTTTAGATAATTTGCATTATTTTACCATGTTTGAACTATTGAGTTATACCGGGATGTGAAGTTGCTGCATAGTTATTCCTGCATTTCTTGAAAAAAGGTAAACAAAATTTCGACAGTTGACGGTGACCGACGGTAACCAATATTTTATCTCCAAACATGATAATGATACATATAGTAAAGGACAAGTAAGAGGATTAGCAAAGTGATGTATAAACCAATATTTGGTCAACGTTTCAATATAATAGTTATTTTATTTCAGCACTTTCCACTGAAATTATTCCGTACATATATCGTGTGTTTTGCTTCACTTAATGAAACAGAGGGAGCGTTGATTTGTTAAAGACAAAGTACGGTGTCCAGCAAAAAAACTAATGGATATGGATTTGATGATTGCACGTAAATGTACACTTAAAATAATTTTGGAACATTTAACGGTGATAGTAATGTATGTATGTAATATATTCCTACGTATGTATGTCTATCCATTATATCAAGATATTTATAGGAACAATTTATCTACCGTACACTTCAATGAAACAAATATGAAAGGATGACTAACACGACAACAACAATAACAACCAAGAACCGTTACACTATTGTAAATAAAATTGCACTTCGGGTTTCTTAAAAGAGGACGTACCAGAGCAGATATGGAAGTAAATTTTCTTTTACATTTAAACAATAATATAGTTACAAAAACGTAAGAAACAGTAGACGTAATATAAAGCAATGGAAAGGAAGGTCCCAGTCAAAGGAATCATGCACATTGTAAAATACACATAAAGAATGAACTATCTAAAAAGGAACAAAGAGTAAAGGTAAGTAAAGGAAGATGATAGATATAAAATGTTTCAAGTTGTATCTAGTTTTAAGCCAAGAACAATACAACATATGTCACTTTAGAGAACGGAAACATAATTGACAGTAAATTCAATATTGCTCACAATCGAAACACATCAAAGAGAAATCTCAGTTTATTATATCTAGGGATCCAGCAGCAGCTGCTTGTAAGTAGACGTTCTTAATCTAACTCCAGATAAGGTGTAATACAAGATCTCCAACACTGATATTCCTCTGAGCAACCGAGCGAATGCGGTAGTTAACAAGACTGTAATAGTATTATCTAGTCTATTTACAAGAGAATTATCTCCGCTATTATTTAACTTACTGCTAGAATACTCTGCGCATTGTTAGCATAAATGTTATAGCGTTTCGACGAATACGGGATTAAACAGGAGTGATTTTCGAATTTAAATAGAGATGTACATATAGCACTAATAATCGAAAGCTCCAGTAGATATGCTAATATTCAGCAGAAATTAATTAACTGGATATATAAAATATCCTGGCAACACGTTACACTTAGAGATAAAATTTCTTAGTGACGTTATGATCAGCACACCTATTGATTGAAAGGGCACATATAACTAAAATAAGTATTAAGGCTACTAATTTACTAACCAACGAATAGTAGGTTTTCTTAAATCATACAAATGTTTAAGGCTGATAAATGCAGCAATGATGCGTTGCCTGTCTATTGTGACATGACCAATTGTGTTTCTTCAAGAGCAGCTTTACCCAAGTTTATGATTTCTTTGTTTTCTGTTCTCACTGAGGATGACAACTTAGCTGTCGGAATACGTATCCCGAGTTTGAAAAGCCAATTTATTTCAGTTAATACGAAAGTTAGATTATGGTAAAGTAGTTAACTAAAAAAGTGGCGATGTTAGGCTTTACTTTCCATCTTCTGCTATAAGCTATCCTTTCAAGGACTGTAAGAAGTTAGGTAATTTGAACCTACAGTCTCTAATAGAAATACCCACCACTTCATCTATATAAACTGGTGTGTTGTCGCAATAAATTGGTCTTCAAGTATTAATGATAATTAGGTTAAAACTACATATGAGTACCTATGCTTCCACAAGGCAAAATGGAAAAAATGATCTTTTTTTTTTCAAATGAAGCTTTTCTCGGAGATCCTTTGTTAGATCTCCTCTATTCGATTTTATCTGAAAGGAATGACGACACAGTATCATTGTTTCGGTGATTCTCATAACCGATTTTAAAACTTGATTGTAATGGCTCTATAACGCGTCAGAATGAAGAAACACATTCAATGCGCTGTTAGAAACTCGTAGACCATCACAGTTTAACTGCTATATGCTAGAAATCATTTTAGTATATAATTCTCTTCGTGATAATTATTGGGACCTGCAGTGTAGGCTGCAGTTCAGCCGTTACACAACTTTCTGTGAAAGTGCCCTAACAAATGAACCTTAGTGTAGGTCATTTATTGGGGAGTTATCTAGATATTCTACTTTCTATTCTTTCAAATATATTAGTTCCATGGCAACATACACATTTACATATTACCATTTTATGGGGAGTTGCAAGTTCGTCGATGGATGATGTTACTTCTATGCTCCATATTAACTATTTCAATGCGCTGCAGAGGACAGCAACGATATCTATTCAATTAATAACTTATTTCATTCCAGAAGGGAAAAGCACGACAACCTTTGAATATTAAGAAAGTCCTTAGAATTTTTGCCATATTCTTGATACAAGAATTCTGAGAGTAATAATCGACCAACATATTGCAAATACGAAGAAAAATATTTACTAGTCCTTGACCAACTTTCTGAGCAAGCTATTCTGATTCAGTTTTAAAAGTAACAATTTCTAAGTTTGCGTTTATGTCGGAACAAGAAGGATATTATTATTATTAATAATATAAATTAAGGAAATAGAGTTGGTTTATTTGCTCATAAATCCTGGTTCATCTTGTTCATCTTCTTATGAAAATAAGAAATTAAATCCGCTAGAAAAGAAGGAGAAAAGGGACTAAAAATAATTGCTATTAATTCATATCACCATCTTGGAGTCGGATATAGCATATGCTTTATGACACTACGTAGTGCGTCTCCTATATACGAGGTACTAAATTACCTTGAGCCGGAACGTTATTAAATATATATATATATAGAAGAAGAAAGCCGTGTCATTAAGTTTTAACGGTTCCTAGCTCTTGAAGAAATTAATTAAATATAAGGCATTATATCGACAACAACAAAATTAAGTCGTAATTTAAGGAGAAGTTTACCTTCTAGCTATGGAAGGGTATTTTCTACAACGTATAGGTAAGGATCTAATATGCATTTTTAATCTATTCATCTCGAAAGTTTGGAACTTGACGGGGAAACTTTTCCCTATTCACATTGAACGTTGCAAGTGGAAGGCAGGCAAAAAATTTAATTTAGTACGGATAAGAATTGTAGGTACTTCTCGACAACTTTTTAACAATATTAAAAGTTCTTCATTGTTAATTTGCTTACGTAAGAGATTAAGTAATGGGACGAGATCGATTTGTCGTAAAGTTATACTTATTTCCTGGTAACAAGTTTATCGTTTCAACATATAAGAAACCGGAACCTATTTTAGAGCTCGCTAGCTGTAAAATTGTGCTGTTGCAATATGAATTATTTCAAAATTGATTTCCATTTGAAATATATGATTTTCATAAATAATTTAATATTCTTTGAGGGAATAAATTGTATTTATTTGACAGAAAATATTTAAATTCGTTTTTGTATCTCAATTTTTGGTTCACTCATCAATCAGGATAAATACCCTTTCTGTATTGCCAATGCATGTCGTCGAAATATCCGTTTTGTACCGAAAATAAAAACAATATCAATAATAATACGTTTGCGGTAATATTGAAATTACGGAACAGGAAATTTTATTAAAAATAGGAGAGGGTATAAATCACATTTACATTAAAATTTAAACATTTCGCAATACCAATTTGTGTCGGAAATAATCTTTTTTATTATCAATAAATTTATATAAATTACTTCCAGCTAAATGAAACCAATGTATTGGAATATATGTGCATATATTGTTTATGTTATTCGTTTGTTGTTTCAGAGAAACAATTATTTTCTAATAGTGGTTGTAGAAAATAAAATTATATGGAAATATAAACGATGATTTTTCTCACTAAAATATAAACTTGATATTGGTGAATACATACGCCATCAGTTTTACCTGGGATGCATTCACACAAACTATTTGGTAGAGTTAGAGTAATAGACACATGACTACAAAGTTAACCCGAGTTAAAGAAATATTTGAACGCACTCTATAATATCTTAAGATAAACGAACTGGAGTCGAATGTAAATGGGAACGATATAAAGAAGATAAGTACTTTACCCGCAAGGTAATTCTGATTTCGATGAAACTATACAGGCTGAAAGAGTACCTTGCTACGAGGGTTGCCTTTTATATTTCGGGATTAGAGAACAAAAACAAATATTAATCATGGAAAATCACTTTATTGTTTTTCAAAATATTCCCCATGAAGATCTATACAATTTTGCATGCGTTTGAACCAATTGTCGAAGCACTTTTGCCACTCTGATTGAGGTTGGATTTGGCTCATCTTGAAACACCCATACAGTCGACTGCTGTTTACTTTCGGGCTCATACGCGTAAATACACGATTCATCACCTGTCACGATGTCATAGACGTGTTTCGAAGCACCGCGATCGTATTTTTGAGCATTTCCTTCGACCAATCGACACGAGCCTTTTTTGAGCGATTGACAAATTGTGTGGGATCCAACGCAAAGAAGTTTTTTTAACAGTCAAATGTTTATGCAATATTGAATGTATGCTGATCCCACTAATGCCTAAGGTTGTCTCAATCTCACGATAGGTCATATAACGATCTTGCAATATCAGTTCGCGCACAGCATCAATGGTTTTCGGAACAACAACTGATTTTGGACGACCTTCACGAAATTCGTCTTGGAGTGAACTACGACCACGATTGAATTCACCATACCATCGATAAACACTGGTCCTTGATGGAGCTTCATCGCCAAAAATTGAATTAAGTTCATCCATGCATTGTTGCTGAGTTAATCCACGTCGAAAGTTGTAAAAAATAATCGCACGAAAATGTTCACGATTTAATTCCATTTTTGGGCCGAGATGAATCTTTTAAGTTACTGTAAACAACACAAATAGCGTTCGTATGTCAAAACGTTCTGAGTACGCATAACCTCAAAAATGTCCAACTTTACGATAGCGCTGTCAGTTGCCAGATTGCAACACTAGGGTTGCCAAATCTCGAAACATAAAAGGCAACCCTCGTATAAGAACACCGCATTTTTAAGCGGCCGAATCTTCCGATTTCGGAGTACAGCCCCCTAAAAGTTTGCACGATTTTTGAAATTTTGTAAATATCTTAGAAACTATCACAGATATCCTTCTTTTTTAGAATACAACTTGATTCTTTTTAGCCCGAACTAGATAATCTTATTGAACATGCGTTATTGGCTCATTTAATAAATTGACTAAAAGGTGAAACTCCACATCATATTAAAAATCATATCCGAAATGTGATATTAAATTATAATGCTAAACAATTTCAGAAATAACTAGTGAAACTTTATTAAGGCATGTTGTCACAGCTCTGCAGACATGGTAATACTGGTCGTCCTACAATTGATCCAGAAAATCAACTAATTAGTAGCTATTTGGATATTTACAATAGTAGATTCGTACAGGCAGCAATATATTCTTATAGCTAGTAAATAGTGTCAGTAATGCATTTTTGCAACAAAGCAGACTGTCGCCTCAAATTATAAAGTAACCTTTTGCAGAAAGAACATGCCATAAAACCAAAATTTTGTCATACTTCTGGAATAGATAGTTATGTAGCTTCCGTAGTTCTGTAAATGATACAAGAATTTCCAAAAATTCTAATATACAAGTGGCCCACGACTAGCGCGTCAGACTGTAGCTTCCAAACTAATATTTTCTAAAAATCTTTTTCGAGAGAATGGTGTAAGTTTATAATGGTCAGAATCAGAGGATTTTGGGAAAAGTAAGATGTTTTGAAAATGGACATAACCGACAAACTAATTGAAATTTTCAAATCATGAGTTTAGCCCTTGATTTGGTATATCTTGGGCTACTTATTTTCAGGTATGTAATTTTACAATAATGTACAGGGTGGTTCCATAGATCAGCTTTATTTGTCTCAACTTCAATAGTGTATAACTTTGTTATTTCAATTGGAACACCTGTATATTTTTAGACTCGGAGAATTTTCAATTCATACCGAAAGTGTATTAGGTTCCCCTATACCTACATATATCTTGTGGTTTTGAAGAAATTTGAAGGTGTGTTAAATTTTACTTAGATTGAAATTACATCGAAGCTGCTGCATATTTTATTTTATTTATTCAGCTATCTGAAAAAGTTGCTAAAGGAACACATATGCCTTTAAATGACAAGTATTATATAGCTATAAGTTCTTTACGTCTTCGTTCTTATACTTCAGCTTTCTTCTTCTAGTTTTCACATAATTCTTTATAAATATATTTTATATCAAGTTTTCTACTTAGCGCGATGTACTAATGTTTTCTATACTTGATGTACTTGATTCATTTTCACTCTTTAAAGTATAAGATCTCTCAATGTTCTCTTTTATTTCTAACTCCCGTTACTACACTTATAGACATCGGTAATTGCTGTCAAATTCGACTGCATTCTTTTCTGTTTGTATAAACTATGTATGTATGACTTCAGCTAACATAATCTATGACTAACACCTAACCCAAAAGTAATAGCAAGATTATTCTGATTATATGCAATTATGTCGAGTAATAAGTACCTATCCCTTAGACTTGGGTAGAAAAAATTAACATTGAGTAAATGATTTTTACTTTATGAAGGATTAACCTAGTTTACTCAATGGCGTTCTGAACGATTTAGAGTTAACCGAATAATGTCGAGTTAAGTTTATAAATGCAAGTGTACATCGAGAATATTGGAGATTGTAGGTCAAGAATCAAGGTATTTAGTTCGCCAGATTGTACATACTTAACAAAAGGAAACGAAACAAATGTAAATCTGTTGTCTTCTCCATTAAGAAAAAAAAATCACTCATAAAACACTGGATCGATAAAAAGTGCAAGAGTTTCCTTACTCAAAGAATGTAGTAATTTTCTGGAGTAGAAGTATCAATCTAAAGACCTATACGGATACACATTGAGGATAAGACGTTTTACAAGACACATCTTGCCCTGCAACAGCACTATCATCACTTCAATTTGTAAGGTTCAAAATCCCTTATCCTTGCTTAGACCTAAATAAATGTGTTTCAAAGCAAAATCGGACGTTAATTTCATATTCAACTGACACATCTCCTAATACCAAGTTTATGACCCAGATAGTTACCAGCTAATGCGAACGGATCTATAGCCGTTACCTGTGCAGTCAATACTAATTTGGCTGCGCATTGTCAACTCTCTATACCATTTGTCATATCAATTATGAAGTAGGTTAATGCATGAGTGCAATGTATGCGCATGGACCTGTATAGTATCGTATGATACATGAGAATAACAGGTGTCCAGTTATAGTAGATGTACCCCTAATTGATGCCGAGCTTGTTACTGCGGTTTTCGCTTTTAGAGGCTTATAAATTTCACGAAGTATCCTACAAGCCTGACACCAAGCATTTATATCACTGTATTAATTTCAAGAACTTCGCTAATGGGATAATACCACACATTTTGGTAATTGCATAAAAAATTATATTGCAACATATCTATCAAAATCCTCTAGATAAGAATGAAAAGACAACAAAATTTAGCACCAATGTCGGTTACAAATGGATTTCGGCTTCGGAATACTTTACGACTTTGATTATATAAGCTAGACAAAAATCCATACTATGTTGGAAAGGTATACAACACATCAACGAGTATGGTAACAAATAAAAATCCAATGCAAGTAATTATTAGGAGAAATGCTACAATATATACTTGCAATATTTTCTCTCAGTATGCTATTTCTTGCGAGTTTCAATCAAGTACGAATAATTGCGTTTAAGGGCTACAAAAATGAAGAACCCTAAATTTTCAATTGGTCGTGTGAGTGCTGCTAGTTATCTTCGAGAGTATACTTGATATCGATAGCATTCCAATTACCTAACAAACTATTATAGACGATTTATTGCTTGAATGAGTCATGGCGATAAAAGAGGTTATATTAAATGTACGCGCTGAATTTTTCGTGTTACTTACGTCCAATATAATTGATTTTAAAACGTTGGTTATTTTCATGTATTTCATACTTTATTTAGATTCATCTAAGTATATAGAAATTATTCAGTATTTATTTATGTACAAAAATTAGGTCTTTACCAAAGCATACCACAATTTCAATGGTAGTTAATAGTAATAGGAAATCTAAAATAAATTTAAGGAAAATCGTTGGTGAAGCTGCACTGTTCAGCCAAGGTATGCAACTGATTTTTTCCCTTTAAGGATGAGAACTTATCTGTCGAAATATTTATCTAAAAGTATCTAAGTCGCTAGGGTAAAAAATAAAACGTTAATTTATTTGACAAATCTATTTTCCTATAATTGGTTAGAAAGCCACTAATATTCAGTTCGCTTGGAGACATATTCCACAACATCACACAAATAATGGTGTTTAAGTAAAACCTAGATCTTTCGAGAGAATTAACGTGTTAGTATAACATTACTCAAGAGGTAAATACGTAACATATATTTCACTGGTATTTTACTGAAAACAAATTGCAGCTCAAGGTACACCAGTGTCGGCCTCAAACATGGCCAAAGCTCAACAACTAATTGAAGAACATTGAGATTTGCACGTATGCGAAAAGTTGGCTACTTGTAATTGAACAACTTCCTAAAATCTAAGAAATAATATATTACAATTTTTGGTTCGGATTAAATTTTACGATGTATCTATACTAATGCCATTGACAAAAATGTATTTTTAACTTGACAAAAAAATGCCCGAATCCTTTAGATTTTTTCATATATGATGCAAGCTATCAGTGTGTAGTCTTAATTCATTTTAATCTTCGTGTTGGACACCTTTCTTTATAAAATGATGTTAGTACCTATACTACCTATTACAAACACTTCTTTTTCTTCTTATTATTTATAGATTCTGTTATAATTCAAAGTTATGCCTCTCCGGAAGAGGGTCACAGATATTATACATCTTTTGGAGGTCTGCCTGATGGTCCATTACTGATGAGTTTCACCTCCAGAGCTATTCTAGGAAGTCTAGATAGAGTGTATATTGCAATTTGAAATCTAAGATATTCTTACAGGTGACATGATATTGATACAAGGCTCCACATGCTATCAGCTATGACCACTAGTATTTTTCAAGTATTTCGGTATTATCAGTCAAGTATTTTCTATTTTATTTTATAAAGCTGAACGCAAATAATAAGCTGGAACCGCAATATTATTGACAATACTGCATGACGTCCTCGTTCGACACTAAGACACAGAAAGCGACATCTGAATCAAATTATCACAGACACGCACAAAACGAAATACAAAAGAAATGTCGTCCGGCGAATACCTACAAGCAAGAAGAGCATGGAAACCGCAAAAAATCAATAGGACAGACTGCAAATTACTGCCTGGACTCGTGTGGTCGTGAAGACCACCGTCACCGCCAATATTGTTGGTCAGCAAGGGTAAAATAAGACAACGCAAACGGCCGTAGCTGGAAGGAGATTTCGAATAAATGGTGGCGGAGACGGAGCCCGACATCCGTTTTTGCAACCAATTACACCGCTAAGCTTGAAGCTGTCACCTCTGCGTCCACTCTGCAGAGAACCGTTAAAAGAAGGGAAATGGGTGGAGGCGCTTGTAAAGCGAGGTCAAGGGAGGCGAACGACAGGGGACGGGGTTGCGGATGAGAACAAAGCTGTGTCGAATGTTGCAGCTCTCGGACCGTACGACGTCACGGACACCAGATAAGTCGGTGATTAATGACAGTTATGTTACTCTTACAGGATTACATTTTTTAGATCTTTAACTTTTTGACCCTTGAACTTTTTTCGGGTCCGTTGTTTAGCCCCTCCTGTCGCCGTTGTACTTGCCAGGCAGTTCGCCAGTGTATGATAATGTATAAAACACGTTCATCACATTAATTTATATTCCTTAAATTGTTAGATCGCTGTTGAAAAATACGGTATGCAATTTACTACCTTTCGCCCAATCATATGTCGAATAGAATTATAAAACTAAACAATTATCTATCTCAACCATTCAAAAGCCTCAAATTCTTGTTTATGTATATTTTTAATTAATTGATTATTAAATAGATTCTAACAATATATAATCCGCAAGAATATATAAGCATACGTTATAAGAATATTACAAAGAATAGCTTGTGGTCCGCGGTCATTTTGATATTTTTAGCATATACAATTTAAATTTAAAGTAGCGCTACAAAACTTCAATCATATTTTATAACATTTCTTTCCATCACATTCATCAGTACTACCATCTGCATCGTAAGATAAAGTTGAGGTGGAAAATGCCAATATTTTTGATAAATTTCGATTAAAACTGCAGTCACGTTTTTTCCTAAATTGAAATGGAAACCCCGCAATCGAACTATCAGTAACAACTTGTTCACTTTGAGTCGTTCGGACAAGAGCAATCGTTTCAGAGTGTACGTAGCCGTCTTACGTGACCACAACAGCGAACTAAACAACCAACCAAACAATCGATATTGTACTGCACGGGTAACACGCACCTAAACTTTGCCGCACAAACTAATGCGAATGTGACCTCTTTTGTAGCGGCGGAGGTCAAAAGCTGCCGCCAATGAGGTTGGTTATTGAATCCAAACCAAAAGCGAATGTGAAATATATACATTTGCTTGCTCTCCTTACGTTATTGAAGGAAATCCACTTACATATATACTTAGATTCAAGTTTACATTATTACTTTCGGCTGTATGTACTTCTTGGTATACCATTGTAGATTGAGCAATTTGCTATTTTGAGAATAGAAGCATAAGATACATAGTACTTTGTAAGTAACTAATTGGCGTTGTAAAGCTCTAGGTTTAGTGAATGTGAAATATTTTACAGAATATCTTACAAACTACTACAGATCTAAATGCATTGGCTCTCATATCGTAGTACCCAAAAATCAACGATCGATAAGGAACGTCAGTAATAAAGACGGCGAATTCCAAGTCGTCTTCTGATGTCAAAACAGTAGAGAAACTAGAAACTCGTTCTTCAAAGTTGTTAAAAAATATAAAACTGCAGAGTAGAATATGCCTCAGGTCGTTTATAGGATATCATTGGCAAAATAGGCACATGCGAGTAGTAAGCAAAATTAGAATATACGCGAGAAATCTTAACATAGGTGGAGGAAAGATAATCAGCAAGGCAAAACAACTTTTAGCAACAACTGAAATGCAACCTTAAAGTCCATAATTGAAAACGCCTTTGTGAATATAATATCAAACCGCCAACTTCCAGAAGGATATGCAATTTGGAATAATCCACACTTTATCATAGTATACATGCTGTGTTTGAATACAGTACATGTATTCATTCCTGTACGCATTTCTTTCAGCTTTCAATTCCAAATTATGTAAACCTGATATCCACATTTTCAGGTTATCGTAGTTACCCTTAGCTTCCTTCATTCCAATTACAGCAGTCTTGACTATATACATATATATATATATATATGTACATATATATTTGCTTAATTGCATTTGTAAAATTGTAGAAATCAACACTTAACTAATATTACATACATATAAATGTGTGTGGTTGTCACAGAGGCAATGGGTGGCTGACCTACTATGCCTATACAGTTAATGCTTAGTAACTACTTAACTTACTAACTACACTGTTTCATACTTTTGGCGTGTGGGTTGATTACATGGCTGATAAATATGATTTCTAGATCATCCTGGGGAGGTTGTTGGAGACAAACCGTGGGGCATTTGCAATCTACCACTTGGCAACAGAAGCCTAAGGCTAGTTCAATAGTATACACCACCGCTGAGCGGTGCACCCACAATATCAAATAAGCCATTCTATTTAATTATTGAGTGTATATATATATATATTTCGTGACCTTTTTATACTTATCTTATATGATAGATCTCTACCACTAATAGGTCAATAAAACAAGGCTGGTTTGAACGATAGTTCTGAAAATATAACTATCGTTCAAACCAGCCTTGTTTTATTGACCTATTAGTGGTAAGATCTATCATATAAGATTTAATTATTGAGTAAAAGTCTATTCAGATACAATATATTTAAAACGTGCGAATATGGGATAGCATCTAAAATAGTAATTGCCCAATTCCAGTTTATTAAAGGGCAGCTACTCTTTCAGTAATAGTGATCAACTATTGTATAGTTCCATAATAAAGGGAGGAGTTCAATTCAGTTTTATTTCACCCACCATTTCACGAAAAAGAAAGCCCATAGAAATAACAGGACTAACTATGTATCCATATTAAATATCAGACTCACCATAGCTAGAAATTATTCATTTACTAATCGATACATTATCAAATTATGTAGAACAAAGGCGGCAGATGCTACAACAGCCGCAGCAAAACAATACACCAACACTTATTTGTCAACGGGATAGGTACAAATTGATTTCATTAATTTACCGCCGTACTGTGACCGAAATTTGCAGTCTATGTGTGCAGCGTTGATGGGAAGCGAGTTTTGTTTGTCTCTTCTGGTGGAAACTGTAAAGAACACCATATTACATTTAACGATACCATAAAGTACGAAGAATGTGATGAGCTAATAAGAAAAATGTGTTCGATCTATTAAGATATTCAGGACTTGGAATCAGAATTTCGTTATATATCTATTTACTTTTATCTACAATTAAGTAGACTTTGAGCAAAAAACGCTCGTTCCAGGTTAGCATGTGAAACATTAGACAATGAGTTTTAAATCCTTTTCTCTGAACCAAAACTTGTTTAGAAATTGTAGATTTACCAACATCAACTGCATCTATTTGCCTACATAATGTACTGGAACATTTGGAGTTGAAATACAAAAGTAGAAGTTCAAAAACAAAGAGTACCGGTATTAGAGGTATAATTCTAATTAGATTTTTCGTATATAAGAAGTAATATTTCCTTACTAGTCATGTTCTCTTTAAACGAATCATGAGCTCCACTAACTACAAAATTTTGCTTCTCATTTGACGACATCATAAAGACCGTGAACAACGAGATGGTTAGCTTCTATAGTTTGAAATATGAAACAATACTTAAGTGATAGTTGTCAACAAGAAGAACATATACATTCTCAAGAGAGATATATGGATTAAAGCAATCGCCAAGATATTGGTATGAAAGCTTAAATAATTTCTTGATTCAGAATGAATTTAGATCAAATTCAGATCACTGTTTGTATACAAAGGGAGATAGTATTGTAGATTCGATCTTTTTGTTGGTATTTGTGGATGACATTATAATAGCTTGCAGACATGAGGAAGTAAGATAAAAGCTCGAAACTATTCGCAGGACGTTTGCTGTATGCAACTACGTGTTCGCGGCCAGATATATGCTACGCGGTAATATACTTGAGCCGGTTCCAACATAAACCTAACCCTGAAACCTCGATTTACCTAAAAAAATCTTAAGATACCTGAAATGGACTTTAGACTACAAGCTCATATATAACAGACACATAAGTGAGCAATTATTGCATGGATATGTAGATCCGGATTGGAGCTCGGACAAACAGGAGAGGAAATCTACTACCGGATCTACTATGGATGTCTATGCGCGTGGGTATCAAAGAAACAGGGCTCCGTCTTTCACAGAGGCGGAATACGTAGCGTTAAGTGAAGCATGTACTGAGGTGATATGGATTAAAAGAGTCTTGCAGAAGATCGGATTGAAGATGGACTACGTTATAGCGATTTTTGAAGGCAACCAGAGCTGCGTTAACCTTAAAAGAAATGCTGTTTTACACAAGAGGACCAAATATATAGTCACTAGGCACACTTTATTGGTGATTTGGTACAAGACAAAGGAGTAGAGGTGAAATATATAAGAACTTGGTGTCGAGTTGCCGATATCATGACAAAAATATCCCAATACCCAGGTTCGAAGAGTTAGTTGAAGAACTAGGACTAAAGTGAATAGAGACTCTAACTGTATTAGCCATTTACTACACGATCCGATAATGAGGTTGTTTTTAGGTTTAAATGACTTCCAATTTTCAACGATGCTAAATTTCACTATGTCCAGCCGTAATTAGCTAATACTTTTTGTCCTATTTGATAGACGGTTTCACTTTCATCGTCCTAATTAGTTAGAAATTATCACATCGACATTTCTTAATATGCATTCGCCAATTTAGTATTTTGATTTCATCTACTTCGCTGCTGTCGAGTACTGTTGCTTCTTCCATTTTGGGAGATATTTCAGGGGTTAAAGACACAATATTTTCTTTAATGTAAGCACGGACGAACTTGGAAAGAAGGTTAATTGATATTCTGCTAAGTATACGTATAGGAAGCCTGCCGTTGCATCGTGGTGTGTTTTGATATTTTTATGATATTTATATGAAAGATCTTTGGAGCGGTGGTTTCAGTTTTCTAAAATGAAATGGTGAACACAAAGAAAATTATTTTGAACATCGTATCTACATGAAGATTATTTGTTGACAATGTTTCCAAGTGCTGTGAATTTGCGCGTCCCCTTGTCGACAAACAATATTTGCCCACGCTAACCGCTAGATTGGCAAAAGTAAAACGCGAATAGATTGCTCAGGCTCTAACTTGACAGATTTTTCACTTAAATTTGCAATTTAATGCAAATGCACTAGTATCTATTATAAAATTGAAAACGTCTAAGTACTATCGCATACAATTAATTACCTCTAAACAAAGAGCGACTTGTCTCCTTATTATTACACGGCTAATTACAATTTCGAATTGCGGCAACGAATGGTAATCGCATTGTCGGTAGTCCTTTTTGCGGCATAATTTTCCAACAGTTTAATAAATATATCTTCCGTGTATGAGCGTCGCGTATGTGTGTTTGCGTCTACGTTTGCGGACGTGTTCCGATTTAGAGATAGCGTGTGTCACACACATACGGCGGTGACGGCGGCGATCCTGTCCGAGGTTCGAGTCGCACAAACGCAGCGTCGTCGCCACCTTCATTGCCGCCGCCACGGTCGCTTGTGCACAAACGACGTCCAAACACGCGATAGCTGAAAGCTCGCTTAATGTCACATTTTGCTCCGTTGCCGTAGAATTCCGTCCATTCATTACAATTTTCCCCGATCGATTTTGTCCTGTTTTTGTGTGAGAAACACGGACGGAAAGAAAACAATGCGGTAGAAATTAATAAAAATTCGTAGAAGAGAATTAATAGCCGAAAATAAGGCCTGTAATTTTCATCGAATTTTCTGCCGCACATTTGCGTAGGTGTAACTGCATAACTTTCATATTAAAGGATGAAAATATAAGTAAAATCAACATGATGATGGTTATATAAATAAGTGGAATATATGCAGCTAACTTAATTAACCAAGAAAACTAAATGTGGTCTTGAAATTCCATATTCATTAAATTGACGTAAACTATGCATTTTCTGAACGAATGGGATAATACCTCTAAATTTCGGAAGTGAATATTGTTTTCTGCTCTTATTTGGTACGTTTTAAATGGCTCAACGCTGCATTCGCTCAATGGAGATATCTGCGATGTAAGTAAAGAAAGTATTTAGAACGCCATTTATAACGAATGCTCGACAAACGAGTGCGTGATAAGTTATCATTAAGTAGTGTATACCGGAATAACGCTGTCACTACGCCGCTTGTCCCCGCGACATTAAAATTCGGAGGAGTGACAGCGTCAGTCCGGTGTACAATATTTATCATGCACTTGTTTGTCGATTTGATTTAATATGGTTAATTAAATTTGTCTAAAGTGTATAATATATCTACTACTGAATATTTGCATTTCATGGTATTTGGAACCGATAAACTCAATTCTAAATCTCCTTATTCGACAATCTATAATAATTAAGGAAACACACTGCCACAATGAGAAAAGATGGACCTATTATTCCTAAACATTTCTGTATACAACAAATTTTATACGGACTTATTTGCATTTGCCTCAAAAGGTAACACCTAGATCGTGACACATTTGCATGTCCTTCTAAAGGTCTGTATATGCTGAAAAACATAAAGCCAGTTATGCGAAACCCCAAAGAACTTAATGGCACGTCGTCCCGCCTAAGCTAAAACAATGAATTATGTACACATAACAAACAGATGCTCTTCTAAGCGGAGTCTCTGTATGCAAAAGGCATTCACTTTCGCACGGCCTAACCTGAATAATTTAACCTTTTCAAGCCTCAGCAATATTAGTTTCAAAGACAAACCGGGAAACCAGACGCGGGCGTTAAACGTTGTTAAACAATGTACATATCTGTACGGTAGAACGGTGAAGCAGGCATAATACACTTGAAGATCTTGTCAAGGCGAACGTATTGTGTTCCGAGTAATACTTAGACGTTTGAATAAACAGGATATGGTGGATGTGTGGATGGATGAACGCAATAAATCCGTGTAAATATTACTTTATTAAGATATGTCGACGAAATCATTGAGGCGTATAAAGCATGACAAAACATTTAGTATAAAAATTGCATGCGTGAGGGATTGAATCTCATTCTTGTTCAACCATTAGGAATAAAACCATAACCTGCAAAACTTTATTAGCTCTCAAAGTATTTTAAAGGCTGAACTGTTAAGAGCTACCTTCGTTTACATAAGTGCTTTTAGTAATTTTATTAAGATTGTATGTATAGCCGTTTTCCTCACTAGCTAGCATAGTTTTCATTTACCTTTATAGCACACATCAAATATAAACAGTTGATAAGATATTTTATTAGAGATGAATAACCTCCTATTCCAGTTAATTCGATTTCTTTTGAAAATCCTGTTCCAGTATTAAATATTTCGTGTCTTCAATGGAAATTTTCAGTTCAAAATGTTTATAATATGAAAATTTTTGGTCATATATTAATTTTACCTTGTAACTGTAACCTTTTAGGTTTGTTGTTCTATCAAACTATTTTTGCTAAATTAAAAACTACATACAACAAATTTGTGAACTAGAATCTCCACAATAAAGATGAATTCACATAGCGATGCAAAACAAAATACTGCTTTGACCCTTGTGTTACGATTACCTTTTTCATAC
Organism: Chrysina gloriosa; assembly: GCA_038088585.1. Classification (NCBI taxonomy): domain Eukaryota; kingdom Metazoa; phylum Arthropoda; class Insecta; order Coleoptera; family Scarabaeidae; genus Chrysina; species Chrysina gloriosa. The sequence continues at coordinate 41,814,414 of CM076087.1, forward strand.
TTATGTATGTATATAGCATGTCCCTTTGTTGGGCATTCATACAATCTACACATTTAATGTAATATTTCTCTAAGTGTTTTGTTCACGTGCTTTATCAATACTGATAGTAAATATGTTACAAGCCTTTCCCGCGCGTTTTAAGCTACCTAGTGTTTTAAATATTCTCTCCTCTACCACTTTCAGCTCAATCAAACAAAAAGTCGGGAGGTAATAGGTATATTTTCAGAACGTTAAAATAACGTTTTCGGATGCCCTATATTACGCCAGTGAAAATATTACTACATTTACAAACAAACATTTGTTTTTATTTGGACATTATCAACAAAGTAACTAACTAATTTACACAACAAATGTTTTAATATGCAATTGCACATTTATGCAAACCATAATAACAAAAAAACTCTTCTATCAAAAAATCTTCATCGAAATTTTAATGATTCTCTTCAAGAACTAGAGAAAACCAAACCAAAGACTAAACAGAAAAATATTGCCAAATGTATCCTTCTTATGGGACAGTGAACAGTTGTGTGGAATTTTGTCAGTGAATTAAAACCAAAAAAGATAAGTATGCAAGTTGAATAATTTCCGAAGAGTGATAAATAAACAAGAAAAGTAAACGGTGAGTCAGAATTAAATAATTCATAAAGCATAAATAAAATCTGAAATAGATCTTTCAATAAATAATAAATAAATCGACAAGCAAGGTTAACTTCGACGGGTCGACAGGGTTGACCTTGCCGCGGTACATGGTATCAAATCAAAACAATAAGCAGGGCCACATTAAAGGCAGAAGTAAAAGTTTTAAAATGTAAAATGTCAGATTCCGAGATTGCTAGCTCTGATGCTAAGAGGAGAAGGGGAGAAGGCAAGGACATATTTGATAGAAGTAAAAAAATATATAGATCACCTCCAAGTCGAGACAAAGAGAAGAGTGTGGAAAATGTTACAGAAATTTGCAATAAAGTATTAGAAGAAATTAGGCAAATCAGAAGAGAAGAGAACAAAATGAGTAAAGAATTGGGAAGTAGCAACAACGAAATGAGAGCATTAAGAGATGAAATGAAAGTGATGAACCAGAAATGGGAGCAAAAATATAATGAATTGGAAAACAATTATATGAACTTAGAAAGAAAAGTGGAAAATATGGAAAAAGAGAAACGTAAAAACAATATAATTGTAACCGGAATAGAGATAGAAGAAAGAAATGGAGATCTGAAAAAACAGATGGGGGAATGGATGAAAGCGGAGCTAGGAGTGGACAGTAAGGTTAAAGAAGTGAGAAAGATTACGCAGAATAAATTATCGTGGTGATGGAAAATTTTGATGAAAGCAAGCACAATGAGAGAAGAAGGAAAATCCGTTAAGACATATGGGGACATATGAGGTTGATAGTTGATGGAAAGGAGATGTTATGGAATGAAAGAGAGAAAAGAATAACAGAAAGACCTACAAAAAACTAGCAAATAAAAAATGTGAACGGAAGGAGACGGTTTTGACTTGGCAAGGAAATGGACATGAGCCGGCAAATCAAATAGGTACGGAAGTTCAAGAGACGAATAACAAATTTGAGAGGAATCGTATGAATAATATGAGGAAAAGAGTCAGAAATACAAAACTCAGAGTTAGTACGTGGAACGTAAGAACCATGTTAGTAGTAGGAAAAATGCAAGAAGTAGCAAAAGAACTGGAAAGATATAGAATAGACATAGCCGCAATACAAGAGGTGCGATGGGAGGGACAAGGAAGATTAGATAAGGAGGGCTTTACAATATTATATTCAGGAGATGAAAAGCAAGGCCATAAGGGAGTAGCATTTATGATACTGGGAAAACTAAGACAAAAGGTAATGGAATTCAAACCAATAAATGAAAACCTAGCTTACACTAGACTAGATACAAAGCCACTTAAATTGTCATTGCTGAATGTATACGCGCCGACTGAACCCGCAGACGAGGAAGTAAAGGTTAAGTTTTACGAAAGGGTGGAGGAGGAAATTGAAAGAATACCGAAAGAGGATACTGTTATTGTCTTAGGCGATTTTAATGCACAGATAGGAAACGAGGAATATATCAAACAAGTAGCAGGAAAGCATACAATACACAATAAGACAAATGATAACGAACATCGATTGTGCAATCTAGCGGAAAGAGCAAATTTGGTCATTAGTAGTACTAAACACGAACATAAAAAGTGCATAAAATAACATGGATTTCACCAGATCAGAAAACTCAAACGCAAATAGACCATGTTAAGTAAGACCATGTTGGTTAACAAAAGGAAACAGTCGTCCATATTAGATGTAAGAACATATAGAGGAGCTTGTGCGGACTCGGATCATTTTATGGTGACAGCGACAGTAAAATTGAAAATAAAAGGAAGAATGAATATTAAGAGGAGGGAAAATAAATGGAATATAGAGGAATTAAATAGCGAGAGAACGAGGGAAAAGTACAAACACGAAATAGAGAGACAGTTAAGGGAGAGCAGTGATGGGAATGATTTAGAAACAAGATGGAATACTATTAAGGAATGTATCAATAAAGCAGCAGAAAAGTGTGTTGGAAAAAAGGGAAAGAAAAAACGCAATGAATGGTATAATGAATCGTGTCAGAAAAAGTTAGTAGCAAAGGTGGAAATGAGAAACAAATGGATAAGATCGAGAAGAAATGAGGACAGAGAAGAATATGAAAACACGAGAAAAGATTGTAAAAAAACAATGCGAAAATGTAAGAGGGAATGGATAGAAAACGAGATGAAAAGTATAGAGGAAGAAAATAAGAAAACAAATACTAAAAGGTATTATCAAAAATCAACATAACAAACCATATAAACATAGAATGAGTGGCATAAGGGATAGTGGAGGCAGGGTAGTCGAAGGGGAGGAGCAATATAAAGAAGTATGGGTAGAGCATTTCAAAGGCCCGCTTACAGATAGCCAATATAATGAAGAACCATTTGAGGAGGAGGATGATGAAATTGTAGTGCAAGAGCCAACACTGAAAGAAGTGAAAGAAATTATAAAAGCTAGTAGAAATGGAAAAGCACCAGGAAAAGATGGTATAAATAACGAATTATTCAAATGCGGGGGAGAGGGTCTGCAAGAATACATATACGAATTGATACGGAAAGTATGGAATGAAGAAACGATGCCAAAAGAATGGGAATCGGGGCAAATAGTGACATTACACAAGAAAGGAGACCAACGAAGTTGCAAAAACTATAGAGGAATCACGCTTTTAAGCACAACATATAAAATCCTATCATCAATAATACAGAGAAGATTAGCAAGTACAATGGAAAACTTTACGGGGCAATATCAATATGGTTTCAGAAGCGGAAAGTCCACTACGGATGCGGTGCATAACATAAAACAAATACTGGAAAAGGCATACCAATACAATATGGAATTGGAATTCTTGTTTATAGACTTTCAGCAAGCATTTGACAGTATTAGAAGGAGAGAGCTTATCTCGGCAATGAGAGAACTCAATGTGCCAGCGAAACTAAGAAGACTAATAGTAATGACATTAAAAACAACAAAGGTTAGTGTGAAAACATCGAAAGGAGAAACGAACGAATTCGAAACAAATAAGGGTGTTAGGCAGGGTGACTCACTATCTGCGACGTTATTCAATTTAGTATTGGAACATGTGACAAAAAATATAAACAAAGGCACATTGAGAACAAGAGGAAGCCAAATAGTAGCATATGCGGATGACGTAGTGGTCATAACGAAAAGAAGAAAGATAATGGTTAAAATACTGCAAGAAATAATTAAAGAAGGGGAGAAACTGGGTCTGAAAATCAATGAAACAAAAACGAAATTGATGAGAGTTGGAAAAAGGGCAAAGAAAACAAAAAATTTAAAGTAGAAAACCTTACATTTGAAGAGGTTGATAAATTGAAATACCTGGGTATTATGGTATCAAATGATGGAAGTAGAGAAGCCGAAATAAAAGAAAAAATTATGGCAACAAACAGAGCCTTTTAGGCCAACAGGAAATTGTTAAAAACGTAAATCTTTCTAAAAAAATAAAATAAAAATATACAACACAATAATAAGGCCGGTGCTTATGTATTTCAGCGGAAACGATGACAATGACTAAGAGAGATGAAGAAAATCTAAGAATACTCGAGCGGAAAATATTAAGAACCATAATGGGGCCAATTAAACTAACAGATAATGAATTCAGAATAAGAACGAATGAAGAACTACAAGAAGAAATTGGGGGAGAATATGTAGTAAAAAAATAAAGCGGCAAAGAATAAAATGGTTGGGGCATGTATGGAGGGCAGGGGACGAATCCATAATCAGGATGTTGCTGGAATGGAAGCCGAGGGGCAAGATTAGAAGAGGAAGACCGAGGTCCAGATGGCTGGAAGAGGTGTTGGAGGATCTAAGGGGAGCAGGCGTTAATAACTGGCAGAAAAAACGACGGATAGAAGAATCTGGAAAGAAATAAGCCAGAAGATATGAAAACATAGGATGGGGACCGATCCACCCCGGAAATTATGGATTTAGAAAGCTTTTAAAGCGGTGAAGCCCCGATGGGGTGTTTTAACCACTGTATATATATCCTTCTTATGAAATATAAATGTCACTTTTTTAATTTTTTACTTAATTTCTGAACATCGGTTCTGAAATTAATGGTTTTAATAATGTGTGTAATTAAACTTTTTATATATTGAAACGATCGTATATTAGTCTTTTTCATAATTGTTTTCGTGTTTTTTATTAATTATAGTTTCAAAATCAAAGCAATGACCTAAATCTCCGTAATGTTATGTTACAGCGGTCATTACACCAAAATCATTATTTGAAGAATACTTAGGCTTATTCAATCATTTCTTTAAACATTGTTTTGTCTGACCGATGTAACATCCATCACAGTCTTTACAGTTTATTTTATAACTACATTGCTTTAACTTTGTCTACTTATTTTAGATTTACTGTTAGTAAAAATTTGAATTAGAAAAAAACAATTTGTTACTACAAATTGGAATGAAAGTTTATTAAATCCTTGTTTTATTTGTTCCCTTAAACTTCTTTTATAAGAAATAGCATTATAACTTTTAGTATACTAGATAGTTGTATAAACCTAAAGTAAAATTTCTGGTATCACGTCCAAAATGTAGTGCAATAAAGGAATATTGTTTTCTAATAATTTTAGTCTATTAAAAGGATAAAATTAGTAATAGTTAGTGAAATGTCCATAACGGACGTATTAATGATACCCCATGATTGGGTGATTATAATTCAGAGGCTTAAACTGTTAGTAAATCTATCTACAGTCTCGAGCGGTCGGTTCAGGCACCAACCTGCGGCAATTAGTATTACAATTCGTTATAAAAACGTTACTTGCAGTGCAACAACGAGAAATACTTAAATCACAACTGATATAGAGAGTTTTTCAATAAGGGTGATCAAACTTTAAACCACTAATTTGTGTAAAATAGATATTTTTTGCTTTTATTGGAAAGGTTTGCTATTAACGCTGGAAGACTAATTCATACAACGCGCAAGGGCTACGCGATGGCAAATCACCGAGTATGCAGAATTTATTGGTGTGACCAGTCATACACATTTCAACAGGATAATGCTAACATCTACGCAGTATGAACCTGGTTTTCGTAAGAACATATGCCCCCCTCGGTCGGTCATCGTATCCTCAAGAGAATGAAAAATATTTAACAGCTATTAAAATTACCAACAATACAATAATTAAAGAACTGTGTAGGCACTAAAACGCAGTTACGCTTGCGATGATCATCGAGCATTCAGTTCTACTATTTGATGCTATATAATGGTTTTGAATTGATAAGATCCATTTTAAGACGTATCCGCTCGCATTTATAAAGAGTAAGTTTATTCTAGTTCAAGACCTTTGTGAATTGGATTATGGTTGCTCATTAAATGGGCACTACTACTTGGTATTATATGTATATACTACCGGCCATAAGTATTTAGCCACATACGTCTTTTCTTAGAATCCTAAAATAAAATCGCAGAGCGTTTTCTTTAACTCCTATCCAATTCTTCCCATAATAATTCAATTTGATTCAAGTCGGGTGATTGGGGAGGTCATTCCATTACTGTGAGGATGCCCTCCTCTTCTTTTTGTTGTAAATAATCCTGGCATATTCTAGCTTTATGCTTCGGATCATTATCCTGCTGAAATGTGAAATTTTATCCGAATAAGCGCAATCCTGATGACACCACATTATTTTCTAAAATAGCCTTATACCGCTCCTTTCCAAGAATGCCGTCTATTTTTACTAGGTCTCCGAGAGTAGCACCTGCAAAGCATCCCCAAATCATCACCGAACCTCCTCCGTGTTTGACGGTCGGCACAATGCATTGATTAGACACCCTTTCTCCCAGCGATGTCCGAACAAAAACACGTCTGCGTGAGCCATAAATTTCGAACTTGGACTCGTCACTCCACAGCACTTATTCCAATCTTCAATGGTCCAATTCTGGTGTGCTAGTGCCCACTGATAGCGCTTCTGCTTGTTTTGTTTTCGTACTAAGGGTATTTTTCCGCTATTCGTCCGTAGAGTCCAGCTTTGTGTAAGCGCCGTTTCACTGTAGTCACACTATTCGGTTTCGTGCGTGCCTTGTTCACTTCCGCTGCTATTTCCGATGCTGTGTTTCGTCGATTTCGTTTACTTATTCTTACGATTCGACGATCCTCTGCTGGCATCGTTATTCTTGGTCGTCCACTCCTCTTTTTGTTTATTAAACTGCCGCTACTGGCAAATTTGCTGACATTGTAGTCCACTGTTTGCCTACTAATATTCAATTCGCGTGCAATTTCGCGGTTGCTTTTTCCAGTTTTGTGATAGGCAACTATTAAAGCACCCACTTCTACCGGCAACTCTTTTGTTTTCGGCACTTTACACGAATAACACTAAAAAGAGAATGCACAAATCACAACTCGATTTTATGTGTTTTCACAACAACAGTAAATTTTCAACTAATGTAAATTACACTAATATGGTATAAGGAACCCTCTATTACAAAATATAATTGAAAACGAAATTATATTGCACCAAAATTCCAAGAAAAAGCCCATTGACTGTTACCGCTCAGGTGTACCGAAACCCATTTCATATTTCCATGAATTCGCTAATGTTACCAGGATTCTTCGTATCTAGTGTCATTATTTGCATTGGATAATTTATATGGAAGAATTAAGAAAAAACATATGTGACTAAATACTTATGGCAGCTAGTGTATATATGTATGTCCCACGGTTATAGAACACAGCTTTTTTCTTACAAGTTCTCCTTTAGCCACTTGTACAAATTATGTAATCTGGTGACGACATTATCTCTATTAAAGCTTAACATAGTTGGATAATAACTCGAGTTTTGATTTTCATTTTTCCTATTTTATAGTGAGTGAGTGCTTAATTGCCAGATCATCTAAAATAGGGAGTACTGTGACTACGAATCCCGTTTCTTCCCAAGAGCTACAATATCGGTGCCATAGGAGACACGATAATTAGTGCAACTCTAAATGCGTTTGATACGGCCTACATACCGTGATGATTTACACAGCAGATTACTCTATAATCATTCTACGATATTTAATTGATTGTTAAATATAGGAATACGGAAATAGGATAACACAGTATTTTTGACTACTAATTAAAGGCTTTTGGTTCATGATAAAAATGACAAATTCTTGGCAATACCGGTGATCAAATTTCATATGGACATGTATGCGTATGCATTTATGTTTGCATTACGTGATTATTTATTCAAATGCATACACGGCTTTATTTGTGAATTGGATGGGACCGGCTAGTTCTATATACCGCCGCATTTGTTGAAATAAATTGCGTGTAGGATAAATACACCACCAAACCGGTAAAATATGCACCGAAATTATATTCATCGTTTACATTAATACCTCAAAAGAGAGAATGCTTTCCCAGGCCTACCAACGATATAACAAATAGATGTGCGTCATAGTATATCCCACGATAACGTTGCATACCATTTTGCTGTTTTTTTCTTGATAAAGTAAATTTCTTTTATTGAATCAAAACAGTACAAACGGCTTACCTGAAACAGGTTAACCTAAAAAATAATGCCAACTTTTTCATAAACTAAGGTTAGGTGTTTTGCATAGATAACATTAAAAGGCAATATTTCCCGAGAAATTGCTGTCTTTCCGAATTAATATTCATTGTGCAAAATCCGCTGATTATTTTCCCAAACTTTATTTCCCAGTCGACATTATGCAAATGTAATTAACATTTCGCAGGTGAATTAAAATTAATATGAATCGCGCAACAAAAGAATCCTAAAAGCGGGTTTGGAAGAAAGTATCCGAGAATAGAAACTAAGCAAGCGCAACGGCAGAGCTCGCAAAATGTTCTTGAACTGACCACGGTGTCTATCCGCATCCCACAACATTTGATCGATATTTTGAAGCGAGCTACAAAATATTGTGGCAAACCGGGAACCGTGACCCTAAAAGGACTCACTCAACGGTAAATCTGTCTGTTTGTTTAGGCCTTACTAACAAAGTCGACAGACGGCGACGACTCTCTAAATCAAATTACATAAATTGCAGCCGCAATAAATTAAACTACAGGGAGTTGATCAGTTGCGCTAATTGCTGCTGTTCCGTCGTTTTCATATCCTGAACGGTTGCGTATCTGACCCGAAGTTATTAGCTTTACAATGCTAAGAACATGTGCGCCTCAAATAGAGTTACTCCTCTAAGTAAGTAAGATTAAATGATGGATGGCGGTTATTAAATTGGAGTATTGTTTCATATATGAAATGAAAAATGTAATTCTATGTAACAGTCAGTAGTTTTCTTAATTCTAATTGTCTCACAAAGTTAACATAATACAAGCGCCATAAATTTTATGAGTGGAAAATTCTACATGATAAATCCACAAATTAGATAAACGGACACATTTAAGCTAAACATTTACGATGTACCTACAGCACATCCTTCAAGGAAAGATAGTAAATAGTAATTTGCAGTACTGTGTACTAAATCTATTAAAATGTGGGAAAACTTGCGATTCGTGCTAAATTACAACATAGTGCACTAATATCTGTTCATCGATAAGTGAGGATGCCAGTTGCCAAGGGAAATCAGAGTAAAGTAAAAGCTATCGCAGATTACCTGTCTGGCTGGAAGGCTTGGAAAAGAATTTTCAGAAGCCAAACCGGTGAGTAAATTCACATCAGATATATGCTCACCAATCAAACAGACTTCGAAATAACTTACATTCACTATTTGATAAGCGCTAACGCGGTCAACATTTAATCACCCGCTTTGATGCGAAATTTGATATTAAATAATTCATGAAGGAAATGCGATTGGATTTCGTATCAATTCATCTCACTCCGCGCATCTCTTCGTTTACTTTCGTCTCTCACTGCCCTATTATATGCCGAGTTAGTACTGCAAAGTTATGTTTTTCTAGCAGTGTATTCCAGTACCGTATGTACCGTTAAAAGGGTTTGCGAAGTTCTCAAACTACAATACCACATATGTTTGGAATTGTACTCGGGTTAAACAATAAAATACGTGTGGATTTACTGAGAAGTAGCGCAAACTTAAAATGCGATAAATCCGCTGAATCAGAGAATTTGTTTTTGGTTCTAAAAGTGAAGCCTGTATCCAAATAGATTAACTCAAAAAACCGAAAACAATCCAATGGACGACGATGAAGATATAAACATAAGCTTAAAATACTTAAGAGCATAATATCCGCGATAAACGTGATGCTGGGGAAATGTAGAGTTATAAAAATCAAAATAGAACTACACACAAAACACCTCGGTTCAATGAGAACATAAAGATAAATGCAAAGAGCAAACGGAGGTCTATCTGAATTACTAATAAACAGGAACTGTCGAAGCATACCAACAATACAAACTAATTCGGAATGAAATTAACATGCTGGTAAGAAAGACAAAAGTGGAATACTGGGAACAGCTTTCAATCAGATTAGAGGGTGACTTTAGCAGTATACAGAAACAAATATGGTACGACAACAATGCAAGGAAATATCGGAATGTATCGAAACAAATGAAATACCCGAAGACGTATGAGACAAATATCTAACAGAACAGCCATTGAACTGCTGGAGAACTAGTGGCACAATCTTAAAGTTCAAGAAAGGTGATAGAAAAGATTCCAGTAACTATAGGAGCATTAACCTCCTAAATATTGTACTAAAACTTACCATTAAAGTCATCATTAATAAAATCAACTCTATTACATTGTTGGCTGAAGACCAACAATGATTTTGATCAGGAAGATCAGGTGTTGACGCAGTTTTATCTTAGGCCAAGTCGTAAAAAAATCCTTCGAATATAATAGACCCGCTTAGATTTGCGTTGTAGATTTGGGATAGATGTTTGACCCCATTAGGCTTGTAGATGTAATTCATCTACTATATAAAAAGGGCAAACCATACAAAATATTTAACACAACACGCAGTGCATGCTAGAGACAACGGCAAACTAACGAATTCCATCCCAGTTAACAACGGTAAACGTTAGAGCGACTCATTAACTCCGTCACTATTCAACATCGTAATGAATGAAATTATAAAACAGGTTCGCTGGAGTAAAAGCTTCAGGATGAGCAACAAGGAACTTAAGATACTAGATTACGCTGTAGATGCGATCTTAGGAGGCTAACACATATCCTCGACATAACAGGGAAGAAGTACAATATGGATATTATATGAATATTTGCATAACCTTAAAGGAACTGCTTAGATGTAAACTTGAAGTTGATGGAAAAGTAATTCAGCAAAAAATTGAATTTTGGATACCTTGGTGTAAATACCTACATATAACATGCTTCGGCAAAATTGAAGATGAAGTGCAATATTAGGTTATTAAAGTCAGTAGAACTGTTAGGGTCATTATAACATACACAGCAGAGACTAGGCGAAGTGCATCAAAAACTAGAAGCCTACTGGAAACAACCGAGATAAAAATATTAAGACGAATTTCCGGGAAAACATTGTTAGACAGAGAAAGAAGCGGTGATATTAGAAGATTCTGCAGGATGTAAGGCGTTAATGAATAGGCATTCAAGCAAAAATGTGAATGTAATGACTACATAAATAAAATAGCCTATTATCAATATTTGGAATTTCGTTGTAGGTGTGGAAACTCAGAAAATAAGTAAAATCTTGGGGAAAGTAAAAAATCGAGTGTGAAAAGCACGAATGACGCTGCTTTTAAGAAAAATTGATAGACCTCGTAATATTTTCGTAAGAAGAATGACAAAAGCTACACATTTATCATTTTATTCCGAAGGGATTTAATTGAGAGGAAAGGAAAACTCACTTCTCCAAGTAACGTGTTGAATTGCAAAGTGCTACGCAAAATACTGGATTTATGCTACGCAAGCAATATCTGCCTTTATGTAATAGACATCAAACAGAATGATGGTCAGAGTGTCTATTGGAAAATTTGTGAAATATTTCTATTAGTTGTCTGATGAATATGTTACATTTGCATAATATAATGGATCAACCAACGAAGATACAAAAGCAGAGATGGAACAAAAAATGTTAAAAATAGCAAAACTTGGTCTCCAGAATAAAGTTCAAAATGCTACGGAAACAAATCTCAAGAACTTGTCATTCCGGAAGCAAAATGTACATTTGGCAATTCTTGGAAAGGGCTGATGAAAGTAGCTTGGTAAACCTTGATAGTAGCCATTTGAATTAATAATTAAATGCATTCCGTGACCTATTTAAGTATTTCTCTTTCGTGTTGCTTGTACCACTTTCTAGGTTAAATAACACACAAATTGCTTATATTTTAAAGTATTTACGCTGCAAATGAAATTTGTCTTTTATTTGACCGAGAGAATGGTGGAAAGGTAACCTAAAAGACAATATTTGAATTAGATAATTTTTAGCATTTACACCCTTTCGAATAGATTAATCGGAAGGAGTATAGGCAGAGCAAGTTTGCGATGAAAGAACTGGAAGTTGCAAATGATTCAACTAAACGAGGTATGAGTTTTATATCATACCGGAGTTTAACAAGAAAGCTACAGACGATGAGGTTCAAAAGCAATTTTTAATACAAATGAAGAAAAAGAAGAAATGTATTTAGTTAGCTTCTCTAGGTATTCATTTCGAGGCTATTCAGAATTATCACCATCAATACCATCAGTTTATCAGAGAAGTCCTGAAAAGTCCCTTTAACACCTAATGTGATTTTAGTAAAGACGTAATTTTTGAATACCTTATATTTTCAAATAGATCATTACTAGTAGATATTAGATTTTGTTTGGTATAGCAGTAAATAACCGGGTAAAACTGATTTTATGGCATAATAGAGAATTCAGTAAAGAATTTCTTTAAAAAATTATATATTTGTATTTACATTTATATTTGCATTACATTTATAAGTGCAAGCGGGACGTGTTAGTACCTTCTAATTATTATTAAATATCGTAGGGATACATTTTAGACATAACGGAACAAACTTCTGTCTACACTTTAATGTTACATAAAATAGTGAATGAAAGCTAATTTATAGCAGTATCGCCTTAGGAATACTTGAAGCAAAATCATCAAAACCTACAGGTACTTTTAATTCCAGCAGTTCGTTTGTTTCCAATCGCACTATATTTGTTTCTAACTTCTACGCTATTGCGATATTAATTGTGAAGAAATAAATTTACAGTTTCAAATCAAATTACTACATTACAGGAACTTGGAACAAAAAAAGTTAGGGTTTTCCTTCCTGCGGTTGTGTACTAATTATAAGTAAACGTCCCAAAAACCATACATTGCTTCAACATTATTGACGGAATCAATGTTCATTATAGAGCGTCGATAAAACGCCACTAGAGCACGGCATTTAATCTGTCTTCGGACGCCTCACCTTTTCCAACCAGCCTTTTACGGAGTACAAATTGCTAAAACATAGGCGCAACGGGTTCGTAAAATGAGAAGCGCGACCCTACGTCCGAACAAGCACTCCGTGCGAAGTGGGTCAAAAGGTGAAATGGTTCTCTCCTCCAATATTTAATATTCCTGAATTCCTGAAGTATCCGTCAATCAGACTTTATCTATTTAATAAAATATCAACATTGAAGAGCAAAACCATGTCGCGTTTATAAACTCGTGCGAAATACAAACTTGGAATAAACCGATTGACAAATCTAATGCGATGCGAATGTATGTAACTTTATACAAAAAAAAAAATAAATCATTCGGGATAAAACTGGCCGTTCCATGAAACTGCTCTATGCAGCTGCTTTGCTTTATTTTCATTCCAAAGGCAAGCAAAATCATGCTAATAAAAATTGTATTTGCACAGGCTTCTGTACATCGGCTGTCATGTTAGTGAAACGACAGCTTGATATTACTTCACTTTGGTAAAATCGTATTAAAGTCCCTACAGAAACATTTTACCGGTGTTTTCCAGATAATTCTAACAACATACACTGAGTCAAATAAATCTCCATACACCCAACAATTTTTCAATTTCAATTTATGCTTTTAATTTAGTTACGTCAATTTATATATATATATAAAAGAGATATAAATTCAAACACAAAAAAGTTTACAAACATTCTGAATAAAATACCGTGATTTACTAAATATAATTCAGGAGTTTACCTATTTCACTCAAAAGGAACTATAATATCTGGAAAATGCTATTCAGTTTAAATATTGCCAATAGAGCGTGAGAAAAGGGGTGCAGTCATTAAAAAAAGAGCTAAAACCGTTGGAAAAATCACATGCCATAGTGCAATATATAGTAAATAGATACAAGGGGTCACAAACGTGTGACAATAGACCACATTCGGTTAGATCCAGAATAGTAAAAATGAGCTATTTAAAAAACTATTGGTGGAAATCCAAAACCAGTGCACCTATTCTGACAAAAATGTTAGAAGACGAATACTTTATACATTTATACAACTATAAACTGCTGTATGGAACCTTTTTGTGTTTGAATTTATATCTCTTTATATATATATAGAATATTAAACGTACATATATTTTTTGAAGAAGTTACCTACCTAGCAACGAAATATACAGGTTCAATGAACAAATGAGGCTTTATTAACTTACAGACCGATCACTCCGACAGAGTTTTCACTCAACCTTTTCTTATATATATATATATATATATATATATATCACTTGTAATTAGTAGAATAAAAAGTTACTTTTGTGCAAATCATGAGCGTATGGACTTCCTAAGTATTGTTTATATTTCTTTCTCAAAAAATTGAAAACCTTCTTGAGCGTATGGAGACGTATTTGATCCAGTGTATGTATGTATGTATGTACGCACATATATTCTCTAAATACGTTCCAATATGTATTCACTGTTTTGAGAATATGACAGTAATACGGAATTACGTCACATTAGTTCAAATCAATTCAGAAAGTCAGAATGAAGAAAAATGAATTGTATTGCACCAGAACACCTCACATTTTCAGAAGAAAATGAGAACCATTAAAAATAAGAAAATTACAAAACTTTACACTCTTTGTGAGAAGGTGTGTAAGTAGCGCTGAGTATGATAATCTGCATGTATGATTGATAATAATTGCACAGGACCGGTGATGTTACAAGTTACCTAAGTTAGCTAATTTATTTATGTATATCATAATTTGTGTTTCGTGAGAGGAATCTCACATTTAGAATTATATTGTACAAGAACTTATTGAAATATCATTGCTATCAGTATTAATCGATACAATTAGACTAATTGCTTTTAATTATTGACTATAACAAAGAATCTAAATTGCAACTGAACAATAAAGTTTGCGATTTCTTGCGTTAGATCTTATTTTGTTTGGTAATTGTAAACTATTTCCAGTTTCTTTGAAAAATTGATACAGGGGTTATTTGCAGTTGAAGTTTAAAACCGATGGTTTCTCGTGTAAAGCGTTCGTGACAAATGAAACACGAATACTCGTAACAAGTTCTTGGGGCTTTCGCTCCCCTAGCACAGAAAGGTCGCTTTAATATCCTCGGCCACTACAATAACAATCATTAAAGTAATTGATGTTGACACAAGTTTCATCCCTGCTACTGTTCCTCGAACCGCTATCAAACCAACATTGGCAAGTGTTCAGAATCCACGAAGTGTTTTTTCCACAACCAACGTACATATATACTGCCAGCGACTACCGCACGTGCAAATAGAAAATCCCATTTGCTAATTGAACCGTCGTTTCAATGTTTAATCTCTTGTTCGGCGTTGCAGTGGTCAGTTTCTATGCATTTTTGTCTGCGCTCTATTATTTGATTAAAGGTATCGAAGATAATTAAACAACTTTGGTCAATTATAATAATAACTATAAACATCATACCGACGATAAAAGCGCCAGACCATGAGATGCAAAAAATACTGTGGATAGTGCAATACAGCCGAATATGTCAATGACAAACGATACATGGACTACGGTAAAAGAAAACAAAGTAAAATAAAATTTAATTCTATTTATGGAACAATCGAAAATACTTCTATTAAAGAAATAACATATTATGCGCACTTCCATGTATGTAAGCTAGAACCTACTGTTACAACGGAAGAAGTAATTAAATATCTTAATGACAAGAACATACACGAAGTTAAATATTCTAAAATAATATCGAAGCGCCCAGACGAGTACTTGTCTTTTAAAATATCCGTACCTTCGAACTATAGGGACAAGATAGGGAATCCTGAAATATGGCCCCTCAACGTTTGTGTCAATCCTTTTTAGTTCGTCTGGCGAAGAAAGAAGTAGCAAAATAAAATATATAAAAATTATACATCAAAATATACAATGTTTAAGCAATAAAATAAATTTACTAGAGGTGACTTTACAATCAATTCGAGCAGATATTGTGGTATTCTCTGAACATTGGCAATGTGAACAGCAGTTACTTCCATTAGCTGTGGGAGGCTACAAATTAGGATCTTACTTCTGTTGGGATCCACACCTTCACGGCGGTGTGGCGATTTATGCCAAGGAGAACATAGCATTGCAGGCAAGGAATGACATCACCACCTATAGCATCGCTCAGGAAGTGGAGTGTTGTGCGGTTGAGTTATTTAACTGTATGGTAATAATTTTAGCAGTGTACAGACCCCCTTCTTCCAATTTTGGCTTATTTATTAATGTAATTACCACTATTCTAGAAAAACTGAGTGTCGAAGATAAGATTATTATTATTGGCGGAGATTTTAATATCCACTTTGACACTAGCAACACCTACAATTCTGAATTTTGTGACTTACTTGCTTCTCACAATTTTCATGTAACAATCAAACTCCCAACTAGAATATGCGAATCGAAAAAATCCTGTATAGAAAACTTTATTGTTGATATACCTCACAATATATATGAATCTGTATGCATCGATTCAGATGTATCGGATCATTTGACTCAGATTATTAATTTTCAATTAAAGCAATTATCTCATACTCGAAAAAGCTATACAACGAAACGTAACATAAATTCTGAAAATCTTAATCAGCTCACGCAGCATTTAGGTAAGGAGGACTGGCATTTAGTATATGACACAATATTAGTTGAAGATTCCTTTGACAATTTTTACGAAACATTTATGCATTATGTCAACTTATATTTTCCATATAAAAAGCATTACATCAATACAAATAACTGCAAATGGATTTCACCTGCAATTTTCGAACTCAGAGAAAATTATTATTCTTAAAAGATATGTCTACAAGATACCCCTATTTCAGAAACGAATACATTCCCTTCCAAGATTATTATGAACATTTTCTTAGGGACACTAAATTTTTACATAATCAAGCATTTATAGCAGACCCCAGCAACAAAATGAAAGCAATGTGGCAACTGATACATAAATCTACAGGTTGCACTAAGCGTAAGAACAAAATATTACCCGCCAATTTTTCCAGCAATTTGGAGTTATGTACTGCCTTTAACCAATATTTCTCCACAGTAGCTTCTAATATCGTAGCTGATGAGCTCCTTAATGATAGTTCGTTATCTATTAGCGATAATTATTGCTGTACCCATAACAAATCATTTTTGTTTCACCAGTGCATAACGTAGAAATTCTTGAATGTATCAAAGACATGGCATCCTCTACAACGCCTGATGAAAATAACTTGTCTTCTTGTATAGTAAAATATTGCGTTGAGCATATTGTAAAACCTCTATGCTATGTTATTAATTTATCTTTTCAGTATGGAATAATTCCATCTAAACTAAAGATGTCTACGATTCATCCAGTGTATAAGAACGGGGACGCAAATCTGCTTAACAATTACAGGCCTATTAGTATTCTACCCACGTTCTCTAAAATATTTGAAGGAATGATGAATAAAAGGTTAATGCACTTTTAACTACTGAAAAGATTTTGGTAGATACTCAGCATGGTTTTGTCTCGGGCAAAAATACTGATACCGCAATCTTCAATTTTTTATCGCATGTTTATGGGGCCTTAGACCGTCGCAAATTTGTTCTTGGCTTATTTGTTGATCTGAGTAAGGCTTTTGACTGTGTGAATTATACCCACCTTTTGTATAAGTTGGAGAAAATGGGTGTTCGTGGGGTAACTCTACAGTGGTTTGAAACTTATCTACATAATAGACTGCAAAGAGTTCGCTGTGAAAGCGATTATTCTAATTTGACTCACATAAACATTGGGGTTCCTCAAGGTTCAGTCCTTGGACCAACACTATTTCTAGCTATTCTTCTTCTAGATTTACCGGGGGCTATTGAACATACCAACTGCCATCTTGTAAATTATGCAGATGACATTAACTTGGTTGTGGAGCATGATTCCTTAAATAATCTTTATCTGACTACTCAATTGATTTATGAAAAATTAACTACCTGGTTTTCGAATAATGGGCTTGCTATCAATGACAGTAAAACTTATTTTCGAACCCGAGAACTACTTTCTCAAATCTGTCCATGACTTCCAGTATGTTACCGCAGACTGACGAGGTCACTATGCTGGGATTGTTAGTCGACAAAAACCTTAAATGGGAAAGTCATCTTCTACCAAATATAAGGGGTAGAAGATAACAATGAGAATCGTATTCTACCGCTAAGATTCGAAATAATCATGTGTGAATTTGGTTTATCTAACTTTCTTTTATCTTATATGTTTCCAAAAGTTCATCCATTTTCAGATCATTCATCAACAGTAGTTGGACTGTTATAGATAATATGAAAATGGGAAGGAAACAAATCTCAGCTGAGACCAAGATAGTTCCTTCTTCTTCAATCTATTCATCCATAAAACCGTAATTCGTCAAGGGATATCCTATCGAAATTGTGAAGATTTGTGTTGAAAAGGGAACAATTTCATGATTTAGCAATTTATTGGTTTTGTTCTACCTTATTCTGACAGTACACCACGAGGTTCGATTTATATATATTAAATTGATCTATGCAAGTTGACAATACGAACAATCTGTGCACTTAGTTTCATGCCTTATGCTTTCAGAGAAAATTTTAATTTTCATATTCCTAAACCACAGAAAATCGTTTCTCTTTGCCAAAGCGAAGCGACTAATAAATGACCGCTTTTACTATTTTAGTCTTTCCATCTGCCCGTCTAAACCCGACCTGCTTCCGAACGAAATTAACGAAAACGAATGTAGTCGTTACACGTACTTAACGCGCTCTGTTTCAGCGACTACCCGGAGAACACCAAATGCTCCGGTAATTCCACAATAATTGCCGCACAGAATCGTCACGCCGTAAAAAAACGAAACTAAATGCAAAGTTTCGTACCCGAAGTAAACTATTACAATGTATTAGTAACCGTTGTTATTTCGGAGTTGCTAAACGACGCCCCGTTTTTGTTGGGCTTCGTAATAGCTCAAGTCCAAAACGCTTCAGGTAGAGCTGTAGCTTGTTCCGTATAAAAAAATAAGGGAACCCATGAATGAGGGATTTTGCTCTAAATTTGAAACTCTGCGTAGAACGAAAGACAATTTTCATTGCATAAACAATACATTGAATTGAATGCTAAGCACTTACCAAACAATAGAAAGCCGTAGTTGCAAATTTAGTCGGGTCGCTAACGCGAATTTCTAATTTTATGTGAATTTAACACGCGAAAACACTTCGGTTGGAATAATTATGATACCAATTATATCATATTTTATCGCATAAGCAATAACTGTCTTTTATATAAAGTAAAGTCGGTAAGTAGAGCTACATGATTTTGTTCAGTAGAATTATAGATATACAGGTGAGTATAACATTAAGAAATTATTATCATCTGTTAACGACTAGCATGATCATACGGCAAGAATTCTTCTTCTTCATTTTGTGTCCTTTTACACCAAGCTTATTGTGGAGTTGGTACACCGAATCGTCGTAACGATTTTCACTTATACTAAAACCGAATTGGTGAACT
This sequence comes from Chrysina gloriosa, assembly GCA_038088585.1. Classification (NCBI taxonomy): domain Eukaryota; kingdom Metazoa; phylum Arthropoda; class Insecta; order Coleoptera; family Scarabaeidae; genus Chrysina; species Chrysina gloriosa. Next base: position 41,833,815 of record CM076087.1, read on the forward strand.
ATGGTTAAATTTGATAATGATTGAATGACTACATTTGTTCATTTCCACTCTAGTCGAAAATGAAAAAAATGATAGAACAGTTGGTAACTACATATGTATATCAAAATCATGTTTCATTTTTGTTGTTTCTGATAAACATTGTCCAGATATCATAGGACATGGTCTGAAATTCTTATGGAATTTGCAAAGTATTGTATTTAAGGATAAGACCAGGTTTTATTTCAATGTCACAGTAAGTAGATAAAGTCGCCGTATTTGACAATCTGTGCTGGATACATGAAAAAGCATATGTATGTATGTAGCATTTTTGGTAGGCGGATAATGAGGCCTGCATCTAAACGACCGAAGTCTAACAAGGAGAAGGCAAGGTAATCGGATTTTTGTAATTTTTGATATTTATGGTACGTGTAGTTTGGACCATAAATACAAATATTCTGGAGTAGTTCGACGCAACATTCATAAATTACCGAGATAATCGATGTTGAAGTTTCACCCACCATTTAAATCAACTGGACTCGTGGCCTAGTCGATAGCGATACTCACAAGATCGCTGGTTCGTGTCTCGTCACGGGACATTTCTTTTTCTTCCATTCAGAACGCATCATATGTTTTTTTCATTCTTCTTCTCATATCAAAAATTATGAACAAACGAAATATATGAACTATATGCAATATTTCTTCAAAAAAAAAAAAAAAAAAAAACCAACGGACTCAGGTAGGAAATGAAAATTTCTATTATTTTATATCTAGTATGTGACATTTTACGCAGTGTGGCACGAGCCAGAATGGTAGTTATCATAGGCACATGAAAAGCAACATTTCTTTATTATTACCTTCTTGTTAAGTTAATTCAAAATGAATATTGTTTATCAAACGATTGTGCATTTTAATGATGTACTTGAAGAATGTTCCTGCACATAGTTCATACATTACGCTTGTTCATAATTTTTGATATGAGAAGAAGAATGAAAAACATTTGGTGCGTTTTGAATGGAGAAAAAGAAATGTCCCGTGAGGAGACCCGAACCAGCTATCTCGTGAGTATCGCACCAAAACGCTATCGACTAGGCCACGAGTCCAGTTGACAATCGTATTATATCTAGTGGATTTAAATGGTGGGTGAAACTTCAATATTGATTATCTCGGTAATTTATGAACGCTCCGTCGAACTACTCCAAAATATTCTTATTTAAGGTCCAAACTACACGTACCATAAATATCAAAAATTACAAAAATCCGATGACCTTGTCCTCTCCTTGTAAATCATGGGCATAATTTAAATGTTTTAAGAAGTGGAATTGTGTCAACTATTGCAGCTTTGTCTCTAAACACCGTTGATTCGTCAGCTGTTGATTCTATGTTCTAAAAATGCTTATCTTTGGTAAACAACAGATGCCAACTGTTAAAATTATGGGCACCTTTCTTTGTTATACAGACGCAAACTAGAGATTATATTTTCTGTAGAATGCATATAAATAAAATATATTCTGTTGAAGAGATGTGTTGTTTTCTTATTGACTTATAGTAGAAGAGCTATCCCTAAGATAGGTACATATTTGTCGTTTAGGTCACGAAATATATGTATATATTTTATTCTGTTCTAACTATATCAAGCATCGTAGAATTTATGTTACTATCTGGAATTATCTAGGTGAAATGCTTGTAGCAAATATCTCTGTTCTTCCAAGTTACCACCAGATATTTTACGGACAGATGTTTAATGAAACATTTTTGCCAAAACTAGGACATTGCATAAGTTTAGCAAAAGAAGGCGCCAATATTTTGACAATTGGTTAGATTTTGTAGGAGGTTTCCAAGTACAAATTGTCTCCTACAACCTACGTTCAAATCATCATCATACTGAAAGAGGTTTTCATTTAGCTTTCCTACGCATATCTTCAGCTATATATAATATAATATATACTACATGACATGGAAATTGCTACACCTAGAAGGGTTTTAAATTTTTTGACTAAACTTAGCCGAAACGTTTATCTATTAATAATAGCAATTAATCTATCCAACTGATACATATCGATACGGCCTAATGCACGGCTAAATATATGCTATCTTTTGGTCCATGTAATGGATGCGCAACAAAACAAAATGATCTCTTGCGTACGTTGATCAGTCTTTCTTTCTCAATTGAGGGTCTGTAATTAGTACTATGATACTACAGTATGAGGGTTTAGGTTACTCCAGAAAACCTACATTTTGTCATACTTTTGGCTACAACCGAGCACAGCTTAAATTTAAGTAACCCTAAAGTACGGGAGCTGTTGAGTCGAATGGAGAGCACAAATTTCAATATATATGTATATTTTATAGGAAGTGCATCTGTTTAACATCCAACTTCTATCAAAGTGCTCAATATATTGGCATTGATATTTCCTGGTGAAGGTGGCAATTTCTTAAACGCTTGCCAGTCGTTCTATTTCTGTTGGAGTAGCAAGCACATTTACGTAGCATGGATGTAAAGAGCGGCTAGGACTGGAGATACTGACCATTACCCCATGCATTCCAGCAAGACCGGCGAAAGTCTTTAAATGATGACTATAATGTATAATACAGTATCGAGGAAATCCCTAACTTATTATTTTGATAAAATCTTAGATCATCACAACACAATTAATGACTTTTGGCGTAGAGAAAGGAAGCTTAAGTAATGCTTAAGCGGCTGTTTTCTGAGGCTTAAATTTAAAAAGGAATTATATACTTTAAGTATAACTTACGGTGCGGTGCAAAAGCAATATCAAATTGAGTTCTTACTTACCGTTAAGTTCTACTTATCTAAGATAGTGCCAACGGCCATAACTCGCCTTGATCAGTAATAATGTGCGAAAGGTGTGTCGCTTGTGCCACTCAGCTGAGTATGCCGGTCCCTATTGAGTGGTTGACGTGCAAACATTTCAAAATAACCAAACCAAGAACTTAATGCACAGTTTGAGAGAAGGAATAGAGAATTCGTCCACAAGCATAAATTAGAAGTGGTCTACATCACCGCCTATTTGTGTACATAATAATGAAAAGGACATTATTATATACTACGATAAAATGTTCTCCCATGTTAATGGTACTACGAAATTACTCTGATCATGGGCTAATGCAAACTACATAAACGAACCGGTATTACTACATCCTTAATTAATTGTTAGAAATAGCGTTTGGAGTTGTTCTAGCGATGTTTAATTTGTTAAACAGCACCGATCCTAATCAAAAAGGTTGACAGGTTTCAAACACTTTGGAGTTCAATAGCCTACTTGTACGGGAGATTCAAGAGGATTAGAGGTATCAATTTTGACAAACAGATCATGACAAATGATGTTACGCCTTCCATTTTGTTTTTTCAACCATTAACTGGTATCGTGGTGCAAACCATTAAAAGACTCTCATTTTGAATTATCAACTACACTAATCTTGATATGTGTATATACTTTATTATGTCTATGCATTTTCGTTCAGATGTTATTTTCTTTAATATAAAGGGTATTAGAACCAATGTGTGCTTTCAAAACAGAGAGTAAACTCATCACTACAAACGCGTATCCATACGTATTATACGCAATGAAGACTTCGTTTTCAAAAATGTAAGTTTTACTTTAATACAAGTGTAATTTACTAATTCCCCCCCTTCCCCCTCCCCTCTCCCATTTCACATAAAGATAATAGACAAGACAAATTTTATTACCGTCATAAAAATACATCTAAACTTTACGTTTATATGACCAAATGCAATTGCATATTGGAGCCAACGTTTTACCAAAGGCAATACCAATTAGGCAGGTCAGTTACAAAATGTTTACTTCTAAGTAACGCTATTAATTATTAACTAGTTAGCTAATAAAGGGACAGTTATATATTTTATAAAAACTGTTCGAATATTAGCCTTCATTGGACAATGATAATGATATTGGTGTCGTGCGCAACTAGGGCAAACAACATTTCTTGTGACTTAGTATTTACAAGGCACTCGGCTATTCACCGTAATTGCTGAACATAAATTTAATCTACAGCTAAACTGAAGAGCTACAATTTATAGCACAAGACGCGTTACCATTTATCGTCGAAATGAAAGATATACATACTTAGTCCATCCGATAGAATTTTTAAAACAGTCTGTAGTCTTTACGATCTCCAAACATTAAACGCTTTTATAGTACTCATAGCCATTTTCAATACAGTAAATTCGCTGTCACGTACACCGACAAAATTGCCAAGTTTGATGTACACGAAGCATGCATCGACAGAACGTGATAACTATCCGTTTATTTTTATTTTTCAAAAACAAACAAGAATGATATAGGTAGAAAAAATAAAAACCGCATTGTACTATCGCAATACGGCGCGTTTTGTTTTCCAACAACCAATTGAAAATTCTATTTGTTTACTAAATTGACATATACGGGCATCATTTTTATTTTCATGCGTCCGCCTATAGAATTAATTAAATTATTGCAACGGTTACGTTCCTGTACCAATTCATTGCGAGTGTGATACGATTAACGAATTCGTATATGTGCAGTTAGTGCATTTCGTTCTGTGGAGTAGCTAATTATTACAGAGATAGAGAATTTTGTTGTGCAGCGATCAGACAGTCTATGTTTTAGTCGTTTAGTAGACCATGGCAATATACAGTTTATTTTATGTATAGGAAGGTAAGTGGATTAACTAAAATACAATGCCTTTCAAATTCTTGTAGCTCGTGGAAATAGAAAATTAAATGTACATGTAGCAGGAAATAATTGACTATATGATAGGGAGACTAGTAACTTTAAAGTTACTAGTAGTACTTTTAAATAATTATGTAACTAATTATAGTGCAAGTCGCAACTAAAAACAAACCAACACAGAAGTACTACTTTCAGAACCAATGAAGACAGTCACGATTGTCATAATCTTCAAAATTGTCAAAATAGCAAATAGTTTGACATCTAGTTTCTAGACAGTTACGAACATTATTGTGTAATAATTTATTCCAAAGGCAATATCTGATAATGACTTACCATTGGTTTTGTACCCCTGTACATGCTTAGATACATTATGCCCTCCAATGCATTGACGTCTTAAGTAGCTTCGTGGTCCTTCTTCATTACATTATTTTATAGATTTTAGAAAAGATCTCCACAAAAAACATTTTCGGTAGTCGGCTATTACAAGTTAAGCTAAAGATCAAGCATCAATGAAGCCGCTGCATATTCTGACAATATTTAGGTTGCAAAAATACCTTAGAAATTTGTTATTAAGCCTGAGATATTGCACTATTCTTTACTTGTAAAACCTGTGTCTTAATACAGATGCGTGTTTGGCATGGCAAAATACAATTGAAAAAATTGTGGGTATTTTAATATAAGTCATCAACGCTACAAGGAATGCTTTTCGAATACGGGAAGATCAGTAGTTTGAGGAGGCTATCTTGTAATGAGTACTTAATTTTGTACAAGCAAGCGTTTCGTTTGACACAATGAATGACGAGGGAAACATTCTTCTATTTCTTATCCAACGACTCTAACGATACTCAACTTCTGGACTAGCTTCAACTGATCAGCTCTTCCTCAAATTCTTTCCTCGCCTGTTTCCAGGCAGGACAAGTATCTTCAATGCGGAATCAAACATTAAAGTTTTAGAGGCTTTTAGATGTCGCGTTTTCTACTTCAAACCGTAGCACTTAATTTTAATCTCTTCAATATTACTTTAGTATAGCTAACTGTAAGTTATTTCTTTCCTATAATTAAGTGGTGTAAATTATATATTTATTCATCCACGTAAAGAATTATTTATGTCGCGTTCTGTTCAGATCCTGTACATTAGGAAATCAGTGTTTTGTCAGCCATGATAATATATGTGAATGGTTTCCTTTTTGTTTTGGGCATTGAATCATATTTTAGTGAAGTGCGAAATTTATTCTCTGAAACCAATTTTGTATTCCCTTTTTGACAAAATAATCAATGATATAATACAAACAGATGTTAACAGAAATTTTATCAACCTATCCATTCTTCTAGTAACTCTATCCAGTCTTCAATTTGGACTGGATATGTCATAGATTTCAAGCAAATTTTAACAAATAAGTTATTACATTCTATGTCTGCAAATACGAAACCAGCTACGACATATAATACTCCCTTCATCAACACACACCTTACTGCACTTGGTACACAGTGGCCAGGATTATTTACCCAAAGTTTTAATGGAACTATGTGTTTCATTTCATTAACAATAGTAATCTAACTGTTAGAGTATTTATATCCTCCGTTTTAAGACTTTGTCGACAGCAACGTTGTAATACCTCCTTCAATTAGCTGATCACTTTAATGTTAATAAACAAATTTCACTGATGGTCAGATAGATGGATAGGTATCCAGTCTTTGGTGCACAAGACCTCTAGTTCAGTCGGGTGGTTTCAATGACTTCAGTGTATTTGTAGAGGTCATAACGTGCGCCACCCGAGCGATCTCCGAAGCTACTGGTGAAGAAAATACTCCTCCAAAATGTGGCTTCTTAATAAAATTTCTTATAGCAAAACCATCGTGAGAATTGTCTCCTAACTAGAGATTATACATCAATCATACAAGAGCTACGTACTCAATGTAAGCAACTGTTCCTTTTTTCCTATTGCAGACTCTGTACATGGGTTCATTCCATCGTGTGCGTATGCCCAGAATGAAGTGTAATAGCAGAATAATAAATTTACTGTATCTGGATCTCAGCATTAAGTTGCTGTACCTAAGTCAACACTGATACTGTCTGTTTTTCCATTTAACCAGTCACGTATTGTGATTCCAAATACCGGTTCAGGGCTAGTAAATGTTGCCTGGTATGCTTTTTCTACACCTATACAAGGGTTAGATTATAAACACGCTGTAACTCTATTTTGTGTTTTCAAATATTTTAAAAATTTTAAATTTGCCTTAAACCATAAGAATGGTTATTGTTGCTTTTAATTCAGACTACTTGTGGAAAATGACCAAGCTCCCACTATTTCAAACGACATGCGTTTTTCTGGGGATGCAATGTTATCCCCTTTTTAAGAAGTAATTTTTCTCTTAGCGTATGGGTCATTAAATGAAGACAGTTCTTTTGAGATCTAGGTAGGTATTTGTAGAAAATGCTGGAGTAATGAAGGACATGATTTTTTTTTCAATACAGGGATGGTGATTAGAATAGTCGTCCACGCATGTGTATTACTAGTAAACGTAGCAAATCCATTTCCCATAAATGGGGGATTTAATTATAGGTGGTAAGTATTTACAAAGATTGTAAAATTTTACTTTTATTGGTATATAGGTATGTACAGCCGTTAGTTATTTTAACCTATCGTTACTTAAAAATAGAGGACTACTTGACTGTTATGCATTTTAAATGTTATAACGAATACAAGGCAACGCTGCAAGCTTGATTATTTCCAAAGACCGCACAAACAGTTCGTAGTCATACGTTAGAAAAATAAATATGCGATATACCGAATAGATCCTTCACGAAACCTAAACCAAGATAAAATAGCATTTCACTCGGCAAGGGCTCTACAATTTTAGTGTCCATCGGATTTAATTGAAATTTGAGATATCCACAATGTAATAATTTAAAGCGACACCATTTAATTTAATTTACTACCGGGATATACACAAATTTCGATATGACCATAAATGTGATCGAAATAAAACCATATGAGGTTATACGTTACAATGTCAATATAAGATTGTTACACGCAGCTTATTTACAGTTTAACTTACACTATGGTGTTTACTTTGACCAAATAACAATATAATAGCGTCAGTAAAAATAACAGCTAATACTGATATATATATAGCTTATGGTATATACTCTTCTTGTTCTACAGCAAGAGGGTAGCAATTCGCCCCAACGAAAGAACTTAATTCGCACGAGATTAGTAAATAGTACAAACACGATAAACATGGTACTAGAAACTTTCTTGGTTATCTAAACCCTCGGCAAAGCTCCGAATATTTTCCGCTCTAAAACACACAAGCCGCCGGAAATCAACAAGTAAACTTGCATTTCGACTAGGTGCTTCTATATTTTGCAGTAACAACGATCGATGTAGGATGTCATTTAAAATTTCGATATATATGTTGTAACATTTGGCTCATGTTGGAGTATACTATAAACACGTACAAGACGTGTCTGGCTTGCGCTTGCTGCATAATACCATGCAGAAACATGCGATTTAAATATCAAATTATTATAAAATAACAGTCACTCACCGTTTGCAAAGACTTGGCTGCTGGCTAGAAGGACTAGCAACGTAAACCATAGTGGGAGCCCCGGTTTGTAGTACGGGGGCATCATCATTAACCTGTTTAAAAAGAAGAAACAGAAAAAGATCTATATCAAACCCTTACAGGACATCCTCTTGAATTTAAAATGCAGAATCCGAAGATATTAACAATTGGTAATTTCTATGTTTTCGTGTCGATGATGTAAAATATGAGCAGCACGTAAGTTGAACACTCACAGAATCACACAATTTTTGTAATCGTTAATCTATTTAAAACTAATATACTTATTACATAAATCACAGGTGACTTTGAAAAATTATTTGTATATAACCGGATTTTTATATTGTAGTCTACGTTTAATTTTATTAACCTTCTGCTTAATTATTTCTTATTTTCGATATGGAAGCTTCAACGTTATTTTAACTAATACACAACAATGTTTCGTACTACGTTGGGGTAATTTCTTTAATGTAATGTGTATGGCAGACTTGGCTGGAGACAATTATTAAAAGATGGAACGTCACATTTAAAATAACCTAACTGCTTGTTTTTATTTATTATTATTTATTTATATTTAATTTTAGTTAAGGTCATCATATTTCCATCCTTCTTAGACGGTAATAACGAAGAAAATCGGATTTTATCCTCGATACATCCATCACACGTAAAAAATACACGGGGAGATTCTCATGATGTCGATATACGTTTTGCCGCCGCACATTTATTTTTCTTTGGTGTCTTTTTGGGGGTGATGCTCATTAAGAACTAGAAACATGCTTAAATACACTCCTTATTTCAAGCCACCGTACCACATTTTCACGTGTGCGTATATATATATACCGAGTGTCCTTAACCACGGTACCAGCGTGCACCCGTCTCCATTGACGTGACCACTACTAAACTAACTGAACTGTGTAGTCCTGGGTGCCCGCTGATACGCGCGTCGCGACGCCGAACGGCGCTTTCACAGTGCGCCTGGGCCGTATCATCGGTTTAGAATATGCAGATGCAAAGATTAAGATGCGAGAAATACACTACTTCCCCGCTTCCTAGGTGTTTTAGATTTCCGTGCGGATTTAGTTTTCCAATTCTTAATTACCGAAGCGTTCTTAATCACTTGTAGTAAAGCGTAATGAAAGGAATTAATTAAACTCGCAAACACTAATTTAATTAACTTCGTTTTTTCGACCCGCTACCAAAACAAAGGGCGTAAAGTACGATCGAAAGGATAATGCAAATAGAGTTTATTGTTCCCGATGTATGTACATATAAAAAACAAACAAAACTTGAAATGAACTTTTCTTACTTGAATTAATGCAGTACAACCGCTTTTTCAGTAAACAACATGCCACCTCCAATCCACCTACACATCTATGTATACGCGCATACCTGTAATTGATTTAGATGTCGCTCATATTATTTCAATACTGCAAATAAAATTTGTGGCGTATTTACTTAAAACTATATTTGAATGAAATAGCCTCGTCACAAAGCATAAGATTATTAAGATATCAAAACGAAAGGTGCTTCAAGTCCAGAAGTTAAGTAGATGCTAGTAGGCAGCTTTCAACAAAATAAGTATATGTACTTGCTCTATCCAATAAATCCAGGATAACGAAGACAGATACCATAACAGGTAGAAATGTCTAAAAGGTAAAACAACAAGAAATATCGAGAGACTATTTCGATGTGCATAATTTACAGAAATGAAGATTTGTAATACAAGAAATTCAAAACTGTTCACATCTTCATTGAACGTAAATTTTGCAATCTGACATAGCTACTAACAAATAATTTGTACCTCTTACATTCCCCAAGAGATGTAGTATGGCTTCGTTATCTTTGAGCGAAAAGAGATAAAATGCGGAAGTAATACAATTCACCAATCTTTAAAATAGCTTTTCCAAGCGACATGACGAACATTGATAACCACAAGAAAATTTTTATTTGGATCGGGAAGTTATGAAAAAATAAGGTGTTGTTTCGTAATGGTTTCTGTGTCTGTTCATGAAACCAATGGTTACAGGAATTGCGGCGTGGTAAAAGTGATGCCAAATTCTAACCTATACATATATATCGTTAAATACTGGCTAAGTGAACAAAATATAGTTGGATAGTAAGCAGCGATAGAATAGGTTACACTAGAAGTTAATCATAGGTTAATGATAAATATATAATTAATGTAACAAGGTGACAATATGATAAAAAGTTTCGTTGATCAAAGTGATAATATATATATCCTTTTTTGTTAATAAAAGGCGTGTCGCTCATTATTTTATATTATCCTTTGATGAATAAAGCCTCGTTGACTAAAGATGTCGTTAATCGTGGTTTGAGAGATGCAACGAGTTTGAAAAGACTAACAATAAGTGCAAAGTACTTAAAAACTGAATCATGAAATAAGACCGAACGAGTTACTTGTACCGCGACCGTGGTTTCACTAACATCCCGTCCTCAATCAGGGCGCTTTTGGATCAGCAATATAGTCAAGATCTAAGACAGGTATGGGCAACCTCCCGCCCGCGGGCCACATGCGGCCCTCGAGTAAGGTTTGTCCGGCCCGCTACTGAATTCTTTCGTTGCATATTAGCACGGCCCGTCTAAACTTAATTCATAATGAATCATAAGGATACTACAAAAATGTATATTTTTCAAGATTACTCACAGCATAAAACTTCTACAAAAAAGGTTGCCCATGCCTGATCTAAGATTTCCTCACTCCCAACTTAAGGGTGTTCGGTACTTATTTTCAAGATGACTTAAAGTTAATTTTTTTAGGTCGGTTCGAAAACTATTTCGGAAGCTGTATATTTTAGCTCCAAAAGATGTATGTATAACGATAAAATAGTAATTGTTTACAATTTTAAAAGGTCAGGCAGACCTAATATTTTGTCAATAATAAGTGAAGAACCAGCAGGCTTGCAGGCTTGAAATTTTGAATATCACATATTCGATACGGTAGTCTAGACTTGTCAGAGAGCATTTTTGTAAATTCCTTTGTTATCTTTGCGTGCTTGAAATCAAAAAATAACAACAACAAACAGGGAATTTACTGAAAAGCTCGTCCACAAGTCGTAGCTATCGTGACGAATACACGATATGCAAAATTTCGAGCCATTAAACTCACTGGTTCTTCACTTACTATTGACAAAAAATTAAAACCGTAGAAGCTCTTAACATTGTAAAAAACTAATATTTTATCGTTACACACACTACTTTCAAGGGTCAGATATACAACTTTCAAAATAGTTTTGGGACAAAAATTTCAAGCTTAACCGATCTTGAAAAAAGTACCGAACACCCTTAAGTAACATCTGAAAGTGATCATTGGGAAGTTGTTGGAAATCTTTATCACAGCATATGTTCTAAATAAAACTATTATTACATACGGAAAAGCGCAGAGTATTTTGATGGGGATAAAATCACCATCTGGACTGATTCAATAAAAATACATTAAAAGAATCATTTGCATTAGTTTCGAGACCAATTTCGTATGCTAGGGGGTCGCTGGGAAAAGCCCAAACGCATCAACTTCACTCGCATTGCTGTAATTTCACCACAAATATCAAGCACAAATCTTTCAAGTTGAAACAAACAAATTGTCACAACTAAAGACTACGGGTGCTATCGATACCTTCAACTTTGTTGAACTTAGACATAGTAGATACCGAGTACGTGACTTCTCCAAGATAACGATGAAATCCCTACTATACTCCAATTTCTAACTATTAGAAATTTATACAGTGCCATTTTTGTTCTACATTATTTTAATACTCGTTCATATTTTTCTTAGTTACCTGTAGAAGTATAACTTACAATTATACAGAATATACTGAACATGTACAGCTTATTTTTAATTCGTTTAAAAAGAGGTTATCGTATAGTTTATTTACGCAAGAGGACCAATCTCGTTATCTCTAATTTCCGGTAATAAAACTTAAAGAACTCCTTTTGACAAAACAGTGAATCGGATAAACGCGTACATGATTTAACGAAGCGGCTGAAGGGTATCTAACATCCGCGACGAAATAGGATTACACATAAATAATACATGTATTATATTTCATATATCATCTTCCTTCGGATCCCTGTCAGTTTACATTTAAAACATATTTCCCTTGTTATATGTGAAAGCCCCCAAAACGCAAAACAGAAGCTCGAATTGTAATTTCAGACGGCAAGTCTGAAATAATTGGAGCTTGACCATTTCACCTCCGGTCTTTTTCGAAAAGTAATCCATACATAAATATGTTTGGGTTGCCGGTAGTTCTCAGTCACAGGTAGACGAGACCCTTTCTCTAAACCGATTTCGTTTGCATCCCCGTTGACTTACTTTACAATCCACAACCTTTAAAGATACTTTTTGCTTCAGCATGTTAATTAAATTGGTGTTTGTATCTGTGCGTAAAGTGGAATTCTTGCGTCAATTTTAATGGATTGCTATGAAAAACAAACATCAAAACATTATGTGGAATTAAGACTGAAAATATGAAAATTTAAATTGTGTACAGATACAGAAAAATTATTTATTGCACAAAATTCTACAACTCTTAAACTACTTTTCCACATAACTGCCGAAATTTTGCAGGCATTTGTCACAGCGTGGCACAAGTTTTTGTATACCTTCTTCATAGAAGTTTGCCGCCTGTGTCTTCAACCAGTTGGAAACATTTTCTTTCAGCTCTTCGTTATTGTTGAAGTGTTGACCGCCAAGGAAAGACTTGAGATGTAAGAACAGATGAAAGTCGCTAGGAGCGAGGTCAGGGCTGTACGGAGGATGGTCAAACACGTCCCAGCCAAATCCCTGTAGGAGGTTTTTCGTCACATTTGCAGTGTGTGGTCGTGCGTTATTGTGAAGAAAAACAACACCTTTTGACAGCAATCCTCGGTGCTTATTCTGTATTGCGCGGCGCAATTTCCTAAGTGTCTCGCAATAAACATCTGCTTTGATTGTTTGACCACGCGGTAAGAAATCAATGAGTAAGATGCCTTTCCAGTCCCAGAACACTGTGCACATCATTTTTCGAGGTGTCAAGATTTGTTTCGGCTTAACCTTTGCTGGGGATGAAGTGTGCCTCCATTCCATTGATTACCGCTTACTTTCAGGGGTGTCGTAAGAAACCCAAGTTTCATCTCCTGTGACTATCTGTGTCAGAAATTCTTCGCCGCCTTCATCATAACGGGTCAAAAACTGAAGTGCATTACCCATCCGTTTTGTTTTGTGATGTTCAGTAAGAATCTTTGGTACCCAACGTGAGCAAAGTTTAGGAAATTTCAGTTTTTCGCTAACAATTTCATGAATTAGTGATCGTGAGATTTGGGGATATTCCATAGCGAGAGTACTAATTGTAAACTTGCGGTTTTCCTGGATCTTGTCATCAATCGCGTGAACCAGTTCTTCTGTAACCAAAGATGGACGCCCACTTCGTTCTTCATCGTCAACTTCACTACGTCCTTCACTGAACTGTCGGACCCATCTTCCCACCATTGAATCACTCATCGCATTTTGTTCGTAAACTTCGCAAATTTGCCGATAAATTTCAATTGGTTTCAGTTTCCTACCATTCAGAAAACGAATCACAGATCTGATTTCACAAGCGGCGGGATTTTCAATCAACACCGACATTGTAAACAAGCACAACAAAGCGTACGTGGCTAACAGCGATCTCAAAATGGCGCACGATTCTTCTGCTCGATAGAGAGCGTCTACCGCGCATGTGCGGAACTGCGATCGCAGCGCTGCAGCGGAGTTAAATTGAAACGGAACTTACTTTCTGGACGTACCCCGTAGTATGTTCGGATATTGCCAGGATTTTGTCGTTTTGAAGAAAGTTTTCGCCCTTAAAGACACAGAAAGCTTAGACTTAATTAGGTTACAATCCAATTCTGTGGATTTTATGAGGTTAATATCGCGTTCATAAATAGGTTGATCCACGTCCTTATATTTTTCGCAGTTGCTATTAGGGGAGTCTTTAAACCCGTAACTTTCTTACAATCGTGTCTTAAGACGTAAATATTTATTTTGTTTAAGCGATCTGGGACAAGATAGTGTTTGAAGTGTATCCCCTGCCAGCGAACATTTTGACAATTGTCTGGAATGCCGATTGAAATTGTGCATTTGTAACCAAAAATGTCGTTAAAAATCCAGCCGTCAAAAGATTGAAAACAAATTTAGATACATTAACCTCACTTGAACTAGCACACTATCTTTAAATGGTAGTCAGCGTTGAATTGGAATAGTGATCAACAATTTAAGTAAAAGCAACATTTTGTCCAGTGTTCCCAAATAATACCGTGTCCAGTCAGTTAATCCGTGAGACATTTCGTCTCCAGGTCTACCTAACCGTTGTTTTATATTTACTGTTCTGGGAGGAAAGAAAAATATATATTTTTCCTAAAGTCTGATTCGTCAACGTTCGCTCGGTTTTCCCAATTTAGTGGAATTGAAGGGATGTAATGCAATTCTAAAGAGTTCTTGGATGGAAAGCTAGGCTAGATTCTTTCTCTGATTTGTCAACGTTGGTTCGGTTTCCTCCAATTAGTTACACTAATCTTGGTTCAAAATAACACCGCCGAAACTAATTCTAAAATATTTTTTTATAAGTAAGGAATAAAGAGGAAAACTTTTGAACTTTGTTTCTGTATTCGATGGTCTATAGTACGATGAAAAATACATTTATTCTATTATTCCATTCGATTTTATAATTAGGTACTTTTACCTGCCTAGATTGTCTTTGAACCACTATTTATGCCGAACCATTTTGATCGAAGTTTAAGTGCATGCCGTATAAATTAATACTACGACATTTTCCGTATATAAGGGAAGGCTTTATGAAATACTGTATAATTGTTTTAATTTTTTTGTTCCGCTTCATGTGAAGCACAGGACATCATTTCCAAGTTGGTTTTCGACTACTACTAAAATCCATATAAAAACTAAAAGACATTATCTAAATATGTTTAAGAAAACAGGTTTGCAATTTTATAGAGACAAGTTCAGGGAGTTTAGAAAATTGATTAGAACAAGCATTGGCACGGATCGTCAGACTAGCTTGAATATTATTGAGGCAAACATCAAAAGTGATCCAAAGAAATTATTTGATTTCATAAACTCTTTGCAAAAACCAGACTCGTATCCCGGGATCCATGTTGAGTGCTGAGAACAATATTGTTGATTCTCCTGCTGACATTACTAATGCTTTTGCTTCTCATTTTCGATCTGCTTTCTCAGACTCCAACATACAGAGCTCTCCTGGCCAGCCCTCGTCGATTGATTATCCACACTTGGTACTCAGGGCTTTTGATGAAGCGGATGTGCTCTGTGCTATTAACTCTTTAAAGAATTCTTTCACAATGGGTGCAGACTTGATACCAGCTTTTTTAATTAAGGATTGCAGGAATGTATTGATTATACTTTTCCTGCATATTGACAACTTAGCACTAAAATCTAAAACTTTTCCTAGTCTCTGGAAACTTTCTCGAATTACACCTGTTTATAAATCTGGTGGTAAAAATAATATATTAAATTACCGACCCATATCGATAATATCAAATTTCTCTAAAATATTTGAAACAATGTTATTTAAATATATCTCTAATCATGTGTCTAACAAATTATCCATCACTCAGCGTGGTTGGAAAATCGACAGTTAAGAATTTATGCACATTTGTTAATTATGCTTCAGATATTTTGGATGGTCGTGGCCAACTTGATACCATATATACTGACTTCTCAAAGGCCTTTGATCAAGTGCCGCATTCACTTATTCTTCGTAAAATGCATGGTTTTGGATTGTCTAACGATTTGACTTCTTTACTCCATTCATACCTGACAGAGAGGAGGAACTTTGTCGAATATAATGGATTTCCTTCATTTACATATATTTCTGGTAGCGGTGTGCCTCAAGGCTCTGTCCTTGGACCACTTTTATTTAATATATTCATCAATGATGTTTCCTCAGTTATTGACTCGGAATCACTTATTTATACAGACTACTTAAAATTGTTTAGGTCTATTGAAACTCATAATGACTGTGTTCTCTTACAAAAGGACATTGACGCAATTGTTTTGTGGAGCCAAGAAAATTTGCTAAAATTAAATATTGATAAATGTAAAATTGTAACCTATTGTCGTAAACCCTGTTATATAAGCTTTAATTATACTATCAACAATGCTTCTTTGGAACGTTGTGAATGTATTAGGGATCTTGGGGTATTGTTTGACCAGAAACTCACCTTTAACCCTCATGTTGTGAGCATTTGTGCTGATGCCTTAAAGTTGCTTGGTTTTCTTACACGCAACACTAAGCAATTTAGTGGTAATGACCAGTTAATTAGTTTTTACAATGCTTTCATTGTGCCCAAACTTGAGTATTCCTCTGTAGTCTGGAGTCCTGTATACAGTACATATAAGAATATGATTGAAAAAGTCCAACGTAAATTTTTAAAAATTTTGCACTTCCGTAGGTATAAAACATTCTTGCCTCACGACTATAGTTATGAAAACTTACTTCATGAAAATAATTATGATTCACTTGAAGTTCGTCGTGTACGAGCACAAATTTTATTTATTTATAAATTAATGCAACGTACTGTATCAGATTCTAACTTGCTGTCCCAAGTAGCTTTTTATCTGCCTAGGTCAAATAGCAGAACACGACAAACTTTTTATATTCCATCTTCTAATACGCTTCACCATTCTAATGCGCCACTTATATCAATGTGCAGAAGTGTGAATATGTACTGCGGTGATGTGGACTTGTTTAACATAACATATATTGCCTTAAAGAGTCTTTTGCAAAATAAGTTACTTCGATTCTTATAATAAAATTATTATTATTTTCTTTTTAATTTCCCTCTCTTTAAGTTAGTGCATATTAGTTTAAGGATCCTCTCATATATACTTCCTATTAAAATAAAATTATCCTGTAATTAGTTTAGTTTAAGCTGTTGGATAATAAATCATTATTATTATTATTATTATTATTATTATTATATAATGAACCGCCATCGGCTGACACGTAACGTTCTTGAAATAGTATGTAAATGCCGCGGACTGTCTGACGCCACACAGAAAGTGTTAGATCTTCGTAAGGGACTTCCCTTCTTAGGTTTTCGGTTATCGTTTACTTTGGTACTAATAAAATTGTACCATTCTTTGTCAGTAGAGCTTCTTCATTTACGCTACCTAGTCTCTGTTGTCGTCAATTTATGATGCAATACCACCGAAAACGAGCCTGCTGCTACATTTTTAATGGAGTCTGCAGTTTCATTTCCCTATGATCATCTTATGTTTTGGTATCCAAACGAATCTTATTCTGGTTACACTGATAGGGGCTCGATGTGAATTCAGAAATATGTTGACGAGATGGAATATTGTCAGAATCAGACATTGGGGCTCATCTTCTTTTTTTTTCTTCTGTCTATTAGATCACTAAAACATAAGAAGTTTTTGATATCATACATCAGAGTGAATTCTGGCGCCTCATTAAAGAGGGTCAGTATGGGTGTTGATTTCATAGTATACACAAACTCTCAAAACATGCTGAATGCTATTTAATTTGATTGTCATTTTGTGTTTAAAGAAAACATGAAAATTTCTGTACAGTTACGTTGGACCATATTCGTCTAAATTCAAATATTGAAATAAATTATTCACGATGTTATTAACCTCTGTTCTGTAGTTTGAGTCTAATGTGATATGTAAGAATTCTAGGTACCCCTTGTCGCAGGTTACTGACATGTTTTCGATCTTAAGTTCAGATAAGTCAATGATCAGCAAGTAACCAACACCAAATGAAACAGATTCACGGTTAAAACTTTTGAGCATACTAGATGTATACATAATTTTTCCAGAACTACAACCTCCTAATTTTAAGAATTGTTTTCGCGATGTAAAGTGCAACTCTGAAAAGTGTCCTGTACATGATAAATGCCAATTTCTCCAACGCTTTTTTAAATCTACTTTGCGTGGCCTAAATATTTCGAAATATATTGCATGAAGCAGTCAAAGTACCGAGCAGATTATCTTCCATATTAAATAATGTCATGAATAATCGACAATGGGTTCGTCGCTGTGGAAAAGTGATACAATATTCGTAAGTGTTCATCGAGAGTTGCTGAGATCTGCGGATTTCTGGCCAAATTAGTTGCAGCGCATGACTCCTAACACTTCTAGCTGGAAATGGCAATGCATCGTAAACATAGTTCAAATTTTTAGTACAAACGATTGTTAACAGATTATCTAATTATACAAAATAATAATAATAAATAGCGCCGGTTTCTCTGGTTTCCTTATTTCTGCAGCATTTAGTTAGTTGACAGCTCAGAGACCGCATCAGTATTTTCTTTAAATATCGTTATACGTAGTTTTTCGTATCTTAATAGAAAATGCCCAGAAAAGATTTAACATAAAAACAGAAAGGTATTATACAAATCTTCTTAGAGGCAAACAAACATTTACAATGAAGTTGCAAAATTGTAGAAAATAGCCTCCAATTCTGTTTCTCATTTAGTCAAAAAGTTAAGCAGATCGAATGGATCGGAGAACTGGTAAAAAACCGCGTCCTAATTTTGCGAGATAATATCAGCATTACAGAGCGAAAGGATGGGAAAGAGGAATATATAATACAATAGAACAATTTATTATATATTATATATATATTATATATATGTTATATATATTTATTATATATATTAAATTAATGTTTGCATCATTTAAAAGAATTTTTCTTCGCTCTATGCGCTAGAAAAGCTATCGTACTTTGTCCATAGTCAACCTGGCCAACATCTCAGAGTCTATAGTTTTTCGAACTATCAACCCCCACCACAGATAATGACTTCGATCGTCAAAAGCAATACAAAGAGATGGCTTATGGCGTAAATATTTATTTAATGTTGAAGTCTCATAAGATTACAATATTTGACATATGAAGTATTTATTTGGTTTCAAAAGAATCTCAGATAATAAGTGTTCCAGGGACATGTAGTCAAGAAAAACTAGAGTCCCTTTCAATGAGAGAGATAATTACTTTTCGATTTGCCTTTACTTGAATATGGCAGAAACAAGTATCTAAATTCGTCATATATTTATCTGAAGCGATAGTGAAAGAGTTTAAGAAAAGCAATGCCAAAATGTAGTGTACTGCCATGATACAACAGTATTTCTTTCTTTGCCAAGTGGAGCCGTTTCTGTTTCGATTTCTGGTTGAATTGGTCCAGCAATTCGCTGTAGCACTGCCCAATGATAGTGCTTCCTTTTCCCAGGAAATGTGTAAAGATTATTCCCTTTGCATCCCCAAAAATTGGCAGCCATGACCTTTCCGATCAACGGAACCGTGTTGGTCTTCTTTGGGACAGATTTGCTTGGAAAAAATCCATTGCTTTGATTGTCGTTTTGTCTTTTGTGTTCAGTAATGGATCCAGGTTTTATCAACGGTGACAACTCGATGTAAAAACTTCTGGGTATCTCGCTTAAAGAGATCCAAACATTGTTTCGAAGTTGACAGCCGTATCCGCTGGTTATTCGAAATGAGCAATCACGGCACTCATACAGCCAACAGCTTTCTCATTATTAACTTATCATGTAAAATGTTTATTGCCGTTACGTACAACACACCTACGGCACCTGCTACTTCACGCATTTTCGTTTGCGCATCTGCAAAAATTATGTCAATGACCATCCCAGACTTTTTCTTAGTAACTACGTCTGCTACGGGACCTGGGAGCTCCTCGTCAAATACAGACCTACGACCACGTTTAAGTTCATTAAACCAACATCCCAACATCTCACAGTTGTCGTAAACCCAACTTTGCTTTTATTTCTCGTTTTTCCATCAAACAATAAAAATGCGAATTATAGATGGATATTGTTATTTTTCCATTGTATCGGAAAACCTCAAGCACCTCAAGCACATTGAATACAAATGGCTCTCAAATCAAAACTAACCTATGAATCAACTTTTGGATGGCGTCGTATGATAGATGGTAGTATGCTATAGTAACGCCACCTGTCTTCAAACAAGAGTCCACCAATTGATCAACCTTCGTACTTTATTAAATCGTGGTAGATAACAAGATAATTGACGTCAATGTCTACATATTCTAGAAGAGAACGTTGAAAGAGATCAATACAACTTATTACACCGATTCGATAATATAAACGAGTCTCTAAGAGCATGTTCATTCAAGCATTGGTTTCCATTGGGCTAAATGATCGAATGCATGAAATAACCGTATCTTGTTAACTAGCTTTCACAAACATTTTGTTTAATGGAGAAGTCTTCTACAACAATCAAATGAGACAATGCAAGTGCAACACGCCTCGCGCGAGCGTTCTGAAACCGAATGAACACATTTGCGGTATTCCTTTTCCGCAAGCAGTTGCCGATAGTTTCGCATAAAAGCTGCGATTTGGATATTTAATATTGCGATCCTTAATTGCTGATATAATCTAAACTTACTTTATTACTACCCATGCACTTAAATTGAAACAAATTTAGTTCAAATCTTTTTAACCAGCTCGGTAATCATATGATTAAGCACAAACATCTGCAAGATAAAGGATTTTATTTGAAAGCTCGAAATACAGGAATGGTTACATCTGCATAATATTATAAAACGTATGACCATTGATCAGCCTTACGCTAGGTAACCCCCATTTGGATCTACCATACATCGCCAGAGGATAAATAAAATAAACAATAAAATATAAAAAGACGAAATCGGAGGTTCATTGCTTGTACTTAAGTGATTAACACTACGATAAAATGAAAATAATTAGTGCAGGTGTAAAATATTGGGTCTATATTTTCCTTCTTTCTGATACATCCGTTTGCTGCATTTATATGGTATACGACTTTGAAGAGATCTTCGACATTATAATCACCTGTATCTCTATATCTCCTGTAATTGCGAAGAAAAGATCTTTATCTAAATTACTTAATTTGTTTACCAGCTATACCGAGTTGGCAAAATATATTTAGAGAACATATATTTCTTTTTCTTGTCTCAGAATATACGTATGCGAAAAATTGATGCGAAAGATATAAAACAAAAATATGTACATACATCAGTTTCTGCTTTGATTTAATTATATTACGGTGGCATAACTTTGAAGAGCTACAGGATGCGCCAACTTTACCCCAACTGGAAACTATTAGGGAAATTAATTTTCGACTTACTCGTTTTTCTTTCTAGTAAATATTATGGCTGAAAATTTTATTAGTACTACGATATATTTTATTAGCAAAATATTCTATTAATACAGTACGATATTTCATTACGCATATTATCATAAAGAACATACAATACTAAGCCTTAGTACGATGTCGTCAACAAATTACCGATATTCTGCCGCAAACGTTTACATCACCTCATTACTTACTTTTATCGTAAGAAATTGTACGTAGGTGTACTGGTACGATGAAGTTGGATAGTTTGAGGCAGACATTTTTCGAATCAACAGGCATTGCATATATATGTGATATAGTATCCGTAATACTACGACCAGTCTTTGCAATCACTATCAAGAGCAATGTAATGGTAGACAGGTAACAATTGACACAATTAGAATCAAATACGTACAGACGGTAAATAACATGAGTCAGAATAACCGAGTAAGTACGTACATATATGTATGTACTTATTAACACCACCTTTGTTTGTGGATGGAATCATTCACAGCGCAAACCAAGTTTAACCAAACGCCACGAAATTTTGGAGATTTGCCAATATTGATGTTCAATCCAGTCAAATAGTAATGTACATATAGGTATTCGTACTCTCTAATTAAACGACTAACAATAATATATATATATATGTATATATACTGTGTGTCTAGCTAAGTTCGCGACAAATGGAAAACTTTTTTATTCTTGGGTTTATGAAAAAAAGCTATTCTTTGTAAAGTCCTGCTTCATCCAAAACTTGAATTCAAATTGTCAGATTTTAATATTTGTTAGTCATATACGAGATATGACAAAAATATGAAATTAGTATAAGAGTAAAGTACCTTTATTTTCAATAATACTTAAAATGTTATAAGGAATACTCGTTCAGAATTGGAAATTATACAAGTTAAATACAACATTTACACAAAAGAAAGCATTGAAAATGTTGCACAAATGCTTCAACATATCCGCCTTCTCGTTCCGTACATGTAACGGTTCTATCACAAAAATGCCTTAAAACCCTTCTAATTGTTTGTGGAGTTATTTTACGGATTTCTTCTCTAATAACAGGTTCTAGATGGCCTACATCCGTAAACGGCGCTTGAATATAAACATGTTCTTTTAAATAACCCCACAAGAAAAAATCAAGTGGGGTCAGATCTGGAGACCGAGGTGGCCAACGTATTTAAATTGTATAATTTCCAATTCTGAACGACTATTCCTTATAACATTTTAAGTATTATTGAAAATAAAGGTACTTTACTCTTATACTAATTTCATATTTTTTGTCATATCTCGTATATGACTAACAAATATTAAAATCTGACAATTTGAATTTAAGTTTTGGATGAAGCAGGACTTTTTATAAAGAATAACTTTTTTTCATAAACCCAAGAATAAAAAAGTTTTCCATTTGTCGCGAACTTAGCTAGACACACAGTATATATATATATATTACCAAGCATTTTATTTCTTTAAAGGTTCTAGTGAATTGCTTGAATTAAAAGAGAATTGCAATCGCTTTACCTACGATAGTCAGTGTGTAACTGTTCGATCTATGTTCGAACAACATAATCACCATTTGATTGATGATTGCGATGAATGGGGCGCAGTATAAATGAGGGTAAGGAAGTATACTACACTACACAATATATCTTTTGGTAAAAATCCTTGTTACATCACGCTTCTATCAGATATGTGATTGCATTTAGTTCCTTAATAAATTCCTCGACTAAAATTATACTGATTATTTGTGCAAGAAAAATTCACTTTTTGATACCGCGTGTGGACAAATCATGAATCAATACCACGACACATGGATTTCCTATTCAATTCTTCATCCACATCGTATTCAGAGCAGCCCGCCTTTCGTTTTACTTTACCGTAGCAAAGACGCACGTAATATGTTCGTTACACTTAATTGGCAGTGGCTCTACAAAATCAAGGGTGTATTCATGTCGTTTCGTACATGAAATGTGTTTTTTCCTGCGCTGACTTCCACTTTCTTTATAATTGCGATAGTTTATATATGCGACCTGAATGGAAGTGAAGGCAGTGAAACCCCAGTTCCATTATATGAAACCACTCGTACCACTACCGCAATTTTACCGTAAATATATACCGTAAACAAAAGTTATAAGCAACCGGTAATGGTTTCGGAGTGCATGTATTTGCGGGATCTGACAAACTGTCACGGACTAATTACAGGGTGGCTATACGGAGGAGGAAAAAACACATTGGGGGTTAGTTTAAGATACCCAAAGATATGCTACGACGTTCAGAAACACTGCGATGATTTGTTGATAATTAATTTACCAAAAAAATAGAACATTTATGTCTATTCTATTTTATACTTCTATAACAATTTTTTTACCAGATTGAAGAAACATGTATTTACGTTACTTATTCAATCAGGAATTTAAATTTGAAGTTCAAGGACAGTGATTAGATGGTTAACTGCTTCGAAGGGGAAGAGGTTGGTGTCTACAATGAAGAGCTTCCTTGAATCTTGTTATCAAATTAAGTATCATGGTCGACTGTTAACGGCATGAGTAAAATAAGAGTGAGTAACTTCAAATATCCGCCTTATTTATATAGTAACGGTCTATTCGAAAATCCTTAGGGCTGGGCCCGAAAAGCACCTTGCACGTTGCTTATTTTCAGTGCTTATGAGTATCTTATATGATAGTTCTCTAACACTAATTAGGTCAATGAAACAAGACTGCTTTGAACGATAGTTATATTTCCAGAACGTTTACAAACGTTTTCGGAACACCTTCGTCAGTGAAAATATAACTAGATAAATATATAAACAAACATTTGTTTTTTATTTGGGAACTATCAACAAAATAACTAATGACTAGGTATTTTGATAGTTTGCATGTGTGTTTACACATTACTTTAGTTTTTTATTAATTGATTATTAATTTATATATAGAAAAAATTTGTTTATATATCCTCTATATCAAGAAATCCTATTCATTAGTTATTTTGTTGATAGTTCCCAAATAAAAAACAATGTTTGTTTATATATTTATCTAGTTATATTTTCACTGACGAAGGTGTTCCGAAAATGTTTGTAAACGTTCTGGAAATATAACTATCGTTCAAAGCAGTCTTGTTTCATTGACCTAATTAGTGGTAGAGAACTATCATATAAGATAAGTATAAAGAAGGTCACGAAATATATATATATATATATATATATATATATATACATTTAAGTGCTTATAAGTTCATTCTCAAGCAAAAGTTGGGTATATAGGTAAACTAACTCCATCCGACATATCGTTCACATACGGCGATGAACCAAAACGAACTCCATCAAATCGTTATTTCCCAATAGGAGGAAATCCGGACCGACTGGATGCATTGATCGCAAAGGACATAAAAAGGGTGTGAAGATCATATTTAAAAAAGTATTTTGGGATTTTGCCCCACAAGAACTTCTGTTTGTCAACGAGAGATTTGGCCAAAGAATGTTGTTGCATCGCAATCTGATCCGAAGCGCAATGAAACGGAAAGGAATGAAAAATTGTAAGAAGAAACAGGTACCAAGGACCTCGGCAAACAGAAGGGGCTCATTAAAACTCGAACTCGAAAGTATGATTTTCTTCGAACAGAAAAAAAAAACGGCATCACGTAATGATGATGAAACGTGTGTGAAACCTAGACCAAAATATATTGGAGACTTCCTTCCTGAATCCTAAGCTACAGCCGAAGCTGGAAAATTTTATGAAAAATATTTTATATAGAAGGAATACAATTATCCTTGCCACACATTTCGGAAATAATTCCAGATACGTATTTCGGCAACTAAGTTGCCGTCTCTCAGTGGAGCCCACAAATTACATGGGCCAATTAGTGATTTAGACGAAATTGTGCTTTGTGTCACAAGCCGCAGGCACAGAGTACGGTTCCTTCTTAACTGGAGCTCGTCAGTACGATACAGTTGGTCCGTGATTTATCAAGCACACCCTTCCTTCAAATGTATAACATTGTTAGACACCCACAGTTATACATACTTTCATATTTTACAATATTCGCAGCTACCACCAATTACAAAACAATGATGATTTCTAAATAGTAGAGGTTTCTACTACGCTTAACTGCGTAAATTTATTTCTAATTGCACAGTATATCAGTATTCAAGTAATTCTATCTGCATGTGTTTGATGCGGTATAAAACGCTTTAGCGTACCAACAATCTAAGTGGAGCATCTTCAATTACATTTTTTACATACGTTCATATAATGGAAGCAAGTAGTGCCCTATTGCACTACGTTTGCGAACCTCAAGTTGCTAATGGGGAGGTATTGTCGTATTCATGTTGACTGCCACTTATAATTACGGAATTCCTTATTTTAAATATTGTAATTATACCGTAGGAATGCAAACTTATAACTAACGATTCGAATTGCTGAAATAGGCAAAGTATTAATATTATCACTCGTGTCGAATTGAAAATGAATTGCTTGTGAGTATTTCCTGCTTCTATGCGCTTTTCTACAAATCTCTAAATATATGCACAGGACCCATCAAATTGCACTATGAATCTCCGGGGGATAATTTCAACTAAATCGCTAAGTTTTGATGATAATCCTAATATTTTAGTGTTAACAACTGTTCTAAAAGATAAATCGCAGAATCAATTCTGGTATAAAAATTCTTGAAGTGTTTAAAGTCGAATATAACGCATTTAATATGAGAGCAATAGGCAGCAGTAAATACGCTTTGACATTTTCATTCGGGCTTCGTTCTGTCCGGCATTGTACAACGAGACAGCCTTTCAGCAAAAGTACACTTTACAAATGCTAATTACAGGATTTAACTCATTTGATTTTAATGTCTACTTCAAAATGTCAACCGGGTTGGTTTTATTTTCGTCCGCTCTTCCATTTCCTTTTCTCCGGCGACCAACTGCCATATGTCCGGAACTTATTCCCCTCTTCGAATACTGGCGGAAAAATTTTAATGCTGTTACTCAAGGCCTTAAAGTTTCTAAAAACGATTTTTTAGTTTGATGCCGTATAGTGTGCTTTAAACGACCCTATTTGATTTAATATATATTTATTATAATATTTTAAGTGTACCAGAATACCTTTGCATTCCCGCATTCACACTATACAACGGCAATAATGACTAACACAAAAGTAAGTACATTCGTTCTAGATTTCCGCTTTCCAGATACATGCCCCGATACAAGTAGATATAGTTAGCAATGATATACTGTCCATTCGTTTTATATACAGAGGTACTTCAGTAGTGGAGGACGCATAAAATTGAATATTCCAAAATAGGTAACCTTATTTATCTGCAACATATTTTGTCCAAGTTTTAGTTCCTCTCCGAACGTGCATTTCTTCGAAAATACGGCACGTAACACGACATACGTATCTACCGCGTATGTGGACCCGAAGCAGAGCCGAAATCGATAGTCTATGCATTAAACTCCAGTCATCATAATTCTCAATAAGCAAAGTGAAATACTGCTGGTGACTATTGGTTTAGAAGTTGTCGCAAACTAAGAGATCTGCGATGATATATGGGACCAGAAAGAGCTGATGTGATACGAAACAGTGTAATAAATTTTTTAAAGCTGCCCGTTTGTATAGCATCAGGTTCGTTGTATCACCGGCATATATTTACAGAACATACAGGATGCTTTCCTTTTCCAAAAGCAAATTCTTACATTTCGGACAAACAGCAGTATGCTGATTTAACACCATCTATCGACAAAGAAAATATGGAAGAACACAATATCCCTCAATGTGGATACAATGTGTAATTACCTCTTGTAAGCAGAGTAACAAACTAAATAGGAAATGTTGTGATCTCGTGATGCGTCAATCAATGCTCTACGCTGCTGCTTTCCTTACTTCGTCCGTTCTGCACTGGAAATAATTAGGCGAGTATTGAAATATGGGTATAACAAGGATCAGAATAGTCTTATCTTCCATTGGTAATTAAAAGTTTAAGGCTGAACATGTTTAGACAGTACTTTATCTATTGTAGTATAGTAATACTCGAATGGTTAATTACTATTATTTATTACAATTCAATATATCAAAATTCACAATTAATGTTGGGGTCATTGTCTTCAATTGTCATTCGGCTTATTTTTGGGTTCTATTTATACCTTTTCGACACCACGTCCACCACCTTTGGAGCATTTTATTACCCTGCGGGTGCTAGCTTCTTATTTTAACTCCAGCCGGACGCGTTTAATGGAAGAAACAAATGTAACTAAAAATAAAATTTAATAATTATTATAAAAGCCTATATCAATGGATAGAAAAGCATTGCAAACATTCAACCACATACATACAACACTTTTACATTACAAGAATTCATAAAAAATTACTGGATAATAACCTAGGATACATAACAACGATATGTCTGGATGAACTGGAATCAAGGAGAATTAAAGTTTTCGTTTCCTGGACAACGGGGAAATAATGCAGTGTAGTCCTGGTTTCCCAAAAAATAAAAAGTTTGGTTAACGACGAAGGAAATTTGACAAGATATATAAGTCAACAAATAAGTCTATAAATATATTTCGAATAAAAGGGTTTTAAGAAGAAGTACCAGTGAATAAAGGAACCTCAACACACCGGAGGAAAAAGAATTAAAAAAGAGAATCCATAGAAAATAGAGCTGCATCGAGAAAAAGAAGTTAAGAGAGGAGACATAGGAAGAACCATCATCGAATAGAAGAAATTACACTCACACACACACAACAGTAGGTAATTATCTTGATTTTATGTTAAATATTTCTCAAAATTTATACATATAATTTGTTATAATTTATGCTTTTTGTATCATTAATTAAGGGCTAGGCCAGTGCAATTTTGTTTAAGAAATTAACTAAATTCTCAGTACATTATACTTAAATGCAATGCAATTCTTCGTGCTAGAGAATATTAGGCTCCAGTTGAATATACATATGTATATATATGTAAGAACAAATAGAAACATCTAATTATATATTTGCCTTCCGTTAGAATCTCTGTTGTGGAACGTACAGGTGTTACCCTTAAGAGAGAATCTTGTAGGTATTATTCAAAGTACCTTTAAGTTACACAAAATTGAAGATTTTCACTACACGCTCAGAATCATAGTAAAGGTGCTACCAAAGCTTAATATAATTGTTGTGAACCTGTTCATGTGGAAATGAGAAACTGGATTACAAGGTACGTATAGTAGCTACATATAAGCATATTCAAAATGATCTTTAGCCTTACTATACCAATTTGAAGACATCACCAACTAAGTAACCTATTACTCATTTATGTAGATATACAATTCAACAGCTCGTTACATGAAAAATAGAGTGAAATCGTTTCATTAGCTTCAGCGTATTCTTAGTGCACAAAGTATGGAAATCATGAAGTACCTCTGTATGCTTGAAATCGTCGCATCAGGAAGAATATAAATCGATGATTGCAGATGCAAACAAAGATTGAGGATGATATTTTACATTGTAAATAAAATTGTATCATATATTTGATGACATCGATAGCACAAAAATTCACCGTCATTCGTAGAACATTCGAATTCTCACAACAATGGCAAAGATTACCCGGAACGTTCTATTAAGCTTTTATATTAAATTGCTGAAAGTTGCCCGCTACCTTCGCCAGAGATTCGTGAGTTTCCGTAATACTTTAAGCTTCGCTGCTATTGTCACTGAATAACCGTACCAATCCCCCAACCATGTTAACCTGCTATCCTTCGAAATGTATACGGATGTAATATTACATTCCACACTACGATGATATGGATACACGCATCTAAATTAACAATAACAATAACAAATATTAGTACAACTTCGAAATGTATGTAATAATGGTTCTACAGTCTTCATTTGATATTTTATCAAAAAGTACTTTAACCTTTCTATACTCACGTCAAAATGAAAGACGTATACTATACTATATAAGTCGGTCTAACAGACCGTATGCGTGAGTATAGGAAGGCTAAGTAAAAGTTGTTCCATGAAATCTTAAGTACTTATTACAATTCGTTAATCTTCTTTTATATCTACTTGAATGATTTCATAATCATTTGTATAAAACAAAATGATATTGCATTCGTTCATGCATTAGCGATGTACGTCTCTACTTTCACCGCCATTTTCAGTTTCTCTGAGAAAAGCAAAAGGAACGACCAAAATGAAATAGAGGTTTATTTTTGGTTCCTTCGTTTCCGCGTAAAACATACCTGTTCTACTCATAAAGCGACTGAAAGCTCTCATAATCTGTGACATTGAAGCCTTAAAGAAGGAACAATCGTGTTAGTGCGATTTCATGCATGTCGACCAGTTGCCCAAGAAGGAACCCAAAGAATTTTGTTGAGATCAGGAGAAAACAGCGTTTAAAACTACATACTTACAATTTCTTTAATGTGACAGAAAATATTATCAAGGACATTCTCAACCTCCTCTAGGCGACTGCACAAAGTCTGGTGCGCAAAGAGTTCTATTCCAACTTTGTAAATATTACTATAAGATACCTATGGATTCCAGCGACTTTAATGCTTAAGGGATAAAGTTCTTTCGCCAGTAAATAACACAATAACTGAAAATAGAGATCGTCTAAACTCTGTCAAAGAAGAAGTGTGTGTTGCTAAAGGCTTATAACTCCGGAATGTATGCGTTTCTTGCGTGTGAGGTAAAATTTGCGTTAAGGTACAAATTTTTCAAAGTGAAGTAGTTTACAGCTAGTACATATATGAAACGATGTGTGTATATTTATTGTCAAATGCAATTTAGTTTTTATTTTCCAAATAAGATTTCTTTTAAAATAAAATATGCCTTCAATATACCAATTCTTCCTGCAGATATTTTAGTTCATTGTTATGGTGGTAACATAATAACGAATGTATTTGTTTATCAATAAATAAAAATAAATACAATGAGGCTAATGAAAAGAAAATACCAACTGCTCCAACGTATAAACATTCAAACTGCTTATGTTTTATATATTCGTTTTATATATTCATTTTATATATTCATTCCGTCCACAGCAAAGCATTAATCCAACATGTGGTAGAAGACTCGACTGGATTTTCCTAACGCAATGGAATCTATATTTGCTATTTCATATTGCCTTTGTTCACCTAACTTTCCTAGCTTTTAAACGTTATCATTTATAAATATATAACCATAAAGTAGGATCGTAAAAAAGGTTATAGAGGTCAGGTCGAAACAGCAACAACAACAATTCCACATTACTCAATCCAACAATTAGGAAATACTGCGGCTAAATATTTGTGGATAAATACGTAACTGTTAGCAGGGTAATAGCCCATCTAAAACTAGTACGTGTTTTTGGAATATCTCCGTTATTTTTATAAGGTAAAGGTGCTGTACTAGCCGGTCTAATTTCAATAAGGTGCTGGCCTAGCTGTCACCAAAACACTTGTCGCAGAATAACTAAAGAACATATATTTTATGCTCCTGTACGGTGTCCAATAACCGATCGCCACATATTGACTACATGACTAATTCCGAGACAGGTATTTTGCCAGGGACGTGACTAGCATCATCAGCCGTATCTTACTGATCAATTTACAAGACTAGCTTTGTTGTTAACACAACTGTTGCTGTCAGGATAATTTGTATAGCAATAGGTGAGGATTTATTACAAAGCATAAAACCAATATAACTCATTTAGTCAGTTTACATAGTTTTATGGGGCTTAAATGCACTGAATATCTTAAGTCTAACCATGAAACTGTAATTGAACGCAAATATGATCTTTTACCTTAAAAGAACGCATGTGCATGTATCCCTGTAGTGGAATGTAGTAACAAGTATTTTCACTAGTGGTTTTATGTGTACATATACTGCGCCTTAGAATCTGAAGTTTTTGGAATAGAAAATAAAATTGTCTCACGCAGGTACATGAACAGTTGGGAATACCGACATATACATACATCACAACTACTTGATATTAACATTCTTATACTTTAAACATGCTGAAAGGTTGTCCAAACCTATTATAAAAACATACGCCTTTATAGAAATCCATTCAAATAAGACTTTTCTTCCATACAAGTACTATTCACAAATAGTTTGGTCCAAACGTTGAAGTAATAGAAAGTAGTAGACTTTAGAGACACAAATTTGCAAAAAGAAACCATGGAACACCAAAATAAATCTTACAGCATTTTCCATTTACATACACAACTTTTGAGTTTAAGATTTGTAAGACCTTTGAAGTAGAACGTAAATCACCGACCTCGTTGTTCTTCGATTTCCAAATTGAGCGTATAAAAAGTACCCACAGCTAATAATTACAGACACAAGAGCGAATAAGAGTTAAGATATTGTTTACCACCTTTAAAGTATATGGTTTTTCAATAAGAACTTTTTCTTTAAATTGTAAATCAAATACACATTTTGGATGAAAACTCGAAATATTTTAGTTGAAATATGTTGGAGTGACAATTTATGAGCGAAAAACAATATCCCATAAATGTCCACCACGACAACATTGGCAGACATCAATTCTTTTGATAATTTTGTTTCATTACATTGTTACATGTTCGATTTTCCTTATATACCTCATATTTCATGCAGCCCCAGAAGAAATAATCAAACGGTGTTAAATCGCATGACCTGGGTGGCCAATTGACATCACCTCTTCGCGAAATCAAGCGTCCATCAAATTTGGTTTTCAATAAATCGATTGCTACTTTAGCTGTAGGACAACTTGTCCCGTCCTGTTGAAACCGCAAGTCGTTGACAACCATATCATCCAAAATAGGCCATAAGAATTCGTCATCATATATTTATAACCCACACCATAAACCATAATGAAAGTGTCCGCCTCATTTTCGAAAAAAGTGTCGAATTACACCGCCAGTCCAATGATTACATTGAACAGTGACACGAAATAAATATAATGGTTGTTCAACAATTACCCTTGAATTTTCAGAAACCCAAATGCGACAATTATGTTTGTCAAGGTGAATGTCAATGAAAATGAGCTTGGTCAGAAAATGATGAAATCAGCAAATGTCGATGTTGATCATCATCTGGTGGCTTCAATAATTGCACCAACTACTAATATGTATCATGTTATAATCGCGATCAAGCCCAATTGTTGAGAACACCGCGGAATTGATGAACTTGGATCCTCCTCAACACTATCGCTTACAGCAGCAATATTTTCTTGCGAACGATCGATACGAATACGTTTTAGTGTTGCTAAGTTGAGTACTGGTCCAGTTTCTACAAATAGACCATTTTCATAATGGATTTCAATTATTTTTATGCAATTTTCGAGCGAAATAAATTGTAGACCTTCTACTCGAAGCATAACTACAAACTCAATGACGTATCTTTCATCTTAATCAAATACAAAACTATAGAACAAATTCTTATTGACAAACCCTTTACAACTGCAATATCAAGGCTAAATGTTAATATTAATTACCAATCCGATTTTGTATCAGTTAAACTAATGTCTACGCTTCCAGCTTTGCTTGTAAGCTTAATAAACTATAAACAAAAGGTGCGGATATAGATTCGGTGTAAAGTATACGCTGAATCAACAATATTTTAAATGATTCTCAATAGCACTATCCGTTCCGGTCAAATTCTTGAAGTGCCAAATTTAAGAACATGATTACAAACAAAAGGTGTACCTATTGTATTTCATGATTTAAAAATTTCTAGGAGATGTCTTCTATTATGTATTTTCAAAATTCAAGCTGCTAATATTAAGCCAAGGTAAAGAAATTGACGCGACTTTATTATTAAAAAATTCCATGCAGGGATTCAACGCGTTTCATTTCAAAAACGTTTTAATTCTTACACGAGGTTCGTGAAAGAAATGTAACAATTCAGCTTTTTAAAGGAATAATGGGTGTTTGTAAACTAAACAATAGGGAGCGAACCTCCAACGCTAAGAATATAAGTTGCTTACACAATTATGCAGGCACATTCGAATACGTGTGAAGGTAAACCAGAAAGTATTAAAAGTATTTTAATGAAAACGGATCAAAACTTACGACGCCATTATTGCTCTTGATGTCGTAGGCTGAACGATATTAAGAAGGGACGCGACATTGCTGGTAATAATACTTCGAGTGAGTTGTTTGCCGAAAGATTTCTGATTTCCTTTTACTGGCTTTACATCAAATTATTAAAATTTCAAAGAGCGAGCAGACGTACACTACCGTCCATATATATGGGGACGACAATAGAAAGCAAAGAAAATCATAGAAATAGTAATACTACTATCTTCAAAGTTTATATTATACATTAGAATTGTAATTCGTAAATTTATAGCGCAGTTTAACCAAACAATCCCCTAAAATGATACACTTTATAAGTAATTTCCATTTTACGACCATTACTTTATTTTATATTTTACGATACCTGGAACTGTATTAGCCCCTACAGTAAGAAGATTAAAATAAATTTTAGAAAAACATTGTTCCCACTGTAAGACGAATAGATTCCAACAAAGAAATTATAAAAATATCGGAAAATGTATCCAAGTATTTCAAATAAAGCGCCAGTTAAAATTTGTTATCTTCCATGTCAGATCGTCGTCAAAAATGCCAAAACGACAAGAAATATCAATTGAAAAACGTACGGCTATTATGAAATTACGTGGCGGAGGATATTCAATAGCACAAATTGCTAAAAAAGTGATGCTATCAAAAAACGGAGTATTCAGTACTCTCAACAGAATGCGGGAAACAGGTTCACTTTGGAATAGACAACGGTCAGGGCGAAAAAGAGCAACGAGAGCCACTGAAGATCAATTTATAATAGTAACTTCGAAACGAAATAGATTTCTCACTGCCCCAGAAATTACTCAGCATCTGAATATTTCGGGAAATCCAGCAATGTCTGTTACGCAGTTAAACGGAGACTCCTTGCAGCAGAGCTAAGGGGAAGAATAGCTATGAGAAAGCCATTGGTGAAACAGCAAAACAAGGAAAAGAGACTGGAATGAGCCATTCAACATAAAGATTGGACGCTAGAGCAATGGCATAAAGTGTTATGGACCGACGAATCGAAATTACAAATCTTTGGTTCAAAACGTCGATCGATTTCTGAGGCGGTAGACTGGAGAAAGAGTAAGTGAACAATGTCTCGTTCCTACAGTGAAACACCATGGAAATAGTGTGATGGTTTGTGGTTGTTTTGGTGGTACAGCTGTAGGCGATTTGAAAAAATAGACGGGATCCTGGGCAAGGAGGGTTATCTGAATATCTTCCAGGAAAATGCTGTGCTAAGTGGGAAAAGATTATGTGGCCACGGTTTCGTTTTCCAAGAAGATAACGACCCCAAACATTCGTCTTGTTTATGTAGAACTTATTTGATGTCTCTTGAGGAAGAAGGTAGGTTGATACGAATGACATTGCCACCTCAATCTCCAGATCTGTCGCCAATAGAGCTAGTATGGGATGAATTAGACCGCAGTATTCGAAAAAGGAGTTAGCACCGTACGAGATCTTTGGGAGAAGCTCCAGGTAGCATGGACCGAAATTACAGGCGATTATCTGGAGTCTCTGATTAGAAGAATGCCAAGAATATGTGCCACAATTATTTAATCTCGAGGTGGGCATATTGACGAAAAATCAGTTTAAATTTTATTTTGTAATATTGTGCGCTTCTTTTTTGTTATTAAACATTGTTTACGCAATGTCAAAAATATAGTAATGAATATTACTACAAATCTACTCTATATTTCTGTTCAATTCAACGAAAACGTCAATTTTGAAGTCGTCCCCATATATATGGACGGTAGTGCATATTGTTGTATGGTAATACTCCATTAGTAAAATTACCAATAAAAAGAAGTAAATTTTATAGAAAGCATTCTTTAAGAAATAGAAAAGTGTTGTAAACATTTACCACACACATACACTTGAAACATTTCAAAATCTAGAATTCCAAATTGCTATAACGACGTGCCGAAAAAAATGAAGTTTGTTTAGAAACGACGGAATGGGATGGTCGACGAAAAAAGTTAGATAAAAAGTTCTATAAAATACCAGGGTTGAAAAGAAGCAGATCACATCAAAAAAAGAAGTTGTGGTTTACAAACGACGAACAGACCAAAGAAAAAGAAGTACAATAAAAGGAAAAGACCAAAGAAAAGAAGTGAAGAAAGAATTCAAGAGGGAGGGAGAAGTTAAGAATTAGAAAAAAATTACACTTATACACACTAGGTAATATATTTTGATTATATTGTTCATTATTTTGTTAATATAATACTAAAATTTTATAAATTATTATTTGTAATAAATTTTGCTTTCTATAAAATTAACTACAATATAATACTACAATAACCTCACCAATTACTAATTGTATGTCTGAAACCTAACACATAGAGTCTACTATGCTTATGTAATCCACACAAATGCATTTTTACCGATCGCATATATAAATAGCACGTACCATTTGGAGAATAATCGCAAAAGGGTCTTTATACTATTTGAGGTAACCTGTGCATTCTTCTATAAAATAATTACAATAGAATATAAATTACTACATAAACCAAATTACAAATTCGGGTACAGACACTATGCAACAATGGTTTCAAAAAAGTGAAATAGACCTTTTACTACCTTGCCGACAACGTGTAGATATGTATTCGGATGTTTCCTTTTGTTTCGCTTAATATCTGGCGATTCGCCATGAATACGAAACAATTTCCGCGCAAACGGCATTTTATCGTGCCGCTCCTTTTCTCAATACCCCTTTAGCGTATCGAATTAGATAGAGAGGCAACAAGAGAGACTAGGGAAAATGTGCAATTGATACGATATTGTTCGGTAAATGAGCCCATTGTGTCGGGGACGATTGTTGTGTGTACCAGATTGGAAAATTAAATCAACTTTGCACACGCATCTGTGACAACTTTCCTTGCGAGAAAATGGAGACGAAGGGAAATTTTCCGTGTATATTTCGTGTCCGCAGCGTCGCGGCGTCTCGAAGAGATCAGAAAGAAGTTTAGTGGTACCGTGTTCACTCACCGGGCGTAATTTTGTAAACGCGCTTCCGCAACGCCGACAACGACGAGACGTTCGGCGCTCGCAGGGCTACGAAGAAACTAATGAGGTAATAAAAGAAGAAGGAACGGTAGTATCGAATTTCGTAAGTTTAAAATTGTGTCTTTTCCTCTTTTTAGAACATAGCTGAGAAATATTAAATTTAATCGGGAAAATGAAAGATAAATCCAGCAGTTTTATAATTTATTGAGTATAATAGAAGAGTATGCTTTTAATGCGGTAATATAAGGTGATTGTAGTAAACTAATATGGTCGCTTTGTATACATTACGCGTGCCAGA
Organism: Chrysina gloriosa; assembly: GCA_038088585.1. NCBI lineage: Eukaryota > Metazoa > Arthropoda > Insecta > Coleoptera > Scarabaeidae > Chrysina > Chrysina gloriosa. Next base: position 41,870,543 of record CM076087.1, read on the forward strand.
TTACAGATTAAAGCAATTCTATCAATTCTATTTATAGTGGGCTTGAATCTTTACCATTATAAACTATATTTCTGGAATTACAATTTCTAACACATAATAAGATTTCACTAAATCACTAAAACATACAATGTCGAAAATGGTGAACTTATGGACTCAAAATTCCAAGAGGAAGGCACTGAAGTGTAGGTCTGATTTCATCTGTTTCCCATTCTATATGTTGTCGACGCGACGTGACAAATAGGCCGTCGACAATAGCAACATCAGAAAGATATATGTAAAAAACTCATCATTGACTAAGAGCGTTTCCACATTTTGTAGTAGCCACATTAGTAAGCTTACTACTTTGTGTGGAATGTCAACATAGGTCTTCAAAGATTGTGTCTTTTGATTAACTGCGTTTGCCATCTCATCACAATTTCATAACTTTACTTTAACCTTCCTATACTCACGCATACGGTCTGTGAGACCGATTTATATAGTATAGTATACGTCTTTCATTTTGACGTGAGTATAGGAAGGTTAACGTAGTTCCTTGCTCTTGTTGCCATAACAAAAATTTCTCGGGAGATTGTACTTCCACAGACTTACTTACTGTACTGTCTATATGTTAATTGTATAGAAAGCAAAAATTATTACAAATAATGTTTATAAAATTTTAGTATTATATTAACCAAATAATGAACAATATAATCAAAATATATTACCTAGTGTGTGTATAAGTGTAATTTATTTTCTAATTCTTAACTTCTCTCTCTCTCTTGAATTCTTTCTTCACTTCTTTTCCTTGGTCTTTTCCCTTTACTGTATTTCTTTTTCTTTGGTCTGTTCGTCGTTTACAAACAACAACTTCTTTTTTGATGTTGTCTGCTTCTTTTCAACCCTGGTATTTTATATAACTTTTTATCTGACTTTTTCGTCGATCATCATTCCGTCGTTCATCAACAAAAACTTCATTTCTTTTTTTTTTCGGCACTTCGTTATAGCAATTTGGAATTCTAGATTTTGAGATGTTTCAAGTGTATGTGTGTGGTATATGTTTACAACGCTTTTCTATTTCTTAAAGAATGCTTTCTATAAAATTTACATCTTTTTATTGATAACTTTACTAATGGCGTATTACCATACTAAAATTATACTACCGCCCCCTTAAAAAATTTTTGTTACTTGTAACAGACAATCATTTAAAAAATCCATGTGTTATTAATGTAAATGAAACTAGAAGACAATCACTAAAAGAAATTAGTGTCTTATTGTAGATTAACAATTGGTAAGTATAAAATGGTACTGAAGAAGAGGACAGTTTTAAATAACCAAGATAAGTACTCAATACGACTTCAATCTCTAAAATGTACTATTCTATTTATTTATTGTTTTATTTAACTAATATATTTAGTTTTAAATCGTTTTCAATAGGAAATGTATTTAATTAACTTTATATGATTAAATATTCTCTACATTGTAAATGCCTTTCACGATATCAGTTCTTGGTAAATTTGATGTACATTGAGGATGCACAACAATTTGGCGTTCGTTGCAGAGACTGACTATGGGCCTAGCGGAAGTTGATCTTTGCAATCAGCACACATTAATGGTTTGGTACATATCCCGGGATCGAACTTGTGCGGTATATTGTAATGTATTCTTTGAATGAAACTCTGCCGAAATAAATCGTTCTTCTCAGGAGAATTTGTGATTTGTTCTAACACCCTCATGCGATCCTTGATATTTCCTGTGGTATTCGTTCTTTCCAAATTATCTGAACAGAATTGCGATTTCAAATTTACTATCTCCTGCCTTAAACTCTTTGTTAGTTCTCTTTCTTTATTCAATTGGTACTCTAAATCTTTATAGTTAAGCATAACAGATAAGGATGGGTGATTCTCCTTTTCCGAATTCCCAAATATTTTATCTGTTATAGTTTTCTTTATTATATTATATATATATATTATATTATTATATTAACCAAATAATGAACAATATAATGAAAATATATTACCTAGTGTGTGTATAAGTGTAATTTGTTTTCTAATTCTTAACTTCTCTCTCTCTCTTGAATTCTTTCTTCACTTCTTTTCCTTGGTCTTTTCCCTTTACTGTATTTCTTTTTCTTTGGTCTGTTCGTCGTTTTGTAAACAACAACTTCTTTTTTGATGTGGTCTGCTTCTTTTCAACCCTGGTATTTTATATAACTATTTATCTGACTTTTTCGTCGATCATCATTCCATCGTTCATCAACAAAAACTTCATTTCTTTTTTTTTCGGCACGTCGTTATAGCAATTTGGAATTCTAGATTTTGAAATGTTTCAAGTGTATGTGTGTGGTATATGTTTACAACGCTTTTCTATTTCTTAAAGAATGCTTTCTATAAAATTTACATCTTTTATTGGTAACTTTACTAATGGAGTATTACCATACTACAATATGTAGAGAAACAGGGTGAGAATGTATATCACAAGATCGCGTTTTGTTTCATTTTAGGTAAAATATGCTCCGTAATATTTTTGCAATTTTCCAGGACATTTGCTGCATCTTAGAATGAACAGCTGCTACATGAATTCAATCTTCAGTCCTCCTTGGTTCCAATGCGGTCGTTGGTTAATTACAGTGTCAGGAAATATCGAATGGGTTAGGGATGAAATTCGCTAAAAAGTATCTTCTTTTGTCAGTGAGAATTTTAGTTTGTTATCTATTTTGGAGATCATTTCTAACTGATTTCACATTTCACTGTTTGGACCCTGTTTTATGCTTTAAATTCATTCTGTCATCAAAACGAAAAGAAAATTAACGTTCCCTTGCTTAGGTCAAGAATGCTTCCGCACCTTCAACGACAAACCCATGTTGGTGGCTAGTTTCCTGGGCACTATTTACCCAATACAACACTATATTTCTATCGAATGTGGTGATTTATACGGAACTTAGGAGTCACCTCGATAGACATTAATCTTCTCTTTTGAAAGAGTGCGATCAATTAACTGTAAGTCGTTCCAACATTATCTCTGTAGATTTCTGTACAAAATGGTGATAATATAAAATACGAGGGGTACCTTTTAACTTGTTTCAAAAACTAGGAAATTATTTTTTTGTGGAACAAACTGTGTTATTGCTTTTCGAAATGTTTGCCTTTGAGATTTATACACTTTTGCGTGCGTTCAAAGTAATTCTTTCTTTCCACTCTGAAGTTGGTATCTCCAAAAATATGATTTCTGAAGGCTGCGACAGATTCTTGAGGTGCTGAAAATCGCTGTCCACGCAATTTTTGTTTTGATATTAGGAGCAGAAAGGCATTGCTAGGCTATATTGAGGCCACTACGTGCAATGAGATACTCATTCTATAGTACGACACTTGCATCGAAGGACTGTAAGCTAAAGTATAAAACCACACATACAAACAAGAAACGGCCGCGAGCGGTGACTTTCGCATCGTTTGAACTGTATTGGGCCTTTACATTCAGACCACGAATTAATAATAAATCAATCTCGACTGTATTCAGATCAAGCTAGAACCATGGCATTTCAAGCCCCTAACTCAATGCACCACAGAGTTACAGTTGATCAGTACGTCTTGTGGTGGACTGCGTCTACACATGTGTTCAGATACGATAAACCACCAGCATCATCAAGTAGAACTATGGATACCTTCAAAAGCATAATATACATTACCATGTATATTATACTTTAGAAAACCATACATAATAAATTAATGAGTTCTTGACAAAAGTAGAAGCAAAATAAAGCATTGTTACTGAAGAAAGAACGACGTGGGTAAGAGAAGCATACAAAAAGGATTCTTTTCGATTTGGAGATTATATTAAAAAGTTAACAACTGCAATAAGAAGATGTTGAATATCTGTTTAAATACATATACACTTTGTCTATTTGGAGTTTTTACCTACGTCATCAATTTTATCCATAGATCTTTGTATCTGACGCAAGCGCAAACCACGCTTCTTTCTTCACCGGCAGCACTTGAGGAAATCAAAATAATAGAATGTCTTTACTAAATATATATAAATAAATAATGACTAAACTATGACGTAGATAAAAACTTAAAATAGACAAAGTATAATGATTAGAGTTTGTTAAAAGGGCGGATGACGTGTATCATTAAGTAGTGTAAATCGGACTGACGCTGTCATTCCTCCAAATTTTATAATTCCATGATAACTTGTCAATGACAACTTATCATTGAATAAAATTCGGAGGAGTGGCAGTGTCAGTCCGATTTACACTACTTAATGATAGCACATCATCCAGCTTTTTAACAAATTCTAATAGTGATACAGCTTATGCGTTCTCGAGTGTCACAGATTTAGATAAGTTATTCACGCAGATTGGTTCTATTCGAAAACGCGTTAGCTGTACCCCCAATTTGAGTGGTCTATAAGGAAGCGAAGTTTCCAAACAACATGCCGTTGGACTACAACATTACTAGTTTAAATGATGCAGAGCATATATATGTATCTAAATTATGGTCTAGTAGGTAATGAGCAACAAGTAAAACTTTCAAGCACAAACTCTCTGTCGATGATACTATTATTAACATGGTTTGATCGTGATACCTAGCCATGGTGCAACAACATTTCTTCTTTCTAATTTTACATAATTAACAGTTTGAGCATTAATTGCAGAGAAGGAAAATATATTTCTGCATCATATCCATCAAGTCCTTTTTCGCATAGGGTATCTATTGTAGCTCCTGGAAATGGTGCTGTTTCATAAAATTCGGTAAAAGTCTTGGTCTAGATCACAAAGTCGAGAGGCAAAATAATAAAATTATACTTGTAGTTCCCAAAATCCAAATAAAATACAATGGTTTGGTCAATCTTTATGCCTCATGCACTTAGTGTCCTGAATCAATAAATTTAGGCAGTAAATGATATATTTCCCTCTTTGTAATAACTGTTGTTTTATAGAGTTTCTGTGGTTTCTGTTTCTACGTGTATGGAACAAATACAAACGATACTTTCCCTCTAGAATCGGAGGAAGGTGAAGCTGGGAAATGTAACATTAAGGATATGTGGATCGGAATGTTAGAAGACGATTGTTAAAGCAAAAGCATCATCAAATCTGTACTTCAGCCTACAAGAACGTAAAATAGTAGGAGTTTGATCGGTCCTTTGCGCAAAGGATTATAATCAAATGCCTGACGAAGGAAGATATGCAATTTGCCAAAATTATCAGATAATATGTGCACAATTCAAGGAATCAATACTCTCACAGTCTTGTGTGCTCTGTTCCGGTAAAACTTTCTCTAAAGGGTGAGATAAGTTTGGAAATGAAAGCTATGATCGTCATCTCAGAACAAACCGTCTTTTGTGATTTAATAGGTCTACTTCTACTGTTTCTTCTCCCCAAAAAAAAAGAAAGAAATAACTGCGACATACTGTCTGCTCTTACATCAAGGCTAGTCACCAATATATATATATACGTACTTCATTTCATAGTTTGTTACGGCTGTTAGCTACCTATACCTTACTTAGATATTTCAGTTTTTAGCACCTTATAGAATCTAGCTTTCATATTGTTTACTACTAGAAATACAACCGCAAAGTACCCCTCATATTACTTTAACCACAGTCTCCTTATTCTTATTTGCAATTAACTATGTAATTTAATTTAATACTTTCACATATGCTTTATTTTAGTGTTGTTAGTTAACATTATCTTACTAATTTAAACATGAAAATAGATGCTTTAGAAATATACCCTTCACTTTTGCAGCGAACGCTGTTAGTATATTGTAAGTACAAATACAAAGCTTCAACTTCCGAACACACTATACCCGTTCTGTGATTACCTGCTTCCCCATAAAAATTGACGGGGGCAGTCTTACAGGGTACATACCTTTCTTTATCATTACAAGTGTATTATATAACATCCACAACGGATATAACTTTTGTCGAAGACATATATTTAAACAAATGTAAATACAGTAACGTAGTCGGTCTTGAGTCCCCTAGTGGTTCATATCAACATATACCGCTAATGTATCCGCACGTAGCTTTGGCAAAATCTAAGCTTAAACAGTCCAGGGGCTTGCCTCCTTCCTCCTATGATCCGAAGTAACCGCTTTTGCTCGTCAAAGCGTCCCGGGGTGCCCGGTGAGTTTGCCTACTTTCTGTTCGGAAAATAGAGCTATGGATACCGCCCATTCCGTGTTTCATCTAATATATAAACATTTATTGGATGCAAACATGCGGAATCAGTCAGGCTGGAATTTATGTGTGCGTGTGAGGGCTCACGTACCAGTGTGTGTGCATTCAGGTAGAAAATGTTTAATTAATTTCCCACCCGTATATGGTACCTTCTAATTGCATCAATGTTCAGTAACGTTTCTGGGGTAATGAAGCGTCTGCGAAGGTAACTTACTAACCAAGCTGACGAGATTAAAAGCATACTAAATTAAGGACATTTCTATATTCATTTACTGAGACGCCCCTATAGGTTTAACCTTTTGTGTATGTTTGACCCGCTGTGTCCGAGCACATATTGAAAATCTAAATGAAAAGGTTGTTGACTCCTCAAGTAAGCTCTTAATTTAACTGTTTTGGATTTTACTTCAGATTTAGTTACGAAGAATAGCTACCTGCGTCACGCACACAAAACGCCAATGCACTTCATTTATGCTGCCTTATCTATCGACACAAGAAATTCAGTAAAGAACGAAATCTGTCTGGCCACTGCAATATTAATTCCCTACTTTTAGAATTGGTATTCGCCACTAAATTTCCTGACAACCAAAAAACAATAGACCCAATGAAATTGATAGACTAGTCTTTTCTTTTTCTGTTTCTATTATTTTTGCATTCGTCGCATTTCAGTACAAGATCTTTTAAGAACTAGCGAGACAGAATACATTTCCGTTATCGTAAATCATTACCGTCACTTATAAATATTAATATCAAAAACCAAAAAAATTACTTTCAGATTGCGCGCTGTTTAAATGGATCAAATAAGAAAAGATAATTCTCTGACGATCTAGAGAACATGGTTCAAGAAAAGACGAAGGCGCTCGGTGGTTATCGAAAAAATGTCTTAAATCAAAAAAGTTGTGTACAAAAGGGACAGCTAGCAAAGATGAACACTGAGATAGGTTATGCAGGGATATCGATAGAGCAATACAATACAATGGACCAACAGATGCGTGGAAAGAGAATGAGAAGTAATGGCAATAATAAAAACCTTGTTGAGATAATTATACCTCAATAATGGATCGATCATTATTCAAATCTATTACAATAAAATAGAATAGAATACATAGAAACGGAAACTATTCCGAAACAGGAGAACAAGCAGCGCATATTACAGAGGAAAATATATATAAGACTAGCGCTAAAAACAGTAAAGAATAACAAGGCGGTCGGGACCAAGGTAACTAAGAATGGAACTACTGAAAAATGGAGGACATACAGTAATAAAGTTCCTGAAGAAAATCTTTAACAAAGTATAAATGGGAGAAGACATACTCACATAAGCTCAATTCATAAGAAGGGAGATAAAAAGACAATTGCAAGCGATAGGGGTATCAGTGTCCTACCAACGGTAGCTAAATTGCCCTCAAAAATTATAAACACTAAGATACAAGATGGGTTGACTGATGGGTGACGAACAAAGTGATTTCCGAGATGGGAGATCGGGGCGAATATATCTTTTGTTGACTTATTGAAGGTATATGATAGCGTTCCCAAAGTTAAGTTAACTATGGCAAGCAATGAGACGGGTTGGAATAAGGCAACAAGAGATAGACCTAGTTCAGAAAATGTACGACCAACACAGACAGACTCGCACGACGCATAAAGATAAATAAGACTTAATAGGACTTCAACAAGGATGCAGCTTATCGCCGACCTTACTTAATATATATGTATATGGAACAAGCATTGGCCTTATGATATAGAAAGTGTGCTGGTATAGAAAATGAAATAAATGGCATGGCATTACACGCGTTATTCTTTGCGGGCGACCAGGTCATTTTTGAACAAGATCAGGATAATATGAAATATATGCTCAGAAAATTTAAGGATGAGTATGGAAAATGGGGTCTTGCTATTAACTGGAACAACACAGCATATATGAGCATCTATGAATAGAGACAGATACGATAAAATGATGTAAAAGTTTCAAGTACCTTGGTACCGTTATTGATAAAACAAGTACCTGCAAAGCTGACATACAAACTAGAATAACATATGGGAAAAAGGCAACAAAGACTTTGCGTGGTTTGCTGTGGTATGGCAATAATAGAGAAGATGTGACGAAGCCTACAAACAACTAGAATGGACAGTCTGAGTACTGAAGAGGTTTTTAGAAGAATGTAAATAACCAGTTCAATCACTAGGACCTTGAAAAATAGGACACTACAATAGTACGGGTATGTCAAGCAAATGACAATAGATCGCCCCAAACAATTTTGGAGTGCTATCCCGGAGGAAATAGAAAGAGAGGAATGGGACATCAAGCAAGCAATGGCAGAAAGGGACTTGGCGACAAAGAGATTGGGACGATGGACGGCCGTGGAAACAGAAAATGGCAAACTCATAATGGGAAGACGTCGCAGAAGAAGAAAAAGACAATAACATTACTTCTAAAACTCTCTGTGAGAACTACTCATAAAGCAATCACAAGGAAGCTTAAAATACATCATTCTAAAGTAAGCGTTATTCAACCATGAAATCCACTTGATTTTGAAAAACGAATAAGCATATAAATAATAATGCCACATTGAATGTGACTTTCTTTACTGATGAGGGATGGTTCCACTTATCAGGCTATCTCAATTCGCAAAAATTATAGAATATGGGCTACAGAAAATCGACATAAGTTTGACAAAGGACATCTACATCCTCTAAGCATTGGAGTTTGGTAGCTATATTGAGACAAACAATGATGGGACCAAATCTTCTCCATGACACTATAACTGCTGAGTGATATCATCATATTTTAGATAGAATAGTTTATAGAACAACCAGCTGATGAAAACAATATCGGCGTTATACATATAATCTTCCTTCCAATTGCAATCGAGTTTTTTTCCCTTTAACTGTTAACTTCAGCTTTCTGCAGGTCTTCTGCCTTTCAGATTTTCTTCGTGTAGGCGCGACTTGGCCGTTTGCTCGAATATTATACTACCATAGAGTTGTTTTTCGGATACCACAACATGCTAGCTGCTTGTTACGCGTATATAACTCTTGGCGATTACTTTTCATTGATTGTGGACTGTATCCTTGATTTTACTTGTATACTTGATAACTAGATTAAAGAAAACACGTCTGTGCTAGGCGGCAACTTTATTTTCTCTCTCGTTGCTTCCTCTAGCGGCATTATTAGAGCGGCAGATTGAAAACCGACTGAACACTGCTCGACGGTAAGTTCTCTTCGACAGACTTGGCTATTCTGCCAACAGTTTGATGGGAAACCTACTCGTCCTTTAATAGCACTTTCATTCTAGTTCTTGTTCCAATCGATATGCCTTCGGTTTTCTCCATTTTGTAACCTTTTTAATTCTGACAAATCCTTTTTAACAAACTTTCATAAAGAAAGATATGAGAGTGGAAAACAAATTTTCTTACAGAAGCGTTCCGAAAATAGGTAAAGGAAAAAACTGAAACTTAATGACTGATTCAACGCAGGCAATGCGGCCGTTCAATATTTGTCTAAAATGCGGATATTTAATTCTAAGCGACATTTCATTAATGGACGGGAAAAGTAATCTATCTATTCGTAAACGAATTGACGAATACGCAAACTAAAAACACATTTAATCGGTAATATGCGTACTTTAGAGTACGCAAAAATGTATGGTAAGTATTTATTAAAACGCAAGTGGTCCTAATTCGATTGCACGGTGTCGTTTATCCCATAAGATCAGGGGTTCCCTAACTTATTCATGATGCGCCTCCTTTCTAAAACGCCGGGGGAGGGGAGGGGAGCACACTTTGAAAACCCATGCATACGATGGAAGCAAGGTTCCTGACGCTGCATAGACGTACTTGCTTTACTGTTCAATGATATTTTCTGGGTACTTTTCACCCTTTTATGTAACATGTGTCTTCGACTAGGATCCTCAGTCATGTTTGTTTCGTCATAGTTTCATAATTTTGTTGGAAGAATACACAGATATATTCTCCTTTACCTTTGATGGTAAGCATTGAACCAAATGCGCTATTAGGAGCGAATAAACCCAATGACAGGTATATTCTTTTTAATCCTTCATACGTCCTTACCTTCACGATCTAAAAATGATTTGAAGCCATTTGTAAATTTGCTAACCCTACTGAAAGAGTAACTGCAGGTAATATTGTAGTAGATCTAATAATTATTCTTCTTCATCACACGTATGTAAATATAGTTCGTCGTTCAATATCCTTCCCACTTAATCATTTATACTTATTATGTTAAAGTGTTATACTAGATTTGATGAGAGCGCAGCTTTTGTAATGGCCCAGTTATGTATCGTTACTCTTGTTAGTGCTTTGAGCTCATGAGGTTTTTGTCAGTATAATATTTTTAATAGAACCAACCATTTGTTTGTAACACCAGCCCATATACGGCCGAAAAGTAAAAGTGTCTTCAAAAACTATTTATAACATTTACTAATCCGCACAATAATAATGTTTAAATTTTATTTATATTAAAGCGTAAGACTCGGGATACTATCAATTTCTTCCCAAAATTGGATGAGTCAACCCATCATAAACATATTTCAACATGACAGGCCAAGTCTTTACACATATTATGAATTGTTTTGAAAGTAAGTATACTCCCAGCAAGTAATTGATTTGATGATACCAAGTTTTCATACATATGTAATTGACACTAATTTCTCTAAACTTGAAAATTTCAAAGAAATAAAGCAACATTTCAGCAATAAAGGGCACTGTGCAAATATGTACCATCTTGTACTGGCTTTGCTCATTGGTTGTTTGCCTATTTTCGTTATTTTGTGATAGGACCCGGACGCTGACAATGTAATTTTACCACGCCTACAGAAGCATTTCCGATCTGCATACATTAATAAATGTACCATCATATTTTCTCTAATTCTAGTACGGATTTCTTATAGATTATTGACACACTGGCAGTTTATAAAATGTCACCATAAGCACTCAAACATACCCTTCCCAAGCTAGTGGGGAATAATTAAATAGTCAATTCAGAAAAACTAACATTTGGCATATTTTCAATTAAAAATATGCAAATCATTTTGGCATAGATCCGAAATGAATCAAACACAATTTCTCTCGAGAATTTCCAATGCACTAGAAGGTAATTCCAGCAAATAAGGAAAGCAATAATGAATTACTCTACAACTACACAAACAATATCCATAATTACAAGCTGTCTGAAATAAACCAACCGAATTCAAATGGAAAGTGCTTTACGTCCCGAAATTGTAGTTCACGAAAATCTGCGCATAATAGTTTCTAATTGTAAGATACGATTGGCGGATATGAAATTTTCCATTTACATTTTAATAACGGGTTTAGTTCCAGACTGCCTCTCGTGTTTTCAGGAATCGCGTGAGTTTGCATAGCAGTTCTATCCGTCCGTACTTCTTTCCCCTGTCTCCGCCCCTCCTTTCAGTTGTTTTCACCGTAGTAATTTCCATAAGATATCGAATAACTAAACCAAATTAGTGCGCTAGATGAGGAAGATTCCTGTTTGCGTAATGGATAATCAAAGCATCCTTCGAGATTATATTTCATGACGCAAATATTTTTACGATTGGACAAACTTCTAAAGAAAGACGATCGTCTCTTGTTTCGGTTCTTTCCCTCGTGACAGGACTTATCAACTTTGTTCTTTAAATCCCTTTCTAATTTCAAATGAACTGTAACGTAAACAGAACGTTAAACAATCGAAACAAAGGATGACGAATGCACAAAGCCATCGACAAAGGTTCTACTATTGCGAGTACAGAATGCGCATTACACAAATATTTAGAAACAATATAATGCAAAGATTTGAATATGCATTTCACCCACAAAATACTAACTTAACTTATTTAAATAGTTTCATACCGAGTGAAACGATTTGAATTACATACTGATGTTTCTTCACTGAATTAAAAAAATAATTGCAAATTAATTTTGTAAGTATACCATCAAAGATCATGTGCATATACATGGCCTATCCTAAAAGCTCTTTTTCTACGTTAGAGTCTAAAAAATCCAATGATTGCCGGCGGCCTCGTTTATCCACCTCTATTAGCCGACGCATTTTAATTGTTTCATTGGAAACGGATTAGTCCACCATTTCCATCTGATGAAAAGGGCGACGGAAAAGAATTGGTGGGTTGGCAATAGATAGCGGTGATTTTGATTTAGCACCGTTACGCGAGACGACAATCAATTTGAATTAGGGCGTAATTGCGCGTCGCGCAGGGTAAGTAGACCAGAGCACGAACGCGAGGATAAAAATGCACAACGCGTCCTCTAAAAATTCTCCGGATACATAATCGTTTACCTTTATTGCATTAAAATTGTGCAGATTTTATGTTATTCGATCCGATGCCTTTAAAAATCTTACGTGGACTTTAACTTAACGTCAGTGATGTAACCGATCAATTGAGAACAACACAGCCGACAGTCAAAGCTCGAGTTTCTACGTTTCCTTCCAATTCGCAGTTTCGGATGCACATCATAGCCGGTTGCATGGTGGGACGAAGAGTGTAGGATAGAAACCGGAAAGAGGAATAAATTGAGGATAAAAGCAATACAAGCAGAAAGAACAGAAGATAGGGAAGCGTACAAAGAGCAGAGAGCAAGTGTAAAAAGGATAAACAGACAAGAGAAGAGAGCTTTTAATGAACAAAAAGTAACAAAAATAGAAGATCATTACAAGAGGAAGGAAATTAGAAACTTTTACAGAGAAGCAAGACAAGGCAGAAAAGATATAACCAAAATTTGTTCATAAAAGATAAGGAGTGAAATTTAATTGGAGTAGATGAACAAATGAAAGGAAGGTGGAAAGAGTACTCTAGCGAATTACTAAACGGAGAAGCAGAAGAAGAACGAAAGCAAGAGGTGACAGAGGATGATAAAAAAATAGCGGAACCAACGCGAAGAATAATAAGAGTCCAGCATGCCAGCGAGCAATTAAAACAGAAGACTCACGAACTGATAATGGAAATTTGGAGGAAAGAGCAGATTCTGGAGGGATGGGAAAAAGCTCCAATAATACCAATCGTGAAAAGTGCAGACGAAACTGATTCCAATAACTACAGAGGGATATCCCTGTTGGACGTTGTCTACAATTGGCGACAATGTTTAAAACCAAGTTGGAAGTAATGGCAGGGCCGCGGATTGGAGAGTATCAGGCAGGTTTTAGAAAAGGCAAAACCAGTTATTTATAATGAAAGAAGTATGGATGACATGTTATGAATATATTATACCAGCAGTTGTTCTATTTGCCGATTTTAAGAAGGCATATGATTCGGTGAAAAGAATCAAAGTGATAGAGGTGATGGATGATTTTGGAATATCTGGAAAATTGCAAAGACTAATAACCATGACAATAAGGAAGACAACGTCCAACGTAAGAACAAGAGGAGGGAGGTCGGAGCACTTTATAGTAAGAACAGGTGTTCGAGAAGGAGACCCACTTTCAACACTGTTCTTTAACATGGTACTGGACAAGGCAGGAACAGCAAACTCAACAGAGACGGAGGCATATTGTACAAGAGTCAGCAAATAGAATACGTAGATGACCTAGTTGTTATAGCCAGAGACGGAAAGAAACTAAAATAAATAACACAGACATTGATAGAGGAGACACGGCAGCTTGGACTGCAGATAAATGAAAAGAAAACTAAGGTTATAAAAGTAGGAAAAGTTAGAAAAGAAGGAACAGAGTTCAAAGTATGTACACATTTGGGAGAGATGAATTTTGAGGAGGTGGATCAGTTTGTTTACTTAGGAGTACGGTTAACGAACACGTGCGAGCAAGGAAAGGAAATTGACGCTAGACTGAGTAAAGTCAATAGAATTTCTGGTATCATGAATTACCTACTAAGAGAAAGACAGATGTCGTAGATCACGAAATTTAGGCTATACGGAACCGTAATAAGACCGACGGCATTATATGGATGCAAGATATGGGTGTTGAGTCAACCTACAAAGGAAATAGTAATGAGATGCGAAAGGAAAATACTTCAAAAAATAATAGGAGGGAGAAACACCGAATATGGCTATGTTAGAAAAACCAATGATGAGGTCTATGAGGCCTACAAAAAACGACAGATAGACTTGGTCATCAAAGCGAGAAGGTTACAGTGGCTGGGTCACATGGAGAGAAGGAACGAAAATAGAACGGTTAGGAAGATGTTAAACACCAGGATATAAGAAAAAGAGAGGAAGGCCCAGGAAAAGATGGCGAGAGGCAGTGCTGGAGGACCTGGAGGATAAGAGAATAGCGGATTGGAAAAAGTAGCCTACGTACAGAAAAAGTGCAAAAGTGCAACAAAGCTCTGGGCCTAAAAGGCCTGCAAAAGCTTATATATATATATATATATATATATATATTTCGTATTGATTTGCCGTCTGAGTCAAACACTTACTGCCTGATAAACTAAGCGAAGCGAAGCATAGAGACAAATGGGATAGCGGCAAAGAGGGCAAACCCAGAGCTTATAGATCCTATTTGCCAGGTCCGCTATCAAAAGGTTCGGGAAGAAAAAGGGAATCACTTATGAAGCCAGCATATGATAAATAAATAGATAGACAGATACATATTTAACAAAATATTGCGGTATCCTCAGTGTAAAAAAGAATGATAAAATCAATAAAAGGCAAGGACTAAAAGATTCCGAAAGAAATGTGCACTTATACTGGCGTGTAAATTGCGAATATTTTCTAATTTGTAGCACAATGGCAAGGATCTTTTATGGTTTATAGAGTTATCTACAACTGGTTTTATGTATAAATCAAAAGCTATTCAGATGTTAAATGAAAGTCATTCAGTGTTCAACGCACAGAAGTTGCTGCAAATAAGCAAAAACAAGTGGTAGTGGGTTTGCTACCAAAACGTTTGCGCTCTAGTAAGCCTGTTGCAAAGAGGAAGAAAGGATTCAGAACGTGCTTTGTAAGTCATAGAGTGATCAGTACAAGAGTCAAGCACTTGTAATTGTAATTGTATATATTAAAGAAAGCGAGTTAATGCAAACTGAATAATGAAAGTTCAACCATCTTCTATTTAATCTTGCTATGTCGAAATAACTAATTTTGGTCTTTTACGGAGTTTAATTAGTACAAACCGGTTAAAGCCACACTATTGAGCCGTTGGAAGCACGGTCGATGATACACAAGGATAATAGCCCTACTAGTTTCGAACGGTCTTACCAAAATATATATAAATATATTTTATTTATGTATTGCTTCCAGCAGCGTTCTATATTCGAGAGACGGCATATTTGGAAATCTTCAAATGAAATTATTCGTCACTCTTGAAAAAGTTTATTTTAGTTTGAGTCTTCTTGGAATACATTTTTTTTGTGGAATTGCTTGAGATATTTTGAGATACCTTGTACTGCTTCGAGCGGGCAGTTGTATAAGATTTTGACATGAGCAAAAGATATGCTTTCAATAGACACTGGAAGCAAAAAATTCCAAATCAAACAAAGAGTTTTGACTGACTAAGGCAGTAAGTACCGTTTATCCATTGTGACTTCCTCTAAAATCAAAGAATTACTTCGAAAGGATAAAGAAAAATTCTAAAGACCGCTGATCTGTTGAGAAACTTGCTGTGTAGAAGACATTTAACTACGTGTCAAGGGCTGAACCGTGTACAATATTTTTCACTTCCCATCTCAGTCTGTGTGAATACACACATACATATGTAGTATACCTAAGCCAACGAGCGTAATAGCGGAACAGTCGGAAGAGGGAACAAGCTCCAAAACTGCAAACTGTTGGAAACGTTCCTCGCCGAAGGCTTATAACCAAGGTTCGACAAACGATTGCATAATAAGTTATCATTAAGTAATGTAAATCGGGCTAACGCTGTCACTCCCCCGCTTGTCCCCTCTTACGTGCAAGGCGCGTTTACACAACTTATCATGCACTCGTTTGTCGAACCACACTGAGAAACCATCAACTTATTATTACTTACAAGGAAACATCTCGGAGCCAAAACTTCGAAAGGGATTGAAACTTCATGGGCGATATTTCTCACCCAAGAATGTTTTAAGCCCTTTCTGCTTAGCTCCGAATCTCGTTTTAAGAGGTGAAAATGCTCCTCAAAAGCTTTCGTTTTTTTGAAAATACATCAGTAATTAGCTCCTAGGCTCGATTACATATTTAGAAATCATACCGCATTTATAGGTGCAAATATAATGCTGCCCTTATAAACCCTTTCGCGTATGACATAGAAATGCCGACTTGTGTACATTATAGAAATCAATATTACAAGTAACTACTACAATAAGCCACCATTTTCCAATAGAAATATCATCAATATGAGAAACAACTTAAATAACTTAAAGTGGAACGAGAGTTCCCGTCGTAGACAAAACATCATAGAAGTTAAAAATCTACTTTTCGTTGGACATGCGCCATATTTAATTTTCTGGCAGAAAAATCATAAAATCCCTGATCCCGGATTTCCAAAATAGCGCACCCAAAGATGGCCAGAAACATTACTTTTATTAATTTATTTCTTTATTACAAACACAATTAAGTTTTAAAATACATAATATATTAAAAAATCAACGATTTTCGGCATTAATGAGTTAAAATGAAATATATTTGAAATTTAACGAGAAACAACTGTCAACTTGAATGTTTGATGCTTCCTAAAAAAAAATCAAATTGTTTTTCAGTGTCTAATATGTATCATACCATACTTTCAGCTACCGTTTTAAACTATCAGCTTTCTTTAACATCGAACTATTTTCGAGCTATTGTGTCTGAACTTAATCACTTCACGAAGGAATTCTACTTTATGAGGTACGTCAAACTAGAAATTTATTGTTCGACTCTATTTCATTAGATTCGTATAACCTCTTTTTAAGTGCCTCATACAACGGCACCGCCGTCTTTGACGCGGGTCCAACAATCGGCATCTTCGGGTCGTGTGCATTTTTAAAGAATTCGATATCTTCTCCAGCTAATATCGCTTTGTTGCAAGCGGATACCTTTGACAAGATATCCTCTTACGCGAAGGCTTAACATTCTATTATGTTGCTGGAATATTGGGACTCCACGATAAGTGGCTTTTATTTGGTCCCGCAAGTAGTACGAAATTTTCCTCAATATTGTCTTTTATTGGCACTTTCGTTTGTGGCCACGTCGATTGCTTAAAATAGCATGTTTTATAGTCTTTCGTCGACAGAGAATAAAAATAAATAAGGTCACAGATGATGCAGTGGCAAGGACTGGACGAATGAAATGCAACCTAACTAAATCTACACAACAGTTTGAATATTCAATTAATGAATGACAAAGGAATCTCATAAACTGTGTTTACAATGTGGAATGCTCCCATGAATTTAATATTGTTATTCATATCTTTTTGGATCGCAAATCTGAAGATAAGAGATATTATTATTTCTGTATTCACAAATAAATACGAGAGGTTCTAAACAAACAGATAAATATCAACTTTAATAGACATCGCTACCTAATATTTCAGAAAAACTCATAAAATTGTCAACCTCTGTTCGATTTAATATACGGTGTTATAATTGGATATCCCATCATTTTATAGGAATAAACTCCATCGCTTTTCAGTCAGATAATTTTAATTTGCGTGTCATTTTCACTCTAATAAAATTGCCAAATAAATTTTAGCACAACAGGATCGGTAATAAAAACTAATTAAGGCCGAGTTTTAATTTAAACGGCCGCTTGTATCGCCGATGATTTAACTATCTTGCATTGCAACGCGAACATTAATATTCGCTCCATAATCCAGATTTTCTTTTATAATAGACACTTCTGAATTAATGTTTTCGGTTTAGTCGGTGTTCGTGTCAATTTAGGGTTAGCGCTCGTACAGAACACATCCGCTAATTCGGAACAAACAGCCTCTATTAATGTTGCTCTGTGTTTAAATGACCGCATAATTGAATGCGCTGATGTTTCGACAAAACATTGTTATTCACCGTTAGTCGGAATGACCAAATGCGTGTATATTGAATACCTTCCTGGTATTGATTAACTGAAATTACTACATCTAAAGGTGTTTCTAATTA
Organism: Chrysina gloriosa; assembly: GCA_038088585.1. Classification (NCBI taxonomy): domain Eukaryota; kingdom Metazoa; phylum Arthropoda; class Insecta; order Coleoptera; family Scarabaeidae; genus Chrysina; species Chrysina gloriosa. Next base: position 41,888,734 of record CM076087.1, read on the forward strand.
ATTTAATCTCTATGAGTTATGACTCCTAGAACCACATCACAAATATGAATATAAAGCTTATTTGAACTTCTCCCTAAATGTCAGCCACAGATTACGTGTCCTTCTTCAGTTTCCCTCTTATAGATTCTTTTTCAATTTCAATAGTAGCAACCGGTTTTTCTCGTTGCATGCGGTATTTCTTCTTCTACCGCTCTAGGTCAATGCTTGATCACTTTCAGTTTCGACCATATTTAGTCAAACCATATTTAGTAAACCATATTGAGTCAACTTCGTCACACCGGTTTTGAAGGTTGCTTCCATATTTCGCAGGAGTATTTGTTACGGTTATGTAGGTAACTTTTATTATTTGAATAATTCAAATACATGAAATACATATGCTATGGAAATACTTACTAACATTATTAGAGTGGCTTAGAATTTACTATCAGTGACTTCACACGAACCAATTAGCACACTTTAGCGTTGAGAACTAATAGTCTTGTCATAGTTGGTTTCCCAAAATCCCGCGCTTATGATCTACAGCCAGAATGCATAACTATCGACGCGCAATGTTACACCACCAACATCACAGCCGCTCTATTCCCTTAATTCAAATCCGCTGCATGTATTCGTTGAAATCGTCTTAACTGTAATGCGGTGTCCAAATGCATTCTGCCGCTGCCCTTTGCCGCCACCATCACAAATGCTTTAAGCCTATTAAACAATCGTCGACTGTTAACGTACTAGAAACGTGTTTGTACAATTGGGAATGACCCAGTGTACGTATTGGATATACACACAGAAGCAGTTGATCAAATGGCGACCTGTGTGTGCGGGAAATACGTACGGACTGATATTAGGTTTACTTTAGTTCAGTTTAGTTTAGTTTAGTTAGAAGGCGACAGTTTGGAGTCAATAGTAATTGACAGTAATGTTACTGAACTAAATAGAACTCGATTATACAATAATGTTTTATTCAAGAACAATTAAATCATCAATTATGTTTCGTAATAATTTCAATTTAACAGTCGATTTTTATGAATCAGATTTTTGAGACATCATACAATAAAACGTGGAAGAAGAAAGTCGAGAACATTCGAAAGCACTCTATACATTGTAAACTAAAATGTTTAATGGTAGGGAGGATTATTGTAATTTGAGCATTGTGTAGCTTGTAACATAGTTTGGTTCTGATTTGTACTACCATGTATTCCACTAGTCTTGATGTGTTCTGTTCGATACTTCCCGATCTCTAATCAAAATAAACTTTTCAGTGTCAAAAGATAATATTTTGCTCGTGGTGTTTTGTTTTATTACGTGGAACCATAACGGGTTATGTAATTATCGTGAAAACGTATGGTTACTTTATTGGTTTCTGTCTGGCAGTAATTTACTAAAACTAACTGAAATACATATTTTAACATCTTAGCCACAGTTGTAGCTTTATTCGCACCTGAAATGCGTTCGACGATACAGAACCATGTTGTACCATTAAACAGAACAAATATTTGGAAGAAGGCTCCATATGCGTATCATATGATGCGCCATGTTAATAGGCTCGATCTTGACCCGTTTGGCTAATCTAATTCGTCGTTGTTAATATATATTCTTTTATATCTTATATAATTGAGTTTGCAATAACGTATGGTGAATGAAATGTGGACAGATGTGTTGTAGAAAAAAGGAATTGTTGAAAATGATTCCATCAATTCATCTGGCTCTTGGTCTTCCTCTTCTATTTTCTCCGAAAACTTTCGTTTCGAACACTCGTTTAGTTAGTCTCTCGCCCGTCATCCTACACGTGACCAAATCACCTAAGCTGTCCTATGATTTTTTCGAATATTGAATCTATTATTAGGTTTTGTCTAATTATTTCGTTCCTTATTCTGTCTGTTCTTTTCTCATTTTCAATCTTTCTCAGGAAACCCATTGCCATGACGTTTATTCTCGATTTTTGGCTCTCTAATAGTGTCCATGTTTCAATGCTATATTGCTATATAATGCTATATATATTGTTGGGCATATAACTTTTTTGACAACTTCAGTTTTTACATTTTTCGCTATCTCTCTTTTTCCCAACAATGTTGTTTTCATTGTATTAAAGGTGCCTCCTACAGTTCCCATTCTTTCATTTCTTTCACTGTCCAATTAACCGTTTTCGCCTATAACTGCTCCTAGGTATTTAAAACGCCCTAATTGTTCGATTTGTTTCCCGTTCAATCTTATTTCGTGGGTATCTGTGAACAGAGCCATATCATCTACGAACAGAGCCATATCATCTGCGAACATAAGTTCTCTCAGTTGAGTTGGTCTCATTCGCAAATATACCAGTGTTAATTTTCTCATTTTTCTCTTTGCTTCTTTGACAGCTTCATCAAGTACCGCTAAAAACAGAAGCGGGGTCAGGACGAACCTTTATAACCGTTATAATCCTTTCGACTCTTCATTGTTTGTTCGTACTATATTTGTGTTATCTTTTTACATATCCTTTATTACTTTTATTGAATTTTTGTCTACTCCCCTATTCATCAGGGGAGTAGACTCTTTTCGAACTCTGTAAAATTCCATGTAAAGCATATATGTATCTCCTAGTTTTTATTGATTATTTTCTTGCTCACTTGCTTAATGTAAATATGAGATCCTGTGTGTTTCTATTCTTCCTGAATTCCCATTGGGTTGGATCTATGTTAACTCATTATTTTTCCCATCATTTTGGCTAATACTTTCTCTGGAACACTTGATATAATTATGCCCCTATAGTTGGTGCCGCTCCTTTTGTCACCTCTCTTATATATTGGTAAGATAACGTCTACTTTCGAGTCTTTTGGTATCTTTGCGTTGTTTAGTATATCGCTCATTAGTTCTGCCATTTTGTGTATTCCTCTTCTTCCCATGAACTTTATCATTTCAGGGGTGCAGCTCAAGTTATTTGGTTCTAATAAATTTCGAATAGTCATAAGAACCAATACAAATAATAACCGCATGCTTTCTTGGTTATCTGATATAATGAAATATATGTTGTTGGAGTTGAAAGTAGAGGGACTTGTATAAGAGAAGTGACATATTACAAAAATCACTTCATAAGTAACATATAGGTCCATTGCAGCACACCAGAAGGATATGAACTGAGTCTGCATCTCCAACAATGTCAACAAAGGAGAATATGATTTGACAAACTAGTAATTGGCTAGAACGTCCACATATATTTGCACATAGCAGATATAACTAGCATGCAACAATGTGGATCCGTTGAATTTTCGTATGCGTGCTTACAAACTATTATAAAGGATCCTTTTCGGTCGTAATAACGAATTCCTTGTGACATAAATTCTAATTTCCTTCGGTGTACCATTTGCAACGTAAATGGGAACTTCACTAGTACATATGCTGCGGAATTTTACGTTTCTTGGGAAACGGACGACTGTTGCTCCCTTGGCCGAGGCGCTCAGTTCGCAAGTTGACTTATTTAGGTCGCGCTAATATAACGTGCAGTACGATAAGAAAAGCAAAACGCGAAGAAAGTTATATGCCTACGTAATCGTATACAGTTTCAAATTATAAACTATAAAGTTCTTTTAATTGGCTAAAGTTATCCGTAGTGAAATTTAATGCAAATATAGTGGCTTCGCTAGGAAAGAAGAGCACGATGAAGATTAAATCGGACTTTAATTTAATCATTTTTTCCAAGTGTCCTTAAATATACTTTCCTTAACTCTAAGAGTTTTTAACAGCATATTATGCAAAGTTTCATGTCTCCATACACAGGTTATCCTCTCAGTACTTCCTCCTAATCTCAATAAATCTCTAATATCTGATATACCACCGGCGCAAATTAATACAACACACAAGATCAAGCCGGGGCCGTGAGCTTCTTGTGTTTAATAGATCAGCTTTGCCGATTACCAATTAATGATGCTAAACTGTATTCCAAGATGTGCTCCTTAGGGATGAGGTGAACAGATATTTTCAATTTCCTACATTAAATAAACATCGCAGTTAATCTAGGACCATCGAACAGTATCCTCGTTTAAATAATCTACATAGTAGTTAGCTTCAAGATAATAAAATTAATAGAAAGAGTACAAATAATGTACACCAACGGATAAACATTTAAATCGAAATAGGTTTAATATCACCTTTCATTATTTTTAGTACACAGACACTAAATTAATAACATTCGAGTTTTATTAGAATATAAGCTTTCACAACCGTATTGCCATGTTCGCCATAAACTTCTCGTTTGTTGGCTGTAGTGCCAAAATGAGACGCATCCGGAGAGTCCAAATGTTCAGGTAAAATGACTAAAATGCTCAAAACTGCCCGTTTGGCTATTTTTAATTCTAATGCCTTTTCTTTGCTTATAAATGAGTATTCTGTCATAAATGTCCTTTTTCATAGAATAAATATCAGCAACAAAGTCGCTAGTAACAAGGCTAGCATCTCCAAACCATACTTTACCCTTCGGTACCTTACCTGGCTCTTCTGGAAAAACATGTATCACTGGATTTAATCCGGTAATTTGTGTAGTGAAGAGCTTACTGATAATATGTATGTAATGTCAGTAATACCATTTGTATATTAATGCGATAATATCTGCATTGCCTTTTTACTGGGAGGGGAGCGGGCAATCTAACAAAAAGAGACTATCTCAAAACCTCATTACTGAAAACGTTTATGTGACTAACCAATTGACATTCCGAATTTTCGTTTGTCGCATGTAAAACACACTGGTGATTCCTGAAACTCTATCACTCTATCTATCGCTATCAAAATTACAAAATCCCTTACAACGATCGTTATTTGAAGAGTATGTCAAAGAAATTTTACTGAATGAATCAACGCCGAGGAAACATTATCTAATGAATGAAATTCAAAGAAACATGAAAGACAAGAAGATTTTAATAATAACAGACGAGAGAGCAGATGTTGCAGGAATGTAAATTTGAAATTGCAAAATTTACCTTCCTTGGATCACTACAACCTGAATTTACAAACACGTCGCCAATGTGATTGTTGGAGCATTGGAGCGAAACCAAGCATTTAAGGTTAGTTAGTTTTACTTCAGAACGTCTTGGGAAGGCAAACAGCACTACAGTCCAACAATTATTCACTACTTCCCTATCACTATTTTATTCAGAGAAAATTGAGCATGACAACTCACGTTTGCAAGTGATGCAGTTCCTTAGATGAAAAAGGCGGGAAATGCTCTGACAGCTGTACCACCTCAACCTATTCGAACAAGATGGTACATGGATTTCCGTTGCATCCTACTGCGCTACCAATTTTTTAAAAATTAAGGAATAATTAGAAGTTTAGACGAAGGTTCGACGGCGCCAGCCAGGGCAGCGAAGAATCTTTTAGCGAAAATGGTTTAAAAACCGATTTGGCCTCTGTTTGAAGAAATTCTTAGTGCAATAGTAAGTTTAGAAAGCAGAGGCTTAAGATTAGTTGGTTCAATCAATATTGGAAATAATACCATGAGAGGGATATGGTGCGGTTCAGACAATAAAGAGGGTAAAATTAACGAACAGTCCCAAACTGGGTTTACTGCCAAAAACCAGATTTTGAAATTGTGGAAAAACTATATTGCATTCTTTCTAGAGACGCAAGTGCAGAAACCGTAAATTACGAAGTTCCAGAAATAACTTCTGCCAGAGTTGCTCCTATAACATCAGTATATGTACAGATCTTTTTCTCAGTTGAAATAGTTATTGTCGGATAGAAGACAATCCTTAGCGGTAGGCCATTAAAAAAGATGTAATTGTTAGTTTTAATAAATAATATAAAATACAAATATAATTTTATTTACTTTTATACCATGGTGTTCCCCGAAGGTAGCTGTAATGCTTCCAAATAATGTTCTTTTATAACATTGTACAGTTTGTAAACTAGTAAATAATAACCCCAGTGGAAAATCAATATCTATTAAATTGTTCTAGATGTCTATTTTCGAAATTTTTAATGCCTGTTTGCCTGTCTCTTTTAATTACTTTTAGTGATTTGTAGAGGTTTGTAAATTTTGTTAAGTTTGAACGATTGAAGAGCATTAAATATTTTGCGAAAGCTGTACCAGCATTTCGGTTTTATTAGCTGAAGAGGAATATCTTACAAAAACATCTTATATCTTCACAACTCGCTTATCATTACATTTTTCAACGCAACTATAAAGCTACTGTTTCTGTAGGAAGGTATATTAATAAAAACGTATTTAGTCTGTATGTACTAATAATAGTAATCAGATTAATTCCGAATTTACATCCCAGACGAAGCAATGCTCATTTATTTTTAGACTTCAGTTGTAGTTAAGGTATAGATAGCTGTGTAAACTTACTTTAAAACTGGCAAGAAGGTTACACTGGACCGGAAAGGTTATTTTAAAAATCAAATTACAGGAGAAGCAACGCTACGTATGAAGGACAACAGAACAAGTGGAATGAAAACTCCATCTCACATGAACTTCACGCCCACCGAAATATCACGTGAAGCCCCGGAAGACTAAGGCAGCAGTCAGAGGTAACCGTCGTGCAGCATACTGAACGCCTCGTTGTGACCACGCCAAAATAGAGGCCAAACGTTGATACGTGTCTTTCAACCACGTTCTCCTACAACAATAAAGATTCTACGCCACTTAACTTTATTACCCACAGGGCTTGAATTTTTTGCGTCCGCTGGGAACAGTTCCGTATATCATTGTAACGCCTTCGCGTCGCAGAAACGCTCCTGTCGGTAAATATCGCAAAGACGATATATAAATTAATAAAGCAAACGAACGGACAACGCGTGCTTAGCTACCGCTGAAATACAGTGATGAAGAAATTGGCCAGAAGGAAATGTATGTTAGATGAGTAAAAATATTTTTAAGTCGTATAATACAAGGTTTAACCTCGAAATATCTTCATTTTGATAGCCATTATACTTATCATAGGTACCTATCATTTTACGCGAAATGTGTAAATTAAAAATGCAAATGCAAATGCAAATTAGAAAATACAATGGCAATATATAGGTATATGGTATAGGTAATTTTATGTGATAATATAATTGCAAACAAAAAAGATAGCCAATGACGACAGTCAGACTCAACGGTAGTGCGGAATATGAATCATATTTTGCTTGAATGTAAAAGGTGTAGACAAGAAAGTCATAAACCTCAGATTTTTCTGAATAAGGGCACTACTTCTCTTTTAGTATTTGGAAATATTTTATTAAGTATGACATAAACATTCAATAAATTTAAAAAAATAATAATAATCACTGCATTTATCTAGATTCTTCCTATAAAATTCATAAAATAAATTTCTGCTGTTCTTTTGGGATGGAACTTAACACGCAAACTCGAATCTGAGTTCTACTTTTTCTTCGATTTATTTTAAATAGTTTCAGAATTATTTAATATATGAATAGAACTGTTCAAAATACACTATCTGCGGCGTCTCTACTATCATGAGGAATACCTTAGTTCACCTTGAATGATTAGATTCGAGGACGAAAAGACAAGAAAGAATAAAGAGAAATGAGTTTGACAAGAGACAGTCTTTAGCAAGAATAGCCTGAACACAAATTCAGAGCAGCTATCGAAGGCTAGGATTTATGTTCTAATGTTCTTATGTCTTAATGTTCTAATGTAGCAGCATGCCCTGAGCACCATTCCGAAAATTGCCAAAGAGGACAATTGGCAAAAGCTATAACTTGTAACTTAAACCTCGTGTAGAGAGTAAAAATACATCAATAGTGAAGATCCATGTGTAGGAATGAAGACCAATTGACCAAAAATGTTGATAATATCGGTTAGAAGTAAGTTTTGGTCACCTTCGAAGATATACATTGCGAAAACTAAGTTCCTCAGTGGAAGAATTTTCACTTCGTTCTTGATTTTCATGTTTCCTCCTATGTAGTATAAGTATGAGTAGAGTTGCGCTTTGTAGATTTTCCTCCGATATTTTCGCAATAGTATTCTGACTTTGGATAGTATCCTTACTACTTGACAACCTACTTCTTAGCTCTACGCTTCCTTTTCAAGTTTGTTATGGTTTGCCTCTTTTTCCGTCCCTTGGTTCTTCCTTATCAGGACGAGATGTACAAACCATGCTATTTGCTATTTCTGGTGTTTCTAGTCTATGACTCGCCTAAATGTATCGGAATTGCGCCTACAACTTTCTAGAGCAGCCCTGATTTAGTAGTTGTAAGAACTGCAAGGGTGAAAGGTCACAAGCAAATTGTTACGCGTTCTTTCATCGTACTTTTCCAACTGAAGTTGATAACCTAGTTGTCGGAATACATATATGTTACAAAATGAACGTTGTATAGCCTAAAACAATTCAGTCAGAATCATAACTCGAATCTTCAATGCCTAAAATATCATCTAAGCTATCTTCGAAGAGGCATAGCTCGCTTAGTGTTGAAAAGTAGTCTCTTCAAGTTTGGAAAAAAAATGTAATGGGGAATAAAATTACTTCATATTTTCGGAATTTTCCCATTTTGAAACAATTCGACAAGAAACTAACAACACTGATATTATAGTTAATACACTAGAATTAAACGACAAAAACGAGCGTACAATAAGGAAATCCAGTAGGGTTATTAAATTAGCTGCGTCCCTTACCACACCGAATTTGGAAAACCCCAAATACAGGGCAACCTAGTAATCACGCCTTATGGAGAAAATATTCCTTTATCTATGTAGAGTAAGAAGGGGAGAACTGGCGAGGGGTAAAAAGGCGACCTGTCATTTGTTGTCTATTCAGTAGTGCGAATAAATTAGTATCGGCATAGAAGATATCTTATATACAAAAAACGAGAAAATTAAACGACATTTTCTCCGTTTTACTGAACACTTTTCTTCTCCTAAAATAAAATCAGGTAAATCTCATCCTATGTTAAAAGGGTGCCCAACACAGTAATGGTGTTGGATCTATTCCCTATATTGTATTATGTTCAATTATAATATTTTGATATCATATATTAACTTTTTATCAGATTTCTGACTTTTTTAAGAAGCCCCTCCCCCTCGCTCCCCCTTCCGTGATTTGAAAATCGCAAAAAGTGACCTCAGTTTTACTATTACAACTCGGTACACATTTGAGTTGGACCAAAAAATGGTAATGAAAATTGTAGCCCGATAAATTCCATCTCAAACGATAGCCCGATCATTAAAATCCGTTCATAATTATACCCAGACAGCGCTCAAAAAAGAAAGCGGCATTTCTCCCACTCTTACTCTACATATTTGATTATCACCAAATTCTTTGTGGTATAGATCAGGGCTAATTTATGTAAGTTCATTGCAAACTTTTCAAACTCACGTTTTTTTTTTCATTTAATTGTGCAAGATACATTGTAACACCCTATTCGGTAAATACAGTACTCTTTCGAACCACTATTTAGTTTCATGTTTAACACCGCTTTTATGTCAACTTATGACAATACTGGACTTTATGATTAGATATGATTATTAGATTATAATATCTTGCTTATTAATTAAATTCAATAGTAATTACGATCCTGACAGATAAAAACAATGATTAACTGAAGGTTGTTTATCTACTTTCCACTGCTTTTGAATAGAGACATTGGCTTCTCTATTGCAAAAGTATTCCAATTAAATATCGTAAGTGGTTTATATACCCTGAATTCAATAGGAAGCCTAGCACATACCTCCAACATAGACTTGCTAATTAAGTACATATCACATTTCCGGATGTGTTTCCAAGTTGTGTGAAATAATCACATTAACACTTGAATAATGTCATTCGAGTATGCCAATAATGAATTACTTTAGTGACGAATAACGTATTATTAGAATCTAATAGTTTGCCGTCTTTAATAGCGATTGATTTTGAACGCGGTAAGTGAAGTTTTATTGCACAGCAGTTAATAACAACGTCGTAATAAATAAAAAAGCAGTCACGAACAAATATGGTTTAATTTGAAATAATTAGCTACAACCCTCTAACTTAATAAATTAATTAATAAATTAGGAAGAGAAAATGGAGTTAACTTCCAACATACTATAAGTTGTCATACTAACAAAGAGAATAAGGACAAATTTAAAGTATGTTTCAAACTTAGCACTTCATAAGGTCGCGTACCAGGTGTACAAGTATGAAATGCCAATTTCAGACAACAGATGGGCACCAAACTGCATTAAACTGCTAGAAAGATTTGACACTGCACCATTTTGTTGTGTCATCAACAAGTGTCAGACGCGCACGAGCGATAAATTGGAAAAGTGTATGCATAGTTTTGTGTTGTTGTGTTCATTATCTCGAAATTTATACCGAACAAAGAGTATTCGCGGACACCATTAATTTTTTGTTTTCATTTGAAGAAAACTGCTGCTGAAACATATTGATTACCTCGAGAAGCTTATGGTGAACCTGCTCCATCGCAAGATACGCGTGAACGATGGTTTCGGCGTTTCAAAAGTGGTGACTTCACTGACAAGAAAGGTCGAAAACCGACAAAAGAAAACGAAGATGTGGAATTGCAAGCATTGTTAGACGAGGATGATTCGCAAACATAAAAACAATTCGCCCAACAACTGGGGGTTAGTCAACTGGCAGTTTCCAATCCGCTACCAGAGATGGCAAAGATTCAGAAGGCCGGTAGATGGGCACCAGATGAGGTGAACAATAAATGGAAAAGCGCAAAAACGCATGTGACATTTTGCAAAAAAAGCCATGGCTAGACCCGGGCACACCATCCACATTGACCGCAAGACCGAATCGCTTTGGCAGAAAGACGGTGCTCTGTGTTTGGTGGGACCAGAGGAGCGTGGTATATTATTAGCTGTTAAAACCTAGGGAACCACTCAACTGGGAAGTCCGATTGCCACTTATTGCATCGATGGGTCACGCACTTGCTGAGCAGCGCTTTGGTTACCACGAAAATGTGAAAAAATGGCTCGATGAGTGGTTCGCAACAAGAAGGGAAGATTTCCTTTCGACAATAGATATATTTCAAATAATTAGTAAGTCGCCTCTGAAGCAACTCCAAATGGAAAAACAATTGATGTTTAGGTATATTTGAAGAATTTGCATCTTCTAATGGGCTTCCTATATTACAAATACACAAAATACTTCTTCAGAGAGACAACAACTTAACGTGTAAAAATATTATAGTAATTTCATATGACCTCAAACATTTCCTATCAAACTTTCCGTGCCCCGTCCAAGGAGGCGCTTAATTTTGCAACCAGTGTCGTGATTGTTCGAAATCCCAACACCACAATAAATAACCTCGTTAAGTACATATCGTTCGCTTCCGAATTAAAATTCTCCTAATATCGTTCCTTCGTCGGTCTTGTTTGAGTTGCGATCATGGATACGATTCGATAGAACTGTCGGTCCAAATCGTACTCCGATCTTGGTACATTTACGGCGGCGAGCACAATCGGATGATGTTTTGACCGCCGTACATTCGTTTAAGTGCTTGACAGTTCAAAGTATCGAAAAGAACGACGAAACACACCTACCCATCTCGTTGCTATATATATGGATACATATAAAACAAACTTGGATTTTGAAATGTATCTCGGCGCGCTCCACACCAGGGCACAGTTTGAAAAGACTATTCAGAGTCCATCGAAGTAAACTTTTGATGTGTATTGGCTCAAAACATCATGGACGTCTCTGTTAAATTTACTTCGTCTCTACGGAGGTATTATATAAATAAGTTAAGTTTTCTTTCCTTATTTCCGACCAATGGCTCTTTTCTCCATCAACCGGTGGGATAGAAATTGTTTTACTTCCATTTTCCGGATAGTTTCAAAGTGCGAAAATAAAACGTGAATGTATGTGTTCGTACAAACTTCCGTTCAACCGTCATGAGATAACGGCTTTATGAGCACTTCCCTATCAGTAATACTCTTTCATATTTTTGACGACACGCTCTAAAAGTTTTATTAATCTAAATAGTTTAGCAGATAAAAACTGAAAACCTCTATTATTAACGATAAACCAAAGGGAAAGGACGAAAAGTGGTGTATAAAGTACTTAACCTCAATTTCTGCAGTTTGTATAATTATATGATTTAAGATTTCTAATTTTAAGTAAAACAGATGCCAATTATCACTGGTAAACAATGTTTTTGTTGTTTCTTTGAAAGTTAGTACTGTGCGCTATGTATTTCTCGATAATGATTTTGAATCCGCCGTTAGGAAGCGGAGACACCAGTTTTCCGCAATTACATTTTCCATTGTTGCGGGTTAGCCTTTACGCCTCGACCATTGCGGAGGGTTCAGTGTGAAAGACCTGCCTGGCATTTTTGCGGAGATTTGAAAGTCATTGCCCTTGTAGTTGGTCTTCACCTAGGATATACAAAATTTTGCTGTTTCTTATGCAAGTGGAAAAGCAGAGATCAACAAACCCATTATGTAAGAAAATAATGGTCACCAAGAAGACAGCTCGACGACAATGAATGTTGTCAATTGGCCCCTGGTAGATCCGCACTAATCCTACTTGCCATCTCTACACATTGAATTTGGATTAATAAAGAATGTTGTTAAAGAAATGGACAGAAACGGCGACTGTGTTAGATTTCTAGAAAACAAATTTCGACGGGTAAGTGACGCAAAATCAAAGAAAGCATATTTATTGGACCTCAAATTCGAGAATTAATGACCGATCTTGAGTTCGATGGCATCCTAAATGAGCAAGAAACACCAGCATGGGAGTCATTCAAGAAAGTAGTCTAGCACTTTCTTGGAAATAACAAGGCGGACAACTATAAGAACTTTATGGAGAAATTACTTCACAACTATAAAGCCCTTGATTACTATGTTATATGTCACTGAGGATACATTTTCTTCATTTACATTTAGATGTGGCGCACAGCGAGCGACTCCACTAGAACATGGAATTGCGTTATCAAGACAAGTTGGGCCCAAACAGGCTGGCCGATTACAGTTGGACATTAAAAGAGATATTCCCGCTGCAAAATACAAAAGATTATTATGTAAAAATTTCGTTTGAGCCGCTATTAGTATAAGAATTTAAGTTATTTTAAGTTGTGAGCAAATGCAAAAACTATACGTTTTTCAAAATTTTAAACGAGTGTTACTCAAACACTGTGCCTGAGTCACAAATTTAGAAAGAAGATTCAGAATCAATGGGGAAAATACTATAAGAGTTACATTTGAGTGCAATAAAGTATAGGCGAAACAGGTAGAACTTTTGCAATTGGGATATCCGAAGATCAGAATAACTTTGTAGATAAAAAATCTAACTCCACATTTGGAAATCATTGTTTAGAAAATAACCACAATTTTAATAATAGTTTTGATATGCTTCATATTCAGGAAAAAGATAAAATACTGAATCTTTTAGAGTCAATTAGGTTTAACTTTAAACGACCAAATAGATGGCTGTCACTCCTCTCTCCTAGCACTAAATTTCTAAATTGATAATTACCTGCGCGTTATTGCTTTGCATATAAGTAGTTGCTATCGGTGGTGAACCTTTATTATTCATTCACCTGATGAAGCCACAGTGTGGTGAAACAATATTGTATTGGTATGGTACTATAATTAAATATATTGAAACCTACATAGTCTTTTGATTTGTTATTCTATAAGAGTGACTCTATTTGACCAAAGAAACACGCAAAAAGCAAAACTTTGTTTACCAGTGGTATATACGACAGTAAGTCTTATACAGCAATGAACTTCTTTCTGTCATTCTGTAAATAGCCTAGAATCATTTATTTCAAAACGAATGCCGAAGTGGCTACAAATTAGAGACCATATTTTATCTAAACGGGAAAACATTTTTTCTAAAATCGCTAATTACTTAGCTATGGGGTTTGAAAATTGCAGTTCGCTTTTCTGAGAATACTTTTATATACAGAAAATAACAATTTTTATATTTGGTCACTTCATCATAATACTTTAAGAGCGCTAGAGGAAATCCCAGTAGTACCTCAAGTGCTAAATTCATCACAGTGCAAATGTGGAATAATACAAATTGCGAAACATAAACAATTGGGTATAAAATAACAAGACCCTATTTATGCTGCTCGATTTTAAGGATGTTCAAACAAATGTATAGTTGAAATTAATGACTAACCAGAGAACTTCTGATGGATTACTAACTACGTGTGGACATTAAATCCAAGATAATGTTATGTAATAAGCACTAAAGAAAATTGATAATCTACCACACTGTAGGCAAAAGTGGAAAGATATTCTTTAGAATGGTATAAATGTAGAAATTAGAGATGGGACGAATCCAAATTTTCTCGAATCCGAATCCGAATCCGAATCCTAAAGGATTCTCGAATCTCTCGAATCCATCATATAATTACAATAATAAGAAAGGACAGAGACTATATCATGTTAAGTTAACATGATATAGTCTTAGCTAGTTATTAGAACTAAATGTACATAAGTTAATAAGTTTTCATAATTTTTGTAATTAGATTAGTTATATTATTTGCTGTCTGTATTTGACATGTTCCATACCTTTTCTGGTCTCAGGAATAAAGATATTTATTTATTAAAATACCACAAACATTAGGAAAGCATGCCAGCTTATAAATACTTTGTGGCTGAAAGAACGAGAACCGAAGAGAATCGTCGAGATCTTTCTAGTCAGTGATTCATGTGTCGTGATTACATGAGTCATCATTATTATTATTTTTTTTTTGGATTCGAAAGATTCGAATTACGAAAATCGTGCGAAGATTCGAGTTTTCGAATCTCGAATCTTTTCAGGATTCGATGGATTCGAGGATTCGCGGATTCGAATGTCCCATCTCTAGTAGAAATGTAACGACGAACGAACGAATACTGGGCAATAGTAAAAGTAATCATCAATCGATAGTTTGGTACCAGATCATATTCCCAACTTTTAGAAGAATTATTCATAGTCTGGGCGCGCAGCGGTTACAGCGCACAACTACGAAATAAGTTACGACAGCCAACATATACACAGAACTACTCGCTAACCGCATCGGTTCAGTACTGATTAGGTGATGTCGTAACTTAGTACGCTGTTACCGTAGTTTATCCAGACTAGTTATTAAGGAACAGCGCTGATAAGTATTTTGCTTGTCATCGGAAAGTTTTGTATAGTACGAAATAATATCATCAATCTTTTTTTCATTTTTTCAAATACATTCTGTAAGCACAAATTTGTGTTTTGATTGGATTAATAGTAGAAGAAAATAAAATAAAGAGATTTTCTTACATCTTACAAAAAAAGTTTCCTGATTTATACAATATTGTTTCTGTTTCATTTAAATGCCTAAGTTTAATGTTAAAAGGTAGGCAAAATGTGTTCAGTATTGATTTGTTTGTCGTTGTGACCCATTACAATATATCTAATTCTTCACTTGCGCATTAAGCTGAGTGGGTTTTCACTCAGTTGAATCTCAAACTATAAGAAATATTTAAACTGGGAGTTTCCACTGTAGATCAAATATACCTACATACAGAGTTTTGAACAATTAATGCGTCAATTTATCTACGAGATTATATGGAGTAAAGGAAAAACTACTTCAGGAAAAATTGGCAAATGAAAGTGTTGTTTTAGAAGCACTGCATTTTGTATCGTCGAATCGTATTTAAAAGCGCCAGTGGTCGTCGAACTCGGAGATACCAACCGCCGCCAAAATAAACAAAACACGTCCTATAAAAACATTCGGTTCACCTTGCGTAGCATATGGCTCGAATTTTACTAGCGTTAACATTTCTTTCTCTAAATTATAAACAGTCGCCTTTATGCTTGACTCACATGTTCTAAGAGGGTCGACTTACAACCCGTATAATAGAACAAGCGCGAACCACTTGACCTTGTCCCACATATGGCTTCAATTCTACCACCGGTTACATTTCCACATCTAAGAAATAAACACTCTTGTTCATCGCATATTATCAGTGTCTCTTAAAATGTTCCTTATGAAACTTGCGACATTTCAAAAGTTAATTGCAGCTTTCCTGTGATAGTGGAACATTTTCTCTAATAAACTTTGGTTTATTTTGTTTGAACTTGCTTCCGTTTTAATTTGATGCAATAATTACTGTTCCATCTTTTGAAGCAATTAGATTCTTCATAACTTTACATGGCGCATGTACTTATGTCTATTTGATGTACGTTCTAATAAACTGTTACGTTACGAGATATCCCAATAGTATATCTTTCTTTCAACTCGACGAGTCCGTTTAACACGCATGTTTCCAATTCACACAACTTTCAGTAAGCCTCTTTGAGATTCCTTGTTAATTGTAAACGATCCATGAAGGTGCATGGCCTCCAAAGTTGGGCACTAAAGATACCGTATCTACTCTCATTCGATTGCTGTACACCATTCTATTCGTATTGACCTAAGCGTCTATTCAAATAAATAAGTTGGTTTATCTCAACGAATCCAAATTCCAGAATTATTGGCATTTACTTCATGATCCTAGTGCCAATTTTAATATTGAACACAAAAATGTTCGGGATACATCGGTAATCACACAAATGCCTGCTTGTTGTTCCGAATTGTTTTCTGGATTGTGTCGCGTCTTCTAATGTGTAGGTCAATGAAAACTAAAAATTCATTCCCTTTAACGAATTCGTTCATGCAAGTGGTCACCATTAACTTGAAGTACGCAAGTGAAAATTGTTTATGACGATTGATCCGCACGAGATCCGCAGATAGGCTAAATAGTATTCCTTACCGTAAATGCAGTAGTAGATTGTGTTGAGGTGCGAAAAAGTAATCATTCAAAGAAATCTCTATTCCTTTGATTTTGTGTTTATTTACTAACTTTATACCTTCATGCTAGCGGATAAACGATATTTTGAGTTTGCGAAAAACAGGAATTTCAAACCAGCAACACGTAGCGAATGACCTTGAGCCTCGTTGATGGTTATGGTGAAAGCCAGACGCACTGGAAACTGTAATCGCTTGAAATCGAAGGGCAAATCGTTTGAAATCATTGGAATTCGTGGTAATTTCAAAATTTGGGAAAATTTTTGTATGGGAAAAGTCGAATATCGACTTCATGAATGGACCGAATGTGCTTAATGCATTGTCTTATTGGTCTAAAATTATCTTCGCATTATTGCCTTTCTAATGAAATCGGTTTGGGGCACATCGGTTGGATGGTTTCAAAGTCTATAACGGGCATAAGTAGAAACAATTTTTGTGTTTTATCTATACAGATAGATAGAAGATTACAAGTGCACTTTTCTTCTACAACACATGATAAGTGTCTATAACGTGACATATTGGTTTTGATACTGTAAGTATATTTAAATATTTTAATTTAAGGTATTATCTTTTACAATGGCGCTTTCTTGTTACAGAAAACCGATGTCAAATCAGATACGATTTCATAGGCTGTCTTAATACACCCCATCTCACATACATTATTTAACAGAACTTAAAAAGAAAGCAAACACCAAATCCACTTATAAATTAATCTGATACATGACTCACTTAGAGTGAAACATAGGTTCGTTTTCACCCAGACGGTGTCCGTAGTAGCAGCCTCAGATATACAACATTCACCCTTGAAAAAGAAAAAGACGAAGAAACTATCGCAGAGTGTAAGCTCCTAAATAAACTCTCTGTTAGTCTAAGTGTTTTTCGCAATAAACTGTCCCTAAGGGTTGCACTATGCCAACAAAATCTCCTCTTCACGTCAGGTAACCTAAATAATAAATCATTGTATGCATTAACCCTAAAAAATGGCTACTTTATTGCTCGGCGAGAGCTCGTTTTAATTTAAAGCGAACCTGCCTCTTTCGCAAAACAAACAGCGCTTCCATGCGAAAGGTTTTCCGTTATTAAGACCTTTTTTCAAAGTCAAATGGAACATTATAAATATTTAATATGCATGACCTACAAGTACACACTTTCCAACTTACTCCCGGTTTCTTTTTTAATTAAAGATGATTTTTAATAATCATATTTCTTCAATAAATTTAGTACAGAGAAAAACGAGAAATGTGGATCGATCCATAATGGACCTTGATTTGAAAGAAAAATATAAACACCATTTCTCCCTAATATTCCATTCAAAAAAATTAATTAGCAGGTAGTGGTACACAATAGCTATGTGCTAGTGCGGTGAGCGCCAAGGCGCAATTAGTTCACAGTTACAATTGAAATAAAAAATTGTTTAAAACATACACTTCAAGCACATTCATAACATATATATTTTCATGATTTTGAAGTGATTATTTTAAGTGATAGAGACAAACCGAAAGATAAGCATGATTTTTAAGGTACATAAATCGGAAGTATTAAGCAATCTAAATTTTGAAAGTCGACACAAACTTTTTATTGCGCAGTAAGTGCGCCTAATCACAAAGCTATAATTCTACCCCTTGTTTTATATACGTTGTAATTTCGTTTTGTTGTATCGCTCGAGCCTTTGTTCTTCAATTACTTTCACGCAGGAGTGCCTGTTTCTGCTTTATGACGAAAAGAAATTACATATATATGCTAATCAACGTCCCTACAAGCTCTATGTAATTCTAAACCTTTGCTGATATTTCAACTATTTCAACGTTCGGGAAGGGATTGCTTTTTGCACACGCAAGTGTAGTAAAACTAATGTTAGTGTTGTTGATCGCAATGCAAAGTACCACAATCAAAAAGATAATGTAATTAAATATACGATTGGGGTTTTTCTCTGGTCAATGGCGAATATTATTAAAAAAACGTTTACTACTAATCTGATAAATTACCTTTACAGTTGTCCTTGAGTTCGATTACGAGATAGTTCATCTTCGGGGTGATGTGAAAAGTTATTTCTCAAGGCTGCAGAACATTTTGATACTATTGCCAAAACTGCTGGTAGCTTATCAAAACTTTCCAATCGATAGTAACGAGGAAGACTGGCAGAAAATAGGAAGTGCCAGCGATACGTTTGACTAAATTAGAAAACAATATGGTTAAAATACAAGTCAAAATCGAGTTGACTGTTTATACCTTGAAATAATTTGTACAAGACTTTCTAGGCGGTAAACTCAAATAGTATTTGCTGGGCCACGACTTACCACTTTTAGCGGCTATACCATTCAGTATTGCTTCGGAGAGCGCTAAAGGTATCTTAATCGAACTCCAGGCCCTGTGATGCAATCGTTACAAACAATTATTGTATGCTTAAGATTTGTTCTTCACTGCATAAATACAGGACAATATCTTACAGGAAAAACGAGAATAATGCACATGGTTCACAGAGCATTTGCACTAACTTCTACTTTTTAATACCAACAGATGTTCTCCCTAAAATATGTACGATACAACGATGAAATCAATTCCACTTAAAACAACATTGATACATTATTTCAAACCAAACATAATATAATTACAGAAAACAATTTTACAAGTCATTTTGAGATATGATTAACAAAGTACAAATTCGCCCAACTGACTGAGAGAAAAATATGCTACCATAACAGATAGACAAACGTTCAGCTCAGTACTTTTACGTGATTAAGGAGGTTGAGGGCGTTAACACGAACTTTATGCCACTTACGGCATGCTAATGATATGCAAAAAATAAAAAAACCTAGCACGTGTCACGTAAAGTTTCGCTCTCTCTCGCGCATCGTTTCCAGCATTCAAAAAGAAATTAAGTTTCCTGATATTGCGTGTCAGATATTCCGCAGTTCAGTCCGGTCGAAACCCGGAGCTCCTTGTATAAGTTTGTGTTAGTGAGGAGGACTATTATAAAAATTGATTTTTTCGTTATGGCTTCCAATCCTATGTATAATAAGCAGTTTTATTTCCGACAAGACTCGGGGGTCATAATAACAAGTGATGCATCTTTTTAGATTTTGGAACACAAATTTGGGTATTAAAAGTAAGAGAAACTTTCATAGAAATCTCCTAGACTCGTTGATGTTAAATAGTAATTCGTATACCGATCGAATCTAGTAATGCGTTTAGGCAAAAACTAGCAACTGATGCAATCGTAGAATTAACATATATATATTATAAGCAAGTGTGTATGAAGTCTAACTAAGAGGATGTTAGAGCTATCTTTCAAAGATAAATGAAAATACGAAATTCAATCACTTAATTTTAATAAACCAAACTGTCAATGTCAAATTCTTCTTAAAAAAGAAATTACATGTTTCACCAAAATTTGTATATTGCATTTGCATTATTTAAGATCTAGTTGGTATATATACATGCAGTACAGTCCATATTGGATACACGTATACACATACATACATCACACGCCATATTTTAATATACGTAATAGACGAAAGATATATGACTTTCTTCCGGTTCACGACATAACAAGTATGGAAACAGGGAGATAAATGAATTGTCAGAAAAAGTTTTCTGGAATGAGATGACAAATACACGGGAAAAAAGAAAGATTATCTTTTGTCGCAAATATCTCCCAGGCTACAGTAGAAGTCTCTCACGATCCATATAAATTTCACGATCATACACTTCGCCTAAAATATGCCGGTTTAATGGAGGAAGTTTAAATACATCTGATTGTATTTTTATGACGTTTTAGACGCAATAATGTAAAAGTGAAGCAGTTAATTTCGCGTAATACGGAAGCACTTAAATGTTTAAGAATTATTACCGAGAACGTAAAAAACTTTTTGATTGTCAAATTAAAATTTGTAAAACACGAACGATTCTTATCTAAGCGAGTTAAATGGAGAACCAAAATCTTAACAGTACATTCTGCGCGACATAAATCATAAATTTGTAGTTTCATTTGCGTAAAATATATGCAGTATCAGTTGAAATAATTAGAACAATAGCTATGTTTATGGATTAATTAAAAACAATAAACAGGCATGCCTGCGCTGGTAGTAGATAATTTTACGAACTGCAGCTACGGATTCCAATTACATAATTAAGGTTCCATATGTGCAGTAATACATTCATTAAGTTCAACCTAATAGACTGTAGGTGGTATAATATCAATGTTTGCTGGCGATAGATTTCACTAATGTCGTCGAAGAGCGTAACCTACCATATTTAGAGCAGCATGTGGAATGTAGAACCCGTTAATGCAATGTTAATTACATCTAACACCCCAACACCGACAGGCAGCACTTAATATAACCTACGCTACAGTGAAATCCCAGCTAGGGTATACAGATACCTATGAAAATAATATTCTAATGAAATTAAAGCATCAAACGATTGCAATAAGGATTCAGATAATAAATAATGTGATTTTCTATAAGGCAAACTTTTGTAAGCAATACAACTTCTCTATACACTTACGATTTTGCAAGTGTCACATTATGAACTCTACAACTCATTTTAAACTGTGACTTACTAACTTAATAAAGTCCACTCCTTGAACAATTTAAGCCCAAATCGATCTCTATATGTACCAGAAGCAACTTTGAAAAAATCAAGTCTATTGATTGGGATGCCTATTTCCCAAACTATTTTCGTTAATATCAAAATTAGGTTTGATAAGGTCAGTCAGTGGGCAAAATATCGTGACCTGCATCACAAAGAAAATTTTAGAAGTGATGAGTCAAATGAACAAAGAAAATGAACCGCAACGCTAGACTTCCTTGAAGATACGTCCGAAATTTTTCATAATTTCTTGTAGATGAATTGAAGTCATTTCATCGAGTTATGGCTGCAATGCGCAATATTTCATCTTCTTACGCTAGAATTACTGACTAGAGGTGTTTGAATAGTGCTGAAACTGTGTAACTGGTAATGTTGAGATGAAGAAAATATGGCTATGGCTATGTAGGAAAACGATGTGATCAGATTAGTTAGTTTAAGGACGACAAGGATCTAATGTTATAAATCTGATGTTAAGATCAGAGTTAGACAAGTTGGAAACAAGGAAATGATTATGGGATATGTATTTTGGTTCTACGAAAGGCAGCAGGCGTATGACTCGAGAAGTCCACTCCCAAAATCAAAATGTGAATACTCATGTGTATGTAATACCTGTTATCACTTCCCTTATACAGTTCCTATTTCCGGCACCTTAATTTACATATTATTTATAAGCGCTGCTCACTTAGAAATAACCCGCTTCCACAAGTGTACTGTGTTCAATTTAGAAATAAATTGGGAAATACACCCGATGTAAATCAACACCAAGAAATAGTACCTACAATGTGTTAATCCCCCTTCAGTGTATAATTATTACTTTCCTCATTTTATTACATAAACGCAAATGAAAGACACAACACATAACACGCTAGACTCTACGTAATTGCTCTACATATATATACGCACATACCTGCAAGTATATGCCAGTAAAACGTCCTTGTGCGTATCGATCCTTTCGACGTAATTACTTTCGTGTTCCCGGTCAATTCGTCAATTAGAATAATTACTCCGAAACTAAAGGAGTATTTTCGATAAGAATGGACGCCAAGAAGTGAATGATGCATAATTGAAAGGGGGAAATTACGTCATTATATTGACCATTTACAAGCCTCACT
Organism: Chrysina gloriosa; assembly: GCA_038088585.1. NCBI lineage: Eukaryota > Metazoa > Arthropoda > Insecta > Coleoptera > Scarabaeidae > Chrysina > Chrysina gloriosa. The sequence goes on from CM076087.1 coordinate 41,911,110, forward strand.
TGTGCTTATAGAAGCTAATTGAACGATTAGAAATTTAATATTTTCAAGTTAGTTGCTCCGTAAGTGAATCTCGCTGCTATAATCATTCCTAACGTACATCTAACAATAAGTAGCATACACAACAATTTAAAATAATGACTAAGATTACGAAGTATAAACCTATAATTTTCTAAGGAACGATCGCGTCTACAATACGACTTTGACACCGAGAATAAATTTGGTACATAAGTAGAACTGGCCTTAAGGCGAGGAAGTAAATTCAAGCAGAACAACATTTTTCTATAGTTGTCATTCGTTGTAAACAATGTTGTTCCTTTGCCTAATTTAGCACATGCAGCTGTACATAGGAGGGCTGCTTATTGGCAGAGCGACTTTTCGACGAAAAACCTTTTTAGGGTAAAAACAATACTTTATTTTTCAATCCCATTACAATTCTGTACTTACTGTTAGTCCAGCAAATTTTCAACCTTTGTTTTCTTGAAATAGAAAGTCTTCTGCACAATTACTGACCACTGAGCACGGCCAAAATTTCATGAAAGATCTCTTATTGCTCCACGCGAAACAGCCCCAAACTATAACACCAATTCGTTTAATTTAATTTTATTCTGGGAACAATACATATGTACATTCTTTAAACACTATTTTATCGACCTGACAAATGTTCTTCTTGTCAACCCAAACTTAGAACTCATCGGTCCATAACATATTGAATCGTTGTTCTGTAGTAGAGTTTACGTGCTTTTCCACTAACAATCCCTCATTTTCTTTTTTAAGATCTAAAAACTTCAGAAGCGGTTTTTCTATCTCTACTCTTCTATGGATATCCGCTCTTCATAATTTTCTTTTCACGATAGTTACCGACTATTTCTTTTCCAGAAGAGTTTAGTTGCTGTGCGATTTTAGGTGCCGTTAAAGATCGATTTCGTTTGGAGGTGAAAACAATGAAGTAGTCTTAAACTACTGTGGTCTGTTTCCACCGCGTTGGCTTTCTCAATTTTTCTTTTCGCCATTTTCCGTAATTTTTAGTTGCTTGACCATTAGGTCTATTGAATATCTCCCACAACGAAGAATTAGTACTATAGGAAGAAATTGCTTTTAATTCTACCGATTTCCCACAAATTTTATACAAAATTTAACCGAAACTGTTCCAAACAGAGATGTTCTTAAATATTGCTATTTTTAGAAAGGATTATTATTTCATACAATTTATAATTTATCTCTAATAGAAATTAAATAACCAGACCCATTATCGCATTGTAAAAATTTAAGATTGGGGAAAATATTATATCGATTCAGTATTAATTGTGGCTCCATAAAATGCAAATTATTGCTAAAACTTACTTTACAAGACAATATTTCTTTTATTATTATTGTTACTATTCTCTCTCCCAATATTACGTCAACTACAACGCCAAATTTCTTTTACAGGATATATTTTATAACTTTTATAGAACGTTTTCATTTCACACATTGAATCAGTGTCGGAAATCTTTTAATTTATAACACAAGTAATTAACTAGTAAACTTGGCGGAGATTTAAACAGTTACGTTTTACGTGTCCCACTTTTGAAGTATATAATCCAGCCCATTACGCGGATTCCGCCATCAGAAAGAAAATACTGAAATACGAGAAAAAATTAAATGGTTTTTTCGGCGTAAGCTGCCGCTTTTAAGCTTAATTTCATTTCACTCCGGGCAGTCAACAATCCTGCCTCACAGCAACTTATTGTATTCGTATTTACGGTTACTCATCTACAAGAATGTATTTAACCTTTCAGGGACGAAATAAAATATAAAAGCTTTTACGAATAAAAATAAGTAAGAACAGGTAATCTTGCACATTATTTAGATATTTGTTCAAACAAAAATCTCAAAATTAATTTAGTCATCTTACTAGAAAGGTGAATTGATCGTGAATACAGAAAAAATGTTTTCATTACGTAATAATAATAATAATAATAATATTTATTTCAGATCGGCAAAAGTACAGAAATGAAATAATGTCAGAAAGTTTAATATCTATATATAGTCTAATATCTAGATGATAAGTAATCATTGATACTATAAGGCTCTAAATCTAAAAGAAATTTCTTAAGAGCTACTTTAAAATTAATTATGTTTTTAGAAATTTTAATAGTATCTGGTAATTGATTATAAAATCTAATACAATTGTCATAGGGGCTTCTCTCCGTTAACATCAATCTATGTTTGGGGTAATTAAGGTGAGGCGCCCTTGTGTTGTAGCTATGTTGACCCTGCATTTGGAATTCATTTTTATGTAAGAAACAAAAATATTAGACATTCATAAATGTACAAAGCGTACACTGTCATAATCCCCAATGATTTGAATACCCCTCGACAAGTCTGGTTGTGTGACATTCTATTCATAATCCTTATTGTTCTTTTTTGAATAACAAATATATTTTGTGTTCCACTGCTACTTCCCCAAAAAATTATACCGTATCTTAGTAACGACATGAAATTAGCATGATAAAGGATTTCTAGAGATTCGATATTCATATATTTTGTGATTGTTCGAAAACTGTAGCCTACTCTATTTAACTTCGCAAAGAGATATTCTGTGTGAGGCAGCCAGTTACAGTATTCATCCAGAAACATGACAAGCACCTTAACGTTCTCAGAAAAAGCAATTGGGATGTCGTTTACAAGAATTTCTTCAGGCATATCAAAGTTGCTCTGTCTAGTTCTAAAGACCATTGCCTGAGTTTTTGCATTATTCAGAACTAAATTGTTAGATGACAACCATTCACCAATCTTGTGATAATTTTCATTTGCTTGCATGTTTATGCTTTCGAAATTAGGTCCTGAGGTCAGAAAACTTATGTCATCGGCATACAAAACCATTGCAGCATCTATCAGTGTATTAATGTCATTTATGTATACACCCTCTGTCCCAAAAGTAACCGCAATGCGTCTATAAATCAGAAACCAGTGGCGTCATCTCTTGATAGTTGATTGATTATTGTAGTGGGACTCTTCCTTACCAACCTGACAAATTTTCATGACATTTGGTGCATAGTCAGCTGATACATCACGCATCCTGTGAGAGTGTTTTTCGTAAACGGTCAGAAAATGAGTCACGAACAACGAGTCAATATTAAGTTTTGTTTTAAACTTGGAAAAACTGCAACCGAGACGTATGAAATGCTGCAAATTGTTTATGGCGACGATTGTTTGTCGAAGAGGCAAGTGTTCGAGTGGCATCGACGATTTCGTAAAGGCAGAGAAGATGTTAACGATGACGAAAGAGCCGGTCGTCCTTCGACAACTTTGGCCGAGGCAAATGTGGAAAAAGTGCGCGAATTTGTGAAAATTTCGAAGAAATCGTCAGTGAGATTTATGGAAATGGAGCTTGGCATCCCTAAAACAACTATTCAGCGCATTTTGACTGAAACCCTTGGTTTGAAGAAAGTCAATTCGAAGTTTGTTCCGCACAAATTCACCGACGACCAAAAAACGCTTCGAATCGAACACTCCAAAGACATTTTTGCAGGAGCCCGTGCAGATGAAAACTTCTTGAAAACGATTGTGACTGGTGACGAGACGTGGTGCTTTCAATACGAACCAGAAAGCAAACGTCAAAGCGCAGAGTGGAGGTCACCAGAAGAAGGAAATCTGAAAAAATCACGAATGGAGAAGTCGAAAATCAAGTCAATGCTGATTTCATTCTACGATTCGAAGGGAATTATCCATAAGGAGTTCGTTCCATACGGCTCAACGGTTAATGGTGCATATTACCTCGATGTTATGAGGCGTTTGCTGGGTCGCATTCGTCGTGTTCGGCCCGAATATCGCGAGCCAGGCAGCTGGAGATTACTGCACGATAACGCACCGTGTCATCGAGCAACGATTGTCACCGATTTTTTGGCGAAAAATGAAATATATTCGATACAGCACCCACCGTATTCGCCTGATCTGTCCCCATGCGATTATTTCCTGTTCCCTCGTCTTCATTTGAAGCAGAAAGGAGTTCGTTATGCATCCGTAGACGCCATTCAAAGATCGACGACCGGCATCCTAAAGGCCATCCCAGAGATCGACATGAAAAAGTCGTTTGAAGCACTCGTTGACCGTGCAAATCGATCTATTGTAGCACATGGAGAATATTTCGAATAAATACAATGATTTTTGTGGACATAACATACATAGCGTGCTTTATTTCGAACTATTGCGGTTACTTTTGGGACAGAGGGTGTATAACAAATAGAATCGGTCCCAGCACACTACCCTGAGGTATTCCCCAACTGCTATATGCTGACTTCGATCGGTAAGTGTAGTTGTTTCGTTTAATCTCTACCACTTGTGGTCTGTTTTCCAAGTACGATTTTATCCATCTATTAGCCATCCCTCGTATATCGTAATTATCTAGTTTTTTTATTAATAGGTTATGATCTAAAGAATCGTATGCTTTCGACAAGTCCAGGAAAATACCTAATGAAATATAGCAATTTTCCAGGCTATCCAATATTTTCTGTGTGAACTCGTAAATAGCAGTTGTGGTAGACTTACCCTTCATATATCCATGTTGCGAATCGCATACTATGTTATTTTCACTCATAAAATTCAAAAGACGTGTACTCATTACTAATTCAAATAGCTTTGAAAAGCTCGACAGTACACTGATTGGTCTGTAATTGCTTAGATCCGAGTAAGATCTATTTTTGTGGATCGGTGTTACAATGGAAAATTTAAGTTGCTCCGGAAACAAACCATATTTTAAAGAGTTGTTGAATATGTAACAGAGTACTTCTTGTACATCTGGTACACATCCTTTTAACAGACTAGTCGGAACTTCATCATGGCCTGAGATATGCTTTTTTAAGCTTTCTTGACATATTTCTTAATTCGTCACCGGTGATAGGATATAGAAACATGGAAACGTTATTATACGGAATGCTTTCAGGGCTGACACAGCATGTGTGTCGCAGGTATCTGAGTAGTTCTGGAACTGCATTAAGGATATATTCGTTATATTTATCAGCAAATAAAATAATATATATATATATAATAAATTATGAAGATTTCCATCTATTTGATTTTCGGATTTTTTGTTCTTACCTGTGATCTCGTTAGATATTGACCACATCGTTTTGTTTTTATTATCAGACTGTCTGATTCTGTCTTCATATATTTTTCGACGTCTTTCAATTAGGAGATGATCATACGTTCTCTTCAAGACAGTATATTGCTCTTTGTACGCAACATCAAAATCACACAGAATGTATAACACGTCAAGATGACGTTTACATTAAGTTATCTCTTGGTCAGTAGGGTGTATTTTGTGTTTATTTCGGGTGTATACTTTCCTAGAGGGGAAGTTTTCGTCCAACATATGCAAAAAGTATACTAAGAAAGTATTCCATTGACTGTTTTCATCATTTGCAGGCAATTTATATACACGGGCCCAATTTTCTTGTCTCAGATTATCCCTAAATTTGTTTATAGCCTCCTCAGTAAAGAACCGTCTAAAACTAAACTTACCTTCTACATAATTACCTACTGAGAATCTTATTATTTGACCTAAATGGTCAGACGTATGTGCGTTTATCGTTTGACTTTCATATGAGTTACAATTTGTAAATATATTATCTATACAACTTTTAGTGTTCGATGTTACACGCGTGTATTCAAAAATTGTCTGATCTAAATTAAAGGAGTTCATTAACGATAAAAATTTGGTTCTATTAGCGTTTTCATTCAGCATCTCAATATTGAAATCCCCTACAACAAATATAAGGTCTTTACCTTGTATTATTTACAATGTTGATCAAAACTGTTTCAAGTCTATCAAAGAGTGTAAGGAGTGGTTTAATGATCCCGCCTCTGTTGTCAACGAAACACATGGTCCGGAAATAATAAATCCTAACGTTAACGCTAATCACCACAACTTATGCATCAAATTAAAACAGAAGGAAGTTTAAACGAAATTTTTAAGAGAAAATATTTTCCTATTAAAACAGAAAATCCGTAATTAATTTTTTAATATTAATATTTCGTATGAATGATTTTGAGCATCCTGGAACTCTATTATTATGGAGTCATGTATCACGTTAAATAACTCCCAATGTTAATTGTTTAGGCAAAGAAATATAAACACTAGTAAAAATCGGGTTATTCGTTTAGCAGGTTTATGTGAATTTACATAGGTTTGAATGGGTCACGGCACCTACAGCGTTGGCCATATGTATTAGACACCTTAGTCCTACGTACGAAAAACTTTAAATTATTGTTACCCGTAGTACAAAATCAAGAAATGAAATCAAAATCACAAACAGGAATGTATTCGTCAGTAATTTATTAAAGAATGTTAGTTTATTTTAATATTTAGTAGCACCTCCACCTGCTTTTATAACAGCACGCACTCTTCTCGGCATACTTGCTACCAGGTTATGGCACATTTCACTGGATATTTTTGACCATGTCTCGATTATTCTTTGTTTAAGAATGTTTTTATTGTTGCATTTATGTTTTACCACCTTAGTTTTTAAAATATTCCATAAATGTTCAATCGGGGAGAGGTCCGGAGACTGAGCTGGCCAGTCTAGAATCTCTACGTTATTTTCGTTGAACCATCCCATTGTTTGCCGTGATTTATGGCAAGGCGCATTGTCCTGTTGAAAATAATATTCAGGTACATCTGTATCAAACAATTTTAATACCGACGGCTCCAATACCTCCCCCAGCATATCAATATAAGCACCACTGTTCATACGACCTTTGCACAAGAAGAGTTCGCCGACGCCGGATGCAGACATGCACCCCCAAATCATAATACTGCCTCCACCGTGTTTTACTGTAGGTACTATACAATCCGGGTGATATGCCTCTCCTCGTCGTCGTCGAACGTACTGCGCCCTAGGTTGGCCGAAAAGCTGGAAAATAAAGTAATAAAATATACTTTAAATTGGCTGTCTTTTTTGAAAAACTTTAAGCGGTAATTTAACTTATCTACGTTTACTAACATTATAAATATCTATTCTTACATACCTCTATATTAGATTCATCGGACCATAATACTTTGGCCCAGTTTTCGACGGACCAATTTTTATATTTTCTAGCCCACTGAAGTCGCTTTTTCTTGTGTTCTGCAGTTAAGTATGGTTTTCGTCGAGCTCTACATCCACGTAAACCAACTGCCACAAGCCTTCTCCTAACTGTCCGTGCAGAAATATCAATTCCATGACGCAGGGCTAATTCGCTGGCGAGATCTTTCGACATTTTTGTCCGATTCCGTATGGCTGTTCTCTCTAAAATTCGATCTTCTCTTGCAGTTGTTAGGCGTTTTCTTCCACTTTTAGGCCGATTAGTGAATGATCTTGTCTCCTCGTACCTTTTTAGCGTGGTACGAACCGCACATCGCGAACACTTCATTTGTCTTGCGATCGCTGACAGTGTCATCCCTTGCGAACTGAGCAGAAGGATCTGGCCGCGCTGCACTTCCGTTAATTCACGAACTTTTGGCATTATTTTATACTTTACTGTATACACACTAATAATAAAAAATACACACTTGAATGAATGAATACAATTTCGCAACAAACTCCTTTTCGTTAGCGTGTCGGAAATAAAGTGATACTCAAAACTGTAAAATGACCCCTTACTTCAAAACTACCTGCTTAAGTACACACGACCCTCGTTAAAATTACATTAAGGAGTTTTATCGAAAGTATTTCCGAGTACTATCTATCTGTAAATATAAATGTATTCATAATACGGCATTTTCACAGAGGTGTCTAATACATATGGCCAACGCTGTATTTTCGAGTCGTTCTAACGGATTTAGGCCTGTGGCACGATGGGAATGATTGCATGTGTGTTAACGTACAGTTAACCCGAAAGCCTACATTCTAAACACCAAATCACACTTCGATACAAGCCACTCGTCAGGTAGAATGTTAACGGTTAAGTAGAATACGCGATGGCAAGTTTTTTCTTTCACATTTCTTGACTTAACATAAAGCCGAAAAGAGTTTTTAAAGTTTGAGAGAGAAATTATTTTCACATGCACAGAGAGAAATATAAAGGCGTATTCTAACTATTTATTGTTAGACAGAGAAATGTAAACGCTAATAAGTCAGTATGTTCAGAAAGGTCAAGTATACGTTTGGATACAATGTGCATGTTGACTTCTACGATCAAGGGGTGTAACGTCGTGTACTCTTTGGGATATCTAAAGGTATTAGAAAGTCCGACAACCTTCTTAATGAACAAACTGACCTATTATATACCGCCCTTTTCGAATGCTGTGTAAATAGCTGATGTAAAATTTCCCTAATTAAGGTTACCTTTATATTAGTCGCTAGCAAGAAATATTGTACAGTTTGATAATGACATGGTATGTCGAAACTGTCACAAATAAGTGAAATATAGTGATATTGTTACAAAGTAAAAAGTGTGTTTTATTTATTTGATCTTTGGGATATCTCTTCGGATAAATACGTTAGTTGTCTCAAAACTAAACTCATCTCCCATCTCCTTTATTTCAATTTCTCAGTCACTAATGAAGGAAACAAACGAAAGAAAGCATCACTCGTGCTTTATGTCTAACCCCAGGTAATAGATATTAGGGGTGATTAATAGTTCGTTAGGCATGTTTTCATGTAAAATGTTAGTACGTAATTTTGAAGATAAAGTAGCTGTAGCCCACTGATTCTGAATTCGCTTTGCAAATTTGTGTCAGGCATAGCTTTGAAGCAACGCGTGTTTTGAAAACGATATATTTATCGCATTTGCTTACAACAAAAATAGCTCAAAGTCTTATACTAAAAATGTTTATATCAAAGAAAGTTCTTATTGCGGGTATTGAAGAAGCGAATATTAATGGAAATCATAAGTCGAACACATGAAAATACATTGATGTATATATGGCTAACTAACATATTTTTATTAAAACTATGAACTATAACTCTATTCTAATATTATTTCGCATACGTAATTTTATGAGGTGCTCGTAAAATTTTATTTCCCTATTCGGGAGAACACGAATTATGGCGGCTTGATATTATCGATACGCTTTCTTTATGGACACATACGGCATTAGGTTATAGTTTACCGTAAATATATATTATATAGGTAAAATGGATACATATGGCAAAGACGATGAACATAAAACTTCCTAACATATTTCCAATAACATAAATATACTTTATATTTGCCGTAAGGATTCAAAAGATCTTTCAATAAATACCCTTCCCGAAGAGAAAACTTGTTCTACCTACAGTTGTACATACACATATACAGTAGAGACTCACAATTTATTAACAATAATTGTCCACACATCTTGTAATCATTCAAGAAGAAGTTGAAGTCCTCTTAATCATACTAGAAAGCATTACGTCTTAGTTCTCCAATATCCATACCAATTATATATGTTAACACAAACCTTCGATCCCAAATTGACATTTTGTCTCAATCCCAATTGATACGTAGATACACCGGGCACGCAGACAGAGCAGATCCAATTTGTAATCCGCAAACTATCGTTGTACATTGTTTGATCACCCCTGTAAGCACTAGGACGATGTAGGAGTAGACAGCCGACGAGTATTTCCTCATTTGCAATCCCCGTAGTTGGATCTAGAGGAGATACAAATCTCAGTCAGTCGTTTCTTCTGCGAGTCTCGGCTATACTTAGAGGCTATCATGGCGGAGTTTCGCTGACTGTTCGGGGTACTTGGTGTTCTCTCGTGAAGGTATTGTCGTCCGTCGAGTGGCTTCATTGTGCAAATTTATCTTCCATGCAAGTGACACATTTCTCAAATACAGAGCTCGTTCGTTCCCTTATTCACATCCGTGCGTCGTTGTCACCACCGTATTTAACTGGAATGAATTCGAAGCGGTTCGTAACATGCCGCCGTCGTTCTGTCGATTGATTGATGAAATAACAAATGCTGATTTTGTCGAATTTAATTTAAACTTTTTAGAAATCTATCTCCCAAAGCAAGGTAAGGTGCAGTTGTTCTATTCAAACAAAAAGGCAAAAGAGTCCTAAATCTCTTTGTCCCTGTTGTATGTATATATATATATATATATATATATATATATATATATATATACCTACGTATATTCATATTATTGATGAAAGCATAAGACAAATCCAACAATTAATATCCATAAGTGTGATTCATGATAAATTTCAATTGAGCGAAAATAATACTGGCAAATTCCCTCTAAGAAAAAAGCACTCTAGGTAAACTTACAATATCAAAGGCTTCTATGCTTCATTCATAAATATTCGTAGTTTACGAATATATAGCATCTTAAGATAGAACTACCAAGTGAGACGAAGAAAAGAATATCCTCTAGAATTATTCAATTTTCAGCTCCGCATGAGCATGCATATCAAGATACAACTTTTTCAAAAAAAAAAAAAAAAAACAAATGAAAAGTAATTACCTATTGAAGATCTACATATATCCTAATAATAATTATCAAAGCATTTCTGCGAAGCTGTTACGGCCATTTCTATAGTTTTCTACATGGTTACAGTTTTTTGTTTTAAAAGTTCTATGATCCCTCGCTTCAACGTGTGGCGTTCGTAATTTTTGATTCGATGCGACGCGACGGCCGTGCCGTGTTGAATGCGGCCGTGGTCTTGGCTCGGCATTTCCGTTTGTAACGTTGCGACCGAACAGTTGGTTTTTCCGTACTTAAGTTTATTCCGGTTTGTTTTAAATCTTGTATCGAGGATTAAACGGAAAACCGACGCAGGGAAGTTCACAGCACCGTTTAGAGTATCGTTGAGTTTTCGTCCCCAAGTTTTGCTGATCGAACGAATCGTTCACGTTGCTTTTTCCTCAATGAGAGTCTTTCTTTTTTTTTTTATAATTTCGATGCCGTAACTTTCTCTCTTTCACGTTGTTATAGGGAGCTGGTGTGAACTAGTAGGGAGCTGGTGTAAACTAGTAGAGAACTAGTGTGTTCTAGTAAAGGCTGGTGATTGAGTATAGGCTGGCATAACTACCGTAGGAGCTAGAAGCTAGTTTTCCCGACATCTTTTCCGCACGGACGAGAAGACCCGCCATCTTAGACCACTCCGTTAGTATACCGAAAAACCACACCGTGCAAAGTCGACCACGGGAAATCGCTAACGCTAAGTTTTATTTACTTTTATTTCGTATCGTTGTGTTCTTGGGAAACAATTCCCTAGAAACTTGCAATTGATTTTTAAGTTAGGAATTTGTAGAATTGTGTGCGCGTGTACAGGGGTTTCTTTACGTTTGTGAAGAATTAATTTTATTAGTATTTTAAGGAGGGGGGTGGATTTCGTTACTGTCACGCGAATAGTTATTCTTATTTCTGATTACGTTCAGCTAAGCTGTAAGTGGCTGTAAGGCCTGTTGGAATTCCATCGGCTACCAAGCGTGTACATTACTTTAATTGATTTTTTGTTTGTTTTCCCTTTGTTTATTCACTTTAAGTGACATTAAAGTGCTGTTAACAGTGAATTCTCGCCTTATTTTATTTCAATTCGATACAGCCATTTCGGATAACTTCATACCATTTACTACGGAGGGTCTCTCTGACTTCAGACAAGTATAGATGATCCAGTTACACAATTGGAAAGTGGCGCTTTGTTAATTTTTTTATGACCTTAACCTACGCCGTTTTCACTGGTCTAGCACGGCCTGAATCGCCTTCGACCTTACCAACGTGGTGGGTTGTCCGTAATGTATCGGTACCGTTTGCCATTGCCTTTGTCATTTTCCATTTGGGCAAAAGCTTTACAAGCTAGTGATAAAGTAAGAAAACAAACCGAACCCACGAAAATGGAATTTCTTCCAATATATTTCATACCAGAAGACCTACCTACCTACCTACCTCCTTCATATTGATTTTGCTTTTAAAAACTTTCGCTAAGTACCCCTTTCTAACTTGCTCTTGAACTTTCTCATTGTCTGTCTGTTGGCTACTGGTCTTGGAAGCAAAACGAATCATCCAGTAGAAGTACATATTCCTAAATCAAAAACAAACGTTTGCTTGATAATAATAAATTACTACATTTTCATTGTAAAAAAACCCTTTACAGAGAAAATCTGATGAGTGGCCGCTCTACGCAAACGAAGGTATTCTGCTACTCGCCTTTTAAGAAGGTTATCTATTGATTTTCGTAGAAGCACATTCGAAGCAACTTGTAGAGCATTATGTAGCTGCTGCAAGTTCATCGCAGAGTTGTAACAATATTTCTATGCATCCGTTTGGCGACTTCACTAAATGCAATATCCGCCTCATTGTAGTTGAACAATACGACGCCATTCAAAATCGCTTAGCTTCCGATCATTTAGCTGCCTTAGTACTTTCAGCATTTTAATACACTAATTCACAGCTAACTCAGAACTCTAGACTGTTACAGCGGAATAACCGAAGTAAACCGATCCAAAATAATGAAAGAAAGAAAACAAGTATTTTATTTCGGGTAAGACAAAACAAGATTTATTGTTTTTTATAGTCCTTCTTTCATTTCTTAGTTACCAATACAAATTTGATCAGATTATAAACATCGGTTACCCCAGCCTCTATCTCTATAATATCACTTTCTCTTCATATCGTTTACGTAGTGATGGTTGTTGCCCACCCAACTGCTGAACCTAACCATTGCTGTTTAACTAATGGGTTGTTGGGAAAGTAATTTCGTCTTCTGTTTATGAAAAAGAACGACGATGTTCTTATAGTGAATAACTATTTTATTGAATTTTATATTGTCCATTCTGTTCCAATACCTCCTGCCATTCTTCTGGCAGTAGCAAGATTCCACTCTCATAAAATGTTTGTTCTGCCAAAAACTTGATCCAGGTGATTTTTGACTTCGCCATTTGAATTAAAGGTTTCACCGTTTAAAAAATTGTAGAGACTGGAACAAGTAATAATCAGAAGGTGGCAGAGTTACCAAACTTGTATGAGGTCTCGAGTTATCTTTGTGGAACACTACATCTTTTCTATTGATCAATTCTGGCCTTTTCTGTTTAAGCGACTCATTCTAATTTATCCAGCTGATGGCAGTATGCTTCAGAATTGATCGCTGTGTTGATTCTATTGAAATCCCACCAAACAGACAGCATCACCTTTTTTGATTAATATCGACTTACGAAGTGCTTTGAACCGGTTACTACATGATCTCTTGCGTTTCAAATTGTTGCAAATAATCCATTTCTTGTCCTCAGGGATGATGCGCTTCAAAAATGGATCACTTTCTTGATGTTTGAGAAGCAAATCACAGACATCAAAGCGATGGCACAAATTTCTTTCCGTAAGAACATGAAGAACCCATATATGGAGCTCTAAGATAAACCTAGGCGTTTCAAATGATCACGAACGGTCGAATTCGATGAATTTAATCTCTCAGCGATCTCACGAGTTGTTATTCGCTGGTTTGCCTTTATTGTGTCTTCATCAGCTTCGACCGGCCTTCCAGAACCTGGTGCATCTTCAATACCCAATTTGCCGGATCGAAATTTTGCAAACCAGTTTTGGCACTGGCGTTCTTTCAATACATCTTCTCCATACACATCAGATAATTTTTTCTTGCTTGAACAACATTTTTACCTTTTCGATAGTAAAAAGGTAAAATATACCGAGAATGCTGCTTTTATTTTCCATATTTGATAGGGCACCAACCAAAAACCACTGCGTCGAATCAATCGTATTTTCACAGCTTTGCTATACTGGTGCCAAATATATATTGACCATCCGGCTTAAGTGTGAAGTTGGCTGCGAAAATATACGATTAAGTACGCTGTTGAGAAATAACAAAATAGCTTTCTGAATCCAATAATAAAATAACGCTAGGTGAATGCTTAGTGCACCACTGTACAGCCGCACGAGATATCATTTGAAACATAAATTAAACTCTCAAGGGGAATATGTCATATTTTTCACACGAATTTAAATTTGTTGGAGTGGAAGAATTCCTTACTCTCACTATAATTCTTAGGGAGGCCAAAAATAAAAATCTTTAGTATGCGATAGTCGTATAATTGAAAAGAAGAAGACTGGTTAATTTGGAGGGAGTAAGAAAATAATAAATTTATTACTTTACCAGAACTCACAATCAGTCGCTCACCACTATTAATAGCCTTCTTAAACTCCCGCAATTACGTAATAAGCGCCGGGAATACAATTTTTATTCCAAATAAAAATAATACGAGCTCATTAAATTCTTTGTTATCCTTTGCATTCCATAAAATGCATTCTTGTTTCTAGTAATTATGTAGAAATGCCATGCAAGAAAATTCATCCTATCTGTGACCAAGAAGTCTTCCTAGCGTTATTCTCTTATCAGATAAATCTTAACGCTCAATACTTTATTCCATCCGCTTCTCATATCAGGCCATTCTCATAACATTTTTCGTCGCTTTTTCAATCAATAGTCCTGTATATTATCGAAAGGAAAGTCATATTTTTACTTAATAGAAAATAATGTGTGCGTATACTCCTTTCATCTCCAACGTCGTTCCGCACCGCAAAAGTACTAGTTTTTATTGCATCCGTCGGCATAGAGGGACTACTAAGGGCTTATCTGTTTCACCGTACCGTGTTTTATTTTATATTCTGCCGGATCCCTTCACGCTCGCCGGAGAAAATGGCTGCGACAAGCAGGGTGTCAAAGCGAAGGAACACGCGGCGAGAAGAGAAAGAAAGAGCGATAACGTCGAAGAGAGAAAAGAATTCGAGGAATGTGCTTCCCTACTGCCGCGCACAGATTATCTGGAAAACGTTTTTGGAAAACAGTAAAGCCGAAATGAAATTATATTTTATGAACGGTGAGGGAACAGTAGACAGTAAGGAGTTTTAGGAGACTTGTGAGAAGAGAACGTATACGAAATCGATACCGAAATTGTCACCGTAAAGGTAGTATGAATCTACGAATAAGATATTGTACTTACCACACCTCACGCAGGAATACGGGAGCAATAACATTCAAAGCGCAACGTGTGGTGATAATGATTAATAAAAGTTATTGGAAAAATCTATCTACAATGAAGTATATAGTCAAACGGTTTAAATAAGGAAGAATATATAAGAAACCACGTAATTTAAACAGGAAAACTTTTAATGAGCGCGAAGAATTTAACATAACTAAAAAATCAAAATATATCGAATACTTCCACATCACAATTGACAGTAATGATACGAGCTACAACATAAAAAAGTGCCATCGTAGAGAAAGTGCGAAAAGTGATAAGAAATCATGGCTGTGCAAGACGGTAAAAACTCTTCATCGATGAGGTGAGCAGACCACTTAGATTTTGTTCCAAAGTCAAACGAATTTGGGTAAAAGTTCGTATTTACGGAAGAATCGACATTCAACTGGTAAACATTCCAACTTTTATGAAGACTTTGAAGCAAACCCTAATCGTTTATGTCTGCTCATCTCATTGATGAAGGGTTTTTACCTTGTTACACCCCTATTACAGCCATTGTTTCCTATGCTAGTATTCTTTCCTTTGCAGCTCGTATCATTACTGATAAGTTTGATGCTGAAGTAAACAAATTCAGTTTGATTTCTTTAGTTCTGTTAACTTCTTCGCGCTCACTCAAAGCTTTTTTGTTTAAGTTACGTGGCTTTCAATGTATTATTCCTTCTTTAAACCATTTGATTATATGCTATATTATAAATTTAGGTTTTTATTTATAATATTGCTAACTTGTAAACTTTTTTGTTTCTGATATCACGAAATTATTACTTCACACATGTTAATTAAAATTTCCTTTCGTCTCTTTACCATTTTTTACTACTTTATAAAACTTTCAGGTACTATGCTAAACTAGATAATAAATACTGAAAAGGTGTAATTTTTCATTACTAATCGAACAACGGTAGACAAATATCAGGTAACCAAATAAGTTCGTGCGGTTTTTGTATAAAGTAGAGTAGCATGAATATTTTTTATATTGTTGATCGATAGCACTTGTTTGTTATCTGTTATCTTTAGTACGAATCCTTCTTTTATCTGATATACACGCATGTGCTTTTTTGTTTAATTCCTAATTTAGTCCAGTCATTCTGTACAAAAATACGGCAAAGAAAAGAAAGTGAACCGGGAAAGCCAAATTTTTTATATGTTGTGAGGGGTGATCAGAAAAGCTTAACTTGAGATTTGACACCAGGATTTCCTATGTGCATTTTCCGCCATCTTGGAAGAAGGGGTGAATTTTTGTTTTTATTATCACTCGGTTCCCCGTCGAGATACAGAATTTTTGTTTGGTGGTTTTTTGTTCCGTTTTCGATGATCTACAATCTCGGTTCTATAAACTTTTCACCTATTATTGTTAGTTCTTGAAATATCGGACAATATAGACAAAAATTCAAAGATTCGATCTGGTCTCTCCGGTTTTTCTCTTCTTCCTTAATACGTATCAAAAACATTTTTATTATCAAACTTATAGGGGGTGTTTGTACGAATAATTTGGTGTCTTTGTTTTCTCTCTAGGATGATAATTGCGTGTTCTATCGCGCCGCGAAGTCGGCAAGTTCTTGCGAAGTTTCGATTTTTCCGTATGCGCGCCGCCATCTTAAAAAAACAGTAAATTATGGTTTTCGCAATAACTCTGTTCTCCGTCGAGATACAGATTTGTTGTTTAGTTATTTTTTGTTTCTCTTCCGACGATCTACAATTGAAGTCCTATAAACCTTCAACCTATCATTTTTACTTGTTGAGATATATAACAAAATAGATACAAATTCAAAAGTTCGATCTGGTTTCTCGGGTTTTCTCTTTTTCCTTAACACTTGTCGAAAAAATGTGTATTATCAAACTTGTAGAGGATATTCGTCCGAACAGTTTAATACTGTTGTTCTTTCTCTAAGGTAATAATTGCGGGTGCTAGCGTGTCACAAACTTGACGGTAGATTTCTCATTGCCCTATATGGCGGTGAGAAGCACAGCAAAAACATTATTACACTACGATATCAACACTACGCAAAATCTATCACCAAAAATAAGTTTAACCTATCATCACTCCCACCAACAAGAAGCGCAGCACGACAACACATATTCCGCACGTATCATCAGGTACAAACTTGGCTTGGGTTTTATAAGGATCCGGAGGAATAGGGTTGGCTACGAACGAACCATGGGCTAGAGCCGATTATTAGCACGGCTGAACCTGCGCCACCCGAGCTTTTGAAGCTAATATCTTGCAAATGTAAGAAGAAATGCGGAACTATTTGTGGGTGCAGAAGAGCTGCCATTGCAATGGACGAACATACAAAAACGTTGCCAAAGTCGACTTCCTGATATGTGACAACGAATTACATTCCAAAAATGATTCAACAGTCGGAGAAAATATGGTCGAAGAATCTCCAGATATCGAAAAGTATGCTCAACAGAGCGGTTGTGAACCAGAGCCGTCGAAGAGAAGAAAGATGTAGATACTTCTTCAACACGAAAACATTCTTTTATAATAAATTCGATACGTGTGAAATATAATCTCACTGTGTTAGTTCTTCATTTCGAATTCATTACAACGTACCTACAAAACCCCGCGACCAATAAAATGAATACATCGCACTGACTTGCCGACTTCCCGACACGATAGAACCCGCAATTATTATTCTACAGAAAGGCCAAAGTATTAAATTGTTCATACGAATATCCTCTACAAGCTTGATAATATACATTTTTTCAATAAGTGTTAAGGAAAAAGAGAAAACCCCGAAAAATCAGATCGAATCTTTGAATTTTTATCTATTTTGTTATATATCTCAACAAGTAACAATGATAGGCGAAAAGTTTATAGGACTAGGAGAAACAAGAAATAACCAAACAACAAATCTGTATCTCGACGGAGAACAGAGTTATTGCGAAAACCATAATTTACTGTTTTTTTAAGATGGCGGCGCGCGTACGGAAAAATCGAAACTTCGCACGAACTTGCCGACTTCGCGTCGCGATAGAACACGCAATTATCATCCTAGAGAGAAAGAAAGACACCAAATTGTTCGTACAAACACCCCCTATAAGTTTTATAATAAACATGTTTTTGATACGTATTAAGGAAAAAGAGAAAACCCGGAGAAACCAGATCGAATCTTTGAATTTTTGTCTATTTTATCCGATATTTCAAGAACTAACAATAATAGTTGAAAAGTTTATAGAACCGAGATTGTAGATCATCGAAAGAGGAACAAAAAATCACCAAACAAAAATTCTGTATCTCGACGGGGAACCGAGTGATAGTAAAAACAAAAATTCACTACTTTTTCCAAGATGGCGGAAAATGCACATAGGAAATCCTGGTCTCAAATCTCAAGTTAAGCTTTTCTGAGCACCCCTCACAACATATAAAAAATTGGCTTTCCCGGTTCACTTTCTCTTCCAAATGTACAGAATGACTGGATTAATTTAGAATAATTGACGAATAAAACTTTAATTCGAGGTTGTTTATTTCATAAGTACAGACTTGGTACCAAAGTTGCGACGCGAAAGAATTTTTAGTGCATTCTGAGATAAAGCCGTAACTGATCGAATGGCACAGAAGTGGTGCAAAAATTTCTTCGGGAGATCTCATTGTCAGCTTGACCGATGAAGCACGCTCTGGGAGACCAAAGATCATTAGCAACGAGGAGATTCAACATGTTGTGGTGTAAAATTCAAGTACAATGTACTTACAGCTTGCAAAAAGGTTCAATGGGAGTGACGAACCATTCGCTTGCACCTTCATCACCTAGGAAAGAGGTGGAAGTTAAGCAAATGGGTCGCAACATGAATTATCAAATTATGACAAATTACGTCGTCTTACCATTTGTTCGGCAAACATTTCACGCAACGATAATTAAATAATTCTTGAACGGTTGTTAACCCGCGACGAAAATTGGATATTCTACTCAAAATCTGAGCGTTCGTATAGTTAGTTGTCGCCTACTGATTCGGTATCACACACTCCCAAAGCTCCCAAACAAGATTTTACTGTATGTTTGGTGGACAATAAAGAGGAATTGTCCATTATGAGTTTTTGGAAAGGAGTCAAACCATCACTGCGAACTTGCATTGCGAACAGCTTCAGGGAGTAGAAACAGCATTCATTCAAAAACAGTCTTCTTTGGTCAATCGACAGAAAGTGGTATTCTTACAGGATAACGCCAGGCCGGGAAAAAATCAGAACTTAGCTGGGAAACGTTACCACACCCCCATATTCTCCTGACATCTCGTAAAGTGATTACCACCTTTTTTGTCGCCTGACAACTGTATGAAGTATAGACAGTTCAAAACTCGATTCTATATTTTACCGTCAAAAACTGTATGAACTTACTTGGCTACCTGATAGATAAATCTCACTACTCACAATTATGTATGTGCAAGTCAATATGTACGAATACGAGTAAGCGGCATATTTTAGGCCCTCTTTGATATTTCTATCGGTTATTCAGACAAATAATCATAAAACGAGCTCATTTTTAAATTTATGAACATGTATATGTTGGTTGTTGATGTAATACAGAAATAAAGTAGTATTGGTGTATAATCTCGAGAGGTGTACCTTTGTATTGCTGATACCGGCATAAGTTTTCACTTTTTCTTAGTAAAGTCAAAGTTTATTATTTAGTGATTGCTTCATTAGAAAGCTTATTTAGTGAGCTTCATGATATTCTTATTTATGAAACAATCTGGCAACTACTTTCCTTGATATTTAGGTGTTAAATTTGCCTTCTTTGTATATCTCCATAACTTCCTTCAGTACGTATGTTGCCAGCCGTATTTTTATACGTATACTAGAGTTTTTGCTTCCTTATTTTACCTTTGTAGTCCGTTACTGTACCTTTTCGCTGCCTCTTTTAACATTTTGTCTTGTTTATTGCAAAGTCGCTGCGACGGGCACCGCTAGGGCGAGAATATCCCTGTGCTTTCCTATTTCTTAACTATTAACTGTTTTCCTTTTTTATACAATATGTCTCAATTTATGTGTAAAAGTTGCGTTGAGGATTTTTCTGATGGCTTCATTGAGATTCTATGTTTGCGGAAATGCCTTTTGTCTTACATGCGCTTAACAGATAAATGTACCTCCTCGTTTTCTTAGGTGTAGAAAGAATTATAAGTGGACCTCCTCTAGCTGTTGTATATCAGATATTCTGGAGCAGATTCAGAGTCTTATAGCTCTTGTAACATCTCTCCAAAAAGAGATTTTAGAACTAGAGAAAACTGTTCAGTTTTCGTAGCTACTGGAAGTTCACCCTCTTTGACTTTTAATGAGATCTTTCAAGAAATTAATAACCGCAAATCCGTAGAAAATAATGTAGTACTGTTCAATCTTACTCATGATGGATCTGTTGAGAGTGATGCTGCGTCTGCTGCGGAAGTTTTAAGGTTTGTCTCGGAAAATCGAATGAAGTCGGAGTGCTTCAAGTGTTTTCGGTCAAGCAGGGCTGATTCCTAATAAATGTAGACCACTGAGCGTCGTTGTAAATTCTGTTGAAGAATGTAAACTAGTGTTAACCAATGCTAAAAAGTTGAAAACATTTTCTGGCCCAGCTCAGTTATTTATCACCGGGGACTTAACTGTAGGGCTAAAGGTGAAAATATTTTGTTGATATATACATTTGGATTGCCTAAAATAGTTAAGCAGCGAACAAAATGATGTAATATCCAACAACCAGTAACCACTTTTAATGTTTTTGTCAAAATGGGACCTAATACGAAAACTCTAATTCTTTATAATAACGTGCTTGAATCTATGCATTATGATATTATTATGATTACTGAGAGTTGGGCTAATAAAGGCTTACTTAGCTCCCAACTTTTTCCGGATGAATATCTTGTGTTTAGAACTGATAGGCGGCATTATAATTTGGTATTACATGTCGTGAACTGGATATTGACTTTGTTAGGGATTTCGGTGATTACAGAATTGAATTGTTTTGTGCTCAAACACGTTATATCAATTTGGTGATTAATTTTATTTTAACTTATATACCTTCCCATGTTCCGGCTTGTGTGAATGATGAACCCGTCGGTAAGCTTCAGATGTTTGGCTTGTTTGATACTCTGTTTGTTTCTGCGGGTGAGTTCAACATCCCTGAGTTGGACTATGCCCGTCGTGCGAGATCTATTAGTAACTTTCTTACTAGTACGAAAAGTTTTCAGATACATACTATTTTAAGTCGCAATAATCGCTTCCTCGATTTGGTTTTCTGTTCTGAGGGTTGCCGGACCAGTGTTGAACGTGCTGAGCTGCCACCTGTAGAGGAGGATCCTAACCATTCTCCGCTTTCATTTACTGTTACTTGGAACGCACCAATTAATAATCTATTTCAAACCTCAGTTCTCCTTCTTATAATTCTAAGGCTACTAATTTTGTTGAATTGTACAGTTTGGCTTTGAATATTGATTTGATGACTGTCGTAATGATGTTAATTTAGCATGTAGTAAGCTTTATGAAATAGTGTATGATTCTTTTAATTTTTGTACCGCTTCATGTGAAGTACAAGACATCATTTCCAAGTTGGTTTTCGACTACTACTAAAATCTATATAAAAACTAAAAGGCAGTATCTGAATATATTTAAGAAAACAGATTTGCTATTATAGAGAGGCAAATTCAGGGAGTATAGAAAATTGGTTAGAACAAGCATTGGTACGGATCGTCAGACTAGTTTAAATATTATTGATACAAACATAAAAAGTGATCCAAAGAAATTATTTGATTTTATAAACTCTTTGAAAAACCAGACTCGTACCCTGGGATCCATGTTGAGCGCTGAGAACAATATAATTGATTCTCCCGCAGACATTACTAATGCTTTTGCTTCTCATTTTCGTTTTGTTTTCTCCGCTTCCAACATACAGAGCTCTCCTGGCGAAACCTCGTCGATTGATTATCCACATTTGGTACTAAAGGCTATTGATGAAGCGGATGTGCTCTATGCTATTAACTACTTAAAAATTCTTTCACTATGGGTGCAGACTCAATACCAGCTTTTTAAATTAAGGATTGCAGAAATGTATTGATTATACTTTTCCTGCATATTGACAACTTAGCACTAAAATCTAAAACTTTTCCTAATGCCTGGAAACTTTCTCGCATTAGACCTGTTTATAAATCTGGTGGTAAAAGTAATATATTAAATTACCGACCCATATCGATAATATTAAACTTCTCTAAAATTTACTTACATTATATACATATCTAAGCATATCTCCAAGAAATTATCCGTCACTCAGCATGGTTTCGTTAGGGAAAAGTCGACAGTTACGAATTTATGCAGATTTGTTAATTATGCTGTAGATATTTTGGATGGTCGTGACAACCTTGATACGATATATACTGACTTTTCAAAGGCTTTTGATCAAGTGCCACATTCACTTATTCTTCGTAAAATGCATGGTTTTCGATTGTCTATTAATTTGATTTCTTTACTGCATTCATATCTGGCATAGAGGAAGAACTTTGTTGAATATATTGTGTTTCGTTCGTTTACATATATTTCTGGTAGTGGTGTGCCTCAAAGCTCTGTCCTTAAAGCATTTTTATTTAGTATGTTTATGAATTATGTTTCCTCGGTTATTGACTCGGAATTATTTATTTATGCAGACGACTTAAAATTATTTAGGTCTATTAAAACTTATAATTATTGTGTTCTCTTACAAAAGGACCTCATGCAATTTTTTGGCGGAGTCAAGAAAATTTGTTAAAACTAAATATTGACAAATGCAAAATTGTAACTAATTACACCATCAACAATGCTTCTTTGGAACGTTGTGATTGTATTAGGGATCTTGGTGTATTGCTTCATCAGGAACTCACCTTTAACCCTCATGTTGTGAGCATTTGTGCTGATGCCTTAAAGTCACTTGGTTTTCTTACACGCAACACTAAGCAATTTAATGGTAATGATGCCTTAATTAGTTGTTACAATGGTTTTATTGTGCCCAAACGTGTCTCTGTAGTCCGGACTGTCTGGAGTCCTGTATACAATACATATTTTGCATAGTTTTGCACTTCCGTAGATATAATACCTTCTTGCGTCGGGACTATAGTTATGAGAAATTACTTCATGCATATAACTATGATTCACTAGAACTTCGTCGTATATTTTATCTATTTATAAACTAATTCATGGTATTGTATCAGATGCTAACTTGCTTTCCCAATTAGCTTTTTACTTGCCTAGATTAGATAGTAGAACAGGACAAACTTTTATATCTCATCTTTTAATAGTCATCATCATTCTAATGCTCCATTGATATCAATGTGCACAAGTGTCAATATGTATTGTGCTAATGTGGACTTGTTTAATATAACATATGTTGCCTTAAAGAGTCTTGTATATGTTACCTTGATTCTTGTAATAACTTTTTTAATTTTTTAATTTTTTCTTTTTAAGTTGCTTTATATTAGTTTAAGGACCCTCTCCTGTATATTTCGCATTAAAGTAAAATTATCCTGTAATTAGCTTTAGCTGTTGGATAATAAATCATCATTACTATTATTATTATTATTACTATTATTATTATTATTATTATTATTATTATTATTATTATTATTATTATTATTATAAAATTTCTTATGAACTCTCTTTTCCATTCGTTGGTGGTATACAAATACGACTAATTAACTGTAACTACATTAGGTTAGAATCAAGGTTATTTTTCATATGCTAAACGCCATAATACCACCCACAAATATAGATTTAAATTTGCATTTTTTTGCTCAATTAAACTTACTAGAACCTGCATCAAAATATTTTTACATATTGTCCTATTCCATAATAGTGGGAATTTAGTTCCAACGATAGTGCACCTTTCAGAAGCAGTTGATCAATACATTATCGACGAAAAAATGGGGACAAATAGAGCCGAAACGCCATACCGATAGGTACGCAACGCTTCCGTAGCTATTACCGCCACACATTCGTCAATTTCACACGCCAAACTGCTGCGTCATATTTTACATTTTACGTTTAGTACTCGAAAAAATCAAAGAGGGAAGGGAAATCCACTACTACATACGTCAATTACGAATACACAATGCGTATGCGATAAATAAAAGCGTTATGCGCGGTATTTTCTGGTTAAACTGGAACGATATTGAACGGAGACTTACCGATTATGATGCCAGCCCCCGTTTTGCTGTCGAGTACCAAGAGTTATCTGAAAAATTAGAACATATTCAATTAGGAACAGATTTATGCAATTTGTGTTCGATGACAGACCACAAGCTTAAATTGAAATCAAATTTTAAAAAATTAAAATTTTATAAACTAGATACATCATTAAGAATGAAACAGTTTCAAATTTTATTTTTCTTTATGTACTTTTCCTTCAATATTTTCGGGCAACACAGTATTTCGATCGTTGCTGACATTTTTCTCAATCACGTCGAATGGAATTTGTTTTCTAAACTTAGTTTCTTTTTTCTGTCGCATTATCGATTGTCTCGATATCAGCCGAACACTCCTTCCCGCTGACTGCCATCTTCGGCATCTTCAATCGGCAATTCGTACGGTTTGATAAAAGAGTGGATGACGTATTATCATCGAATTTTAATACCGCCCCTTATACGTAAGTGGACACAAAGACCGGTTTACACTACTTAATGATAACACATCATCCACTCTTTTAACAAACCTTAGTAATTAGTTCAGTTATGCGAATGTATATAGTTTCGTGCTGCTTCAATGAGTGGAGTTTCAAAATACCGAATTCTTTTCGCCATGCTTTACTAATGTGCTGAGACGCTGGACAAGTCATCGCCGGCGAGATCAGGTCCAGATACAGCCCATTTGCTGGAAACACCGTTCAGTTAAGATGTTTTATTCCTTACTCAACGAAGCATCAAGCAATAGTGTAAAGTGTGTTGTACGAAAAGTACGTTGACGGATAACGGCCGCAACGAGACATAGCCCCAAGCTCAAACCATTTTAATTTTCACTAAATATCCCCAAAAATTAATGTCAATATTGATTGGTAAAATATAATTGACGTTGTAGTTCCTCTCTCTAGTTTGGCTCATTATCTATTGGCATTTCAGCTTGCTCCTTTATATTCCTGAAAATGTCATCTTTGTTCGTAAATTTGTTGTTAATCTTCATTGTTGATGAAGAAAGTTTTGCTGTGACAAAGCTCTGTTAGTTATAGTATAGTTAATGATCTGCCAAATTTTGTAATTCAAATTTGAATACGTTCTTTCAAACCTTTGTTTGATCCATTTAAATGCTTTTCACGTCCCCACTTCTCATATATGTAACCTTTACTTACCCAATAGGTTACCCAATAAGTCTCTTACAGGCCCAAATATTGAGCATTATTATCCTGCAATTACGCAATCAATTGCACACATTTTGTTCAGCAACGGCATTTTGAAATTAACCTCTGACCCACAGTGTCACGTTGTGCTTGCCGGAAAGTCTCTGGGTGGGTTTCTCAGTTTTTAATAACTTGTTAACAACTTTTTGGACCATCCCCGTATAGGGTAGCCTCAGTGCGAAAATACAATTCAAATCATATTGCATATCTAGGATGAAGGCTCAGTCTATGACTGATTAAAGTAGTGAAAAAGCAATCACTCTTGTTTACTGTATCACAATATGCAAAGGTTTTAGCATTTCCTTCCTTGTTTGAATTCATAATGCCAATCTTCATAATCGTTACCTGCCATACAGAAGGTAGGTTGTAAATATGATTGCTATTTCGCTTGCGTTATGGAGTAAGATTTAAAATGAGAATCGGAGTTTGCACTTGACGGAATGAAAAGTAAATGTAAGCATTGCTACCCGAGGAAAATAAATATGCCTAGTCATCTTGCTTCGCGAAAATTAAACGAATAGCGACAAAGAGCTACAACGTACTATTTCATTAAATACGGCTAAGCAAACCGAAATCGAGGAGAAACGGCAAGAATCAAGCGAATGCAATTAAACTGTTGCTCAGTCTCAAATAACAAGAAGCAATTAGATTATCGAGCAAATAAATCCCTTATTGAGGAACCCTCTTTTCAGACGGCGAAGAGTAATGAGATAAAATCGTTTTGCATAGGTTTCAGTTCAAGCTGCACTAAAAACTTGGATTTGTTTGAATTCCAAGCCGTTGCGGGCAATTTTCGAAAGATTCAGGCACAATCACACGGTTGTAATAAGCGTCTGGAATGTCTTTGTGCTGAGATATTTCAATTAAGAATTCTCGTTTAGTTTCGATGGCGAAAGACAATCGTGTAACTGGAATCGTGCCAAGTACATATGTTTGTGTTAATATATTACACCTCGTTTCTCTAATTAACGTAGACATATATTTCCGACTATGAATTTCTGTATTGACGTTAGCGGAAAGGAACGCGTACCATAATGGGAAACTGTAACTTATTGTTAGTAACGGAAGCATTGTGCATACATCTTCCGTTCTCCACCTTCAACAAAAAGCAACTTGTATACTTGAGATAGGTGCATATAAGTGCACATTACAAGTGTGGTAGTTTAGTTGATCGCGTAAATGTAGTAAGGCAAAATTCATTCGAAGACAATTCAAAGAACATTTTGGCTGCACATACACGCACGCCATCTATGTATATGGGAACGATAGAAGGAAATGTGATGAAATCAACATATAGGGAGAAAATATGCCAGGTATATGATTTAATGATGTATTCGAAATACCTACCTCTTGCCCGAATAATGGCAGCGGACACTTTTGGCATTCTTTCCATAGGAGTTTAGTAATCCTGGAGGTATTGCTTGTCAAACTTCTTGCAGTCCTCCCTACACGTTATTTACATTCACCAGGTTATTAAATTTTACCTTATGATCTAGTTCGTTTGAAATAAACTGTATTGGGGGACAAATCAAATTGAAGAGGTCAAATCATTCTTTTTACTATTCCGTTTTCTTCTGGTTGGCTTAAATGATCTCTCCATATTCTGGCTGAGTGTTATTATTTCCAAATATTTTTTGTTCACCAGTTTTCCCTTTATCTTGAGTAAATCTCCAGTTTGGTTGTCTCCCAGACACCCTCACACCATTGCGCTACAACCCCCTGTTTTACTGTACGACTTACATACTCCTCAAACATTTTCTCATGCGGACGTCGTCGACCATAAACGCGCCTCCCAGAACCGAATATCTCGAACTTTGATCCCTCGGCCGACAGCACGCGTTTTCAGGCCTCGATTGTCCAATCCTTGTATTCCTTTGTCCAATCTAACGCCTTCTTCTTATGTTCATTCCGCAACAATGACTTCCTTACTGCCACACGTCCAATAAGCCCGGCTTCCTCTAGTCGACAACGAACAGTAGTAACCGGAAGTGGCCTTAGTCTACCTGTATTTACAGTAGGCATTGCTTCAGAAGCTGTTAAATGCGGATTTCTTTTAGTGGTAACTACAAACTGTTCATCTTTCCACTTAGATGTGATTCATTTTCGTCTTCCGCGTTTGCAATTCGCTAATTTTCCGGTAGCTTCTTTACGTTGAAGAATATTATACACTTCGTGCTTGGAAATATACCAATCGCGCCGAGATTTGTACAATGGAATAGCCTTTCTCGCATAAAGTGCGTATCACGGCGCGTTTCTCTTTTGTTATTTTTGGTATTTTTGGCATTCGAACAACTACTTCCCGATTTGGAAGCAAACTGAAGAGAAACAAATTCACCTGGCATTTATAATATAATTCCAATATTTGTGTCACGTCTATTTCCAACAACAAGCCACTAAAATACCAAAATGTCTCAAAAAGGTACCACGTAGTCACATTAAATATACAAATATTTTGTGATAATTAGTTTTATACAGGACGTACATAAATATTAATTACATTCTTTCTGACAAATTTCACTCGCTTTTGTATTTATAACTATTGTTCATATATAATATATGGAGGGTGGTCTACATATATACTGTAGGAAAATTTGAACCAACACACAGGGATTAGCATTAAAAAATCAAATTAATATCGACTAATTGCTATGATTAACTTGCCCCTATTGTTGACATGCATGACTAATGTTATTAATTTAGTTTACTATAGTTTGTTCTTGTATCGGCTCGTACTTTTCTATGCCGTACAATCAAGAATATACTTCTGTGTCGGATTCTTGTACTGATATATATGAAGTTCTGAATCTTTATCTAGTGCTAATATTAATGCTCGTTTATCAAGTTCATGAACTCAACAGTAGATATACATACTTATATCTCTTACTATCTCTTATTCAAATACTCTGAAATTTTCCTTTTCGTATTCAATTCAAGGAATGTAAGCAAGCATAAGTAAAATGCAAACAATTGAGTTCTCTACCCACCCAGTTAACGAAGAACATTAAAATACACATGCAAAATATTCGCGCAATTTCTTCATTAAGCGAAAGAATATTACGTTGGAATTTCATCTCGTAGCTGAAGGTAACGCTTGATAACAAGTTGGCTTCTCTGTTAGCTGCAAATACGGTACTAATAACGGTTTCTCACCAACGTACAATCAACCACTGGAAAATGAACATCCCTACGAACGCCTGAAAACTTATTATTCTTTCTTGACACTGTTTCCGAGAAAATTGCTGTTTGCCTTCTCTACATTTATGATGAGGTGTTACATAGGTGTCAGAGGTGTGAAATGCACCCTTCTCGTGTTTATATTTACGCGCCCGCTCTTTCAGCTGATGCCTTCTCGGTATCGTCCTCTGTCGCTTTTGCAACATTTGTGCGACGTTAAAAGCTTCATATAAGTGTGTGTAGGTACCTTTTTCCATATGCGTCGATTTTTTCCGTTGACATTCGAATAAGCAGGTTACTACAGGTGCCATTGTTATGCGGAAGCGTACGTGAGGAAATGAGGGTGATACGTGACGCCGAACCTCAACGGATTATATCATTTTTTACCTACCTGTTTAGCGATATGTTGGGTAAGATCTGAAATTGTAAATAAAAAACGTACAACTAAGGGCATCAGGTCTCCTAAAAATTCAAACCAAACTCTGGCGCATTTTCCCAACGGCACAGATATTACTATGAATGTACCTACATATTGTGATAAAAGAGAATGTCCCAGTTTTCTTTGTATACAGAGAATTAAGAATCGTATTGCCATAAAAATACCTCTGCCAGTAATTTGTCATTTGGAATAAAGGTGCAGCAAAGAATGTGTATCAGTATGCCCGTTTGTATATATATATATACAACGTGTCCCAGATAACATTTCCAACATGGGGATCTCGCTTATTGTAAAAGATACAAGTTTGGTTAAATTAGACAAATTGTTCCTAAGGACTAATGAAATTATACAATATTCTTCAATTTTTAAATTTCCATGTATTTTAGGATTTATAGTGAAAAAAACGAAAAATGTCAAATGTCTTTTCTTGTAATAACTTTTTGTTCTAGTAGATACATAATTTATTTTCACATTTTCTTAAGATACTTTTTATGTAGAATTTAAATATCGACTTGAATTTTTTTGCACTTCTGGTTTTTTAGTTTTGATCCCCAATTAAAATTTTTCTTATGGAACATCCAGTCGGCTTTGAAATAATTGAACGTGTTTTTTCACCCTCTTTACAGTGGTATATCACATGTACTATCTATTTTTAAAAATATTGAAGAAGATTGAAAAAAATGTATTAGTTTTATTTTTATTAGTCTAACGAAAAGTAGGCCGTGAAACATGAAAACAGTAGTCTAATGTCACTTAGAAATTATTGTTTCCAGAATATTTGTGCATCAGCAATAGTTTCATTTACTAATACTGAAAATTTTGATATGTTGAGTTGTCCTTTATAAAAATTTCATAAGTGTAGAAACTGAACGGATGTACTCGAGGCTGTATCCTGAAAGAAGGCAGCCCAGCCTTCGTAACTATAGAAATTTGGTAGTTAATTTAAAAGAATATGGTTCGTTTTCCAAACCTAACAGAAATCCGCAATTAGTGAATGACAATGTAGCATTAAATGTATTACAATCTGTTATTGAAAATCTTCAATATCTGTTAGAGAAATTGAGCACAATACTGGTATCTCGAAAAGTACAACACAAAGAATTTTAAAGCGTCACAAATATCACCCGTATAAGTACACCATTCTACAGGGACTTAGAGATGGAGATCAGGAGAGAAGAATACAATTTTGCCAAAGGTATGTCAACCAATGTGATAATAATGATAATTTTCCTGCTACGAGTTTATGGTCTGACGACAGCAGATTCACAAATAACGGTGTTTTTAAGACATAATGTTCACTTTTGAGACAGAGAGAATCCTCATGTTCTAAAGTAAAATCCACATCAAGTGCGATTTGGATTTAGCGTCTGGTGTGGTATTTTAGGCACTAAACTTATTGGGCCCATATTTAACGAAACACTAAATAGTGCAAGGTATTTGGATTTACTACAAACTGACTTGGAAAATAGACTTGATGATTTACCATTGATTGAAAATATTAACATCAGCTTTCAATAAGATGGCGCCCCACCCCACAATTCAAACATAATCACCGAATACCTTAATAATCGATTTCCAAATTTGCGGATTGGTATTCGAAGACCGATTTTATGGCCACCTATATCTCCAGACTTGACGTCCTTGGATTTTTTTGTTTAGAGCTACGTAAAAGATCGAGTGTACGTGAAAACATTTAATAATACCGAAGATCTACGTGAAGCTGTTTTTGCAGCATTTGGTAACATTACACGCCGAAAGCTACGTAATGCGATTACGACGAGAATACGCAGGGCATAATTATGTTTAGAACGGAATGGGCAATTGTTTGAACATCTTTTATAATTAGATAGTTATCTCCGTTACCTGTTTGACTATCTTTGTTTTCTATTAGTTGTTGTTCTATTGAGTACCACGCCTACTTTTCGTCAGTCTGTTTAATAAAATACATTTCTTTCAAATTTCTTTAATATGTATTTTTAAAAATAGATAGTACATGTGATATATCATTGTAGAAAGGATGAAAAAACACGTTCATTTATTTCGAAGCCGACTTGACATTCCATAAAAAAATTTAAATTAGAGATCAAACCTAAAAAAACGAAAAGTATAAAAAAATCCAAGTCGATATTTAAATTCTACATAAAAAGGTATCTTAAGAAAATGAAATTATGTATCTACTAAAACAAAAAAGTTATTACAAGAAAAAGAAATTTGACATTTTTCGTTTTTTCACCATAAATCCTAAAATACATGGAAATTTGAAAATTGAAGAATATTGTATAATTTGATTAGTCCTTAGAAACAATTTGTCTAATTCAACCAAACTTGTATCTTTTACAAGAAGCGAGGTCCCCATGTTGGAAATGTTATCTGGGACACGTTGTATATTTTTAGTGAGAGCAGAAAAAATAGAGTTGGCAAAGTGCTACTTTGAAATATAATCATATCGCTGTCACTTCAGGTGAGCAGAAAACACAAGGCAAGCCAGTTTATAGTGTATGGTTATTAAAGATTTTGCGCTTAAAACATCACAAGCTACAAGCACGCAAAATATGTTTTCCCGCAAATGCAAGGGTAACCATTAGTAATTACCCTTGAAACAATCAATTAAGCCTTAAAACAACATTATCTTCATAACAACCGTTAAGATATAAAACGTTTAGGTACACCCGGTTCGAATTTAAGGTAATGGCTTTAATAACCGTTTCTTTGGTAGTATATTTTTATAGCGATTCCACTGAATAAAACTGGGCTCCCAATTTAAAAGCGGAATTCCTGCTGAAACCAATTATAACCGCAATTCAGGAAAAAGGTAGAGAAGAAATTCACTTCTTTTTCGTTTTAGCGCGTTACGAACTTACACTGAATGTTTTACGTGTAGATCTGCATTACGGTGAGTATACATATCTGATGCTTACTCGGTACTTATAATTAATATCTCCCTCTTGTTAATCCTCTATTACAATTAATAACAAGTAGGTATTATTCTTTCATATACGTATTTTTAACACACTGTACTCCGTACATATGCGGTGCTTATTAATGAAAGCAAATTCTACATAACCATAATTCCACATACCAGATATTTGTGGCAAATTGCTACGTCTACGATGGTGCGCATATTATACGTATAAAAATAATGATTAAAACATCCGAGTGTCTCAAGTGCATCGCTATTTTGTATTTGCGAGCTACTATTACCACGTTACCCTAGGGTGAGTACATTAATATGCACTATTTCTCACTAAAGTTGCGTTACAAGACGACGCCTTATATAGTAACAGACCAACCTAAAGGGCATTGCTACTACCGCTATTGCTTCTGCTCCTGTGTGTTTCTAAAAGTCCCCGGACGGGCTTTTATCCTTATAGTTCGCTTCCTGGCGATGCATATCTGAGCTATCGGTTTAGCTTATGGATGACATTAAGTGGCACTAAACTAGGCTTTAAATATAATCCCGGGTTAGTTTACTTCAAGTTAAAGTGCCAGTCTTTAAGGAGGGAATCTTCGGAATTCTCCCGTTTTCAGAGAACGACACCGTATGTATCCTGTCAAAGATGAGAGGGTAGTACAAAACTTTACCTCTTAGTTTTGTTGCTTTGGCCTACGTATCTGCCGTAACTATATTTGCAGTTTGTACTACTTGTTTATGATTATTTAACGACACAATATCACATCGGTAAACTCCTCACCACACAATTGTTTATAATAAAATCGCTGACGCGTGTTTCGCTAGCTCGAGGCAAGCATTTTCAACAACTGTATAAACCGAAGTGCTTCTTTAACAACTAATATTTTTCTTTCTGTTCTCTCAATAGCTCGCCCTAAGCACCCATTTTGTGCAATATATTTCATTACACAGAATGGTACCTTTTCAAGAACATTTTTTCTGTCCTGTCATAAAAATAGTAATAACAACCCAGCAAATTTTCGAATTATAAAGAGTTAACGATTAAAAGAACGGGAAATGTTTCTTTCAGATCAATGCGCTTCGTGGTTATTGGACACCGTGTTCTGATCAGATAACCTAGGAAGAACGGTAAGTTCTTGGAGTTACTGCTTGGAATAAAAAAACGGCAATTATTTGGAGACAATAACATGGCGTTGAAGCTGGGAGAACATTCAGCAGAACATTCGGGCAAAAAGCGACGATTAACCTCATTACTATTTTCGTACTATAATGCCGTAAAATCAGGAATTTAAGAACAAAATATACATGCAGCGATCTGTAGCAAGTAATAAGAAGTAATCAAACATAAAATTGCACAATCACTTGCACAAATAACAAATCCTTTAATATAAACGAATAAAAAGATAAAATACTGCACACAGCACAAACAAACTTTATTTAGTTTGCTTGTGTTCTCTGCCTTGTGTAGCACCTTAACCCTGGAGATGACTGACTATTTGTTAATGAGGTTAATCGTCGCTCCTTTTCCGAATGTACTGCTGCGAATGTTCTACTGAATGTTCTGCTAGCTTCATCGTCACAACAATAACGGTTTATATAAGCCACGGAAAACTATAAGAAAATTATATTCGAAAACTAAAAAAATAATAAGATATGGTAAATAGCTGTGACTGCCAGTATAATAAATAAGTTGAGTGAGTAGTGCTCATACAGACTGACAAGCAGAGACCACTGAAATATTAAGGTGAGTTTTTGTACGAAATTTCTCTTTGTATTGTGATCATAAGCGGAACCAGACTAGAATACCGAAGCATTTAAGCTGGGATTTCTTAGGACTTCGAAGGAGTTATGCTGATCAGTTACCACCCTAGGGGGTCCACGTACAAGTGGAAATATTATACTGATTAAAGTACAACACTATTGCTGATACCCGCAAATGCAAAATCATCAGCGCTGTCTTACTTTAAAAAGAGAATATTACTAACAAACTAATTCCGAAGAGTGATTCCCTTAGATGTGGGCCCTTCTAGAGAGATAAGAGAACTGATAGTGGAAACTTAATCATTTTCCATTTATATAAAAAATTAATATCACTTCCGAAATTTTAATAAAGCAGCTCTAACTCTTACCATACCAGTCTTAGAAAACTCCAAATACGTAATTCGGTAACCAAATGCTCATGCTTGGTGGAGAAAACAAAGGAGAAAGGAAGAGTACTGTTAACCACAGTTCGCGACTGAAACTCCTCTTTCTTTGTGTGTGTTTTTTTCACTTGGCGTGACAATTTGATTATCAAAATACATATTTCTACTTTCCCCAAATCAATGTGGTAAGAATCACAGCTCATTTATTAATGGTTATGCTTAATCGTGGGCGTTTCTACCTTTTGTTTTGCCGAATGAGGGATGATTATAATCTTACACGTGTAATATGTTGAAACAATATTCATATTTGTCTGCTATATATGTACATACATTAACGTTCGCTTTATTATTACCATATCGAGAAATTGCAAAGCCACACGTTGTCTTTAGAAGTCCGTTTCCGAGACGCGCCCGGAGGACGAATTCTGTTCCAAGAGACATTGTTCTATGAGATATCGGAAACGGTTGCTTTAACAACATTCACAAGCTGCGCTCGAATACATAGCCCTTATCGCTCGAGCTGCTTTTATATTTTTAGTGTGGTAATTTAGCGAAGTAGCAAACAAATGCTAGTGATAGCGGTATGAAAATTTTATGTATTCCAGCACGTGACAATTCCTTTTATGGAATTGAGACGTAATTCGTTCTGAAATAAAGCGTTCTTAGCGCACACATATCCGAGTTCTCTGATAAAATACGCGATGATATCGCTACGGAAAGGCAAAGTACTTACACATATACAAGGATACGGAGAGCGCAAGCTTTAGCTTTTAATGTCGATCCAACGATGATTGTAGCATTCCGTTTCGAACAGCTTTTGTTATAGCGAAATATATAACCTGATCGCCCTATGGAGTGAAGTACCGTACACATATAGTATGCATACGGCTATACGTGTAATTTTGAAAATAAGTTGATAAATAAGTTGGTACGATCTCTGCAAAAAGCAAAATTCAAGAAGCTGTATATGCGGCATCATTTTCAAAACACATATTCCTTCAAAATTTTTAAAAAGCTTAGAATTCGTATTACTCTTGCATTAGTTTTTACAGTTTCGGTTAGTTTAATATGGTAGATGACCAAACCTAGTGCTTAGATGGATGATAACTAAGGTTTAACGAACGAGTGCGTGATAAGTTGTATAAAAAGGATGAACACAACGTCTGTGGCAACTTAGTTGTCCACTTCTGTAGAAGTAAACAACGCAAATATGCGGAT
The DNA here is from genome assembly GCA_038088585.1 of Chrysina gloriosa. NCBI lineage: Eukaryota > Metazoa > Arthropoda > Insecta > Coleoptera > Scarabaeidae > Chrysina > Chrysina gloriosa. Next base: position 41,946,257 of record CM076087.1, read on the forward strand.
TTAAGTACATATTGGGAGAATTCCTTAATTGAAGTCTCATATGTACAAACAAGAAACCATAGTGTGTAAATTTTATATATCTAAGCGGTGTAAAAACAATTACTACTCAGCGTAAATGCTAATCTAGATTTCAAAAGAATTTTAATATATCCATGATGTTCTCAGCCTCTTCCCAATTACCATGTGCTTCAAACGTTGAGCCTATAACACTAAATTCTAGCAGATTTTCGATCAAGATGATCACTTTTATCATTTTGTTCCAAAATTCTAAATTATTTAGTAAAACTACAACATGTTCTTTAATTTTGAACCGCATGGACAACGTTAGTAAAATGCAGTACTTCCCGTTTGGATTCCCTGTTCACACTGCATTTGCTTTGCCTCTATTCCCGATAAATTTAAGCTCAAATTCCGTTCCATCAATATTAAAGTCATTATATTGGACTATCTTCATAAAAGCTTCCTTAGTTGTCATGTACGATACGTACGTAACAAGCGTTTTCGCAACATAATTGAGTAAGTTATCGATAAACACTAGCAGTAAATAAGTACGGTGCTACATAAACTTCAAGAAATTAACATTTTTAATATCTAGCGTTGCCCGACATATTTTAGACACCGGACAGGCTCTGCCAATACAGAATTTGAAATTAATGAAGGTGGAAACAGGAGACTGGATAGCTACGAAGGTATGTATGTGTATACATACATCTATAAAGATTGAAAAACAGTTAGGAATGTAGATGGAGGACCTATACCAAGCTGTAGGATCTATTGAATTGATTCCGATTTATTGCATACTCACTCAACGGTTTCGACAAGCTGGATAGACCATAAATTTTAGGTTTAGAATTAGTTAAATGTATGTATATATATATATATATATATATATGTACATATATTTTTTTCCGTGAATTAGATCAATTAAACAAGGCTGATTTAAATGATAGTTATATTTTCAGAACGTTTACAAACGTTTTCAAAACACCTTCTTCAGTGAAAATATAACTAGATAGATAAATATGTAGATCCTAATGTATAAATACTCTTTAACTCTCATTAGTATCAGTATCAAATTTGACTTTGGTTTGTGGCTGGATCAAAATGATTTTGGTAATCTTTTATCGGTTTTGATTTTTCGAAATAAAGAAATAAACAGAGTTTTGTAGAGCATTGGTGTTTCTGCGTTTACGCTGTGTAGTAGTGATCCGTGTAAATATGTCGCGTCGTCAAGATTGAAGAAAAGCACTCTGCTTCGGATAGCCATTTGAATTCTGTGCCGGAAAAACGAACACCCGATAAAAATGAGATTGATATATATTGTAATGAATCCATTCCTTGAACAATCAAATCATGTCAGCGAAGAAGCATCAAAGACTGAACACAAATGTGCTCTATTTTAGCTATTGAATTTCAAATAATCCGCGAACACTTTCTGGACAGTTAGCATTCTGTAATATTATTCCTACACCTCTAGGAACATATACTACCGGCTGTAAGTGTTTACCCACCCTCAAAATATTACAAAAACAAGTCACAGACTAACTATAGAATTAAACATTATTCTGTATTTACACAAATAATTTTAATAGTTGTCAAAACAATGTGTTTCTCACCTTACTGACAAAGAGAAGCATAGATTAACTTAAACGTTAAGTCTATGTGCCCTCCAGCCCATGCCAATATAATAAATAATTTTCGTTATTTATCAAACGGCAATTGCTGGGAATGCTTGTCTCCTAAAAAACGAATCGATATGGAGTCCTATTAAAACAATAAATTGAAGTTCAAAAGCCCAGTCCATAATTAAAGCTTCCTGGTCACATTTTACCAATTAACAGAAATTAACACTAACAAAGTTTGAGTAATTCATTTCGCAACAAAAAAATAAGTGCAGAGATGCGATCGTTGCAAAAACGTTGTAATGAAAAAAGTTTAATATCTCACGCAAATTTCACTGGACCATAAGTAAAACGAAAACGTTGAAGTGAAGAGGTGGTTCAGCTGATGGGGAGAAGCAGAACAATATTCTTATGAATTTATATGCAAACTTGTGCGAAGCCGAAGAAGCGCACAGAAAAGGTAAGCAACCGGTATAGAGCACGAACAGAAGAGAGAAGAGCACAAAATAATTAACCGCTTTATATTAAAATTACTTTTTAATCCAAAGTCATAAATAAAAGATTGTATTCGAATAAACGGAAAATTCAATTATTCTAGATGAGACCTGACGAATTTCGCAATTTGCAGTTTTTGTGGTTCAGTGAAGGACGCTCTCCCGACACAAAGGCAAAAAAGCAGCTGCGGTAATAGAGAAAAAATTGGAAACGGCGAAACAAAAGGCTACTAGCGCAAGCAAAAAGAAACAGTAAGAATTAGATTATTGTTTGAATTACTTCAGAGACAGACGAAAGGACTATAAGTAAAGTTTCTATGCGATCCGCTGTGGTAATTGTACCTCTAAAGATAGAATAATACATGCTTTGATTACAGGATTTTGCGGTTGATAATTTCACAGTGCTGTGCTACTGATGACACCGCTTAAATTTTGAATGGCATGGTTTGTAGTTTGTAGACAGAGGCTTACTATTTCTTTTTCTATTCCTAGAAACAAGCGACTGTTGATTACAGTGAATAATATTACTACACTCGTATAATTATTTAATTAATTAATTTAAAACGAGTTTCTAGTGTTATACAAATAGATGTTAGATGTCGCTAGAAAAAAGGACACAAAATTCCTCAGGCAAACTGAAACATGTATAACTCACTAAGAAAACGTTACGATTACTGACTTCTGAGTTGATGGTAAACCAACTCTCCTATATAACTTATTTCTGAACACCGCTGACTGCTAAAATAAAGGCCGATTTATACACGTACTAAGAATTAAGAATTAAAAATTAAAAATTAAGGAATGTCTTGCGTTCATACAAAAATTAGGTATTAAGAAAATGTATGCGCGTGCGGAAAATTTGAATCGCTAGTTTGACAGATAGGAGCACAAACCTAACCTATTTTTTCGTATTTCTATTGTCATTGATTAGACATTGTGTATTCTAAGTGGCGATATTCTGGGAATCTAACATGGATAACCGAAAAAAAAAATTGCAGTTGCTATTGCTGCATCCACATTTACATCTGTGGTGTTAGCTATAGCATCCCAATACAAAAAGCGTAGACAGCGTCATTTTAAAGTAAGGCCGCTTAATCAATGTAGAAAACAGTTTGGACATTTCTACACATCATTGACTAAATTAATGAGGGATATAGACCCGGAACAATTTTTTAAATACACGAGAATGACAGTAGCTCAATTTGACTATCTCTTAAAACTAATAGCAGTGAAATTATATAAGGCTCCATATTGCTATGTTTTGGCACACTTTTACTTACATTAAACTAAACGGTCTTGTTAAATTACTTTTTTGTTTATTATTTTGACGTTAACAAAAAACTTATCTGATTATGGTAATGTTGTTGTCTCTTTCGACCGGACTCGAAGACAAATCGATTATTATAAGCAACTCCAAGCAGATTTGGATGCCAGAATTGCAGGTGGAGCTACGGGTTTGAGAATAAAATATAAATTAGGTATACCTACAATAACATCGTTAAACTAATTAAGCCCAACAGAGAAATTGTAATAAATTATCAGAACGTCCGTGGATTAAGAACAAAGACATTAAATTTTTTGTCGAGTGTTAGCGATGGTGATTACGATGTTATCTGTGTTACGGGGACTTGGCTTTCAAACGATATTTTCAATAGTGAACTGTTCCTCCGACATACTCAATTTTGCGCAGTGATCGAAGGTTTGATGAAGTAAATAGAACGCGAGGTGGGGGTGTTATTCTTGCTTTGAAATCTCACTTGCTTTTTCAACCAATAGATCTTAGTCTAGTAAAGAACGCACTACCCTTGATAGATATAGTGGGATGTACTTTAAAATCAAATACAAAAATATCATTTTATGTAATTTATATACCTCCTGATATCTCATCTGCAGGGTTTGAACTTTTTTAATCTATTTGAGGAACTTTGTGTTCACGGAAATGAGAATATCGTTATTCTAGGCGACTTTAATATTCCTCACTTTATTAATCTTACTAGCAACGATTTCAAATCTAGAGTCCTAAATAACTTCCTCAACTTTATCAATCTCATGCAGGTTAATACTATAACGAATTCTAGGGGACGGTTGTTGGACCTTATATTAACCAATTTTCAAATGGCATCTGTGACTCACGAAAACATATCGCTGGTTAGAGAGGACTTGGATCATCCAAGCCTGACGCTACACCTTAGTTCGTCTTGATTTACATGTTCCTCTTAAACGCCCTAATAAATCTAACTACCCTATTTGGTTTACCCATGAGTTTATTAGGAGTATTGAACTAAAAAACCATTATCGCCTAAAATTCAAAAAAACTAATAATATATATGATTTTAATCAATTCAGAGAGCTAAGGAAACAAATTAAAATAAATTCGAAAGCACTATTGAGCGATTATATATCAAGTCGTCCATTTCAACTAATCCAAAGCAGTTTTGGCAATTCGTAAAATCTAGGAAAAATAATGTTAGTATACCCAATTCTTTAATTAATTCAAATGGAGATACTTTAAGCGACCCTTCATCTATAGTTAATGGATTTAAGGAATTTTTCTACTCTGTGTATCTTCCAGTTTCACAGTTTGATCACATGACACCATCTTGCTTGAGCATGTGCCGATTAATGTCAACCACTTTAATGAATCTGATATCATCCACGCAATAAAGAGCCTTAAGAACGATTTCAATACTGGATGCGATAGTATACCGTCATTTATTCTAAAAGACTGTGCTAATGTTTTCGCTTATCCTTTGTGCTATCTCTTTAACTTATCTCTAAACACTACTACTTTTCCTGAGTTTTGGAAGATAGCTAGATTGACACCTGCATTCAAGAAAGGAGATAAACACAGTATTGAAAATTATAGACCTATTGCTATAATTAACAACTTTGCTAAAATATTTGAAATCTCTACAATTCCCTTTACTTCCAAGTTAGAAGTCTTATCTCTCTCGACCAGCATGGATTCATGACTAAACGATCTACTACTTCTAATTTGACGATCATAACTCAATTTCTTTCAGACAGTTTGGATAATAATAAACAAGTTGACGTCATATATACCGATCTGTCTAAAGCATTTGACATAATAGATCACGCATTGCTTCTTATGAAACTAGACATGATGGGCTTTTCTAACAAGCTAATAGCATTTTTCAAGTCCTATTCATCTAATCGAAGACATTATGTTGCTTTCAAAGGTCACTTTTCTGACGACTTCTCTCCTTCATCTGGAGTACCTCAAGGAACTAACTTAGGTCCTCTTCTATTCCTAAATTTTGTAAATGACCTATGTAACAGAATCGGCTGTCCTAAGTTATTATTTGCAGATGACCTTAAACTCTTTGTCTCAATTGCTGATATTGGTGACTGCCAATTCTTACAAAGCCAGCTATCCATTGTCCAAGAATGGTGTACAAGCAACAGGTTAACTATGAATGTAACCAAGTGTAAGATTGTAAGTTATTCTAGAAAGTCAAACCCGATTATATACAATTATATTTATGAAAACACAATTTTAGACAGAGCAAATTCTATAAGGGACTTGGGCGTGACTTTTGACTCTAGGTTAACCTTCGGTGAACATATTACTCAAATTTCTAACTCGGCACTGCAAACATTGGGTTTCATTATAAGAACTACAGAAAAGTTTGCCTCTATCGAACCTTTGGTATTACTCTATTCGTCATATGTACGGCCTAAACTTGAATATGCCTCCATAGTCTGGTCACCTGTATATAAATATCAAGTAAGTACGCTTGAACAAGTTCAAAGGCGTTTCCTAAAATACTTATACTATCGTCTTCATTCCATTTATCCCACTCAAGGTTTTAGCCATGCATTACTTCTTAATATGTTCAATTTCGAGTCGCTGGATTTACGTCGCAAACGAGCAGATTTAAAAAGTTTCTGTACGATTTAATCCACAATCATTTGAGAGTATTGATTTTGCCGTACCACGATCATCATCGAGATTTTCAAATGTATTTTATTGCCCTAGGCCGAAAAGAAATATTCTGATTAGATCTCCTGTTTACCGAACTTGCATAACGTTCAATTCCCTATCTGATAGCAACGTGGATATTAATTACACACCATTGGAAGCACTGTTGAATTCATGCTCAGCAAATTACAACTACATCTAAAATTTTGTATTTGAGTATTATTTTGTTAAGCTTATTATCTACGAATACTTTTGATTTGCAATTACCTATATTATTATTATTATTATTATTATTATCACTATGGTACCCTGCTTGACACTAGCGTGCTCCGGGAGCAGAAGTACCGACCTGCTATGTTTACAACATTTCTCTTCTCCCGTTTTTTAAAAAATAGTTACAAATTTAATCTATTAGATACTTTAACAATTCTACCTGAACGAGTGAGAAGCTTTGGTAGTAACGGTTTTATCAGATTCCGGTGATGTTTCCGAGTGTGAAGCGTTGGAATCATCTGTTACTGGTACTTCCATAACTTCTGGTTCAGTCTGGATTGATATATCTATATCGGATGGTACAGTCGTAGGCCTATTACATAATGACAGATTGGGTTTATTTATAATCATATCACCATTGACATCACATTTTCATATCCGTGTTACTTTCTCTGAACTCTGTTTGATAAGGATCTAAACGAATGTCATTGGCGTGCACAAATTTTATACTATTACCAATTTGAATTAAATAAGAGGAATGGCTTATAATCTTTACAATTTTACCTTTCTGCCATAGTCTTAATTGCTTATCCTTAACGTAACCAGATTCATTTAAAGAATAGAAGAACTTTATTTTTCTACTAATGTCAGAATTCAGCCCTTTCTCATTATTATCGTAAGATGGTTTAAGAAAATCAAATCTAGTTCGTGGTCGTAGCTCAACTAAATGTTCAGCTGGCGATAGACCTGTTGTGCTGCAAGGAGTGTTGCGATATGTAAATAAGAAACTGGCTAACCGGCTAAGCAATTTATTCCTATTAACTGATTTCACGTCTTCGAGAAATAAGGACTTTTCTAATCCTTTTTTAATAGTTTGTACACCTCTCTCTGCAATTCCATTGTTTGCGGATGGTAAGGGGGTGTTTTAATTGGTTTTATTCCATTGGCTTGACAAAAAGCACTAAATTCAGATGAATTGAATGGCGGACCATTGTCCGAAACCATTTCAACAGGTAAACCAAAAATTGAAAATATTTCTTTTTATTAAAAATAAACTTAAGAGGTTCGTGATCAGTTACCAATACAAATTTTCTACCATATAAATATTTATGAAATTTTTTAGAGCAAATATTATAGCTAAGCCTTCACGTTCTAAATTTGAATAACGTTTCTCTGTACTGGATAATGTACTAGAGGCGAACAATACAGGTTTATCTTCTCCATTTATCTTATGGGTTAGAACAGCGCCTACTCCGTATCCGCTAGCATCGCATGTAACAAAAATTGGAAGTGTCGCATCAAAATGCGCCAACACATCACTGGATGTGAGTAATGTTTTACTCATTTGGAATGTCTCTTCGCATTGCTCAGTCCAAATAAAATCTGTATGTGCAGTACATAAATCATAGAGTGGTTTGAGTTTAGCTGAAAGTGTATGAATAAACTTTCCATTGTTTAGTAAACCAAGATTTTTATACATTCAATTTTTGTTGCTGTAGGATGTACACCTTTAGAATCAATTATATGACCAAGAAACTCTACACTTGTCTCATAAAATTTACATCTTTGTTCATTTACATTTACATTATATTCTTGCAATCGACCCATAACTTTAGTAACGTTTTGTTGACAATGCTGTATACTAGAGCCATAAACTAAAATATCATCTAAATAACATTTGGTATTAGGCAGATCAGCTAAAATAGCTTCCATAACAGACTGAAAAATTCCAAGAGCAGAACTTACTCCATATGTTAATCTATTATATCTAAACAGCCCAACATGAGTATTGATGGTAAAAAGTTCCTTTGGTGCCTCACTAAGTCTAAGTTGTTGGTATGCTCCTTTGAGATCAATAACGCTAAAAAATTCACTACCACTTAAACTGGAAAAATATCTTCTGGCAATGGTAATACACAGTGTTCGGTATCAATAACTGGGTTTAAGGTTTTTTGAAATCTACACAAATTCTGATGTCATTGCAATTTTTCTTAGGCACTACGACGATAGAACTAGCCCACTTACTGTACTTAATTTTTGTTAAAACTTTAGACTCCACCATCTTGCGCAGCTCAGCCTCTACTTTAGGTTTTAATGCATACGGCATTATATAAGCACGATGGAAAATAGGGTTTACACCATTTTTTACTGTTATCTCTGCCTCAAAATGTTTTATACAAGATTGGGTATCATTGTTGAATACTGATGAAAACATGCTTTTTATTTACGAAATTAACTCGTTTCTTTGACTTTTAACCTCTTGATCAATAGTGACCTGACTAGATTTGTGCAAGATCATAATATTTTGGGACTTAACACTGACATTAGATCCAAGTACATTTTTCCATTTTAGGTTAATAACATTTAACCAGTTTCTACCCAATAGTGGATAAAACTTGGTCTTGCCATCCAAAATAACTAATGGCAACTCAAACACTTCATTTTCATATCTTACCCTAACAGTAATTTTACCTAATATACATACACTTTCCCCGTGACTACTTTTAACTTAAAAGCCATAGGCTCTAACCTAAGACTACCAAAAATTGCTTATAATCATCCCTATGCATAACTGACACACATGCACCAGAATCAATCTCCATAATACTTTTGTTCTCAATAATTAACTCAACTTTAAAGCAATCATTTCCTCTGAATTTAACTAAATTTAAATTATACACCCCACCACAGTCTGTTTCTTCTTGTAGCCATCCCAATTCTAATGAATCATCTTCAAGTTCGACTACTTCTACCTTCTTCATTTCCTCTTCACTTACTAACCCATGTATTCGATTTTTACATAATCTAGACTTTGCAGTATGACCTATCATCACATGAATAATATTTCCATGCCACTGCAGGACATTTATAATCCAGATGGCCACGAAGACATCTTTTACAGCTGTTTTTGTCACGTTCTTGACTTGAACCATAAGACTGATAATACCTTTGTGCTGATTTGACCCTAAAATTACCTTGATTTTCACCATTCTTCTGCTTTGTTGTACGAGGGCTCAATTTATTGATAGGTACTGTTTCCAAACCCAACACCTTTGTCTGCCCTTTTGCTAACTCCATACTTATAGCTGTGATACGCCCTTTCAAATGTTAAATTGTCTTCTGACAAAAGTTTTTGTTTAATACTTTCCGGTTGCAATCCACATACAAATTTATCTCGTAATGCATCATTAAGGAAACCTCCAAATTGACAATACTTTGCTAACTTCTTTAACCGAGCTAAGAATGACTTTATATCTTCGTCACATGCTTGATTAGCACTGTAGAATTTATACCGTTCTGCTATAACCAACCTTTTCGGACTGTAATGATTTGTAAGTTCTTCCTCAAGTTCTTCATAGGTATTTTCATTTAATATATCAGGTGCTAGTAAATCTTTTAGCACACTATAGGCTTCACCCCCGATTAAAGTTAGCAGCAGTGATAGCTTCTTTACTTCTTTAACATCATTACATATAAAAAGTTGTTCCAGTCGTTCTAAATACGTAATTATATCGGATTCTTTGGGATTGAACGATTCGATAGTTCCGATCAATGCCATTTTGTTTTACTGTGTTTGACTTACTACTTTGTATCTTTCTTGATCTCAACTAGAGAACAGGCACGTCGGTTCTAACTCGTCGCCAGTATTAATGCTATGTTTTGGCACACTTTTACTTACATTAAACTAAACGGTCTTGTTAAATTACTTTATTTTTTGTTTATTATTTTGACGTTAACAAAAAACTTATCACTATGGTACCCTGCTTGACACTAGCGTGCCCCGGGAGCAGAAGTACCGACCTGCTATGTTTACAACACATATAAAAGTGAATTATCAGCAGGCCAACGTTCAATGATAACCTTGCAGTAAGTATAAAATGAATCTTCACAGTAACTTAAAATTAATGATTTTTATGTTTCAGTTATCTCTCTGAAGGTTGTTCTATGCAACAAATTGCATGGGACTATTATGCTGGATTGTCAACAGTACATGTCATAATAAAAGAAACTTGCCAAATATTATGGGAAGAATTAACACCTATATATATACCCGCACCTACAACTGCTCAATGGTACAATATAGCCACATCTCTTTTTAAAGTGTGGAGAATATACCACCGTATAGGTGCTTTGGATGGCAAGCATGTTCACATTAAATGTCCCAAACATTAGGGTAGTAATTTTTTAATTATAAGAAAACATACAGGTAATGCAAATAAAACTGTTGTGGTGCTTTCTCTGTGTTTATTTACAGCATAGTCCTAATGGCAATGTGTGATGCTTACTATCGATTTATAGTAGTAGACATCGGTGGCTTTTGATCCATTAGGTATTCCAAATGATGAGTATCTACCAAATACAGATATTAGAATTCCCTTTTTCACTGTGGCTGACCAAGCATTCCCATTACACTAGAATATTATGCGTCCATATCCTGGAAACAATCTCGAAGAGCAGAAACTAATATTTAACTACAGATTGTCACGAGCAAGATGTACTATTGAAAATACTTTTGGTATTCTTGCTCAATGGTCGAGAATTCTTCTCCATACTATATTCGCTAATGTGGAGACATGTAAATTGATTGTACAAGCTTGTGTTGTTCTACACAATTATTTACAAACCAGTGAACTAGATATGCCAGTCAGTGCTTGAAAATATAGTCCAACTGGTTTTGCAGATTATATAGACAGCAATGGACAATTTCATTACGGCTCCTGGCGAGAGAATCCTAGTAATTTAAGTAGTATCGGCAGACTTGGATATAATAATGCAAAATATAATGTTAAGACCATCAGAGACACCTTAGTACAATATTTTACATCACAAAAAGGGTCTGTGGACTGGCAGTGGAATATATTAACCAAAGGGTGATTACCAAATGTATAAATTAACTGGTAAATTTTAAAAAAGTGTATTGACCTAATAATAAAACTTATGTAAGGATATTGTTTTCTTATTTGTATTTTCAAGTCACTAAATATTGCCAAAGTCCTAAAATATATTTATTTCATAGTATAGCCTATATATAATATATAAATCACAATAATTTATTGCCCACTAGTCTGATCTGAAACATATAAAACAGCAAATTTTAATATGATTATAACTATATGCATATAATTACCTTCAGTGATTCCTTCTTGAAGGCATTGCATAATCTTCATCTTCGCTTGATTCCTAATACTACAATTTTTAATTTTTTCTAATTCTAGACCAATCATCTGCAAAAACAATGCATCTGACGATGTTGGTGTCTGTAATTTTTTGATTACATTATTAAATGCAGTAATAGCACTATTTAATATATTTGGCATGGTATCCTCTTTTTTCTTGTTTATCCTTTTTTCTGAGGCTGTGCTGTCATTTCTTGATCAGTGATCGCACATTCTGGAGCATGTGGATTGCTTCGCTCTTCTACCATGGTGCTAATTTTTTGTACCTCTAGATTGAACAAACCTACATCAGTAACCATGTCGTCTTGGCTTAAAAGTATGGAAACATTATCTTGTGTATTTATATTTTTAATCTCGCAATATACATAATTGTCTGATGGTATCTTCAGATTTCCTTTTGTTCTAAATTATAAAAAACAACCGTAAAAAAATGAAATTTAATTAAGAGGGATATATGTGCATACCTTCTTGGTTGTATATCTGGTATCAAGAAAAGTAGTAATTCGTAATAGGGAAATTTAGATCCCGATGAACCAGCAGACCCTGATGCTTCTTTGGCTTTTTGTTTTTTCAGTTCTACTGTGAATTTTGTTCGTAGAACTGTCCATCGATATTCACAGTAGTCTACTAAAGTAAATAATTAATTTAATAATGAAAATAAATATTCTTAACCTGCAATATATGTACCTGGTTGTTGTAAATATTCACTTATGCTTTTCCAAGCATTTCATTTTGCTTGCTCGTCCTTAAATAAATGATTCCTTTTGTTATACAGGTGCTCACACTTTTCTACAAGTTTTATCAACAATTCGTCTTCATTTTTCCACGACAAATCCATTGTGAATGAAGAAAATACAAGAAATTAACCTGTTTTCTGGTCCTCGTGTTTACCCATTGTTTACCACTTGCGTGAAAAATTAGAAGTGATGCATTGCATTCAATGCGCAAGCGTCAAAAATTAAGAAGAAAAGATGAAAGATGGGAACACTTAATTCCTAATTCTTAATTCTTAGTTCTTAATTCTTAATACTAATTCGTGAATGAACGCTACTGTGGAGTTACCTTTATTGAACTCTTAATTCTTAATTCTTACTACGTGTATAAATCGGCCTTTAAATAAGTCTCCATTACTTTTTTTTTTGTTTTGGTAGCCTCTACGATTTTAAATATGACATTGGTAAGATCTGCGACACTTAAAATAATTTAAAAATGATATAATTTTGGTATAGTGATTTAACATCTTCTTGATATAATATAAATATTATTAAGCAAACTATTTAAGCTATAATTTTAATATAACATTTTTAAATGCAAAATCTATAACTATCAACTATATATAACACAAATGTTGACGTATCAATAATTCTTGTTCCTACTTCAATCCAGACAATTTGTTTCGGCGGCCAGAACAAGCATCATCAGCAATTGAGAACATTCTCTCAATGGATTAATATTATAGTGGTAATATTAGACATTTGAAACATACATATCCGCATATATTATTTAATGCAGTTTAAGAGGTACACCAAACAGAAAAATAAGGGGCATAAAAACCATTCTGTAGCCTATAGAAACAATACAAAAATTAATTTAATAATAATAATAGTCTTTATTGTCCAACAGAAAAACCAGTTAAAGGACAAAACAAAAAAAAACGAAAATACCAGAAAAAGAAAAAGAAATGTGCAGTGCATACAATCAAGTAAACTAAAAACTTATGCTATGTACAAAATACGGGAAATTATAATGAATCTTAAGACTAACAATAAGTCAAACAAAAGAAAGTAATGCGACGGTAATCAGTTGAATATTAAGGATAAAATCAAACTTAGCCAAAGTTATAAAGTAACAATAATCGGTGTACTATCAATATAAAACAAAAGACAAAACAAAAAATATTACAAAAAAAATTATTCTTAAGAATAAGCAGAATAATCATAATAATAATAATAAGCAAAACTCATTAATTACGTGCAAAACGGATCTACATATAGATCATTAGCATTTCTACACATATGAGTTAACGGGGCCTTTACAAGAATATTAGTTCTAGCTGTAGGCATACAGAAAGTATTGGTAGAACGCGTGGGGCAGCAGGGGATAGTAAAATTGACAAAAGACAATAATGTCGGGGAGTTTACGGCATTATCCACTAATCTCAACAAGAACATCGCACTAGTCCGATTTCTACGAAGCTATAAAGCAGAAATATTATGTCGAAAAAGTAACGATTCGTAATCAGTACCTCGTTTGGGGTAAACACCACCAAGCTTAAATGACAGATACTTCAGAAATCCCTTCTGGACCCTCTCTAAGGTAAGCTGTAGAAAGAGATAACAGGGAAACCAGACCACCGACGCATATTCCAGCCTAGAACGAACCAAGGAATAGAACAATATTTTAATGGTAGACAAACAGGTAAAACCTCTGCATGACCGAATCACAAAAGAGTGGGAGAAGCAGAGTTTGTAATAATTGTTATATGATCCGTAAATTGAAGGTGTATATCAAACAAAACACCAAGGTCAAAAATATTAGACCATCTTTGAATATGAACCCCGTCGATTACGTAATTGTAGACAACGGGGCTATTAGATCTAGAATAGCTAACAATAGAACACTTACTGATATTCAACGATATTTTGTTAAGCTGCCACCAATTACGAATAATGTCTAAATTTACTTGAAGGCAAATGCAATCAGTAATGGTCGTTACTCTGGCAAATATTTTCAAATCGTCAGTGTAGGCTAAAACATTGCACTTCAACAGAAGTAACAGGTCGTTCACGTAAATTAGAAATGAAAGCGGTCCTAAGTTGGAACCTTGCGGTACTCCAGAAGGAGCAAAATAAGAGGACGAAAGATACCCATTATAAGAGACATAGCAGGACCTGCCACTAAGGTATGAGGCCCACAACTTAGTAATAGCAGTAGAGAAACCAAAAGCAGACACTTTGGACACAAGTATGTTATGGTCGAGAGTATCGAACGCTTTGGCAAAATCAGTATAAATAACGTCAGCCTGCTTTCGCTCATCCAGGCACTCATTAATAAATTGTGTTATTTCTACCAAATTAGTAGTGGTTGATTTCCCAGCTACGAACCCATGCTGTTTAGTTGATAAATATGGCTTCGCATATCAGTACAACTGAGAGTATATATAGCACAGATTCAAACACTTTAGCGCATCCAGACAATATACTAATGGGACGATAATTACAAATCATTGAACAGTCACCCTTTTTGAGAATGGGCGTAATTCTGCTTATTTTCCAGAATTCAGGAAAGACAGAAGTTTGAAGGATCAGGTTATAAATCCGTAACAATGGATCACATAAAGTGGAAGCACAGTTAGTTTACAAATATTATTTCTTTTTGGTTTTTTTAGTATCTGGTATACCCTTTTAGGCGCAAAACACTAGTGCCAAAAAGGCATACGGTAAAAGTTTAGCAAATTAAAATCGACAAAATTGAACATGTGTAAACTGATTTAACGTTGGTCTTCTCGGCTGAAGGAACTTCGAAGTTTGTACCCATCATTTTCCCCTTTAAAGATGTACGACAATCTTGTATTAATCGACAATAAAATTTTTGAGAAAGACATCGAATACGTTTGTTTACACAACTTAATATGCATACATGGCCAGCTAGAAAATTAAAAAAAACTTCGAGCCTATAACTCTGGAACTGAACAGAAAAAATTTGCAATAACTTCTAAACTTTGCTTGTAGCCTAAAATACACTTCATCTAATATAAAATACACTAAACTGGCCACACCCACAGGTCACAGATTGATGTAATAGAGAAATAAGCAGTGTTGCTAGGCCGAAAAATGAAATACACTAGATTTCAGCACTAAATCACGAAAAATACACTAAAATCAAGGGAAAAATTACCAAAAAGGCATAGTGGAGACTAGGGAGTGAGATGAAATTTTTATTATTAATCGCTTCTCGAAGCTAATATCTATTACATGACGAAGTTTCAAGTCGATAACTCCAATATTAAACAAAACAATTTTACATTAAACGTCAAAATTCGGTTATTTTGGCCAAAAAAGCACTAAATTTAATGTAAAATACAGCATGCAAGCAAATAGTCATGACTAGTCTGGATAAACAGCGGTAATAGTGTACAATTACGAAAGAAGTTACGACAGCATCGTCGACTCCACAATCTAATCAGTACTAAATCGATGCCGTATGCGAGTAGTTCTGTTTGTATGTAGGCTATCGTAATTTATTTCGTAATTACCATTGTTTGCCCTGACTAATCATGATATAATAATGTAGGACTACTTTCCTCAGCAGAGTCTGTTGACTCTGCTACAACACGACAAGCGCGCTCAGAGAAATATGACACAAAAAAATAAGATGTATGCACCTGTACCCTATATAGCCTGCCAACATGTTCGTTACATTTCAACGTGTCGTTGATATATAGGAATGCTATGTACGACGCACTATGATAGGAGGGCTCGACTCGCCTATCGTAGACATACCGATTACAGTAAATCGACTACGTATAGTACCAGGTCTAGTAGTATGAAACCAGAATTTCCCTATAGATGGTGCCAGCGTTCAGTTTAATCACCATAAGACCCCTGTTACATAGCCATCGTCTTCTTCTAACAGCTGACGAAGAGTGTCAACAAACATTAACCCACGTTCCGTACACTAGTATATTTTTTATGACCTCAAACATGTCAAGTTTCGAGCCTAATAACTACGATTTGCGGACAGCATTAATTTTTTGTTACCATTTAAAGAAAACTGCTGCAGAGTCGCATATAATGCTTGTCGAAGCATACGGTGAACATGCTCTCGGTAAAACACAGTGCTTCGAGTGGTTGAAAAGATTCGAAAGTGGTGATTTTGAGGTTAGTAACAAAGAACGTGGAAAACCACCAAGAAAGTTTGAAGACAAAGAGTTACAAGCCTTATTGTATGAAGACGATGCTCAAACTCAACAAGAACTCGCGGATCAATTAAATGTATCGCAGAAAGCTATCTGCAATCGTTTAAAAGCTATGAGAAAAATTCAAAAAGTGGGAATATGGGTTCCGCATGAATTGAACGAAAGACAGCAAGAAAACCGAAGAACCACCTGTGAAATGCTGCTTAACCGGTTCAATAGAAAATCGTTTCTCCATCGAATCGTGACAGGTGATGAAAAATGGATTTATTTTGAAAATTCTAAGCGTCGTAGATCATGGCTGAATCCAACCGAACCATCGACATCAACTGCAAGACCGAATCGCTTTGGAAAGAAGACGATGCTCTGTATTTGGTGGGACCAAAAGGGTGTTATTTATTATGAGCTGCTGAAACCTGGTCAAACCGTCAACACTCAACGCTACCAACAGCAAATGATAAATTTAAGCCGAGCAATAACTGAAAAACGACCGGAATATGCAAAAAGGCAGCACAAAGTGATTTTGCTGCATGATCACGCCCCATCTCATACAGCAAAACCGGTCAGGGAAACAATTGCATCGTTCAATTGGGAATTACTACTGCATGCGGCTTATTCCCCAGACCAAAAATGGCTTGATAATTGGTTCGCTTCGAAAGAAGAAAAGTCTTTTTGGCAAGGCATCCATAAATTGCCGGAGAGGTGGGAAAAATGTGTACAATCCACTGGAAGTTATTTTGAATAAAATATTTTTATCGCTTTTGAATAACAATCGTTTTATTTTTACAAAAAATTCCGGTTTCATACTACTAGACCTGGTATATAATATACTAAGTTTGATGACAAAAAGCGAGCGAAATGCCAAAATTATATTAAAGTTATATCAAAACTATACCAATTTTTTTTACAATTTTTACCAATTTTAATAAGATAAGAATATGATCTAACGCATTAAAATAATTTTAATATCATATTCATAGCATATCAAAAATCAGAAATGGCCTACCAAAATTATATCAAAATTAATTTTGGTATATATAAAAACACTAGTCTCAATACACTCAATAGATTTCTAATTTACGCTCTTAATTTAATTAAATTAATTATTACAGAAAAAAACAAGATTTGCACAAAAGTAACTTTTTAAATAAAAAATATATATAATAGAGAGATATAAATACCTAAATATAATTCAGCGGTTTACCTGTTTCATTCAAAAGTAACTTTATAATATCTAGAAAATACTATTCAGTTTAAATATCGCCATTAGAGCGTGCTGTCCAATTTTTATTGTATTAAGATGGAAGTGCCCCAATCAATCCGAAAACTAATTATCAGCTTGAAAAAGGAGGTAGTCCTTAAGTAAGAGAGCTAAAACTGTTAAAAAATCATATTCCACAGTGTAACAGACTCTTACAACAATAATTTGGGAATAATAAATTAGTTGGTTAAAAATTGTCTTTCACGTAAAAAGCGTGAGTGTTTTCTCCCAAAAGCACTTTCCATTGTGTTACTTTGTCTAAGTGTCCGGCGACTTCTGCGAACACATTAAGAAAATGTTAATAACACTGTTACACTCTCATTATTTAGTAACGATGCTTTTACCGCGTATCTAAAGCGAATGTCTCAGACACCTGCTGCTCCTTGACAATTTGACAGCAGCACCGCGTTTCTTTTCTCCTCTCGACACTTTCGGAGGCAATGAAAATGTCATATAACATATATACAAATACATATATACGGGCATATACATATATACATCTCCTCTTGCTCTTTTTCAATAAAAATAGATGATGTTACTGTCTCGATGCGTGAAGTGGGTGGTTTGAGAGATATAACGGCGAGAAGAAAGCTAGGAGGATATAATTTCCGCGAGTGAGCTAAGACATAAGGACACATCTTGTGCTCGCGTACCATCTTAATTATTTGTTGTTTCCTGTGGAACGAGTAAATTGAACATTTTCCGTTACCATTTAAATAGGGCACTGTTTTTCTGTTTATCGAAGTGTTTCGGATCGTGCGAGGTCTGACTGACGCTATTACCCTTCAATTTTGGATTTATTTTTATTTTGTTATAATTGTATATGCCGTGCGTGTCAGTAATTGTCGAGTTAAAAGCGAGCTAAAATCATCATGGTCATTAAAATAGAAATACTCAAAAAATCTTTTATATTTCCCATTTAGTATCTTCCATTCTGGTTCTGTGGTGGTTCTGGTCATCTAATACAATAATATCAACGATTTCAATCTCAATTTGTTTAACAATATAACCAACCGTCGGCGATTGTAATACTCTTTGTGTACTACATATCAGGTTACCAATTAATTGTAATTGCCTCTAGCATACAACCATACTTGACAACTATATTGTCAGCATAAACGAATTTATTTAAGCGTATATGTAAGGTATAATACAAAACATTTACGAGCAATATTAGCTGTGAGCGAACAGAGGTATACGCTTTAATTAGCTAATTAATCTGTCCTACCAAATCTTCCCTGTTCGCAAACTATAATAATTCTGTAAATCCCTCGCGCTGTTTACAGCGACATCCATTCGGAAGGTATGTATTCAATCCTTAATATGCACACTTTGGTGTAGTAACAACACAAGTTCCTCCTTGTTAGTAAAAGAAATCCACGTACCAGACAGCAAGATGTTAGACACAGGATAAAAGAATTTATTTGCTGCCGTTGTATGTATATTTGGTTAAATGCACAAACAAAATTTAATATTCTGGAAAATAGATTGCGAATATGTATACCTATTTATATAAAACCAATACTTTTATTATACAGAGTGTTGAGGTAGTTAGATTTACATATTCGGCATACAATGGAGATACTAGTCCACACTTGTGTGTGGTGCATGAAAAGAGCTACGTTTAGCTCAGACACCAACTTCTGAAATAGAAGAAGAAGAATAATTGAGGTACTAATATACAGTACATTATACGAGTTTAAAAACAAATCAGAAAAATATTCCTTGGCATTCCTAAGTTTGAAATGGAAAAATTTCTGAGATACAATCATCAAAAGTCTCCCTTCGTCGATTATTTTGACTCGTAAAAATTTTTTAGGGTAGAAGGTAAAGAAAAAGATAAAATGCAAAGCAAAGTAATTCTTTTCACATATATAATAATTAGTCATATTTTTAAAGAACTTATGAAAATACTTAATTACCATTTGTACTGATCACTTTTTGTGTGAACGCGTTTATTATATAAGTTTAAATTTAGCTTCAATTCGACAAAATTTGTAAGTACATTTATCGACGTTCATAGGAGATACAATAATTACCGACCAAAAGTAGACCAAGTTTATTTCATACTTGGTTTACGGGACGAAATTCTGAATGCTAGACATGGAAGATCAGATCTCGTTGAAAATTATAAATACAGCTACTGACACAATTGTATAATTTATCTGCCATAGCAATGAATGTATTTAAGGAGGAAATCATTAGATCATCACTACTTTTCGTCAGATGATTCGACACTACACATTCCAAAGATATCTTTGACACTCCCACTGATCTTGTAAGTCTACACCAGCGTAACAAAAATTCAATGTGACCAACATCCAAATTCGAAACTAATTATTTGAGGAAAATGTGTCTCTAGTGCCTCTTTTTGTCAGACACAATGCTAATAGCTATGGTAATTTTTCCTTAAAATTTTGACGTTTTTATACCTGCTATTTAGAAGGGGATGACCACAGTATGCCGTAATCCTAACTATTGACAATCTAATTGCATACTTAAATAAGCAACTGGTGCATCACATTGAATAATGTCAGGCTAATGTTTAGTGCGCTACAGTACTGCTACCTTTAACCACGCTAATTAGAATTATAAAACTAGAATGAGAAATTCTAATATAACCTCTATTATTAACAGATTGCCTATATATTTGTTTGCTTAAGTAATATTTACATTAAAGCATGTAGTACATACAATTCTCTTGGCAGTCAAACCGTTAACTAGATTCAAAAGAAACTAGAAATTAACTTGTAAAATTAAATGGAAATGCTCTTTAATGAATAAAATCGTTCCAAAGGAAAAATAAGTTTTAAACTACATATTTTCTTAGTACAGAAGTCGATGAAGTGTAAGTGTTAATGTAAATTAAGTAGGGGAAGGTGGGGTAAGTTGGCGACCTTAAGAAAAAGGACAAGTAGAATGCAAACTTCTGCATATTAAACAGTACAAAAATATTCAATGTATAATATGATCCTAATCTGTTAGACACCTACCCATATTATAGCCATAAAACCAAACATTTTATAAAAAAAAATAAAAATTAAAAAGACACTGCATTTTCATCATCTTACCCCACGGTTGGGCAAGATGGCTAACCCGATGGGGTAAGACGACTAATCAGTCAAGGTGTGCACAAATCACAAATAAACTGCCCAATACCTCCATACGATGAGCAGTTTTCATGCCACCATAAGTTGCATTGGTCACAAAGGATAGGCGTCAAAGTTATAATGCGACATTTTACCTCCTTTCTGGTGCTTGAGCTTGACCAGTCATATTTTGGCAGGGGTCTTATTTCCCATGGTGACTTTGTTCTTGACGTTTACATTCCTACGTCGCGATGAGCCAGGTGTAGGATTTTCTAGATCAATGGTTTCGATCTCTTCGTTACTGAAATTATTTTTCAAATACGTCAATGGTTCCACGTCAGAAGAATCCCAATTGCTATCTTCCAAATTATGAGTTTCGGTAGTCTTTGTTAAGGACCCAGGCGAATTCGTCAACTTGCCCCGGGCGGCACACTGAACAATGTTTTCAGATTTGTGATCCACAGAACAGATAATTAACTTTAACTTTGGCGAAATATGATATAACAGGCTTAGCACTAATGGACACTACAACCCAAGATTTCCTCTTATCTTAAAATAGTGAAAAAATCGTTAGTTGATATCAGCCAAAAATAATAACACTAACGGTAGAATTTGACAAACAGCCATAACACCCTTAACTCATTCTTCAGGGGCACTTAGTTTCTGCTAGTTACACTTAAGCACCCACAGAATGCCAACGTAAATATCACCGATCATATATTTGTTTTACATTTTGCCCAAACGATCCTTCGTTATCTTACCCACCTCGCTATCTTACTCCACCTTCCCCTACCTACAAGCTAGCTACATAATGCCTGAATATCATCAGGTGTAGTTTCTACAATCAACAATAGATGGGCTCCTAATGCTGATAGACAAGAAAATAAATGACAGTCACGTCAGAACTCAAAACGGAATTTGGAATTAGACCTAATTACCTTGTATGTACCCTGCACACACTAGCTGCATACTCCACGAGTTATTCTTCTGCATGTATTACTAGGGTAGGCCAGGGAAAATAGATACAAGAGACGCTAAGCTTATGTAAAATAGATCTCAACAAAAAATAGACAAGGCGTTTCCTTCATTGATTTACAAGGAAACATCGGCAACGCGCACATTCAAATTTCGATAAAACTGTGTAAACTGAAACACTAGCTTAATATAAGAACAACACAAATCTTTTAGCGACTGAATCTCTCGATTTCACAGTACAGCCCCCTCCAAGATTTTGCAAGATTTCTAAATTTTTGTAAATATCTCTACAGATATTTTTTTTTTTCTTTAGAATATAATTTGGAGTACATTATATAGTATCAAAGATATCGTAAATATATTTGGAGAAAATAAATAACGAACGACCGGGTATCCCGTACTCACCATTTCTTTATCATTTCTTTTTTATCAATAATAACGGCTTACTTGTCATTCACTGATGTACAGAGACAATTGTCGTTCTAAATATATAATATTTATTTAGAGCATTTTAATTTTCTTTTGTTGATTCCGTAAGTTATCAGCTACTGGTTCTTGATAAAAATGTGTTATCGGAAGGAGAAACTATACGTCGTGTAAGAAAATAGGTAAGAAAAATGTAACGGACAGGGATCACGAAGAGAAAAACAAGAAGCAACGACCAATAAAAATCCAACAAGCTCAATGCTAAGAGGTGATGAAGCCACTGAGTACGAGAAAAACTACTTTGCTTAGTCTGATTAGAATCCTACAGTCGATCTGAAGCGAATTGTTTAATATTTCAATGAAAATTAAAGTTACCTTGAAATCAACAGGTAATCTTATTAAAAGTTACTAAATGAAACACATTTCAAAAAATTAACAAAATTACTATTGTTCACATAAGCCAATAGTGTTTCAATTCACCCCAGTATATGTTTTAAGAATACAATAGCACATGTTATATTCACCATCATCAGTACCTTAAATGTATGAAAAACATTACAAGAAAATTTAAACTGAAAATATTTCTACGGTCTACCCTATAAGTGTAAGAAGCATAGTTTTTATTATTATACTACTGCATGGATGCATAGACATTTTTAAGATACTTCAAGTTTTATTTTGATTCATCTTTGATTAAAGAGTTGTCACCAGGAAGCCAATATCTCCAATGGATCTATTACATATATAGAACGACAGCTAATCCATTTAGGGACATACGTAAGGTACAATATACTTACTATCATAATTTGACGATGTGGGATGACTTATCGCGGTCACAATTTGTCAAACAATCCATGTGTGGTCTCCTAATCGAAGAAAACGTTCGTTAACCAAACGAACGGGTAGATAGATTAAAACGTTCAAATTGAAGGCGTTAGATTAGGAAGAGTATTTAATTTCTCGTAGGATGATTGAATGATGTGGGTGAAAGGTGACAATGGGAACGGGACGACGGACTATGAATTATGCAAGGTATAAGCTCCGTTAATCTGTGGCTGGAGTCGGTTTTGCGTGGCTTACGACTCCCACTGGATTCGAAAACGTGCTTGCATTATACACACAGACGGACTGGGATTATTATTGAGATTTATTGGACGTCAGTTTTACTTTATCGGTTTATTTATAAGTGAGGTGAATGGAATCGGAGCAAACAACTGAAGCCTGAGAGCTTTAGATGCAGTCCAACTCTAGTGGTGTGACACAGGAAACTCCTATATCCGTTCAGATAGGTTTTGTTGGAAGCACTGCGAATGTAATTAAAATGGATAGGTCCTACGAACATATGTTTTGCACTACTCCGTGACACATAATCGATTGTACAATACCGTGTTCTAATCCTTAATCAGGATTATGCGTGATAAGAGGTCTACTTTGTAGATTATTACAACTCATTCCTTAACACGTAATTATTACTCACATCGAAAAGCCGTTAGATGAAATTAAAACAACGTTGCGTTTCTGAGGAAAGGAACCCAACGTATTCGTATCCGTAAGTATATATGTGTGTATTCGATATTCTATTTTTAACCAAAATGCACAAATGCAAACTAGACTTTAAAACTGACGAGTCAATTACATAGCATTCAGGCATGAATAATTCTTCGCAATGAAATAATTGAAATTAGCATTCACGTAACCCAGAAATGGTTCTGGTATACATATTTTAGCATCGTCATAAATGCCTACCGCTAGAAATATCTCTTTTGTGTCGCCCTCCTGATTAAATTGTGCTGATACGAGAGTCGAAAGGTGATCCCAGAAATTAAAATCTTCTCGATAGCGAGGAGTATTACTGGTCGTACGTGACGTGGATCTGCACGCCCATAAAATATTTCATTAAACTTTCATAAAATTGTCAACGTAAATCACAGTTATTTAACTAAAATGCGCCAACTGTATTTGCATAGCTTGTGACTGTTGAAAAGTTGATGGCTTTTGCTGGAAATGTAAGTACCTAATTAAAAACTTAACTGCCATCGTCATCGCAACGCTCCTATCCCGCTGGCTACGGTAACTTTTGAATTAGAATTTACTTCATTTCCCGCTGCCCATTATCTGTTGTTAAATTTTGAACTACCACTAAAACAACAAATAGAATTTAGGGTCTATTTTCAAACTAATAATGGGTTGAAGGATGAGTGTATATTTATTCTGTATGTAACACTAATAATAACAGAAACACTATAATAATAATAATAATAATTTTACGATAATGCAATTTAAATGAGGATATACTTGAACAATGATAGTTCTACACACAGAAAGATCTTTTTGTAAAAGAAATATATACATTTATTTGAATATATAATTTTAAATTAAATCTTAGGGTCTTCCTTTAAGAATACTTTGCTTGGATATAAAGTATGTATTGATTTATAATGAAATAAAGATGTATTTAAATTATATATGTTCAAATGGATAATTATTTCTTTGAATCAAAAGTTAAAACACTTATTGCAAATTCTTAGTTGTGTTGAAATAAACATATCGAGACTGTTAACTTAAACATAGCAGTATGATCTCCATCAATCTAAATGCTTTGTGCATATGCTTGATTTTAAAGTTACATATGTATATTGAGATAAAATATAGCTTGCTTTTAATTCAAAAAAATAGGTAGAACAAAGAAATTTCCTTCAAATAAATCATAAGGTTGTTATAGTGCACAGAGTAATAGTAAATTCAAACATAACCAATATTTCTGGTAATATTTTTATTTGTTTAGTGGCAACCATATGATACATTTCTTTAAATATATTGGTTACTTCGGGTGTATGTTGAACTTACCATTTGTTTCGTACACACTTTATATGCTTAAATTAAAGATTCGTTTTTATGTGTGTAGGTAGAGGGGATTACCAGAGTAGTTTGAATAATCCGTAAGACCACAAATAAATTGTCTAAGTAAAATTATTTACTCTTCTTTTGTCTTTTATGCAGTATGCTTCCTTTTCGCCAACGTCTACAGTATTCGCAATTTACGTGAAGCCGGTGCTTTATTTCGCGAAATTGCCCCTAAAATTGATTGAAATCATGCAACTGTGACCAGAGGTTGGAACGCATGGATTGCAGATCATACCGGATACAGAAGAGCAGGTTCGGGTGCGTCATCTAAAACCACCCCCGGAAAAGATTATATTTAAAAAGGTTAATAGTGCACAATCGGTTTACGTCAGCAACGATTATTGCACAAGAATGTTGGACCGCATTAGGTGATAAAAAATCATTACGAACTGTTTCTAATCGCACAATTAAAATGGGCTTCCAGAGTTATCGTCCTTTACTGCGTCTAACCCTAATACCAAATCATCGACAGAGAACACTTGAATGGTGCAATAAACGACAACAATGGCAGAAAGAGTGGAAATACGAGGTACGTCCACAAAGTAAGTTCCGTTTCAATTTAACTCCGCTGCAGCGCTGCGATCGCAGTTCCGCACACGCGCGGTAGACGCTCTGTATCAAAGAGAAGAAACGTGCGCCATTTTGAGATCGCTGTCAGCCACGTACGCTTTGATGTGCTTGTTTACAATGTCGGTGTTGATTGAAAATCCCGCCGCTTGTGAAATCAGATCTGTGATTCGTTTTCTGAATGCTAGGAAAGTGAAACCAATTGAAATTTATCGGCAAATTTGCGAAGTTTACGGACAAAATGCGATGAGTGATTCAATCGTGAGAAGATGGGTCCGACAGTTCAATGAAGGACGTAGTGAAGTGCACGATGAAGAACGAAGTGGGCGTCCATCTTTGGTTACAGAAGAACTGGGTCACGCGATTGATGACAAGATCCAGGAAAACCGCAAGTTTACAATTAGTGCTCTCGCTATGGAATTTCCCCAAATCTCACGATCACTAATTCATGAAATTGTTAGCGAGAAACTGAAATTTCGTAAACTTTGGTCACGTTGGGTACCAAAGAATCGTACTGAGCAACACAAAACAAAACGGATGGGTAGTGCACTTCAGTTTTTGACCCGTTATGATGAAGGCGGCGAAGAATTTCTGACGCAGATAGTCACAGGAGATGAAACTTGGGTTTCCTACGACACCCCTGAAAGTAAGCGGCAATCAATGGAATGGAGGCACACTTCATCCCCAGCAAAGGTTAAGCCGAAACAAATCTTGACACCTCGAAAAATGATGTGCACAGTGTTCTGGGACTGGAAAGGCATCTTACTCATTGATTTCTTACCGCGTGGTCAAACAATCAAAGCAGATGTTTATTGTGAGACACTTAGGAAATTGCGCCGCGCAATACAGAATAAGCGCCGAGGATTGCTGTCAAAAGGTGTTGCTTTTCTTCACGACAACGCACGACCACACACTGCAAATGTGACGAAAAACCTCCTACAGGGATTTGGCTGGGACGTGTTGGACCATCGTCCGTACAGCCCTGATCTCGCTCCTAGCGACTTTCATCTGTTCTTACATCTCAAGTCTTTCCTTGGCGGTCAACACTTCAACAATGACGAAGAGTTGAAAGAAAATGTTTGCAACTGGTTGAAGACACAGGCGGCAAACTTCTATGAAGAAGGTATACAAAAATTTGTGCCACGCTATGACAAATGCCTGCAAAATTTCGACAGTTATGTGGAAAAGTAGTTTAAGAGTTGTAGAATTTTGTGCAATAAATAATTTTTCTGTATCTGTACACAATTTAATTTTATTACCAAACGGAACTTACTTTCTGGACGTACCTCGTATATTGTGTTCAGTGACAAATCACGAGTCACCTTTACTACTGCTGGAACGATCTCTTACGGCGAGAAACACACCCATTAGTAATTAAATATCGATAAGTAAATTTGTTTTTACTACTTGGAGACTTCTTTCTGATTATACAGACCCATTTTGAGTACGTATATTAATAATTTACACATTTTATTTATGATTTTGAAGGTAGTGCGATTTCATTTGCGGACAGTGTATTTTGTAGGCCACAGATTAACGCAAAGTCTAATATCACAAAAGAGTAGATCTGCATTTACTGATATTTTAGACAGAAAGTGACATGCCATTACCTATACTTGGACCGTATATTATAACTAGAATTTGTTAAAAGGTGTATGACGTGTTATCATGAAGTAATGTAAATCGGACTGACGCTGTGACTCCTCCCAATTTTATGTTCAATAATAATTTATCAATTGATGTTTGTACATGTGAGAGGGATTCGATATGAATTCTCTCACAATGCACGTATTACGCCGTACTGACGAGCGGTATAACCGCGAAATGTACGTCTACGGATGGCAAGAGAAGATCAAAATTTTGTAATTTATAATTTATCAATGACAACTTATTGAATAATAAAATTCGGAGGATTCACAGCGTCATCCCGATTTACACTATCTAATGATAACACGTCATCCACCTTTTTTAGCAAACTGTAGTTATAACTAGTTGACCTACAATGGTCATTCCATGTGAAATCAATCAAAAACAGGCAAAAATTTTCTTGACCCCTTCCGATTTCGATGAAATTTGGTGTACGTGTTATACTAATTGACAAATTGACAAATACAAATTTTTAGCCCCCTAAGTCGATAGGAGCCGAAAATACGGAGGGTAACAATTTCCCCCAAAATCTTCAAGTCGCGACGCTCTTGCACCTTCAAAATTCAATATCTTCGGTTCTATTGTAGCTACAGAGCCCAATTTTTTCTATTTTAAAGCTCTTAATATGCTCTACAAGACTACTATAACCAAAAATAATTTTGAAAAAAAAGTGAGGGGGCATCTCCCTACTTTAAAGGTCGTGGCAAAGGGGTGGGCGAAAGGGGAGAATGTTTCCCCCAATTTTTTGAAACTTGGGATTCTCAAAGAGTAAGTCCTAAAGAGCATACCCTGACATTTTTATCTATAGAGGAAATAACGACAGAAATATGTTTATTTGCATGCTATATGCAACTATCTGTTCTTGGGATATTAGAACTAATTGATCTCTAAGAGGAGAATCAAGTAGCGACATATATATATATATATATATATATATATATATATATATATAACTGTGAGATTTCAAGCTGTGAATCAACAATTAGAATTACGACCGTTATAGATAACGCTAATGCCGCTTCAACTGCCGCCGATACTCTAAACCCGCTTAAATACAACGTACGAGAGCGATATTCAATAATGCATGGGGCTCTCGAAGCAATTTGCGGAAATGTTTTTAAATTATACAACCCCTAAATGAAAGTCGATGGCTTTTATTGATTATTTATTCAAACAAATCCGTTTTGGTCGATCGTAAATATCCTTATCTGTTCGGGAAAAAGACGAAGACATTCTGGTTGTACGTTCTCTTTTCCTTCTATATATTCATTCGAAAGATCGGCGAGGTTGCTTATTTCCAATAGAGGGAAATGATAGAATTCCTTGTTGACACTGATTCTAGGGGATTTCGATGCCTTTCCCGAAACTTATAATAATCAAATTTGGAATAGAAATGAGCTCGAAAAGGTCTAAGCGATAGTTATTCTTGTCATCTCAGTTATTTGAATAACTTTCGTCTATTGTATGCCAAAAGCATGGTCGAATAAAATTACTGCCCTGCTGGTTTTAGTTGCATCAATTTGCCAACAAAAATCTTGTGTTCTAAAATACTAAGAAAAAGTAACAGTACATACAGTGACATATCTATTTTATACAAACATGAAAGCAAAGAGATCAATCCTATATTTTCACATTCAATTGATACCATAGTATCTTAAAAATACTGCAAGCAAGCTACGAAGGCGAAACAAATATTAAGCGGACTTTTCTTTTTAACGCTACCTAGGTGAAGTGAGTAACGTGATGTCTTGATATATGTTAGAGTGGAGGGGAGCAAATGGGTTCGGCTCGCCAGAGCAGATTGGTTATTAGCAGCATCATATCTGAGCAAGAGGTGCACGCATTATTATTAAATGTTTGTTGAGGAGGATGATTTCTTAGGGCACATTGTCACCTGTGATGAGACGTGGATGCATCATTACACCCCGGAATCTAAGCAGGCAAGCATTGAGTGCCGAAAACCTGGAGTAGCAATACCGCGGACAGTCAAGACTCGTCTTTCTGCCGGAAAAGTTCTTGCAAAGATTTTTTGGGATTGCAGATGCACATTGCTCGTTGACTTTCTCCAAGAACGGCGTACTACTGTCGACTGCTTGATGAAGTGAAAGTGGCCAATCGACGAAAAAGGCGAGACATATCAATTCGAAGTGCGATTCTGTTCTATGACAACGGTCTACCACACACAGCTGCATTAACTTAAAAAAATGGACAAAATTCATTGGACAACACCGGAACATCCGCCCTATAGCCCCGATTTGCCGCCATGTGACTACCACATATTTGGGCCCCTTTAAGAACTGGGAGGTCAACACTTTGACGACGACGAAGGTGGAGGAACGTTCGTGCGGAATTAGTTAGAGGCGCGACCAGATTCATTCTTTGATGACGAAATTAAAAAACTTCCGATTGGATAATCAAAATATGGGCATAAAAGGAGATTATATAGAAAAATAAGGTCTATTCAAAATTATATTTACTGTACTAATAAATGTATATCTTAAAGATTCTCTAACGTAAGCGTGAACTACCTCTAAATTTATGATACATCTCATACCATACAATTCCCTCGCTGACAGCAAGGTAATGGATCGATTTATCCTATCAATCACTTAGTCGGAATTAATATGGGGGCGCAATCGAAAATACAGTACCGGCGGTAGGTCGACTCTATTTGTCGATCTTCGACACGACATCGAAGAGGTCATATTCGGTTAGTATGTATATAAATGATCGATTTAAATTCAGGCGTACATGTTATTAGTTAATAACCAACGATGAAGTGGGCCATGTTTATTATTATACTATTATTTCCCAATGTATGGTATATACCTTATAAAAATTATAAACATTAATACAATTGCAACTTACCAGGTGACATTGAATTAAAATACGCCGTCACAATATCTTGGCAAGCTATTACTCTGAGTATTTCAGTAAAAACGCTTAAAGCAAAATAGAAAACCGTATGGTATACTGTTTCGTTGTTAGCCGGAGCGGTCGAACGGTTAGGTCATTTGATTACAATGGTGGCAGTCTGCATCTAAAATTCTGGTGTCCTGGTAGGGCGCATAGCCAACTCATTCATTATAGAAATGAATTGGTACTCAAGAACCGAATGTCAGATCAAGGGTGCGACGTGCCTGACACGTTAGGCGTTAGTGCCATATCACCATATTGTTCTTTTAATATACTAATACATTTAGTATACTATATCATATTCTACAGCACTTTTTTACCACACTGGCTACTGAGTTTTGGGGAAAATTCTTTATCTTTCAAGAAATCATTCTCTCCTATTTAGCATTGGGCTTCACCTGTATCTTGCAATGTTCTTTCTCAGAATTCTTCCTAAATTGGAGACAAAGCGATGTATTCTGAAAACTATTACAAGAAGGGCACCCCATTGCTAGTAAATGAGTATTTTGTTTCGCTAGCATGTCCCAAACTACTGAAAACTTTGCAACTATCGTTTCATAATCAATGTATTCAGCAACAGATACTACAACATTTACATCAATATTTTAACGTAACATAACGTCATTGAAAAACCTGCCGTAGTTTAACTTTTCGCATTTTGATCAGAGAGGGTGGTTCAATTTATATACATTTTTGGATTCGTGGTTCTTTGTGCGTTTTTGGAAAAACCACAACCCTTAAGAATTGACGAGTCCATCATTTTCATTGCTTCATCACTCGTAGAGAAGCATTTGACCAAAATTGTGGCCCCATCTGCCGAGAAAGAGTATCGACACATCATTTGGAGAATTATATTTCGTCAATTGCAAACCAATATACTCGTGCTGTACTTACGAATGCCAATAAGGACTAAAGATGTTAGTCAGTAGTTGCGGTCTGCGATTGACAAAACTTGCACAGTTACTTCATAGTTGTCCATTAACGCTCCTAATTTAATTAGATCGTTATATAGAGTCATACAGATTTTATCTTTTATGATTTTGGCTCTCAATAATAGTTTACTAGAAGTACACAAACTCCTGTAAATTCAAATCGCGATGCAATCGCGACACGCTGTGCAAATGATGTTTCAACATCCAATCAAAAATTATTTATTCTTTTGCGATTTACTACCAACTACCAACTACTACGTACTACTAAGCAGTTCAGATCAACTTCGTGGTTATACATAGTAAGGGTTTAAAGACAGGAATTTTGCCATAGTAAAGTGTGTTTTCCTATCAGTCACATTTAACGTAATTCCAGCTTCGACAAATTTATGACATACATCCATGGCCTTGCTCCCTTCGCTTTCGTTAGCTTAACACTAGCGTTCCCTATTACAGCCACATTTTCTCCAAACGAACTATAAACTAAAAGATACTTTTAATCCTATTCCTGTAGAACTACAGAATGTAAAAGGTTAAAACACTTACGGGGTAACAACTGAAGGGTATAAATTCTCTGTGAAAGATAATCAAACGCGAAACACAATTTTGCATAAACCATGAGACGATCAATTGCTATCGACAATGATTACATTATAAGTATTCATTTTGTGGAGTGGTGAAATACTGTAACTCTGTAAATTGATCGTCGAAAACATCTCAGAAATTTCCGCATTGCAGAATCCAATTACAAGTTCGACCAAAATAACTTGGAGAACTTGCGAGTTAACAAAGATTGTCCCGATAACTGCAGTCATTTTCACGTGGATAATAATAGTTTGCGACTTATCACTTTCTGGTTATTTCTACCGGTGGCTATGGGTATACAGCAAGCGTGATACAAAAAAGTAAAGTTTTGCGGCTTGCTATCGGTGATGATCAAAATCAATAAAACTGGCGTGTAACTTTACCGACTTTGTTATTAAATAGTTCGCACGTCAGAAGCTTGCCATTAGGAAAACAAAACAGTCATTACATGGTGCATGTAAAAAAATGGATCGTTAATCACGAAATAGCTATACTACGCAAAATACAAGGGTATTATATGTATAAGGAAAAATATATTTTATGTTCATCCATTGCTTTTGGTAAACGTTGGACACTTTTATACTTTCTCGAAGTATGAAACTACATACTTGTAATAAAATATTGGCCAAGAAGCTTTTCTTGGCGATAAAAATAAAAACTATTATTATTATTAATTTTCCGCTGCAGGATATTATTTATTACAGATACGATAGCTGATGTGTATTATAACTGTGTTTTTAATGGGTATCCCGGGATCAGTACCCAGACGCCTTATAATTGCATTATATCCATTGCATTTTAGATCGGATGTTAATACGAAGACAGCAACAAGGAAGGAGCGCAACAACCAAGTACAACTGATATGGATAATTTAGAAGAGCAAACGATGCAACTAATGCTAGACGTATACAAGTATTAATCGCATAGTAATAAAAGGCGTTTGTATAGTCAGAGGTATGCATCCAGGATAAAGCATATACTAAATAAGTTGTAGTATTTCAGTACGACATTAACTTGGGGGAGAAGCTTAACTTAAGCAACTTGTACGTTCTACTGTGAAGAGTCATAATTCCAATAAGGGAATTGCTCGTTGCTGCAGAAAGAAAAGACTAAGAAGAGGTGTGCAGATAGAGAAATGCTATAACAATGGGTAACAGAAGATGTGAGTATGATCTATGAAGCAACAGCTGCGCTCGATATTACTCCCTATTGGAAATTTATATAAGTTTCATACGTTACATATAGAGAAATGGTGAATATGTATTGCAAGAACAGGCAAAAATGTAACCCACTTACTATAACTGCACCTTTTTCATGCAATTATTTTGCTTGTATTTGGTACATACGGGGTAGGCGCTATAAATTCTTGGCCTGACCGGTTTAACGCCTATAGTTGAAGCGCGCTTCAAGCTACACAAGTTACACATATATGAAGCCCATATATATATATATATATATATATATATATATATATATATATTATTATTTATTTATTACAGTTCGCAGAGTAATAGCTTTTAGTATCCAGCTAGATAACGTGACTTGTGCATGAAAATGTTGCAGCTAACGAAAACAAACAAAGAAGGGCATGCGCCGAATCACAGTTCAGACGGCGTTAATGGTGATTTATCTCCTTCATATTCCACTGTAGAAGAGTGAGCAAAATGTTTCCGTTTGGGGCAACTGAAGTTATAACGCCTCAAATAATTGCAATGATTAAGGAAATGGTATTAGAGGATCGTCGTTTGAAAGTGTAGGAATTAGCAGTAATGTCTAACATTTATGAAACAAGTATTCACCGAAGTCTCCATAACAATTTGGGTGTGAATAAGATTAGTCCTAGATGGGTACCGCGTCTTCTTTCCACTTTCCAACGTTAACGTTGAGTCGAATTTAAACGTGTGTGAAGACGATCCCAAACCGAATTTGGAGTGCACTGTCACAGCAGACGAAACAATGGTTCTGTGAAGAACAACGTTACACGATGAAAAACAAAGCGGCCGATCCCCCGTTGTTCTCCAACGAATAACTGACGGTAGCGAAAAATAAATGGCCTTGACATGACGTTTTCACCGTCCACACTGCAATACTCGCAAAGAATTTCAGTGGCACCTTATTTTTCGCCGTAAAATAAAATTAATAACAGCAAAACCTCGCAATCGGCGGTAGGAGCAAGTGGAGTCTCTATGGTTGCTGGTGCGTGACTGTCCGAGCGGTAAAGGTAGATGCATAGGAATCTGGTCGCTACAGATGCGCCTTGGCGGACTTTTTTCCGCCTACTGCGCAGATTTTAAAAAATATTGTAACTTACCTTTGAGATGTCTTTCGTACATGCGTCATCTAATATACTGTTATAATGAAAGATGAAGATAAAGGTACAAAGGTATAGGTTAGCTCTTGGGAGAAAGTATGGAGGAAATACGAAAATTTTACAACTACCAACCGAAGTATATACATAACATATTTGCTGATATATTTTGGTGAATTGCGATATGGGCTATGCTTCTGCATCATGAGAAACCACAAAAGGCCTCAAGACTGACGATAATTTTTTGGCATTTGGCGGGCAATTTAATTGAAGTAAAACTACATGTCTATATACCACAACTATCTTATTATGGAGGGATATGGGAAAATTTTATTAAGGGGAGTTGTTCAGAATTCAATTTGTGGGCAAATTCTAATGATAAACCAACTCCTTACACGATTTAAGCGGCCCGTCATATATCAATCTCCACAACTAAGCTGTAGTTCTTTATTTTTGGAACGATTAAGTGTGGTTGGTAATAATTACGTGAGATAAGAGCGAAGTATTTTGCATAAATCTAAATGCCAGTCAGTAAACAGTTTCCGAATTTGCAAAAAACTTGACATTTATTGTTTAAGATTGCGCCCTTATCATAAGGATACCGAAATTGATAGGGACATTCACAGTCCTTTTATAAAAATCTGTCATTATGCATTACAAAGATTTTGATTCCCAATCTAAATTTTTTATGAAGTGCTGTAATAGTGTACCACAAAACGATAAACTAGATCTTTCGTATTGTGTATCTCCGTAAGAGGTCTTTCAGTTGCAGTTTTGGATATCTCCGAAGACAATGTACGAGGGCTGTTTTCTTCTCAACCTCCGATCGCACAGTTTGAAGACTAGGCACGTGGCTGGAAATCTCGCCCTCTACACGGTCTGTCACTATCGAGTCCAATACGCCATCTCTTGTTAAGCTGGAGTCACGTAAACGTGGCTGTCTCTATTGATTCTCCCGCTAAGTGCGAATTGCGAAGTGTTATTCGTTTCTTGGAGGCAGAAGGGAATAGTGCAGCGGAAATTCATCGAAGAATAAGTCGAGTGTATGGAGATAGCTTTATAAGTGATGGTGTTGTTCGCGAATGGTCTCGAAAGTTTAAAGATAGCCCAACTGATGTGCACGATGAACGGGGTCAAGGACGCATGTTTGTCGCTATAGACGACCTTGTTCAACAAGTTGACCAAGTAGTTAAAGAAAAGGTTCACCATGAATGAATTATCAATGAAATTTCCGGAAGTTTCTAGATCTTCCCTGCACTCTATAGTTACTGAACAGTTGCGATACAGAAAACTTTGTGCTCGCTGGGTCCTAAAGATGTTGACTGCACAACCACAAAACTCGCCGAATGGCTGCAGCGTTGCAATACTGATGGAGAAGATTTTCTGGAATCCATTGTGACAGGTGCTGAGACATGGGTTCAATATGGCACGCCCGAAACGAAACGACAATCACAACAATGGATGCGAACAAATTCTCCAAAGAAACCAACCTTCAACAACCGTAAGGTTATGGCAACTGTTTTTTGGGACCAAGAAGGTGTGTTGCTTGTGGAATCTATGCAATCAGGGACAACACTTACTGCAGAATCATATTATGAAAGTTTGCCACACTTACGGAGAGCTATTCAAAACAAAATAAGAAGCATACTGACTTCTAGAATTGTTCTGATCCATGACAATACCCGTCCTCACACTGCTCGTGGAGCACAACTGCTCCTTGAGCAACTTCAATGGGATATTTTCGAACACCCACCATATAGTCCCGAGCGACTACCATTCTTTCCCTGAACTGAAGAAGTGCCTTGGGGGCAGCGCTTCCAAACTGAAGTTCAAAGAAACCGTCACAATGCACTTCAAATCATTGGCGGCAACATTTTATGAAGAGGATATTCCAAAACTTGTTCACAGATATGACAAATGTCTCAATCGTCAAAGTGATTATACAGAGGAGTAACATTTATTGTACATTACTTTTGGCAATAAAATCATTTTTTATATTCACCTGTCTTCCTTTGTAGCCTATTGGAGATTGTAAAAAAACAGCCCTCGTACTTCAAGGATTTTTTTAAATCGGGTATGACCGAGTTTACACTTCACAGATATGAATATATCAGTGTTAATATTTAGTAGAATGAAAAAACAATAAACAAAGTTGTTAGGTTAATCATTAGTCGGATAATTGGACAATTAGGAAGCTACATATAAAAGTAAATAGGGCGTCTAAAAGTTGTTATTTGCACTACAAACTAGGGAATTATTATTAATAATGCTCAACAGGCCTTGCAGACCTTGGGCATGTGCTACACAGTTTTACAGCTATTAAAATTAATCATAGTTCTAGCCTAACTTAACAAAATAGCTACAACTTTTCTAAGACTTCTTCTACTATTTTTTCCATATTCCCCTATCCCTTGCTCTTTCTCCCCAGTCCCCAACGCTGATCTTCTGCATATCTTCTTCGACGCTGTTGAACCATCCTCTTGCGAGGCCTCGGCCCTTCTTTTTTTCCCAACTGGTTTTCTGCTTAACACCATTTTAGGCATTTTATCTTTATTAAGTCTTTGGACATGGCCTAGCCATCTTATGCGTTGTGCTCTAGCCACTGTTGTTATCCTAGGTTCATTGAATATACTCTTCACCTCTTCGTTTGTCCTTCGCCGCCATCCGTCCTTCGTGTTTATTCCTCCGTATATTGCTCTCAGAATTCTTCTCTCCCATCTTTCCAGCTTTCCCTCATCCTCCTTCTTTAGAACCCATGCCTCGCACGCATACGTAACTGTTGGCCTAATTACCGTTTTGTATATTCTCTCCTTAGTTCTTCTTGATACAAATTTTGATTTCATTAGTGGTCTTAACATCCCGAATTTCATACTTCCCTTTGTTATCCGAGCCTCTATCTCCGATCCTTCCTGGCCGTTTTCCTTAACCTTCACACCTAGGTAAATAAATTCTTCCACTCTTTCGAAGGTAAGACATTTTCCTTTTGTTTGCACTATTAATTGTGTATCCATATCATTCTGTGTGTCCCCCATTATCATATATTTTGTTTTACTTTGATTAATTTCCAGTCCATAACTCTTGGATACATTTACTATTTTTCTTATGGTTCTTTGCAGTTCCCTTTTTGTTTTCGCTACTATAGCTAGGTCGTCTGCAAATGCTATACATTGGTGATCATTTTTCATTATTGTTTCATTCATCTTAATCCCACTTTTTCTTATTACAGCCTCCAGAACTAGGTTAAATATTGTTGTTGACATTGGATCTCCTTGTCTCAGTCCCTGCTCTACTGTGAATTCGCTAGACCTTTCCCCCTTCCATAGAATTTGATTTTTGTTTGTTTTAAAGTCGCTTTGACTAAACTTATCAGTTTGCTAGGTACCCTCAACTCCTCCAAAGCCTGATACACTTGCTTCCTCCGGATCCGGTCATACGCCTGCTTATAGTCTACGAAGAGCACATATAACGCAGTTTTATATTCATAACAGCTTGCTTGTATTTCCTTAAGTGTAAAATTTGATCCATTACTGATCTATTTCTCCTAAATCCTGCTTGGTACTCTCCTACAGTATTTTCCATAACTTCGTTTAATCTTGAAAGCAAAATCTGTGCCAATATTTTATAAGTTGTTTCCAGCAATGCAATGCCTCTGTAATTTTCACATCTCTGTTTATCCCCCTTCTTATATATTGGGCATATTTCGGCCTTCATCCAATCCTCCGGTATTGTTTCCTCCTCCCAGATTTTCCTAATGAGTATGTATATTTGTTCTTGTAATAGCTCCTCTCCTGCTTTAATCATTTCCGCCGTGATTTCCGATGCTCCTGGGCTCTTATTATTTTTCTGGTTTTTGATTATTAATGCAATCTCTTCTCTGGACGGAACCTCTACTATCGTTTCATTTCGGTCTACCGCTTCCCTCGTATACTGCTCCTGCTCCTCCTCACGATTTAGCACCTGCCGGAAGTAGTCTTTCCACCTTTCAAGGACCTCTTTCGTTTCGCTTATCAGCCTTCCCTCCTTGTCTTTGATATATTTTTTTATTTGACTCTATTTTTGTTATTTGTTGCATATCATTCCGCTCTACTAACACGTGATCGATTTGGTTTATGATTTTACCATCCGGCGACTTCCATGTTCCCTTATAGATATTCTTCCGCGTCAATTGGGTGCTTCTCACCACCATCCTCCTCTCCGCTGCAAAACAAATTAATCTATGGCCGTTATCATTTGTAATTGAGTGGCTGCTATGCTCACCTACAGTGGTTTTATAAAAGTCTTCCCTTCCTATCTTTGCATTGCAATCTCCCATAACAATCTTTAAGTCGTATTTTGGTATTTTCTCGTATTGCTTCTCCAATTGCTCATAGAATAGGTCCTTTTTCTCTTCTTCAGCTTCTTCTGTGGGGGCGTGCACATTTATCACAGTGATATTGCTTTTTCTTCCTTTAATTCTTAAGACACACAATCTGTCTGATACAGGGTGGAATGCCATTACTCTTCCTCTTAATCCTTTGTTTACCATAAAACCCGTCCCTAGCATCCTATTCCGTACAAACTAGGGAATAATAATAGAAAATCCAGCAATCTACTATGGTGGAACAGCCGGTTTGGCAGTTTCTTCAAGCTCAAATAGGACCTACCATGGTACGAAATTCTTCTGTAGATATAGAACAACTTGGTTTAATACTCATTGATAGGCAATTTCTTTAAGCCCACATAGACCACAAAATTGCATAGATCAAATGTTAGAGCACTGATTAGCACACTGATTCTGTAATAAAAGGCGGTATAATACAATATCCAAAATTCGACCAATAAATGGAGCTGCTGTTTTACAGAAGCATTGTGTAACTACAGGGGCAAGTACAATGAAAAGGAATAACGATCGGTTATATAGTTTAGTTTACAGCATTTAAAATCGCAAATCAAATATAATATTATTGAAAAACGTAATATTATTTTTCTCAAAAGTGCAGCATACAACATTCATCTTCGAAACTACTTCTGAAAAAAGTCTATCACTAAAACGTGCTTAAAACATTCTCAACCCGTCACTATAACAGACACAAAATTAGGATTAACTTCTTAAACTAGCTTTTACAAACTGTTGCGGGTACATCGTTCGTTATTTATTCGGCATTATGTAAATGTTGCTGCATCTACGATCGAAGACGAAATTCTGTTGCACTTGGTGTATGCAAAGACCAACAACGACAAGTAAAGAAACTCGGAAACAAACAAACGATATTTGCTCTACCCAAAGACTTCTCTAATCTACCCAAGAAAATACGCACACACACACAAACATCAAAACGCTAATAGTAGGTATCCACTAGCTTGCCGCAGCACCACCACCGAGAACTATTCGTTCATCCACGGGCACGTCAGTGAGTAAGCAAGTAAGCGAACCAAGAACAGAGAACAGCGCCGGCAGTAGCACGAGTAAACATTGTTTGCATTGAAAGACGTTCACAATTTAATATAACCGTAGTGAGAGACATATTGATTTACTTAATGGAACCCAAAGCCACTTAGCACTGTTTGTGAAAGCAGGGTGACTGCCGCTTTGATCCATCTTTATTTATAAAGCAACAGAATGTGTTTTCGCTACGAATCGATATTAAGTTATATTACTACAGGACATAAATTTAAAATGCGTCGCACCGCACCAGTTACAGCA
Organism: Chrysina gloriosa; assembly: GCA_038088585.1. NCBI lineage: Eukaryota > Metazoa > Arthropoda > Insecta > Coleoptera > Scarabaeidae > Chrysina > Chrysina gloriosa. Next base: position 41,985,911 of record CM076087.1, read on the forward strand.
TCCGAGTTAATAATTAAACACACCCATTTAAGGAACGGTTGTAAATTAATATATAACGAGATTTTAGTGGATCTATCTACGTATATATAACATACGCTTGCCTATATCGGATACATGTATATGTATGTACATATATCTAGTGTATAGGTTACGAACATTACGGCATAAACATCGGTTTATTTAACTACCTACATATGGTGTAATAGAGCTGAGTAATACGGCAAGTATAAGTTGGGTGGGTTACCTACTGTGTACGTGTTGTATACATATGCGTATATGTATAAAGTACGAACAATTAACTCCGAGAGGTGTTATAAATTTCACAAACACGTGTTTGTGTTAGCTGTGCTTGTGTATACATTTGTTCGTAGGTTACATGTGCGCACATCGAACACACAAGCTATGAAAACAATAAATAATTGAAACGAACAAGCGGCTGCGTTTACACTAGCTATGTTTATTCTACGCAAGTGTAAAAACCTGAACACTCGCAAAATTTACGGTTGTAACAATAAACTATACGCGAACTTTTATTTAATATTGCACACTACTCTGAGTAAACAATGATAGACAAAAGAAGTAAAGGCAGAAGTTGTTTAGAAGTGTTTCATTCAGGTTAAAAATGTGGACTGCGACTGCAAAATATTGTCCTACAAAAAGATTTGTCACAATTTATTCTATATCTTTCAGATCTCTCACACAGGAGAAATTCGTGATCGTAAGGATAATTTAAGTTTCGAAAAGTTATTCGCTTTCCAAAAATGTGCTTCATCAGCATAACCCGATATTGTCGTCGGTAGTACGTCTTCAGCCTCAAATAATTCTTGCGTACAGGTACTTCTCACCAAATCATACTTTTGGCCGGGTGCAGCTTGTGTTATTGGATTATTATTCGGGTTTTCATTCCCCAAATATGGGTGCTTGCATACGTCAATACTATCCGACAATCTTCTGGCTCTAGTAACAACTAAAGTCAGGATGGGTCAGGTGGGGGATGTTATTGTTAGATTATCTTCTGTAGTCTCGGTAGATATTTAATCCACCTCACTGAAAATTAGGATCGTGAAAATTTAAAAACCAAGACAGCTTCTGGTCTACAGGAATACACCAACAATATACTTAAAAAGTGCTATTAAGATTGAATGCACTAATTATAAGTGCAGTTCTTGCAAATTTACAAAAAGTGTGATTTAAATGAAATGTATTAGTAAGCATGGGAAATCGTAACATCGACATATTGTTTTTGGAGTCCTTCACTTGGATTGTACGTATATCCTCTATTAGTTCGACTAATTTATTGCCTTGTACAGACAAAACACACACGCCTTGTAGAAGTTCATACATAGAACAGCAACTAATCAGAGAAAGCAATAATATTTCCATCCTCCCGCCAATTTTTGTAAGCTCATTTACGTCGTATGGGCGTACAGATGACGTTATTATCATGGAACCAACATTTCTGTTCTTCCACATAATGAAATCTTAACGTATTTTCACACCGTAAGAACACTGCACTGTGCACAACAACACATTTTGTTTAAGTTCGTCTAGACTTCTTGTTTCTTAAATTCTTGTACTTATGTTTCTCACTCGTTTTCTATCTTTCTGAGAAATTATCCCAATATTCTTACGGTGTAGAGGTCTACTCGGCTGTAATAGTGAATCATTTATTCATGTACACATGTAGTACATACATTAATGAGCAAGCCAGTGCTAAGGGCATCATGACCATGGGTGCCTGATTATTGTTTCTAAGAGAGGTAGGCAAAAGGTAGGTAAAAGGGTTAACTATATCAATAAATATTTCCTTTCTATACTAACAAAAAGAATTTGAGCTCTTCTATGCAAGAAAATATGCATATAACTAAGATATTTTCAAATACGCGGTATGATGGTAACTAACGCTACTTTCTGTACCACACTGCTTCAGTTGTATCTCACCAATTCTAGTGGGTGTCTACAACGCAGTTTAATATTGCACGAAATCTGAAAACAATGCTTGGCAACTTAAGCAAAGACATTTTTAAGCTTCCTATCTATTAATTTTAATTAATTAATCGGCATTCCATCAGACTAATGTTGAAGAAATATATTACGGGGAAGAATATTCTTTATTCCATAGATGTTTTATTGTTTAATAAATTAAATGTATATATATATATATTTCGTGACCTTTTATACTTATCTTATATGATAGATCTCTACCACTAATAGGTCAATAAAACAAGGCTGGTTTGAACGATAGTTATATTTTCAGAACGTTTACAAACGTTTTCGGAATACCTTCTTCAGTGAAAATATAACTAGATAAATATATAAACAAACATTTGTTTTTTATTTGGGAACTATCAACAAAATGACTAATGACTAGGATTTCTTGATATAGAGGATGTGTAACAAACTTTTATATATATATATAAATTATAAAAACTAAATTAATGTGTAAACATACATGCAAATTAAGTAAAACCCTATATCAAAAAATCTTTGTCGAAACCTTAACAATTCTGTTCAAGGACTAGGGAAAACCCAAATTTAAAAACCTAGCCAAAGGTTTCCTTCTTAAGAAATGCAAATGTCATTTTAACAAATTGCTATATACATTACTTAAATTTTGAATATCGGTTCTGAAATTAATAGTTTTAGTGTCTTTTTGTATATTTATCATTTCATATATTAGTCTTTTTATATATAAAAGTTTGTTACACATCCTCTATATCAAGAAATCCTAGTCATTAGTCATTTTGTTGATAGTTCCCAAATAAAAAACAAATGTTTGTTTATATATTTATCTAGTTATATTTTCACTGAAGAAGGTATTCCGAAAACGTTTGTAAACGTTCTGAAAATATAACTATCGTTCAAACCAGCCTTGTTTTATTGACCTATTAGTGGTAGAGATCTATCATATAAGATTGTTTAATAAAGTGTTGTATTAAGAACAAATGGAAATAATTCCTAAATTTAGAAAAACAATTGGACGACGTGATACTAACATTAGGCCATTTAATGTAAAGCAACATATTTCGTACTCTCAATTGATGGCCTCATTTTACTGGCACACCTTTTCAGGAGAGTTCGCATCACTTAGAATTCCATTGAAAATTCCTCACACGCGCCAAAGCGTTTATATAAATTATAAAGCCTCGCTTGGAAGAACACTTTCCCCGAAGAAACGGGATCAGCTTCCACTTATCAGTAAATATTTACCGTTAAATTTCGAGCGATTTATTTTTATAAATGATCTAACCAAAAACGTATCTCGCACGATAAACGTAAATCACCCTTCCTTCCCCGGCAGTCATCAACACAGACTTATTCACAGACATAGGATATGTATGGCAAACTCGTGAAAAAGGGAAAAAGGAGAGGGAAAAAGCTTTCACCGCAAGAAAAAGTAAGCAGCGAAGAATCGCACAACACTGTCTGAAACGAGGAGGCGACGTCCCATCAAGTGAGTAATTGCAAACTATAAAATTCCGTAATAATCTCAGATATGAAATCTCTCGGCTTAGGTCTGAAGAAATGAAAGATGATCCGGATATACTTTATGGAGACGAAGTGGACTGTTCCTTCATCGTTACTAATGACTTCTCATACAACCTTTGAGTCGGTCTTACCACCGCAGTTACTAAACATAAATCGAAGGATTCATCTTGTGTCTGAAACATCCACACATCACGTCATGTACATGATAAAATGTTCATCTGCACGTTTATTTGATTTAATGAAATGATGTACAATGTAGGTTTTTGAAAGGATACATTATCATATGGCAAGTACTGGAATATTTCCATAATTACAATGCAAAAACTTCATGATTGAACAATTATCCTGAGAGAGAAAACCAAGATTTCAAATAATGATAAAACTATAACACCTAATATGTATCTATTAATAACAATAAACCATTTTTATTTACTTCGAAGTAGATTGTAAGGTCCTGCAAATATATATGTAACAATAAGTTGTGTGATGATTGTAGTTTAGTAGTAGTTAGTTGTCTACGACGCCTTCAAACATATTCTTTATAAAACTGTCAAATTGTCCACAGAATAATCATGTTTTCCGATTATTAACACTACAGATTTCACTTATCAATTAGTAATTGGTTAATTGTATATAGTATGAGAAAATTAACGATTTCTTCAAGAATTATAATTTCAATATTTTCATTTTATACTGTTGCATGCAATGGCCCTAAGCTCTGTATTACTCCCAAAGCAAAGTAATACGAAACCATTCAATATTCAGGAGCCTAAAAACGAACTTGGCCATAACGTGCAGCATTTCATATTTTAGGAAAATCAAATTAGCATTAAATTTATCATTGTTAACCTCTTGTAACACAGACTCTTAGTAATAAATTATTCTTCCAAGCTTTTGAGCTTCATCGGTGTATTAAATATTTTCCCAAAAGGATTTTTTTAACACCGTATCAGCCACATTGTATATGAAATGTGCGTCATAATAAACCACTGCAAACAATATAGTGGAAAGCAAAAATTCATCAAATTTATGCTAAAATATTTACGCGTCCTTTAAATTATACTGTATAATGAGGCAAAAAGAGCAAAATTAAACGCCGACAACAATAGACCGCGCAGCAACAGTACAGTAATAATAATAACAATGTATATTCCACTAAATTGTGCATCACACGAAGATAAGACTCGCATCCGACCAACGTCGTTATTTATTAACGAAGGAGCTGGCTTTCTAAGTAGAAAATTTTTCAGACAACAAAAGAAAACGAATCACATCCTGCTGGTTTTCCTTTCTCCACTTTATATTTCTCGCGTTCTCTTCCCTTTTCGTGAAAATTCTCCGTTGGTCTGCTAATGCAAGTTCGTTTCTTCCACACTTTGTCGGGACCATTGTACGTACTGCGTTCGCTCTCGCGAGAGTTCCTTTGGAAGGCGAGCACTAAAGCGTCTGGGAGTGAATAGCAAATGTGGTCGGTGTATATGAAAATCTAATCCCCGCGGAAACAGTGTTATTAGCACCATTTATTAGCTGATGCCGAAGGCAAGAGAAAATTATCACACACACACCACATTCACCCAAACTTTCGGTGCAACGCTTTTATTTGTAATTATCGTTTAGGCGAATTAACTGCAGTAAACAAAAGCAGAAATGCAAAAGTAAAAGTAAAGATTGTTGGTATTCAAACATTTTTTAATATGCCGCCAAAAATTAATTTCTCGAATTCAATTGCATGAAAGTGAAAATGCTCGAATATGGCTTTCCTCGAAATACAAGTTCTTCGAACGGCAATTTCTCGAAATTGTTTTGCTCAAATTTGGAATGTAGAAAGTATTTATTATTGGAATGCAATTACGGACTAGCCGTAACACTATTCCTCAGTTCTATAGTTTGTACCAGGAATAATAAAAACACAAATTACAAATTATTATCTTTATTAACAAAAAATAGGTACTTGTAGGTACCTATATGATTAAACTAAAAATTATGAAAAACATAACGTGTTTTTAATATATGTTATGTGCTATTCTACTTTTTACAATAAAGCCAATCTGATGGTAATTCCAATTACTGGTTTAGATTTATGGCAAATGATATGGATACCGTCTTTGCAATAACAATCACCGCATTATTCTGAGTAATTACTTTCGAGCAAAACATTTTCGAGAAATTGCCGTTCGAGAAACTTGCAGTTCGAGGAGACATATTCGAACAACTGACTTTCGAGTAGCTGACTTCGAGCAATTGCATTCGAGCAATTTACCTAGAACCATGCCGGAGCTACATTAGTTACTGCTCCATATATACAGATATAGACAGTCTTCACGTCACCTTCTTTACAGAAACAAAGCTCTGTAACTGTATTGACGTGTATCTTAGTTTATTTACAACACAACAAGTGTGTACTTTCTTTATAACTATTTCAACAAAGAGGACATGCATCTTGATAAGGACGAGTCAAAATGCATGATTAACGTGGAAACATTAAATCATATTTCTTGCATTTGTACTTGTTTGCGCCAGCTTTGACCATCGTTCCACCGATTTCAATTCTTCTTCGTTTGAAATAAGTTAGATGCTTCATTTCGAAACCACTATTATTGAATATTGTTATTTGAAGTACTTGATGGCTATTTCACTAATTTCAACTTATTACGGCATCAATTGCCGCGTACGTTCTTATGAGATAAGTTGCGTATAGTTAGAACCTCTCCAAATATAAATTTGTACTAGAGAGCAATCTAGATTATAGAAACAAATTTTATTTTATTTTCATTGGAATCATACCCCAACTTTGGACTGGTATGATAATCTTCTAATGTCTTCTTGTTGGTTGCGTTAAGGTGCAATAAATAAAGGTGCCTCAACGCCTAATTTACTTATTTTTTTAATAAAACGCATATTTTGGTTGAATTTTGCAGTTCTTACTTAAATATAGAATACAGATGGTCCCTACGGCTTTGATAGCAAACCCCTTTCACGATGTTTTCAATTACAGTTTGGCCTAAGTGGAGATAAATTTCGCCAATACATCGTTGAGTTTCAGTTTTGAGCGTCGGAATTGTTTGTGGATTGTTTGCATACACTTTTGCATACAAGAATGTCTAATGGTGTCAGATCACACGATCTTAGTGGCTTCTTCCCGTCGCGTTTACCGCCTTGCTTCGACCGCAGTGTGACAGATTCCACCGTCTTGTTGAAACCAAATGTCATCAACATCAATTTCATCCAATACAGACCACAAAAAGTTAGCTAACATGTTGGGATAACGAAGACTATTGACGGTAATTGCATTGTCGGCTGCACTCTCAAAAAAAAAAAAAAAAAAACGAGCCACTGAATCCGCCAGCCCAAAAGCCACACTACACAGTCATTCGTAGTGGATACATAGGTTGCTGATGGATCACTCGTAGATTTTCTAGTCCACCAACATCGACAACCCTGCTTGTTAACATATGCGTCAAGTTGAAAGTGCGCCTCATCACCAAAAATGATTTTCTTGGAAAAATCGCAATCGACTTGTTGACGATTCAGTGCTATCCAATTCACAAATGATCGGCGCTGCGCATGATTTGTTCCCTGTAGATGTTGTGTAAGTTGAATCTTGTAAGCGTGGATACGTAGGTCTCTAGTGAACATTCGTTGCAAAGAACCTTTGGAGATGTTCAACTATTCAGAACGGTGACGAATCGAGGTTGGTCGACCTGTGCGAGAACGACCTAGTTTAAGATCCTGAGCTGATTCAACAGTCAACAGCCAATTCTCAACTGTATTGATTAAATTCTCCACAGCAGCCCAAGATGGTGCGTGTTGATGAAAAACGTGCGGCATTTTCTGTCTTTGCGAAATTCCCACCATTTCGATAATGAATTTTCACAATTTCAATGCGATATGGGACTGTAAAGGGCTTCATGACTTAACCTCAAAGTTTGTTGACGACAACTACGAAATTTCCACGTTCCCTCTTTGACACAACGAAAATGATTCGAAATTGAAAATTAAAGTTGGTTTTGAGACACCATTTAGTTTACGATTTGTGTTCAAGTTTTCTCTATAATTCATTGCAGTCTGTATTTTTAATATAAAATATTGATAAACAAGAATTCATTTTGTCTAACCAAGGAAATATCTTCGAATTTATGTCTGTATTTACCTGTTCACACTAAATCGTGGTATATAGCCCCGACGCATATCTTATTTAAATACCGCGTACATACTCCGCGCAACAACGAGAATTCCAATGAAGAGGGTTTTCCCTTGATCTGCTTTATTAAGAACGCCGCTCATAACATCCCAGCACATAGCCAATAGAGGCATGTGTATAATGATCAAGTTCATAAGTGCTAATTAAGCCTTGACAATCTAGGCGTCGATAGCCGTTTCGCATATGAGTATAGTATTACCCTTAGTGCTTAGTGGTATAGTTAACCGAATAGAGGAGAATTATCTTGTCCTAGGCAAAGGTACGCGATATTATAACACGTAACTTGGCATGGAATATGGAACAAATACGGAAAGGATTTCCTAGTAGAGAAGTCTACCCACAATCCTGCGGTATTAAATTAAAATTGCACGGAGGAATATTTAGACCCGTGATTGCGAGAAATATAAAGGGTAACGTGATGTCTCAATATTTTGGTTAATATTTTATAACAGTGTCTGATGATTTATTTCAGGTATCTTCAGAACGTTGTTGAATCATTAGAATTACACAAATCCACGAAGTTGCGACTTGGCCACTTTAATAACTAAAAGTGCTTGTCCGGGCAATAGATGAAAAATTATGAACAAGCCTAAGGTGGAAGTAGCAGCGTTCGTACCTTTATGAGTGAAGTTTTTGCTTTCATTTTTTTTTTTTTTGGGAAAGTAGGTTTAACACTAATAATAAGCCAGTCCAGCGATGGATTTCAAAATTTAGCGTCCTATTTGTTACATACGTTATTGCTTCAAAATTTAACTTTTTATTTGATCAATTGAAAAATTTACGTTATTTACATTGAAACCTCAATTTTGTCTTCTTCGGTATTAACACTACGAAGTACATTTGTTCCACATGAACTTCGGCCGAACACTATGCATAGAGCACAGCACTATGACAGTAGATCACCTTACAACTGCATACATGGCATAAGAAGTAATCAGCACATTCTGATGCTGAAATCTGTTATACTTAGTGTGACAACAATTACAATTCTACGTCATACATTTTTTGGGAAGGGAGAAAATACATTGGTAAATACAGCAATGAATAGCCAATGAATCTCTTACCACGGCCAACACTTTCAGATCACATTCAGAGATGAAAATAAGTATAATGGTAATGTTTGAGTCGAAATGCACCTAACAGCTTAACTGTCTCCTCGAGGTATAAGGATGAAAGAAAAGAATACAGAGAAATACAAAAAGTTTGGATACGTTATTAGGTTTTAGAATTTGGAAGGGACTTTCCCTAGAGTTAACGCCTTGACGTAGTGGTACCTAGCGTAAAAGGTAGAAACTTTCCAAGGCCCCTCGGTGCAATCTGAAAGGGCCAAATGGAAGGGGCGGCGGACCGTGACAACAAACTGCGTCACTGCAAGAAGAAATGAGCAAAAGTTTTCCATTAGCAAGGTGGTATGTTTTGTAGAGGACACCGACCTAGTAGCGTAAACTTACTAGGGGCACAATAAGCCACTAAACAGTGAGCAGGAACCGCAGTCTTAAGAATAAAAAATTGGAAGGAAAGAGACGCTAATCTTCTTTGAAAATTTTTCATTCATTGCTATTCCAGTAAACAATGAGAACTTAAAGAGGCTCTTTGATTTAACTTGCCTATTTAGAATGTATTCTTCTTCCCTCATATTTTTAGGTTTCTTTTGATATAGTCCAGTTCCCTTTTATTTCTAGCTAATAAGGCTATGGTGAGTACCCATAAATAAATTTTCTTCGTGTTAATTCTAATTCTCCTTATTATTTCTCCAAAGCAAGATCATGGAAACCAGCATATGAAGGATTAATAAAAAGGATCAATCCAAGTTGGAAAGTTGATAGTGAAGAATAATCAATGTGAAGAAAGCGGATGATGTATAAAAAAGGCGATGTAATCAAGAATTATATGTATATATATATATATTTCGTGACCTTTTTATACTTATCTTATATGATAGAGATCTACCACTAATAGGTCAATAAAACAAGGCTGGTTTGAACGATAGTTATATTTTCAGAACGTTTACAAACGTTTTTAAACGTTCTGAAAATATAACTATCGTTCAAACCAGCCTTGTTTTATTGACCTATTAGTGGTAGATCTCTATCATATAAGATATCAAGAATTATGACAAAAATGTATTTTTGACTTCATAAAAGCAGTCCGTTTACAATCAGTAATTCACGTGAAATAGTGTGCATTACATATATACATATTCCACAAGTCATAGACATGACTTTCGGACATCGCTTGCTAGGCTAAAATTTGTTATAAATACATCTAGTTGTATTAAGTTAAAACTTTATGATAAGCATCCCAACTATATCAGGGAATGTAGTACTGTAGGTCGATTTAGATTTATGTTGAAGAATTATTTGAGTGATAGGTTGTTGTGCTCTCTCGATAAATTTTTGTGATCTTACGATTTTATGACGAGATCCATACATTGTTAGAATATCAACTGGAGTAATAAATTATTATTATTATTATTATTATTAAAAGGATGGATAGCAGCCGAATAGATAAGGATATAGAGTGGAAAACGCGAGAAGGGCAACGGAAAAGGAGCAAGTCAAGAATCAAATGGAAACCAGCAATGCTGAAAAATATAAACTCCAATCTTACTCGAAACTCAAGACGGATAGCAAGACATAGAAAGGAATGAAGAAGCGTTACTCAGCCCAAATGGTCTGTTAAAGATACCTACACATATGTACATATATATGCATATACTGTCGGCACCACGAATGTTTACAGTTACGTCATAATTGTTTATGACGTACACAGTGTATGAAACAAATTCAGGAACATCAACTGTGTTTGTAATAAATAGCACGAAATTTTAGTTGTCAAATATTTTGTGGTTATGAACATTTGTAATAAATTTTCTATTATACTTTAATACACAAATATTGAAAACTAATAGACGCAATAAACAATCTGAAGCAAATAGCAACTGACAACTAACAAGAGAGCGGTATTTTCTGTTTTTGTATTACCCAAGATTGCCTACACTGCGGTAGAAATCATAAATGCTCTTATTAACGCATTACTCGATTATGTTTTATCTCACTTTAACTAGTTTATTGATACTTAATAAAATATGGCCGTATGTCTTCAATGTCTAAGACATATGTTACATACTACTATCTCGTTTGCCTATGCGAAAAAGTTTCCGATTTTTTTATAACGCTTGTCTTTACTCTACTGTTCAGTTGATGACGTAACTGTAAACATTCGTGGTGCCGACTTTATGTAGATAAATACTAGAAATGTAATGTGCGTAACAACAGTTGAATGATATTTTCTGAGCAAGATCCTATGTTGGAAGCTTCCATATGGCGCTGTTACATGACTATTGCAAGATCTTAGCGAGAAACGTTCTTCCGATTCCATTTTGCATTAACGACTATTAAATCTACAATCAGAATAGTGTATACTCTTACTTTAAAACAGCAGATTGCATAAATCAGCTAGTCATCAAATGGTCAACAGCTATTTAACGCACTAAATATGTACGATACATTCAACTACCCCCTGAGCCTACCTTATAATATTAAAAAACCAAATTATGCAAACCAGTAGCGTTCACGTTTCAGTAAAGACCAGTTTCTTGATTCGAAAAGATTGCGTCAGTTATAAATGATGAGGAGCAGAATATTTTCAAAACAAGTAATTATTCCGATTGAAGGAGATTCTTGTTGAATATGAAGAGTAAAATTGATCTACATCTATAACTAAGGGCTTATAATTATCACTCTCTCTGATCATCGACATCATCCTCTACCTGAGTTTTGATATATCTTTCGTATTCTAATCTTCTTAATTTTAGCAACTGCTCTCCATTGAATTCTTAACAGTGTTAGTGTGCAGCACGACTTTGTTTGATTAACTTAAATGGAAATGCTAATGCTAATCCTTCCTTACATAGCCCAATTATTTTACATTATTGTGAATGAATGTATGTGATACATCAAAATTTGTCTGCAGTCCCATATGTTATCACCTACAGCCATTGAATGTTCTGAATATTATTTTATGTCCGGTTTCACCAATATCAGATCACTACATAGTTCTTCATAAAATAACTTTATTCTTGAAATAAAATACCATTTTATGTTTCACAAACAACAAATAGTATTATTAGTACATTAGGTTTACTAATAAACTAACTGGCCAAATATCTAGGATAAAATTTTATTCCTTTTTATCTGTACAAAATACTTGGCGCTACACATTGTTTTTATGCGACTGACACATTCCAAATTTGTACAGGTGATCATTTTAACTTATCAAAAACAAAATCTATTATTGTTAAGAAGGTAATATATGATATTGTCCTATTGCGCCCGAAATTCCTTCAGATTCTCTCTTTTCTCAAAGAATGCGTGTTGAAATTGTATCCAATGTAGATACAATTGTACTTAGTAATAGTAATAAAAGTATTTTTAACAAAATTAAATATATATATTACTGATATACTTAACCAGTAGACACGATTATATTTTCTATGCAGATACGTCAAATTGCAGTAGCTATCTTATGATAGAAATAAGTGGAAATATACACGAAAATGACGTGCGGTTTTAGCATCAGCATTATAAATCAAAAGGCTTAATCCTACTCAAAGACTTCTTATTCGTTGAATAACCACTTGAAGTAAAAACACGTTATTGAAGCAGCAATTTATATAACTGATTTCATTCACAGAATAACTATTTGTCTATTTATTTAGTGCTGGTGAAACAGGGCATGAGAGAAATCACTAAAATGAAATTAGGCGAACTAATTTCGACGCTGTGTCTCTCCTGAAGCCTCGCCAGCATACAGAATACGTAACTTTTATGAGCAGTATCAGATAATTGTATGAATTTAACATTGTAAATACGTAAACATATTTGAATTTTAGCTGCTGGGTATCATGGAATAGGTATTCTTCGACTTTTTTGGCATTGATAATGTTAATAAAAAGAGCTAGACTTAGCTACTTACATATCTGTAGCAAGATGAGGTATGTGTATGAGTTTAAAACTTCGGTACTCACCTGAAAAGAGAAAATAAATGTTTAATCATACAAAAAAAAAAGATTACAAGTAAATACAGCTTGTAAATCACTCAACAATATACCACGTTTTTTAAATATCTGTAGTATTTTCGGCAAATACCTACTAATAACGTAAAATATGGAAGCAAACGAAATTTAAAAAATCTTTCGAAATTTATAGATCGCTATTAAAATATAGCAATGCACAACGAAACTTATGGTAAACTGCAATAGTAGAAAATGTCGAAGTGAAACGCGAAACATTAGCCAACTGATGCAATTAGTTGGTGTTTAATTGGCATGAGAAAATTAATAAGCAAGGATCATATTTTCCTCAGTAGAAAGCGACCGACTGAATACAGAACACCAATAGAGCGCAAAAGCTTATCCAGGAAAATCCTGTTAGAAATTGGCGTAAGTAATATCGCATGACTATTTTGTGGTGGTTTGTTTGTTGATCAATTTTTCACTCTATAATTTCCCTCTATTACTTCTATACGACAGTAGAAGAGGCATAATTTACATACACAAGATATAATATGGTCGTCTTCATATTTCTCCTTTTAATAGCCGAAGAAACTCTATTTTACAAACAAAGAATGTTACCACCACAGGCAAATTTGATCAACTAGCAAATAATAATATGAGTACAAAATGTATACGTTATTGAGGGTAGTTTACCAAATCACCCGTAAATCTAGAAATCGTTATGTAAACAGATCCAAATAACCTATATGTCTCCTAAGGTACAGTTTATATTCATTAGCGTCTAACACAACACTTTTAAACCATTATCGTCGTCATCGCCACCACGGCGCATATCTTAATTAGGTGTAGCGAAGTTTGGCAATATATCGCTGGCAGAAGTTAAAGGGAAACTAGTTTAATACAATTAAACTTTACTTATAAATTCATTCATTTATATTAATTACTTCCCCATGCGAGTTAGAAAAAGGAACGCAATTAACCGTGCAAACCCTCACTCGCTAAATTACCAAATTTACGATATATTTAATCTATTCGAAGTGGTAGTTTAAAGGCTTTCTAAACAAAATGAGGAACGACTTTAATGGCTTGAACAGTTAACATAAACAAACTACGTGGTATTATATTATTCAACGTCAACACGGCAACAAACACTTCACTCAAATTACGGATGTTACCAAATATACAAATTATCGGTGTAACCAGGCGCAATTATCAGGCGTTCACCAGAAACTACTTTAGCAATTTATATACCTTCTCCAAATTCTCGAAAGAATTTTTTACCTCAACTAACAAAATACTCAAGAAAATAAGAAACACGTCAATTTAATAATTTGTAATAATCAGTTTCAAATAAAAAGAAAGAAGTAATTTTTAAATTGATATTGTTTTAGTCAAACCTTGCAACAAGATGCATTAATATTTTGCTTGTTTACATATTTAACCACCACAACAGTTTGCAGACATACTTGAGTATATTTCAAACATATAACCTTAAGTCCTTTGCATAAGAAATGATTGAATTGGACAAGGGAGCCTTGAAAATGAGTTGAATCCAACAAAGGTTATTCGTGAGAAAAAGATGGTGGCCATATTTGTTGGAATCACTGCACATACTTTCGCTGCACTGCACTGCACTGTTAATGCTGAATAGTTTACTACAATTTGTTTGGTTCAAGTTCTCCAAAATGGTCGCGAAAAGCGCCAACGTAAGTAACCTATTAACACTTTAATGTTCAGTGACACCAACGCGTTATGTACAAGCCAATAGTTACTTACTGGTGACGTTGGTGTCACCTGCCAACCGACCGTATGTTTCCGGTGGGAAGTCGTTAGCTTATTTTCAATTTTTTGTGAACATATTCGTTTGAAAGCCTATTTGCAAAACTAATTGTTGACTTTTATTAACACTTATTATCTCTGTTTTGTTGAGTAAAGTTGTGTTTTTCTGTGCTTTTGTCACACCTTTTTCTGTTTTTCTTGTTTGAAACAGATTGCTTGATAATGGAAGATGAAAAACAAGATATTTTTATAGACGATGAATGCGTAGATTATTTATCTGACGTTCCTGTTGAATGTGGAAATTCTAATGAAGTAGACCTGATACGTTCAGAAGAAAATGTAGATAAAACAAAATATTCAAGTGATTTTCACCTAAAAAACGCCAATATGCTTGCTAAGATTACTGCTACATTTATGCGGACAGCAAAGTGTTAACGTCGGTTTCCCCTTCCTCATTGCGTTTATACACCGCACCGTGGTTCCTTTTAATTACAATTAGAGGGCACACAAAGAACAAACAGCATACAGAAAGAGCTGCTGAGTACGTTTCCCACTTTCATATTAAACCTAATAAAGTATTCCGAATAGGTCGCAGTGTTCCAAGGCTCTAAGTCTTTAAGTTTCCAACTGATACGGCGGTCCTGGCATTCGCGAGCAGGTAGCAATAGTAATTGGAAATAATAACAAAGCGGTTAATAATGCAATCGTATCAGCGCAGCAAGTCTGAGGATTAAGATTGCAAAGAGACGGTAGCGAATAGATAGAGATAAGTAGAACACCGTAAAAGACCATCCGGTGAGTATGGAACAAGGTTTTGCAATTACAGAGCAACTTTATCTCGCACCTTTTTAACCTCATATAGTATAGAAGTTGGAGATCGTTTATTATAAGGGTAAAGTCGGTCGTCAATGGCGGGAACGGTGGTAGTTGCTGTGTAAGTATATACGAGAAGAACAGCAAGGGAGGAGAACGGAACAACGGGAAGACCATCAAAGTTTATAATTTCATATCGGGTTGGTTTAATTAAAAGGACGAAAGCGTCGCTGCGCCTTGGTCGGATACTACTTGCCTTCCTCTTCTACGACTATCTCCTTTCATCTTCCAACTTCCCCTTGATGACATATTTAATGCCATGTAACGTGTTCATTTAATACATTTTAAAAGTAGCAATACACTTCAATTTAAATCGAATCGAGCCGGGTAATTTCCGTTTGTTATAAAGCACCGAGTCTTCACATTTTCTAATAAATTTTGGTAGGGACAAATATTTTTAAGAATTAGATTCGATCTAATTTAAAAGTCACGTGACTAACGCCCGGTACAATCAACAAATAGAGCTTTACTTAGAACTCAACAAAGCCAGTAGTTTAAAAAAACTATGAAAACTATGAACTATATAACGCTTGCCTATCGAATTGTAGACATATGTTTAAGTATATACAATATGTTAAACGAAGATAGAGATATAGTCACTAGTCAAAGCTACCTTCCTACACAGGATTGGAGGTTAGGGTGTTTACGGGTCTGTGCGTAATTAAAATTCTTATGCCATAAAATGTTAAGTTGCGGCATTAAGGGAAAATTTGAGTAAATTGAATTTCAAAAGAACTTTGGAAATATTAGCTACAACAACTTCAAATTAATAAAGTAATGTATAAAACAATAAGTACTGTTGAAATTTAGTGCGTCACGTTTGGTGTTTATTATTATTCATTTAACTGAAAAGTATCGTTCATGGAAGATAAAATAATGATATAGCTATCAAATCAAAACGAAAGCACATATACATATACTCGACGCACATTGGTTGAGTGTCTTGGAAAGATCTATTTTTAATGAAACCAATATAAAATATCAACTGTTAAAATCTATAATAAAGTGGTTATTACTTTTAGATATGTGCTACATCTTTCAAGTAGTCGGTTAATACCGTCGGCAAGAGCTTTTGGCTCCAAATCGACGTTCATATTCGATAAAGATTTAAACATCATCATATTTGGAAACCTTCGTTAAGAAATGATTGCACTGACCGAAATGGATAAAATTCTGATGAAGATGCCACACCAGCAGAATGTGGAAGATGCCAAAGTTTCCAACTTAAATCTGCTTTCTTAGAATCGTGGTTGGACACAAGTTCGTTTCGCATTGGTCAGAATTGCTGCATCCAAATTTGCTAATATTACGAATATCTTTGGTGTTAATAAAAAGTTTATAAAAAATAGGACCTTCTTTATTCGATCACAAACACAATATTCTCTTGATGAATATCGACTTTTGATGACGTATGCCTTGATAGTCCAGATTAATATAGCGCTAATCCGTGCTGACCCGAACCCAATAGTCCTTCATGGCTTCTAATGGAATCTACTATTATTATATTTGCAATTTCCACATTACATTCGCTACATTACGAATTTGACTTGTGTTATGAAGAAAGGGGTAATAATTAATAACCATACGCGGATATCTTTTACAAATATCACTAGAAGACATTTTGTGCTTCCTTTGACATATGGCATAAGTTTCCGACAAACCTAGTATTGCAAAGGCGATGTTTTATTGGCTCTAACACAGACACGGCCCCTAAGCATTTTTCTACCAATAATCATTTCACCTTTCGCGATATTTGCATGACGTTTAACTGGCCACTTTTTTCTTTTTCATTTCCCTTCAACAACTGGAAATTATGCAATCATTAGTGAGCTTTCGATACAAACTGTTTATAGTTTAACGTAATATACAGTGATTTCACTAACACATTCATTACGATTAATCACAATATCCTTGATTTGCCGAACTCGATGCCCTTGGGTTCTCCTTATCACTTCTAAATTTTATGACATCTTATCTGGATAATCGTGAGTCCTACGGCTGTTAGGGTGATTACTATTCTTTCGCATTTATTACATCTTCTGGAGTAGATCTTCTATTTAATTTGTATTTAAATGGTCCTTTTCCACTTTCAAGTTTTGATGGTCTACACTCTACACAGATGATCTCAGAATTTTTTCGTGTGTTCTACATATGCAGGTTGTTTCAAATTACAACAAAATTTGAAAGCTATTAATTGTAGGTGCTTCAGAAATAACATATCTTCCTGTTTTGGTAAATGTAGTGTTATGTCGAATGACAGATGTCGTGAGCAGTCTCTTTTTCATTATACTGTAACCCGTATGTTCTGGCTAGACCTAGAACTGTGATTCACTTAGACGTGATTTTTATTGTTACCTACATTTTACTAATCACCTATCATTTGCTTGCTCAGCAGCTTTTTAATCACCTGGACCTTTGTTAGGTCATGTAAGGGCTTTCATGATATCTCTGCCATTAAATTGCTCTTATTTGCTTTGGTAAGATGGAATATGTTTCTGTTGTATGGTATCTCAATTATCTATATCAACAGCTGGCCCTACAACGCATTCAGTAAAGGCTATCATACAAAATTGGTAGTTTGTCCTGTTCGCACATGTTGCCTCAATGTCGGAATTAAGAAAAAGTATTTTGATTTTAGCAGATATAACCAAACGCAAAGTAATACTAAAGAAAATTGATCCAAGCGTATTAAAATTGCGGTATTATGTAAATGTGCTGTGGTACTATGAAGACGTCTCCTGTAGATGCACTTGTTTCAAGTCGATAAATTGAATAGTACTGAAATCAAATCGTGGGTAAATAATAGGTATGCTTTAAAGCTCAAGTGCACCAAACTAAGGAGATTATTCCAAACGGGCATGATCATCGCTGAGTGTCTGTGTGTGTACCACAGCTAGAAGCTTAATGGCAGTCTGGAGACAGATGAAAAATAGAACCCGATGGTCCATGAAGATGGAGGAAGAACCTAAATCAAAAATGTTATATATAATACTCAGATGTTATAATGACAAACCAATGATTACTCGGCCACAAATTACATAACAAAATGATCTCAGCAACGAAATCTCATATAATTGAAAATCGGATAAATAATTGATGACTGTTGACGCAAATAAAAAGGTAATCTATACATGTATATCAAAATAGAGGTAGAATACATACAATACGAGTTAAATATCAATTCCCACAAAGCCCACACATATTAGTGTATTTCAAGTAATGACTGCTAGCAGCGAGTGCTGATATAAATTAATATTTTGTTGAAAAGTATGCACATATTTGAAAGAAACTTGGAATAAAAATTGAATCGATATGATTGATGACCGCCAACGCGAAGGAGAACATTCTAGTCCAATAGAATGTGTGAATACAACTACTGAGCTAACATGGTTAGATACATTTGTTTCAGTACTGACTTTCTATTATTTACATTCGACAGAATTATTGGGCGTGGATGACAAGAGCTTTCGTTAAACAAAACGCAAGCGAGTATATTTTTCTAAAATTTCAGGCAAGAGGCCAAGAGGTAAAAATTAAGGTGTAAGGGTTTATATACTGATCAGAAAAAACGGGTATAAGAAAGTGAATCACAAAGTAAATAAATTATAATAACATGGATGATCGACCTGACTGTTTACCAATTATAAAAGAATGCTCAACTTGTGTGCAGTTATTTCTGTATGACTGCTTTTTAAAAGTATGCTTAACATCTGCCGTCTCTCTCTTTCTCTCTTTGATTTTGCTAGCTGCCGATTGCGTAATAGGATGATTTGGATATTTAGCTTTAATCATGTTCTTCATGAGATGTTGTGAGGTTCCCATAACCAAGATAAATTAAAATGTCTACAAAGTGCGCTTTGTTAAATTGGCAATGCTAATTTTCTAGAATATTATTAGAATTGTACAATAAACTACAATAATTATGTCAAGAGCGTTGTAGATTAACGGTTTGCTAGATTTAAAACCTTAATTTCTAAATGTCCAACTTTTTATCAAAAAAAAAAAAACCTATTTTGTGACTTGATTAATGTCTTAGGAATGACATCACCCCCTTTTCTTTTAAATGATAATTCCAATTTCTGACAGCGTCATTTAAAAAAATAAATACGCCAATTACAATAGGATTGTGAGAAAAGAGCGAGCAGAAACTGAATATTTATGGAACATTTCTTCAACTTCTTTTTTTAAATTGAAGATTTGAAATAAAAAAAAAAAACGTAAATAAAAATGTTAAGAATAAGCAGAATATTTTTCTCAAACATTTTGCTATATAACCTATCTCAGAATCAATGTTTTGTATGCAGAAAAACAGTTCTCCTCCAAATGGCGCTCTCAAAAATTGGGCTACCATATTCACGACAATAAGGACATCAAAATAGTATTTTTTTGTTAAAAAAACAAGCATTTAAAAATTATAGTTGTCGTATCAGAACGTTTTTTTTTTACTATTTACAGGTTTTATTGATTTTATTCGAACCTTTAGGTTTAGGTTTGTACTTTATATTGATTTTTGATTTGTATGTATTTACTGTTTTTGTATTGTCCTTTTTGTAATATTTCTCTCAGGAAATGGCCCACCATTAAGAACTTTTATCCAGGGTAAATACGCTAAACAGAAGATATTCGATTATAGAAATCACATATATTATACATAGATCAGTGCCACTCAGGACGCTCCCCTAACTTTCTCAACTGAATACGTTTAGAAAGAGAAATATTAGCTTTGCAAACATGTATCCCCAGATTTAAATTTAATAAAAGCTGGCAAAATAATATCGTGACAGATATTGTGATATATGAACTAGTTCAGCGTTCTGATTACCGCAAATGTTGTGCTTAGAATTCGCTCAAAAATAATAAATGTCGGTGTACGTATTCTTCTACAATCGGTATTACTACATATGCATGTATACTACATATATACTTTTACGGCAGCTTCTGTCTTGACGTTTCAACAGAGCATTACCGAGAAAATGAAACTTACGTAACGTAAAAGCTATTTCCCGTTGCATTCTACTGTTAAGCACTTCGTATTGCAAAAACGAAGAATGGCATTCGAATGCGCAATATTATACGTACATATTTCAGTTGTGTGTACCGCATACTGTATATACAGAAATTGAACGTCATTGTTCCCGATCTAGATAATGCGATATCGAAAACGCTAGACCGATATTCTCGTATACCTACCGGTTTTAAATTTCTATGTCTAAAGGTAAGAGGATATGAGAATAAAAGCAAAAAACATCTCTTTCGGCGTACGCAAATTTTCATTTATTCAAATTCTGCGTGAGTGACGTTCACTGATAGATGCAGGAGGAAGTGAATATCTAATTTCCCATTACATTTGAGACGAAATCTAATAACAAAAGGAAATACCGCTAAAGTAGAGAAGCCGTTTAAAAATTCTTTTATTAAGTGTATCAATTGGAAATGAATAATATACCCACTGACATTTTTTATATAAATAATTGAAAGCGTATACAGCAAACGCTCGATAACGTAAATACCTGATATTGGGAAAATTGCGCTAATGTGAACACAAAATTCGTAGTATAGGATTATATGGAACGCTCGATAACGTAAAAGCATTTTAAGTTCGATAACTCGATAACGTAAACAGATCTACGAAGGCGATCATCAACGAAAATCGAATTTAATCGGGACGGATCGAGTGTGTACATGTACGCTTATGCGACGTCTTCTCTCCGATCGCCTGCGAATAACTTCGACCGTTACAAGTTACCTATGAAAAACCCAGTTTGATCAATTCCTAAGTTATCCAATTATATAGGAGAGTCCCGATTTATGTAACATACTTCCATATTTGAATTTAATTGTGTACATTCCCGGGATAACTCATTGCTATAGCAAACACAGATGCTCAGTTGCGTATACATACATATGTAGTTTTGATTTTGCAAAAGTAGTCTTAATAACAACTTTGTTGGCTGAGGTTCGTTCTTTAATACACGATTATAAAACGCTATTTTGATTTATTGTTATTCGTAGTGTTTTAGTTTGGCGTAGTAAAGGTTTCTTTTAATAACTTGTTGCACCTTATTTTTGCTTTCCTCTATTTCCTTTATTTTAAATTTGTTTTCTATAATAATCCTGTACTGGGTTTAATTATAAGCTCTATGTTATTTACATTCAATAAGTGCCAGTCTCCTACAGATGGCGCTACGTTAAAATTGCCTACTTACCTATTATCTTTCTATTCGTATTAAAAACAACTGTATGAAGTGTTTATAAAGTACTTAGTTTATAATAGATTTAAAGCGGTCACTTTGTTTGGTTTATAGATTAATGTTAAAAGTTGTAGACGTACTAAGTGAAGTTGGGAACCATGATAGAAAAGGGGAAAAGTGTGACGTGCGCAGAAGCAAGAGGGACTCGAGGATTAAGTGTTGGGAAGGCGGTGAAAAAGAGAGAGAATCATCAACATCAAGAAAAGTGGTAGTGATAGCGAGGTGAGTCCGACAAAAATTCAAGTAATTTTTCGATTATCGAGGATTAGCGGCCTATTTCGCGTGTCATCCCCCAGTTGTTTAGCCCATGTGGGATTTTGGATAATGTATCCATGAAGGAAAAGGGGAGTGACAACACGGAGCTCCGGATTTGTAGATCACGCTACCGACACCAGGCACCACCATCACCCGGCCATTACACCGGCGCCGATCAAGGACACGTTCAGATAGATACTTTCCTTTATTTCTTAACTTCCCAGCCTTCAGCATTAACTTTAGTAACGTAGTGGTAATTCAGTAATTATCGTTTAGTAGTAAGATTCTTTTGTTTTCTTTTTTTATATGTATATATTTTGTTGTGGTTTATGTGAGCAACTTGTCGCCAATTCTACTTTCGATCAATAGCCTGTCGGGTTTCAATATTTCCCTGATAGGGATAATATCTAAAGGCCGCCGGTTCATGCTGAAAATATTGTGGCCCCCTGAGAAAGAGTCGAGCATTTAGCCGAGGCACGGCGTGGTCTTTGTACAGGCTGATCAAGCAAGGTACTCACATAGGCATCGGGTATTCAATTTTATATTTTGATCCGTTTCATTTGTATCGTTTGATCGACGTTGTAGTTGGATATACAGATTCATACACAGATATACCTATATCAGTGATTCTTTTTTGTGAATGCATGAAATTCTTTTCTTAAATATTTATGTTTTCTTTTGTGGTAGCCGTGCGGACTTGTGCCCGAAACCGCGTATTATTAAAAAAGGGAAATTTCTTTGCACAACACCATGCCATATGTAGCAAATCATATGCAGGAAAATTTGCTCTCAACATCAAAGAAGTTAGCTGTCTGCTTCGATCGAGCTTGTTATCGTCGAGTTCCAAAACCATGAAGACAGAAGGGAGCAAAACAGGGCGTTCAGTGATTTACACATATTCTTTCTTATATTTAAAGACGGCTACACTTAGGAATCGCAGTTGGCAATTTAATTTAAATATGCTGGTTTCATATCAAGAACACTTCAGAACGTTTTGATGAAATTGGCACTGCAAGTACGACCACCTTACGATATTTGGCGCCCGTGGGCTACTAACATTCTTTATAAGAAAACAGGGCCTGGTTATTTTGTAAAATGTCTCATGAATCCAGTCCCATACAGCGATGTTATAGAAGTTATTGTAGTACCCCTTGATTGATTATTTTATCTGACGGTATTAATACTTATTAAGCACAACAGAAGCATGAGTAAATATTAAGGGTGGTGTATTCCAGATAATATAAAACTGTTCTCTATCCGGTGAGATTAGTAAACTAATACACTATATATTGACAAAATACATTTACATACAATTTTTCACGGCATTTCCCTTTATAGTCAGTGCATCTTTGTATCCACGAAAACCAATATCCACAACATTTCCTCCAATTTTCATGCATCAGGTTGATTATTATATTTTTAAATGGGCCCAATGGTTCCTCGGTGGGCGTAAAACGTAAGTCCCATAAGTCATCCCTAACATGTAGATACAATCAAAAATAATAAAGTGGCAAATCTAGACTATATGGCGAATGACTTACCATTTTAATGTTTTTGGCATTCAAATACTCAATCGTTCGAGCAGTAATGTGACCCTAATGCAAGATAGTACTACATCCTAGGCGCTATCCGCGAACAAGTCCAGGCAAATAAACTGTAACGAACGATTCAGCCCTAACACTTTGGCGATTCTCCAGTGTTACAGTAGAAACACATCTAGTAATTCCAAATAAGATGGCGATCACCTTTTGGTGGCACCTTTACACAAATAACTTTTGTTGAGGTCGACGTATTCTGCAAGACCTAGACTGCCAATTGTTGCTTTGCTCGAGATCATTACAGTATCGCCAGGTTCCATCAGCTATAATAATGTGGTACACCAGATGAGACAACCAATTTTTGAAACGATCTTCTGTTGGTCTGCACCATGTGGGAAATTCAACGGGAGCAAAGCTTGCGTACGTATCTACAAATGGTAAAATGGTCTTAACACCACTCTTTAAGATTGTTTGTATACTCCTTGCACTAATATGTGGCTCCTCATGTTCCGAATAAGAGCAACATATTTCTCAGTAATGGTCATTCTGGGGTTAAAAGCGTTAAAAACTGTCATTTAAAGGAAACCAACCACGTTAAAGTTTATTGTAACATTCAAACGATTTTATTAAAGTATTACTTAAGCAACGTTTGAAATAAAAAATCACAACGCGATAATGGCGCTTGTTTAATTCCGTATTTTCTTATTCAAAAGATCACCTTAAAGTTACGTATTTTAACAATATTTAATTATGTATATTTGTCAACTGGCAGTCACGAAACATGTTGAAAGGTATCATACGCTGCTAGAGAAGCCCAGCAGAAAGAGAGCATCCATCGTATAATAAAAATATAAATTAACAATTGGAATAAATTCAGTGTTGTATTTTGAAAAAATATAACAAAAGCTACCATATCAAAAGGAAGCACTAATTGAATTATTGAATATTGTATTTATTACTTTCTTGTGTATGTTCATCCATGTATATATAACAAGAAAATATACTGGAATGTGCAAGTTAAAATGTCAATTTTAAACAAGTATGTATTTAGGAAACGCTGAGCGTGTTAGACAAGCGACATTGCAATTTCATAACGTATTGTTTGCGGCTAAAACCTATCCGTCTAATGAAAACAATTTCATAATTTAATAACCCGAGATGCTTCCAGTTTATGGTAACATGTTTATTTACATATGTATCAAATTCATTACATTGCCCAGGTCGTTCCAGCTGGTTGATTCAAGCACCTGCCAGGCTCACAGAAAATATAAAGCAGAACGCCCAAGTTACCTACGTTCCCAAAACATATGTACCACACCTAACATCGCATCCGCAAATCTCCAGCATAAACACCTGACGTCGGTCTATGATAAGCTGCATTACGGGAGCCGAATAATATACTGTGGTGAATCAGCTTTGGTATATGAGGTAGAAGGTAAAATTCGGAGACATCAATTTTACTCGCGCCCAGTGCAATTTATAACGTCTTATGTTGGCGCGTCTTTCCACAATGGTTCACTTTATGCGTCCTTATTAACCCCGACGTGGATCCGACGTCCAGCGAAACTGTTTCTCAGCAGCTTCGTCTTCGTAACAAACCTTAGGAACAATCCCGGCAGCGCTAAGAGGTCGGTATTTCCACGACAATAGTGGTGATGGTGGTTTTGCTAACGGTGCTTAGGTAGTCAAAATGTATAGTTCATTATATTACACCACGATTAGCGGATCGTTATATAGCGGATCTCTTCGGATGAGTGATCGTCCCAATTTGATATAAGTTATTTATTGAAATAATAGATAAGGATATTATTAAAGTAATGGATTGTTACCATTACTCTTCAAATTTCAAGTAGGTACAGACCCCGCACAACCCATGCTGAAACCTTTTTATCATTTAACTGTTCCACTAGAAGTAGCTGTAGTAGGTTGAGCGTAGAGTCGGGAAATAATAACACACTACTATTATTATTTCATTACAGTGGTTATGAAGAAATTATCTCAATGTCGTCAAACCGGCGCCGATCTTGCTATGTTTTATATGGCCGAAAAAGTAGAAACTTTTGTTGTATTCACACTAATACATTCATTCATATTATTTTTCGTTATCTTTACATTACATTTGTTTTACAGAAGACATCTCCCAATAGCGAGATAGCAAATAATGCATAAATGTACTACATATAGTACATGTATGTAATTGGGAATAAATGATGTCGGTTTCATTGCTGGTTAAACTTTTTGTTATGATTGGATGTTGGATTTTCTTTCTCGTTGAACAAGACATCGTATATCAAATTCACCGTGTAGAAATTAAGTCAAATATTACAAAAAAATCCAATGTATTTCTGTGACATAAAGCAATAACCTATATTCTTACTAATAACTAACAACTCCGAAATTTAATGTTGCGCCTTGCACGTAAATGGAAACAAGCGGAGGAGTGACAGCATCAGTCTGGTTTACACTACATAATGATGACTTATCATACACTCGTTTATCGAAGTTTAATTATCAATATTCCTATACCTTAACTTTGGTTTGCATTAGACATTAATAAGCATTTAATCATATAAATTTAATAACTTTTCACTAGAGTTTGTTAAAAAAGTAGTACCAGTGAAATATAATATTGTTACCTTTTACTGTCGTCTTGATGTCCACTACGGTAATAGGCAACAGCCTTGGTAAGTTGCGTAGAATTGCAACATCAACAACGCTGCGGAATCATTTGAATCGGTTTTCAAAATGATATTTTTCACTTGTGAATACAAGATACTGCCTGGAGCCGTATTCCTCATCGTGTTATTACAGGCTGAGGTGGTGCTGGCAATTTCGGATAAAATTGTTTGAATACACGGATATGTTTGGGGGATTTGATGAAAACCTTTTGGCAGATGCTATTAACTTATCCACCATCGGATATTTATTTCGAATGGTTTCTGCTACGAGATGACATGCGTGTATGAGGGATGTTATGTGAAGAAGAGTTGGAAAGCATAGTTTCAACATCCTACCAATTTTCAGCATTGTTGCGACACCGTCGATAACCAACATTATGACTTGGGTTGCTGTGATATAAAATTCCCTTAACGAGTCTTTTATTACCTTGACAACGATTTCTGAATCAGTTCTCTGAAGCCTTTTAGTGGATAACAACAATGAATCACGATAATCACGTTTTAAAGGACGTGCTACAACATGAATGACGCTGTGTTTCTGAGCATCAATTGTTTCATCCACACAGGCAGATTTTCTTATTTCTCAACTCGCCTTTTACGCATATGTCTTTACTGTATCTTGAACACGTAGAAAATTGTATCGTAATTGCATATATGTGGGCAACTTCCATGGTCCTTAACCCAAAATAGACGAAAGTGTTGATTAGATACAAGATGTTGTGGGATGTCGCACACAGTTAACATAAAAATAAAATCATAGATAAATTGCCAGTATGGAATACTGTTACTTAAATTCAATACATGACGTTTACTTTTACAATGTTTTCTACATTCGAACGAAATGAATGAGATATTTATTCACATTCGAAGGGAACATTTCACCCTTTAGGCGTCTCATCTCTACGTACTAATTAAATGTGTAGCGTGCAACGTACTGTTTCTTTTAACTCTCTCGCGAGACTGTCGAGATCTTCTACGAGTTGAAAATTCCCCCTATCCACCTTTTTTATCAAAATCTACTTATCATGCATTCGATTGTCGAACCTTAGTTATCGTCAATAGGAAGTCCATCGTTAATAACTACTCTCAACTGTTCTCAATCGAAATGGCAATATACTTGTTATTTGGTCCCCCGTAGTTTCTATTTCCTCCCACAGTCGTTCTTGTGTCTGGAGATTATTACGTCTACATATTTCAATTCTTATCTTGAACAATCCCCACACATTTTAGTGTTGGCAATAGAAGTATATCTAAATTATTTTAGTGTTGAGCTATTTTTGCGTTGTGTATGGGAAAATGTCCCAATGGGAAATTATCTCCGGACACTAAACTTACCGATGGAAGCATTACATTTGATAGAATACTGAGGTATTGTAAACGGACTAAATTGTTTTACATTTTCCATATTACTCCAGCATAAAATATCCAACCTGTCTCTGTACAATATTTTGTGAAAGGAAGCGTGGCTCCTTACTTTTCTATACCATTTTCCGACTGCAGTATCATTGGAATGCAGATTCGTCCGTGAAAACGATTGATTTCCAGAAATCTTGTGGACGTTCTAAATCATTAATGGCCAAGTTCAGTCATGCCTGCTTATTTCTCTTCGTCAATTCTATGCACTGCAAGACTATTTAATGCCGGTAGCTGCCATTCCTACCTGCATCCTACCTGTTCATTTGGTAATAGGAAATTTTGTACAGGGATGATGGCGAACATAAGTGACCGAAACATGATCTTGGTGTGCAGTGGATACTTTCGATTGTGGCACGCTTATCTATTTTTCACCTTAGTGATGGATTTCCTATTTGCGACGTAGTTTGTTGAGGGGCGTTTGGCTTACAGTCAGCTTCCTAGCCACACTTCGTGTTAACAACACCTCCAGCATGCTTATTCATCACACTCTATTGTGAAGTGTAAGCATTTTAATGTATTCCATTTCCATTTCTATTGGCTATGTAACAATAGAAGTAGCGATCTATGATACCTGGCTTCATCTTTTTTTTTTTTTGTTAAAACCAATCTGCTGTATTATATGCTGTTAAGAAGTTAACGTTTTTCGAAGAGTAGTAAAATAACACGACAAAGGCATATAATGCGTTTCCTGAAAATATAAAATCCATTAGCAATAGCAGAAAGCATAGAATACCCTTGAAAGAATTCCTACTTGAGAAGGCGTTTGATTCCATTACTGAATTTTATTGATTGCTACTGTTCTTACATTTATTTAGTTTTTCTTTGTTTTTGGTTATTTCTGATATTTTGTTTGTTGTGTACAACTTCATTTATTTGTATTTTATTTCCGTTTATAGAAATTTCAATATACGATAATAAACCATATCTATACATCTATCTAAACATACTGCTCTAAAATCCTGTATCTTCAATACGTTTTACGTTCCAACTGGTTTCCTAAAGGAAAAGAATAAATACCCATAAAAGATATTCCATTCCATATTAGTTATACACATGTCTTTCGTTCGTGTTTATTTGAGTACGTATATCAAATAAATCAGAGTTTCCAATCATTGTTGCATGAAACGTTCGGCGATTAGATTTAACGCGTTACGGTTGACCAGTCTGCGGTAGAAAGTATTGTGAGAATGGAAACTTAGATATGCCGGGTGCTGAAAATAAATTTCTTCTTTTGTAATAACATGAAATTCCAGCAACACTTGTAACCGTACTGTTTCTAAACATCAGTCTAAGCCCACGACAG
The DNA here is from genome assembly GCA_038088585.1 of Chrysina gloriosa. Taxonomy (NCBI): domain Eukaryota; kingdom Metazoa; phylum Arthropoda; class Insecta; order Coleoptera; family Scarabaeidae; genus Chrysina; species Chrysina gloriosa. The sequence goes on from CM076087.1 coordinate 42,014,711, forward strand.
ATGAATATCACCTACTTAAGCAGAATTTGGATAAATGACCCTTTGCAAATGTTGTTCCAGTCCCTATTATGTGAACGTAATTTCAAAGATATTTATCCAACGTCATTTTCGCCCGATTTTCATGTATCAGTGAGTTCTATTATTAGCGAACTCGAAGGGAAAGACAAAGTTTCATCAGAAGCTTATGCCCGTGTACTCCCCACAATAACACAAAAGGTATTAGGGGACAGAGATAGTGAAAATTTTTTTACGCATGAATAGCACTCACTCCACTCACCATCGCCGATGCTCCGGGATAATACTAGCAAGTAGAAATGTGTGGAATATCTGAAATTAATACTAATGAAACTGAACTGGTGCGGCAGAGCTAAATTCACCATATCGTACCCACTTACACGAGAATATCTGTTCTGGTTTCTCTCTATACTAATAGTAATAGCTAAATGTTATATTCCGTTAAATAGACCTGTTCTTGTTAATTTTGGTCAACAGATTACCCTTTGTATTTTAATAGAAAGCGCTTTTGTGCTGCAACGTAACACGGAGCACTGGAATTAATATCCGTGTTTGTATGTATGTCTATAAGTAAAGAAACAATCGCTTGCTGAATATTACTAGCTGCTCGGCATTTGATCAATATAAGCTACCGCCTTGTGTAGATAATTTATTCAGTACATGATGTTAGTGAGAAAATGATTAATTATATTACACATGGAAGTCTTTGTCCTGTTACGTAATATACATATATTACTTTTAGAAGGGTATTAATAGTAATAGGAAACAAACACGGGATAAATACCCTGACAGCAGAAATATAACAGCAATATCGCTTTTAGAAAAGCTTATACAATGTGCTTGTTAAAATATTACAAGCTCCTTATAGTACGGTCGCAGTGGCTGTGCGGCTAAACCAATCAACTATAATACCAACGGCCCGGGTTTCAACTCCAAACGCGCCCGTTATGGCTGCAACTGTACTTCAACCTTGGTTCTAGTAACTTGGCCATCGAGTAAATCCATTGAGCCGAATTAGCAATCTTTCCACTGTTTCTTTAAAACAGCTGCATTCACCATTACAATTTTTATATCGCAATTCTCTCCTGACCTTTTTGATAATGAACCAGTATGGTATCTTGCAAAGCATCAACTCGCCAACTCAATCTGTCAAAAACTAAAGCAGTGTATTGGAGGTTGATTTACTTTAACGTACATTTTCTTCCGTTAACCATAATAAAAGTTGAAGATAACTCAAGAACGTTGGACTAAATTCTTTTCCCTTTCTATATAGATTTAATATGCGTCACTTCTTAGACTTACATAAAGTAAAATATAACCTAAAAGGTTGAACACTTGCTTAGATAAATCAGTGAGTACAACGGAGATACATCTTCCGTCTTGAAAATCAACAAGACGTTTTTTTATTTTTCTTGCCTCTCGCAACAGAGTTCACCTGTATTATTTCCTTCTCTTTGATATCGTATTCTATTTGAAATTAAGCGTTAAAACCCCGGTACATTTGCAAGTCTTTTCCGTTTCACCCTCGGAAGTTGTTTTCGAATATTTAGCACCGAAATAGCTTTTCACTTTCATTGAAACCGCGTGCCTGACAATTTTCCTTAAATATGTAGGAAAGCAAAAATGTGTTTCTCCCACGTATTATGACAATTAATTTAAGCGGAGGACGAAGAACGGAAAAGAGGTTTATACATAAGACGCAAAATTGGACACCAAAATTAATTTAACTTACAATACAGCGAAAAACAACGGCAAGAAACGTCGAGTTTAATGAAGTTACCGAGCTATATACGGATCTGGAAAGAAAAACACGTACCTTCATATACTACGAAATGTTTCGCAACGTAACAACAATAATACCTAAAATGGCGGTCGCGAATTTTGGTAGCCATTAAAATACTTAAAACTTATTGAATAAAATTTTCATTACTCCGAAGGTTCCTTTTTCGATGAAGTTAGAATTACGTCGAACTGTGTTACAATTTAAAAACGAATAGATGGAAAGTTTGAAGATAAAAAATAAATTTGAACGATGGAAGGAATAGATGTGCATTTTGCTTACACCTGCGAGCGGTAGCAAATGTATTAAATTACACCGGGTAGCGTTTTATTCACAAATCGCTCTATAGTTCGACGATTCGTTCACGGAACGTACTTTTGTCGCTCCTGAAACATATGCTGGCATTTAGATTCTCGGTTTTCCTTTCTACATTATCTCCCCCGCCCTCACCCCACTCACCTCGCACATGTACGTCCCCACGCTATGCTTGCCGCTTTTACTGAGGCTCGGTTGGTCGCGGTAACCATTTTATTGCTTTGCCGCTTGTTGCTGTTTGGACTTTCTGCGATCTACCCTAAACACGAACAACATACCATTGTGATTGCTCAACAGTTACGAAAATTTTCGGACGTGGATTATTGTTTTAAATTTCAACTAAATATTTCCATCTCTGACGTGAGTTGAGAAATATGAAATACAAGAATATTTATTCTGCATTACTTCTCCATAGTACTCTGTACGTATGTTATCATTAAATAGAAACTTAAAGAAGACGGCAATCAATTCCCTACTTAACCCTATAGAACAAGCTATCATTAAAAAGAAACTTAATTTATTTAGGTTATAGTGGTGATTACAAATCTTATATGCCTTCTGCCCCTTCCTTTTTTTTTTTTTTTTGAGCAAAAATGTAGTAAACATAATTTTTCAAGAGCATGCTGCTACAATATAACACTCACATGTAGAAAGGAATTCGTACTCCGTTTCATGCGCAAAAATAAAATAAGAATATGCCCGGTTATGCCTAAAAATAGTTGTCTATTATATCTTTCACGGGAGTTTGTAAAGCAAAGTATTTGATCGAAAAGCTAAAAGTACCGCACAGTTAATCACCAGATCATTTCACTTTATTTAAATAATAGTAATATCGCAGTCCCAAAGAGCTATTGAGTTCGGCTTAGCACGGATTACCGATTTCCACCCAGTGTTGCCAGGGCTACGTCAGGACCACCACTGGCGATTATTATCACAACAAATGAAGCTTAGCTATCAATTTTTACAAATTCAACGCACTTGAAGTCGGAAGAAAAAACATTGGTGTTATGGTGGGAGTGGATATTGTACCCAGTACACATTTGTTTGTAATCGAGTGTCGCATCACGAACTATATTTGCCTAAATACGCACATTTTTGGTCACGCTTAACTCAAACCGATATTGGCTTATTCAATATATTAGTCACGAAGAATAATATTAGATTAGTTACTATCACAATTTAAGCAACACTTTAAAGATTTTTCTTCTCTACTTGAACGTAGACATAGTTTCGTCCTTGAATGGTTCGGTATTGCTTCTTTTATACCTCATTCTTTTGAAAAAGCGTCCCAATTTATATTCTATTAAAGCATTGCAAAGACTTCTAGTTCACTTTGATTTTGCAAGGTTGATGAGTGGATAGCCCCCATGTAAAAATAAACAATCAAGTTCCCAATTGCTTCCCTTGACAATTTAAAATATCTCCCTCAAGACAGATGCTATTATACCCTTTAACCTACCTGCTCCGAGAAGCTCATCACTTATTCCCAATTTATCCCCTGCAACATGGCGCTTTGCAATACCATTAGGACATACAACATCCAAAAATGGTGCCACCGTATTTTACCCTACTAAATTTCCGGTAATTCACTTTGCCTTAAATTCTTCAACGATATATGTAGTACAACCTACTACTCGCCAGGCCGAGTTAAGTTAACTAGTAATAGTACGAGTAAAATGTTTATAAGAGCAGTAAAAATCCCATGTAATCCTCTCAAAGGATTCAAGAGAAAATCGGGAACAAAAGCATAGTATTTTTTGATTATATGACTATCAAAGCTTGAGGAGATGCTGCGTCAAAAATCAACACAACGGTAATAGGGAACACAATAAATATTCTAGGCAATGTTGAAATATGCAAATCATCCTAACATCATCAATACACATAGTAAACAAATTATTACTTAGTCCAAATTGCAAATTTTGGGATTAAATTATAAAGTTGCTCCAACAGTTAGCGTTGTAGTTCTTTCTTAAATAAAACAGACATTTTATGAGTGAACATAGGAAATCTTCATTGTATCCGAGAGCTACGTGGAGCACAATATGGTTCATATGACCACCGCGGCTTCGTATACAGGCCATCACCCGCTCATAACTTTTCGCAATAAAAATGAATCAAAGACATCTTTGGCAGCTCGAATGTTATCTTTCAAGTGCTAAAATATTTACCAAATATTAGTATATACTTTACTTTTAAAATAACTCCAAACAAAATAATCCTGAGGAGTAAGATCGTATGATTTGGATGCTAATTAACCTCGCCGTGTCTGGAAATGATATAAATAATAATAATGATATAAAGTAATGGTCTCAAGATTTGTATGGAAGAGGTGACTAACAGCCACTTCATTCAGTTTCGGCCATAAACATTTTCTTAGCATATTTCATATACACCCTCTGTCCCAAAAGTAACCGCAATGCGTCTATAAATCAGAAACCAGTGGCGTCATCTCTTGATAGTTGATTGATTATTGTAGTGGGACTCTTCCTTACCAACCTGACAAATTTTCATGACATTTGGTGCATAGTCAGCTGATACATCACGCATCCTGTGAGAGGGTTTTTCGTAAACGGTCAGAAAATGAGTCACGAACAACGAGTCAATATTAAGTTTTGTTTTAAACTTGGAAAAACTGCAACCGAGACGTATGAAATGCTGCAAATTGTTTATGGCGACGATTGTTTGTCGAAGAGGCAAGTGTTCGAGTGGCATCGACGATTTCGTAAAGGCAGAGAAGATGTTAACGATGACGAAAGAGCCGGTCGTCCTTCGACAACTTTGGCCGAGGCAAATGTGGAAAAAGTGCGCGAATTTGTGAAAATTTCGAAGAAATCGTCAGTGAGATTTATGGAAATGGAGCTTGGCATCCCTAAAACAACTATTCAGCGCATTTTGACTGAAACCCTTGGTTTGAAGAAAGTCAATTCGAAGTTTGTTCCGCACAAATTGACCGACGACCAAAAAACGCTTCGAATCGAACACTCCAAAGACATTATTGCACGAGCCCGTGCAGATGAAAACTTCTTGAAAACGATTGTGACTGGTGACGAGACGTGGTGCTTTCAATACGAACCAGAAGGCAAACGTCAAAGCGCAGAGTGGAGGTCACCAGAAGAAGGAAATCCGAAAAAATCACGAATGGAGAAGTCGAAAATCAAGTCAATGCTGATTTCATTCTACGATTCGAAGGGAATTATCCATAAGGAGTTCGTTCCATACGGCTCAACGGTTAATGGTGCATATTACCTCGATGTTATGAGGCGTTTGCTGGGTCGCATTCGTCGTGTTCGGCCCGAATATCGCGAGCCAGGCAGCTGGAGATTACTGCACGATAACGCACCGTGTCATCGAGCAACGATTGTCACCGATTTTTTGGCGAAAAATGAGATATATTCGATACAGCACCCACCGTATTCGCCTGATCTGTCCCCATGCGATTATTTCCTGTTCCCTCGTCTTCATTTGAAGCAGAAAGGAGTTCGTTATGCATCCGTAGACGCCATTCAAAGATCGACGACCGGCATCCTAAAGGCCATCCCAGAGATCGACATGAAAAAGTCGTTTGAAGCACTCGTTGACCGTGCAAATCGATGTATTGTAGCACATGGAGAATATTTCGAATAAATACAATGATTTTTGTGGACATAACATACATAGCGTGCTTTATTTCGAACTATTGCGGTTACTTTTGGGACAGAGGGTGTATGTGTACCTCTGTATTAACCTATTATACTTATCTTTTAATTATTAAACGTTTTGGAATATAGCTGTTGTATCTTACTCTTAACTCTTAAATGTTACTTTTAAAACGTACAAAATTTCAAAAATTAATTGCGGCTTGCCCGTTATACTAGAAAAATATTTTGTCTTACAAATTTTCAGAAGATATGCGTTAAATTCGTTTATAAGATAAGGTAAATCATTAAATGGAAATGGAAAATGAAAGAAAAGAAAACTTTACCATGCATATTATACCTACAACGAAAGGTTCCTAAACCGATTTTGATGAAACTTGGTAATTATGTAGTGCTAGTAAGACTATGTAAGAGGCCGGTTTCTGTGTCCACGGTTAAAGCCTATAAAGGGGATAAAGGCACCCCTGTTTTTCGTTTTTGCTAATTACTCTGGAATACTTATCCCCTTCCACCCCCACCTATTTGCGGAAAGACCGATTTCGATGAAACTTGGTAGTTATCTAGGGCTGGTTGAACTATATAGAAGGTCGGTTTCTGTTTCTGCGATTAAAGTCTTTGAAGGGGTGAAAAGCGTCGCCGAAAATTAGTCTGGCTTTCGTTTTTTGCCAATTACTCTGGAATAGTTTTAAGAAAAAAATATTCAAAGATATGAGCATATAGCGCTTCAAGAAGGCTATTGAAACATATGTGAACCGTTAACCCCCTGAAAAAAATACCCCCTTTAACTCTCAATGATTTCGACGAAACTCGAAAGCTATGTAGAGCCGATAGGACTATATAAAAAACTGGTTTCGGGTCTAAAAGCATCTGAAGGCTACAAATAGGGCTGTTTTTTGGATTTTTGCCAATTACAATTATTGCAAGAAAAGGACATTTACTGACCGACAACAGATTTAAGCAAAAGTTAAAACCTATGCCTTTATACTATCAATGGACTCAGAGCAGGTGCCGGTGGTCGTAGGGAATAAAAATATTTTGCCGCGTTTGTTTTGACGCAAATCATAGTTGTTTATTATACGTACTACATACGTGTTTGCTGTCTTAATTTGTTAACTTCTTATCAGAATAACATAACTACACTTCAAACGCATTTACAGCATGTCTTAATTGCGACAAGTACAAGTTCCTGGACAATGTCTGCATCAGAAATTTAAATATAAATATTTGGATACGCATATTTCACTATCTAGATTGAAGACGATCGGTTATTAACCAGTAAGGGCTATTTAAGTTTGTAAAATTGTAAGTATAAGCGTTTCCCATTCAAACATGTTTAGATGGCCTTCTTGAGACTCCATACACCTACATATATAGAAGTTTCGTCAAAATCCCGAAACGGTGGAACTAGGAGGGGCAGCAAAGGGTATTTCTTAATATATAATAAACATAACCGATTCATATATGATAAGTTTCGAAAACCCTGTGGAAGTTCACACATGAAGTTTCATCGAAATCGGTGTTTCCGCAAATCAATGAGGGTGAGAGGGTAATTGTTTTAAGAATAAGCGTTACTGATTCAAAAATGTTTTAATAACCCTCTTGATACGCTATATGCCCATATTTTGAATATGTTCTTCTTGCCACAATTGCAGAGTATTTGATACGAACGGTACCATCCTTAGAAGCCCTTCTCGCTCTCCAAAAACGTTCCTAGTAGAAACAGAAATTGGCGTTTAGTCCAACCAACTCTACACAGTTTTGAAGTTGCATCTAAATCGATGTTTCCGCAATTCGGTGGGGGTGGGGAGGGCATTTTTTTAAGAATAAGGGTTACCGATTCAGACATGCTATAATTGCACTCTTTGTGCTCTATATGCCCATATTTTGAATATACTCTTCTTGCAATAACTGTATAGTAATTGGCAAGAAACCGTGTCATTCCTGGTGGAGCTTTCCACCCCTTCAAAGGCGTTGCTGTCTTTTACATAGTTCAAGCAGCTCTATATGAATACCAACTTTCATCGAAATATGTGTTTCCGCAAATCGGTGGGGGCGGGAGGGTGGATAATATTTCTAAGAATAAGGGTAACCGACTTAGACACATTTCAATAGCCCTCTTGAAGCGCTATACGCTCATATGTTTCAATATTTTTCTTGAAACAATTCAAGAGTAATAGGCAAAAAAACGGCAAACAGGCCAATTTTCAGGAGCGCTCTTCGCCCATTCAATGGCTTTAATCGCTGAAAGAAAAACCGGTCTCTTACAAAGTCCTATCAGCTGTAGATAGGAGAATTGTTTCCTATCGACGTAAATGTGATGATTTCCAGATATAGCTTCGTTACGGTCGTAGATTCGTTGAAATGCTTTCAAAATTGACGGCCTAGAACCTACTGGACATATGACCCGATTTGTACATGTACATTTCTTTGTCTAAACAGTAAACATTGCGAATTATTTAACGTAACAAATGACTTGATAACGACTCAACTAAAAGAATTTGAATACAGTCTGCGTTCGATGTTCATCCCGTTTGAAGTTGTTACAAATGTCACTCGAGCCACTCCTAACATTTATGTTTATACGTCAAAATAACACATATTTAGGGGTTCCTAGCATTTTTCATAGGAAACTTTAACATTAAAAAATTAATTACGGCTTTCCTGTGATAGTAGGAAAATAGTTTCTCCTAAAAATGTTGTTTAATTTTCCTTAAACTCCCATATTTTAATACAATGCATAAGTTGTGACAAGGGCTGTATGAAATAACGCACAGAAAGCAGGGAAAAGAAAGGAAATATTCATGAAGATAATGTCGACCAATGCATCCTTTTGGATGTTCAAAATATTTTAAGATCTTTCCAATTTGCAACTAACAACAATTTGCAAACATTATAAGCTCTTCATTAACATAAAAACAGCCACTGGTAAACAAACCAATAGCGGAAATACGTTAATCATTGACAGCAGCGCGTTCGTTCGTTATCCTAAGATATGCGTCCTCATGACGGAGGGCCTCCGTAAATATTTGCCAATATGAGTTGATTAATTCTGCAGTTGTCGAACGTTCCCGTGACCGTTAATAGTTTTAATCGATGGCGTAGCTCCTCGGTGGCTGGTAACACTGCGTGAGGATGGGAAAACACGTCGGCCATTTACGGGACACAATGTCCCCTCTCCATTTGATATATGACCGAAGGCCTGTAGGCCTGTAGTGGCGTTCAACAGTTGGAAGTATAAATGATGGGGTCTGGGGAATCTAGTGCGCTCCGTGTATTTGGTGTATACGTCTAGCACCTTGACAAACGCACCGACAGTAAATTGATTAGCGATCTAATTGCGCTTTACTGCCTTGTTTATCTAGATCAAACGTTCTGTGCGAAAGACATATCGCCTACATATAGACCTATGCCTATGTTTATGTGTACTTGGATATATACGTCGGTAGTCCCAGACCCTACGCGATTCTCTTTGACGGATCCTCTCGGGATAATTCCCAAACCCACCAGAAGTTATCGGACCGTCACTTGCGGTCCTTCGCCTCGATCACCTCCCGACAAAGATGTAATGGCAATTAACTTAGCCAAATTAATGGAGTTATGCGCTGCTTTACATATATACCCTCACTAAGCAGTTCCAAAATAAGAGAAGTACTGAAATTATTAACTCTTTTATGCCAGCATGTGCCTACATGTAATATTTTCACTGCTTTATGCTATAGAGTGAAAAATAGAGTTGATAGAAATACTTGCGAAATTCTGTAATATTGCATCAAAATTTGATTTAGGTCCTTTATTAACATCAAGCAATTATTTTGTCTGTAGACCGACTTATATTCCAAAATAGTATACGTCTTTCATTTTGACGTGAGTATAGGAAGGTTAATAATTATTGGGTTCAGAGGTACCGGTCTAATTAAGTGTATAAAATCGTGTAGTAGAAAACTTGTTAACTAATTCAATTTTCTAAAACAAACAAAAAATAGCCATTTAGACTGTATTGGCCGCGTCTAAATTAGTTTTTGTTCCACCGAGATAATTACGTTGGAAAAACACGTTTCAAGTGTACAATGACAAGTGGGAGATAGCAACCTTATCTCAACAATGCGTCGGTACAGCCCCTGGACTTACAATTTTTTTTTAGATATTGATGGAAAGCTTTACAGGAGCACTTCATATGGCAGCGTCGTAAACAATGATTAAGTATTTCTAGAAAATAGGAACCTAACTGCTGTGGAACAAGGCATAGTAAATCAATTTTGAGAATATTACCGAGCCGGTCTTCTTTAAACATCAAAATATCAAATACAATATTATTTGCTGCAGTTTATGTATTTACTTCGAAAAAATGAATTCTAGAGGGATTAAATTGGAAACTAGGCATTTTAACAACAGCAAGAAAAGCACACGTAATTTCTCGGCTTGAGAATGGTATATCCGGACGTGCCGTTGCGAGGTAGTGGAACGTTAGCAATGTTACTATGTTTAGTCTAGTCTAGAACGAGGAGCAGGTTCAAATACACCAAAAGGTACCAATAGAGCTGAAGATTAAAGTATAGTAGCATACGGCACTTTAAAATCTATTTACAAATTGCCATACGACAATAAATGAAACAGGGTCACCAAGAAATATGTGACTCTCCATTGCAAAATGGGGCTCGAGCAGTAATTTGAGTTTTGAGGTAATAATTAAAAACATCAGCTGTCAAGGGCGCTGACAGCTGATGTTCACATCGATGGACTTTTTCTGTAGACACATGCTCTTATAACTTTGATCTTATGGCATTATTTCTTGCTTAGGCGATTTTTGTGTGATTTCAAAACCAACGTTCTGCTGTTTAGTTAATTATTATTATTTTTGGAAACGGGTGAATTCGAAATTGAATGCAGAATGCAGTTGATTATTGAGCACTTAGGTGAAATCGTTGCCATTCCATTGCCTGAAAGAATGCCACAACCACAAAGATTGGAGCGTCATGGAATTGTCAGTGGACATGACCAGGATCTAGGAGTACAAACTGGATTGTGAAGAGGGAGGCACGGAAACTGTGTTTAGGACGAACATCTTCTTTCGAGGCATGGGATAAGTACTGCCCATACATTGCTGCAACGAAGCCTCGAACTGGCCTGTGCCCCGAGTGCCATAAAAACAGTTTTTCATTGGCTACGCTGATGCGCGCCCCAAAAGCTGCGAAAAGTAAAAAAGGTACAGAACGCACGAACCCTGGCGCTCAGAGACAATACTACAACGAGAAAGTCGGATTTATCATGATCCCTCTTCCACCAACTCGATGCCTCTACATGCAATATAATAACTGTTCAGGCCAAAATAAAAGCAATGCCGCAATCTAATACTTTGACTAGTAGATTCAAAGAAGATTAAACACTCAGGTTGAGCTTAACTTTTTAATAGCCTGCCATACAAAATTCGGTCCTGATAGATGGGGTTTGGAATGTGCAAGAAGAAATACTGTGACTTAAGGATCGACACTTCAGCTGATGTGATTAAGGTTGTGAACACATGCAATGCCACTGGTGTTAAGAAGGCGGTGTTGACATTTAACTATACTACCAAGAAACAACAGGTAATTTGATACGCTTTCTAAGATAACCCTGGAACCCTGTATGAAAAGTTGCTACGTTCGCAGTGACATCAACAGTTTGTTTCTTCAATGAACACCCTGGAATGGCAATGTGCAGGCTGAATGTGAATTCTCTTCAAGTTGCGGTGAGGGTTCAAAAAGACAATGTTGACATCTCCACCACTGAACCGGATGAACTAAAACCAGGAGCTTAACACAGGCCCGGTAATGGTACCTACATGAAAAAGTTACATTGCTATGTATTACTACCCTTGGGGCAAGCATTATCTGTCCAACGCCATTCGTGCCAAGACCAAACAAGAAAGATACTGAACAGACTTCAACCAGCAGCGACCGTAAAGTTAAAACAGAAGCTGAGCAAAAATGAGTAGAGCTAGCCCTAATTGCCCCTACTGCCACATCTAGACCAAAGTGTTGACTGTGACTCATTGATTGGACATTATCGGGGAACTTGTCGCAAGCAAAAACGAGAAAAAAAAACGTCAATGTTGAGTGTAACCTAGGCACAAAATTAGTTAATTATTGATTGATGCTGATTTTTCACTATTATCGGATTTTATACTTCACTATATTTTTGGGACAAAAATTGTAAGCCCAAATCTTACTTTTCTCAATATTTGAAGTACGTAGAATAATAGGATACCAATATCTCAAAATTTATTTTGTTGATCCCGCCCCTCTTTTGAGTGAGTGAGTAGTCTGAGCAAACAGCAGTAATTACGAAATAAGTTACGACAGCCTACATATTTGATACACCGAACTACTTGCATACAGCATACTGACTAGAGTGGGGAGCTGTTGTAATTTATTTCGTAATTGTACGTTGTTACCGTTCTTTCCCCAGCCTACATATAAGCACTGTGCGAAGAAGGATGGCAGAAAGTGGAATAGTGTTTTAGTTCTCCAATTAAACCCATCCTAAGCATCATCAACAGTGAATATATTTTGGTGAAAATTGGACGAATTGCTTGAAGTTAACCTTCCTGTCCATTTACTAGATAATTATAGCAACGAGGGATCGTTTTTCCATAAAATTTTTCTGTACTATTATATAACTAACAGATGAACTCGAAAATTATTCTTCATCTTGGTTGTGGATTTGTAGAAATTATATAAAAATATTATCAGCAGTGGATTGATATATATATGTAGTAATAACTAGACTTGGCAAATGCCCTTACAATTGCCTATGTAGCAATATCACTTATGTTCTAATCGACTTTGGGTTGGCGTGTTATTGAGAACAGAAAACCAAATTCAATATTTAGTTTGCATGTTCCAATATTTAACACGCCCTGAACTTCAATTATTGCGAAAAAATGTTACTACCATTGACTACGTAAAGATCAGTCAAAGGTATGGCCCACATTTACATAAGATTAGAGTTATTAGTTTTTAAAAATTTTGACGTCCTAACTTCATGCTAACGTTTGTCTAATGACAGCGGAAAGTTGTTTCCCTTCAATACAGACCTGGCATCGGGCAATGCTGCTAAGTACACAAAGACTACCTTAGAAATAATCTTCCTCCAGCGATTTGCACCTATATGAAAATTTATAGAAGTCATCTAACATGATTCTATACAAAGATTCAATGCAAATTTTAATATCCCCGTCCTAATTAACCTAATCACAAATTATAAATCATTTATACCTAAGTATAAATTATCTGAATATCATGTATTTCATGCATTATTATTAATAACTGCTATAAGCTGTATAATACGAACTTCATGCATTTCACATAACACTTCGGTTTCGTGTAGCACTGCTACTGACAATTTTTAACATTCATCACAGACTTTATGACGGTCTGCCAAGATAATGTTTGTCTCTGAATGTTTTATGTATGAACGTAAAGTTTAATGGGCGGAACGTGATTTCAATTTTCGCCCCCGTTATTTTCGTTATAAAATATGAATCGGTGCAATGTAATAGAACGGTCCTCCCCTCAAAGACGACATCTAAAAAGATGCTATGCTTTTCCTAATGCTCGAAATATGTCCTTTAAGCAACTTTTATCTGAAACAATTGCATTTAAACTCACCGATAAAAGAGGAGTAATTCGAAATAAAATAGAATTCCATCAGTCTGTTTACATAATAGAGATACCAGATAAACCATAAGAGACAATTTCGTTCGTAACTTCATGTATAACGATTTCCGAAAAATATCACGCCCTTCAAGTTGCTACAATGCAATTGTTAACATTTTACAGTAGAAACGTCTTACAACGGAAGTACCTTAGGTGTAATTCACCAGTTTGAATGAAACCTGGTAGATTTGTCCACTTAGGATGCTCTTAAATTTTACAAAATTACGCAGAAGAAAACACACTGAATAATTACCCTTTGAAAAATCTATACTAATGCAGCTACCCCTCTTATGGGGTTCCAGGAAAAAATTATGAAAGACAACCGAAGATTGAAAATTTACAATCAATTTAAACTACCATTTTTTAAGTTTCGGAAGAAAATCGCAAGGAACTGTTGGATTGCCGCCGACATTATCTATTTTTATTATTTAGATGTGGACATATAAACGCTAGTAAAATGCGGACTATATCTGGAGTAAGGTCATGTGGAATATTATTACAATAGGACGTATATTGAACTTTTTCATCTGTCGCATTAAGTACTATAACGTTTACTGCTGAAACAAAGAGATGTGAACACTAGTAAAATTCCTTAACACTCATTAACTCATTTTTACCTCATATAATCTAATAAAAAAATTACGCAATGGTAGTGAAGAACACTGAAAATTAGGACGTTTGAATGCTGAATTTACGTGGTTAAATAAACTGTAAATTTTTATAATAAAAAAATGTAAACCCAACCAAATGGTATATCTCGAACAGTCTTCGCTTATGGTTATTCATCAATTTTCACCGCAACCCTCAGGAGTGGGAGGTAAGGTGTTAAAACGCAGAATTTCAGATTTTACTCATTTATATAATTTCTCAAATTAGGTATATGTAACAGTTTTCTTTTTTCGTAAATCTCTTGGAGGTAGTTTTCGCCTTCCGAATACAGGACGTTTTATCCTGATTGGGCTTCTACAATTACAATTAGTTGGTCCTTGAGGGACTTTTCTTATTAGTTAAAGAAAAAGTTTCAGAATAGTATTCCAAAGTAACTGCTTCAATGTAGCTTCTGTGCTTATGAAGCTGATTCATTACAGTGTGAAGCTTGTAAATATAGGGTATCTCAGATAATCCCTCTGTCCTAGAGTGATTGTCGTAACAATTCGACTACTTTAAATGCACATGAGAAAACGTAACGTTTGGTATTAGTCTAATTATCAGGATATTGCATTGTCACTAGTGTTTTAAGGCACGTTTTCAATTAGTGCCCCTACGCCATTAAGACCAATAGACCTTAAAGAAATTGACTTCATCTTAGTCCAGTTCAAACAAACTGGAGGTGCACTACACTGGCCACTGGTACCACATCTGTACATATTTTTAATTAAATCCTGTACCATTATCAAGTCCCGCCGTCCACCTCTAGGGTGCGCTGCGGTCGCTGTGATCCTTGCGAGAGATCCAAGCTGCTTAGACTACTATGCTATCATCACCATCACTGCTTATCGTGAAAGCATTCAAATAAAATAGCCTGTTAACTGTTGAATGGTAATGGACTTTTATAGTTTAGCCAAATTTCACGAAAGTTTTCTTCTTATATTTTCCCCACTATGAATGACAACTTACTAGTTGAAGTATTTATTGGGAAGCAACTGGTGTAGCAAAACTAATAACGATTTTACTTCAGCTTATTCCGAATCACAGATTTTTCACTTCCCTTTGTTCCCACCGAAAGAATATAAATCTTGTTCACGACGATTTTATCAAACCAGAATCGGCGGTCGGATAATTACATAAACGTTATCATAAAAAGTCCGGATGTATCTTCTATTCACTTATAAATTCTCGTGTCAACTACTTTATTCGAAAAATTAGCAAGAACTCTCTTAGATTTAGTCAGCTAGTAAGACCAAGCTATTTTGGTAAAACGCATATTTTCCAAAACGACTATAATGCGGAAATCCATAAAAATAAATACAAGTGTTCCGCGGCGCCCGTAATGTGCCATTAAAAATTGACGCTCGAGACACTTCAAGCTGCCGCCTTTAAAGTGTCCGAATCACAAACACTAAAACATTTATAAGCCAAAAGTGTTTTTCGAGCTATCGCCTGATCCGCCAAATTATCCCATACATATATATGCGACCGTTCAATTAGTTACTTGGCACATCGCTTTAAAAGTTTATATACTCACAAATTAACGCCAAACATTTTCTTTGTACGGATTGAATTACAAAATGCACAATAGTGAGGAATGGCAGTCAAAACAAAAACAATCGCTGGATTAACGTAAGCGGAGAAATAGAGAAACGGAGGCGCCAATGCTGTCGGGGCAACGACGTAGTGACTGATACAATAAGGAATATTCTAAAAGCAAACTGAATATCAAAATCACATCAAATGGCCCCTGGCATGGATGGACAAATATATGAAATCACAGACTTCCGTTGAATTCCTATGGTATAATCAATATATTTCCGAAGGATCGGAAAACATAGTGGCGAATGGGATGAGAAAAACGCCAACATGATTGAATGAACCGCATTTATAAACACATATCGATGTGATAAATGCGAAGTGGCAGCCTGAAAAATGTTTTAATCCACCTAATGCCATGGATATTTGGAGGGTAAAGGGTAATGATGAGAACCGACGTTAAACCATTACTATTATTCATACACATATCTATGTAGAATAATACTTCTTTTGATGGTTTTGGAACCTCCAATACTTCTATATTTTCTATATTAAGTAAATTTGCATATTATTCGAATACATCAACTAATGTATTTTCAAAGTGTTTACTTTCAAAATAAATTCCATCCTTTCATCGTAATAGTGCCTTAACCTAATGAGAACTACATGTACTGCAGCACTACTTTTCATACAATTTCTGAAGAATTTTGAGGCTTGACTATTTAGTTATATCTACATACAAATTAATACAAATAAAATAGAAAACTAGAACATCTACATAACTAACCAACGAACTAGGCAACTCTCACAGAAAGTTGTGTAGTGCCCGCACTGAAGAACTACACTATTGGAATTTTTATTCGTTTGTACTTTTGCCTCTATCAATATCTATCTGAAACTGCTTTTCTATTTGCATATACATACATACCTTTGAATTTGATGACGAAATCAATGTTCTAACGCAATATGAAAATAAAATGTGAAATTATAGTCATATTTCCAATATATTTAGCTACGAATAAAACATTAAACTCGCTAATGAAATCGAAATAAGAAATTGATTCATTACAGTTATTGTTTTTGTGAAATTAGTAAGTCGTTTTAATTTCCGGAGCTGATCTTCACTCCAAACTATGTAGTTTCAGTTGTGTGAAAAGTGCTATCGCATATTAGCCTAAAAATTAGCAACTCATTCTTGTCTAAATCCAGCAGCGTTTTAGTTACTGCATTTATCGGTTACCTTTCTAATACGAAAAACCCTCTCTTAACTAGCAGCTCTAAACCTAGTCTTTATTTACCAATCGACTCTGAACACCCTCATTTTTCTTAATATACAAACATTCCGCGATTTAGCGGCTCTGAATACCGAAACGTACACGACACGATCACGAACATTTTGCTAAGCATAATTTCTAAAAAGCCGCCTCTTTACCAGGGTCACTTAAGAATGTCTTTCTTTAATACAGAAGTTTCAGAAAGATATTTGATTCTGAATTACTTAGTGTTTTATTTGGGATAATGTCGTCTTTAGGTTACTACTTATCAATTCGAAAGCCACATACTAGCACACCAAATTTCAGAACTAAAGCATCGCTTTAACCAAGATCAGCACGTATTGCTTAGTGGTTGCAAATGGTAAACAATCAATTCTAAACTACTTTAGACACTCTGATTGGATAAGCGGAAGTTAGTCCTAAAATTCATCATCGTATTTGGTGATAGAATTTCTTCAATCTAGGAGCAGTCTGATTTCCCATTTCTTCCCCATCAGGATATGATCCTAATGCTAAAAATCTAAAACCAATAGTTATGTAGGTTTTACCAAGTAGCAACATTTGTGCAATATACATACCTATCATCCATCTTATTATCAATACAGGGCTTTCCGTGCTGTCTATAGAACTTTCAATATTTTGTGAATTTAACCCAAATCAACCGTATTCGAAACGTCAACTGTTGCCTAGCTTTACTTGTGATGTTTCAAGTAGCGATAATCTGTTTGTCGAGAAAGATGTCCGTTATCCATCAAATATCAACTTTTCAATCAACCAGCTTTTTTCTTTAATATTGACTATATACACATATGACTTTCCGGCATTTTATACAATCTGCTCATTGGTCTGTTCTGGAGATTGTTAACATCGTAGACGTTGCCTGTGACAAATTCCTTGATGCTTTAAATCGGTTATTTAACGTGTCTGTACGTAAATTTCAAACATCTACTAGTCAGCGGAAAAATAATCCTCTTTAGTTTGATTTCTAAATTATTCAATGTTTGCAAAGTAAATCTGAAATGTTCGAGAAATTAAAAATATAAGATGTTATGGTAAACTATTTAAATACTTTCATGCTAGAGCTAAACACCTCATTTACATTACCTACAAAAACTTTTGAAAACATTTGTAGAATAAAAGCCGAAAACTCAATTCCTCCTAAACCATTTTTTGTCATTCCATCAAAACAAAATAGGCGGTAGTAGAATACTTGGCCTATTGTCTGCTATGTGCCTGCTTTTGCTGATTACTTTTGCTCAGTCTATGTCCCCTCGTCTAAGTCAAACTTACCCATGTTCTCCGATATATCGAACATTCTTATAAATGTTACACCATACTGCTACTACTGGGATAGCTTTTGACACATTTATCGTCAGAAATGCATTCTGAAGCTATTTCCAACGAAAAACGGATATCGGGAAAACTTAATTTTTCAATTCGGTTTCATTCGAATTCGACTTTTTACATATTTCTCAGGTGCTTTTAACGCATTTATCTGACATGATCTGAACGTTCTTTCTGATTCTGCTCTCTCGTCCTCTTTCCATATAGGAGACATCATTAACAAATGCGATAAGCTGACTTTATCTTTCATAATTATTGAGATTTTCGGAAGCCCCATACACTTCGCGCCTGATTAAGTGCCATTCTTTATACTGGATGTGCAACAATTTTAATAAACTGGCTAGTCTTTTTGATATTAATGCTTACACTCTGGCTTATATTGTACCTGTTGCTAACGATGTCTGTCGCGAAGGAAATCCTTCTTTCTTTTATTGATTTAAGACTTGTTTATGTAATCTGCTTTTGTACTGTTTTCTTCTTTTCTTAAATTACGTCTTTTATTTTATCCATATTTATTTTTGTATACTCGCAGACTTGTGTTTACATGATTGTATATTTTTGTAATTGGATTTTTCCCACCTATTGTAAATAGCTTATTATTAAGAAATTAATGGTTTATAATTCATAATTTCTGCTATTTATACTAACTAAAAGAAATGTCATTTTACTACCTAATGTATTTTGTTAAAATAATGCGGATTAACTGTATAAAACATCAAACATCTGAAATTGCCAATAAACACACGTCATATTATGGTTCCACGATAAATGGTAAAAATATATATCCCCGTAACTTTTCCAATAAACTACCGGTCATAATTTCTCATTCCTGCTTCTTAAGCTAACCCATAGGAGACTATTCGTAACATCCGATAATACGATCACATGATATTCAGATCGCGTACGCACGTGCCTGTCCCTAAAGCCGGTTCTGACGTATGTGTTCGAAGTAGCAGGTGTATGTGGGAAGTAGGCATATATGTAAGCACGTGTGTGTGCGAGCATACATGTAGTATATCTATAGAGAGCAGCGCGAGTACGTGAACGCAGAAGGGAAACCATACGTTCTAGGGCCCTCGAATTTAACCAATGGATCTGCTGTTTCCGGTCACTAATGCGGCACTTCACATTCGCGTGCAGTTCTCTGATAACACGCACCCGTGTCTTTGT
The DNA here is from genome assembly GCA_038088585.1 of Chrysina gloriosa. Taxonomy (NCBI): domain Eukaryota; kingdom Metazoa; phylum Arthropoda; class Insecta; order Coleoptera; family Scarabaeidae; genus Chrysina; species Chrysina gloriosa. The sequence goes on from CM076087.1 coordinate 42,034,128, forward strand.
CCGCCAACGAGACCCGCAAGTTCGTAGAGCCGGAGCCATGTTTCAGTTCCGTGCGGTTTATTACCTGACCACAAAGGCTTGTAGATTTGCACCCGGTGGATGATACGACCGCGCTGATAAACCTGATTTAATTTTGTGGCGATCGTAGCAGGACATCGGCGGTTGATGCTTTACACCGATGTTCGCCAAAGTCGGCAACAAATTCTTATGTGTCACATATGTATAGGTACCCATGCAAGCGCAAATGTGGCATAACGGTAATTTCGTTGTATCAATAATATTATTAATAATAATAATTCTCTTTTCCGCAATGCGATAGTTTGATTCCACTAACTAAATTCCAAATGGCTACGCTTACATGAGGAAACAGATGTGACCAACTGAAATCTGGTTTTATACAATGACCACCAAAATTTAATCTACCGTGCTTTGCTTATTTTGTTCAAAAGTGCTTTGGTTTCAAGTTTCCGTGATTGCGTATTGAAAATATGTAACTACAATGTGCGCTCATATGTACCTACCATTACTGAAAATTTTTATCTGCTTGTTTTGCTAAAATAATCCCTGAATAACAACTTTCTGCAGGATGAAGGGACAGAAACTAATCTTCTATCTTACCAGCAATATCTCTCAAAATCTCTACTCATACCTCAGCAAGGGTTTTGATCATATCGGCCAGTATTCACTCTTTCGGAAATTACGCCCTTACGCTAAGCTTTGGAATTCATTTCAATCAACGAGTCTGTGTGAATATTTCTAACGTCAATGTTTCTCAAGGTAGTCGTCCCGGACGACTTTTGTTCTTATTTAGTCTAGCTTTAGAAAATATTTCTTAGTGAATTGTATTTTATGAAATTATAACTTATAAAGAACTGAAGACACACTGAATATGGTAGAAAAATCATGCAATAGTGTGGAACAAAATATAATCTGCAATTCGATTGAAATGGAAATAAATAGCCGCGGCCCAAGGAATAAGATACAACAAACGTATGTGTAAATATCACATATGTACATACATATACATATATCACCCTATCCATACATCTACCCAACAACACTGCACAGTAGAAACGTGCTTGTAATACATTACTATCAGGTCGGTATCAAATTGTTTCGCAAAAACCAGTGCACGACGCTTTGCGGTTACAATTTTTTCAATCAACGATTCTTAATAGGTCGACGATCCCGCCTTTGTGTAGTAGGTCGTTACACGATCTTTATTTTTTAACAGTACGATAGATACTGTGTGATAACGCAAAATGTCATACTGCTAATGAAAAGCTTGGAATTTGTTTGGTCATTGCTTACTAACAAAATAATAATAATAATAATATTTACTTTGAATCACAAAATAATACTTACAAGTACAGTATCTTTGATTCAAGTCATATACAATAAAGAGATGGAATAAACAACACAAAATATTAATATACATAAATAATAAATAAATAAAATGAAAGACCACGGAACAAACATATTGAAATAATTATGTATATAATGCAATTGTAATATCCTACAACAACCATGACAGCAACCCTAACAAAACAAAATAAAAATAAATATCTCTTCACCACCCAAACTCAAGGTATTCCTCAACGGCATCTCTCAACATTAAAAATTTTTTAATTCTAGATTTAAATGCGAGAACTTGATCAAATATTTCTAATGCCTAACGTGAGATTGGAAAACTTGCATGTGTTGTAATGCATTTGCCTTTAACATTTTGTAATTATATGTTGGTTAGTACGCTTCTGTAAATGAAACATTCGCTGCACCTTAGGAGAGGATGGATTTATGGTCTCCAAAATTCCTGGATCTTTTCCTTTTAGTTTTTTTTTAGAAAGTTTAATTTTTCAAAACAATCCTCACATAGTTGACGAACTGAAAGCAAACGTTGAACATGCAATTTCAAGCATTAGTGAATAACGTCAAGAACAGTGGCCGCAGATATGAAAAGTGTACGAATCTGCATCGAGGTTAGAGGACATCACTTTCAACATTTTTCGTGAAGATGATGATTAAATGTAATTTTCATTGTAATTTAACTAGTTTTGTAATAAATGTAATTATACATGAAGGTGATTGCGAGGACTGTGGTATAATTTATTGACATAAATATCACATCGGTAAACTCCTCACCACACAATTGTTTATAATATAATAAAACCGTATAAACCGAAGTCACTTCGGTTTATACGGTTGTTGAAGATGCTTGCCTCGAGCTAGAGAAACACGTGTCACCGATGTTATTATAAACAATTGTGTGGTGAGGAGTTTACCGATGTGATTGATATTTGTGTCAAATGTAAATATAGGGGAAGAGGGTTGCGTCCTTTTAGAAACAGCAAGAATAATGAAAGTAGGAATTGTGTTTGAAAACAAAGCAACAAAAACGTTACTATGTTTATACATTTGGCAAGTTGATTAATCCTCTTGATAATAAGTGTCACATTTACATTCAAATTACACCTTTACACTATCAGAATCTATCTATCAGAAATTTGTTGACGAAAAGCCCATGAACATCCTGTACACTGTACATACATTCATACACGCATCTACGGATTAACAGCAACTGGAACCACTGGCCGAGCAACGACCTACTACACACTATCGGTTACCGTTATTGGCTCTCTCTCAGTCCGGAGGTATTGCAGTAATCCGACTTATCTCTCACACCCTTTCAGCGTTCCTCAGTTACACCGCAGACTGCCCGATCTACGAGCCCCACCTCCAACACCACACTATCCGAATCTCAATCCTTGGAGAATTGTCCGTTCCCCGAATTATTTAATTCGAAATTTAACGTCACTTGGCCTTGGAGTCACATAAATTAACGACTTAATCAGGGGCTATTAGTCACGGTAATTTGAGGATGCGATTAAAATTCCATGTGTTCACTGAGATCAGCGCATTATTAATTGCGGGATCTTGATCTGCTGGTAATTTAAACATAAATTTTTGGGATATCCTCCCAAATACCTCGCAACAATTGTAACTTTATGAAGGTATTATTATACAACTTACGCCTACGATTTCTAAAACCCCACGGTTTCGTAATAAATCAACAAATTTGTTATTCCTAAAATATTATTACGACTAATATTATCGCTATACATCACTACGAGGACCGCCTTTTATGCTTTTACAAATGACCACTAAGTGGCACTATTGAAGGGCGTCATTACTGTTTTCATAAAATTTTATACTTGTTGTGTAAAGAGTGACAGCTTAGAAATTCAATGAGGGGTTTATAGTGAACGTTAAAAAAGCAATTTTCTGAAAGAATGGAAATTTCACGTGCAGGTTTTTGTTGGACGATTTCTTACGATTTTGGCAAAGACCTAGCTCAACAGCATAATGCATAGAATCGCTTCGTTCAACTTTTGGTAATGAAGAACAATCAGAAAAGACAGCATTTAGGTGTGAAAAAGATTTGTTCCAGCTGGATTCCGCATAATTTGACCGAAACACAAAAAAATGCTCGTGTTAATTAGATGCAAGGAACAACTTAACCGAGGAAATGCAAAATCCGTATGCAATATGATAACAGGTGATGAAACTTTCATATGAACCGGAAACTAAGCAACAATCCACTGTTCGGATATTCCAAGACAAACTGAATCCCACAATTGTTCGTTCAGGAAGCCATTTCCAAGAAAATGGTCCCTCGATTCATCGGTTGTGCTGGATATATCGCAACCATTCCTTGAGAGGATCAATATAACCAATAAAGTGCATTATTCCTGTTTTATGCGAAAACATCGCATTTCGGTTCAAACTTGTATACAATCTATAGATGAAAGCAGCAAATCCGAGCGTTTTAATATTTTGTAGAATATTCGTATTGTTGTTTTTTATGCAATAATAAATAAGAACGCAAAATAGTAAATATCCGTACAACAATACAAAGTGCCGGTCTTAGTTCATACAGACTATACAAATCACGGTAAACAAATGAAGAATATTATAGCCGAATTTCGTAATTGAACGCTCATATGTACGAACATGTAACACCTGGGCTTATATAGAGCTTCTATAGAAATGAAAAACTACTTCACACAGTCGCACTGATGAGCGGTATTACCGCGAAACGCGCGTCTGCGAATAGTGAAAGTAGTTTTCTAATTAAGCACAAATGAAGAACAATGTTATTTCGAGCGATGAAAAGTGTTTAATTTTGATGACACTGATCGGATTTTTTACTATTGACAAGATTGCCTGTTAGTGTGACTATCCTTACCGCCAATATACATTGCCAAGAAACAGTCAATAATATTTATAGTCATAGGAATCAGTTACTATCGATGCATACACTGTGTCGCATGTCATGCAGAAGAATTTGGGACTAACGAAAGTAAAATGTTAATTTACACAATTGAAGAGATGGTTCAAATCGTTGAATGGTACCTATTTGGTTAGAAATTCCTTCCGAGTCACCGTTGATTTATTTGCTATACATTATGAAAATCACCCAATTCCAACAGCAAAAACGATTTCCAAGATAATTGAATCGTTCAGAAAATACGGTTGCCTGGGCGAAATTTTCTAAAAATGTCGAAAAATAATGTAAATGTAAATATACCTTTAGATATACTTCTAGGGAATAAATTTTCACTTACTATCTTATTTGCTATATGTTTTAAACATGGTAATTTATACTTAATATTAATACTATACCTATCATTCTCCTTACCGTCATGTCCATTTTGTCGGCATTACCATGAAAATATGCGATAATTTGAACAGCCGCCATTTTCCTGCGTTCAAACTGTATTGTACTGTATTGTATTTTATTATCTGATGTTCGTCACAATCCTAAAGTCGATCAATATTAATTTCAGGAAAATGAACACCATTTCATTAATGCTAAAACCCAGTACCCTGGAAAACTCAATGCACAGCACCTTTTTTAATAACGGTAAGTTGACAGGAGAGATGTATTTGAACTCCTATCTAAGAATACGATAGATTGGCCGCCTAGATTAGCCGATCGCACTTCTTGCGTTTTCTGTGAACGGGGTTATGTGGAAAAATATCTGTAAATTTCAAAGGACCGACAGTCTATAGCAGTTGCAGGAAAACCTATTAAGAATCTTTCTGCACAATAACTCCTAGAATTCTCGAAGGAGTAAAACACACGACCAACTAGGTTATTATTTAGTCAAGCAAGGTGACATTTTCGAACCTCTTTAACAAGGGGAAGGCAAGGTAATCGGATTTTTGTAATTTTTTATATTTATGGTACGTGTAGTTTGGACCTTAAATAAGAATATTTTGGAGTAGTTCGACGCAACGTTCATAAATTGCCGAGATAATCGATGTTGAAGTTTCACCCACGATTTAAATCCACTAGATATAATACGGTTGTCAATTGGACTCGTGGCCTAGTCTATAGCGTTTTGGTGCGATCAGGTGCGATAGTCACGGGATCGTTGGTTCGGGTCCCGCCACGGGACATTTCTTTTCTTCCATTCAAAGGGCACCATATGTTTTTTCATTCTTCTTCTCATATCAAAAATTATGAACAAACGAAATATATGAACTATATGCAGGAACATTCTTTAAGTACATCATTAAAATGCACAATCGGTTGATAAACAATATTCATTTTGAATTAACAATAAGGTTACATCAAAAGAAAAACGAACGGAGGTAGGAAATGAAAATTTCCATTATTTTACATCTAGTATGCGACATTTTACGCAGTGTGGCACGAGCCAGAATGGTAGTTATCATAGAAACATGGGAAGCAACATATTTTTATTATTACCTTAAGTTAAGTTAAGTTAATTCAAAATGAATATTGTTTTTTCTCTCAGAATTCTTAATTAGTTTGGCATACGCCAAATAATAACAACAAAAATAAATATAAAAAACTAATTTATAACATAATTAGTCAGACGTAACTCTGAATTCTTTAACATAACATGCGACACAGTATACGCCCTGACAAAAACTAGCAACTATGACTTACTGCTGCTTATTCTCCACATAAAACGCTACCGATTTTGACGCCTACGGTGTTCTCCACTATATCCATTCGCTTCTTCCTATAGTGAATAAGTATAATAAATCTATTGTTCCGGTGGTAATAAAGGGTAAGCAGACCTCAGAATATATACAGCTTTTAAAAGGAATAAAAGCTAGATTTACTAGTTTGATGGTGGGAAAGCATACATGTTTCAGTGGTGGTAGTATTCGTTCGAGTCGCATTCTTCGAGGGTTGGTTAAGTAATAGTCTATCAACGTTATCGGCCAAACTCCATTTCATCCCGTCTTTGTAGAGGATGATTGACAGGTAAAACCTATTTAAATACCAAATAATGTACTAACTTGAAAGAATCACTGCGAACACTAAAGCATGAATTGATCTTTGACTGAAGCTATAAAACTCGATGCAATCTCGGTCTTGAAGTTCATGTCGTAACTCTATTCAAAAGGCGTAACACCATATCGTACGATATTTATTGCGCTAAACATTTTATGTGCAAACAAATGTTGAATAAATAACCCATCATTCTCTTACTTCCTCGTGTCACACTAAATGACACGAAGTATGGGACAAATACAAATTGCATACACAACCGATTTTGTATTTATTTTGTTCCAATTCTTAAGCGAACATAATCAAACACAGTACTAAATAATATCGTTATAAATACGAACAGAATGTGACAAATAGACTAATTAATAGCAGATTGCAATAGCTAGACGAAACTAAATGGTATATCGAATCAAATGATCCGTATCGCTCCGAGTTTTTCGCCATGCTATTAATATGAGCAACAAAAATCGTTATGTTTAGGTCGTTCGTTTTGCTGCTAGGTTGGGTAAAACGCAGATGGCTAACTGGTTAATACGAGGGAAACTAATTATGACAATTATCGTTAAATAGCTTTGATTCTCGAATGAGAACCGATATTAAATTACCACAGTCGCATATATGTATGTATGTGTGTATGAATACGCACATTCCAGAGCAAGGGTTGTGCGCCAACAAATATGTAATGATAGCTTGTACGTGCAGGTATTTACGTATGTTTATATACATATACGTGTACGTACAGGCAGGAGACTATATCACAACAATCCACAGCGAGACCTCGCTATTGCAATTTGTGTGCAGCTTCAGGCCGATTTCAAATTAAGGGAATACTTAGGTAATACAGTTTCCGAATATTTTTGTTTCCATATGATGAGTGCAATGCTACATACATACATACATAACGCAGAATACCGTTAATAGAGTAAACGATTTGCGTACATGCATCTCGTTATAATACCGTTAGAGTTGAACGGAGTTTGACTACATTATGGAAGTTGAAGCTTTATGTAATTGTTCTTTTAAAAGAAGGAACATGTACGTATGGAATGATTAGTAACTAAGATTTTAATAAATAGAAGCGAATCCCTCGCAGTATCCTTCTACTCATAACAGTCCAACAGTTGGGAGACCTCAGTTGCTTTTGCCAATAGATGGTCAACTATCACTATATGATACACTACATGATATATAAAATACTTTAAAAATACGGCATTAATACGTGTTCAGATACTTACGATTAATAAACTGCTTTTATTCCTCTCTAGCACTTTTATGTGTTTGTATGCTTGCTTATGTAGTACTTGTATACTTGTGTACTTTGTACTTTGCACAGAATCGGTGCCAAATCAAATTCAACCTAAGTCAGAAACCTTTTGGGTTAATGGAATTAATTAATTATCATACATACATAGTCGGTCCTCTTCTACTTTTCGGTGTAGAGGTGTTTTCATGCTTTTCTATCACTCATCAAAGTCTCGGCTTCTTTCAACGTTATTGCTCTCATTTCCAGTTCATCATTGTTCATACGCGGCATGTAACCAAACCATCTTGATTGACTTTGTTCTACCTTCTCTAACAACGGTTTCATGTTTAACGGGGACTTACACCTTGACGATTTCGAAAATTTTTTTGTGTTGCATGATTCTAATCTAAAGGGTCTCAGAAATGAGCCTGTGAAAGGATTTTTCAGATTACACTCTAGCTCGAGAGCTATAGCTGATCTAACATGACGGCGTCAGCGCGCGGCTGGTTCGCGCGCCCTAGAGGTCATCCTAGCGCTATTCTTGATTGAACACGTTCCTACTTGTCCTATGCATAGTTTCTTAGCTCGTCCGATGTTCGTTCGTCCACGCCTCTGTACATGATTGTTTCGAAACAAAGGAAGGGTTCTCCGAGTCTCTCAGTTTTAAACGATCCTTCACGTTGCACTAATTCAGCTACTGCGCTATTTCAGTTTTTGGTTTCCAGTGCATTATTTTTCAATTTTGTGTGTGTGTTCACATAGAGAAACGGATGGGAAGACGCCTACGGAATGCCAAAAAGAATGCAAAAGGAATTGGTGGAAAAGGACGATTGAAGCTAATGGACAGAGTCATCGGGGAGTTGACCAAATTCTATGGCCTTGCCATTCGAAGAAACTCGGATTCTCTCGAAAATGAAAGACGCGATTTTCGCGTCGTTGCATGATTGCAGCTCATCGGATGAAAATCCAAAACAGACGCTATGCCCACCCGGTCCTGACAGCTGGTGCAAGTGGCGCTTTGGCGACTTTCAAACATGGTCGGGATCCCCTGAATCCTTCAGTTTTGAAATTCATAACCCCGATTTACGCAGATTTATCGTCAGAAGATTTGCTAGAGCGATGTTTAGGAGCGCACACTCAAAACTGCAATGAATCGTTGAATAGTTGCATTTGGTTAATCGCGCCTAAACATTTGCATTCTGGGAAGGGTGTGGTTGAAATCGCAATTAGTTCGGCTGTCATAACGTTCAATGAAGGACAGAAGGGAATATTAAAAGTAATGGACATCTTGGGGAACACGTTGGGATCGCAAGCGGAGCCGTGCGCCACTCAACTGGACGTGATACGAATCGACCGCGCCGAGCGGAGAATGATCGACGAGGCGAAACAAGCCAGAATTCAACGTAGAGAAGAGCAGGTGAGCCATCGTAAATTTCTTCTTGACCAGGAAGGTGAACTGTACGGACCAGGCATTGCGGATTAATCGTAAGTACCATGATTAACATGTTGTATTGTTCTAAAACTTCAAACGCGTTTTCCCAAAAGTTGCATTTTGCAAAACTGGTGTGCACGATTACGGGAGAAACACTGAACATATCGCGATGAATTTTTTTTTAATGCACCGGAAACACTTCTCAAGGTACCAATCGTTCATTTTTGGAAAATTTCGTTTTGCTGATTTTTGACAGCTTCGAGTGGGACAGAAAACATAAGAAAAGAATGACTTTTTGGAAAAATGTTCGCTATTTTGCGAAAAATCGGAATTTCGAAAAAGTGAACGATCAGGACCTCGCTGACGTAACAAGCCTTACTAAATTTTTCATTTCAGATAATTAGGGTGGACCCAATTCTGCACACCGTTTGACCTGTCAAAGCCATCTTCAGGTCTTAAGAGTCAACATTGACATTAACAAAAAATCACGTGTGATGTTCAATTGATGTATGATAACATAGAAAAAGTTCATATCGAAATCTTCTCTAGTTATTTTACAATAAATTCTTCAAAATTGGCTCTGAAATTTGCCTACAAGGTGTAAGTCTCCCTTAAACGCTCACCGACTGCCACATTTTTTATGCGACCTTTCCTTGCTACTCCCTTTACTGCTCTTAGGTACCGCATTTGATTGACCTGTATTTTACTTATTAACCAAATATTTAGCGACCAAGTTTCACAACCGTCGATTAAAATTGGTGTATATACGATGTTAAATACCTTTATTTTAGTTTCAAATGACATCTCCCGTTTTCTGATGAACGACTTATTTAGAGCAAAGAGCATTTATTTGCACTTGGTATTTATATCCGGTTCTATTTCTCCTTGTACATTCAGGATTAATTCCAGATGTTTACAGTTTTCAGTTTGTTTAATCTTAAAATTATTTAGCAGCATATTTAAACGTTCTTGCTTTTTGGAAGTGACCATGACTTCAGTCTTATCTATGTTGATTTGTATTCCATACTTTCCAAATTCCTTGTTCTATGTGTTCACGTGATTTTGTAGGTTACTAATAACTTTCGCAAGTTTGTTTTTTTCGTCACACATGTTCGGCCACATTTTTCAATGGATTTCAACCAAATTACTACTCTTTCGACAAAAACAAATTAGCTCTTTCAAATTTGTATTAAAATTAACGTTTTGGATCTCCAGTTGCACTTAAGAGAGTCTTAAAGTCGGAAATTCGTATTATTTTTTTATCAGTTTTAGTTTTCTAATATTTCAGGTTCTAATTGATACTGCTTTTAGTATTAACTGTACCAATGTACCAAATGTACCAATACCTTATGTAAACTTATTGACGGACGAATTTCGAATCGGTTTTATGCGTTTTTTACAAGTACTTAAAATAAGATAGGACATATGTGTCCGATTCGTCATCAAAGATGAAAATAAGGGAGGTTTTATTTCGTATTTTATTTTATTTTATTTCATATTTTATTATTAAAAACAAAGTAAATACAACAATTCAATGAAAAACTCTCACTTTTATAAAACCGACGCAATATCCTCATTTTCAAAAACAATTTATATACATATGTATTTGGCCAACAATAACAATATGAAAATTGTATGTTTCAAAGCGAAACTTAAAACACGACTTTAAGCACAAATTGTGAGATGCAAACAGTTGAACAGTTGATTAGAAACTGAAAGTTGTAATAATTTTCGTGTGCTTTGCAATGTAAATAAAGCAACACGTACTATCATGCAAGCTAAAAGCAAACTATTGGACAAACGATCAGCAAGCGATAGAATCTTTTTGTTGTTTTTACAATGTAATCAAAGCAATAAGTTTTGCAAGCATTTTCATGTTTACTTTTTGTAACGACAAAATTTTTTCAAAAATGTTCACTGCACTTGCTCACAAATCATTACCTTTGACGACGAATGGGACACATATGTCCCATGATTTTTCTCGTAGAAGGAGTAAAAATTTTGAAATTTTGACGACACTTTAGTCTTGAAATATAGTGCCTCCGAGTAAGAATCCGCAAAAAAATTATTTTTTTTGATTGAATTAATTTTGAACATTCGCGATTCCACCTAAAACTTGTTATTTCGACCGAAAGGTAGCGATCGTTAACGGATGACACAATAATATAATTTCAATTATAGATTGAATGAAACACTTTTCGAATTCAATTGAATTCAATCATAAATAAATATATAAATGGATCGTGGTTTGTTCGGATGCTTAGAACTGTAAATGATTAGCACTTTGTATAAATCGCACAGAAAGTTTTCACTAATCAATAATTTACCTTTAAAGTAGCCAAAATAGAGAAAGCAAACGAACGACAAAGATGCAATTGAAATTTGGGAAACAACTGAAAAACAAAACAAATCGATTAATAATATCACTCAAAAATGGATAATGCACAGATTCGCAATAATATATTTCGTAAATGTGAACTAATTCACTGGAAAAATCAATGCAAAATTATAAAATTATCGGAAAGTCATTTAACTGTGACCGCACAGCTCAAATTATCAAATCGAAGCTAAGAAAGAACATATGCTGAGCTGTCAAATGGAATGACCGCCCACAGCGCCACCTGTTGAGAATTTTTCGACTTTTCTTTTTCCTAAACATTCGCGTAGCAATTGCGAACAAACCCGCAGAAGGAAGTATCCAATTTGGTCCAGTCGTTTTCAAGTTTTAAGCATCCGAACAAACCAGAATCCATTTTTATATATATTGATTTTCTTTTTTCGACAACTAACTGACACTTTTACACCTCATACAACAACTGTGAAAAAGAAACATTTCTGAACCCACCTAAAAAAGACAAAAGACAGAAGATATCAAATGTTTCACAACTAGGAACATTTTCTCTTGGAAAATTAAATTGGCGTTTTTAGTATTCTCCGTTACTTGTTATTTATATTTCTCACCGTTTAAACCTTCCCTGAACTTCCACAAATATTTCAAGATCAAAATTTTTCCCAAGTTTTAGCCAGATAAACGAACCACAATTGATTTTTATATATATAGATACTGTGGTCGTATCAGCAAATGTTTTTATTGAGTGTCTTACTAAAAGTATTAGTGTTATTAGCTAAGCATAAAATTAATCTTTTTGGAGCTTATGGGAAATATTTATAAATACTGTGTGATACTGGGAAACAATTTGAAGCGAGGATGTAGCATCGCACAGAATTATAAACAGAATTATAAACAGAATTTTTGTACAAGTTCATAATACGTATGTAATAGCCCTGACGAATGATGGGGTCTAAATTCCTACAATAATTTTGTACAAAGGACTGGTAAAGCGTTTTACATTGGACTGTAGAATAGTATTCAATTGTTTGGTACAATCTAATATGATAATGTAAAACGGACTTAAGTCGTCGGTGTACATTAATTCTGAAACATGTACTTGCTCCAGATTTCTTATTCCTATTATGCATCCTTTAATTCATAATCTGTAGTGCTTTACTATTTCGTCCATCAGAGTTATAAATAGTAAAGGGCTTAACACGCTGACCTGTCTTACTCCCCGTGTAGTTGTAAATTCTTTAGAACATACATATGTTGTTTGTTGCTATAGTATTACTTGTGCGTGTGCTTTTAATTGCACCCCGCAGTTTTTTTTTTGTTACTCCACGTGTCATTATTTTCCATAATTGATCCCTAGGCGCACTATCGAATGCTTTCATTAGGTCCACAAAGCAGGCATAGATTTTGTATTCATATCGTATTGCTTTCTCACTCATTTGTCTCAGACTGAAAATTAATTCAGCTGTTCCTCTAATCCAAGGATCTCCAAACTTTTCAGCCTTGGGGCCAAACTGATTACTTCAGTGAGTTTTCTGCGTATTATACTTGTCATTAAGCTTTACCTAGCAAGTAAACAAATCCGAGTTATTATCATTCTGTGTTTTTTATCCAACTTATCACAACAAAAATAAGCTATTAGCTGTCGCGGGCCGGATTGATACCACTGGCGGGCCGTAGTTTGGAGACCCCTGCTCTAGTCGGTCTGAAGCCACTCTGTATTTATTATAATTAGCTATTAATGCGGAAGTATACACCATGGCGATGTTAAAACACTGAGGACGTTGCTGAGTGTGCCCTAGTTAAGATACGAATTTTTAGTTTTAGGCTGGATTAGAATTCCTCAGTAGTCGATAATAACCAGATTGTAATAAGAGAAACATAAGTAGCATGAGAAAAAATAATGGAGGAATGACTGGAAGGTGACACAGATTCTAAAGACGAAGAAGCTGTTCTTAATCCATTTCCACTCCATCCGAAATAGCAGAGCATGTTAATAGCATTAGGTTGGCAACAATTTGACATTCGAAATTGCTCAGGGTTGAGGATTAACAGGTGGAACATAGTTTAAGCGACTGTTATGCTAGAACGCCTTGAGCATCACTGATTTGAATAAATTCGACTTGGACCTCACGAGTTCAAAAAATTCCTATTTGGGCAATTATCAACTTTATCAAAGAGGAAAGGAAAGTCCAATATTGTCCGTACCACAACAAACCTACATGGAAATGCAAAAAAGGTAAAAGAATAGCATTGCACTAGAAATTACTCAACCTTATAGTTTCATCTTTTACCACGACCACAGTCCAAAACGAGTATCGTTTAATAGAATTCCCCCAAATGCTTCAGTCTCCAGCTATTCTCCTAAAGTAAATTTTAAGAGATTTCTTATAAAGCTTCCAGTTTACTAATTTGAATTCTTTCCCCTTTTCTGGGTAACTGATTGAGGTAGTTCCAACGTCGGTAAGGTAACCAGTAGATTTCGTAATTGTAAGTTGCTCTCCCAATGTGCCCACTATTAATACAACACACTATTGTCTTTTATTTCTCTTTTCGGAAGCATTGAGGTATGACCCGTACGTAGATGACAACGGGTCTAATTATACAACAGTTTTATAGATTACTAGTTTAGTATGTACTTTGGAGGTTCTAGATTTTATTATTAAAATTTTCCTTAATTCACATTTGCTCTCTAATACTGTGAAGTGTCAAACGGGTGGGTATAACGTGTTGTAGTTATAATTGATGCCCCCTCCGCCACCATCCTCAACTACTAGAAAAAGCAATTACTGGCTGAACCGGTAAACTTGTGCTTAGTTCCGTAATGTAAACCGCCCTCAATATTAGAATCCAGAAAAATAGATCAATCGTTAAATAAAATGGAAATACTAACACAACACAGCACATCCTCAAATATTTTGATTGTATTAAAGTCAGGAAGGAAAAAATGTCAATAAGAATAGTATAGATGCGTACATTCAACGAAGCTGACCTTCCGAATCCTTAAAATAGATCTAACTATCTTGAAGAAACTAATTACAGCCAATACTCACATTGCTCCATCCTTTTGAGAATTTTAATCAAGCGTTGGAATCAAGCGATTTTATACACAAACCAAAGCAGGACGAATTTCTGCAGTACATCTTTCTCGCTCCACTTACACGAATTTACAAATCCCGTAATCTACAAATATAATTAATTGTTTTGTACAAATCAGAAAAGAAATAAACCAAGAGCGAGCTTATCAAGAGAAATTTAAATTAAATGCCAGAAGAGAAATTCGCTGCCTGTAAAATCAAAAACCTGACGAGGATGGAAGACGTAGGCAAAAACAAGAGTGTAAATTGTTCATTGAACGCGGAATGTAATCAATTAAACTTATCTACTGGATAATTTGAAATATTCGCAGAATCTGTATAACCGTTGTTTTTAGTCGACGTGCAGCGCAATTATAAAATTAATTAGAAATATAACAGCAATATAGAGTTTATTGTATTCATTCTATAGTTAATTAAATTCTCTTGACAAAGCTTCAGTGGTATACGTATTGTATTTCCACGCTGAAAGCTCCTTTGCTTTATGTCATCTTTTGGGAAAACGGCAACACTTCGGGTAAATATATACAACATTGTAGTTTTGCAAAGCATGTGGGTGAAAAAAGTTAAAAGTGCAGGGCGCGATAAGACAATGTTGCAGCTGTCCCGAAATCTTACTAGTAACATAGAACACCATTGCTTCTCCGACCTCCCGTGTATACTATAGGAAATACTTTACTCGCACTTTCCACTTTCCCGCGAACTCCCTCCACAACAAAACTAATTCAAAGGACTGGAATGATGTAAGTTTGGAAGTGGAAGACATCAGCCAGGCAACAGAGCACATATATTTTGTCTATTACGTTGGAGACTGTAATAAATTGAAATACCGTATCGTGAATACGGTTTCTAAATTCGGTTTCCTTAATACTTTTTTTTCCGAAGAAAGAAAAGGTAAAATCATTTATTTGATTTCCTGAAACGGGGAATAGGAGAAATAAGATTTTTGCGGCAGATTGTTGATAGTATAAAAACTAAGTTTTATTTCGAATACGTTTCGTCTTTTTCGTGGGACGATAAAATCTACAAGAACGGAAAATGCAATTGCCGCCAGTGATTTAAGTGGAACGCCCTTGTCGTGTTCCGATCATTCATCAGCATTACACATCGTAAATGTGGATGCACATTCCGGATATGATTACCTAAATCTATCTTCGCTACGTTATTTAATTTCATATTTCATATTCATATCGTTATCAATAATATATACATATGTACATATCTGTTACATATCAGTTAGCATCCTTTTCTAAAATCATTGCTAATCAACACAAAATCACTGGTGAAAACGATTCCTATGCTTAAAATGTACATATACTATCTTTAAATATTTGTATTTAGTGCTTCGCTATTAATTCATAACACAAGTGCTTAATCTTTGATGTCAGAAACAGCTTTTTGGAATAATTCTCATCTGACTCACTTATCTTATATGATACTTCCCTACCCCAATTAGGTATATATATATGTATATACATTTAGTCAGACTCACTGGAAACTCTGTTAACACAATTCGAACTATGTAAGTATTCGGGAAATAGCACATTCATAAACAGCGTTAAATTAGTGTTAGAATTACGCTAGTTTGTTAAACGTTAATTACAACTTTAAAACGAACTAATATATCAACAGTTCCTACATCGATTGAGTATTGCCAATATTCATGCATGCATCTCCCGCTTCTGTACGTAAATAGAGTGAAAGAAAATATTTGCAAACGGTAAAAGCGACGCAGGTCTGTCAAGAGCGGTAGGCGGACTTTATTACTTTTTGCGCTAAAATCCATTATTGTAGATCGGATTACGGAAAGATTTGCATATTATCAATTTAAATACGGAAAGCTTTAAATACGCGGGGATACTTGCTCGCGTTTCAGAAATTCGATTGCTTTTTGCTTTCTGTATCGAGAGTTAGACTATTTTGGTGGCTTATAGGAAGAGTGGCCATTTTCGTTTAGGTTTGAAACTAAAGGATGAATAAGTCTGTAGCCAAACTGCAACATACAACTTTGCTTGAACTTTCTTTGTGCGTACAAGTACAATATCAGATAAAAGGGTATAACGAATATTTATTTAAATTACAATCGTAAAATTTGAACGTAAATTGAATTAGACGGCTCATATATCGCTTGGAACTCATCAATCTGATATTGAAATCAAAAAGGATCCGCAAAATCCTTAACATACAACAAATAAAGATGCCAAAATGAAATGATATTACATACTGTTACAAGTCGCTGGAGTCGCGAGCAGATTGAATATAAGGGTTCACCTTAAACAGATAATTGGCATTGTAAATACCAGTGAACCAAAGAAATTAATACTAACTTGCAAGCAATAGCAATACCTATGACAGTGTATGCTCGAATTGGTTCTTCCTCCTCTGCTTCTTAATTCTAAACCTAACTACCACAAAATGTAAGGTTAAAAAGTAGAGTTATTAAAATACTGCTTTGTACTCATCTTCACATTCGTCGTATGTACCGTTAGTTCTATAAAAAATTTAAAATCTATCCTTTACTGCTTCTTCTTTTATTTCGTCGTTCCATCTCTTCTAGGTCTTTTCTTTTTGTTTGAACCCTGTACTCTTGTTTCATACACGTTTCGTCATTGATTTGTCTTGCTTCAGACATAAATGTCCAAACCATTTCATCTTGTCTTCTGTTAATTTTACTTGTACAGATTTAATCTGTATGTCCCTTTTATTCAGTGTCGTTTGGTTTGTTCTCGATTTTCCGTAAGTATCTCGTTTTCATAGTGTTTATTGTACTATAACAAATATCACTAGAAATAAAGTTATTTTTATAAAAAGCATATATTAATGGATAACAAATGTATATTTACTGGTACGCTGTACTGGTACTGGATACGCGGCATTTAAGTAATGTATAGAATAATTTTAAGATAACATTTACATTTCATAAGCAAACCTTTAGCTAGGTTTTCCTACTGGGGGACAGCGCTTGATGCTTTCTTCCAACCAGGTCGTAATAAATCCTGACACCAAAAATCAATGCAGTTCCGTCAGGTGGAAAAGTAATGCTTACAGCACTCTGGGATTCAGAAGGAATTATTTTTATGGATTATCTATCGAAACGTACTACAATCAACGCAGAATATTATTCTATCTGGCCTATAGTGGCTGGCGCATTGCAAGAAACGGCCGGCCTGGAGAATTGCATGTGTTCGTTATTACGCGGTAAAAACTAAGGAAACGAATTGCGCTGGGAATTATTTCCACATCCATCCCATTCACCAGATCTGGTCCTAGTGATTTTTATCGGTTCCCAAATTTCAAGAAACCACTATAGGATGTTTGATTTCAGAAAATTAGTTCCACGTTGGGATAAGTGTATGCAAATGGATATTATATCGAATAACTATATCGCAACTTCGATGAAATTTGACAAAATGAAAAATTATACCCAAATTCCTAGAACTTTGGAGAGATCCCTCGCACAAATATCAAGTGACCAACACTACGCCTAGACAGATTATAATTTACAACCACACTTGTTCAATTCATTTCCTATTTAGTGATCTACAATAAACTTTTATCTTTGATAAGATTTGCCACCTCTTTGCATTATTGTTTTCACTTCGATTTTTGCTAATTCTATACTGGAGATCTCTGAATTATATTGTAGATTTCTGTCTGTATCCGCCACCACCGCTATTTCGTAACCAAACATTAATTCGTTTAGCTCAGTTACCTCAATTTTCTAATAATTCCATATTTTAGTTTCTCGTACTGTTCTTTGCGTGTTTTATGGTGCCATCTACCACAATTGCAAATAACAAGGAACTTATCCCACGTCTTTGCTTTACTCCTCCGGATTCTTTATTGTCTGTCCTAATTGTATTTACATTTTCCCTGGAAATACAGTTTTATGTACCTCGATGGTTCCTTTTTCTATTTTCCGTTTTTCTATTGTATTCCAAATGTCACATCTGTATTATCTCAAGGTGTATGAAACATGCATGCATATCCCTGTTCATTCTTTCTAAACCTATAGGAAATGTGCGAAAATTAGTTTTCCTGACAAACTAAGATTTGCGAAACTGCAATCAGAGCAAAAGCAGCCAGATTGCGTCAATCTACTCAACTAACCTCAACCTCAACATTGAAATAGAGAATTGTTCATTGCTGTGTTACTAGATTAAATTAGGTTGCTTGAGGTGGCAATGATGGCTATTCCACTGCGACCTTTCCAGATCTACTGTGGTCTTCATGCCTCCTTCGTACGTTCTCCAGCTTTGTTCCTTTAATTATACTTAACGCATATAGTATCGCCTGCTGTGTCACTAAAAAAGTAATTGTTATAATTTAGATGCTACGAATTCACAGTAATATATAATATGAGTTAATGCTGGAAATTGTCAATGATAAGATTTAACTTTAGTGAGTGATGTGACGATAAATGTATAGCGATAAGTGCATAATGCATACTAATTGCTGATGATGCATGACTGCAAAATACAGAAATTAGTTTAACTTTTTCTACCCACCTTTCCAGATTGAAACAAGCACTAATCCATCCATGAGCCATCAAGATTTCGAATAAAAGGCTAATTGACACAATTAGAAAGGAATTCCCCGTTGTCAATATATTGTAATAATTACTACCAACAGAAATACTCTGTAATACATTATATTTTGATCAAACCGTAGTCAGAGAGCATTCCTTAAATGAATGTAAAAGACAGAATTGTGAAAGGCATGATTGAAACTGAATTCCAATGTAACAATAAGTCTAAAAGAGTGACGCCGAGAAAGAAAATGATGCGCCCTCTGCTAGCGACCGCCACAGGTTTTATACGAAGTGACATTGTGTAAGGCAATAAACCTACTGAATTCGCGGTAATACAAATCTCCATCTCTTTTTCTTTTGTTAAATTACAACGGAAGAACTTCCTAATGGAATGTCAGATATAATGCAATCAAACAATAGAAATAGAATGTCCTATCCATTAGTGGATATCAAGAAATGAAATCATCTCGTCGAATTGAACACAAAAATACATATTCGCACATATGTATGTGTATTGCAAATGCTAACAATATTTATATTTAGATGCAGCGCTTTCCCGAACTTATTCCACGCGAATTACACCGGAAAATTAAAGATTTTTGTTCAAATATCAAGTGCAATTACTGATATAACGCCTTTTAATAGACTGTAGATCCAAAATGGGTTGTTGGGAAACGTATATATCTCAATTACTTCGACCTAACCCTAATCTATGACCACTCCTCAAACTTGAAGTCTTCGTGGAAAAATGTTTCTGGGAAGGGTCACTGCACACATTGCCACTGTCTATAGAAGCCCGTTCCTTCCTCTGAATAGGTCCCTTACCCTTCATCCTCTGACGCTTAAACATACGTCTAAGACCTGCATTAAACCTTCATGCTTAACTATTCTAGGACACATCTCAATCGAATTGCCTGATGTAGTAAAGGATACAAGTTTTCGAGAAGGAGTGCTGCCAACCTTGTTACTGTTTCGTGGATACCGTACCTCCCTTCAGCTAAGATAATCAGCCTTCATGCTCGAGGACCTGGACATACGCTCAAAGCATGCAGTCGACCTCCACGCATTACAGCCAACCAAAACACAGCTTCTCTTAAAAGTCAATATTTCCAAATCATTAGTAAAGGCTATATGTCTTCGTAGCGGAACATTGTCCACATTGTCAGAGTATTCATGCATAATACTGTTAGTACACACATTTCCTTAAAACCAGCATATTCCTGAATGTGAATACTGCTGTTTCGTGAGTAGCTACGGGAAAGTAAGGTCACCAGAGAGAGAGAGAGAGAGAGGGCTCCGAATATCCCAGGTACGTTTATATAACGGGTGTGTTCGCCAGGTATCCCGAAGTGTGGACTGTTGTGGGGAGGGTGTGTCAAGCCCTTAGGCCGTACTAACTGCTTTCCTCCATCCCTCTTCGGACTATAGGACTACTGCTATCCGCTTGAAGTAGATATATAATCTCCTACAACCTAGAAATAGCAAATAACACCTTTCTGAATGAAAATAATTTGCGCCTAAACCACTGCATAAGTTATTCTGTGCTTTAAAGATCACTGCAAAAAATTGAATTCGTTGTTGTATGTATATAGGTATGTTTGTATGAAGATATACCTAAATTGTTGCCAGGGATATACAGACAAGTACACAGGAAAACATAATAACATCACTTTTTGTAGCAACTCTCGTTTTATTCAAATTTAAGACTCTGCAAACATGAAACATTGCTGAATGCGATTGTTTATAAGTACATACGGCAGACGTGAGTAAAAACTTTTAAAACTGCTTAAAAAAATTAACCACAGCGTTCGTATAACTATCGAAATTTTAATCTATCAACTAAATCAATATATTTCAGAACCATTTCAAAGATGATTTTGAGCTGGGGATAGATTTAGGGCATCCGTATTTGGTATCATCCATTTTTTTCTGCAATGCGCGTGGTGTATACAACAGAGTATCCCATCTTGTATTTGGAATGCGTTGCGAGAAGATTATACCAAACATTATACGTCTATTGATAGTTACGTGTAACTATAATGACAAAGAAATAACAGATACAATTCATTCTCGTGAGATATTTAGAATTACATGCTATAAAAGACATAAATACAAGCGTCCAAGGCATATCCTTTCAATTTGAAACCGCTAATGGTTTGGAATATGAAGATGTCGTCTGGTCCTCGTGCTACAGAGATTGCGAAGGAAAATCAGCCGTCCTCAATGTATAATTTGGAATATATATAACGGAAAATGGGAGTATAAATCCAGATTATGAAGAGTTAACAGTTCAATTTTTGGAGTCCAGCCAAGGTATATAGTTAGTAGACAGTTATATAGGTGGGGAAAGTATTTAGAAACAGGAGGAACTAATCGAGAAAAGCTTTTGAAAATGCTAAATCCATATAATTCAATATAATAAATTGTCAATATCTATGGAACGAAGCAGACTTTTTCAGGATACAGATATTCATCAATGGGCATTAGAAGCGAATGAAACAGCTCATTTGAAAAAGTCCAGTAAATGGATATTGCAGTTTATGTTGGGGTACTGTCTAGAAAAATAACTAAATTTTTAGGACATGTAGACAGGATGCAATGAAACTAGAAACTATTACTACCGATTTCTATCGCTTATCGAGTTTGTAAAACCGTACATTGAGTTGGGTGGAGCAGATAATGTTTACAACGCGGATGAAAGGGGATTTAATTTGGAAATGCACACCGATCGCACTCTACCTTATAAGGGAAACAAAACCGCTTAATGTACTGTGCAGTTTGTCACATCACACAATTATACAATACTGCCCATAATATCGGCTGCAGGAAAACATCATTATTAATAGTACTCAAAGAAACTTGGGGTAAGTTTGCGTCCAGAGTTCGCGATAACTTATTCCAGATTAGTACATACCAGTATTCCTTTTAAATTATAAAACATATTATTACTATTATTATTCATTAGATATCGAACGCTAATGTTAAAGCTTCTGCATCAAGGAAATTAACAACCAAATTGTTTACGAAATGGTGCGCGACACAATCAACTTTGTTACTGGACTCTTAAGTTGGTTACTCTCCTGCAATATTGCAAAAATATAAACCTGCCAACAGAAATACGCATGCTTTTACAATTCCGGAGAAAACAACTACATAGAATTTGTGAAAACGGCAATATTGATATTAACATAACGTACCATAGTACGACCAGAGTCTTGAGTTCACAATCAACTGTAGCCTTCAAACGACCGTATTTCATCTTTATATTCTCGCCACAAAAGTGGTTATATAAAAACTAAACCAGATCGCTTCATTCATCTAGTAAAATACATTTTCTCGCACTACAATGAGGGATTTTGTGCCTTTGCTCGATATGCGGGCAGCCTGCTTTTATAAAATGTTCCCACTCTAATGAATATTTATGTTTCAAACATTTTTTGGCGATAAATACATAGTTAATACTATAAAGGATGCATTAAATAAATGTTAAACAGCTTTCGTTTTGTGAAAATGTTCCCAAAGGTGTCTAAAATTTAAATTCACATTCTCATGTACCTAAAGTTTTATATGTATATTGTAGTATAACAAATGTTATCAGAGTTAAATATTTTATAAAAGCGTGATTTAATGTATAAAAAGAATTTTGTTCACATATTAACACACATTTCCTGCAATAATTATGCATTACAAGAATTCACATAGATTTGGTGGAAATAGCCAAGGGTGCATCGACGTACGGTACAGGTTTCTATAACAGCAGTATTTTTGGATGTACTGAAGTCAGGGTGAATTAAAGTTTCGTTTCGGGGACAACGGTAAGGTGGACGAGTGTGGTCCTGGTTTCGAAAAGAAAAAGTTTGTTTGGTTAACGACGATTGAATTGAAAATTGAGAAAAGTCAATAAAGAAGTCTGAGATATATTTCCAAAAAAAAAAAAGGTTTTAAGAAGAAATATTAGTAAGAAGAAGAAGTATTAGTAAGAAGAAGAAGTATTAGTAAGAAAAGAACCTCACCATACAGATAAAGAGGAGATGCAGGACCGTCAACGGAAAATACACTTATACTTTCACACACACTAAAATAGGTAATTCTTTTTGATTTCATGTTCAATATTTCGAAAAAGTTATAAATATAAATTGTTATAATTTATGCTTTTATATTTTATCTACGAGCTAGACCGGTGCAATTTACTTTAAAAAACAAATTAACTAAATTCTCAGTACAATATGCATACTTCACATAAAAGGTCCACATCGTCTATTTTATTAATTTAATCTTCTATTTAATGGAAAATGGTATTTACAGTAGACCAACTATTGGCCCTTTTTCCTTTGCTTCAGTCAACCCTCTTCTGGATAGAGGTAGAGGGTGATGTTAACGGGGTGAAGGGAAAACAAATTTGGTACAATTTGAGAGATTTATAAAAAAATTTCGTGATATCTAATTTAAATTTCATTTTGGTCATAATAACGGTGTAAATTGCAATAACTGAAAGTCGTCGAAATTTCAAGGGCGATTTTTCCCCTAAATGTAAAACTCAGCAGACAGAAAGAGAGGCTTTGCAACACTCAATGTGATCTACAAACTGGCCAAGTCTCATTCAAGTCGAGCGATGATACTTGAGAATGTTTCCTTGTAAGTATACTATTCAGAACGTAGCTCATCTGTGACATATTAATTAAAAATATTATAATGTAAAAAAAATGGTGAAGGACAATACGTACAATTGATAAGTTCTGATTATTGAAAGATATTGAACGTTGGGGACATTGTCATCTTACGATAACTTGAAAGTTTCATCGTGTAATATATGAAAGTAAAATTACCATACACCACCAGCAACTTGTAATCGATTGAAATATTCTACTAAAATTCCCTAAACGACCACAAAATTCTAACCAATTGTGACAATTATCGGTCAATAAATACCACTACCACAACGAAACGCTCGGTTGAACAGGGAATACGAACATTTGAATCTCTCGTCGTTTATATCCACTACAGCTTCCTGTAAATGTTTCCCGTTGAATCATGCGTAAAGATGTAATTTAGTATCAGGTTACTTTACACAAAGACCCTAACTAAGTGATTATTTCTTGCACCGCAAATACCCTAATTAGACCTTAAAGCGATTGAGCAATGGCTCTAAGTTTGAGACAGAAAGGAACATTGTGGACTAGAGCTTATATTGCACAGTTATTATAATCTGGGAAAGAATAACTCAAGTGGTAGCCATTCAAACATTACACAATAATTGCAAGAGAGCAAAACATTAGCAATTCGAAATACGAATTATTATTATTTCTGACAAAACACAGAATTTTAAAATTTGCAATATTTCGATGGAACGTACCCGCTAAAATTACAACAGCGCACATTGCAGCATTTTAAAATTAGTTCAATCTATTTATGGAATCATATATTCATGTATTCTCTGCAATTTTCTCCCACGCAGGTAGCATGCAAAATTTATACGATAACGCAACCGAGTAAACTGGCAATTTGTTTGATTGCATGGAAGTATGTGAAAGATTTAACACTGTAAATTAATGCTGCAACTTTCCGCGAAGAAACTCGTAAAAGTTTATCGGAAATGGCACCGTTCAATATCGTATGAGCGAAATAAAAATCGAACATTGTCGAACTCTACGTCTTTATCGTCGGATATTGAACAGTTTCTAATACTAAACGATTCTTCAATGGCATTAGAAAAACAAGTATTCCCGGCATCGGTAATAGTTACGAGGTGGGTCGTTATGTAAATTAAATTTTATATTCGCTTTAGCGTACTACAGATACCTTATTTTATCGTACCGCTTTCCTCAACCAATAATCGAATCAAAACTTCAACGTTAACCGTTGCTTCTTGATATTCCGCCTATCCGTTCTCCCTAATATCGTCGATGGTGCGTTTAATAAAAGCGCGTCATATAAATAGATTAGTGTTCCAGTGATTTATGGTGGAATAGGTTGGTCGCGGAATATTCAAAATCAGTTTGCTATCGAATTCCTTATAATGTAGATTGAGCACTGTTTGGACTTATTTGTTAGGACGACAGCAACTTTGAAGCGTTTTCAAATATTCAAGAGTGTGATGGTTGTATTATGTCAGAAGGTAACTAATGAGACAATTGGCCAGACAAGCGAACGCCAAATCTAATGTCTGTATGATTTCGTATTGTCTTTGGGATTCCCTAACGTTTGAACATCGAGTAATTTACATCAAAGCAACAATGATCGCGAATATCAATGAATGTCGACGTGTGTTACGAAAGTCTAAAATTACTTCAAGTGTTACCCAAAATAAACGACGAGAAATGTTATTAAGTACTGTTTTATACGGCATTGCTCGCTCTCAGAATATACCTCTGACTATTGAAATGCCATTGTATTGTCGTGGCAACCGTGTACTGGGGAATGCTATTAACCACCGCTTCAAAATACTAGCTTCAAACTTCTACAGTTAGATAGAAAAGTTGCTGAAACATTAGTAGATTAATTATATGTGGATGAAATAAAAAAATAAAGGTCTCCTAAACGCACCTTTATTTGCCAAAATTCAGATACGTATTTCCACAACTACGCCGTCTTGAAGAATACCTTGAAAATATGCACATACAACGATTTTAGGCTAAAGTTAATTTTTTTGGTCAGTTCCAAAACTATTTCGAAAACTGTATATTTTAGCTCTAAAAGTGTATGTATAACGATAATATACTAATCTTTTGTCAATAATAAGTGAAGAACCAGCAGGCCTGTAGACTTTAATTCTGGAATACCACATATCCGATACAGTAGTTAGGACTTATAAAAGAGCATTTTTGTAAATTCCTTTATTATCGTTGCCTTCTCCAGAAATGACGGTAAGCCTATTATACTGAAAATTTAGTGAATTTTTTCAAAGTAAATTGCACCGGTCTAGCTCGTAGATAATAATATAAAAGCATAAATTATAACAATTTATATTTATAAATTTTTGGAAATATTGAATATAAAATCGAAATACTTACCTATTTAGTGTGTGAATGTATCAGTGTAATTTCTTTTCCGTTAACGATTCTTCCTGTGTCTCCTCTTTTCACTTCTTTTCTCAACGCAGCTTTATGGATTCTTCCCTCTTATTAATTCTTTTGGCATAGCTTTATGGATTCTTCCCTTTATCAATTCTTTCTTCTTCTGTATGGTGAGGTTATTTTCTTACTAACACTTCTTCTTAAAACTCTTTATTTTGGGAAATATATTTTGAAACTTATTTATTGACTTTTCTATATTGTCAATTTAATCCTCGCTAACGAAACAAACTTTTATTTCTTCTCGAAACCAGGACTACACTCCTGTATTTCTCCGTTCTCCCCGAAACGAAACTTTAATTCATCTTGACTTCAGTCCATCCAAATATATTGCTGTTATAGAAACCTGTACTGTACGTCGATGAGCCCTTGGTTATTTCCAGTAAATTTATGTGAATTCTTGTAATGTATAATTGTTGTATGAAATGTGTTTTAAATGTTAACAAAGGCCTTTTTATCCATTAAATTATGCTTTTATAAAATATTTAACAAATTTTTAGTTCTGGTGACATTTATTTCTCCCATTAAACGCCTCTGGCTGGAGTTAAATTAATGAAATAAGTCCCGCAGGGGAATAAAATGCTCAAAAGGTGGTGGGCGTGGCGTCGAAAAGGTATAAATAGAACCCCAAAGCTACATCAAATGTCAAATGAAGACCATAACCCAAACCTTAACTGTGATTTTGATAACTTGAATTATAATAAATGAATTTTCTAATACTATACTATGGTCACTTTTCTATTCCTTAATTGAGGTTAAATTCAACAACGTATATATCGTAACCAATACACGGTATGGGAAATTTCGAGTGCGTACACTTACTGGTTCCTCACTTATTATTGAAAAAAATTAAAGCTGTAGAAGCTCTTAACATTGTCAAAAACTAGTATTTTATCGTTACACACACTACCTTTAAATGTCAGATATACAATTTTCAAAATAGTTTTGGAACCAATAAAAAATTTAAGCTTAACCGATTTTGAAAAAAGTACCTTACAACCTTAAAAATTACATTATTTTAATTTACAAGCGCGAGAAATTTGTAGTTACCATTCTATAAGACAGCAGAGTACATGAAAAGTTAAAAATATATATATTCGGTCAACTAGGACAAGTTGTAATTAACTCAAGAGTGATTTGCCAAACTCCTGCAACACCTATATTGAACAATAATCCTGGCAAAGAGAATCTCTCTATATTAGAGCTTTCAAAAGTGAAGAAAATAAGACGTGCTCTGCTGCAAATCTATACAATTTTTCTAAAGTTTTAATCTACTAAAATGTTGATTACTATATTGAACCTCCACATATTACACAAGTTCCAAAACTGCTCGAGCTAGAAATCCAATGAAGATGACAAAAACTAAAACAGGAAGAGTCATAAATCTGTACATTTCACGATCAACCGTAAAATTCTAATCCATTAAAATTTCGTAAATACACATAAGTTGCATCTAACGCTATCAAGATCATAAGGAAACAGAAGCTTCTACATCTTCGGAATATTAATAAGACGAAACTGGGAGCGGTGCTTGTAAATACACCTATAACCTCCTCAATCGCGTTCTGCCAGACTTTGGCAAAATTAACGCGCTCATTTGCATTTTAGTACGTCGTTAACTCCGCGTAACTTCAATGCATTTCAAATTCACAGTATTTGTCATCGCTTGCACTACAGACAATGTCACATCTTTAATATGCAAATTTAATTTATAAACTTATTGGCTAACAAACTATACAACACACAGATTATGTAGTCTGCAAGAAAAAAATTGCGGTATTATAGATAGTATGAAGATTGACGAAATTGCGGGTATACGAACTAAAATACAAAATATGATAAAAAGTGAGATCTAAAAATGTATGAATGCAAATTAGTAATAACAGTGGTAACAACGTATTTAATACAATTCTATCTTAAGCTTGATTAATTGAGCTAACAACGATGGCTGACGCGATTTTTGTGACATAGTTCAGCCCATCATTTTCACAATGCTAATACCTTTCTAATAACAGAAACAATATTAATAAAGCCGGAACACGTCCAATTTTCAATGGGCTCATTAGACCCTTTCATATTGGCAAGTGGTAAATTTTATGAAGGGTCCTTTAAAAGCGGTGCATTTTAATACCAAAGGATAACCTAAAATGGAGTGTATATAATATTACTTATTCTCTTATTTCGTCTTCGTTTGATTCTCAAAGTGAGTGGTTGTGTGTAGTTAAGAAAGTTTTTAACGACGATAATGTCAAGTGAAACGTGTCGCGGTTGCAAAATTTCTCTTGAAAAGTTTTGTTATATTTGTGGTGAATTTTTGGTGAAATCACAAGTTAGACCATTTTGTGAAAATTGGAAAAAATGTATTTTGGCGTTTCAATTGGAGATGGAAATAAGCAGTAGGGTCCTCATGCGTAGTGTGCCAGCTATAGCCTCATTGATGCAGCGAATGAAAGGTAACAGAAAAAGTATGCCTTTTGCTGCTCCAATGATATGGCCAAAATCTACAGATCATTTTGGCGATTGCTATTTTTGCATGACAAAGACTGAAGTTTATTCCAAAAGAGAAAAACGCAAGATCGAATATCCGAAATTGCTTTCTGCTATAAGACCTATTCCTCACAATGCAGGCTTACCAGTACCGACCGCGCCTTTAAATTGGCCAGATATGGTTTTGAGAGATAATGGAGGTAGTAACGCATCACCAGGCAGCTCCGAAGAACAATCTAACAACGCCAACTTTACTCTAAGTTCCAGTTCTAGCGAGCAAATAATTAGTTAGAGTTAAATAATTTATTATGTGATTGAGGGTTATTAAAGCAACAGTGAGAACTTGTTGCTTCCCGTCTTAAGGAGTGAAACCTTCTAGCCAAAGAATGCATTTTACAATATGGAAAATTCGTTATGTACGTGTAGTGATATCGATGGTTTAATGCACGAACTCAATATCGAGCATTTGTCCTGTGAGTGACGTTTGTTAACAGACTCATCGAAATATAGCTTAAAAGCTATGTTATTACATAATGGAAATTTAAAATCATCTATACCATTTTTCCATTCAGTAACAATGAAAGAAATCTATGAAAATATGCGCATCCTTTTAGACGCAATAAGCTACAACCGGTACAAATAGCAGATACATATGTGAGTATTTAAAAGTTATAGCAATTTTACTGGGACTACAAGGAGGATTTACAAAATATTGTTGTTTTCTTTGTTTGTGGGACAATCGTGCAATGAATGAACATGTTACATGTATGTAACTAAAATTTGGGCGAAAACAAGTGAATTTAAACCGGGAACTCAAAATGTTAAGTGTATGCCCCTTGTAGACCAAAAAAAAGTGTTCTTTTGCCTCCTCTTTACATTAAACTTGGACCCATGAAAGACATTGTGAAGGTTATCAATGAAGAGGATGAACGATTTAAATACCTAAGGCAAGTCTTTCCAAAGTTAAGTAACGCCAAACTAAAAGTAGGCATTTTTGTAAAATTTTGTGAACTTTTAGAGTCCAAGAAATCCCTTGGTTGCCGAATGTCTCCAAATTTCTCCGTTTCCATTTATCATTTTTTCCTAAGGATTTGCACGCTGTCAGCGACGAAAAGGGTGGAAGAGTTCCGTCAAGATATAAGGATAATGGAAAATCGGGACCAAGCCATGTTGGGTGATTACTGTTGATTTTTGAAGAGAACAAATGTGACCCCACATAGAAGGAAAAAATAGTATTAGTGTGTTCCAAATAAATATTTTTGATGTTTGCTTTTTCTTGGATGTCAACTTAATATAAACTGTAAATATAGTAGATATACAGCGTTAAAAACTTGTTAAATCACTTTTTTTCAATAAATATTACATGGTACAATTCTACATATGGTTTGTCTAATGTAACAAGGAAACCTTACGTGTTCCAACTTTTTGTTCGCCATTTTCATATTTGGATAGATACATTTTACTACAATATGCTATTCAGCTCTATGCTATAAAAAAATTGTGTCGGCCACTGCAATCTTTTCTAAACCGCGATTTAGTAGAAACAGCAATATAACAAACAGTTGAGAGAGAGAAGCAGGGAAAAATGGAATAAATGGGAAGCAATTAAACAAGCCCATCAGTTTACAAAATGGAGAGACGTGTGTAATTACCCTCCACGTACTGAGTTAACTAAGAAAGGTGTTGAATGGGAAAATGATTTGCGTGGAGCGCCCTCGTAATACTTAAGAAGACGAACTGAGTGTACATATGAACATTCGTTGATATTTCTAGTATTTATTTAAACAATGTTCTTCCATTATCCCTTTTATTTTGTAATCCTAGTATATCTCTGGAAATGATGTTATTTTGGGCACGAAAAGAAGCTTTAATTAAAGCAAAATATACATTTACATACATGCATTAAGGTGTTCACAAATTCACAAGCCGCAGTATACTGTAGGACGCAGTAATACCACTACGGGATCGTTTTAAACATGAAGTTTGCGGCGGCGGCAACGCTGGTAATCGTAGACCCCACATGCTGTTTATTCTCCCGTTAAATGGTCATCAGGTTAGCGAAAGGATCGGAGGCGCACCTGTTAGGCACTTACGTCGTTCCCATATCACGCTAACTAACACTGTCTTGTAATATTACGCCTCGCAGAAGATTACGATATAAGAAGAGTATTAGGCTGCCGCGTATGCTATTATATTACTTAATTGATATTAGAGGTGAAGAAGGGAAAAAGTCCTTATTCCAGCCATTTATTTATAGCGAAGATGGGTTGCATCACGCTAGGTTAGGTAGGATAATTGATTCTTTAATATAAATTAGAAAACTTCCTCGAAACTTTCTTATATCGATTCAAATAGACAAGAAAATTGAAACGAGACCCGTATAAACTGAAGGGTCTCGCTATCAGAAATAGGAAAAATAAGTGTTTACAAGTACCACTAATACATATCCGTTTCTTAGCAAATAATTATTTATTATTTATATCAGTTGATCAATCCACGGTCATTGAAGAGACTTGCTTGCTTTGACAGTGAAGAAGAACTTGCGCGATAGAAATAAATTTAGTCTAAGTTCTACATAAAGTCCATTAGTGTGTTCCTCAAAGCTACTGTCGTCAATCGTATTGTTAAATACAAATATTGAACAAAAAGTTGCTTTCTCATTCAATAGTTGAGAATACTTTGATATTGAATAAGCGATTAATTTTCTACAGATGTGTAACTTTCTACAGACTTCTCAAAAAAAAAAAAAAGAACTTTCATATGGGGTAAAACAAACGCCGATAACTTGGAATAAATCACAATTTGGTGCGCCTTGCCTTTCTAACTGTAAGGCGATGATCGTAAGACTTTGTACAAGCCATACCTCTTCTGTCTTCATATTTGAAATATAAATTGAGACGTGAAGAAAAGGCAAAAAATTGGAAAGGGAAGGTACCTTATAAATTCGAAATTCAATAATGATTATAAAACAAAAATAAAATCGATATTAGATTGCCCAATTGGTTTTTCTGGACATCTTTCACTGAAGATGAGAACTTCATCCTTGAAGTGCGAAGGAAAGAAAATCAAAAATCAGATGTAATAAAAATTATTGGTACTACTGTTGTATCACAGTCTCCCGCATGTAATGCTCGATTTATCACTAATTAAAAGCTACGTGATCTGGCCACATATGCAACTAATACCTAACATCGCTTGTAAAATATTCATCCCAAACCCACAAATCAGTACAGCAGACGATCAACATCAGATTATCATGTACGAATTGTTGAAATTACAACAAACGCTAAATTTTGTTAATCCGCAATCTTATTATTGGCATAGACAAAGCATGAGTCTTATCTTGTTAGACGTGTAAGAAAAAGATAAAAATATTTTTCTGATAGGTTCATGTGACATAGCGCTAAGCTCTCCTGACTCATTACATTCTATGGTATTAGATATTTTTATGAAACTGCCTATAACAGGACAATGCCCAAAGGATATATCGTATGTATATTAATTAAAGAACCACCAAGACATCTCGTCCTGTTTTTGTGAAATCTTCAGATTAGAAAAATACTTCTGAAGGTTCTGAACATAGATGTACAGGACAGATACGTAACCTATCTTTAGAAAATAAGAAAAATCCTGCGATTCTGTTTACTTCTCTGTTATGCGTTTACAAGTTGAGGTAAAACATTTTTCACCTTCTCCTTCCTGGGGATTCCTTGTAGATATTTGTAAAACGGCGTCAAGATGCCTGTTATATATCTAATGCATCAAGACAGTTATGAGACTTTGTTCTGGAAGTGGCTACCTATCGAACCATTGTGCAGAATGAGTGTATTTTCCTATCCTTATTGAAGTAAACATTGTCAAATTCCATGTCGAGTATAGATTAAGCCACCGACTACTCTGCCAGTTGGTTAGTGGCTTTTTAGTAAACTATCATTGACAGTAAAATCAAATAGTTTTTAATGCACTCCTACCTCCGGCTAATCTGCTGACCTGTCTAGTTACTGGAATGCTGTACTTAGAAGAAAAAAGTAGTTACTGGCAGCAAGCTACTCGAGAAGCCGACAAGCTTATTTGCCGGTTTAACATAAAATTGGCTTTATTAGCACGTTACTTTCGTCTACCTACTGGCTGCAGTATCCCGCCCACGCCCCCTTTAGCATTTTTTAATTGTTGATGGTTTCCTTCCAATAAATTTCCGGTTTGTCACCTGATAAAATATCTCCAGCTTTTTAGCATAGCACGATAATGCTTCTAGAGAGCGAATGTGTCCATATTGATATCACTGTATAATATTTCTCTGTGTTAAATTTCTGAAATGAAAAATAATGGAGTTACCTCTCAGACACAGCTCAGCATGTGTATCTCGTTCGAAGATAGAATGAATTCTTCATAATTTTGTAATGAAGAATACGAGGAATAAGCTAGTAGTATATTATTGAGAATAAAAACACGGTTAATATTTTCTAGGATTTGATTTTAAATATACTCAAAGTAATTTCCTTCAGTAATGATACACTTAACTATTTTTCTCTCCACTATTTAAAAGCTCCCATCCAATCTTTTTCGGAATACCTTAAAAATAACCGTGAACTGCTGTATCAATTTCTTCTGCAGACGAAAACCTTCTACAGCGCTAATTGCGTCTTAGCCCAAAAAATAGCCAAAAGTCACAAATTGCTAGATCAGGTGAGTACGGGGAATGTTCTATTACCTTTATTATATTTTTTCAGCTAAAAACTGGAAAGTTGAAACTGCCGTATAGGAGGATGCATTGTCATGGTGGAGGATGATTCCCTTGTCTGGAACTCTATCGAACACTTCAGGCAAACATTTTTCAGTGTACTACTTAACTATCACTGTCTTTTGTTCATATTGCATTTACTAGGCCTGTACTTCTGAAGAATACCGCATTCATAACCTTTTCCATAGCTCGCTGCATTTTAGTCATCTTTTTAATTCGTACATGACTCTCTAAGCGGATATACACAGAAAAATCTTTTCTTAAAAAAATATTTTTATTTATCTGAATACATAGGTTTAAATCAAATCTTAAAGTTTTCCTTTAACCTTCCTATACTCACGCATACGGTCTGTGAGACCGACTTATATAGTATAGTATACGTCTTTCATTTTGACGTGAGTATAGGAAGGTTAAGAATACTGTGCTTGAATATAAAGTATGTATTGACTTATAATGAAATAGGGATGTATTTAAATAATCTGTTCAACTTAATAATTATTTCTTTGAATCAAAAATTAAAACGCTTATTGCAAATTGTCAGTTGTATTGAAATAAATGTATCGAGCCTGTTGACTTAAACATAGGAGTATGATCACTATTAACGTAAATGCTTTATCCATATGCTTGATTTTAAAGTTATATTGAAATAAAATATAGCTTGCTTATAATTCAAAAATAGGCAGAACAAAGAAATTTCCTTCAAATAAATCACAAGGTTGTTATAATGCATAGAGTAATAGTACATTCAAACAACCAATATTTCTGGTAATATTTTGATTTGTTTGGTATTTAAATATATGGTTACTTCGGATGCATGTTGAACTTATCATTTGTTTCAGACACACTTTGTATGCTTAAATCAAAGATTCGTTTTTCTGTGTACGAAGGTCTAAAGGCAATATAAGTTTCGTCACCTGTCACTATTTTGGAAAAAATTTGGTGCCCGCCATTATTTAATAAATTTAAAGTTTCATGGCAAATTCTCACACGCTCTGATTTTTGTACGTGTATGTTTTTACAGCCGAGGATCCAATCTTGAGTTGATGCTCTATTACCGCATAAATTGCTTTATTGTCCTCTTCAATTACTTTTTTAACAGCAGCAAAGTTTTTGTGTTAGTAGCCGAGGGAGGACGTCCTACCCCTTTTTGATGTTGGACAGAATTCCTTCGCGTTCATATTCCATATACTATCGGTAAATTGTAGCCAAGGAAGGTGCTTGTTCATTAAAAAGTGAATTCTTATATTACCTCTTGTGTTCACAAATATTTAATTATCATAAATTCTTTATTTATAGTATGATGTTGTTGACTTTTTTACTGGGGGATATTGTAAAAGACGTTTCACAAAATATATCAGTTGATTCTTCTTACCAGTTAAAATTTTTGGGCCACCCCTTTTTGTACCGGACATGAATTATGGTAGATACATAATTGCAATTGATACCAAAAAATGTTGTAAACATTCGCATTTTCAAGTAGAAAGAAGAACAAATTAATCCACATATCACATATTTTAAAAAATGCAGTACTCTTAAGAACATTTTATATATAGTTTACCGTGCCATCCAAAATAACTGTAAAAAAATACTGCTTTTTCCTAGGGAGCTCAATATTTACTACCACGTGAAGTTATGTCAAATCGATAAAGCCGAAACAATTCTCATTTTTGACGTTTATGGTGGTTATCGGCGTATTATTTGTCCTTTCATTGTTTTTCTTTCGACCTACATACATATATCCGTTAGAAAGTGTTTCTTAAGAATAATTTTTTAATGCACATCTGGAAATGTAATTAAAGATAGCAGGTAACACAATTTGAAACGATTGCGGTTACGTTGCCCATCCATACCTACATACATACATATAATAAAAGGCAAAAATATGCCTTTATAAGGGGATCAAGCGTAATGATCGAAATCAGTTCGAAATACGGTTTAAGCCGTCGCAAATTTTCATGGCAGCGTAAAGAAAAGTTATGATAATCTTCACTTGGACCATTAATCATTTCAAACGCTATTATTCGCGAATTGATTCATTTTCGCCTTTGGAAAATATAATTCATTAGGAATACTTTTGTTGAACGTTATTGTCTCGATCAATTTGCAGGAATAAAACGTATAGTGGCTTTCTTAATATCGATTAAATAATCCGATTTGAAAATTGTCTTTATTCAGACAAGACTCACATAATGAACGTTTTTAAGGTAATAGACTAGTTTATTACATAAACTCCTCTCCCTCCATAGACCATCCAGATCAAACATCTGATAATAGACAGAGTTTAGCAGAAAAATTAATTATTCGCCATCTAATATCTGCACTAAAGATAATACTCTATTTATGGATAACACAATAATATTCCTCCCACATTGTTTTCAGGTTGCTAATAAAAGTTCAGAAACAAATTCATGTAAATTTTTTGAAATAATTATTTTGATAATTTCATTACTTAAACTACCCCTAAGAAAACTGGAAGTTATGTCAATAAAATTGAAAGTAACCGAAAACCACAGATTGAAGCACTATTTATGTAACTATTTTTAAAAATTTCGGCGTGTTTCCGGTAATATTCCTGAAAATCTAGCAAAGAGATGCATTGAATTGGATAGAAACAAATGCACCTCACCGAAAAGTCCAAAAAATGGCGAACCGGTCCGAGGCGTTCATTCCTGCTTAATTCCATGCAGTTCACGTCCCTAGCTAATTAATAGGGACATGCGTCTGTACTTGCTTCGGTCCGGGGAGTAGTCTTTTTTTGGCGAGAGCTGCCCGCAATCCAATTACAAAATCAGATTATTAGCAAAGACACGTTAAAACTCTATGTTTACAGAAATTTAAAGCATTGATTTACACTTGCATTACTTTAAGGGTATTCCATATTGTACATAAATTTTCAAGTTATGAATTGTCCGATTTAAGAATAGGATGTGAATGAAGTAAAAAGTTAAATATGGAATATAAAATCTTGTGCGAAACCTGATCAATTGCGATGACTTCCTATCATAATAAAGGTCAATGGTGTACTGTATGTTGTAGCAATTGTATCACAATATCAGTGGCAGGAAAAATATTCGTAATTCATAAAGATCGCTTCTAGAAAGTTATTCAAAACCAGCTGTACGCAAGACGACAAGGTTTGGACACCAAATCTTGAATGGTTTTGGGATTTTAAAAATATCCACAATTAACACAGTTTACCTGTTCTAAGAAAGTTAAAAGCTAGTCCTATAAAAAGCAATTAAATATCTATCAAAAACTATATTTTTCATCTTTCCTCCGGAGTGCTCCAAAAGAATACATAAGACATTCGTTCTAAACCGTCAAAAAACTGATCCAGCAAATGCGATCTAACCAGAAACACGAAAATGCTTTTCGCGCTAGTAAATCTAATTGCTCTTACCAAAAACAAGAAAACCGATACCGTGCAGCTCTCGATGGAACGCATCGAAATATTGAGGTTAGAGTTCAATATAGCGAATATTCGTAGGACTATTGATTTCTAATCGACACCGGAATATTCCGGGTTTAGTACTAGTCGCGCCCTCTTACAAACTCCGGGTGCGCTAGTTCGCTGAAACTTGAAGCGCCATCTACGGTATAGCTGCCGAAACAAACAGGTGCAGTCTAAGGACAGAAAGCGATAGCAGAAAAGCAGGAATGCTCGCGTACAGATGTTTCCTGTAAATGGGAAACGCAGGTTTCTACAAATATGCTATCTTAGGCTACACATCCAACATGAACGATATAGATAAATGGAACCTACTATTTTACAGGAATCTATCTTACCTTCAAATGATCAAAGAAAATCAATTTTAAAAACGCTTAAGAGAAATAGAAATAATTAATGGAAGCAAAGGGCCGTACTATAAATAAAAACTCTATCTTGAAATATAGAAAAGTGATAGAAACTAGGCCATAGGAACATTTTAGGCCGTAACAAGGCCATTTGTTTAACTGCCCAATCTCGTGTGAAGAGGGTGAAACTGTCCCTCAATTTTTCCTTGATTTTAGATTTTCCGAAAATAGAAGGGTAATGATTGACGCAAATACATCAAAATTATTATGAAATTGTCGAGTTATTTTTGAAAAACCGAAAATCAAGCAAATTTAAGGGATAGTTTAACCCGGTTAATACGAGATTGGGCAAGTAAGGAACACCAGTCCTTGGGTGAGGACTATTTACTCACAAGGTTTAATTTTTTTAAAATTTGTGGATTCAGGATGTTAGAGCGCATATAACTTTTGGCAGGAGAAATTAATTGATATTATATATGTACCTATTTTAATACTAAAATGACGAGCAGTATTTTTTAACATTTCTAATCATGAAAAGAAAATCCATTTCTATCCACCACATCTATCCACTGGAAAGAGAAATTTTATTTCCACAATTGAAGAACATATCGTACAATAAATTTTTGTTGTAGGTACTTTGCACGTTGCACACATTTATATCGTTAGATTTATCTTCATTACTGTGCATTACTTCCATTTCTACAAAAGTCATTTCTATGTCCGTTCTCAAATATCCTCTTTAATATCACAGACTTGTAAGATAGCCCCAAAAACAATTCTGTTCTATTTCTTTAAAGAGCTATGCTTTGGAGTAAATAATTTTTAACATAAATTTTAAAAGTACATGCCCCATAGCGTTAACAGTTTCAAATTTTGCAGGCTTTGTTAAACTACAATAGTGACGACGTAATAGAAAATATAAGGAACAATGGCAGTCAGAAACAATAAAACTCCACATGCACTAGAAGTAAAAATTAAAACTGTGGCACGCAACTCTGTTTGAAGAAAAGCTATATTTACATACGATATTCGAAAAGAATACGAAGAACTTTTTCCTTTTGCTTTTGTTGAACTCGCTATGAAAGTTACTGTGTTTCTGAGAAGAGATTTGATTACTGTTGTCGTCGAAATCAAACTGGAATTGAAATTTTCAAGAACAAGTGTAAAGACTAAATCTACACATTTAGTTCTATATATTATTGCAGTGCACAAGAATATAATTAAAAATGCAAAACATTAAAAGTACAAAGTATACAGTAGATCGCCACAAGTGATAGCGTAACAGAAGAAAAGCGCTAACGACTACATCCTAGCAGCAAACCAAACATGTTTGTGTGCTGTTTGTATATATGAGAATTCAAGCAAGAAATTCCCCCAATATGTACTTAAATGCGTATTTTTGCAGCTATTTACTTCTAGAGGAGTGGACAACTAAGTTACCACAGACTCCTGCAGTAGCTGCAGCCGCGCTTTTCGGCTTACGCACCGTGGGAAGATGTGTAATTAGAAAACAACAATACCAACACCAACAAAAGCAAGAATACTGAGAAATTCAAAGCTCGTTTTCAAGATGCGCTACTAGGACCTAGAAATACAAACCGTTGCGTGAACAACACCGCAGATTAACTTCTTAAATTACTTCTACTCAAGCAAACTTCCAATTATTATCCCATTCAAACTCAGCTAACGCAAGCAAAGCACGTCCAATTGAAAAATTAGATATATTGGGAAAAGAACGCGTGACGGTGTTTACGATGTTTCATATAGTAGTTAAAAGGCAAAACCTCTCTTTTAATTTATAGTTCATGTGACCTCACAACGTTAATAAAATTTTATTGAAAGATAATAGATATGTTATGAAAGTCAGCCTCTTTTTTATTGTATTGTAAAAAAACTTCTCTCGTGTAATTTTGAATAAATATCAGATTATTTTGAAAACCACATTATAGATGGCAAAATAACTAACATTCGTGAATATGATTAATCAAATATTTGCAGTGAAAAAATTAAAATAACCACAGAGAAATACTTCGAAATAAGCCAAATTAAAAAGACACATGCGTGAATATATAAAATATACATTAGCAAATTATCCATTCCATTCCAATAAAAAGGATGCAATTCCAGTAGCTTATAAATGAATGAACATTATGGTGATAACGTTAGCCCTAACAGTACAAGTGACATTCCACATAATTCATGGTCTTTTATAGCATGACCAAAGTACTGTATTAAATCCAAAATCAATAAACCAAAATTCGTTAACCTCGCCATTCCAATTTGCGATTACGTTGTCGTATTAATTATGCATCCTTGTTTCTCGCCACAGCCAGTCCTCTCCAGAGGAAGAATTGACGAAAAGTTAATATTCAGTTACTTTATTAGCCCTTTTATAACTAAACGAAATCACAGTATAAAAACCATTATGATTTGATGATTTGCATCACATTACAATGAGGAAACTAACTCTACAAAACAATTCAAAATTTAGAGGCATGAGAAAGTAGAATAGCCTAGGCGTACAGTGATTTCATTCTTTCATAGATTCAACGGAAGACATAGAGTGTCAGTAAGGATATCAGAATTCCAAGATTAAACTTGAAACCTACAAACATGATAAGTTAATCCTACCCTTCATCTAGGATTGTTGTATTCCTCTACGACTTCGTATTACATACAATGGGTACACAAAACTTTACCAGACATTTCGTAAATCTTGTTCGTTTTTTTGGCAGCTACCTATCGTTCTTTGCCACTACAAAAGATGTTAAAATTAAAGTAAACTTCTAAAATTTTATCTGGAATAAATCAATATTTATGAACTCGTTAATTTCTTCAGAAAATTATAAATACTATTTGCGGAAAGAAGAACTGTTAACACCATCTGAAAATAACAAATTATGTAGAATTTAACGATTGCCAAATAGCCTGCCTAGAACGCTTAAATGACC
Source organism: Chrysina gloriosa (assembly GCA_038088585.1). Classification (NCBI taxonomy): domain Eukaryota; kingdom Metazoa; phylum Arthropoda; class Insecta; order Coleoptera; family Scarabaeidae; genus Chrysina; species Chrysina gloriosa. The sequence continues at coordinate 42,074,151 of CM076087.1, forward strand.
AAACAACGCCTACAATGTACATAAATATGTTATTTGCAGTTACTTCGAATTGCAAAGCAATAACTGGGCAGTAAACACACTTATTAACAAATCGTAAACTGAAGAACTTGCTTCAGTACCTTGTTGCCGTTGATAAACTGGTAGAGATAATACATTTCATTTCTTACTACTTTGCTACTTTATTACACGTTTGCCACCAATATTATTTCGTGTAACGGCGTTCGTATAATATGAACGGAATAGATATAAAATTTCTGGATAGGATGGATTTATTCTGTCTGCATTATTGTATATACAGTAGAATTTGTATTTTCGGTCACCTTTTAAAAGCGGTCACCTCTAAAAACGGCCATTACTAGAATTCATGGAAAAATGTATTATATTATATAATTTTACAGCAAATCCTCCACAAGACACTTCACATACAAGTCAAATCAAAATCGTTGATGACCAACATGGCTTATTTAATGGACGATCTATTGAAACAATCTCATTCATATTTTCTGATGACGTGTCCAGTTTGATTCACATGTCATCAGAAAATATTAATACACTAGTCGAAGGCTGTCAGGTTGATGTTGCTTATATAGCCTTCTCTAAGACTTTTGATAATGTTAATCATCCACGAGACTACACACATTTGGATTTTCATGTAGGCTAGTTGATTTCTTCGCATCTTATCTATGTAACAGAAGGCAAGTCGTGTTCTACAAATGTATCTGTTCCAATGCCCTTCACGTAGGACCGACTGCCTCACAAGGTAGTAATATAGGGCATTTATTATTCTTAATACTTGGTCAGTAAATTTAGGAATTCTAAATGTCTTTTGTACGCAGATGACTAAATTTATAAAATTATATACAGGATTTGTCATAACTAATGCATCAAAATTTATTTACAAGATTATATCAGGTAAGAGGAAGTCAATGAATGTAAGAGAAAATAAAAGGGCTCACAGGCCGATTTGTTTCGGTACCACACGGGCGATTAATTTATCGTCAGAAATTTATGAATATATACCCGATGTTAGGCGCAGTATCGTATAAGTATATGTCCTAAGGAAACACTTGACCTTATTCAACATTTCTTTGTATAAACAATAAACATACACCTCTTTAATCTACTCGAGGTGCATGACGAAATCATTACCCTCTGAAGATTTATAATTCTTTTCCCGGCTTTCCTGAGAGTAGGAAAATTTTCACATTTTGTTGTATTAGCTTTCTTCTGTTTTAATTTGATGCATAAGTTGTAAACAATTTTTCACAAGCTGTGCGTCAAATTAATGCAGAAGATTATATGTGGCAAAAGTAAATCAATGGGCGTAAAAGAAGTAAAAAGTAATTAAAAAAACATCCGCAAAGGAAAGTTCTGTTTGCGGTGGCGTGTCTTACATATGAAATGTTAGTGCGATTACCACCTGTGTCTGTCGATGTAAAGTATAATTAATAACCGCATGCACTGACACCTATTGCAAGGCTTGGACGACCTTGTAATTCGGCGATGGTGTTTACTTTCGTCTTAAACTAATGTTTCTAGATGTCCCCATAAGTAAATAGAGTAAGCTTACACTATCGTCCACATATATGGGGACGACTTCAAAATTGACGTTTTCATTGAATTGAACATAAATATAGAGTACATTTGTAGTAATATTTATTAATATATTTTTGACATTGCGAAAACAATGTTTAATAACAAAAAAGAAGCACACAATATTACAAAATAAAATTTAAACTGATTTTTCGTTAATATGCCCACCTCGAAATTTAATAATTGCGGCACATATTCTTGGCATTCTTTTATTCAGAGACTCCAGATAATCGTCTGTAATTTCGGTTCATGATACCTGCAGCTTCTCCCAAGATCTCGTACGCTGCTAACTCCTTTTTCAAATACTGCGGTCTAATTCATCTCACACTAACTCTATTGGCGACAGATCTGGAGATTGAGGTGGCCATATCATTCGTATCAACGTGCATTCTTCCTCAAGAGACATCAAATAAGTTCTACATAAACAAGATGAATGTTTGGGGTCGTTGTCTTCCTGGAAAACGAAACCTTGGCCATATAATCTTTCCCCACTTAGCACAGCATTTTCCTGTAAGATATTCGGATAGCCCTCCTTACGCAGGACCCCGTCATTTTTTTCAAATCGCATACAGCTGTATCACCAAAACAACCCCAAAGCATCACACTACTTCCACCGTGTTTCACTGTAGGAACCAGACATTGCTCACTTGCTCTTTTTCTAGTCAGCCGCCTTACAAACGATCGACGTTTTGAACCAAAGATTTGGAACTTGACTCGTCGGTCCATAACACTTTATACCATTGCTCAAGCGTCCAATCCTTATGTTGAGTGGCTCATCCCAGTCTCTTTTTCTTGTTTTGCCTCCCTTTAACTGTGTGACAGATATTGTTGGATTTCTCGAAATATTGAGATGCTGAGTGAATTCTGCGACGGTGAGAAACCTATTTCGTTTCGAAGTTACTATTATAAATTGATCTTCAGCGGCTGTCGTTGCTCTTTCTCGCTCTGATCGTTTTCTATTCCGAAGTGAACCGGTTACCCGCATTCTCTTAAGAGTACTGAATACTCCGTTTTTGATAGCTTCACTTTTTTAGCAATTTGTGCCATTGAATATCCTTCGCCACGTAATTTTATAGTAGCCGCACGTTTTCCAATTAATATTTCTTGTCGCTTTGGCATTTTTAACGACGATCTGGCATGGAAGATAACAAATTTTAAACAGACCCTTTATTTGAAATACTTGCATACATTTTCCGATATGTTGATAATTTCTTTGTTGGGATCTATTCGTCTTACAGTGCGAACAATGTTTTTCTAAAATTTATTTTAATCCCGTTACTGTAGGGATGAATACAGTTCCAGGTATCGTAAAATGTAAAATAAAGCAATGGTCGTAAACTGCAAATAATTTATAAAGTGTACTATATTACGGGGTTGTTTGATTAAATTTACGAATTACAATTGTAATGTATAATATAAACTTTGAATATATTAGTATTACTATTTCTATGATTTTCTTTACTTTCTATTGTCGTCCCCGTATATATGGACGGTAGTGTATACGGATTGTTAAAGGGTCCCCAGAAAATAGAAAATAAAAGTCTAACTACGAAGAACAGGCGTATTGATAAATGAATGATTTTAGACAAACATTTTTATGTTCTAGTAGGCGAGGTGTAACAAAACGTCATTGAAAGATTAAAGTCGTCTTACGCAGCACATAGGAGAAATAAGTAGCAATGCTTTTTGGAATCTAGGGTTTATCAAACGCAATACTCCGAATTTCACAAATCAACCGTCCCTCTAGAGATATGGACGTGAAAACAATTTTAAGAGTTTTTGTCTCCAGTAAATAAAATTTATAAATGCATTACAAATTAGTAAAACACTTGATATTGTTTCCCCAAATTAATGAAATTCGTGAAACAATACCAAGTTTTTTATTAATTTTTAATTTTAAAATGTATTACCAAGTGGCGACAGTAAACTCAATCCGTTATTTGTAAATGTAAATTATGCAAAAATCGTTTTCAATCTCTTGGAATGCTTGTAAACGATTAAAGCATTTTTGGTTATTTATTCTTATTGTGCACCCCGAACTAGTACTGCATAGTTGTTTACCTGTTTGCATACACATCCTTTCATATACTATTTCTGTATGTAACGCTTATGTGTGTGTACACTGCATAACGATGATAATTTCTTTGATTTTTTTCGGAAACTTTCCTTTATGTTCGTTATTTCGTAAATAAATAAATAAATATTCCACTATCCTTTCTTGGTTCAGTATATGATTTTGCATAGATATTAGATGTTACCAAGATATTAGAAATCCAAATTCAAAAACAAAAATAACAATTCTTAAGCTGCCACTTCCCAATCAATACCAGGTCCATTTTAGACATCTTTATCTCGAAGGAACTATAGTTTCTATTTGTATACCTTTTGACAAACTGATTAAAAGGGAATCATGTAAAGGGAAGTTAACTTAATAATAGATATATATATATATATATATATTTCGTGACCTTTTATACTTATCTTATATGATAGATCTCTACCACTAATAGGTCAATAAAACAAGGCTGGTTTGAACGATAGTTATATTTTCAAAACGTTTACAAACGTTTTCGGAACACCTTCGTCAGTGAAAATATAACTAGATAAATATATAAACAAACTTTTGTTTTTCATTTGGGACTATCAACAAAATAACTAATGACTAGGATTTCTTGATATAGAGGATGTGTAACCAACTTTTATATACATATAAATTATAAAAACTAAATTAATGTGTAAACATACATGCAAATTAAGTAAAACCTTATATCAAAAAATGTTTGTCGAAACCTTAACAATTCTGTTCAAGGACTAGGGAAAACCAAATTTAAAAACCTAGCCAAAGGTTTCCTTCTTAAGAAATGCAAATGTCATTTTAACAAATTGCTATATACATTACTTAAATTTTGAATATCGGTCCTGAAATTAATAGTTTTAGTGTCTTTCTGTATATTTATCATTTCATATATTAGTCTTTTTTATAATTATTCTCTGTTTTTAATATAATTGTGTTTTCAAAATCAAAGTAATGCCCACGATCTTTGTAATGCTTTGTTACAGCGGTCATTGCACCAAAATCATTATTTAAAGAATACTTATGGCTATACAACCTTTTCTTTAAATATTGTTTCGTCTGACCGATGTAACAACCATCACAGTCTTTACAGTTTATTTTATAAACTACATTACTCTGATTTTGTTTAATTATTTTAGATTTAGTATTAGTAAAAAGAGATCTGTTACTATAATATTAAGAAGGAAACCTTTGGCTAGGTTTTTAAATTTGGTTTTCCCTAGTCCTTGAACAGAATTGTTAAGGTTTCGACAAAGATTTTTTGATATAAGGTTTTACTTCATTTGCATGTATGTTTACACATTAATTTAGTTTTTATAATTTATATATATATAAAAGTTGGTTACACATCCTCTATATCAAGAAATCCTAGTCATTAGTTATTTTGTTGATAGTCCCAAATAAAAAACAAAAGTTTGTTTATATATTTATCTAGTTATATTTTCACTGACGAAGGTGTTCCGAAAACGTTTGTAAACGTTCTGAAAATATAACTATCGTTCAAACCAGCCTTGTTTTATTGACCTATTAGTGGTAGAGATCTATCATATAAGATACTTAATAATAGAGGAAATGACAACAGCTGCTATAGAAAAAATGCATAATGGCATTTTTAGATACGTGATAAAAGTTATCTTCTTGTAACGATGTTGTTTGTCATTTATTTTATTTGCAATCTTTCGTCATTAATTCCAAGCATCAAGTATCATTAACTGTTTGCCTCTGTAATCGGTTCCCACCGCAGAGATAATTTGTCTCTTGTATTAATATAAATACTCACAGGCATTTGCTTTTATTATGCATGCGTAGCGTCCTAATAAAGAACACAAAATGCGATACTACAACTATGTATATTCCAATAATATTAACATTTCTAGACCCTATGAACTATAACCAGTCAGTGTTAACGAAAACGCCAGGAAAAGCATCCAAGGAGAACATTGCATGATAGAAAATCCTCTGGGTCCTGTACAGAAACCTTTTACGACATTCTTGATACAAAATTAGAAACAAAAAAGACGAACTCCTCGCAGTACTACCACGCAAAACCATTCCTATCGTATAACGAAATTTGTGATTAACTACGCCCCAAGTATCGATTCCCTTTGTGTTGCGATAATAAATTCGCATCGGGAATCATAATCGATATCGCCTACATGACATCAGTGCACTGACATTATCTGCAGAGAGCGTCTGTTCCATTCGGAGGTGACAACTATTTACCCTTTAAAAATAAGGTGCATGCTGTAGAGGAGTGGAAATGTGTGTGTTTCTAAGCGGCCTCAGAGGATTAATTAAGCGGACATTAGCCAAACATCAATTAGAGCGTGTATTTTAATCAACCTGCGCTACACGTATGCTGCTAACCCTCCATGATCCTATGTCTATATGCACAATGGGGTGTGTACATAGATGTAAAAGAACGTGCGAAACTCCATAACCTGAAAAACGCAGTCAGCGATATAAAGAGATCGATAAATACACCGGCGGGTTATCGTTATAATTAGAAATGTTAATATGAGGTAAGGGTGGATAGCACGTAATAAGAACTGCAAAAGCAGTCGGCGTAAGTATCTATTTTTATCAGAATCGCTTATAAGAGTTTTCTGGTCTAGTTTCTGTTGCCTTAGTAATGCGATAACAAAAGTGGACAACCTCAATAGGAGTATATTTAGAAATGTTGCATCCACTTCGAATTACAATTAGAACAGCAGTGGGTTAAATATCGAAGTGCAAGTAGTCAGCGGCGGTTGTGATACCGTGTATTACGATATATTGTGAAATCAGCACTCGTTCGTATATGCGTCGATAACCATACGGTGGTATCCTATCATCAAAGATATCTAGAAGATATTTTACTCTCAAGTTTACGAAAAATCAATGAATATGCAAAATAAAATATGCGTGGAAATCAGATAGCCAAAAAACATATTTATCAGTCATGCAGTGAGAAAAATAAATTACTCAAATCAACAAACCGATGAGTGTCATTTTTGTAGCAAATGAATGACATAAGGTCTAGTTTATCGAACAGAAAATGTTGATTTCAATAAACAAAGGTAAAATTCCAAATTATGTAAGTTCAATAAAGTATTTCTTGAACACTTATAATGCACTACTAAAAGGCGTCGAAAATATTTAGCTCTCACAAAGCATTTTCCATTCACGCAATGCACTTATTTTTCACAGCGTGAGCAAAGGTACCACGTGAAGGGTTTATTGACATTATGTAGGTTTGCTGAAGCGCGAAGTTGGAGTAAATCGGTGTTTTGGACTGTAGGCCAAATCTTACACTTCAACAATATTTTTCCCGTTGTAGGTGTTAACAAAATACACTAATTGTACCTCACAATTTAATCAAATTGTTCGTTACAATGTGCTTAACCACTAATTTACAAATTTAACTTGAAGAAATACACGGCGCACTTAACGGCTACTTACTTACTAAATAATTGATTAATTTAAACGCGGTTGAATTTGTTGTAATCTCCCGAAATATGATACTGGTGTACCCGAATGATTTATTGCCCGAATTGGCTTTGTTGGACCGAGTCTTGTACTCGAGTCCTACAATGTAAAACCGAAACCTTTTGACTGACAAATTGCACCCCTCATCTGCAATCATCTACACTTAAAGAAGGTTCGCAGGGTGGTGCTAAAAAATGGTAAGTATTTCCCTATTGGTGCAAAAGTGAAAGTTTAGAAATAGAAATTAAGGGAAAGTACATGAAATGGAATTTTGTAGAAAGTTAGGGTGAAAACAAGATAATAAAGTTACAGCTGGTGTCCCTTCTAGGTAAAGGGGTACTAAAATCGGTTCCGATGACATTGAATTTGACAACTTAGATTTACGTGAAACATAACAACGGAGATAAATTGTTCACCATAAAACTAAAATACAAAACATACAAAAATACAAAATATACCGAGGTCGTTAAGAACTTTCGGGATCGAATATTTAAAACCTTTATTTAATGTTTCTTGACTTTATATTACTAAAAATAACGCACACTATTCAACACATTATATCTAATGCCTATAACTTTACTTAAATGTGGCATATAATTTATACATTTAATTCAGTTCTAATTTAATTTAGTTCTATATATTTCATTAATTTTGTACATACACATATATATATATTTTTATTTGTATATCTATAATGTCTTTTCCCTTTTCTTCTCTCTCTCTCTCTCTCTCTGTCTCTGTTCTGTTACAATAAAGATATTAATTATTATTATTATTACATCACTTATACAAAAACATATCCTACGTGTAAGTTTACTGGAGCCAACTGGTTGGTGCTGGCGTGAAAGAAATGTGCTAATCGTAGGGTTAGCATGTTGCCCGAGACCTGTCCGTCTCTTCTCAGACCGGAAAATTAATCCCAGTGGTGACTTGTGACGTGACTTGTATCCCGCCACGCGGAGAAATGGAGATGGATCTCTTTAGCGAATCCGAAGACAATGTCGGTCGCAGTCTTAAAATTGTTGAAATGGCTTCGCTAACTGGACCTTGCAGCTACTGTCACGAAATTTCTTGGGTCCACCTCACGATGGGCTAAGGCGAAGGACGGTCCGGATCTAGCAGATCTAAGTAGCTCACCACTGGATTGTCTGACGCTCTCACCATCTCAGGAGTTGACCTAGACAGCTCTACAGCGTACTCCCCAAGCATGGGGATTTGTATATCCTCATGAAGTTGGGCATTTTGAATAAACCAGCCGGCGTCAATGATAGTTATCAGGATTTTGTTTTGTGGCAAAACCAATCTGTTAATGTAGCTCTTCGCGGCAATGGACCCTGTCAGTGCTCCATACGTCAAGATGGGTCAAAGGAACACCATACAGACAGTGAGCTTAATGCTTAGGTCCAGACGAGAGCCGCGGCAGATCGAAGGCAGTGTCATTTGTGACGCAATTCTGAATTTCTTCAGCACATATTTTTAAGTAGGACTGGAGCGCTAGCCTCAATTTCAATATTGTCCCGAAATATCTTGCGAACGAACGCCAGGAAAGGCGGACGCCACCAATGTAAACGTTGTCATCCAGGAGGTTTCTTCTGGGTATAAACGTTATCATCACAAACCTGTCCACGTTGTTTTGCAATCTCCATCTGCTGGAGTCTGTCAACGAGCTCCCGTATATGTCGGATGATCAGACGGTCAGCTCGAAGAGTCGGTATTTGGGTAATCTTCGAAGAAAACTGACTAGTTACAACTTAACTGATTACAAGTCTATAGAAATTGGATCGTTAATTACAAAGTATTAACCACTAGTTTATATAAATTTATGAATTAGATCTTGAATAGTTTTGACGTTATTGGTCACTTTGATAGGAATTACGCAAATGTCCTAAACACCTCTTACAAGTTTTATGATTTCTGATGGTTCTACAATGTTACTGATCTACTTAAAACCTAATTTGTTTGACTGTCAAAACAATAATTAATCATTTGTGTGCGTATAAAATCCTTCCAAAATCTATTATCTGTTTTTGCCATAGCTATTAATTGCCGATTACAGTGAGTGGCTTCGTTCAAAGATGTCTTAATGCTCTTATTGGATATATGACTTGAATGTAGTGTTGAATTGAAAATGCATCCTTCGATATTACTTGTTTTTAATCCGTTCTTCCTTATTAATTAACCTCAAGAACGTTGCTGTGGCGAAACTCAATCTTTGAATACAAATCGCGATTTAATTTATTCCGGGGCGGAAACCAACTAGTAAACTTCAAAATAAAGAGTTTCAATGAGCTGTTCACTTAATCGGAATGATTTGCATTTGCATCCGAAATGGAATGAGTTCCAGAGACGTTTCGATTTATATAGCAGCGTCTTGTCGTAGAATTGGTAACGTATTTTGTAACGTAAAATTATACACTTAACTCACTGCGACAAAGTACCAACTACTACGAATTTATTCAAGTGAATTAAAGTATGGTACTTACATCTACACAAAAGAGCCTAGAAGTTAGAAATAGGATATAAAGTGTTAATAGATAGTAATCAACATAATCCTCGAAAAAATCTCAAAGTCGAAAGTAACGCTGGCAGACAGACATGCAAAAGAAGTCATATAAAAATAGAAATAAAACATTAAATATTATAATATATAATACATAAATATGAAAATATATAAACAGAAAAAAGCAACACTGGCATTAACGATAGATGACTCCATATATTACGTAAAGAAAGAAGATTCATATTAAAATGAGTCAAACTAAAAATGCACACGGCAACGTACCTACCAATGCTATTGCACGTCTGTGAGGCTGTGTTGAGTGAGAAACACAAGAAGAAAATACAAGTAATGGATATGAGATGCTTAAGAAGAATACTTAATGGTTTATCATTATTAACAGCCGAAGCCATTAGATAAAAAATAAGATAAGATTAAAAATGAAGAGTGGGAATAAGGACATAACAGTGACGAAATAAGCTTTCTTGATATTAAAAAGTCAAAAAATCAAAATAGACATCAACTAGAACTGGATCTAGAATGACCACAGATTAGAGAAAACAGCCTTACGTTAGAGACCCAATGAAAGACCACCAATATCTAGACAATAGGAAATGATACAACCTCTGGTTAGGTCTAAGGCTAAGGATGTGAATGGGATAGAATCGAAGAGGATGGACGCCACTGAAAAGAAAAACCAATAAAACAATATTTCGACTAACAAGTTGGTAAAAATGTACGAGTGCAAAGCCATTGTAATTCTCACTTATATATAATAGATTTCAGATTTCATATTAGAACGTAAAGAAGTTTTCCAGCTTCCCCTCGAACGTGAGAACTATCCCGCTGGAGCTATACATCTTATAGCAACTTTTACAAAATAGAAAGTACAGATGTGCGGTCTTTATTTATTACGACAAAATTTACACATGATTAATTCCCCATTTTTCTTTCACTAAACCACTTGATACGTTTAAATAAACTGTGAAAGATACGAGAAGATTGATTGACTCGGCGTTTCTTCAATGATTGATGAGAAAAGCGCGTTCGTTGACACACTCCTCCTGGCAGCATGCACGCTGGAAATGATTCAGGACAAGATTCAGTGTTAGGCAAACATTGACGTGATGTAGACGTGTTCGAAATTTACAATACACAACGATCGTAGTAGGAGCTAAGACGAGCGTGATACACGTGGAAGGTATCTGCTTGAATAAATATCTGTGGTGAAAAGTAGAGTCGCATCAATCGAATGCTGATTTTTAATCAATATCTTCACAATACAACCTTTTTAAACAGGTGAAAATAGAAAATAAAATATTCGACGATATTTTGGATTATACCACAAAACAAGAAAAATGGAAAGAAAATAAGACATATTCTTTTATTCTAATTTATTTGAAAACAAAAATTTGCTATTCTTACTCGCTGTTTGAAATAGCACACTAATTCTGCACACTAATTCTGCACACGAAAGTTTAATACATAATACGTAACATGTGATACTTTGCAGATTCATCGACACAATTTTCTCTAATTGTGGCAGATAACGCAGTCACAAACTTCGCTTTTTAAGTATGAAAACAACATTAACAAACTAATACCAGCCTTGAAACGTCTTTCTGAAAATTTCTTCATTAACCCGATACAAATTCATCACCACTGGCTTCATCACAACTTGACTTATTGATTTATTAGTTTATCATTTCAAATACTATTTGCACTGTGGATATTAAGTTGAGTGGATGTTAGCATTCATTATTCGAATTTAATCTCTAGTTAAATTACACAGATATTCCATTACCCTAGTGAACTAATATCTGCAGCATGCCGTAAGCACTTAATTTTAAGACAATTGTACGCTATTAAGATTGCAATCTGGCCATAACAAGTGTTGTTATTCTTGCGCGGAGCATAACAGGTTTTAGATCAGTCCTGTCCATGTAAATCAAAGTATATCTGCATTTACACCAAAATTAAATTTTTACGTAAATATTAATACCTAACTTCGATACTTATAAATAATGGTAATATTTAATTACAAATTCTTGTTAACATAGTCGGTGTGAAAGCGGAAAGACGCAACTAAAGCTTCCGGTAAGTTAGGAACTGTTTACTAACAATGTTGGAATAATATTTAGTCTGGCTAGTAAAGTCAGGAATAGATCTCCCTGGAGGGATTCAGGACATGACGAATCCCAATATATCTTGAATTCAAATAACCATTTGTTAAGAAATAGCGATCGTGTTTTCGAGAGCCAAAATTTAATAAAATATAATACAATACAATATAATATAATATAATATATCAAATGTAGAAGACTCTCTATAAACGACCTAATAATAAAAAATTAGGTTCGTTAATGGGCAGTTAACAAGTAACCGTGCAAAAGCCTACAAAGTAAGCACAATTTGCATATGCCAATAATCCTGTAGGAAATGTTGACTATGTCAATCGCAAAACGCAACTGCAGACTAATTAGTTTCGTCCTCATTAGGCCTCGTCAGTACAGTAGATCGTTCTGCGAGTGATACAGTGAACATTTCCAGGTGATACGTCGAAATCTCGGCGAGATGGATACGGTCAAAATAATGACCCCATCTTCCGAGCAGGAGATGTATTGGCATACCCGGTAACATCGCGTTCAGCGACGAATACAAATAGCGATCGTGTTTTCGAGAGCCAAAATTTAATAAAATATAATACAATACAATATAATATAATATAATATATCAAATGTAGAAGACTCTCTATAAACGACCTAATAATAAAAAAAATTAGGTTCGTTAATGGGGATTTCGACGTATCACCTGGAAATGTTCACTGTATCACTCGCAGAACGATATACTGTACTGACGAGTCCTAATGAGGACGAAACTAATTAGTCTGCAGTTGCGTTTTGCGATTGACATAGTCAACATTTCCTACAGGATTATTGGCATATGCAAATTGTGCTTACTTTGTAGGCTTTTGCACGGTTACTTGTTAACTGCCCATTAACGAACCTAATTTTTTATTATTAGGTCGTTTATAGAGAGTCTTCTACATTTGATATATTATATTATATTATATTGTATTGTATTATATTTTATTTGTTAAGAAATCTATGAAGGACTCGGGAAGCAGTGAGAACGCAAATATTTACAATATTGATTTAATATTTATTCACGGATGACAATCGATAATCGAATAATTAAAGTTCAGAATATCTTTCAATGAGGCGGGAGTGAAGACTATATACATCAAAAATTAAAAAAACAATAATTTGCTAAGGAACTATGCACGGAACAATCACAAAATTGTGAGAACCGATCATTTTCTTACCATATTTTTATTATTAAATTTATACAATTTACAAGTGTTATTTATTTAGTGACAAATTATTAAAATGTACCTATATAAATATACGTGAATATTTCACCTTTATCGCTCCTTCCTTCTCTTCCTTTTAGCAAAACGTACATCTATATATTTTGATACTTTACACATACTGATTAAATTTGCATATCTACATTAATTTGAAAGTAACTACTGTGACATGTACAACGCTTTTATCACGCGCAATATAATTGATAATTTCGCCGAAATACTTTGAGCGACACATCTCGTAATAATTCATATGCTGAGGTATCCTCGCAGGAACAACAGTCTGTCAACCTCAAGTATTACAGCTTTTCCGCTTAAAATTAATTCATCACCAACTGTAAGCATCCGACGTGTCACCGCACTCAGTTCGACCGCAGCGGGCGGCCCCCGCTTTACCTTCGCCCTAAAATTTAATCTAAAAACGACGACACTCTGCTAGAACTCCGACAAAAGTCCGGCGTTCCTGAAAAAGGCGCCGCACACCACGCAAACAAGCGGACGCGAAATGTACACGCTTTGCCAACTTCGCAAATTGCCCGACGCGAAGTTATGATACCAATACGGATATTACATGCACACGTCCTGGAAAAATAACGCCGCGCCTTAAGGCGTCGCAACATGGGATGTCAAGTTATATCTACACAGCTACACCTAGACAAAACGATGACGGTAAAAATTAAAGATTTTGTTACTTACCAGCGCCTAGTAAAACAGGTTGACCCGATGCGATGGATGATACACGAACCGCGCCCGCCGCGGCAACACCTGCAATTAATCATTTGTTCTATACTTCACGCACATATAAAAGTATGTATATAAAATGCAAATGAAAGTTTCCATTTACATATATTAAGTAATAAATTTAATATATATTTGCGGTGATGGAACACTTGTATGTACAGCAGTAGCTAGAATTATGGAATACTAAACATATTACAGGTCCTAATAGGCCGGGATTATCAATGGGTAATTAAAAATGTGTTAGCTTACTGATGGGCAAGAGTATCTGAAAGATAAAGTAACTGTTAAGATCGGAATTGTTTATCAATCATAGTATTAACTGTGAGTTCCTTAAGTTTTAAATGGTCAGAGGTTCATATTTCCTACAGCTAAGCAACTGACGTTGATTGGTTGATAATACATATGTATAACTATAACCTATGGGTTAGAACTATTCTTATATAAAAACATGTTAAAAGCTCCCGTATTTTGCGTATACATATACAGAATGGCCCACGACTAACGCCTCTGACGCTAGCTCACACACTAATGTATATTTTTAAATCTGTTTTGACAAAATGGTGTAAGACAATTTGATATTTCATTGACATGTCTTTAATTATGCCACTATGATATAAATGATTATTATTAACATTATATTACACAGTTCCTCCACGTCATTACGACTACTTGCTAGTGATGTACAATACATGTATACATTGTATTTGCAGAGCGGCTATCCGCTACAAAAACAGTACTTCTTCTAACCCCATTGTCTCCAAATCGTCGGTTAATTACAAAATTACCAAAGATTTGTTCATGAGTAAGCCCCAGAGCGGTGAGCAACAATATCCAAAATTCTTCAATCGAGAAATGAAACCGTTCGAAGATTAATAGAAGAGTATTCTTTCTATTTCAAAACAGCTCTCCATTTTCTCCACCTATAGCATATAAATGTGTAAATGTCTATAGTACATATCTGTAATATTTGCAAAACATACTGATCGAATCATAAATATTTACCTAGTAACTGAATCTTTATTTCGAAATATCAAGGAAAAACTGGTGTAAAGTTAACATTTTCGGCTGTACTCTCTTGAACCGCCCAAAAAATAGATAGAATCAAGTAGGCCATGCCACTCCTAAGTAGCCCCTGTATTGCCTTTCTAAAAAATATCATGCACAATAAACATATTTTAGTTAAATCTGTAAATTTTTTGCAATTTTATAAAATAAGTATCAGAATATTTGTACTAGTAATCTAAAGAAATCAAGTAGCCATTGAAACAAAGGTTTAGCAAAAAAATGTGTCAGACAAAGAATACTCTGGACTCGTTCACTTTAAACTTATGTAAAAATTGTGACAATGTGACTTGCCAAGCTATTCTTATGTACTCTTTATTTTATTTACAAAATTCTCTTATGCTGTGGAAAATAAATAATACTCGCAAGGTAAAATGAAAGTTTAATTAGTAACAAACATCAAAATTCAGTAAAAATAATTATAACAGATGTTCAAAATGTCCTCCGTGGTTCCTTATACACAGTCGGGCTGTGGAGTAAACACCTTTATTTGCATTTTCGATCATCTGTGGTCTAATTGCTTCACACGCTTCCCTGATTCTTTGTTTGAGGTCGTCAACATTTTGCGGAGTATCTGAATAGACTTTATCTTTAATGTAACCCCATATGAAAAAATCCAATGGGGTAATATCCGGAGACCGAGCTGGCCACAAGATTGGTCCATGGGTTCCTATCCACTTTTGGGGATAGTTTTCATTCAAGTAATTTCTGCTAATTAAAGCATTATGGGCAGGAGCACCATCTTGTTGAAAATATTTAAAGTTTAACCTATCTTCTAACGGCAATTCTTCGATATATTCAAACAAGTTATTCTGTAGAAAGGTAAGGTGTCGTGCTGCAGTTAATTTATAATTATAAAAATAAGGTCCAATTAGTTTGGATCCCAATACACCCAACCAAACATTTACTGAAAACCGTTCCTGAAAAGCTGTTTCTTTATGCCAAGAAGGATTTCTATTGTGCCATATATAGTGAACGTTTCTATTAAAAAATCCATTATTTGAACAATTGGCTTCATCTGACCACAAAATCTTACTAGAAAAGATGAATCGTTCCTCTTCTTGTTCAAGATCCATCTACAAAATCGTAAGCGCCTTGGTTTGTCATCTTCTCTTAAATGTTGGACTTTTCTTAATCTGTAACACCTGTATCTATGTTTTTTTAATATTCTTCTTGCACTGTCTTCACGAACGTTACAAAACCTCTCTATTTCCCTTAAGGAGACATCTTGATCGTTATTGGTTTTATTATTAACGTAATTTAAAACTCTGTTTTGTGCTCTTACACTGTCCACAACTTTCTTGCTTCGTACAGCACTTTTTTAAAAGAACCATAATTTTTAAGATTATGTGCTAATTTTACGAAAGTTCTTTTATTGGGATGCAGTCCATTTGGATATCTACGTTGATATTCCAGCAAAGCTAATCTTGCATTAAAATTACACTGGCTATAAACTACAAACATGTTAAATTTTTCTACATTAGAAAACATTGTTATTAATCAAAGTCAACAGAAAACCCATATAACACCAACAAACTAATTTATAATTACTCTACACCAACTCGAACAAAGATAACTTATCTGACATTTAAGCTAGATCTTTGTTTCAATGGCTACTTGATTTCTTTAGATTACTACTACAAATATTCTGATACTTATTTTATAAAATTGCAAAAAATTTACAGACTTAACTAAAATATGTTTATTGTGTATGGTATTTTTTATAAAGGCAATTCAGGGGCTATTTAAGAGTGGCATGGCCTACTTGATTCTATCTATTTTTTGGGCGGTTCAAGAGAGTATAGCTGAAAATGTTAACTTTACACCACTTTTCCTAGATATTTCAAAAGAGCAATGTCTTGCCATCAACTTTCATTCAAAACGCTTTTTTTGTATTTTCAAAATAAAAAAGTTACAAAGCCTCGAAGTTTTCCCCAATTTCATATTTTTCGAAAATATTTCGAAAAGTAGGCTGTGGTTCGGAATTTTGTTTTAACCATATTGTAGTGCGTCAAAAATGTGACATTTTTTATTAAAACGAATTTCCGATATATTCTATAATAAGAGAGATATTTCAATTTGGCCCTCCGAAATGAGACAAGCTGTATATATATATACACTACCGTCCAAAAGTTTGGAAGCAGCGACGCCAACAACGGATTTTACAAAAAAAAACAGATAAAGTAAATTTTTATTGTGATTATTAATGAATGTATGTAACATACGTCACTATCATCCATAAACAGTAAATTTATTCAAAAATATAATAATATATTAGGCAGTAAGTCTATTTTCGTCTATATGACCACATTTAGCTTTAATAACTGCTCCACAAATTCTTGGCATTCTTCGAAGCAATTTTTCAAGGCAGTTCTCGTCAATTTGTTGCCATGCGGTCCGTAAATATTCCCATAGCTGTTGGGTGTTTTGAGGCTGTTGCTGTCTAGCCCTTCGATCAAGTTCATCCCACAAGAGCTCAATAGGGGACAAATCCGGACTTTGAGGAGGCCAAACCATTAACTTTAGTTGATTTAATGCTGCTTTCTCCTCTAAAAGTTCTTGCAGATTCGAGCCGTATGTTTGGGGTCATTATCTTGCTGAAACACAAACGGCTCGCCAACAAGACGGCTTCCAGACGGAAAACCATGATTCTGCAGAATATTCAAATACTCTTCTTTCCGCATTGTACCACTAATTTTAACTAAATCACCCGTCGTTCTTCCAGCAAAACAACCCCAAACCATAACACTACCACCTCCGTGTTTAACAGACGGCACTAAACAGGCCTCACTGACTCTTTCCCCGGGTCGCCGACGAACAAAAACTCTCCGTTTCGTACCGAATAGTTCAAATTTAGATTCGTCGGTCCATAACACTGTCTTCCAATCCTCCAGTGACCAGTTTGCATGTTCTCTTGCCCAAGTTAGCCTTTTCTGCTTATGCACATGTTTCAAAAACGGTTTTTTGCGGCCGACGCACCCCCTTAAACCAGCTGCCAATAACCGTCTCTTGACGGTGGTAACAGAAACATTTGTTTCTCGTTGCGTATTGACGCGCGATGCGATGTCCGGTGCTGTTAGACGTCGATCTCGTTTAGAAGTTGTTACAATGAATCTGTCATCAGCTGCAGAAGTCACCCGTGGCCGCCCACTTCGTCTCCTATCAAGATTTTGCCCGGTCTCTCTTCTCCGGGCCAAGGTATAATGCACACCCTTCGGTGAAATTCCCAACCGTTGTGAAATTTCTCTTTCGGTATATCCTTCGCCGCGGAGAGTACAAATCGTACAACGTTGTTCTGCAGTCAACTGTTTGCGTTTTGGCATTTTTACGCTCAGTACTTCACCAAATTGTTTTAATTCCGCACTGAATTCAAAACACTAATTCCGCAAAGGAAACCGATACGACACAAAAGTTTTAATACTTCTACCACACGCACTCAACGATTACTGAAGTAATACTAAACCGTTTGACCGAAAGCAATTACTGCAGG
Organism: Chrysina gloriosa; assembly: GCA_038088585.1. NCBI lineage: Eukaryota > Metazoa > Arthropoda > Insecta > Coleoptera > Scarabaeidae > Chrysina > Chrysina gloriosa. The sequence goes on from CM076087.1 coordinate 42,092,443, forward strand.
TGTCCTACTCATCATCGCCAAATAATAGCTGTACTCTTGGAAAAGAGCAATAAAACGTATTCGGGTGAAATTTGTACCTAAATGTTTGGAATTTACGGATTATGAGAAACGATTTTATAATTGCATAGAATAATTTACAATAGGGATTAACGATTTCACGATATGCGTAACAGTTGTATAATTTTAAAGGAATTTCACCTTGCTTCCAAACTTATGGACGGTAGTGTATATATATATATATATATATCCTCGCGTAACCAGCGTTGCCCCATCGAACACTACGCTACCAGTCTTATTACTGTATCTACACATCTCGTGTTATTACTAATAACTAGCGAACTAGTGAAACAGGTTTTACTTATGCGTTCTGACAATGAGTGAGACCAGTTTCAAACAATGGTGTGCGATCAGCCAATCAAGCGCCATAATATTAAATGATACATTGCAAGCCCTCCAGGGCGAAAAAAGCAAGAAGGAGCAAGACAAAAATAAAAAGATGATTCGCTGTTTTGATAGCCAGGGAATCGTTCACATCGTGCCTCCAGACCAAGGATATAATCAAAACTTTTACCAAAAGATTCTTAAGGAGTTCAAAAGGGAGTCATGCGTGTGAGACCAAGCATCAAAAGAAGCTGTGTAATGCATTACAATAACGCCCCTTGTCACACAGTAATTTCAATAAACTATTTTTTAGGCATGATGAACATTCCTATCATCTCGCTCATTATTTGCCCCACTTGAGTCCTTGTGACTTTCTCCTCTTCCTGAGATTAAAACAACACCTCAAAGTACGTCGCTTGGGGGCACTGGATAACTTTCAAACGGCTATAACCGATCACCTGAAGGCTATTCCAGTATCTGAATTCCAGCACTTCTATGATGAGTGGAAGAACCATCTTCAGCGCTGGGTAGTTTCCTAAGGCAGTTCATTTGAAGGGGACGATGTTGAAGTGAAATGATATTGTAATAAAACAAGTGAGAAAAAAGGCCTCATTAGTTTATTTACACCCCTCTTATATATCAATGTATTCTGAACAACTTACCGAATCTGACTATAATATCAGTATCGCATGTTATAAAAATGGTTACATCGATTCTGCACTATGTATCGTCTTCTTTTATGTTCAATAAATTGAAGAAATTCTTCATCCTCCTCATGTAATCCAAACCTTCCATAATTCTGTTCATTTTACTACCGGACTCGATTTGAATAGACTATGTTAATTGTTACGTTGGAAGCTTAGAATTAAACTGAAGGTTGCAGTTATTTAAAAAGACTTTTATTGAAAAATAGGTTAACTTAAAGTTACATTGCACATTGATAAACCGGCCCCTAGAGAAGAAACAAATGTCCGGGGGTAATAATTCTATTTAGTTCCGTGCGCTGCCGTGCAATCTCTGGCATTAAAATATTGCAATGACTTTAAAAACGAACATTATTCGGCGGGGACAAATTGCAAATATAACTGAAAGCTACAGATAGCAACAACAAACATTATACATCTTACCAACATGATCCAAGAGAAGACAAATGTCTATTATTAAGAGAAAGCTGCGTAAAACTAATATTGGTATAATAAGCCAATATTGCAGGTTAAGTGCAGGCACGACTGTTCTTTAGCATTCTTAAATCTATTGTACAATACATGGATTAGTAGCTTAATTGCTGAACTAATTTGATAAACAGCACAAAGAGATCACATACAACTGTGTGCAAAATAATAGTGGTATTAGGAAAAGGTATTATTTTATTATCGTTGCGTTAAGCACATAACCACCTATACATTAGTTACTAAGGCTGTTAAGAGGAGATAATACAGATAAGCTTCGAACAAAGGTGAGAACTTACTGTATTATTTATAAGAACCTGCATTTCCTGCGTATTGGATTCTAACAAGCTTTGGGTTTTACGTTTCCATAAGTTTCCTTATTATGTATACTAACTTAATGCCACAAATTAAAGGTGCATCGAGAATAGAAGTTAAGAGAGGAGATATAAGAAGAACCATCATTGAAAAAAATTACACTCATAGACACACACACAACACTAGGTAATTATTTTAATTTTTTGTTAAAGTATTTATCAAAATTTATAAATATAATTTGTTATAATTTATGCTTTTATATCATTAATTAAGAGCTAGGCCGGTGCAATTTTGTTTAAGAAATTTATCTAAATTCTCAGTAGAATATCATATTCGTAATTGATCCAAAATCCTTTTGTTAACTATATTAGCAAACATTAACAACAATATTAACAAACTATTATTCCTCATGCAAAACTCTTCTTGTCATAAAAATATTGATTCTCATTTACTTCGGCTCCATCTATATGTGTCAGCAAAACGTAGATGTCCATATCGTTAACGAAAATGAAAAGTAGTTCGACTTCTAAAAAAGCTTGCCGGAAGTATTTAAAGTGGGAAGACGCAAAGGTCCTTGTAAAGGAAGTTGGTAATGTCCAGCAAGGAAGAACAAGATCCAGAAAACACGCTCAAATCGAATCACATTGTTGTTGCAGAAATTGCAATATATTTATCTCAAACCATCAAGGAGACGATTTTGACATTTTCATAGCGACATAGCTTCACCTTCAAGACGATGTCAAAATCTAAAGTACAAAGGTATTGTTAACATTAACAGATTAAGCTATATTTTTATTGCGAGGAGGCTATTAATACGGTGCAGTTTCAACAAGAACTTTCGCATTAAGGAATAATAACAGTCCTATCAAAATGTCCGAAAAAGACTAATTTGTACAAATATGAAAGTTAAAAATGAAGATTCATTCAGGACTGCTAAGAACAAAAATCCCCGGTGTGTCAAAAAGCTTCAATGACCACAGATATGACAACACGGTGTTTAGGAAAGTTTCACAACAAAACAAAAGCATAAATTGAAGAGTGATATTTGTAGTTAATGTAACTTTTATCGCTAGAAGACGACAACTACTCATTTTAAGAATTGGGAGTAACATTAGGATAACCAACACTTTAACTAAGATTTGAATCGCCTACGATAAATTTTCTCTCTGTAAAATATTTATAAGTGCTTTTTAAACAGAATTTACATGGTGTTAGCAAGAAATGTATGATTTCCACAAAGATGATACCCCTCTAGCGCAATTATTTCCCACAATAAACGATACTTGCGAAAAATTAACGCAGTTTACGAATTAAGGGCAGATCTAGATTTGATAGTTAATACTGCTCGTAACTCTTGTTGGCATATTTACTATCTAATATAACACGTTTTCTTGTAGAATTAAGTCTGTAATTTTGCATGCACTATCTATGAAGCTATCGATGTGTTCGAAAAATATGTTATCGTTTTTGTTTAGTGAAGGATGATACACAGCTAATAACCAAGGTTCGACAAGCGACCGCATGATTGGTTGTGTAAACCGGACTGACGCTTCCACTCCTCGAAATTTTAATGTCGCGCCTTGCACGTAAGTGAGGACAAGCGGTGGAGTGATAGTGTCAGTCCGGTTTACACTACTTAATGCTAACTTACCATGCACTCGTTTGTCAGATACTTTGAATTCCACAGTCGGTAACAATAGACAATCACACACAAAAGTGGTTTTCAATTCCTAGTGCATCTGTTCCTTTATATACATCCTACACACTTATACATATTCGTCTGCCACCTGTCCAGTTTTATTAGTTGTTGCATTTATACATATTTATACATCTTTCTCCATTAGTTCATTGCCGACATGTGTTTCCGCTAATGCAACTATTGTTGGGTCCCATTTATTAAGTAGATCAATAATCATATCTTTATTATTTAAGAATCCTTTAGAATTAAAAACTACAATTGCATTAATTCTATGGTTTGGGTTTTGTAATTGCTAAGTAGGGTAAAGTACCCAGTAGATGGTAAAGCACCAGTAGATGGAAGATTTAACTATAAAATAATTATTCCAAATCACAGACATTGTAAAATGTTATATCCTCTAATAGAAATTATGATATTTTAACTTGATTTTCCTCATTATTATTTTTTTAATGTTTAAATTCACGCCAGAAAAGTTCGACGCTTTGACGCGAGGTGCTCCATTCGTCCTTGTTTATCAGATATACGTGCAGCACGCAGCGTGAAATTCATGGAATATTAATTGTTTATGGATAAATCGAAGTGGTAAGTAATATATATTATGTTTCTACATCAATGATCAATGATTTAGTATAAGAATAATAGTAAAAAAGTATATAATACTTGCACAATCATCATATACATCTACTGGTTCATTTTCTAACCTCATACCCAGTAGATGGAAGTGCTTAGATAGTAAATGTAAATATGCATTTACTCATTATATTTATTAATTAGAAAACTTTATTAAATATAAGTACGTATCGATTAACAACTGTTTTTCATGTTTCAGAAGCTAGAGATAGAAGGTGTACTATTATATACAAATATTCAGTGAGTTGTATGTGAGTCTTCAGTATTTGTGGTTGCTTATACTTAAACAGTCCAACAAATAGAGATGGTATGTAATATATATATATATATATATATATATATATATATATATATATATATATATATATATATATATATATTATGTTTCTCTAGTATGCTTACATAACAAATGTAAATATATGCATTTGCTCATATATTTTATTAATATGCTTATGATTTATTTGCTTATATATTTTATTAGGCGTCGGGAAGAAAACGCCCATATCAATTATATAAATATTCTTCCAGTCAGTTGGATGAGGCTCTTGAAAGAATTAGAGGAGGAGAAAGTTATCAAAAAATTTCAGATGAATATAAAATTCCTAAGAGCACATTGCAGTGGTGGAGTGGTAGGGAGTGAAGAACAATCCAATTTAAGCAAAAAAGGAGTCCACTTCAACCGATTAATTTCGCAATAAAAACCCATGGACTTGACTTTAAATAAATAAGTAAATAAATATGGCATTAATGTGAAACTGTTATAATTTTTTTCATTAAAAATGACATTTCCTATTCATTATTATTAATTAATCAACCGCAAAAATATTTTATAGTTATATCCATCTACTGGTTCCGTTCTCCATCTACTGATTCTGTTGTCCGTCTACTAAAGTTCTCACGATTTTTCCAGTTTTATTTAAATTATTAACTTTCAACCAATTTTTACGGCTTTAATTGTCTTCTACTAGATTCTTTAATTGTTTTTGAAAAAGATAGATAAATTTATTAGACAGAAATATATTTATATTTCATGTACAGCACTATATTATACATCCATTTTCTTAAGCTTCCATCTACTGGGGACTTCACCTTCACCCTATAGCTAATTCTTTACTTTTCTTTCTCAAGGGTTCTTTTGTAAATATGGCAAATCCTTGTCGTAGGCACAAAAATTGTAATCTATGTTTACCTGCAATTTTTCTGTGAATTTCAAAGTTTACACATTTTTCTGTTTCGGCCATACATTCACTTTTATGTTCACCTGCAGATTTGCCACATACTTCTTTGTTCCTACATTCTTTAGCAGAATGGCCACAACTCGTATTGTTTTAGAACTACTAACTTCTATTTCGTCGAATCATAATTAAAAAACGCAGCGGTCGTCGAACGGCCATCTTATCAAAACATACAGTTCATCTCGCTTAACAAATGGTCCGAGTTTTACTCTAGCGTTTACATTTCCTTAAATTGCGAACATGCGTGTTTATGCTTCACTCCCATCTTCGGAGTTCTTCGATACATATGATTTACTGCATGATAGAACAGACACGATCCATTTGACAATGCTCCAGATGTGGCCAGAATTTTAATAACAAAGAAGAAATAATAAATAATAATAAGAAATAAAAATAAAATAATAAGTAAGTATCGTAAATGTCCTTCAAATGTTCCTTGTAAAACTTGCAAAACTTAAAAAAATTTAGTGTTTCTGTGTAATATTTCTTCTTACAAATCTTGCATGAACTTTTTCTATTTTAATTTGATGCATAACACGATATATTTGTACAGTTCCTACACGACTCGTTCATTCGAAGTTTGTATGTTCTACTATTTATTTTCATTTGAAACTTTGATATCGGTATTGATATAGTACTCGAAAACTACAAGTATATGGAGTCTTAATAGGATTTTATACAGCGTACTATTCTAATTTTAATACTGTACTTAAACACGTTCCATTGACGAAACTTGACCTTTTAGATTTGTAAATGTATGAACTGAGATCTAAATTCTGAGCACTCTGTACACAGTAGAGTGCCATGTTTTTATATCTAACAATAAGTCAATAGCATACCACGTACAAGGAACTCTGCTTCAATGTTGACCGAAGAAACTAGTTCCATAACTAGTTGAATAAAAGCATAGGAAACTATAGTAGTATAGTATATAGCAGGTATCGACTTGTTTTAATGCATAGAATATAAAAGGTAATGGAAACTGTAACGTCCTACTAAAAATAACAAAATTGACGTCGATTGGCGGTAGATAGCGAAGTTCAAAATAAAAATAAATAATAGAACATCGAAAATTTCTAAAGGAGCAGTTACGTGGTTACAAGTTATTTTAGCAACCGCAAGCCGCAGATGTAATTATATCAACAAATTTGTTGAAATTTTTATGGCACTGTGACCTAGAAATAATTAACCTTGATTACATATAAATCAATACTTCACAATCATTTACCGTAAAAGTTATTTTTGTAATTAATAACTCAAAACAGCAAAGCACGAAAGCACCATCTTTTCTAGTGTACAACAAAACCAGGAAGTAACTGAACAATAAAAAGTACCGAAAGGGATTTAATATTATAATGAGATGATACTCGTTAAGAATACAAACGATGAAGAAGATTTTGTGTTCTTGATTTACAGGCAATAAAGAACATTCACTCTAATAAGAATAAATTGTCCTTCCCTGCTAATGAAGTGCAGATATTATCTCGCGCTGTTGTACAGGGGACATTAATACGCCAACTTCCCCTCGTAAATTCCATACACATGTTATGAATATACATCAGCAGGTCATTTATAATAACTGGCAGGGTTGGAATGGCTGTTCGCTAGCCCTTGCCGCCTGCCAATCCAAATTCAAACCTTCCGAGCGACTACGATACGAAGTTCCGCAAGCCGCTGTTGCTACAGTAAGAACAAGTACGGCGTCACGGTAAAGAACCACGAACACCGTTGAACAACCTTTTCACACCTAATAACAACCTTTTCAGCATTAATAAAAGGAGATGAATCATTAATGATTCTAGGACGATCGATAAATTCCTTCAACTTTTGAATACACAAATATGATAGGACCGCAGCGACGCTGGCCTACGACGACGTCGCATGCGCGCTAGTTGATAAACTTGACCACATTTTTTGTATCTTAATTCCTTCGGGGAACTATACATAAAAGTATAAATTTTACAATTATTGCTAATTCGTTGAGGCGATGATGGAATATGTAAGACTTCGATTATCGAAGTGCAGGTGTTCCCGCTATTCAGACTAACTTGCGATAGTTTCCAATAATCCCTAGGGTTTCGGCAATCGTGTAGGTTATCGGTTATAACCCATCTAGTAAGGGTTCGGAGCGCCTTAACAAACTAAAATGGGATGGGGTGGGAAAAGGTTCTCTGGACATCCGGCCACAAGACCAAACTCGCTTGATTTGTTTAGAAGGGATTCCTGATACTGATGAATTGGAAGGAAGTATAATGTTACGCCGAAAACCATTCGGTGACACGGAATCGAATCAAAACATTAGAATCTTATTTAAAAATTGTTGTAAACATAGCAGGTCGGTACTTCTGCTCCCGGGGCACGCTAGTGTCAAGCAGGGTACCATAGTGATAAGTTTTTGTTAACGTTAAAATAATAAACAAAAAATAAAGTAATTTAACAAGACCGTTTAGTTTAATGTAAGTAAAAGTGTGCCAAAATATAGTAAAAATCATGAGATTTCAAGAGAAAATGTTTACAATCCTTATTTATGACTCAGTCTCATAAAGGTAAACCAATCAAATGTAAGTGATGTACTAGACGTATACTTGAAATAGTATAAAGTAGCAAATATATTATACATAACTGAAACTTGACTACATCTACGATTATCACTGATACATCAGCATTCTTCCGAAATTTATAGCAATGTGCGGAGTTGGAATATCGGTTACTCGTATCTGATGGTTTCAGCGACAGGGAGCACTTTGTGAAGAAAACCTCACGTTCAGCAATACAAAGCGCAGAATACCAGCAGGGTTCTGCAGAGAAACATGAATAGAAAACGTGCTTTCAGGTGATGTTTTCCGTATTTGCAACGCATAAGAAAGATATAAACATTTACTAAGATCGATTGAAACTCAGTCGTCTATATATGTCTTCAGATTGCGAATTAACATAAACACTTCGAATCATGTGTAGTTGAGCACGACTAAATTCCAAAACAGCGTGAGGAATCTCGCATTAATCTTTGAAACATATTTTAATAGAAGTAAAAGTAAAACTGGCTGCGCATCGCTTCTCTTAGCATGCATATTTATAACATTCAAGTTATCGTTGACTGAATGATATGTGCTTTTGTTTCACTTCTGAATTGATGTAATTTTTCAATGTAATTGCAGAATAGATTACAACAAAATCTTAAATATAGTAACAAGAGTGTAGAAACACATATTGCAAGGAATTCGGAAGGGGTTAGGAAATACCTTTTGCAATTCCAGTCCTTTAATATTTCCCAATACCTTAACTAATTACAGTAGAGTGTCGATTATCGGTTGAGTTATCCACACATTCAATTATCCGAACTAACTCCATGGTAGTCCGGGAAAACGGGTTCACTCCTTGGTTGCCTCAGTTTTCAAAATTTTATTTACGAAAATCATTAAAACAAAAACAAAACTATTGTACAGTGCTGAGACGATTCAAGTATAAAAAGCTTATTAATTTTTGCAAAAGCGGAATGCTGGGCAGTGCATATCTGGGCCCATCTTGTGTAAAAGAGCAGTGGAACTAAACATGAATCTTGGTGGTGACTCGTCATTCGTCAGTTCGTCGGTTCGTTTTAGGTGACTGGAAAATTTCAAATCACGTCGAGTTTCATGGTGAAAAATCAAGTGCTGACGCCCCAGCGGTTTCGTTTTCCTAGATTTTTTGAACAGAATGAATATTACCTGGATTTTCTCTAAAATGCAAACGAAATAGGTCCCTATTGGAAAGCCTCACAAGATCAGGTAGGAGCGTGTCACAGTCGTGATATGTGAAATCGAACTCACGTTGTTTTAAGAATGTGAAGTTCCGTTAACATACACCAGCCAAAGAAACGTGTGAATGAACAGCGATTTTTGCAAAAACTGATTTGAACACAATTTCATTCCTAAGGTAAAAAGATTGCAGCAGCATCGCGGCAAGGTGATATTCCTATTGGACAATGCTCCGTCACATCCATCACCTGAATCTTTAAATAAGGTCAATGATATATTCGAGGTAAAGTTTCTTCCCCTTAATGTAACTTCTTCAATTAAACATACGGACCAGATCGTCATCGAAACATTGAAAAAACTACACCGAAAACAGTTCATGGGTTGTCTGCTTTTAAGGGTTAAAAATGACAAGGAACCAATTGTTTCTATGTAAAAACGTTTATTTAGAACTGTGCTGTTATATATTCGTCGAAACATCGAATGGATCTAAAGATGAAATACAAATCAACGAACCTGACAATGAAACGGCCAAAATATTGGAGGCGTTGAGCAACGTTGGTGTTTTCACTGAATGTGATGAATGAAATCTGGATGAGTGACTACTTGTGAATAGTGATTATGCAGAATATCAGGTGCCGACATATGACGAAATTGTTCACGAATTCTTACGTGATAACAATCACAAAGAGGACGGTGATACAAATGACAATCCAGATGGAGATAATTTGAGATCATCTCATGCTGAGGCCTTCCAAACACTGGATTTGGCATTCCGGTGGTTCAAGCGGCAAGAAGCGTCCGACCACACCCAGTTATTGCAGCTTCAAGGAATTAGAGACCTATCTGCCACAAAAAGGAAGTCATCATTGAAGCAGACCAGTATTACGACTTTTTGTACCAAATTCACGAACCCTCCGACTGTTTATCCGATTGGGGCTTCGTTTTCGGGATATTATATTCCGAAAAATGAAACGCGCACGCCACACGAGTAAGTACCGACGCGTCGCGTAAATAGGATTGCTGAAGCCCGCAGTAGTCGAACGGACAAGGTGATCGACTGGAATCTTGGAGATTCTGGTTTCGACTCTTATTGACTCCATTTTCTTTTCTCATTGGAAACATTAGTGGTATTGAATTCAAGAAATAAAAACAATCGAAAAAATTTTTGCTTCCAGAACCAGAACCTTTACCGTTCCAGTACGTCACCTTGTCCGCTCGGCCATCGCGACCTGTGCAACTCTATTCACGCGATTCGGTACTTACTCGTGTGGTTTGGCACTTCATTCTTCGGAATATAATATCTCCAAAACGAAGCCCCAATGGGATAAACGTTCGGAGGGTTTTTTCCTGAGGTCATAAAGAACACTCACACGTAATAGGATCGAAATTCGTGATGGACATTACGCGGTGTCCCGTTGTTGGATATACAACTTATATGTTTCTTGTATCGTTTATTTTTTTCACTATGTATTATAGTTAAATAAAGGTGTACTTTTCTTTGTAAAAACGTGGTTAATTATTTTATACCTTCCCTTTTTTTCATTTTTCGTGAATTTTGATTATCCGGGTTTTTGGTTTTCCGAATCACCCCTGACAACATTAGTTCGGATAGTCGACGCTCTACTGTATGTACGTTCACAGTTCGTACACGGTTATATATATATATATATATATATATATATATATATATACATATTTGGGATAATTATGTACATGCAATGAACTCCACATAACCATTTCTTTCATTCAGCAGCAAGTCAAGAGCGGGTAGACATTCAAGTTTGCGGACAAAACCTCACGATTTCGTCAATGTTTGAAAGTAAATGTCTTTTTAAAATCTCCACAAAAAAATGTACAATTCGGATAACCATTTTTCTCATGTATCTAGCTAGCACATCAAACTACAAGGATTCATTATCAGATATTTAACGAATGTGTAATTTCTGATGTTGGTTATTTTGTGCTATGGTACTTTAGGGAATTGAAACAAGATCAAGATGCGAAGACAACAGAACAATAAGAAAATCGTCAATATTATCATTCCTGGGTGCTTAATGCTAACATTAAAATATACTAGTAGCTAGCAGGACGCACATACTATTAACCCTTTGCGGCACAGTGGCACTCTGAGGTGCCACCTTTTTTAGAACTTTTTTGAGATTTTGAAGTAGTCTTAATTCGATTCAATCAATATTTTTGGTATCTTATGATGATGGGATGTTACAGAATCAGAATTCATGCCCAAAGGCAGGAATTTGTTTATTTATTTATTTATAATAATAAACAAATTCGAAGAAACAGCTCTTTTTTTGAAAAAGATTCATTATTGAAGAAATTTCTGAGCGTTTCCTCACAGAAATGTTCATACAGGGGGTTCGGGGTCGCTGATTACGAATCTGACTTTAGATTTTGGAAATTCAAGATGGCGGATCCAAGATGGCGACATAAGATTGTAAATTTCACCGGGTGCTCAAAAAATTTGCGGAATGGAAGTATTCGGACTTGATGGTTACGAATCTGAACTCAGATTTTTGTGAGAGGATATTTATAATTGTCAGAAATCCGGGATGATATAATCAAAAGAGAGCCGCTTTCAGCCGAACCCGGAGATACGAACGAGGACGTAGCGGTTATTATCTCCATTCTTTTTGTTTTTTGTATTTTTAATTTTTTTTTCTTTTTCAATTCTTACTCAATCATTTTATTCTTCTTAGTTGCTAGTCAATTTTTCATTATTTATGTTACCTTTTCAAGAATGATACTTTGAGAAGCAGTTTCTCTCAAATTGTAAACATAATGGTACGTTGCATGTATTACACACCCACTGAGTTCGTTTATTATTCGTTTTTGTACTGCAAAGCCCACATCGTCTTTTATTGTCAATGTGTATTGGCATATGAGCTGATTGAAAGTGCCTTTTTCAATAGATACTTGTGGTTTATGAGAACCGATAATTGAAGACTGACGCTTCCTCCCTTTTTTCGTTGGACTTGTACGAGAAACCAATTCATTTACTACTAGCAGTCTAAATTTTTCAATGTCACAGAGTTACCGGTGTTCATTTTCGTATATATGATAAAAGAAGTTACAACCACCACATCAATAAAGTGCCAAAATATTCTGTGCCATCATTTCTTAGATTTTCGATCAATTTTATACGTGGATATCAAGCGATCTGCGTTATCAACAAAACCCATGTATTTATTGTAATCAGAGCACATAACAGGACAATCTACTTTTACTGAAGTGCCATCTTTTTGCCTCCGATTTGCAGTTGTAACTTCAGATGGATCATGGTAATTTGATAGAAAATATACACCTTTTTTATCCATCCATTTTATCCAACAAATACCAGTCTTGGACGTTCGAAAATCATATTGTCGATGTTCCATTTGTTTGTCAGGCATTACAGATTTTGGTAATCCAGTTCGATTAGATCGTACAGTACCACAAACGAATATTTTTTCTTCTTTCAGTGAAATCAATAAGTCAATGCCAGTAAAGAAGTTGTCAAAATACACGTGATGATTCTTGCCAACAAGTTCACGGGTCAGATCCTTCACAACACGTGTCCTAACTGTTTTTCAGAACTTTCCGTTTTACCAGTGTAAATTTGAAACTCATAAACAAAACTAGATTCATCTGCTCGAACCCAACATTTATACCCACGTTTTATCGGCTTCGCTGGCAAATATTGCTTGAGACTACTACGACCTTTGAATTTTATCATAGACTCATCAATTGATTGATATGTACTTGGTTTCCAATATGTTTTGAAAGTTTCTTCAAGTCTATCCAGTAGTGGCCTCAACTTATATAATTTATCATAGTTCGGTTGACCTTTCTTAGGTTCTCTCTTAGGTTCTGTCCCATTATCAGAAATGTGTACAATACCTAAAATGAATCCAAAACGAACAACAGGCATCAACGAACTTATAAATGAATCATTCAATTTTGGATCACATGACCAATAATCACGATATGAAGGTAATGTTTTTATCCCCATCAGAATATTGATTCCTAAAAAAGTACGTAATTCATCTCTCGTTATCAATGTCGCATTACGTGATTTGCTTTCTATATAAATATTTGTCTGCTGAACTATTACAACTAAAATATCTTGTGGGAGAAGACATGAAAAAATTTCTGAAGGGGATTTCACATTATCTGGGATATTTGGTCCAAAATCAGCAGTAAATGGTCTGTCTGTTCTCTCTTTCCCTTTGTTGGTCCATATTTCATTACCAGAACATTCTTCTTCATCTTCGTCTGAATCATCCGTACAAACATCCTCACAATCATTTTCTACATAAATAAGATTCGACTCATTATCGTCACTATCTGAATCAGCAAGTCCATCTACCGACTCCGTATCACTAGGAATATCAGTAATTTACATTTCAAGAGATAAATAAAAATATTTTTTGAACTCTAGATGTAAAGACAAAATCAATAGATTAGAAGAATGAAGTTACCAAATGGCTGTACTCACATAAATTTCAGCAATGATTTTTGATAAATTATATCAAGATTACTAAAACCATCCGTGAGATTTCAAATCTGTAGTCATTATATTGGATCCACCGTTCGGAAATTCCGAAATATGAAGTCAGATTCGTGATGAGCGATCCAAAAACCCCTGTATAATAATTTTCAATGAAATCCAGTGATATTTTAAATTTTTGCCCGCCATCTTGAGTCTCCAAAATTTAAAGTCAGATTCGTAATTAGCGACCCCACAAACCCCTGTATAATAATTTTCAATGAAATCCAGTGATATTTCAAATTTTCGCCCGCCATCTTGGATCCGCCATCTTGAATTTACAAAATCTAAAGTCGGATTCGTAATCAGCGACCCTCATTTGCTAATTTTCATAAGAAACCGTTCGTTCAAAAAATGTGTGCCGCAAAGGGTTAAGAAAGATGCGGATTAATCGCACAAAATTTGATTTCTAGTGTGTTAGTGGTACACGGTGCGAAGTACTAGTTACAAGCACGTCACAAAGGTGGACGCCTAGAAAAGCATGTCATGCTACTAGCAAATGGTTACGTTCGATACACCATATTAGCATAGCACCCACCCGCCACTAACATACCCTTTTACTGGCAGGTATATTTCCCGCTTAACAGTTCCGACATAACGAGAAGATCCTCTAGGCTGGTAAAATGGAATTCTGGAACCAGCAATGAAAAAGTTAAAGAAACCATTAAACAATATCACAAACTGCAATGAAGACGCCGAAATTCTGTTAAATGCAGACTTTTGTCGTCATTAAGAGTCTACTAACTTCTCTCTGCTACATTCAACCTGCATCTGAATGAGAAGTAAAAAGGTTTATAACTACACTAAAAGAGACTTTAAAAACAAAAATTAATTTCGCCCATATCACTTTCAAGGTGGGAGAACCATGTAGTCGACAGACTATCCTAGACGAAGGCAATTTTATGAATTGATTTTACAACAGCTATATAATATAATAAGAATTTCAATGTGAATATTTTATTTACGGATGAAGCTACTTGTGCACGAAATTGAACGTTTAATACACACAATAAGTATTACTGGGAAATCGCATGTTACTCGGCCAAGAAATTTCCAAAAATTTTCAACTGTAACTTGATTGGCCTGGACTAAACGATGGCACTTATTGCGATCCTCTACGTAAGAGTCTGTTACGTAATGTTGAAGGTACTCCTTTGAATGTTAGGCAACGTATGTGGTTTATGCACGATGGTGCGCCAGCTCATTTTTCAGTACAAGTCCCACAATATTTAAATAACACCTTTCCTAAAAGTTGGCTGGGTAGTAATGGTCCAATTGCCTGATTTAAATCAGATCGATTTTTATTTATGGGGACATCTGAAATCATTAGTCAATGAAATGGAAGTACACACATTTGACGAATTACAAGATCGTCTCAATGTTGCGTCCGCAACTGTAAGACAATCAGATAAAACGCCGAGTCATGTATGTGTACAAGTGACAAGAGACTAGCGGAAATAATTTCGAACGTCTATTGTGATCAGTAAATCACTGTCCCTTAAACAAAACTTTTATTTGCCCAATCGTTTGATGATATATTTTCTTTAACATTTATTGGTTCACTTTACGTCATATAATCTTATAAATACCTTTGACACCCAAATTGTGAAAAACCTTGTATATGTGTCAGTTACTACTAACGAAATTTCAATTGAATTCGTATCTAGACTAATCATTCATTTGAGATTGTTAAGCGCAGTGTGTATCAAGAGTAAATTTACTAAATTTGCTTTAAATTCGATGTCCCTAGAATCCTAAGACAATTTAATTAATTTTACAAATTTATTAACAATAACCTTATCTTTCAGAACAAGAGAGGATCACCCATCCGTCAAATATTATGCAACCCACTGAAAATTAAACGAGATTCAGGAGTAGAGGGCACTGTTTAAAATGGTAGCGTAAGTTTAGGAGTACTACGCACACACCAGACGTCGTAGCTACACTTCCAACTACCCGTATAGATTAATAAGATTAACGAGCCGTCCAAGGAAGCTACATCTCCATGTAATTTCGCTTCTCTGAGAGAGCGACGTCTATACCTCAAGTCACGTAGATAGGTAGTATAATAAGGATTCTACGAACCGCTTCAGTTACGCCACGTAGATATTGCTAGACGATAATTTGGTATCAAATTCAAAGTAGAGTAATGGGATGCGTTCGTTGTGAAGTTCAAGTTTGGGTATTAAATTTTGATTGTTGTTTTCAATGCAGAAAATAGAAGGAAAGTATCAAATGCGCAATGTAATAGTATTACTTTTATTTTTGACACCACTTGACGAAGTTTCACTCACCTTATTCGAATGTATTTACATTATAGTCCACATAAGTACATCCATGATTGTTTGAAGTTTCTTTTGGTTCGATTCAAAGTTTCAAATTGGCGTTCTTATTTTATTTATATATTTTTATAATGCAAAGGTCAATGTGCTAATATGTAATAAATAGTACATATTTCTAATCACTTATTTTGAAATTACTTCAATGGCTAATTATCAGCTATAAAACCAGTTAGGTTATAGAGAGTTGTTAAAAAGTATACATTAATTTAGAAGCACACTAGAACGGCAACCTAGACAATTAAATATATTACTCAATACATTTCCACAATAATTTGGCTTATTTGTCAAGCTTAGTTACTGCTTGCGCTTTTCGCAATAAACAAAAAAAAAACAAGAAGATGGATGGTATACACCGTATGTTAAAAGACAAGAATTCCTTCATAAGAATTTGTTAAAAGAATTCCATCTTTGTGATCCACGAGATTACCAACATGTTCAATATTTGTACAGCACAATTTAAAAGCTTATTTACTGCAAATGTCTGTACGCCTCTAATTACCTTCTCCTCTGTTTTATTAGACTTTGAGGAACTCATTTTCGAATCTTGTAGTAGACTGCAACAATATTGTGCAAAAGTATCTCCAAACCGTACAACATTTGTCAAAATGCGCTATATAGTTGAAAGGAATTTCGATGGACAGAATATATGGCACAACCACAGAGTATAATCAATAAAATTGAGCAATATAAAATATTCTACGTTATTGACCGACAGGAGTCGCTTAAGCTTTTGTATGACCTTCGGTGGTGAATAGATATTCTAAAGGTACATACCACTGCCTACACCGGGTTTGACTTTTTCCCTTCCCCATTTGCAAAGGTGGATCATCCAAGTTAAACTCCAATCTAGCAACCTCATCTGACATATGTGTTTCGCCAGCATCCTTGTTCCACCGATATCAATTTAGCGCCAGTGTTACATTGCACCAAAGACCTTGCAATCATTACATATATAGTGGCTAAAACCCCCGGGTGGAGCTTCACCGCTCCTTGGAGCTCTCTAGATCCATTCGCTGGGATGGATCAATCCCCACTTCTACTCCATGTCTTCTTGCATAGTTTCCTCCATAGTTTTCTGTGTCTTACTTTGATTTTAAGACAGAGAAATTTTTAAACAAGAACAGTATGGACCAACATTCATGGGCTACATTTTCTTTCCTTGGCATTTTCCTCCACAGAGGATAACAAGTTAGTTACCAAAATACGTATTTGAAGTTTAATATTTATTTCCTACACAACACGGCATTAACCAGATTTTCAAGTCTCCTGGTTTCGAATAATATGTAACTACATAATAGTGTGTTCAGGAAGCTTATGAATAATATTCATGATCTACCGCCAATAAATTATGAATTTCGTAATACGCGTAGTTGCACATTAATAATACAATGACTAATCCGCGTTTTATGCCAATAATTGGCAAGCTGAATAAAGAATTGAATATCAATACGTCAATTATCCGCAATCATATTTCTTCTGCTTTTGGTGCAGTGGTTACCAAAATAAGTTAAAAACTAACAAGATTAGAAACTTGAGTTTCAAAAGAAGCACGAGCGAGTCGCTATTCTTCGTCACAAAATAAACTAGATTTGTAACGTAAAGGCAATCTAGTATAAGGATGTTCGGCGCGCGAGAGTAAGTGGACGATCGAACCAAACCGCATGGACAGGGATCCCCGAAGTCGTCGCCGTCAGAGGGGTTGCGCGCGCGAATCGAACAGCTGACGCAAACCAGCCACTGAATTTTACACACACTTTCAGGATATTGAACATGACAGCATGGTGAAACGGAATTTGCGTCCTTCGTCGTATTTAATCTGTCTACATGGACGCTCAACATATGCATACGGTCAATACAACGAGATAAATACAAAAGCACGGTTGCATCATTTAAAATTGGAGATCGTTTTCGCAATGCTTAGTTTCATATTTACGGAGAATGTACAGCCATTAAATATTAAATATGAAACAGCTTTAACGCTTTCTGCAATTCAAATTCGTTTTAATTCAGCCAACTAATACAAACAACAATGGAGAAAAGAATAGAATGAAAATTTATTGACAAATAAAAAAATAAAATTAGAACTACATGTGCATATACATACATACGTATGTACCTACAAAGATCACACCTGAGTCTAACGTCGTGTTTTGCAAATTATGAATGATTAAATCTGATTAATCCTCTATTTTTTCCAAACTCCAATTAGTTTCATTGTTGGATTAGAATTACATAGTTAGAGTGGCATATCATTTCCCATACATACATCCAATTTTAGCTATATTGCATACTATTAATATTTTGTTATTCCATAGATACAATAAAATCGCAATTAAATTTGTTACGTTTGTGAAACACATTTTGATTGCAATAAACTACATACCAGAAATTACATGTATCGATATGTATATGTAAATATGAAACAATTTGAACGAAATCTATCTAAATACTACAAATACGTTTATTATATATGCGATCCGATCTAACTGCTCTATCACCTGTCGTGAATACAAAAATCGATGGTGTACACTGTACACGAACAACCTCTAGGATTCTCTAAATTGATTTCTCGAGGTGTAACAGGCTGGCGATTTGTCATTTGGTCTGCAGCTTGCTTGTCACTCCAAAACGGTCACTTTCACAAATACATTAAAATAATAACTTAATCTACAGTTTACCTATGCTCACGGCTTCATATAGAATACAAAATTCAAACGTCAGTTTTCACTGAAATCTACTAAACCACAATCGGGACAATGGATATGTGAGAAAGCTCACAGAGAACCTTTCCATGGAATAAATCAAAATTTCGGAATACTGACAATCGGTTTGGTTTTGGTGATATTGAGAGCAATTGTTTAAGAACTGTTTCAGAACTTCTACATTTCAGCCATTGTTGCAAAAATGCATTTGGAATAAGATCGCGCAATATCGAGTCTGATATGCTTAAATCATGTCAAAACAGACATTCTCTTTGACCTTCGCGATGTAATTTGCACTACTTAACCCTATTGTTGTTAACTTATTACTTTATTACCATTTCCTATTTAGTCATGCAAAAAATGAAAGGAATTTCTGTTCAGTAGTGCAATGAATAAAATAATCATAAAACATGGAAATAATATAAAATTAAAATAATTAATTATTCTTAACTTCTAAATATGAAATCTAGATGTGTGTCAGAAGTAATGACCGTTTTAATGTAAACACACGTAAAATATGAGTAAATACTAAAATATTCGTATTCAATGACGTTAGCAAGATAAAATAATCCAAACTATATCTAACACGCACTGACGTATTACAAACTAGGCATTTTTTAAAGTGCGAGTAATTTTTGCGAAAAATGTTGCAACAAGGTAGAAGGAAATCTCCTACTGAGGATTGCATAATATTCGACAAAAATAAAACCCACAAAGCACTTTCATTAAAAACATGAAAACAAAAAGTTTAAATGGGTAGGTATCTTCCAACTGTGTCCTGCCATTCTCGGTTTCAGAATCACCACGCAACTGTTCCCAGGCGTGCATACAAACGCTTTCATCTAAAGTTTCTTCTTTTTCTAGTAGTCTCACTGTTATATATAGTCTGTGTGATCTAAAGCGCCCTGGTATAACTCTTTTTTGTACAGTTGCGAAATCTAACTTCTTTCCTTCAAATTAGTACGGTTTTGACAATATTCATTTTTCAATATTTTTATATTTGCATTGAGAAGATATAGCAGTGACTAGAAGCTTCTAACCATGAAATTTTAAAAAACTGTATATATTCTTCCATACATTTACTACGTTCAATTAATTTTACCAACAATACCTTGATTAAAACGCACGTCCGAAATGTATATATGTTTATGCAAAAAGAGGTATGAATACTATTAAGGTCGTCTACGATAGTCACGCAGCCATTTCCAAATATTAATATCAAAATTGTATACACGATAAAAGATGAAAGCAGTCTGCATTTCAAAGGAATATATGAAAGTGATATAAATGTGAATCAGTTTCACAGGAAGTATTAGGTCTGGAGAGCATTGAACCTCGATCAATAGCGAACAATAGATGTTACAAAGACAATGAAATGATGCATTTGAATACAACATATTCTAATATTGCCGAATGAAGCTCGTATATCGATGAGTAATCAAGCTTCAATAATACAGGTACCTCATATACTGAACGATTTATTGGTGCAAATTTGCTATCAAGAGAAATAGAACTGTATAAAATATGAATGCGATGCAACATATGAACCATGTTACAATCTAAATTTATCGCTTGGAACATCGCTTTTTTTAAACCTTTTGAAACATATTTTTAAATTCCAAAATCGTTTTGTATATTTGAAACCACTGTAAATAAAAATAAGGTGACTGTGGTTAAACAATATACATACAATTAACACTACCACACCTTTCGAAAGTACGGTAAAGTTAATTTTATTTATTTTATATAAAACCAGTGTACTTTATATTTCCTATTAGTACGACTTTTACTTAAGGGCAATTTTACTATGTTTTCTCGGCGACTTCCGCCCTTTCGTACGATCCCTCCGCCGAAATCTAGTACCTTATTACCCCGATAAGGTACCAGACAAAAAGTTTTCTTAGACCCGACGGTTTTCGCATAGACAAAATGTGTTTTGATTGGTTCGCAAAGGCAAGAAGCCAGAACATTCCCATTTCTGGACCGATAGTGAAGGCCAAGACAAGAAAAATAGCTCTGCAAATGGGATAATCTATCTTTCTGCGTCACATAGATGCCTACAAAAATGACGTGGAAGACATAGCAATATAAGGACCCCCTGTTTTGAAAAAGAAATGTTAGTTAAAAGTAACGCGGCTCGTCCTCGGACATTGAAAAATCTTTTAAAGACCGACCAGTAAATTGGAAATCCAAGAGAAAGGCATGGATGACGCGAGATATCCTGTCTGAATGGTTGCAACAATTTGATTAGAAAATGAGATCACAGAAAAGAAAAGTTCTTTTATTGTTGGATAATGGATCATCTCATCCTAGAGACTTGAATTTAGCAAATGTTCATATAATTTCTTTTACCTCCAAACACAACTGCAGTACACATATTATCAAAAATTGATGCAGCCAATTCAGCATCACAGCTGGCAAGATGTATTAATGTACTTGAGCCTTTATACTTTATATATTAAAGCTTCGTGGGATAAAGTTGAGACACTGAAGCAAATTGCCCGTTTGAAACGCTCTTTACAGTATTTTAACATTTGAAAAAGAAATAGAAAATCATTTCGAAAATTTATAACTATTTTCAACCCATATATATTTATTTTTATACTTTTAATATATACATATGTATATGTACAACTTACATGTACTATGTGCTATACATACATACATACTATGTTATTTATATCTACTTATACTTATCAATTTGTAATAAAAGCTATGTAATAAGATTGGTATAAAAGCTATTTATCATAACTGAATTTGCGGAAATAATGTTTTTTATTCTTTATCTTAAAAATGCACGTCAAATAAAGAATTTCTTCGAGCTATCCCATAAGCGGGCATCGCCATAGCCGGACGAAAACACCGAGACCATTTCTCAAATCTTTGTTGCGACAGAAATTGCTGTTTTATATTTTAGATTTTTGCTCTCTCCCCCATTTAATTTCTCATGTAACCTTTCTTTTATTAGTTACTTGTGAACTCGTTCTTATTTAATAGACCCCTCCTCGCCCTGTCTATTTGACCCACCGTCACGTTTCAATCACTCCGAAACAATCTGACAGCTACCTGCTTCCAAAATACCATATTTCTGCCTAGTATCATCTACAGAAATCATAAGAGCTCTTTTCATGTGTTTAGATATTGTTACCCTGTGGAACGCACGGTACGAGAGGAAGCACGCAGCAACGTACAAATTATCAAATTGAAGTTATTAATACAAACTGTTAAATTATGATTAATCGCATGTTTCCTACAGTATAAAAATAAGAAATGCAGGTTTCATTAATGTAAAGTAAGCCAGTTTCTTTAAATAAATTACAAACTAGGAAGCAATTCAATAAATATTGATAATATGCACGAATCTACAATGCTCGGAAGTAAACTAATGAGGGCCTTTAAAAGACGGAAAGTTCTTAACGATAAATCTTCAAAGAAAATTAAAACCTACTCAAATTGAAACGCAAGAGTTTCAACTTGTGAATCATGCTACAATTAGGTAAAAGTCTTACTGAGGTACAGTTCAAGAACTTTATGATTTACGTTCTGCCATTTTAGAGGAGTGCCCCTCCTAAATTTAATACCACCACTTTTCGCCAACCGTATTTCATGGCAATACTTTAATTGGAAACATCTACATGGGTTTGCATATTCGCATTTACCGTACGAAAAGGAGTCAGTACGAGCCAGTTATCGCTAAAAAGGATTTTTAGCGATACGTCCTCAGCTGATGCGCGTAAAGCGGAGTAAGGCGCTTACTTTCATTCTCCACCGCAGTTCTAATTTATCTTCCTCACCTACTTCGCTTTTTTAATTTGCTTTTCCCCGCTAGTCGTGTTTGAAGTTCTTCTTTCGTTTCGCCGTTTCAGCTTTACGTTTTTAATTAAAGTGCCAATTTTAATTCGTTCTGTGTTTGCCCTATGTGTCTGTTCCAGGAGATTGTATAGGATGTCCCCAAAAGAAAATTTATCTTCCGAATTTCTTTGGTCACATTCTCGTGGAATATTAAAATTCGCCTTGATAAAATAAGCCGTCTAATTAAAAGATACCTTAAATAATTCCAGTTAGAAATTAGCGCGCTGTGTGACGCAAATAAGTAATTCGATAATATTGGGTATTAGGAAACACTTTGTCCTCTGGGTATGGTTAAAATTCATAGAATTAATTATCAATTAAAACACAATGTAGATTGTTCAATTCATAATAGTTTATTATTCATCAAGAAAACTAAAAATGCTATTAAAAACATACCTAGCTGCTTGGGTTGTAAAGATTGGTGTCGAATTAGGAAGAAAATTACTGTTGAAGAAATATATATAGCATTCTAGAACATTCTCCTCGCTCCAGTGAACAAATTGGTGTGCTTATCATAGGCTCTTGAATGAATCGATAAGGAAGGCAAGCTGCAACTAACAGTTTGTGTTAGATTTGAACATTCTGAAACAGTTTTTCCACTTACAGCAAAACATTGGAGTGTATATTGCACCGTAAGTTTGTTGTTAAAACCTAAATTCTTTAATTGTTTAAGTGACCTAATATCATACATTTGTCGCAAAATATATGGCCTAAAAGATAAAAACCTTAAAAGACCACATCAAGCATTCAAAATGCATCTTTATTGATGCGAGGTGTATTTGGTACCCATGCGAGAGACAGACAGACAGAGCAAGAGAGAATTAATTCAAACAACAATCTAATTGTATGAAAAGCAAAAATTGGTGCATAAAGTACAAGGCATCAAGTGCAGTTAAATCTAATGGTATTAATTGTGAACAGTGGTTACTGCAGGAAGACAACAGATCCAAACTATGTCAAGCCTGGAAGTCCAAAATCATCCAAAGACTAGCTTCACCAGTTCAAATGTCTAACGCAAATGCTAAAAATATCCTATGCTTCTTGAAACATAAGTACAGGGGTATGAAACTGGGATTATGAAACGGGCAACAAACATAGTATATGGGCCACTCCGTCGGGCCGGAGTAAGGGGATCTAACAACCAATAAGAGTGTATGCTTTTACAACCATGCTTTAAATTTTCGCAGATATTTGAAGAAGCCGCCTTAATTTTAGAGGAAAAAGCGACATTCGTTCTGTGTTGTGTTGCTCGTAAGGGTCTGGTCGAAGAATTGAATTCGATAGAATGTAAATAATTTGGTAAGTATAAATTTTAAAGGAGAAAAACGGCGTAGAAAATGTCAAAAACGTTTCAAACTAACGTTTTGTATACGGAATGATTTTTGTTAGCGGTTTGAAAGCCGGCTAAAGCTAGAGTTTTCCGACTGCCTCATAATTTTAATTTAAACCAAAAGTTAAGTATGTACATAATGACAGTTCCTACTAAGTTATAATTTTTTTATTTTCACACTGTTGTCTTCAGAGAAGTTCTCACCCTGATCTAGGCTGTTTCTGACCACCGGAACACAACCTCACTACAGATACTACTGCGTTGTAATGTTCTTTTCTTCTTTTTAGGGCTGTAGCCTGTAGTCTAAGACACATCAGATAACGTTTTTTGCTTGTGCTGGTTGATTACTTGATGAAAGCTGTTAACTTTAATATACAAGTTGTAAGAAGGATTGGTGCACAACTGGTATTAGAGCAAAGTGTCCGAAGGCTTTGTTAAAAACTATCTCTTCAGTTTCCTCGCAGATCCATACTACCATGATCTGTGGAAAATGATTTGCAAATGAGGGGAGAGACCAATTGAAAGTTGGGGCAGTTCCATATTGCATTATTGGAAGATGTTCCGTTTCCAGATGAGAATAGTAAGGTAAGTACAGACAATGTTCTGGTTACTTTACCAGAAAAAGAAGAACCTTCCTGTTCACGCTATAACCTGTAAACTACTTGTGGATGCTTGGAACAAAGTATCTCCCCACATTTACAAATTAATGAGGTTATAAGCAATTTTGGTAACGATTTTCAAGACCATAATTGCACACAGCACAACTGCGATAATTTAATTTTGGAAAAGTGTGTCCCTTTTCTAGTCTATAAATTTTGCAGGCACAGGCACAGGCAAAAAGCTGTATCTGATGGACGCTCTCGCGAGATAATAATCTAATAATAATAATAATCTAGTTTATTACCCAACAGTTCAAAACCAGTTACAGGGCGAAAAAGAAGAGTAGATAGTAACATACTAAAAGAAAAATAAGTAAATAAATAAATAAAGATGTAGCTCTGAATTGACAAACAAAAAAAGTATATATATGTATATAAACATAACACTTAACTCTAATAAACAGAAAAAGTTACAGTCTGTTAAAAAATAGGTCACCATAGTGGGACTCAGCTGGACGGCAGATATTCACAACGGAAGACGGCCACAACGCATTAGTTCTTGCCGATGGAAGGGCAAACGTCGACGTAGTATGGCTGGATCTAGTTGGGACGTGGAGCTTCACGGAGGCCAAAAGTTCAGGACACTAAACCACACTGTGAAGTGACTTCCACATAAAACGTGAGGTCAACATATCCCTCCCGCCCGTCAGAGACTGTCTATTATGGCGACCTAGGAGCTGATTGTAGTCGTATCCCCTAGGAGGGTAGACACCATTGAGCCGATAAGATAGACATTTTAGAAAACGACGCTGAATGCGTTCAATAGAGATCTAGTGAGTAACATAATAAGGCGACCAGACTACTGCGGCATATTCAATTGTGGAAAGGACGAAAGAGTCATAAAGTTTACAAAGGGTGCTGCTATTAAAAAAATTCCCACAGCGCAAAATAAAACCCAAAGACTTGGAAGCAGAAAGACACAGATGATGATGAAGAGGTTGAAGAACAAATAATTTTGTTTTGTTTATTTATATATTTATTCTTGTTTTCTGTTGTTTTTATTGATGGTGCAATATGAATATTTCATTTATTAAATTTTACAGAATATTTATCTGTTTTATATGTTTAATTTATTTTATATTTTTATGATTATGTTTTGTAAAATGTATTTATTTATTTAACAATAAAAACGTTTATTTTCTAAAAATGTATTATCAGTGTGTTATCTAGCCAACAAGTTTCGTTAATTTAACTCTATCAAACATGTAAATGCATTACGTTTACATGTTTGGTAAAATCAAATTGATTTTGATTTGAAAGTGAGGATAAATATAGAATGAGGAAGTATGTAATCTCAAAATTTACCGCCATATAATTTTAAAATTTAGCGCCTTGGCGTTTATTTTGCAACTCCCCGCCAGGGAGCGCTGTGATTTCGTTGTCAAGGTTTAACGTGGAGGCTTTCATTTCTTATAGTTAGTGTTCTGTCAGTTCTGTGCATAAATAGAAGAATGGACGTGCATTCAGTTATCGCAGCAGAGTCTGATTAGATGGTCCCCACTTTCGACACAGTACTATTGTCAATCTAAAGCTGCGTATATACTTGCTAGCCGAGCCGAACAGCACGCAAGCCGCTCGTTCGCATAGTTTGGACGGTGTTTGGCTCAACGAACAAGATGCTCGCGTGCCGCTCGTGGCGATGTGCCTGCTGTCGATTTCTTGACGAGCACAAAGGGGTTCGGTTTGGAAGGCGTTGGGTATCAATCGTTGTTTTCGTCCGCGATCACGATCTTTGTGCCATGGAGTGGACGGAAGAAATTTTGTTGAATTTGATCGGAAACTATAGAGATGAAATTCTTATCTATGGACCTAAACATAAAGTCACTTCAAGAAGAATTTAAAAGAAGATAGCCGGAAAAAATGAGCAGGGATATAGAAATTTCTGTGTACGATTGTAAAAAAAAAGTTTCTTGTACATATTAGTGTGTCACCAAACGCGTTGCTTCTTCCTTTTTTTTACACAAACTCGCTATCACTAAAACGGCACCACTCATCATCAAAATCGTGCCGTTTTCCTCGCGTGAAGACATGGTCACAAGTGCGTATAAGCAGCGGTGGATGACGCACGACTGCTCAAGGCTCGCGTTTTTTCCTCATGGATCGCTTGAAGCTCGTGAAAATAATTTCAACTTGCGGCCCGCGTGCGGCTCAGCTCACGCACCTATACGCACCTTTATATGCTGTAGAATAGCCGTCCTAGTACTCTTGTAGAACACAGTATACACACATATGTACATGGGATGTATTTCCAAACAGGTTCTTATTCCATCAATACATCTAAAAATATAACCCACGAATTGATCCTTCCTTTATTTCATTCCGGTGTTGGCTGTTATTTATTGTTGTAGGTATCAGTCTTCAAGACAGAAACACTTCAGATTTTAAATCAGAAGATAAAACTCTCAGTGGGAAATGTATGTCGGATTTCTAGCAAGTTCGATTTAACCTAAATGCATCCCAATACTGTAATACGTATATATCTACGTACGAGTACATAATATATAAGGTACCTACAGTAACAGAATACAAAATTGTAATCTACACTATTTATCACTTTCATTTGTCACTAAAATTTTGCAGGTTATTTTGTACGTTACGAGAAGAATATAGCAAATTATACATAAGTGCATACTCGATTTACGTAGTTGCTTTTGCTGTATAAATTACAGAGAAGATTAACTGAAGAACCAGCAAGCCTTTATAATCCTCTTAACCTTCCTATACTCACGTCAAAATAAAAGACGTATGCTATACTATATAAGTCGGTCGCACAGACCGTGTGCGTGAGTATAGGAAGGTTAACGGATAATAACCAAATGATAACAATGAACAATACGCACAGTAAAAGGGAAATATCCACATCTCTTCAATACCCTAGCAAGATTTGTAATGCGCACGAATCAAAAGTTCCAATAACGAATAAAAAAATAAAATTGTTAGTAAGTCTTGTGAATAACAATATTCCCCTAAGAAAAATTTTGAAGCACAAAAATAGGTTATAGTAGATATATCGATGAAGTATCACCAATAAGGAACAGTAATGTATAATGTACACAAAAAAAGGAGAGACAAAGGATTCATAACAGCCCAAGCTTCTATGGGTATTGGTTGATTTTCAGATAGAGGCATACGCAACACATCAGAAGCATTCGTGGGAGAGGCGGGACGCACAAATAGGGTTGAACGTCTCCCATACGTACAGTTCGGCCCATATTAGTTCGCACACTTGGCAAAATTTCATAAAGTATTCTTAATAACCGTACTATTATTTCAAAATGTACATTACATTATGATATTAAGCTATATATGAAATTTCTAGTTCGCCGAGAACAAATACTTTCAGAATTTCTGGATTATCATCAAATAATAATTCGAATTTACGACATTTTAATGGCACTTGTGGAACAAATTTACCAACCTTTATTCCGCTATTTTTGCTTTCAAGATAGAAGTATGAGTATAACTAATAAATAAGCTTAAGAAGTTTACATTACTCTGTCCTAACAGGGCTGCATATTATATCAATATTTTAGTTGCTCGACAATCGTGCTTGTCCCTGCATTGTATGTTACCGCCGTTCGCTCTCCCCTCGAACTTTTTATGACAATATGATCCAGATTACTTCATGGAAAGGTTGAGACGAGGTCTACATAAAGAAGCTACAACGCGTTTCATTGCCTAGCAGCACTTTCTTTTTTTTGCAATCGGCATTCTGTGACAGTCACATTAATAGCATATTGTTACTAAGCAGTTCCCCCAAATCTTTGTTAACAATTTCAACAGCCTGAAAAGGTGATCGATATTTCCGTTTTAAAATAGTAATGTTACAGTAGCTTAACACCTTGTAATTTCAACTGTTACACACACAATCTTAAGCCACCTATTCTATTATCTTCTATATCATTGTCAAGTCAAATAACTACCAATATTTACTGTTTAGACAAAGGGATAGAAACGCTAGTACAACCCAGGCTATATGCTATATGTTAGCGGGTTCAAGTGGATATTAGGTTTCAATCAATTAGAGCATCTCTTCTCGAATCGTTCCAACCCAACGTATGTAACATCGAATCACGCGGCGATGCGAGATACTCGCTGGTAGAATGTTAAAATCTAAGTAAAATACGTGGTGTTCATTTTTTGCTTTTAGATGTATTGACTTACTTTTTGTCTCATATAACACATTGACTGCCATGGCTGTCATATTTAATAGCCAAAAATGTTTCATTAGGACTTTGGCTATCAAATATGATATCCATGATGTATTCACATTTCAGGCTATCAAAAACAGTATCACTTATTGTTAGATGCAAATCGTGTAGAAGTTTGACTGCATGCCTCCCTGCGATGTGCTGAAATGTAATAGCCATGGTCCGTGCCGAAAAATTTTTAAGTTTCACGGGAAATCGCGGCTATTTTTTTTAATATCCAGGCAAAAACTCATCCCAGGACATTCAAAATGTATCAGATTAAAAAAACTTATTTAGTCAAATTTAATTTTGAAACCTATGTATTACGAAAAAAATATATGATGGCCCGCCGGTGAACATTAGCAAAAATGGTTGAGAAGTCAATGTGACAAATTTATAAATGAATTTGACTCCTTTCTTGTGAAAAATCATGGCCTCCTTCACATCAGAAAAAGTTCATAATATATAAAACAAAATGGTATGTATTTTCCTACTACCACAGGAACGTCGAAAATAATTTTTGAAGTTTTAGAAGGAATTTATTTTCGTATGCACATAGAGTAAAATAGGGGCGTGTTTCCTGTTTAGACAAAGAAATGCAAGCGCTAATAGAGTTAGATCAATATGTTTGGATACGATGGGTACGTATGCGTATCGGTGTATCTCTGGCGATAAATAAGTCAGTGGTCCCAAAACAATATTTATTTGCCCATTTTTTGTTCCAATTTTTTCTCTTACACTCAGTAACTTACTTTTATCTCATATATGGTAATCTTATAAATAAATTTGACGAATTAGTTGTGAAAGCCTCTGTATAAAGACAAATGGTCTAATTCCAATGCATTTCAGTGTCCAAGTAAATTCAAAATTATTTAAACGGTTTTTCAGTGTTCATAGATCAAAAAATCTAATTAGGAATGTCAATGGCTTAGAACTGGAATAAGTTCTTAGCCTCACATTAGCATTTCGACAACCACGTGGTCACCTTCAGTGCAAAAGACACGATTTTCACGTTTAGCGCTGTCAATTTCAGCGGAATCCCACATGTAGGGGATGATTTTTGTATTATTAATTATAGATCACAACATTCTAATTTTATAAGTCTACTAAATTGTGCCGAACTTTGTTGTTTAATTTTAATGAAGGCACACAAATGTAGATAACAGAGCTTGACATGTGACGGAGACCGCACATTGCATAAATATTTCGTTTTAATACCGTGCCCAGGAAGTTTCTAACTAAGGGTGGATTGTTTGCTATGCTCTTTCCATCTAGGAAAAGACAATAGTTAAAACAAAACGAAATCCGCTTTACTTTATGTGGGTGCACTCATAACATGGCTAGATAAATCACTGCATATACACGAGTTCATGTACACCAAACTTCCGGCAAACTTTCTCAGTCCTCTTAGAACCAAAGGCTGAATAATTCTGGTGCCTTTGCAGATAGTTCAACCGTCAAAACCGTTTCATTTGCGAACTATTTCCGATCTCAACAGTAAAACGAAACATTTCGTGTATCCAAAACGTTTACCGACAGAATCAAGTGTCGCACCGCACATACAACTTTAATTACGCGTCGGTGTCGCCATTTCGTGACACCTACAGCGTTCGTGTCGTTGTCGGTTAGCTGGCATCTTTTGTTTCAGGAAAGGGAAGTAATTTAATTTTCCATTGTTTGATTTTGCCGAACTTGCCGATGCAAATTAAAATTTTCTCCGAATAGATAGAAAGGGTGCTGATACTAGAGCCATATCCCGCAGAAAGGTGAGACAGAGAGAGAGAGAGAGAAAGTGGGTTGAAGACACTTGCGTATCTGCTATTAAAATTCGGTATCCGCCATCTGCCAATCCGACAAAACGAAGCGTTCGCTATCTGTCCGTCCGTATTCCAGACCTTTTTATTCGACAGTGGTCTATTTATATTGAAAATTCCATCCCCTTTAATTGAAAAGGACAATGGAAAAAGCATCGATTACGGTGTCGTCGAACGCCATATATCACCCTGCGGCCAATCTATTGACAGGTTTCCAGGATTCGGACTGGAATTAGATTTTGGTCTTGGAACTATGATTGTGCATTACGTGTAATTTATTTTGTAGGCGTGGAGGTAAGTTGAAATGGAAAAGGAACGATAGGGCTCTTCAACGGCTGCGGTCTCTCGTTAGAGGATTATTTATTTGCGTTTCGCAATTCCATCAAATTTTATTTCCTCTTTTAATCTACGTTCTACAACTTGAAATATCTACATCTGTTATGTCGTGTCAGAATCAATAAACGTTTACAACTAGAAATCTTGTGGTAGCGCTCAAACCTGGATTTATGAAAATGATAAATAAGTGGACCGTTTTCGTAAATTGTTGATCGTTTAGTCATGTACAGGAAAAACGTATTGACAAAACACAAGTTATCTAGTAACTGCGTAGTGGTATTGAATACTCCTGGACCTATTTGACATCATTTCTATTCGTAGCGCCAGCATATTTTCTTCCAACCAACTTTTCCTATTTACGGCAAACGCGATACGCTTTTGCTTTCGTAAAGCTGGGAAGTGCCAAGCAATAAACGTCTGTGAAGCACAGAGCGCCCGCTAAATACAGTTTTAGCAGTTTGCGACACTAAGAGCGATACAAGCGTTTGAATTGGGTACCTTTATCCCCCTAAGCCCAAAATTTTTGACAAGCTGATGTGGTACGCAGACGGAACGACGTTTTTTATTTATAAAAATTCACATCGTTATCGGTGGATTGAAGATGGTGAGCAATAGCAGTCGTGGATTCCAGGCAAAAGCAGCAACCTAACATGAATAAAAAAACGTCTACCTGGCTCTACTTGAACACCTTCAGGCTGCGCTTCAAACAAAAAGACAAAAAAGACCAATATCATCTTCCTCCATGATAATGCGCGTCAGCATGCTGAACGACGTATCTTCGAATCCACCGCAAATAAGAGTAAACTGCTACAATGAGAAACTAGCAGGCATACAAAATTTAAGATGATTTTAATGCATTGGTACCTCCAAAAGCCTTGAGCTCTTTGCCCGTGGTATCGACCGTCTTCCAAGCAAATGAGAAGCTGTAATTGAAGTTGATGGTGAGTAGAGTTGTTCCATTACTCTTTGGAACCAACTCAGTTACCGAATTTTAACGATGAAACGATTACACGAGTGAGATACCGCTATATATATTGGCAACCTCAAAATATTCGACAAACCATTACTCATTTCTGTTTCTGTCGTTATTGTTGTCACATGTCTAGTTATGCTATTATTTAACCTCAAACGATTTAATTACATTTTTGGTGAGCTTTTTTTCAGAGCTTCAAATAAAGTTTTATTTGACAGTACATTACAAATTTCGACAAGAGATCGAAAAATTTCATCGAAATAAATTTCCTGCACAAAATAACCCAATATTTTTAAAAGGTCTGCATACAGAATCATTGAAGTTAACGCGTAGTTTGGTGCCAAGCGATAAAGAAACAACTCTGCCCTGCAGAATAATCATTTGAAAATGTTTTTGTTCTATTTTTACGTTTCATTTTTATTAATAATCATTATTTAAAAACGCCGGATAATTATGGACCAATCTACAAAATGTATGGGATAACGCCAGGAAAGTGCATTATCCTTTCATTAGGTAAATACGCCACTGTTTTAGAAACATAAAGCTAAATACTAGGACAGGTACAGTCATATCTAAAATGATTATACTAAGCGCATCTTTATCATATCGGACGGTCAGGGTGCATTTGTCGGCGAGACTGGTACTTGAACGCTGTGTTAAACAGACAATCCGGAATCAGGTAAAATGGATATATGTATCCGGACACCCAGGAGTTGCTAAAAGGCTTTAACGTTGCTGGCAACCTTACCAGACAGGGATCGGCTCTGAAACCAGAGCTGACTGTAGGAATTCCTAAATGTTTTGTAAAAAAAAGCTATAAAATTGGTTCAAAGAGCAATATACAAAATAAAGGAAAACTGTATCAGAAACAGATATGACCACCTAATCATACAGAACCAATGTAAAACAGAAAACTAGCTGGCAATCTGCTACTCCTAAACACGTACAAGCTTTGACTGAAAATATGTCTATATTATTAGTTCTGAGATTAGCATTGGTTGTGCCCATCCTTATCAACATTTCGATTGGCATTGCGATCCGCTACCAATGTTACTTTTTACTTTCAACACTACGTTGGCAGTTATGGCTATCTTCCTTTAACAACAGTAATGACTTCTATTATGTCATTGATTTGAAATCTAAAAGATTCAAACGAAGTAAATTTACAACTCTAGATTATAGTAAATTGCAGTAAATATATTGTAAATTCTTTAAATAAGTAGGCTGCCAGCGAGCGCAAACGTAGTATTTAATGAATTAGTGACATTTCTCAAAGTACACGTGTCCGCGCAAGAGCAAAGAGGATAGAAAAAGGAAAGGCAATAAAAATGTGACAAAAGCGAAGTTCAAGGGTATACGCTCCGAGCTGAAAAGAGAAAAAATGGAGTGGAGAAAAACGCAATATGATGCTTATTACTCTTATTAGCGTTCGTGCGCTGAAATTTATCTCCGCGAAAATCTTATTTATTCTCCTCTTCCCGCTTTCTTACGCATAATATGCACATGTATGCATGTATATACAAATACGTTCTGTAATACGTGTTCGTTTATCTGAAAAATGATGTTATACCACAGTTTCGACCATAAAAATCAGAAGCCAGTTTGTGATTACAGAGTAAGCGGCAAATGTATCGCACATACATGGCTACAATTAGAATAAATAACTTTGGGTTAACAAATATATAATATAATATATATAGTGTTGATATACATATTTTGGCTTTAAACTCGATTTTTAAAGACATTTACTGTCGAGGTGCGATATCTACATTACTTGAAATAACAACCTTTTATTTTGAGCTTGGTTTTTGATACATCTTGTCGTTTGTCAAGTGGAAACTTCTGATAAGAACGTAATTAAACAAGAAAATAAATATTTAAAAATTTACAAAATTCTCATTAGCTGTTCAAACGACCATCCATTAACTTCTCAACTATAATCAAGTCGTTTCAAACGATTGAGGTGATTTCTTCGTCAGCTTGTTCATTTCCTTATCTCTTCTGATGCGTTAATAATGGATCTTTGACTTGACATATCATCAAAGGTACCCAGAAATTTTGCATGCATTTGGTAAAGGTCCAGGAAATTGGAAGTCTAGAATTTTTGCTAAGCAACATGTGCCTCGCAATTATTTTGACATACTCGATCTCTTCTGATATAACCATAATCTATGATCAGCAACTGCCTACACCTTTAGCAAAGGGTATAAATCTTCGCGGATGGCACTGCCCACTTTGACCGGCTCGATGGTAACTTTTCCAAGATATTTTATCCTTGACCAAAATACGCGTACACATTCTCGTACTGTATGCTCTCTACTTTTTGTTGTAGTGTTCATCTGCGGTCTATTCTGCGATTCTGAAACACCATCTAAAGTGACGCGATCCACTCAAAATATAAGCAACTAGTTTTTAGATTTTTCTGTATCGCGAGGAATGGATTAGCTTCTTCAACGGAGATGATCATAAATCTGTCTCCTGCTTTAGTTCTGAAATATTCTTCCATAACGAAGTTCTTGTTTCTTCTTCCCATGTTCGTATCGTTCCCATACTATGTGATACTTTCGGTTCAGAAAACGATTACAAAACAACTATGGTTTAATCTAAATGGCTATATGAAACACTTGTAAAAGGATTGGCATCCAAAATCTAAAGCCCAGTTTAGATTACAACAGTAAATTGATGAGTAGAGCTTTCCAGTACAGAAACCATTATTATTCCTTTGTAAATACATAATTCCAGTAAGTTGACAGACCAGCAAAATTCTTTTATTGCACTACAGTTTAGAGGCCAGCTACTAATCATCCGGTGTTAGTTTGTTTCTATTCCGACAAAAACAAAATGCTTTTCGTTATTACAATATTTCCAAGCCTAGTTCCCGATACTGACAGACACACTAGCGCTGTATCCATTAAGAAAAAAATAACTTTGTACTTTCTGATGTTACAATTATGTTTTGCCCAAAAATGTTCGCACTTTGACAAGCATAAAATATATAAAAATCAAAACTTAAAATACGAGATTGTTATCATGAATTAAAAAACAAGTGAGGAAAAATCGCGTTTAGAAATAGACTTCTAAATCAACAACATGTATCGTAGTTAAACAGAGTAGACCTGTTCTGGAATTACGGATCAAAGTTATTTCCAGTTTAGTGAATTAATTCACATTTGTCCTTTACGTTATATTACCAACGCAATAAGTTATCTTAGCTTCATGTAAACATCACTTGTTTTGCCAGACATACTACACACATTATCTTCTAGATTGTCTTACAATAAAGGCCTATGCTTATGGAAGTAAAAACTAATTATTTACCATATACTATATACCCGATTAAATTACAGAAAATTATTAATATCGGAAATTATTTTCATTATGTGTTCATCAACACAGTTGTTTACCAAAGTCCAATATTATCACTCGGATAACGATACAAATCCTTTGGGTTCACAACCTTTATTAAAAGAATGCATTCAATAGTAGGTATACATATATGTATGTATGTTTATGTGGTATATAATGTATTTATGCAATGCGGGAACCGCTCGACAATTGTGTTGGATGCAGCATATTCCCAATAGAGAATGTGTACAACACAAACGCGTAAATACAGAGATAATTGAGGAAGTCGAAAGTGTTGCAGTCGATTGTTCGAGCTATACTGTGAATTGGTCATTTATGTAGACTTTCGCACGACTGCGAAGAATTGTATACCTTTTTGCTACCGTTGAGGACACTGTGTGGTTCGCACCGTACTCGTAAATTAATATCTATAAAATACATGCATCACATTCGCGATATGCATTATTTATGCCGGAATACATTCTTCGCATCTAACCTATATACCTGCTATGTTGCTAACCTATTTCATTAGCATAATATGTAGTAATGAAATACATTAATCTTCCGGTGTAATAAATGCATAGAGGTAACGAGAGGAGTTTCAGTTAACTTACGTAGAAATGACTTTATTCCAGGTACATACTTGTTTAATTTATTATCGTGGTTTTAATACAGGAAATAAGAAAGAAATCTGTATAATATCGCAGTAAAATAAATACTGTGAAGATTAGGAAACACCTATACATAATACCCAGAGGGATAATAAGATGTTTCAATTAACTATTCAGAATTTATTTGCAAAGATCTTGCTCGAAAAAACTAAACGTAAAAAGAAGAACACGAGTATATACGCCTCCAAATCTAATACAATGCTGTATTTAATTGTTTAAGGTAAAATCCGTAGTGTATGCCTTTGGTACATTTTGTTCTATGTTGATCCGTATCACTCTATTCCTTCGGATATATATACAAGTGAAGGTACATTACGAGAAGGTCCTTTTATGTTTTTACAAATCACCACTAATTGGCGCTATTAAGATATAACATTATTATTTTCGTAGCCTTTGACATTTGTTATTGTAAAAGCAGCGATAGTTTAGAAAGTGGCAGCGTAGAAGTTCGTAATTTTGTGAAAGAAGGAAATTTTATATGAAGATTTCTGTCGGATGATTTTTACGATTTTAATAAAGGACTAAATAATAAAGCAACGCGTAGAATCGCTTCGTTCTGCGTTTGGTAATGAATCGCTATCAGAAAAGACTGTTTACAATTCGTTTGCAGAATTTTGCCCTGATCGTGCGTTCGTTTGTAATGAATTGCGTGAAGTGCGACCAAAATCTATTGTTATTACAAAAAGCATCGATAGGGTGCGCAACCAGATTGAAGAAGATCGGCATGTAACCTACAGTGAGATGAAGACATTTTTAGGCATATCCAAGACTGCAGCCCCTTCGATTTAAACGGGCACTTAGCTATGAAAAATCTGTTCCCGATGAATTTCGCATAATTTAATCGAAATTGGCAAAATTAATATATAATATAATTAATTTAATTGGTGAATAAGAATGCTCAACAAAATAGACCGAGAAACTGCAAAACCTATAGACAACATCGAACCAAATGACGAAACTTGGATATATTCGTATGAACAGGAAACTAAGCAACAACCCACTGTTTAGGTGTTCCAATATGAGTTGAAAAAATTAATTCCCATTTCTTCGGTTGTACTGGACATGAAATAACCATTCCCTTAGAGGATTGAAGAACAGTTAATGCTGAATGGTATACAAGTTATTTGTCAGAAGTCATTGATAATGCCAGGAAAAACAACAGAAAACGTCGCATCATTTTCATAATGACAGTGTCAGCCCTCACAGAGCATGTCTAACAATTGACTGTTTGGGGAAGGAAAGCATCGAATTGACCTGATTATCACCTCATAATTTCTTCCCGTTCCCAAATGTCAAACAATAAATTCATTGATAGCGATTTTCAATACCTCAAAGAGCTGTTGAAGCCTTCAGAAACCATGTTTTTGAGATAGCAACTTCAGAGTGGACAAAATAGTTCGAGATTAGTTTGAACACATGCAAATGTATACAACTCTTAAAAACAATAAAACAGTTTGTTCCAAAAAAGTTATACTTTCCTAGCTAACAACTTAAAAGACGCTCTCGTCCATATCCACGACTTTCAAGGGTATAATCTTCCAAAAACCATTTACGCGCGAGACAGTCTTCTAGGGATTCAGATAACTTTAGGTTTTATAACATTATTATTACTATTATTATTATTATTATTATACAACAGGGGCTTGATCTTTAAAGATAAAATCGATTCTCTTCCAACTAATCAATATAATTATTTTTTACTTTATATCGATCGGCTTCCTTTCCTTATGAAGGTCATCTGGACAGATTTTGTTTCACTAATTTTCGACTTCCATTTATGGAACCAATTTTGGATGCGATTCAAATGATTTAGGAGATTTTGCAGACGTCATAAAATCTTTATATGAGCCCAAGTTTGCTGTATTTCATTTGAATGCGTTTTCGTATATATCTACACTTACATACAAGGGAACACCGGCAACTAAGAAATTCTGATTTCGATGAAACTGTACAGACTAAAAGAGTACCTTATAGCAAGGTACTCTTTCAGTCTTCAGAACTTCTCAGTAACCGGTATTCCCGTGTTAGTCTACTGTAGTAGATTTGTTGTGACTTTTCTTCTAATAAAGTCATATTTGTGAGGTTTTCTATATTAATGTCGGTATTTCGCGGAAAAATCAATAGTTATCAAAACCTAGTTTAATCAAACGATAAAAGTACAAGAAAGAAAGTACCTACTAAATTGTTGAACTAACCGAAAAAGATCTTAGTTTGTATTTATTAGTCAAGCAATACGAACAAATATTAGGTACCTGTATGAGAAAATTTTAAGTTAAAATAATTATTATAAACTTCTACAAATATTCTTGGAGGAAATACAATCTTGGATAAAAGTACATTGCTGTGCTTTTCAAGTATCTTGCCTTTTGGAACTTCGCGAACTAAGCTTAAATTAAAATGAAGGTAAAAGCAATATTTTTATAGATACCTCATTAATAGTTCCTTTCATTACTGCAAAATTAAAAGTTTTTGATAGACATAACAGTACACATATTAAACTACCTTCCTCGAAAATAGCTTGTTATAATTTTATTAGTGCCACATACAATACATGCAAACAAAAAAATGTACACATATGTTCATAAATACACAGATAAAAATGTAGACATGGCAACCCAAAAACCAAATCGCAGATATACATATACACAAACACACATATATATAGCAAACATACCATTACCAAATGTAAACGTAAGGTTACGTATCATAATTTGGTGTTGATATATCGTGAAATACTATCGTAAAATTATCTTAAGCTAATGTATGTACAAATGTAAGTAAAGTTTACTATCAAAATATAGGCACGTCTTAGATTCATACATCTTCAATTCATACGGTCTCCCTGTAATTAAAGGTGGTTAAAATGTCCCTCAATCTAATGAGATACTTTTGTAAATTTAGGTAGACGTATCATAGATTTTAAGAAGACAATGTACGCAAGAAAAGAAATAAAAATTCCGAACAAATTTGCGTTTTAGCTATATCATTGTACCAGCTTAACATGTAAAGCTTTTAGCCAAAGCGGCCTACCATAATTACTAACATATTCGATATTATACGTAAAGTGTATAACCACCCTGGAGCAATAATATAAGCCGTCTCTACAGATTTTCCACAAACATCCTAGGGCAAATTTAGTTTAGATTATATGTTTGAGAAATTGGCGCTAAATAAATCTTTCCCTATATTAATATACTGCAAAACGTGTCCATACTATACGATGCAAAAATTTTATATTTAATTCAACATTCCTGATACGCCTTCCTTCGCATTCATTTTCGATTAATTCTAGAAGGATTCGATTGTGACGACGCCTGGGATATATGACAGTAATTCGACTTCAGTAAAACAACCGAATAGTGCCGTATCAGTAAAATTCTCAAGAAACACTTTAATGTCATTGCCATCGTAAAACCACATAAAATGGTCTAACCTTTTATTTAAACGCAGGGTTTAAATAAGTACATAAGTTCCACAGTTATAGCACTAGCAATGTGTTTCTTGATTAGTTGAGAGCTGCTTAAATCGTAAATCTTTCGGAGAATTTAACTCGTACATTAAAGTATTGTAAACAACTTAAGAAGTTGTTTAAGAACACGTTAAGATGTTTCCAAAGCGAATAAATTGACGATAGAACTGTGGATGCAGATATAAGGCATAACTGCGCTGAAATAGAATCAGTTTGGGCGTTAAATGTGGGTTGAACAATGGCACCTGCTCGCAGAATTTTGCTGATTTAACATACGCACATTCTGAAATCTAAATTCAAAATGATTTTTGCAGTCATTAATTGAAAAATGTAACCATGTTTCCTCATTGTGAGGTGGGTTCGACCGTCTAATACGGAGGACATGAACACCACTTTTATTTAAAAAGTTTCCACGTTTCAATATAGGAATAGCAGTGTATACTTATGCATATAACTATCCACCAGATTCCCCACATATAAGCATAATCATATTGTTACCATAATCTAAATAAATTTCTTGAAGGAGACTTAGGACATGGAACAAATTTGAAAAAAAAACAAAGTAATTCATTAAGATATTAATGATATTAATGATGAATTAACATATAGATATTAATGGAAAAGCTCTACTATCGTGCTTAGAACCAAATATTAAGTAAAGCAATTTCAGCATTCAACCCCTACAAAAATTAATCCTTATTTGTCGAGAACACTTTGGGTAAATGGCATCATAGGTAGTTGAAAAGAAATACTATTTCGGCCGAATAATCAACAGGTATTGTGTACAAAAACCGACCAAATCAAATGAATATCGTAACACATGCGTAACATGACCTAAGAAGTGGTACAAGAATCCCGAAAGATGTACATGCTTAATATGAAGAATTGTGAAAAAATGTGTAAATAATTCTCACTAATGAATTGGATTTGCTTTGATTTACAGATACAATATTTCAAGCTCATTTTATTTTAAAATTAAACCGTTGCAATAATTTAGTTTTCCTAGGCTGATTGATACATTATCGTTCAACTTTCAGTCATAGTTCCTTTCAAATTTCGGTCTTTCCTGCAACGATAGGCAAACGGCTTCAAAATGTTCTGGGTACAAATGTAAATAGATAGTAAAATGCAACTGTACCGCATATTAAAAGAACATCAACCTTCTACCTCGCATTCTCGAGTTTCCTACCTTTTAAGAAATCATACCACCCTTGTAGGAGAGACAGGTACAGTAAAGTGATAAATGTTGTCTTTCGCCACTTAACAACGGTCCACAAATAATGGGTCAAATATAACTCAGTGTCTTTGTAATAGACTTTCAACTAATGCACGATTTACTTCTGGGACAAAACATAAAATAAAATTACAAATTTCCTATGCAAAATTCTAGAGTAAATTTATTACTCAATGTAAATCATATAATATGTAATTATCTCCAATACCTTAGTGTCACCAAATTTGACATTAATTTAACAATTTTATTGTTACGTAAATCTGCTTCAGACCAGATGTTGTAAAGGTTAACTTACATTTTCTTAAATTGAAACCTAAAAAAGCATCATTTATTTGGAAGAGGAAACGAGCACTTGTAACTGTAAAATTCGGGGATAAGCAGAAATTACTTAAGACGAAAATATACTGCTTTCCAATAAGTTTCCAAAAATACTATTGACTACTGTGAGCGCTACTGTTTCTAGTTATTATCATATTTTACCTTTTGGTAAATGTTGGTGAGAATTAAGGGGTTAATGCAGAACGGTAACATAAAATTTCAAAATGCATTTCACTAACATTAAATAATTTGATATTTCACGTTTC
This sequence comes from Chrysina gloriosa, assembly GCA_038088585.1. Lineage (NCBI taxonomy): Eukaryota > Metazoa > Arthropoda > Insecta > Coleoptera > Scarabaeidae > Chrysina > Chrysina gloriosa. Next base: position 42,133,653 of record CM076087.1, read on the forward strand.
CATCGCCACAAACGCGAAAGAACAAGAACCAACCTCTAAAGTTCCCATTAGTATTGGCCTAGGAGAAGACGGATACATAAAGCTAAAGTTATTCAGAATATGCCCCAACAAAGAAGAAGAAAATGTTGCGTGTCAAGATCCAAAATACACACATAAGCAAATATTTAATAGTCGGCGAATAAGCAATGAATCTCCTACTGAGAAGGAAAATCATCAAAGCAACAAATATCTTCAAATGTCTAAAAACAAGCTAACGGTACACACAAGGAGTAACGAAAATGAGGTTTGTAAAATACGAATTAGTATGGAACAATAAAACACCAGCAAACAACGAAATTGTAGACACCAAATTGTGGGAGAGAAATCAATTAGAAATTAGGGCCAAAGAAATTATGTGAGATCAAGAATATATTGTATCAAATGCAATAGAAATTAACTTGAAAGTAATTACCCAGTTAAGTCATACAGATAGCCCATCCTTATGAGACAACAGCAATTGACTTCAAAAGGAAACGACAAAAAATTCCTGTTAGACCATATGTTTGGCAAGTAAAAATAGCTATAATATATGCAACCCGCTAGATTTTACGTGAATGCATTGGACGGGCTATTGGTATGGCTTATAATGATAGTTACAACTGAAAGAAAACTCAAGTAGTACGGACACCTGAAACGAATGCTCGAAGAGATGAATAAGAAGAATACAGTATTGAACTCCACCAAGAAGAATTGAAGGGACGATGTTGAAGAAACAAGAAAACGATGGAAGTTGGCTAGTGTTTACAGAGATGTAACCGGAAATGGTATCAGTTATCGTTGGTTACTTAGACGCAAAAACGAAAGAAAAATATACTACAAAATCATTGCAATTTTATTGCTCACGAAATGGCAACATCAACTTATTTAAACCTAAGGTTTGATAATAGACTAGATGAGGAGTTATCATTAGGTAGTGTAAACCTAAGGATAATCAAATTTGGAGTAAACAAAACGGGCAAGATAAGGCATCAAGAATAGGACGAACGAAAAACAGTTTGTTTACGATAAAAAGAAGGCAAACAATCTACATAACAGATGAGTGGGGTGAATAATGTACTGAAAATTTAGTTAATTTCTTAAACAAAATTCCACCGGTTTAGCTCTTAATTAATGATATAAAAAGCATAAACTATAACAAATTATATTTATAAATTTTGAAAGATAATTACCTACTGTTGTGTGTGTGTGAGTGTAATTTCTTTTATTCGATGATGGTTCTTCCTATGTCTCCTCTCTTAACTTCTTTTCTCGATGCAGATCTATTTTCTAGGGATTCTTTCCTCTCTTAACTTCTTTTTCTTTGTGGATCTGTTTTCTATGGATTCTTCCCTTTTATAAATTCTTTCTTCTCCGGTATGGTGAGGTTCTTTTATTCACTGTAACTTCTTCTTAAAACCCTTTTATTCGAAATATATTTATAGACTTATTGGTTGACTTATCTATCTCTTTCAATTTTCTTCGTCGTTAACCAAAGCAAACTTGTTATTTATTTTTGGAAACCAGGATTACACTGTTTTATTTCTCCGTTGTACACGAAACGAAAACTTTAATTCTCATTGACTCCAGTTCATCCAGGCATATCGTTATAGAAACATGTATTGAACGTCTACGTATCCTAGGTTATTCATATCTAGTATTTTTTATGAATGTTTACAATACTTTTCTCTCTTTAATCGATGCTTTTTAATAAAAAGCATAAAAAGTTTTTATAATAATAAACGGAGTGTGAAATGAAGACCATAACCCAACATTAACTGTGAATTTTGATATTTTGAATTATAATAAATGATGAATTTTCTAATGCTAATTAACCAATCGAGTATAACTATACTACAATAATCACAAGAAAGCCCTTCTTACGTAAACAGAATAAAATAAAACGTCTTAGTAAGCAAAGGAACCAAAAGACCGGATACTGAAACAGTGGGAAAAAGTACTGCCAACGAATACATCCGAATTTGAACTCTGGGTCATTAAGGATATTTATTGAAGAGTCGAAAGGGGAATAAGCATAAGATGCATCCCTTTAAGTAAGATGGGGACTTAGTTAAGTGCTGAGATTGCTTCGCCGGCTCAATTATAGATATCGTAAAAGTCTATGAAGTTTTAAGGAACCAATCTACCAAGATACTTTATAACAGCACCCATCAGCCACTATAATCATCGACGATGAGATGGTCTTTCAACAGGAAACATTCATTTAAACTGTAAATGGAGCAAAGAATTGTATTTATGGCGTGGTCACATCCAAACAACGGATTGAACAAATTATGGTAACAAACTGAGAGTAATGTGCGCTGTTCGTCTCACCGTCCAATACAGTACAATAGGATGTAAAAGAATTTAATCAGTGACATTGATTCAATTAATGGAAGGAATATTGAGAATGGGTGTCGCTGTAGTATGAATCTAGGGCTATCGCTAAAGACCGGAAGACTAAAAGTTAAAAAACGACTGCCACCACATCCTCATTACAATAACAACGTGTGGTGGAGATACACGTTGGATGCGACAGGCACATCGTACATTTCTTCAAGAATAAGCATGATATCTGAACGCCGAATTGTGCGTATGCGGTAGCGGTTCGTCCATTGTACACACGGATCCCAGGTATCTGGCTATTCTTGGAGAACTAAATATATTTAGCACTATGCTAGCAAAAATTGATGAAATATGAAAACCTAAATCTGCCGATCTCTAATGATCACATCGATGAAACAAATATTGAAATGATATTTTAAACCAATCTTAATGTAGAATACTATGTTAAATATACCAAACGAACATTTATGATTGCCCTGCTGCTGTTTTACTAGTTTAAGCAAAAATGACCTTACTATTTACTGCTACTAGAATGTAAAATTGTTGAGTACTATCAGATACTGACCCCAGTTGAAATGAATATATGGATCAGTATACACAAAATCTATAAATATTTGTGTGCTGTGTAATTGCTCTTCCTATAACAAGTTCCCTTTAAACAACTTTTTGTTTGATAGAAATAGTGGAGTTGACAGGCAAAAATAAAATAATTTGACTAACAACTTCAAATACAAGAAGAATTCAATAAAACACGGCTGCTAGATTCCTAAATTATTAACTTTACATGAAAAATTATAACTCCTGATGTGCACGCTGTAGAACATGGATGCACAGACCGCGCCCCGCGGGCCGCATGCGGCCCGCCTATCGAATACTGGTGGCCCGCCGACAGCAAAAATAATACTCTCGTACATTCGAAGAATATTTAATTCTATTCCAGAATAAAACCAAAAAAATATGTTCGAAAAGTAATTTGAATCTCGCGCGCGCGCTATTTGAATCTCGCGCGCGCGCTATTTGAATCTAGCGCCCAAAAATGCTAAGTCAACATCGCTTGCTGCCTTTATATAAAGTTCAAAATAGTAGAGAAATCAAGAATTTTCTAGCGCGGTGTGAGAAAGCGAGATAGCAATAGTCCCGAATTCCCGATTGCTCGCGTAGGTACGAGTAGATACACGAAGCTTCCAGAGTCGTATGCGCGGTATAAAAGCCACGCTAACCGCAGCGACCGACAGTTCGGTTTTAATTTGAGTGAAATGTCAACAGGAAGAAATAAGCGCGAAAATACAAAGCGAAGTAATAAGTGATTGAGAATAAGTGCAGTTTAATAGTGTTTTGGGGAGGCAATAGTTCTAGTGTAGATTTTAACTCGACTAGCCGGTGTCATATATTTTGATCCACATTCAACGTAGATTTCCTGTTAACCCGTCAAGTGCCGTGTATAATTGTGTTGTGAAATCGTAAGTAAAACTCAGTTATTAATAAGTGTTTCCCTACCTATTTAATCAATTTTAATCAAATTTAGCTTTAATGTTGGCCAAATATTAAAATAAAACAAAGAAATTACTATTTTTATCAGAATTTCTCTAACTGTAATAATTACGTCATTATTTCAGATATAAAATCTGTATAAAAATCTTAAAATTTCTGAGGAATTTAATCAATTATTTTTGATAATTTAAAAAGAATGGGTAATTTAAGTAGGTACTGTAATTGTTTTTAGGTGCTGTGTTAATCCTAGCCAGGATTAGAACGCAACATGGAGAAAGCCAGGACCTAGTAAAAAACGTAAGGTTAAAGGTGAAAATCGGCAGTTTCAAGAAATTTGGACTGAGAAATACTTTTTTGTATGGTCGCATAACAAAGTCGTTTGTTTAATTTGCAAGAATTCTGTTGCGATTGCAAAGGAATATAATGTAAAAGACACTATGAAACGCAGCATCCTTCTTTTACCAAGTTTACAGGCGAATTAAGAAAGCAAAAATGTTGTCTTTAAAACGGGAGCTTATTGGTCAGCAAGCTATGTTTACAAAAACCCATTCAAGATTCAGAAACAGCTACAGAAGTTAGTTATGAAATTTCTCGAATGATAGCAAAGCGAAGTCGCCCCTTCAATGATGGCGATTTTGTAAAAGAATGCATAGAAATTGCCGCTAAGAAAATGTGTCCAGAAGCAGCAAGAAAGTTTGAGAAAATTCAACTGAATCGTATGACTATCCAAAGACGAATTATGTCTTTGTCAGGTAATATTGCGGAACAATTAATTGAAAAACTAAGATCATTGAATTTTTTCATTAGCACTCGACGAATCCACTGATATTAGTTCCACAGCTCAACTTCTCATATTCATACGAGGAGTTACTCAAGATTTTGAAGTCTTAGAAGAGTTATTCGGAATGTGTTCATTGAAAGGTCAAACCAAAGCAGTTGATATACTCAATGTACTTTTGGATGAGTGTTCAAAAACTGATTTGGACTTATCAAAATTATCGGGAGTTGTGACTGACGGTGCTCCTTCGATGATTGGTGTCAATTCCGGGCTAGTTACTTTACTGAAAAAGCATCTGCAAGGAAAAACATAAACGCTGAAGATCTCATGCAGTTTCACTGCATTATACACCAAGAAATCCTCTGTTCTAAAAAAATTGAATTTCAAAATGTCATGAAAGTGGTAGTTTCGACTGTAAATTTCATAAAATCACGAGGACTCAATCACAGACAATTCAAACAATTCCTTGATGACATCGAAAGCGAATACGGAGATTTACTGTATTATACAGAAGTAAGGTGGCTAAGCCGTGGATTGACACTGGAACGATTTCTAAATTTAATAGAAGAAATTGGAATATTTCTGGCGGAAAAGCAAAGGGATGTCCCGGAACTTAAAAATCCTGATTGGTTGTGTGATTTGGCTTTTTTAGTTGACATTACAAATCATTTGAATGTCTTGAACGCACGGCTTCAAGGCAAAAATCAACTGATATCCCAGCTCTACGCTCATGTATCATCCTTTCAATGCAAGCTGACACTTTTCAGATCACAATTGAATTCTGGAAATTACAATCATTTTCCGAATTATAAGAAAATGGCTGAAAAATTCAACAAAACTGCGATTAATTTCAGTTATGTAGAAAAGCTAGATATTTTGATTCAATCTTTTCAAGACAGATTTTCGGAGTTTAAAAAAGTGAAACCTCTGTTGGACATATTCAGCAATCCTTTCACGATTTCAGTTGAAAATGCGCCAGAGTCAATGCAGTTAGAAATTATCGACATTCAAAACGATCAAGATTTACGCAACAAATTCAACGAAGGAGACTTGCTGAACTTTTACCGCTGCATTGATATTAAAAATATGTACGAAAAGTTGCGCATAAACGCTCTGAAATGTGCCAGCTTATTTGGTTCTACCTATATATGTGAACAAACTTTTTCAATACTAAATAATAATAAAACAAAAAATCGAAACCGCCTTGCAAATGAAAGTTTGGAAGCAGTTTTACGTGTTGCTACAAGTAAATTTGAGCCAAATATAAAAAAGATTGTAAGCACTATGCAGTGCCACGCTTCAAATTAATAAATTCTTTTTGAATTTTAATAAATTATTATCAATTCTTTATTGTCTTTAATTACCTATACTTCTGGCGGCCGGCCCGCCATCAGTTCATAATTTGCCCGAGTGGCCCCTAGTCTTCATAAGTCTGTGCAACCATGCTGTAGAAGGTAGAGTTATCTCCAAGAAACTTATAAGTGGTCAAATCAGTATGAACGGTAGTATGTTTGTATGAATTATTCGATTGTCCAGCAAATTAAAAATAAACTGTAAAACCCCAAACAGATGTAATACAGGTACTTTATAAGGCAAAACAATAGGCTGCAACTTCATGGAAGTACGAGGACTATAATGATATTTCAACAAGTATGCTATAAAAATTAACAGTAAATTGTTAAAAGTGTCTTAAAGAATAGTAGCAACCACCAGAAGTTTTTGTTTTCATTTTGTGTAATTAGATTACATTTGCGAATAAGTTGTGAATATTTTCTACACGAATATATACTACCCGAAACAGAAAGTACACCACTTAGAAGGCGTTGATTTACTGATTATTGTTGGAAAGTAATAAATGAATATAATTTGAGAGAATGATACGCATTTAGTAGCTCCTCCTGGCATGGAATCTAAGAGTTTATGGATGTCAGCTTAGTCTCTTACATCCCAAGCAGTGTGTTTCATGTCGCAAAGATTCCAAAATCAACAACTAGTTATCTAAATTATCTAGCCTCCTATCATTAACGTCGCACACATGTTCTATGGGGAAAAGTTCGTATATCTTGTTGGGTAAGGCAAAAAGGTGACGTGGTTCTCTACAAAATAGTTCAACACATGATACAAGTGTATTAGGTATGCTTGTACGCAGGCAATGATGACGCGTATTGAAAAATTGTAATATAGTTATGCCAGCCAATGCAGTAGCGAAATAGACGACCCACAACGCAACATTGGCAGTCAGATCCTGAATAAATGGTTAGTGATGATGCGAGTTGGTAAATGCACAAGAAAATCCTATTTTAGTAAACCAATATAGCTGTATCATGGTTCAACATAGTCGTAATGTGAAGACAAGCATCATCATGTTGATACAAAATTTTCGAATGAATGGAAGAACATTGGGCTGCACTATTTGCACGTCGTCACACGTTCCCAAGCAACATCTTGATTCATCACTAAAGAGGACACGACGCCAAGACAGTCGTTATTCCACTGAGGTCTCTCTCTGCACCAGACTAAAGGGTTTTGCGGGTGTATAGTCGTAAGAAGAAGCGGTAAATTTGATTGGTATAAGCGCAAACCTAAATTTCGCATTTGAAACAGTGTACTAGGACAAATTGGAGAGTCTACACATTGAAACCTTTGGTCAGCTATGAACCTTCGTGCTCCTCCTTCGGCGACGTTCTTACTCTTCTTCACACCACTCCCGACAAAATCCAATTAGTCAGTGTTATTTCTGTTGAAACGGTTTGCAGTTTCTCTAAATGAAAGACCATCAAACTCGTAGCAGTGTACCAGGACAAACCGGAGAGTCTACACCTTGAAACCATTGGTCAACTATAGACCTGCTTGTTGAGAAATAACGAGTCTTAGGCGGCGATCCCGGGATTCCGTTGTTCAACTTTGTGCTCCAATGCCTCTTCGGCGATGTGCTCGCCCTTCTTCACACCAACCTCGACAAACTCCAATTATGCAAGTATTATTTTCTGTGTTGAAACAGTTTTTAGTTTCTAGAAATGAAAAACCATCTTCGCGCAATCCAATAATTCAAGTTTTTCGAAATCCCTTACTTGAATATAATTTCTACGGCGTTTTACTCTAGACATTGTAACCGACAAAGAACACGTTCAATCAAACTAACAGAGCAAAGAAAAATTAAAGAAAAAAATTACAAGCGATGCAATGCCACCTAAAAGTTACTAGGTTAAACCACTTTGATTTATTTTACTGTTCGCATTAATCATGTTCAGCTTTCCAATAGCAAAATATTTCCGCCAAATTTAAAAAAGTACAATGTCTGGAGCCATTTCTGTCGGGGGGTAGGTATATTACTATCAGAGTTATCTAAATTGGTACCAAGTTTTGAATGGATGTAGATTTGTAATAAAGTATGGAAAGATGTTAACTGTTGAGGAATGATATAAATAGATACACAATAAAACGACAACGTGATATGCAGATGTATCACTTCAGTTTTTAACGCTTAGAGATTCCATCGTGGTTTACCACATGGAATATTACTGTCTATGTAAACTGTGTTCCCAAACCGCAATCTACAAACACATGTTCACTCTAATCGAAAGATATGCGTTATTGCTAAGCATTTTCACGATCAAATTATACAAATAAGCTTTCATTTCCATTAGAAAATTTTTGGCAAGTTTTGAATGCGCACTTGTAAATGCAACATTCACTGGATATTAACAAGTACGCACTATAGTGCGGCTTTAATCGAAAATGTGCTGCTTGCCAAATATGGCAAGAACACATTGCAATCGTACCCTACAATAGGTTTTGAGCGGCGATTTAACGTAATCTGGGTGTAATTGCACCGGTATGTGTCAATATGTATCTATAGAAACGTATTTATGCACCTATTTACTATGTGTGTTAAGTTTATACCTCTCACAATCTGATTTTAAAAATTAAATACATAGAAACAGGTTTGGCGGCAGACTAACGTTGCGTAAGGAATAAGAGCGCCATTTAAATTTGAAGATTGAGTTTCACCGACGCAGTGAATGCACAATATTAGAGTGGGGTAATAAAGAATGCGTTTAAGACACGGGAGATGACACAATCCGCTTTTAACTTTTAATGCTCACGAACTCACGATTTGAATTGTTTGGCGGTGACATCAGGGTTTGTTTAGATTTCACCTGAGGGGATTGATTATTGGACGAATAAAATCGAGTTTCTGACCGTTAAAATCGAAATTGAAATCACTGGACAAGTGCTAATTAGTCCATAAAAATTCCACTGTAAACAAGACTTATTCTATTCATAAATCACGGTAGAAATCTTTACTTGAGATATCAGTGATTACGTTTTGCAAATAAAGGCGACTGTTCATTCCGCACTCCATATCCTCGGGACATTAGTGCAGATGTAAACAAACATAGCGAAAGTAATGAATATGACTAATAAATTATTTACACACGATGTGTTACATAGGTCACTTAAATTTATAAACGATATACAAAATATCGGTACGACTTCAAACTAACGTGCAGCTGTGCGAGATCACATGGGAAAAAAACAATAACAAAATACTGACACATAACCACAAACAAGTATGTTACCTTAACCGATTTTCGGTGTAAATCCGTATATCCGAGCGAAATTTTAATTCCAAAGAAACACCTTGAAGGTCACAAACAAACTGCCCGCCCGAGAAACACTAAATTAATTTAGAATACTGCATTATTTTTTAAAACAACGCACATAACATCACCCATACAACAGACAAGCGGCCATATGCACATGGATTCCGAATCGGGCGTGCGGCATCTACCGGAGGAAAGCTGCTCCGGTATGTTAGAATTGTGGAGAAGATTGTAACTGAATTTCTCTAGAGATTGATTTGACCTATTCTTGACAATACAAAGTGTTTATGCCTTTTGTCTGAAGTTCAAAGGTGCAATTATAATTTACGTATTCGTAATTATTGGTAATGAGCCCAAGAAAATATTAGAGAAAATAATATTATTAACCTTCCTATACTCACGTCAAAATGAAAGACGTATACTATACTATATAAGTCGGTCTCACAGACCGTATGCGTGAGTATAGGAAGGTTAAACCAAAAAACAGTGTATAACAGATGAGATATTAGGAATCAACATTGAAGAGAACTATCCAATTGCGCAAAAAAAAATATGAGTACCGGAAGACAATCGACACCAGAGATAAATGTGCATACATAGAAAATCTGCAAGTAACAACACATTAACTGGGTAAACTACGTAAACGACCCAAGAACTAGAAAAATACTCATTGTGATGTATATATGTATGTAACGCAAATATTAGGGGATAATGGTAACTCGGAGGCAAAATGTTTCTTACAAGGGAAGATCCCAAACCCAGAAATTACAAAAAATTATGAAACTTTCGCAACATGTAGATCACATATAAGTATGTACTACGCAATTATTTTCTTCTGCGGAAAAACACTCTGAGTGGTTGAAAAGAAATGGAAATGGAAAAGGAAAATTTTGAATTCTGCCGATACGTATAACTCGCTAATGGTAACAGATAGAGAAACATTTTAAGACAAAAATTGTTTGATTGGATAAGGTTTATCAAGCAGACAGGAAAAAATACTGTATTTTTTTCATTAGATTAGGTTGTTTCTTATCTGAAATCTAAATATTGTAGGTTATCGACGGAAGCTACATTACACCAGTAAATAGTAAACATGTTTTTGTAAAGAAAATAGGCTGTATGAGATAAGTAGTATAAGTCATCAAACTTGAAATTAATAATAGTTTTTGGTTGGTTATATAACAGACTTGTAGTATTGAGAATGGTCGCCATAAGTATTATAAATGTAATTCGCTTACTGATGGTAACGTTCTAAGTTGCCAATAATAACAATGGGCGCCTTGTGAATACCAACGAAATCGAATTGCACGACATCATAAAAGATATCCTTCTCGGTGCTCAAAGAGAAACATCGTTTTCACTGGAAACTGATATAACTCTAAAAATTTTGCAACCCCACAGACCACATTCCCTAGCATTTGTAGATGAGCTAGTGATGGTGGTCACAAGGGAAGAAACTTTTGGGAGCAATAGAAGCTGAAGAAGAAGAGTGTACACCAGGAAAAGGTGGTATTATCACTTTAGAATATAAAACCAACGCTCTTACGTATTGGAAAATTTGCATTGAATGCCGTCCAGCAAAAGTTTCGCAAAGTTTCATCTATGCACCAATTGTACAGGTAAATGGTGACGTAATATTGTGACATAGCAACGATTTGTCCCTACTTGTATTATTCTATAGTATTATTAGATTATTTGTTGTCTAGATGGGAAGAAGCAATTAATAGAAAGATAACGTGATCCAAATGACTATGACGTAGAAATAGAAAACGCCGTATATCGAAAAAACAGGCAATTTATAAAACCATTACGAGCCGCACTGGAAACTTCTTCGAATGCTATGCAAATTTTTGAAGACAAAGCAGAGTATCACAGAAATGCCAGTCATAGATATACCTGGAGTAATGATGACACGCAAGAGAAGGGTAATCAAAAAACCAGAAAAACTTAATTTATAAAAAAAAGGGTACATGCTATATGGATGTGCCGCAAATAACGTACAAGGTGTGAACAAAAAAAAAAAAGCCCGAAAATCCTCAATAACTTATGTATTAATTAAAAATTACAAATTTAATGTGGATAGCCTTCGAAGTAACTCCCCTGGGTATCAATCCGCCGCAACCGTTTCTTTCAGTCCGCAAAGCACGCGGAAAAGGCAGTGGACGGAACAGATCGCAATACCTCCTGCGATTCTGATATTATTACATCCCTAGTCGCAAAACGCCACCTTTCCAACCACAACTTCATCCAAGGAAATAGGAAGAAGTCGACTGGGAACAAGTCTAGAGAGTACGAAAGTTGCGAGACGATGCAGTAGCCAGTTCTTGCGCTGCCATACCGCCGATCGTTTTCGTCTCTCGTCTTCCCCGAGGCGCCGTAACACCCCTTCGTAGTACTATGGGTTTACTGTGACAGCTTGCGATCAACACAATCATCTGATCTGAGCGAGACACAGTAATAACGTTCTTCAAGAAATCTTCATCCGTATTCTCTCCTTTTGTTCGAGCGTGAGAATTTGAGGCACAAATTTTGATACCACTCACAACATTTTGGCGATGGTTTGGCATAGCCCAAATGATAGTATGTATAGTTTCAGATACTTCTCTCAATGACCCTTGGCGCTCTCGCGCCAGAAAGTCGTTAACTGATGTGGATGGCCTTCCAGGGCTAGGCTCCTCTTCCACCGACATTAAACCCTTCTTAAACTGTACCACTCGTAAACTTGAGGAGAACTCATAGTCTCCTCTCCATAAATTCCCTTAAGCAGTACCAATGTTTCCGTGCACGTTTTTCCCAACTTATAGCATAATTTTACACATACACATTACTCTTACAACACCTTTCTTTTTCAAAAATCGCAGAACGATAGGAACGCGCACGCGTTTCAAGTGCAATAACTTCGGAATTACTGGATCTACATAATGACATTTCTACAATGTACTGGAATAGGATGCGCCATCTATCTGTAAAATTTTAAACTACAGTCTTGAAGTTTTACGCGCTGCACAACAGAATTCCGGCCCTTTTTTATCACACCTTGTAGATAATGGACCTCTCAATGTAATGTATGCAGGTACCACGTGTTGTAGGCATATAAACCGGGGTGACGGGGGACGGTATGTATTAGAGGGACACTGTACTGAATTGGGATAAGAAAGAGATCTACCTGCAAGTCAACACCACAGGAAATCAAGAAGGATAGACGAAAGATAAAAATCATTGGAAAATTAACGTCAACAATATATAGATAGAGATTAAAACAAACGAACGGAGAAGGAGGGAGTCCAAAAATACTAAACAAGGAAGTAAAGAAAAAAATGTAACAAGTCAATGAAATTCGACAATACGACAACGAACGACGATTCTAAAGATAACCGAGAAATTCTAGGAACACCTTTGTGCACAATCCCGCGGTGAAAAGTTGATATAAAATGAAAGGATCGAAGAGAATTCCGGAAATAGATGCAGATAAATCCAGAAAAGCAATAACTGAAGCGAATAGAAATAGAACTCTGGGATAACTCTTTGATAACGTTAGGTGAAGCACTAATTGCTAGATATCTTAAAACTCTGCTGAGCAAACAGCTCAAAGAGAATAAATCCCAAAGAAGCAAAATACAGCTTCCTATATCATATCGATAAATTGCTTACACTAGTAATCGCTAGCAGAGTCATACACAAATTCTACTATACCCAGCATCGAAAAAAGCAATACTCAGTAGAAGATATAATACATTAGCCTACTTTGAAGCAGTATTAATAATGATAGAAAGAATAAAAGATTATAGTAAGGAGAAATGGCTACATCAAAATTGACATGAACATGACAAACAGTTGGTTTATACTGCCAAAATGGAGTCAAATAGCTTATAAGACTTAACCGGAACAAGTACCAAATAGGAAATAAACTGCTTACTGCTCATCGCAAACTGTAAACAAACGAAACAACCGATCCAATATCAATGTTGTTTCACAGAATGTTTGCTCTTCTTCCATAGCTAAAGAGGAAGTAATACGTGTTCATTCTGACTAAAACAACCAAAGGTCAAACTTTGTTATTTGATGAAATATTTTATGAAGAATTCATTATAAGCAAGTAAAGTGGTTATCCATATCTTGATCCAAGTGATTGTGAAAGCTATTTTTAATTGCAAATCAGTGATAAGATTTCACAGATCAAAATCGCATATTATTAAATTAAGCTAATGTTATACCTAATGATCGTACTAATTATAGAATGGTTTTAATATATTGGAATTAATAACAAGGTAAATTTGTAAAATTAAAAGTAATTTCTGTAAGACGCACTGACTAATATTACTTAACGAGAATTCGCGACCTCATAAAATATTTTAATCAATTTATCTTAATTTAACATTTAAAGCTGTTTGCAATGGTGTTTGAGGTTGCCGATGAAATTTGATAAACCCTGTGGAAACTATTTACTAAATAAATAAAGTGCGGATTGTTAAGTAATACGAGGGTAAATTGAAATGTTTTTGGAATGACAATGAAAAGAACATAACAAGGATTTAAATTATATTTTATTTTTCAATAACAGATTTGGTCCAACGTTTTTCTAGCTTGGCGATTCCCTCCCGGAAATGACTTTCTTCCAGGTTTCCAAAATAATCGTTTACAGCCACTATCAGTTCTTCATTTGACCACAATCTCTTTCCACCCAGAAATGTGTTGAGTTTCGGGAACAGGTGGTAGTGTGACATACTCAAATTTGATGATTCTGTCAATTTTTGCTGAACGATTGTACTTGAGTGAGCGGCCGTATTGTCGTGGTAAAAAGAACGCTTTTTCCCCTGGGCGTTTTTCCTGAATTGCTGCTTTCAATTTATCCAAAAGTATGTAGTATTTACAGTTTCGCCTTTTTAAGATAACTAATTAGCAAAATCCTTTCTGCGTCTCAAAAGACCGATGCCACCACCTTTCCAGCCGAGTGAATGATCTTTGTCTTCTTTGGAACCGAATTTTTGCTTCTGGTGTGTAGTGATGAATCCAGGTCTTATCCGTGGTCACGAATCGTATCTTGAAATCCGTTGGAACACTTCCAAAATTGAGCAAATGCGACACCCATCTTGTAGAAAGTTTTTCTAAACCCAATTCATAAAAATAAAATACGAACTACTCATTCATAAGAGATGCCAACGGCTTCCTTAATTTAAACGCACTTTTATTCGACGATGTTGTAGATTTTTACCACAATTTCTGGCGTGGTAACCGTCCTGGACGTGGTTCATCAGTTATATGCCTGCGGCCACGTTTGAATTCCAAAACCCAAAAGCTCACGGTGGAAAATGAAGATGATGAATTCACAAGAACGGCATCTAACATTGACTCAATTTCCATTGCGCTTTTCTGTTGCAAATCCAAAAATTTATTGACCGTTCGATCTTTGTTTTTATGCATAATCGAAAACACAAAAGGTACTTGACCTAAATGCTTATCAAAACCAGAATATTCGCGAGATCAATTTAGCATTTGCAGTCAATTAATATGAAACAGTTGGCAACACAACGTAACACAACTTAAAGTATTCGGAAAAATAGCAACCCCTAATAGCGATTGCAGAAATATATCAATCTACCCTCGTAATTGTAGTAGTTTCCAATTTGATTAAATTTATACGCCTGCTACGTCACTTCATTACGTATAATACAATGTCTATGTTTATTTCTTGAATATAATCTATATTCTTTAAGTCATCCAGAACTTAAACTTAACATCTTTATTTGCAACAGTTTCAACAAATCTTGAGAGTTTTAAATACTTCAGCAAAGCATCAAAGGATGAATATTTGAATGAAAATATTACTGAATGTTTACTGATAAAGCTTTAGTTATCAAGAAATATTTGATCACCTACACCGTAAAAGAGAATAACTCCTATAGAACAATCAACTATAATTCTTCAATTAAATGTTCAGCGTTTGTTTCGAAACTCCTCCACTTCTAGGATAAGAAGTAACGTCAGTTATTAACAAATGAAAGTTGAATTATAAAACGTTTTGTAGGTTGAGGTACATCTAAGTGCGAAGGAATTCTGTCCCAACCAATAATCAAACCTAAATAAGGTACTCTATATAATAATAATAATAATAATAATAATTCCTTTATTCCCAACAGGTGAAACCTAAGTACAGGAAATATTTAATATAAGTACTAAAATGGTAATACTAACCAAATAAACTTACATTAAACATACATATAAAATAGAAAGTAGAAATGAATACAAATAACAAAAAAATCGCTATGAATCAATATAATCATTTTTGGTATGCTCTTAAAAGAGTCGTAATGAATATCACACAAATGTGATATGCTATTAAAGTTGTTATGACACATAATATGAACTGGAGACCTAACTAAAATATTGGCTCTATACGCAGTGCAATAAAACTTAAATTGGTAGCGCGACTCTGGCCTAGGAACATTGAAATTTAAACAACACAATAACCCCGCGCAGTCTATAGAGTTATTTAGTAAACCAAACAAAACTTTACACTTGAAATAACACGTCTCTTATGCCAAGACACCAAGTTCAGTCTCGACAACATAAGGTTATAGTCATATCCTCTATATATGATAGTAACGCAGAATTAACTAATATATCTCAAGCTCTTAACCTTCCTATACTCACGTCAAAATGAAAGACGTATACTATACTATATAAATCGGTCTCACAGGCCGTATGCGTGAGTATAGGAAGGTTAATGCACAACAAGAAGAAACAGGTAATCGGCCCTATGTTGTATCATTTACGTTATCGATAACGTATACGTTACGACGACTTTTAACAGTTTATACGTTATAACTTTCAAATTGGTATGTTGTATCACTCCCACCTGTTATTTCATAACAGACGTACGTTATTTGTCGGCTGTTATCGGGAATATAACGTACTAAGCAAACATCGAGAAATAGAAATAACACACGTCTTATGGGATCGGTCTTATCGAAATGGTTATTACGTTTAACATAACCCAAGTTTTTTTATTTAGAAATTCTTGACTTACGAGCACGAATAATGGCTTTCAATAATTTGTTACGTGTGGCATTATTAGACGAATTGTTGCGCGGCAATGCAAGGTAAGTTATTTGTCTTTTTAGTATTTCTGTATTGTTAATTTTACTCATTAATTTTATGTATTTATTTTCTGGTTTCAAGGAATGAGGAAAAAATTAGAAGGAGAATGCTCCGAGCTGCTTGCGATCCGTTCCAAATTACGGATGAAAACTTTATTAAATATCTCCGATTAACAAAGGATTTGACGAGACATTTAATAAATGTTTTGCAACTTCATATGCAGGAACAGGGACATCATCATAGAACAACCTCCATTCCACTAGAACTAAAAGTATACTTTTTTCAATAAGAGTCAATTAAGCAATAGATCACGTATGTCAAATTTCAGATTCTAGTTGCATTATCCTTTTTTGGACATGGTAGTTACCAAAAATGTATTGGGCTTAATTTAAATTTAGCCATAGAGCAATCATCTGTCAGCAGAATAATTACTGACATCAGTGAGACTATGGTTGAACATTTGCTAAACCAGTGGATTGCCTTTCCTCAATCGGATGTGGAATGTAACAGAATAAAGCAACGGTTAGTGCATCCTCTTTTGTAATATGCTAGTAAAATCATATACTAAATAATTTTGTTCTTTAAATGTAGATTTATGGAAAAATACAATTTTCCTGGGGTAATTGGGGCAATTGATTGTTCCCATGTAGCAATTGTTGCACCTCCAGCTGAAGATGAAGTTCGACCTGGCCTTATGTATTATAATCGTAAGGGTTTTTATAGCATTAATGTTCAGATGGTATGTATCTTTTATATTACATGTTATAGCCATGAATTTATGATATTGAATCTTTTCAGATATGTGATGCTAATATGAAAATCCTCAATTGTAATGCAAGGTACCCTGGCTCTGTTCATGATTCTGCCATATGGTCAATGAGCTGTATTAAGCAACACCTGCAGAACAGATATATATTAGACCGTACGCAATCATGTTCGTTGATAGGTGATTCAGGGTATGCTCTACAGCCATGGCTGTTAACACCTGTAGAAGATGCAACAGAAGATACTCCTGAGGGTCGATATACACGAACCCATATTGCAACAAGGAACACCATTGAAAGGTGCTTTGGTGTATTAAAACAAAGATTTTGGTGTTTGCTGAAACACCAAACATTGCATTACAGTCCAGTTAAAGCTGGAAAAATTATTTATTCTTGTGCCATTTTACACAATATGGCTATTGCACAAGGTTTGCCATTAGATAATGATGGCGATGAATTTCAAGAAGTGGTTGAGCAAGGTCAAGTTATAGGAATTAATGAAGGTATATTAGACAAGTTCATAAATAGAATTTTTAAAATTATATGTATATTTTTAGGTAATGAAAATTGGTTGGCTGAAGGACGGCTCGTCAGGAACCGAGTAATAAGGAACCATTTTCAAGAGTAATGAGGATATAATTAATAAATTAAAAAAAAAAGAAAAATGAACATTTAATCATATTGTTATCGTAATTTTAAGTAATTATTATTAATTACTTAGGTACTTAGTTTTTATGCATTAGATAAGGAAATCCTAATTATTATCAAATTAAAAATTATGAATTTAAAAATTGCTGTTTTTTCTGCATACATATTTTTTACTTTTTTATGTCCATGTTTGCCTAAGTCTAGTAATATGAATGTATATATTTCAAAATAAATACAAAGTATACAACAATAATATATAATGTAAAATATATTTATGTAAATTTGTCAAAACCATCCAAACTGCCACTAATTTTAAAAATTCAATTTTCGCCTTAGTCATTTCAGCTTGAGCACGCAGCTGGATTTACTGAAATGAAAAATGTAGGACCTCCATTTATTATAAAATGGTATAAAAGTGTACCTTGTATATCCTCCAATTCTTGGTACTGCACTTCTGGTAAGTTCATTGGAATTTCTTCTCCATTTGCTGCGATACTACTGTTTGTCTTGCTCATATCTGCAAAAAGTGTTCATGGTTGCACAATCTAGAAATTATATAGTTGTTTGAATACTAACTACCTATCTCGCTGGAAAGCCCTGTTTCGAAGAGATCTTCATCGCCCAAATGTAACCGGAAAATAATACTTAGTAAACGTTCTTCTAAATCTGTTAATTCCCGTTTACTACAATTACCACCACCCGTTTGCGTTTGGGACACAGATATCTCTCTACTCTTCCTGCGAGTATTAATTTTCCATTCATTAAAAATCTATAACAAAAATATAAATTACATGAAGACTTACTGAAAGTTATTTTGTGTATGCTTACTTTTCTCCACTGTTCTCCACTTTTCTGAGACCCATAACCAGTAACATTTATTTCGTCCGCAAATTGATTCCATAAATTAGAAATTTTTTCCATAAATTAGAAATTTTTTCACGTCCAATGGCTTTGTTTTGCCTGATATAATTATTTTATTTTTTCAATAAAATTGAGCAACTCTTCGTATTGTCTTTTCGTTGTTTTTTGCAGTCTTTTTGCCATATTTTGGGAATATCTACTACTTTCTCAGACACGACAACGGCTACTAATAAGTGCGAACAAATGACAAAAGTACATTTGCTTAACATCTTTTTCGATTTAAATTTCGTGTTCCAGCCAAATGCGCATGTGCTTCGACTTGTACCTGCGTTACCCACAAGAATTTTGTAGTGTTTATTCACTTCTTCTCGTACCGTATTCGCTTTGCCTTATCTCTCTCGGTATAGATTCAAGATACAAAACTTTCTTCCGTTTTAACAGATGTGAAATTGCTCGTAATATAATGTTTGACGTTAAATTAGGATACAGCATAAGATTTCTAACGAAGAACGTTATACTTGCTTACATTATTTTACGATAACATCCTTACGTTACAGTTAACGTAAATGATACAACATAGGGCTGAATAAGTTCAACAAAGTAAAATGAAATTGAAGAAATAAATTGTGTCTCACCCATTAACTATAGGTTTGTGCAGTTTTTTGCTCAGAAGGTATATTATATTTATGGAAAAGCAACACACAAGGGTGAAAATGGATTTTCATATATAAAATTATAGACTAAAGGAAAGACCATTAACTTTCAACCTTCGAAGGATCCGTAATTTCTTTACTTGACAGTAGTCGATACAATTCCCATCAATTACTTTTGTCAAACAACATTTATGACACACTCGACCTTATCGATTGCAAAGCAATTTCGTAGATATAAATTTAAGGAACTTCATTGGCCATCGTGTACAGAATCCTTCGGCGCACAATGATCACAAAAATATATAACGTATTATCGGGTCCCCGTACGCTTCTCGACGTAAAACCATTTTCGGAGGCCTGTCGCCGTTTATTGACATTTAAGTCTATTTTCGCAAAGGTACTCTCCGTACCCTTCATGCTTCCCGCCACCTTTTCTTATCTATGATTCCATAAATTTCTTCAAATCTAATAGAGACATGTCACATATTACAATAGCTTCGCAACACATGTTTCCGATATTCATATGGATTCGGGTTCCGAGCAAGTGTTATTCCTCTCATTCCTTCTCCTTCTCTGTCGATATCATCCTCTTCAACTCCACCCCTAAACCAACAATAACAGAGTATTTCGCCACAATCCGGCCTTTAAAATTCGTTGGTTTTATTCATTTACAGACATCGATTACATGAAAAGCGCAACTACGATACAACGCAATACGATGGATTTCTATTCGTACATTACAAAGCCATGAGTTTTAATGAATAATTGTACTGGTAAAGTAAAACTTTTTTGCCCAATGACCAATTATATATAAAAACATTCAAGATAAAATCATCTAAATGTATTGGAATCAAAATGTAAATTTATTTATTTCTGTACGACGGGAATAATGCCTGTACGGAATTCTGTTCTTCAAAGATTTTTACTCATTTTGAAGTAAAATATTAAATATTTATTGGGGTAGACAGAAGTAAAAATCGATATACAATTCTACTTTAATCTAAGAAAGTCGAAGTGATCCATTCAGGAATGAATTACCAAACAAATGTTATTTGAAAGAAATACCGCTCTCTATCACCAACCGTGATTTGTGTGTGCTCGAAAGCAATTTAGAGACATCTTGACAAAGAAATATCTCCTTTTAAAGTAAAATATTGGCTGAAATTTACACTATCTTGAAAAGAATATATGTAGAGTTTCGACAGACTTTGCACATACATCCAGGGAGAAACTTTTATACCACCTCCTAATTGCTAATTCAGAAGTTATTTTGTATTTAATAGTAGTCGTATAATCTTAGTTTGCTGTTTATCATTCAGATATGAATGAAAGTTGAGAAACAAATGAGAGCAGTTAACTATCTGCCCATGCTTAGTCTATTTTGTATCCAAAGCTGACTTCTTCCAAACTTCCCTATGGAAAAGGAATTTCTGTGAATAGATAGCTGAAAATTTCTTGCTAGATGTAATAATTACATCATGAAATCAAATATTCAGAAGTCTTAAAAGTTAGAAACGTTATACTAGGTATATCCATTCTACAAACGTACAGGCTTCCGACAGTATCTTGCATATTGGTTTATTGCGTCATTCTTAAATCCTATCTGCAAGATCATTCCTTTTATACAAAGTATCAAAATTACAAACTTTGCTCTATAGGATGTATACAATATTATTATTATATGTATATAAATGACTATTGTACTTTTCTTATGGCAGCTACCTGTTAAAAAGTAAAGTTTGTCTAACAGTTATTTTTCAAAGCAAGGGACACGAGAACCATTACCGGTCTAGTAATCGGATATCTCCCTTTGGGAAATCATTTGTATAACATGGGAAATGGCAAGCGAACCGTGGTGTAGAAGATGTGAACTACAAGAGGAAATTAGCATGTACATACAATTATCTGTACCTGTGAGAAATTGATGGAACTCAAGTGAAAGCATTTGGGTAAGAAGCTACTGGATCCCGCGACAATACTCAGACCCTATTTGAGGAAAAAAGTGACTTCTGTGGAAGACACGGGGTTGCTTGAACGGAAATGAGGGTGTCATTGGGGAACGGTACAAAGAGCATAATGCGCAAGTACCTGGTCTATTGGTGACCAACCCTAAAAGAGTAAATGAATGAATGCTTATTGCATTATTACCTATTGCAAACAAATTGCGGATTAAAACAAAGATAGTGCTATTCAGAATAACGATGTATCTGATTTGGTACTTTTGACTAAGAAAAGCCACTATACTATTCCCTTATCTTTTCGGTCATGTTCTTAGAGACACTGCCCTTTTCCCTGGCTAATACACATGTCAAGGATTGCAACATAATGAATCTATAGGAAGAAATACGGAAGAAGGAGAACATGATACTCTGCCGTTTCTTCCATATCGAAACGCAAACAAAGCTCCTTCCACTTAACAAACTCAGAAAATCGAGTATAAACACATCAATGGGCTCCACTCTTGTTATATGGGATTTTGTCTCACAGCAGTTCCATTCTTGTTTCCCATCTACCGGCCAATGTGTAGATTTCGACGTCGATTTGATATTTAAAAAGATCGGAAAGAAGATCTTGGCAAAGGAAGAGTAATCATTGAAAAATAAGCAATGAGAACATGTCAGAATCTTGGCGTAAACTCCTTTATTACAAGGAGGACGCTTTCGAAACAGCAGGAAGTGTATGATGATGTTGATTATAGCCAAATTATGTTTATTTGCTCACTTACGGTGATATGACTGTCAACATATTGAGTTCGTCGTGAACATCGGGAAAAGTGAATACCTAGGTACAAATCGTTGATCACTATTGAAACTCATGTAATGTGCCACCATCAGTACATCTTACACCGACTAATAAACAATTACACGATTCTGCATAATCATCAGCACCCAAAACAAACGAAATAACTAGTCCAATCATTTTGGATGATGTTGGCGATAAAATTCTAGAAATTCGACAAAACGGCCATTATAGAAAGACGAGCAGAGCAAAGCTGTATCGCCTGATTAAACTTTTCATCGCGTCAATGATCTTTTGGCATTAATTTAGCTATATTATTAGTGTATTCTCTTGTGTAATTAGCAATAAAGAATTTAATGGATAATTTTTCTTTTAACATATGTTTCAATCGACTACTTACGAAAATGAAACTTTCTTAAGATATACATCATATTTATGCTTCCTAATTGTAAGACATGCAATCTTACAGTTTTTGAGTTCCAATCATATTTCTTGTATATGATTGTTTTATGATTGTTGTGACGATATGCGGGTTTCCTTCTTTTAAATTTAGACAAACATATGGCATACGCAGACAGAGTAATCACGTCTTTGAACGTAAGACCTTGCTCACTTACGAATTTTAATAAACCGAGTGGCGCTGTGAGTACATAAATAATAAAAGGTAAGATCACCAACGCGAATTGCATACATATATAACTATTTAATAAAACTGAATAATTTAATGCACATATGTATGTATGTAGTGAAAGTTGAACGTGGCAATACAAATTCAAAACAAGCAATAATAAGCGCCGTGGATAAAGTACTGTTTAATACTGAGACTTAAACCATTTTTCGAAGTGGTTTCAAAACAGTGTTAGAATGCTTGGAAGCAACTTGAACTTTCTGCGGCTGATGGCGTGCATGACTTGAAACAAATTACGAACAATTTTAGATACTTGACCAGGGCTTTTTAAAATTTTTATACTTCGTATTTGAAAGCCGAACCAAAAATGTGTAGACACAATTTTTTACTTTCAAACATGTACACTACCGTCCATATATACGGAGACCACTTCAAAATTAAGGTTTTCGTTGAATTGAACATAAATATAGAGTAGATTTGTAGTTATATTTATTAATATACTTTTGACATTGCGAAAACAATATTTAATAACAAAAAAGAAGCACACAATATTACAGAATAAAATTGAACTGATTTTTCGTCAATATGCCCACCTCGAGATTTAATAATTGCGGCACATAATATTGGCATTCTTCTAATCAGAGACTCCAGATAATCGTCTGTATTTTCGGTTCATGCTACCTGCAGCTTCTCCCAAGATCTCGTACGCTGCTAATTCCTTTCTTTCGAATACTACGGTCTAATTCATCCCACACTAGCTCTATTGGCGACAGATCTGGGGATTGAGGTGGCCATATCATTCGTATCAACTTGTCTTCTTCCTCAAGAAACACCAAATAAGTCCTACATAAACAAGATGAATGTTTGGGGTCGTTATCTTCTTGGAAAACGAAACTTTGGCCACATAATCTTTCCCCACTTAGCACAACATTTTCTTGTAAAATATTGAGATATCCCTCCTTACGCAGGATCCCGTCTATTTTTTTCAAATCGCCTACAGCTGTACCACCAAAACAACCCCAAACCATCATACTACTTCCAACGTGTTTCACTGTAGGAACCAGACATTTTTCACTTGCTCTTTCTCCAGTCTGCCGCCTCACAAACGATCGACATTTTGAACCAAAGATTTGGAATTTGGATTCGTGGGTACATAACACTGTATGCCATTGCTCAAGCATCCAATCCTTATGTTGAATGGTTCATTCCAGTCTGTTTTTCTTGTTTTGATGCTTCAGCAATGGCCTTTTCGTGGTTATTCTTCCCCTTGGCCTTGCTACAAGAAGTCTCCGGTCAACTGTGTGACAGATATTGGTGGATTTCTCGAAACATTCAGATGCTGAGTGATTTCTGGGGCGGTGAGAAACCTATTTCGTTTCAAAGTTACTATTATAAATTGATCTTCAGTGGCTGTCGTTGCTCTTTTTCGCTTTGACCATTTTCTATTCCGAAGTGAACCAGTTTTCCGCATTCTCTTAAGTGTACCGAATACTCCGTTTTTTTGATAGCTTCACTTTTACAGCAATTTGTGCTATTGAATATCCTTCGCCCGTAATTTTATAATAGCCGCATGTTTTTTCAATTGATATTTCTTGTCGTTTTGGCATTTTTAACGACGATCTAACATGGAAGATAACAAATTTTAAACTGACGCTTTATTTGGAATACTTTCATACATTTTCCGATATTTTTATAATTTCTTTGTTGGAATCTATTCGTCTTACAGTGCGAACAATGTTTTCCTCAAATTGATTTTAATCTTATTACTGTAGGGCTTAATACAGTCCCAGGTATCATAAAACGTAAAATAAAGCAATGGTGGTAAAATGCAAATTACTTATAAAGTGTACCATTTACGGTGTTGTTTGATTAAACTGCGCTATAAATTTACGAATTACATTTGTAGTGTATAATATAAACTTTGAAGATTACTATTTCTATGATTTTCTTTACTTTCTATTGTCGTCCCCATATATATGGACGGTAGTGTATGTACTTCTAAACCCCATAAAGTCTGACAGCTTGCAGAAATAAATCTGAGCTTGTTTAGGTCATTCTTCGCCCCATCTTTCCTTCACGTTCAAGTGCTTTGGTGCCTCTTAACTCTAAAACATCAGTGAGCAAGGGTAGATCAGTAAACGGATCGTGATGTTTTCAGTATTGATTTCTTTTACTTAAATTCAATTTAAAGTAGCAGCTATTGCCGCTAATAGGTGGACCATTTCATTCTACGTGGAAATGGCGTGAATGTTATAATTCTGTGAAAGTAACATCTCTAGTGGCTTCAATTAGCATGACACATTGGAAGGGCTTTTCGCAATGTAGCCTCACAGTTAAAAAGTATTAATCATTCTACACACATATGCACTGCGTATATCTTTATTGTACAGTATAAACGCCAAGTTATTTAGCGTATATTACGACGAAATAATTCCAAGTCAGGGTTGAAAGCACGAATGGAGCGAAATTTCCAGCTTAGATTTTTCTTTTTCCTTGTCAAGTGTAAACTAGAAACCGATAAGTGAAATGAATGTATCAAATAATGTTTAACTAACTTTATACAATAGCAATGATTCAGGAATAAATGTCATTTAACCTTCCTATACTCACGCATACGGTCTGTGAGACCGATTTATATAGTATAGTATACGTCTTTCATTTTGACGTGAGTATAGGAAGGTTAATCAACTATAAGCAGATTGGTTAAATAGTACAATAACTATGTAATCAGATGCCAGCACCCACTTTCTGCTATCACCAGTATATATAACTTAAAGCTTTAAACATTAAGCGTAATTATAACTTCCCGTTCGGCGGTATTAAAACGTTATTTTCGCTTTTAAATCAGATCGCGAAGCGCTTTTCGAACAAGATTTTATTTAGGATAGGGCGCTTGCCCTATTTTTCTCCTACCTACATGGAGAATAGATTCTATAAAAGTAAAATACGACCGGCTAGTTCGTAAATTTCTCGTAATTGCCACTTATAAATCATTTTTTAGATTATCTATAATAAATGGTATATTAAGGCGCTCTTATAAATTTTCAATTGTTAAGTTCAAATACTGGTGCGCCGCTGTTGCTAACACCAACGCCAAGCCGCTGTTACCGCTTCTCTGGGTAATTGTGTGCCTCTCTTAAATCCCGTAAATTTCGTGAATTAAATTCTTTTGCCGGCCAATTTTATTTACAACACTTTTTGTCGGGCTATAAATTTACCCTAATCGCTTGCTAAAAACCGACGTCGAATTTACAAATTCCTGGCTGCATTTGTCGCTTTCACAGGTTCAGAAGCCCCTAACTATTATCCTGGCTGTGTGGCATGCTTTCAAATTGTGTGAGCATAATCAATCGATTGCGCATCTACTTCTATTGAGTGTGAATTTCTAAAGCATCAACTGAACTATACCAAATCTTGACAATAATGTTTTAAATTCTAGTTATTGGTCTGGTCTAAATTAAGGACCAGGAACCAGGAACAATAAAGGCGTATCATCTAAGAAAATAAATATATATATATATAAATATATTCTTAGAAATAAAAAATCGCAAATATTCACTCCAAAACGCTGTTACTAACGTAAAACCAATCAAATTATAGACACAGTTTTGATCCAGCAGCCGAGGTGTTGCATGCGTCAGAAACACCACCATGATACAAGTGTAATAGGAAATAATTAAGTGATAGTAAAGTAGGTCCTCCTAGAGTTTTAAGTAAAGAGGAAGGATAAAATCTGTGGAAATTAATGTTCTAACTAAAGCACCTATCCGATAGCTTTTAAACGTTGGCAACAAATTTTAGAAGGAAGACTCCATTTCGCTCTGGTCGCCCTAGAAGATACTAGTATTAGCCCTCCATGTCACTCTGAAGTAAGTCTGAATGTTGGACAACTACTCAAGTTCTGAAAATTCAATAGCTGAGGATGTTTTTATATTTAATATTAAATCATATGGTTCACTCACGTTACAGGATATAGGCAGTACAAAAGAAATTTTGATTGAAACTAAACACTACCACATCAAGCAATGGAAAGAGGAGCTGCCGAACGTCAATAGTGGCGATTTGAAGACACGAACAGTTCCAACAACTATTTAAAACGAAATGATCCAAGTGTTGGTGATACCCCAATAAGAGTGACCTTGATGGCACTGTGAAACACAATTAACATTATTTTGTACTTAAAGTAACTTTCCAAATCCCACTCCACTAAACAATGACAAATCCTATTTAACGGCCATGGAGAATTGCGATAATACTCCATGTGCTGATGTACCACCATTTAACGTCTGGATATTAAATAAAGAAGAAAATAGAAAAAATAATATCAGTGGGTCATCAACAAAATAAAAGCCAAAAGAATGTAAGTTTAGTGATATCCAGAACTGAAAGCGTAAGCGTAAAAACAGAGTTAAAGAACTGCAACCACGCCAAATTAGGAAAAAGCTACTCTCAAGTTTTACTTTTTGTTTTTGTTTTAACAGAAAGCATAAGATTCAAATATTACAACCGTAATTCAGGGAAGAATAAAATTGAGAAGTTTGGTTGAAAGTTGGAAAGTATATATGTATGTACGGTAAGTAGAACGAGTTAATAACAAAGTTATGGAAGCTAATATATCCTTCGAGAGTAAATAACAATAAAATACTATGTTTTGTATTTCGTTGTTAGAAACTTGAACTTCATCTGACATAACGTCGTTAAATTATACGCCAATTTGATATGCTGAAAAAGTGTGTTTTAAATATGTGTCACGATCTAGTTGAAACAATTCAATTTTTAGGCCAATAGATACCCGAATGGAAGAAGTTGTTATTAGAAGTTTCTTTGTGCTCTCACTGCACAAGACGGAATTTACGAGCAGATCATTAAATATGTAAAAGTACGTATCTGTTCAGTATGCGTTGGATTTCGCTCGGCCAATATTGCCATTCTGGAGAAGAATTCCGCCAAACCAAATTGTGAATTGAAGAGCGGCTTCAGAAGAATTTAACGTTGTTTCATGAATAAATTGCAATGGGAGCAGACGGGTAGTCGCTTTAATTGGTTTTGCATTTCTAATGTCACCAGCGAGGTAATAACATTAAATTTTATTACTAACGTATTCGAGTCATAATTACCGCATTAAGTACGAACTATGGGACCCGTATTATTCGTCGTTTTTACTAGGCTATATCAAAAGTTTTTGCCATATTTTAAAGTAGTAATTATGTTTAAAAAAATACACATTTATTTAGTTTTAGTTACTTTAGTTTTTGCTATTGCGTATAATTTCACAAACTAGTGTAAAACCACCTTATGGTTTTAAGCATTTATTTGTATAGCGAATTTATTAAGATTAATGTTTCATTTATCTAAATACTTCTTTAATGAGGATATGAATATCAGAATAAGCCGTATTGGGATTCATCATTCGACTGTAATGAAGGATTGCTAGACGTAAGATTCCTTCATGACGAACGAAATTGTACATTGTTGGTTGATCCTTTTTGATGTACCATTAATAGCTAGACATGATATACACCCAACTCTTCTTTTACCCAGTCTTTTTTTACACTATTTTGAAATAACGCGGTTCATTAATAAGAATAAATACAGATTTTTACACGAATTTTTTGTTCTAGCACGAATCCCTAAAATTTTTATTTTGATTCTAATTTTGACAGTGTCTTACAGAAACATCTATACAGCAACAAAATACAATTGGGGGAATATCGTAACCCCCTGGTGTACATAATTGAACAAACCGTCGGTCGGTTTATACCCATAGATGTGCCGTTAATCACGAACGAAATTCTTCATTTGAATCAAACCCGGCAGTTGTGCTAGACATATGTGACATATCTACTGATGATAGTATTTTTGGGCCAGTCCGTAACACGCAATGTTATCAAGTAGCCATGAATAGTTGCAAAATTGATTTTTATTTCTAATGTTATATGTATGTATATGTAATGTATATATATATATATATTATATATGTGATATTTATGTTTTGTACTTATGGATTGAATTTTCACTGTACACTAATTTTAATTTTTTGTAATAAAAATGAATCGTTTTTGTTTTATAAATACTTATGTAATATGGATTTCATTATTACTTCTTTTGCACGGTTTTTTGGGAAAATATATAGAGTTTTTCCATCTTACACGATTTTTTAAAGTTGTGGAACAAATCCCAAAACTTACCATATGTCGCACGTATTTATATTATTTACACGATTTTTTTGCATGGTTTTCTAAGTAACGCATCTACCGTGTAAAAAGAGTTGGGTGTATGTACATTATGTTATAGTGGAAACGGTTTGTACCAGTAAGCAGAACATTAAAAGCAAGTGAAAGTACAGTACGAAAATCTACAAATCACCACTAATTGGCGCTAGGAGATATGCCTTTACTATTTTCGTAAAACTTGACATTTGTTATTGTGGCAACAGTGGGAAAAAGCGACCGAGTAGTTTTAAACATTGAATGTTTGAAAAAAGAGAGGAATTTGGTAAAAGAATGGAATTTCGTCGTTGTCGTGAGTCCGTCAGTGTTGAATTACGTGAAGGTCCACCAAAATCAGTTGTTATTCCAAAAAACATCCATGCTGATGATTAGACAACATCGGTATGTGACTTACAATGACAGGCATTCTTAGGATCATCCAAAACTGCAATACATTCGACTTTACATGGGCAAAAAGATCTGTTCCAGATGGATTTCCCATACTTTGACCGAAGCACAAAAGATGTTTGTGTTAATGAATGAAAGGAAACGATCAGAAAATTGGACCGAGGAACCGCAGAATCCGTATACAATATAGTAGCAAGTCACGAAGCTTAGATATATTCGTATGAACCATTAACTAAACAAGAATTCACTATTTGGGTGTTTCAAGATGAACTGAATCCCATAGAAGTTATTCGCCCACGAAGCACTTCCAAAAGAACGATTGCTTGTTTCTTCGGTTGTACTGAACATGCAACCATTCCTTTAGAGCCACGGTGGGCAACAGCCAGCCCGCGGGCCGAATCCGGCCCGCTGTATGATTTGATCCGGCCCGCGAGACATTTTGAAAAACCTAATTTAAAAAAAAAAAAATTAAAATTACACTATTTACTCAAACTCACGGAATCAAGTAAGCGAGCAAGCCGAGTGTCGGCGATCATCAAAGAGTGAGGCGGCAAACATCAAAGCCTTCGATGTTTGCCGCCTCACTGGCGGCGCAACAAAAGATTATTTCTTCTCAACTGTTCTACACTAGACGATTCTAGATCATTCCTTCATTTTGCCTATATAAGCGAGTGGATGGCCCGAACTTTAGTTCAGTTCTACTTGAGCTACCGAGGTGATAATTTCGACGAGCGATATCCTAGCGAACTGCTAGTGCCGTCAATTAGCTTTGTGACTTTGTGTGCATCTTGGGTGCTTTCTGATTATATTTTATATACGAAAATGATGTCTGGTGGAAAGAAACGAAAAGTAGATGCAGATGGTCGCCAGTTTTAAGAAAAATGGACTGAAGAATTCTTTTTTATCTTGCACAATGGTAAGCCTATTTGTTTGCTGTGTAATGAATCCATTTCAGTGATGAAAGAATTCAATATAAAGAGGCATTACTCAACTAAGCATCCTACGCTGCACTTACTGACAGGACAAATAAGAAAAGACAAA
Source organism: Chrysina gloriosa (assembly GCA_038088585.1). Taxonomy (NCBI): domain Eukaryota; kingdom Metazoa; phylum Arthropoda; class Insecta; order Coleoptera; family Scarabaeidae; genus Chrysina; species Chrysina gloriosa. Next base: position 42,163,939 of record CM076087.1, read on the forward strand.
ATCCAGAACCTTACAGCAAATTTGGAAAAGCAGCAGCAAATGTTTCATAAACAAAGAACACTACTTGATAATGTTGTGAAAGCTAGTTTTATAGTTAGTTCAAAACTGGCAAAGTCATTAAAACCATTTTCCGAAGGCGAACTTATCAAGGAGTGAATGTTAGAAGTTTGCAGTGTTTTGTGTCCTGAAAAGAAAAATGAATTTGAAAAAATTAGTTTGTCAAGATGAACTGTTGTCCGACGTATAGAAATGATGGCTAATGATATAAAAACAACATTGACTGACCGTATGGCTGGTTTTGAATCATTTTCCATAGCATTAGACGAGAGCACCGATTTGTCGGACACAGCTCAACTGGCTATATTTATTCGAGGTGTTGATAAAGAGTTCACTGTTACTGAGGAATTGCTTGCTTTACAGCCGCTAAAAGGAACCACTACAGGAGAGGACATTTTTAATGAAGTTCAAAAGATATTTACAAGTTTTGCCTTGCCATGGTCAAAATTAGTTGGAGTATGCACAGATGGTGCACCTTCTATGGTCGGCTTACGTAAAGGTTTCATCGGGATTTTGAACGAAAAAGCAACTGAATTAAATGTGCAAAAGATGATTTGATAGTCCTTCACTGCATTATCCACCAACAGAACTTGTGTTTTAAGTCCATTCGACTCCAGAATGTTATGAATGTGGTAGTAAAAACCATCAATTTTATTCGATCCCGAGGGCTTAACCATCGTCAACTCAAGGCGTTTTTGGATGAAATATCAGCCGAATATGACGACGTAACATATTATTCTGAAGTCAGATGGCTAAGCAAAGGGAAAATGCTGAAACGGTTTTACGAGCTTATAAATGAGATAAAAGACTTCATGCAAATAAAAGATAAACCACTATCTGAATTGAGTGACCCAAAATGGATATGTGACTTAGCATTTCTGGTCGACCTTACTGGCTATTTGAATGATTTAAATTTGAAACTTCAAAAACAAGGACAGTTAGTTAATGATTTGTACAGCCATTTGAAAGCGTTTCAGAATAAAATCCGCTTGTGGGAGGCACAGATGCTGTCTGGAAACAGTTACCATTTCACCACGCTCTCTACGTATGAGAATATTGCTTATGCTCAATATGCTGAAGAACTCAAGGTACTGTCGGAGCAATTTTCGAACAGATTTAGCGATTTCAGAAACATGGAAGACTGTTTCAATTTATTTGCTACTCCAACAAAAAGTTATGTACGAAATGCTCCAATACACTTGCAAATGGAGTTGATCGAGATTCATGAAAACTCACTCCTAAAATCTAAATTTGAAGACGTGGAGTTGTGTGATTTCTACAAAAAATACGTCGAAGAAGACCATTTTCCGCAACTTAGAAAATTCGCAAGAAGATTGATTTGTGCGTTTGGCAGTACTTATAAATGCGAACAGTTCTTTTCACTGATGAAAGTTAATAAATCGAAATATCGTACAAGGCTGACTGACGATAATTTGGAAAATTCTTTACGTCTTTGTATCAGTGGAATTAATCCAAATATCGATGGATTAGTTTCCCAAGTTCAAGCTCAAGTGCCTCATTGATTTCGGTATCGCTATTTAACTTTCGTAGTTTGTAACAATTCCAAATTTAACGATTTAATTATAATGTTATTATTTCTTTTGTTATTTTCATAAATTGATATTATAATAACATTGTCGTATTATTTCATGTCTGATATCTATCGCAAAAAATTATGAACACTACAACACTACTTTAAAATGTACTACTTTTAAACGCGGCCCGCGAACGTATTTGCACACTAAAGTTTGGTCGATGGAATCAGAAAAAAACAACGGAAAACATCGCATTATTCTGCATCATGACAATCGCAGCTCTTGCATAGCACGTCAAACAATTGATTATTTGTAGAAGAAGAACATCGAAATAACGTCTCATTGCCCGTATTTACCTGATTTATTGCCTAATAATTCCTTCCTGTTCCGGAATGTCAAACCAAAAATGCGTGCGCAACGATTTTCAGCACATCAAGAAGCTGTAGAAGAATTGGTTTGAACGCATGCAAAACTATATGAATTTTAAGGGCGAATATCTTGAAAGGCATTTTTCTTTTCTAGTTTTTGTAACAACTTAGAAGACTACCCTTATATTACCATATACGGAAGTATAGTACCGACAGCACTCCACCCGATTATAATTTTCCCGAAAGGTTCTCGTGATTTTCCTATTTATGTCAAGCGGAATAACACCAGGAATTTGGTAATCCTTTCCTTTAAATCCTCGAGAAATTAAAGGTGAACTTGAAAACATGCTTTTAAGATATTTCCAAAGGAGTGGTAAATAAGCTTCAGCTTAAATCAAAATGCGGCAGCTGTTCATGAAGTACATAAAAATTATGTTCCCTACAATGGCCAAAATTTTACATATTTATAACTCAGAATGACAGCTGTGGTAGAGATCTTGTTCAAGGATATCCGAACGTATATAGGTCTATACGGTTAGTATAAACTCTTACTACTGTTGCATTTTCTGGAACTGTGACCACTCTAGGTCTGCCAGCCGATTTTCGTTTCAATATAAATCCAGTTTCGTGGTAATTAGAAATCAATACAATTTTATTACAGATTGTCTGCTTCACCATTTTGGTCTGAAGTCGCACCAATTTTGTAAAAATTCAATTACCTGGAATAAACACCTTTTCTCGTTATATACCCAACTCTCTCCACTGCTCGATCAAAAAACTGGTTTGAAACTAATTATTTCAAACAACAGACTTCCAGTGGAGGATGGGGCAAAGTGTCCCTTACCCAATCTTTCGCTGGTTGACATTTGTGTGGTAGCATAGGAACTATAGGAGGATTTGCGTTAATCCAAACTGTCGGATACCTTTTACATAATACCGTGAGCTTCTTCATTTAAATACTTGAATTAATGTTACAACGTTCATATTAGTATCCCTGATATCAATAAACAGTTACTAATCAACCTAAAATTTTCTACTCCTTGTTGATATCAGTCCCCTATATCCTGTAATTACTTATATACTCAAGTTTGTAGTATTTGCTTTGGAAAGTATTTGCTTGGTATTAAATCCGACTTGTATACTAGAGTCCAGTTTTAATTAAGCCTACTGCTGAGGGGTTCAATATTCAGCCGTGTTTTCCTCACGTTCTACAAATTTACGTATAAAGCTTACTGTAAACAATAAATGACTTGGGGTGGAATTCATTGCAGCTTCGAAACTTTGTTTGAATTCTACTTATTTTACATATCAAAATAAAATTTATAAACAAATTTTCGGTACTGCAATGGGTTCTCCATTATCAGCAGTTATCGCAAACCTGGTAATGGAGGACCTAGAGCAAACTTGTTTGGCAAAACTAAATTCTAGTGTAAGTTTTTACAGACGTTATGTGGATGACTGTGTTTGTTCCGTAAGAAAGGATAGTATTGATGAGATATTAGATTCATTTAATAGTTATCATAATAGATTAAAATATACATATGAGAGAGAATCTAATAACTCATTGAATTTCCTGAACGTAACAGTCATGCATAATAACGGCATTGTGAAAACAAATTGGCATATAAAGTCTACCAATACAGGAACACATTTAAATTATTTTTCAGAAACATCAAAATTACATAAAATTAATGTAGTTACCGGTTTAGTTGATCAAGCGGTTAGATTAGCTAATCCTGAATTTAGGGAAAAGAATTTAAACAAAGTTAAAGAAATCTTAGATAAAAATAATTATCCAAATAGTTTTTATGAAAAATAATAAAAAATAGAATTAACAAATTATATAATAGAGGAATTAAAAATAATAACAATAAATGTTATAACGCTATTCCTTATAAAAAAGTTTAAGCGAAAAAATAAAAAAGAATTTAATAAAAACAACATAAACATTACTTTCATTCCAAATTATAGTAACAGATCTCTTTTTACTAATACTAAATCTAAAATAATTAAACAAAATCAGAGTAATGTAGTTTATAAAATAAACTGTAAAGACTGTGATGGTTGTTACATCGGTCAGACGAAACAATATTTAAAGAAAAGGTTGTGTAGCCATAAGTATTCTTTAAATAATGATTTTGGTACAATGACCGCTGTAACAAAGCATTACAAAGATCTTGGGCATTACTTTGATTTTGAAAACACAATTATATTGAAAACAGAGAATAATTATAAAAAAGACTAATATATGAAATGATAAATGTACAGAAAGACACTAAAACTATTAATTTCAGGACCGATATTCAAAATTTAAGTAATGTATATAGCAATTTGTTAAAATGACATTTGCATTTCTTAAGAAGGAGACCTTTGGCTAGGTTTTTAAATTTGGGTTTTCCCTAGTCCTTGAACAGAATTGTTAAGGTTTCGACAAAGATTTTTGATATAAGGTTTTACTTAATTTGCATGTATGTTTACACATTAATTTAGTTTTTATAATTTATATATATATAAAAGTTGGTTACACATCCTCTATATCAAGAAATCCTAGTCATTAGTTATTTTATTGATAGTTCCCAAATAAAAACAAATGTTTGTTTATATATTTATCTAGTTATATTTTCACTGACGAAGGTGTTCCGAAAACGTTTGTAAACGTTCTGAAAATATAACTATCATTCAAACCAGCCTTGTTTTATTGACCTATTAGTGGTAGAGATCTATCATATAAGATTTGATAAGTAAGAAAACATTATGAAAAGTATATGGTTGCGGAATTTTGTAATTAAAAGAGACTGAGCAGTTGCCCCGATGAATTAATTAAATACTTAGTGAACACATACTATACTTTCCACTAAGAGATTTATACTTTACAATTTAGTTGCTCGATAGTAATTTTAATAGTAATTCATTCCATCTCTAAATTTTTTAGAAATTACTTACATATATCCTTATAAACATTTCAGTATAGCTGCCCTTATTTCTACAACAATTTGAATGTCTGAAAATTTTTGCAAAAACCAAGATCGTTCCTGAAAGCTTTTCCTCAAAGTAGCAGCACTTAGGGAATGTCAGTTATTTAAAAACTTTTCCTCTGGCGTTGACGTAAACGCCAGCTTTCTGTAATCGAAAGTTATAAGTTTTAGGAATGCTTTGTTGCGGAGAGGCTTCATATCGATACTTATAATTTGAAAGTACCACTTCAAATGTTGCTTTCAAGGACTGGAAAATCAATATCCAAATATATAGGGGTTTATGGAAAGTCTATATACGTCTATTGGGTGTGCAAGGGTGTAGAACGTTGCATAGAAGCCGTTTTGTTTAACTTGGCGTTTTTTATCCACAAAGGAATATATTCATTTCCAAGCGCTCTATACTTTACTATCCGACGCCATATTCCTTTGAATTTATGTGATACCCTTTTCGCCAGTATTCTAATAATTTCTATGTTCCAGACAGTTCCCGGTTTTCCTCTCCCATTTCCCGTTTTAATTTTATTTCCTACGCTTGTCTGATCTAATTCATACTGATAACATAACTAAACTGTTGGAAAATTTTAAATGGAATAGTTATATTGCTGGGTTCTTAGAAAGTATGCGAGTCGCAACGTCTCAGCTAAGTATAGCGGAAACACATGACGCCAAAAATGAATCGACAAACATATTGGCCCGCAAAAACCATGTACAAGGAAAATATTTAAAATGAGAGTTGAACTATTTTTCGATATAAGAACAAAGGCCGATGCAAGCGAGACTTGGGTCATACAGTCCTTGAGTGTCAGTTCTAGCAAACAGACGTATCTTCTTTGTGAAGCGTAGATTTATAATAAAAGAATTTATTTTTATAACAAAAGTATATTATTCCCAGTATTCTTCTAATTTCATTGTCTTCCATGTTTGCCTTTAGAGTATGTACACGACGAAATTTTTTTAATTTCTTGAGTCAAATATGCAAACAGAAACTTTGTTTATGCTTTATGAGGTTTACATAGTAAGTGGTTTGTGTAATACAGCTGTTCCTACTTTGATAATCACAACAATAGAATTGAGTACGTTGATAATCGTTTTCGAGAGCAAAACTTTTGGAAACTATAGTATAATTGGTTGTGAATGAATAACGTAATGCAATTCATCGTTTTGAACGTTTACAAAAAGACGGGCCTAAATATTTTATCTTACTTTTTGAAATAATAAGAAAACACTAACTAGTAAATAAGAATCAACTTGTATAAATCAAATATCTTTTAAATTCGAAGTTTACCACTGAATGAAAACTTATTCTATTACAAATTGAGAATATAAAAACTCAAGATTTGTATTCCTTCTTTAAGAATTGTATTAATTCATAATTTTCCGAAATAACTATATGTACTAATATATGGAAACGTTTGTATAACCCGACAGTCCACCATGTATAAATACAGTAGGATTCCCACACTATATATGCTGGTTTGTGTACGTTTCATCAATACATTCCCGCTACGGTGTTCATTGAATTTAGCATATATACATTACCAAATATTAATGTCCGCTTTCATGGTGTCCTTTCAAATCGTTTCATCCTTCTTACCGGAGAAATGTGAATGGGATCAATTCGAATTCCTATGTGACAGATTTACTAATTGATGCTAAATCAGTGCTTTTGTCCACCTACAAATTTTTTCTTCTTGACGGCAGCAATAAGTGGAATAATTAATCACATATCGATGTAGCATTTATTTGATGATTAAATATGTAAGTATGGACATGAGAATGTAACGTGCTATATGTATATTAATTTGCCTTCTACCTCCGTGTTATTATTAATATTTCATTTCTAAAAATTTATACAATATAATTGTTAGTGAATGAATGAAAGTGTTTTGCAGCAGTTTTGCTGACTTTGCTGATGATTTCCTAATCACTAATCGTTCGACACTCTCTAAGGCCGACAGAATTAGCAGCATCGTAAACAGCCGCAACGATTTTCTTTAAACGAGCGATTATTATAGCATTCTATTCATCTTGGAATTCTCCAACACTCAATTGTTGCTTTGTTTCAGACTCATACGAATAAACCTCAGTTTAGTCACCTCGAACGATGTTATAAATTAGATTTGAAACACAACTGCAGACCAGGCAATTGAGCATTATGTTCTTTCTATCGTCTCCCAATAACACTTTCATTTCCGTTCAAGGCTCCCCGTGACCACCATTATCTTGCTCAAGGGAAATCCAAGTATTATGGTCGAGACTGAGCTTTTCAGTGTCAACTTGTATGGAATCCATCAGCTAACTGTTCATGCAAAATCGTTGATATTTGTTTCAAGTCAATACACTATAGATCGACATTATTTCACAATAAGTCACAAGTTGATCTGTCTCAATCATCTTATACATAGCTGGAATTGGTTAAAATGGGACGAATACATGAACGTCACAAAAGGAAGCAACTGTGAGCTGGATCGCAAATATCTAATTGTGACAACTTTCATGGCTTCTAACACTCGTATCAGTGTCATAGGTTTTTCCAATGACAGAAATCTGTCCAGCAAACTCTAAATGGAATTCGAGATAACCGCGTAATGTTGCGCAATAAGTTACACACCTATTGCAGTTTGGGAATCCTGCAACTCTTCTTGATTTTCTTTAATTGCATTCGCATTTTGCAGCTTTAAAGTTAAAACTGTGTATTTCCCTTTGTTTAATTGCTTACTATAATATTAAACTGCATCAAGCCACGTTCCCCATCTCGCAACAACATGCTGTGATGGTACTAGAATTCCTGGATACAACTTGTAAAAGTTCCAAATTCGCTTAGGAGATTTCAGAAAAACTTTTTCTCTTTCGTTGATTAATACGTCACCTGCAGAAAAACATTTTATAATAGTTTTAGAGTTAGAGTTTAAGAGTTTCATGTTATATGGAGGAAGAAAAACCTGTTTTCAGTGTTCTACCGATATATAGCACAGAAGAAGTTCCGTCCGTCATTAACATATTTACTTGCTTAGGTTTCACTGTAAACTCTTGTACAGTGGCTACAAAATGGAGTGCTATTGCTTGTGCAATGACTATGGTAATTCTAGTGCTGAATAAGAGGTACGACACAGAAGGTCAATTTATTTTCAATATTCGTACCAAAATATTTTTTGGGTCCGTTGTTTCGTCAATTGTAAACCACAGTGCTTTATTTTTCGCTCAGATTTTAAATTTGTTTCTACCATCTTTTTATACGCAATAAATAATATCGTAGAACGCTTTGTACGTATGCCTTCCAAAACAGAAAAATGTTTGTTGTAAACTACATGTTGCGAAATATTAGACACATTTAACAAACGAAATGCAATGGTACAGAAACCTCGGGTACGGTAAGTTGTTTTATTTCTTTTACGCCATTTCCCACCCGGTTTCCTCTACACTCCAACTCCGAAAAGGACGCGACAGGTTTTGTAAGTGCAAAGTAAATGGCAAACATTTTTACACGATATCGACAAGTTTACGAAATGCAAAATACACTACATGAATATCCTGTTACAACTATAATAGCAGGCAAGGTACCGATAGCACATATGTTTCGCGGCACCACCCAAATTCCAGTATGGATGAGTCACAGATGGCATTCAACCGATTTTTGCCAACTCAAAACATGCCATCGATATTGACTTTGCTCCTATTTACAAAACGTACCAAATGGTTTGTTTTAATAGTCAATGCGACTGTACATAGGGTAATATATTTTACGATTTTACTCAATATATACTAGTAATACTGTAAAATATCAGATTCCCTGTATAGCCTAAACCCTAATTATAAAAACAGCATAGCATGAAAATTTCCTATAGTCAATATATCATATATATCAATAGCCTGGGTAAACAGCGGCGACAGCGTACCATCACGAAATAAGATACGACAGCATCGCCGACTCCCCGTTCTAGTCAGATGTTGTATGCGAGTAGATCTGTCTGTATGTAGACTGTCGTAACTTATTTCGTAATTATCGCTGTTTGTCCAGACTACATATTAATGACTGTCGCTTCTGAAAATAATAATAGTATTGCTAATAGTGTAGCATAATACTGAAAAAATCCTCTCGAATCAGAACTAAAGAATTTGAAGAGGTGGTTGCTCACAAATTCGTCTATTTGTAACGTATTAACAATAAGATTTGTACTTTACTTTACTTTAACCGATGTTAATCAATTCAACACCGATAATAAATTGTTATAACACATTATTATATTTTCATATATAAAGTAAATTATTACCACCGGTTATTCAATACTAAACTCTAAAATCCCGTTATAGTTACCACAAGGGTAATATAAAATATTTCCTTTTATTGGGAACCCGGTTAAAACGAATTTCCGTATAGTAGGAACCAATTTTAGGGTCTTACAGAAATAGTTACTATTGAAAGCGAAACTGAATATGTCAACACACAACCCGGAAGGCCCGGAAAGCACCGACATTATATTGAACATCGAGCACGTGCGAATTCGTTTCTGTAGAATTGTAGAGCATTGTAGATGATCGAGTTCTTAACTGACGACAAGGTAATCAACAGCCGCTCTTAATAAATCTGTAGTAGGGATGATAGTAATATTTGTGGATACATGCCAATGCTACTAATCAAGAGGTGTTACAATGTGTTCATTTTATAATCTTATGATACCCCAAGTGATCCTTTCAGTATTTTTGCAAATATTGACGCTAATGTTAAATAAATTTCCATAAGCATCTGATAATAATAGATATTAAAACGTGCGTACGTATAACATTTTTCAGAATTTCTACTTCTAGCTAAGTAAATTGTTTGAATGATTTCTATTTGTTCAAACTGAAAAACTTCGCATATAACGAACTGAATTTCTCGGTACCTTGCGGTTCGTTACATCCGGACACTACCGTATATGTATCTATAAATAAGTAGTTTATGGTATCTTATTTCCATTTTGAACACAATCAAAATTTAATGATATCAGAACTACTTCACCCGTTTTCATATCGTTACCACACACGTTTGTTTGGTTAATGAGTCGCTTCTTTGGCTCCTTCACTTTCAATTTTTTGTTAAGAAGAAGAAATCAAATATGTATAAGTGTGATAGATTTAGCACGTCACAAGTGGAAGCGTTGAAATCTAGCACCTGGCAAAGCACCAATTTCAACCAAGACCAAATTAATAAATTATATCGAAAATCAAACTTTGTTTTTCTGTTTAATGTTCTCTAAGGAAGATTACATTTCTATTACTTGTTGTAGACATAGAAACCTTTTCGTGTCAATTTATAACATTTCACCTTAAAGCAAGACAGAGAATTCGCATCTGCTTTTTAGCGAAGCGGAAACTTCTCGTACTACATCTCGACTTTGTGCCAGCTTTTTGCATTTAATGTTTCAACTGTTATTAATCGCCTTTACGTTTCAGAACAAAATTTAATAAACTATAATAAGTGCATTAGCTTGCAAACTTAATAATAGGTTTAGCACACCCTGCATCACCACATTTTCTTGGGGATATACCACAATGCACAACTTCGTTCATTATATTCACGAGTTGATATAGCTAATACCACATCGCATTATTTTTTATCCGTTCTTCATAAACCCCTGGAAAAAAACCACTTTTACATTTAAAACGGTTTGGTTATAACTTTCATCTGATGAAGGAAGAAGCCCATGATTATGTGCACGTAATCTGGTTAGTCGGTTAAAACAGTATTTAGGTTAGAAACCAGCTATGCAAGTTTGATGAACATTTTATCCCTTTTAACTTCTTTGATGAAATTATAAACGAGATTTTAGAACTATTCGTTGCAGACATAAATAAATTTATAGTAGTCAAATGTGTAAATGTACTCTAACAAATAAATTCACGAGCAGCGTGGATGAATAACATTCCGCTTATTTATACGCAAAATAGAAATGCTGCATTTACACAATTTTCTCTCTATCTGCGTAACAAATCAGGAACAGGATTTGCATGGATGGGTTACAATATTTCACAAGACGTACAGATCCCAATACTCTAGAGTTATCCAACAACCCTCCTATTGTTTCTGCCGGTCTTATAGTGCTGATTCATCCTGAACCTTTCGGTTACCAGAGACGTATTCGGTTGAAGAGAGAGAAAATTTAATTCTGTTTAACGGAGCGATTACAATAATAACAATAACAATGGTAATAATACTAAGATAAAAATAGTAATATTATGTTATTACTATTATTATTACTCAGCACAATTCAATACGAGAATTTAAACCGATAACTGTATTCACTCCTGTTCTTCTATCCCCAGATTTTAGTACATTCCAAACAATTCCTTTACATATTTATTAGATATGTATATAGATAAGATATATAAGATCTTTGGATGATCTGATATGATCTCTTACTATTCTAATTTGCCGATACACGTGAAAATCGAATAAATGAAACAGGAACGAGACGCTATTGACATTTTCAATAATGAAGCAAATACCGTCTTTTCCTGTCCCTTCTGGCGCCCAGATCGCCATTTAAGCGGCTTCTCCAACGTAGGGTAATTGTGGAAGGTTAGCTCGCCCACATAATGCAACATCATCCGATTCTTATCTAATTATCAACGAGAGAATAATAATTGTATGAAATACTCGCACCGGCGCCCTAACATTTGCTGATAAAAATACGTAAATTTAACCACTTTTTGTGTTTCTCGCGAGGATAATACAAAACAATTTAAATAGTAGTTTAACCTACGTAATGACTAGACACCGGATTATATGTTTGAGATTTGACTAAAATACATATGTATATACATATATATACGTCTTAAATATGAGCAATATGTTTTGAAAATATTCTTAACATATCTAGAGCTTCAAAAATATTTTCAGAATGTCGAATATACTTTGAAATAACAAGGAAAAGAAACAAACACTAAGAAAATATAAACTGGTTTTATTAAAGGGATACCACTTACATTTCTACATTAAACATTATAATTCCTTACTGTAAAAACAATTCAAAATCAAATGTTCTTCAATATTCTCAATAGTTAAATTATGTCTCACGGATAGGCGACATAATTTAACTAGGACCGATTTGTACGTTGAAAAACTTCGTTCGACGTCAACTGATATGATTGGTGCATATTTTAAAACATTAACAACTTCCGAATTTAAATCGGTTTCAACATCAAAATCGTCACGGAGAATTTGGTTTGCTTGTTGCAACAAATTTAAATCGCTGTTTCTTTTTAAAATATCATTAGATTTTTTATTTATTAATTATCCTATTTTTCCAGGAACTTTCTGAAGTTTTCCCTTAAATTTATCAATCAAGTGAAGAGACTCTTAACGCGTAACGCGTGAATCAGTTTCAAGAATAACAATAGTTTTATGAACAAAATCATAATTTTATTTACTGAAGCAAAGTTCATGGTACAGTGAATTATTGTCTAAAATTGATATTCACTTTGAAATTGTACCAATATTTTCCTCTTCTCTTTAATAGGGACAAAATGATTTGCATAAGAACTGGCAAAAAATTTTTTACGTTACTAATTAAACTATTAACTATAGGATATAAATTTTTAATATTTTCTGCCACTCTGTTTAAACCGTGGGCTAAACATGTTACGTGAATTAAATTATAATACAAGACTTTAAGTTGCTGACGATCTTTGACCATGTATGACGTAGCATCGGAAAACATGAGCACAAGTTTGTTAGGAACAATGTCGGAAAGGGAAAATTCATGAAAGTTTCATTAATAAATCTATTGTTACATGGTTAGTTTTTCAATTTGCTTACACGAAATCAAATAGAGTTTACCTGGAGTATTGTTATTTAAACAACCTTTTAATTAATTCACCATATAACATCCACAAGTATGTGTGGTTTCATCTACTATAAAATATATAAAACTGTTATTTACAGTTTGCTTGATTTCATTAATTACATCCTTACATACATTTTTAACGTCATTTTTCCTTAAAGTACTTTCGTCAGGTGCAGTACCTCCGCAATGCTTTTGCAAAAATATTTTAAAATTCAAGTTTTATAATTTATAAAGTGGGATATTAGCAGAAAACAAGACATTGGTTAATTTCGAATAATTTTTGGCATGAAGATGAACCCGCTAGTGACTGACTTACAGACATTTGCACTAATTTTGATTGTTTAATTTTTTTCGTTTATGAAGGTCAGTCGAGAGATTTGGGAATTTGGGATTTTTTCTCACATGTAATCTATACAAGAAGAAAATGATAATAGAAAATGTATACACCCTCTTAGATATAAGATAAGAAAATGATTTTGAAATTAAAGGAAAATATTTTTATTAATGAAAATAACTTTATTCAGCAATCCAAAACAAGTTTGTGAACTAATTGTATGGTAGACTAGAATTTGCAAAATAAACATGTAATTTGAATTAAATAAATAAAATAAAATTGTTTTGTAAAATTATCAACTTACCATTTTAGCGCACGCTTTGCAGAATACTCTTTCTTCGTTCAAAGGTAATTCTGGAACGGTCTTGATCCAGGAGGCTACTAAATCGCTTTTCACTTTTGACATTTTTGGATAACATTCGGTAATACTTCACTTTATTCGGTGTTTGTAAATGATGAATATTTTTAAATGATTAATGGTGCAACGTATGCACCCCTATCTAATTATTTTTAACCAGTCAATTCCTGAGTTCTATTCTTAGAAACCATAACAAAATCTCTGCTCTTCAGTATTCAACATGATATTTCGTATGGAAGTTTAGAAGCAATTTACAATTTCTTAAAAAATGTAGAAACATTAATTTCTTGGAAAAAGCATCAATCCCTATTTAAGTAATATTTATTTTATTATATTTAACGAAACATCAGTAATCGTGCAATGTAAATTTCCCAGAAAATCCTCTACTATACTTTTTATAAAAATAACGCGATCTTCAAACGGAAAAATATGTCGAGCAATTTCAAATATGTAAAATATTCGAAGTATGTGAAAAAGGCCAAAATATTCTAAATATGTAAACTTAAATTAGTGCTAAACCCCTTTTAATTTACCCTCGTATAGATCTTAAAGCGCTCAATTGTACCGTTGATAGTTATTGATATACAAGAAAAATACTATAATCCGGTCTCTGGTAATAACTAATTTATTTATTCCTTATAATACGTTTTCAAAACGATTGTACTAAACCTCTTAGGACCGGTTTTTACAATCCCCGAATGAGCATCGATTAGCTTATAGGTACTACTACTAAATCAATTCGATAAAGTTCTTATTAATTGTACATTAACTGAGATGTTATCGTCTCATTGCTTTACATTAATACAGTTTACCAGGAATGTCTGCCTAGGCTAGCATACGACATAATTATACAGCTGTGAGGACTGTTTTTAAATTAATTTGTTCATAGATTTTCAACACTATACCGTTAATATTAAGATACTAATTATACATAGTCAGTATGAACTAACGCGACCCAGTAAGATTCTAATTATATCAGGTATTTAAACGTGAAAGCAAAATAAACAAATCTTTTAAATGTGTATGGCAAATTTAGGCAGCAATAAACCACTCTGTATGCGACCTATCCATATTTCCGGCATTTTCTGCTGCGCTGTAAATCGATAACAGACATCTCATTACTAAATTAAAATAGACTGCCACATGGTTCATGAAAGATTTCTGCAATGCTACGAGTTATGATATGACATAATATTTCACCATCACTGATGTATTATTTACAGCAGCATTGTTCTGATTGCATTAATTTGTACATATAACAGAATAGAATTATACAAATTTCATAAAGAATAGTGTAGTAGCGCTGTACACGCATGTAAGCAGTAGGTAAACCCCTTGTTCAGGTACATATTTCTTTTGGCGCCGTCTGAAAATATCTGTTTCACATGTCACCGCTTAAAGAACGAAGCAGAAATGAAAAGACACATACATATGTACGTATGCCTAACATACAATACCATAGCCAGGTCTGTTGCCCATCAAAAAATAGTATCGAACACCGTACCGTGTAGGTTACATGTATCTGTCTACTATTATGTGTATTTGTCTGTTTGTTATTAAGTTAATTAAATTAATTCTTAGCCAACATCCAGCATTTTTATTATGCTATACGTTCAAAAACAAGATTGCTCAATCCCAAGTACATATGTTGTTTATAAATGTTTAAGGTAATTCAAGAAAAGCTTTGTAAGCTTCTAAATTATGGTGTTATCGACATACGCTACGGCTTTTTTGGATATTTTATATTACAAATGCTAATGTTTCATAACGTTCAAATAAAAAAACACAACTAACTAACACAGTCAAAAGAAGAAAATGTTTATACTTCGGAAATACTTTTGGGGATAGAGGTATAACCCGCTATGGGTGAAGAATTTACAACAGTGGACGAACCAGACATCAGCTACGTTATTTTGATCATCAGCAAATCGAATTATACGGCCCACGATATCGCCTACGTCCATTTAGGTATCCAAAGCGGATTTTGAGTACCAGGTGCGAGAGATACGCTAAACATGCAATCAGTAAAATTGCCATGTGGAAAGTATTTTTAACGATCAAACGATAGAATTGGTAGACAAAGAGACACATTGATCCCGATCAAATATCTATGGAAGCAGTTAAAGAACAACTGTCAGGAGAATTATATTCTAAGCGAGTATATAACATATGTATTGTTGATGAGTAGCTAGTTGGCTTTCATGATAGATACCGTTTTAAGGTGTACATCCCTAACAAATGTGATAAGTATGGCTTAAAAGTTCTCATCTGCGATTCTAAAACTTATAACATGCTAACTGCAATACCAGACACAAAAAGCATAGAGGGAGTACGGAAATATTACCAACATAGTTTATTTTAAGATTGTAAACTATCGGACATATCGAAATTTTACCACTAATAAGTGATTTTTCTTCTGTGACCTATAACTTACTACGGATAACTCATAATGGTGGGAATTATATTAAAAAATAAGACCGATATATTTGAAACATTTCTGGCTATGCTCGTAAAAAGAGAAATGAAGATGTCTTATTGTTTTATCATTTCAAAATGATGAAGAAGCTGAAATTGTACAAATCAAGTAGGGCGCAACTACAGTCAATTGTGTCATTTTAGAAATAAGGCACGAAAAACACGTCACTGATCCTTGCGTCTGTTTTACTGGATGCTATATGGTGCAGGCATAAATTCATGTGTTATATTCAATAACAATAAATTAAATAGTTATACCCAAGGAATTTCTGAAAATAAGCCAAATATCATAATAACCACACAATACTACTATACATGCTCTGGGGAAAAGAAGAAACAAAGTATGTATAAGTAAATCTATAAATACAGGGTTTTCACAATTTGGTTTTAGATCGATGAGGCACATGAACTTTAATGTATATGTGAAACGTTTGGGAATGGAAATACTTTAAAATCAGGTTTTTCTAGGTTTGTGTGATGTTATATGAATACTATTCTAGAGCATAGAAGAAGAATTTGATGAAGGTGACGATGAAACCTATGCTTTCCTGTTCCGGAGTAGGTTATAATACAAATAAGATGCATGAAGGACAAAAAGATACAAGTTATTTTGTAAGTACTAAAGAATGGGAGCAGGTACTCCATTAAATAGGCATGAAAACACAGGGAGAAATACATATATAGTACAAAATACACAAGTAATATGTAAATTTTACAGTTTGAATTCCAACAGACAGCGCCCAGCAACAATCAAAATTTTAGCATCTTCTGCTGTGCCCAACTGGAATCATAAGAACACAAACAATTATACAAGCAGGTCCTCGTGGTGTTCAAATAAAAAGGAGAATGTTAAGAAGTTAAGAAATTAAAAATACCTGAAATATTAATACAACTATTAATCTGGTTTATTATAATAAATAGGCAATCTTTTTCGAGTTACCGAAGTAATTTTGGATGAATTCGTTATGAGTATTCCAATTTTCATTACGTACAACCTCTTGATTTTGTATCTAACCGTTTTTAATTACATCATCTAATTCACCAGCATCTTGCTTGAAGTAGTAAGAGAACCCACCTGAGAACAAATTGAACTATCTATCGGAGGAACAACATTTGAGCAAACTGCAAAAAGTTCTTTATGCCATCATTTATAATCGCAAAAACACTGTTTAACACATCAGTCATCGCAGTTGATATGAAACTAAATTCTTGTGGAAAAATCTTAACCATGTTATCAAGAGTATCAATAAAAAGACACGTATATACATCAAACATGTGGGTCAATTATCTGTCATCATCAAATTGCAGAAATCTATAGCCAGCACCGGGAACTAATTCCTAAAAACTATTCGCACAAATTAGTCATTGCAGTTCATCAAATAAAAAGGCGAAAAATGCGAAAAACACATTGCCACTAGCAATGTCCAAGAGGCTATTGAACGTAGGTAATTGACGGTGGTAATTGACAATATACGAAACGAAAACTGGACAAGTCTTTCAATAATGTGATCAAACGTTTTAACGAGGATACCGACACTAGATTACTGCTATAAAAGCTGAAATCCAAAAATAACGTTGAGCAGTGGATACCGATGGCGGTTGGACCACTTGGAAAGCGGATTGCATTAATTCTCTGTGATGCAAAACCTGTTTAATGATCTTTTCGTCAAATGAATTATATTCAGGTTTACCGATATAATTTTCGTCGACGGTCCCGTTATTTTATTTTTGTACCGTTTGTACCCTCTCCTTTCTTTTCGGCCTGTATTAGTACGATTATATCCATTTTTAGATTATTAATTTCATCTATTTTTTCGCTGTACGTTTCCGTAACTTAATTCGTTTACCGTTATTCCCGTCCTGCCATACGAGGCTGTTCCTAGGCTTTTTAGTGATATGCAATTTTTTTCGCCTGGCAAAGTTGATAGCTCGATAACGTCCGCAGATCTTGCAATATTTTGTACACAGCTACTACAATTATTGCAGTTGTTATAGTTGATCATTTTAATTGTATTCGTTTTACTACACTGCAAGTTTTTATACGCGATTCATTATATAAATTCTCAACAGAAGTATTGAGATTGCTCTTAATGAATGCCTACTATTTCCTACAATATATACACATATATATACTTACGTCATGACTGACACTCTAAATGAGAGCCCAGAGCAAACCCCTGGACCTAAAGAGGTGAAATCGAATTTTCAAAATATCACCCCAAACGGTGTAACACGGTATTTTGGTCTATAATTTTTTTATATTTGAAGCTCAGAATTTTCTGGTTTAGACTTAAAAGTTTTGTATTTTCTGAGTACTTAAATGTATTATTAGTATGAAAAAGAACAGACATATTTACATATATGCGTAAAAATATGAAACGGACGATGGCGTCTACTACCCGCTAGAATTTCTTAGTACAGTATATAACCTCTTTAGCCCAAAATACTAATTGCACTGGGTGTTCCGGATTATCGAGCAAAAGACAGAAAATACGCATTTTCCTATTTATCTACGAATTTCAATATTTTCACAATAAACTTTTTTATTTTCAAAATAAAAGTTTTGTTACATGCAACATAACACAAAATCAAGGCATGTGCCTACATAATTATATAAAACTAAAAAATTTTAAGGTACATAAACCTAAGAAGCTGTAAAATATTTAGTAATTTTGCTCTGTTTAATGTGCGCTTCTTCTGCCGCTTTAGCTCTTTTTTCGTTTCGGATAGAATTAGAATGTCATTTCCCAATTCATCATTTTCCTCTGCCCATTTCAAACACACTTCGAAACTTTTAACTGTCTCTATGTGCTTTACATGTTGTGATATCATTTCTACCGCTTCGTAGGAGCTTGGTTCATTCTACACATGTCCAAAATATCCATATCGTTTATGATTTCCCATGTCTTGTTTTGTTACATCTTCAGAAATTTGGTTTATCAGTACAGCAATTTCCTTTGTTTGTTTCTTTAAACCTTCTAACTCCATTTTGTCTTTCTACTGTGACAGCTAAAGGTCATGGTTATCATCTTCACTCAAACCATCATCAACTTACATCAGAAGTTTACTCCAAGTTTTTTGAATAAGTTCTGACCTCACATAGTCCCATGCCTTTGCTAATCCGATTACAACATCTTTTAGGTTAACTTTCTTTAATTCCGCAGAAATATCTGCACCTTCAGAGGCGACCATCCGTTTTAGGAGACCTTTTCGGTAATGCAATTTGACAGCTTGAATCACATTTTGGTCCATCGGTTACACTAAGGGGCTTATATTTGGCAGCAAAAATATTACAATCATTTTCTTATCATCTGACCAGAAGTTTCCAGGGCGTTCTGGAGCGTTGCCTAAAATTAAAAGCGTCTTGGCCTCTAAATTCAGCTGTTGTATTCTTTTTCGAACATCCAGAACAAAATCCGTATACCTAAAACCAGTCCTTAAAAATTTATTGGGTAACTCAGGTTTCTTTTGTTTTTGGTACATCATCGGCAATGGTTCATTTCCAAAGGTCCGTGGCTTTTGAGATTTGCCCAACACCAACAATCTCGTTTTATGCGTCCCAGAAGCATTGCGGCACGGCATAAATGTAAGTCGTTCCTTGCTGATTTTTCTACCTGGAGCTATTGCTTCAGCTTTGTGGGCAAGTGTTTTTTGAATAGTAAGTAATTTACAGACACGTCCACTTTCGTCTGCATTGTAAATATGATCAGGGCACAACTATATTTTTGCGATTTTATTTCGAACTGCGTTTTTAAATGGCTCAACTAGATAATTTTTCTCCTGTAATTGACAGCTGTCGAATTCCGTACCTGTTTGTAAACTTATCGAGCTACCCTAAACTGGCTTTGAAATTATCATCGATGTGAGTCGGGTGATAAAAGAACTTTCGTGCAAAAATTCTCCTGATATTAGCACACCTAGAATCATTCATTGTTGTGTTAAAAAATTACATAATCAATCGTCTTTTTACCTCTAGATCCTGTAGAAACCAGGTATAAACCGTTTTATCAAGTCCGAGATATGCACTCACTTTCAACGTTTTTCGTTTATTGGACAGTGAAGTGGCTGTTATGGCCATAGGATAGAATCCTCGTCTTCTTCTTTTTGATGTCGCAAATCGTTGGTTTTCCCACATTGTATTTCTGTGATAAACTAGTCACTGTAGCCTCTGAACTCTTAATAATCTCAATCTTTCTTTTAATTGATAAAGTAATGTGTTTATTTTTGGAATTCATCCCTGTTCTAAATTGCAAACAATCTGAAGTCAGTAACGGTCAACGGTCTAGTTAGCAATGAACAATAAACAGACCAACTCTTAGAAAACACGAAAGCAAGGGATTCCCCTTTTATGAATCGGGAATCACTTCGCTATTCAGATTAAGGAGGCATGATCGAATTACAAAGGTCACATTGTACTCTGGAACCTCCTGGTTTGCCATCATATAAATTCATTCCTAAAGTCGGAGCACCTGCAATGGTACTAATAAATCTTAATCCGCCTAAATTATGCAGTGATACGAAACTACAAGTAAAAGCTTTGCATAAGGACATTGTGAAAGCTACAGTGATCACTGGATGTGTTAGGGGAGGGATAGTTTTATCACAAGAATACTGTTAGTACCATCAGAATATCCGTTCGAGTTTAAGAGAACACAGTTTCGTCTCAAGGCGTGTTTTGGCATGACTATTAATAAATCACAAGGACAGTCACTGAACTTGGCTGGCATCGACTTGAATGAAAGCTGTTTTACTCATGGACACCATGTTTCAGAATAAGTTCTGCTCATCTTAGCCACGAAAGGTAATACCACAAATATTACAAAGAGCTAATGAGGCAACTGAAATTCTATTTTTCTGTAAGTATTACTTTAGAAATATTCAGGTGTCATTTGTACCCCGAGCAAACATTTAACTCTGATTTATCGTATCTAGGAATTCCATAATATTAGCGACTTGAATTTAGGTCCATTAGTAGTCCTTAGTTTGAAATAAATAAAAATCAGTAATTTTACCAAATTAGTAACAAAATATGATTGAGGACTCAGTGAAGAGAGACGGTTATTTCTATCAAATTGCGAAATCCGCGCGGACAAAGCCATGGATAACAGCTAATCTTTATATGAGATAATAGATGAGTATAAATTTTATTACCTAGAGTGAGCCCTAATACAACTATTATTAAGAGTTGTTGAACCGTGGGTAGATTCTAGTCATCTTACAACAATGTCTACAATTTCCAGTGAGGTGTTTGAAACCGCTTGGACATTTATAGGAATCTAGGAATCTCGGCATCATTGCCTCCTGGCGATTGGACTTTAATGTGGATACCATCAATTTACTACTACACATATTGGGAATGATGTCATTTCATAAAATTGCTGTTTTTTTTTTTTCGATTTTTGCAATTGTATTCGGCATTTTTATAAAACGAGAGCGCAATCCAATAGATCGAGAAACTCTAGTTATAATTCTGGATCCAGTTGACGTACGAATTCCCGCAAAATCAGCAACTGTTGTCAGGTGATGCACACAGGCAGATGCACAAAATGGGAGAGCCAATAGCAATTGGTTCGTTGGGAAAACGCCGTTATTTCTGTAAAATATTGAGATATTTAGTACAGCACATCATTTCAGTTAAATTTGCCAATCGTTCGGGAACTCGAGCGTATCCTTTATTAACGTCAGTACTTGTAATATTATTTTCTTTTGTAGGCCGAAAACCGAAAAACTTATACTCTTCCATTTCATGGTTTGACCGCAAATATGTAATATAATTTGAGATATCGGGAATATTAATTTTATTCTGATTTTGTGATAAATTGTTTTCAGTCTTTTCACTGCTTGTGCCGGAGCAATCCTTACTTATACGAGTATTTTTTCAGTATGTCATTACATCTTCTAGACATATTCTAGTGAAGGAAGGACATTTCTCAAAACATTGCACATTGTAAATCTGAAGTGTTTGAGTCTACAGTAATGCGAAACTTAAAAATAACTGGAACTTCTAATATATGATACTACTCGACCTTCTATAGTCACTTCTTTGCTTGATTTATTATATTTTTATTCTAATACATTCAGATGCTTTACTAAATTGTTAATTAAATTTCCTATATGGTATGTCAATTATGATAAGGTAATTGCGGTTGTTTTACAACTCTATATAGAAATTAAACCACCTCTGTGAAATTTAATTTCCTAGATCCCATTCAACCACAAATTCGTTTTGTAGAGAATTGATTAAAGTTTAATCGGAATTGATTTTTAGGTTTGTTCTACGAGGACGTATCGAACACTATATAAAAATAGACAACAATTAACATTATTTACTTCAATATTTCAATACAGTCTCTAATATTCCATATATATTATGGCAATTGAAGTAATACCTCACTTTGCATGTTTTATTCAGATGAAGAGCGATAGATAACAGTACAATAGGTTAGAGTAGTATTCTCATGTATAATTAAACGTAGACGTATGTACATCGTGATTAAAAAAGCATTGTAATTTAAAGCAAGTGACTCTGTTTATTTGTACCTAAGCACAAAAATTTTGTTCAAAATTACAGCTATTATTATTTTGATTGCGATTATTTTAACATTGTAATTATCATCCTCTAAATGCAACTCGAGTTGGCTTTATAGCCTTGAAATATCCATGAGTCTTACAGAGATTATGTATGTATAATTTATATAGTCTATAGTCTATACACTTTCAGAGTAGGTTTCAGCTTCAAAAATGGAAAGAAATCTATGCATGTTAAGTCAGCGAAGGGTTAGACTAGAATAGATATTTTTCCCTTACCAAAGGATATCGAATAATCGACGCCAAATACGACAAATCGTTTTTACTGCCGAATATTTACATTTCACGTGCTCACCGTTTACCTGATTAGTTGTAGGTGAAATCTCATCCACCTCACAGTCATCATGATCATATAAAACAACACTATTATATATCATATATTGCATTTAACACGACACAATTTAAATCATTTGTATACTTTAGAGTTTTTGATGAGCTTTTCCGACTTCATCAATGATTTGCCTAGCAAATGCGGTGATTGTGCTTAATTGGACTTCGCAACCATACGAGAAAGTCAGTGTGATTTTCAGGGAGCCATCGTATTTATTTAGCCGATTTAACCCATGGATAATAATCATGCTTCCCTTGCCCATTGGTCAATAACTATGCAACGCAATTAGTAAATCACAATTATATGAACTTTTACTAGTTCGGATGTCTTCTGCTATCATAAATACAAAAGCTTCCCAAATATAAACTTCACAACACAATTAAGGAGTTCCACATCAGCTTAGGAACCTGCGTCTTCTGAATTGAAGCAATACTATTAATCCAATCATATTCTTCCCAAAACTTCTCTAAAATGTCTCCCAAGTTAGCCGAAAATTGTACACATTTTATGTGGTGATGTTCAAGACGCGTTAATTGCTTTACCAATATTTGAAAGCCACCGTTAGTACGAGATACTATATCATCTAGACTCATAGACGTTATAAACATAAAAACCGATGTGAAATACGACAATATATCACTATGCCATATCAATAGAAAAAGTGCAGGGATCACAACATCTGGACAGGAAAACTGTTGAAAAATCAATTTTAGTTTGAAAAGTCCACCTTTCAGATAATAAAATCTGTAGTCGTGACAACTCTTTCTGTATTGCATAAAAATCTAGAGGACATAAGCTTCGCATTGATTGGAATTACAAAACGCGTCCTACACTAATATCAAATCCGCAACTCGTATTACAACTCGACTTGCTCACCAAATACATACATATTGTACGGTCAAATGATATACGTTCAATAGCAATTAATGTAGAACTTTCCCCAAGAAATGTTTCCGTGTATATACCTACATACATGATTGATTTGAGTTTCCTCCCTGACAAACCGTGCCGCTTATCTTCGAGATCAGTCCATTAATCATAACGATCGTTTCGCGATTTATCTAATTAATTAGAATGCCAACACTTACAGAGCCCCGATATAAACAAGATAAATGTGTGGGACTGGGAATTCTAAAATGCCGACAGGAGAAAATCTGTCGTTTTCGAAGGATTTCAGGGACATTTACGAACTCGAGAACCGATTTTAGAAACTTATGATATATTTTCATTTTGTATTTAAAATTTTGCATTACGTATACTGTATGTATTTTTACTTATGAAAAGAAATTTTATGAATTCCATTTCAATAAGTACATCAGAAAAACGTAAGGACTTATATATTGTGCTCTAGATTAAAAGGATCCTTAGTACATACAATTATAAATCAAATATCTGTACTGGTGGAGCTGGTACACAATACGATATGCAGGCACACTTTGTCTATTCTAGGTTTTTACCTACGTCATTGTTTTGTCGTAGGAGTAAAAACAATGTATTAATTTGGGTGCTGCCTGTGAAAAAGATGCACGATTTGCGCTTATCTCACAGCCAAAGGTATATGGACAAAAATTGATGACGTAGGTAAAAACTCTAAATAGACAAAGTTTATATACTGTCGGCACCACGAATGTTTACAGTTACGTCATCAACTGAACAGTAGAGTTAAGACAAACGTTATATAAAATACGGAAACTTTTTCGCATACGCAAACGAGATAGTAGTATGTAACATACATATGTCTTCCTACACTGTATACGTCATAGACAATTAAAACGTAACTGTAAACATTCGTGGTGCCGACTGTACATACATACGTGCCTGATATCTCCTAAATGACTGGTAAGGTCGCAACAGCGCTGTATCAATCGCATTGAACTGGTTTTACAACAATACAAAACTATCAAAACTACCATCGACAACAAAAAAACATAATGGAGTGGATATCAGTTTATTTCAATTATTAAAATTTCTCCTACACAGATGATTATAGCAAAATCACTAAACTTCCTCAGTCGCACCAAGTATAATAACTAAATCCAACTACAGTTTTCTTCAGAATCGCAAACAAATGCTGTTGTTTAAGTCTTACTTCAACGGTAGGACGATGCGTTAGTCAGTCATTTTAAGACGATAAATCACGCACAACAAATGGCGAAAACTGAAATCCATTACATTAGGTACTTAAACGTTTCAACATATCAACTAACATCTTGTATACATTAGTGAGATTGAGGGAAATACTCCATTTGCTTCAATTATTTAGATGGAAAGTGAATAATGGAAATGCAATGAGCTCTTGTATTATCCTGATTGATTAATGCAGCTAAATGCGTATAATAGTAAACAAAACCACTGTAATTTCTGCGAAATCGCGTTGTCCATATTTTCTTAATAATTCGTAATTCCTTTATCGACTATGGAGGACTACTACTGCACATAATTAGAGCTTTCGTTTCTACCGAAATTTAATATCAAACCTATTTCATAATTTGCGATTTTGTCGACAGGAAAAATAAGTAAATCATTAGCATAATTTTATGAGAAGAATAATTTCTAAAAGTAACATTGTGCTAATCTTATCATGCAATGTTCAAAGTAATCAAGAAGAAATGTTAATAAGGATTGTAGAATCATAACACAAGACGAAGAATGTCCATTTCCTTTCCATAACTAAGATTTTTCGAGATTATGTTATAAGAGAGTCTGTTGTCGCATTCATCATTGAAGTGCTAAACTTGTTCCAGAACTAACAAGGGCAAGGCCTAGCCTGCGACATTGACTTTTCGATGAGACTATCATCAATCGATAGTACGTAAAATATAATTAGACACGTGTCTCGGCTTCTTTGTAAGTGGGCCCTTGTTTAAGAAATACAAGCGTTTGAAAATCACGGTCGCCGCTGTCGCCGTATTTCTATCTAGCCGTGCGCTTTAATATCACTAGACGTTGTTGGTGTACTGGTAAAGGGCCTGGCTAGCCATTACGCTGGTGCTGGTTCCGAATCTTCTTGTCGACTTTTTTTCGCATTATAAACCTGTCAAATAATAATTTTTTGATGCTTCTCCGTCGATTAAAAAAAATGATTCGTGGAAGAGAGGAGAGGTATCGGGTCAGGTGCCTCTCATTCTTTCTGCAGTCGTAGTGAACAAGTGTATGTCCCTTGCGAACATGGCAGATAATTCCGCAAGTACCAGTTGTGAAAATACTTATAGCAGTTTGCTCGATGAAACTCTGTCTCTCACTGATGTGACGAATTCGATGGTCTGTATTGGAAGAAGAGAACGTACTGACTCCCGAGCCTTTATATGGAATCGATCATTCTGCACGTGTCATCGGCAAGGCGTTGAAGGACAATATCATAAAATTCTTTAATGAAAATGTCCTCTCGACCGAGGAAGACCTGATTCTTTTGGAAGAATAGCCTGACTCAACTGATTATGTTTTAGTAAGACTTTTTCATTACAGTACATTCGATGCATCCGGAAGAATAACCCTAGCCAAATAATTTGCGGATTATTTTATTTCAAGTGCACGGAAGAAGGGGATGATAAGGATTACGAAGACGTTTTCGAACCCCCGGCGAATTACGAGTATATTGCGCTCGAATACAAACGAAAAGCTGTGGCATTCGCCCAAGAACACCCGAGCTATAGCTTAAAAACTTTGAATCGGGCGTTCGCGAAATTGACAAGAAAAGAATATTTCGCTAGATGGAAGAAAGATGTGGAGAGGGCCGGCACGTTTTTCGATAAAGTCGAAATGGTCAATGAGGAAACATTCGCACGCTTTGAAGAAGCTCGGACGAATCGTGATCAGGTAAAATGACGTATATAAATACAATGAATATCCACCAAAAGAATTTCAACAAATAAAAAGTAAATGTATTACCTAACGTAGAAGTGCTTCGGAAAATAAAAATAATATAAATATTCATAGGTCACCACAAGAATTCTCCAGCAATGTGACATTTCCTCTTTTGGATGCCCATTTCAATTTCATCGCAAGTCATTCTTGGGCCAGAAACTTCAAAAGGAAGTACAGAATAAAGCAACGCAAAGTTACCAATTTCGTTAGCAAAAATGACGTTGCCTCCCTCGAAGAGACCCTTGCAATCGCAGACACGTTCCAACGGCAAACGCAAGTATTGATCAAGAAATATCCGTTAGAATACGTGATCAACACAGATCAGTCCGGTTGTCAATACAAAATGGTCATGAATCGTTCACCCGATTTCTAGGGTACGAAAACCGTCCTAGTGCAAAAACAAAATTTGAACAAGACCACACATTCATATACAGTTAAATACAGTTTAACCGCCGCTGGAACCCTTTTACATCACGTTTTTATATGCACTCAAGAAAGAGCTAATGCATTCGGCCCTAGGGTTTCAAAAACAGTGGAAGAATTAACCGAAGAATATCGAAATGTCATCGTAACGTGTTCGAAATCTGGAAAGTCAACCAAAGAACTGTTCATCAACTTTCTACAAAATGTCCTCAAACCCTATGTATGTGAAAATAAATTCCTGTTACTTCTAGATTCGTGGAGAGGCCAGGCAGATTCGCTCACTTACGATGACATTTTCACAAACGATTCAGACGAAGTAACTTGCACCGTTAAAGTTATTCCTCCAAAATGCACCCCTTTATGCCAGCCCTGTGATGTTTATTTTTACCGGCAAGTGAAAACCATCATTAAAAGATTGCAAAATGCATCAAATCTGTTGCAAGAGGAACGGGGGATAAACACTCGCGAGGATGTCATCAAAATACATTCTATTATCCACCACCAATTAAGTTCCCCAATATTTAACGACATGATCAAACATGCTTGGTATGGATCAAAATTATTACCGGACAAAATTTCATTCATCAACGTGAACGAAGCTTGCTTCCCCCTGAACCTAACTCGTGAAAGCTGCAATTGCAACGGGGTTGCGTTCATAAAATGCGCTCGTTGTCGGGAAACATTGTGCTTCAAATGTTTTTATGACGACTATCATCCACAAACATGCAAAGAGCAATAAATCACGATTATAAAAATAAATGAATCTGCATATTTATTTCCCGATAATTTGACTATCTTTGAGAAAAAAATTAATCGTGGGAAAAGCATCAAAAAATTATTATTTGACAGGTTTATAAATTATAATGCGAAAAAAAGTCGACAACAAAATTCGAACCAGAACCAGCGTGATCGCTGGCCAGGCCGTTTACCAGTACACCAACAACACATACTCGATTCGCCGAACAAATGCAGTAGTAAATTATGGCAACAATGTGTGTTTAATAGGTCACATAACCAATAACGTTTGTAATTGGTCGATCAGGGTGGCCGCTTACAATAGAATAAAAATCGAGTCCATATTGCATTTGGAATATTAGATTTTATTAGCTTTCTTTGTAAATGATCCATTATCTATTATATTTCATAAACCAGTGTTTCTGAAGACTATTTATCGATCGTTCTAGTGCACCAATAATACATTATTGTTTTGTAGGTTATACATTATTTCTTGCTATATTATCGTATATACTTACATTATGGAAAACTCACCTCCTAAGAAGAGAGTTTCAAAACATTTTACGGTAGAAGATAAACAGAAGGTTTTGAATATATTTAAAACATTTCAAGAAGAGCCTAGCACTTCTAAAATTGTTAGTGTTGAAATGACAGCCAAAGCAGCAGGTATCTTTCCAAAAACGATAACCAAATCATAGTAACTATTATAGTATCTTTTACAGGAATTAGTGAACGCAGTGTTTACAATATTGTGAAAGAATATAACACTAATCATGAATTACAACCACCAAAAAAATATCATAGAAAAAGGGCTGTTTTAGATATGGTGGATGATGAAATGAAAAATGCTATACGAAGAATTGTACATTCATTCTTTTTTAAAAATATTTATTACTTTAAATTCTATATACTAATCATAAGATAATTATGTTTGTAGTTATAATAAGCGAGCTCGAAATAGTATTTTAAAAGAAAAAGATGACATTATTACCTGGAGACGGAAATACCTTCGTGAAATTAAGAAATATCGTGAAAATGGTACCCCGATATATTACTTGGATGAAACTTGGGTAAATGCTGGACATACTGTAAATAAAGTATGGACAGATATGTCTGTTGTCACTGCAAGACAAGCATTTATAGAAGATTTAAGTACAGGTCTTAAAAATCCTTCAGGCAAAGGCAAAAGATTTATAATTGCACACATTGGCTTGGATGAAGGATTTGTAGAAAATGGTTTACTCCTCTTTGAATCAAAGAGAACAGGAGATTATCATGAAGACAAGAACGCAGAAAGGTTTGAAGAGTGGATGAGATGTATTCTCCCAATTTAAAAGAAAATTGCGTTATAATTTTTGACAATGCTCCGTACCATAGTCGTAAATTGAATAAGCCACCTACAACTAATAGTCGCAAATTAGAAATGCAAAACTGGATGAGGGAAAATAGTATTGCATATGAAGAAAACATGGTAAAAGCAGAATTGTTAGCTTTAATTAAAGAACATTTATCTGGCCCTCCGAAATATGCTGTTAATGAATTAATAGAAAACACTAATAGAAAGGTACTTAGACTCCCCCTTATCACTGTGAATTAAACCCGATTGAACTAATATGGGCACAAGTGAAGGGGTATGTTGCGAGACATAACACCACATTTAAATTAGCAGACGTGAAAGAATTATTTCAACGAGGTATTGACAATATTTCTGTTGAAAATTGGCAAAATGCTATTAAACATGTTATTCAAACAGAGATGGAAATGTGGGAACTTGACAATCTCAAATATACACATAGAGCCGTTAATCATTACAATTAATGATGATTCGTCTACATCATCTAATAGCGAAGAAGATACATGTTAAGAACGTTTTAGTGTGTCATAATTAATTCCTTTACTGTATTAAATTTTTGTTATATGTATAAAATTTATTATTTTTGATTATACCTATTTGTACAGTGAGTTAATTTTTTACGATACTGTTTCTTATATAAATACGTACCAAAAAAATATTAATTATTTGTTTCCTTATTTTGTATTTATATATTACATAGATCTTCTTAAAACCATTGTGTATTTTTTATTTACTATATATAATTCTATATATTGGAGATGCATAATTTAATTCAACAAAACATACTTGAAGAAATAAGAAAATTATTTTAGTACTTATTTTGCAATTTTTATTTATGTCAAATACAAAATGAGGTTATTATTTTGATATGTTTACATGTGATTTATGCTGTGTGAGTCGGACATTTGCATTGCAAGGTTGCCATAATTTGCTACTGCATCTGTTCGGCGAGTCGAGTATAGTGGTATTAAAGCGCACGCCTAGATATAAATACGGCGACAGCGGCGACCATGATTTTCAAATGCTTATATTTTTTAAACAAGGGCCCACTTACAAAGAAGCCGAGACACGTGTCTAATTATTTTTTACGTACTATCGATTGATGATAGTCTCATCGAAAAGTCAATGTCGCAGGCTAGGCTTTCCCCTTGTAAGATTTTTGTTTAGCAGATAGCACAAGATAGGCATTCGCCACCTTTAGGAACACATTAATTAAACCGTGTAAATCAAAACAGGTACAGAATCAACGAGTAAAGTTGCTTTCGCATGTAACTAATCACCGTATTTACCTTCCTCATTATTACTATAATTTGGGAGAAATGTTCTCCCTCTCGCAAATGACTGCTTGCGAGCCAATAAATCTGCTAATTTACGTAAAGTATGTGAGGTATATGTACATAACTGAATAAAATTAAGTTCCCGCGAAGAACTTATTTAGAAAAACATAGTTTAAAATGTGTGCTATTCTGATGCGTATAACATTATTTACAAATGCTTTGTATAATAGAACAAAAATAAACAAAACGAATAGAAAGAAATATACTATTGTAGAGAACGTACTAGAAACAACACTGTATGTGCGACAGCAGGAAACAACGAAATGCCGTCGCTTTCACGTGAAAATACAACCGCTATAAATATGTGAGGGTAATTTTTCTGTTTACTGTAGTCCATCGCAGGCATCAGTGCCCCTGTGGGAAATTGTTGTTTATGACAAATAAAAGATAAAGTATTTTATATTGGCTCTATGATATTGCACGCACGTAAACAATTTAAAAACATGGAAATATGTAAAGGACGAAGTTTTCATTAATAATATTATTATGCGTCCTACGGCGCACAAAATGCTTTACACACGTAATGTTGAAATTTGTTTAGTTTGAAATAAAACGAGTAAATTTTAATCGTGCCGTCCAAATACCTTGAAAAGTTTAGTTATAATAATATCACATCGCCATCATTTCTGTCTTCATATAAACTAAATTTTGTGTGTACAATAATAATAATAATAAAATCTCAAATAACAATCCCACGCATGTAACAAATCGTTAGAAAGCTCCCGGAAGATGCCTTTCGTTGATACCAGACAACGATAATTTTGTATAATTATTAACTAATTCAGTATTGAGGTGTAGGAATCACTGTGAGCTGTTTAATTCTATTAAACAAAGTCAGATAATTGATTTGATACCACTTCTACATGTAAAATAAAACATTTTGTTTAATAAATTGATCAGAATGTACACCAAAAGATATTAAAAATCAGATGTACATGCAATTAATTTTGAAAGATGACGAAACGGAGTCGGTAGCAAACAGAAAAAGTGCAAAACCACGAATACTTGATGAGAGCATGAGATAAAAGTTTTGGCGCACCGAGTGCTACCTTATTTCTTCCTAAAACACCTGATGCAACGCGGATTTGTCCCGAATGACTGAAGAAATCGTTTAACAATTAGATGTGGATTATCATGACAAAAGAATACCATTCTGTGATGACAGAGAAAATTCGAACTATCTCAAAACAAGTGGGAAAAATATTTTTTGGTCAATAAATTGCCACATTTTCTTTGGGAAGGACATCACAACAATTCTAGTAGCTTAACCTGTGAGCGGGAAATTCATGAAGATGCAATTATCGGCCCTTTCCTTCTTCGACAACATTTGAATGGAGAAGTCTATTTAAAGCTATGTACATATGTAGCAAAACACGGCCGATGTGAATGGAAACGAATTTACGGAAAACTTGATTCATTTTCAGTAGGAAAGGGCACCACCTCACTATGTAGTACCCATTTTAATGTTTCTACATGACAGATTTCCTCACCAAAGGATGGCAGAAGAAGTCTCACAGAAAGGCTAGTAAGACCTGGATTTCTTTCCTCTGGGCGCAATTTAAATCGGTGGTATCACAATACGATGGTATGGGTGTGTCAGTAATGAGACTAGTTCTTATTGTTCGAATCTTTTATTATGCTGGTAATCTTTCCTCAATTGCATGATCAATTTTGGCTCGGTCTATATTTAAAAACATACATTTGTTTTCGTTTTAAAATGAAAAATTGTTTCTCTTCAATGCTTGTTACATATATCTATTTTTTACCTTACTCTCTTGATGTCAGAGTTACTATCAAATATTTTTTCTCAATCTACATACATACATTCCTTTTATCAGGAAACTCGAAGTAGTCGTGATAACTGTTCAGTAAATAATTTTCTGATGAAAATAAACCGTTTTCAAGATGCTCCTAAATAATTTCAATAAAAATCCGCGTATTGCAGATTTCAAAGTGCATGACATCTATGCAATTAAGTAACTTCTTGTATTTGGATAACAAATAATAAATCCTCGTTCAATTCTCTTACGTCTTAGGCAATGGTAAATTATTCCGCGTCTAATAAATATATCAATGAAATACATAAAGGAATTTGACGTGGCCAACCTCATAAATTAATGGGAGGAACACTGTACGCTTTTAAAATTCACGTTTTCCTGGGCTTTATCCTCAAAGCGCGCATTGAATGAATCCATATCTTTGTTCGTTAGATATAAGGGTTCCGCTACAATACAGAAACCATATTAAAGAGAAATTTAGTATTTTTGAAGACAGGTTATTTGCATATTCAGCAGTTGTACTTCGGGCGTATTGTCATACTTTCTAGCGTAATATAAATGAACATTTCAGTTTATTGAACGCGCTGGAAGCAAATTATACGAGTGTTTCTTGTAAATCTAGTGTCATTAGAGAGGTTGCTTCATAGAAGGGTTACCCGCATATTCGTTCAATGCAGTATACGGGTATCCATATAATATAGAAACTACATCACAAACTGGTATTCATGCCAGAAAGTCTGTTTAAATCAGTCAGCAATATTTGCTCATAGATTCCCTTTTTTCCTTTTTTACATTTTGTACTATATCGAAAACATTAGCGGTTAATTTAAAAATTATAAAAACAAGAAGAGATAATTGCTTCTATTTTGCAAGTAAAGAACTTTCGGTTCGAGGTATCACAATTCATAAATTTGTTGTTTACAATAAATCGGTGAGTCCGTTGCGATAGTGAGAAGTGCTCTGTAGGGTTAGTATTAGCCAACATTAATAGATAACGTCTCATTACTTTCTATATTTTTCTACTAAGGATGGCCAAATATAAATTTACAGGTGTCCAAGCTGGTATAGTATTTCGTTTTAGTCACCTTTTTTAGTTAAATAATTTACAATCTATAACAGTTATCCAAATATGTCCCATTACACCAGGTATGGGCAACCTCCGGCCCGCGGGCCACATGCGGCCCTCGAGTAAGGTTTGTCCGGCCCGCTACTGAATTCTTTCGTTGCATATTAGCACGGCCCGTCTAAACTTAATTCATAATGAATCATAAGGATACTACAAAAATGTATATTTTTCAAGATTACTCACAGCATAAAACTTCTACAAAAAAGGTTGCCCATGCCTGCATTACACCATAATGTAACGTTAAAATTACTTTTTACTTAGGTGAAGGACGTATTGGGCGCATTGTGATTAAACTGGGAAAATATGCGGTATGATGCCTTTCACAATGTAATATTATATTACAGAGGTCAAAGGATATATGATTCATGATACCGTATATTTGCCCAGTGTAATTGTGACTGATTGAAGATTTCCAAATTAAAGCCAAAATTGTGAATATGATCATTTTCAACATAGATGTTGTATTAAAGTCTTGTGAATGTTGTTACTGCGAGAAAAGAGAAAGAATCTTTAACAACATGCTCGAAACGTATGGAATCAATATTTTAAAACCGCTGTGATTTTTCCCTGCATGTGCACGTAGTACAATACATTTCTGCTGCAAAATTATCGGGCAAATAAAAATCGCAGTGTGCGCTCGGTCTTAGAGTTATAATATGACTTGACGGAAGACCAAAGAAGTTCTCAACAGATCAAATACAGAATATGGACAGAGAATTGGGGAATGGCATGAAAGGATGAAGGTGGTTGACAAAAAATAAAGGTTAACAAAACGCAATCCCAATCCGACGCCTGAAAAGGCACAACACAAAGGAGAACAAGTAGTTCCCAATTTGAAGACATAATTCAACAGATTACGCGTATTTGTAGCCAACGTTCGAATGGCATTGGAGACCACCCGAAGCTGCGTCTAAGGTGAGTTTGAAACTAGTTTTGTCTCGCAATGACAAAGTTATAGAAATATTAAATCATTTCTGGAAAAATCGCTGGCAAATATATAGATCTAAGAATGTGTGCCATATTATTAAGAATGCGGTTATGGTAATACTATTGCCATTTTCTCTGTGAATGAGGCATGAGGGACCGATTTTTACATTACATAAAAAGAAGTCTGTCCTGAACAGAGGGCGATGAAGTTTAAATAAAAGAATATAGCTGCAACATATTTATGAAGTTGTCAGAGGTAAATTAATTTTGCCCTCAAGTTGATGCACTTTTAAAAACCTACCAAGAACTGGTATGCAAGATGCATCTAAACCTGCACTCTTTTCCCAGAGGGCTGTGGTATATCCAGCTATCACCGCAGTGCGCGTTTCCATCAAGACATTGCTGCAATGGAAATCAAGGCAAGTTGAATGCATTTATGCTTACAGACTATTGTCAAAATATGGCAAAGAATACTTCAGAAATGAAAAGCAATAAATAAAAACCTTTCGGTAAATATGTATAGCCTGTTCCAGATGATGCTGATATTGTACGCTATTAGTGGCTATTGATCTTTTCTTTTAGTCCATAAAAATTACATAAAACTATCCTTTTTCACTCGAAATCATGTTGCTATGTTTCGTAATGTTATATCATACTATCGCGTTTCAGATATCTTAACAATGACCATATGCCAACACAGATCTGGTTTCCCATAAACCGTATACTGTCAATCCGATATAAGACAGTATAGATTCCTATGTCATATGTACTAAATATACTTATATGTACATATGTATACAGTCGCATTTAGACTTTCATATATATACTCAAACCAGGAGGGTATCACAAATTTTTAAGATCATATTCTCTCCACTTCACTTAACGGTACTAGAAGGTAAAGAAGAAGAAGAAGATCATATTCTATTTTCTCACCTTCTTATTAATAAGATTTCATTAAACTGAGCTATGGAGGATAACATTTTTATTGTCAACCAGTATGATTAGAGACGTGTAACCGTTATTTCCTTTTCCATTAATTTTGGATACCGACAATTCAGTGATTGCTTAACAATTTTTTCAATGAACGGCACAATTTAGTTTTGTAATATCATTTATTATATTTGTGTTTGATTACATATATTTTCCTTTACAAGTTTTCACAGTTTTCAACACTTTATACTATTCACACTATAACTAAAGATTAATATGTTCTAGGGCCAGCAAGTCAAGTTATCATTACTTTATAATAGAAAGCCACACCTCTTGTATAAACACCAAGTTGTTTTTCCATTTCTCTTAGTACTTATACGCTAACTGCTCCCATTGATTTTCACAGAAAAGTACTGAAATAATTAGCTATGCGGCCACAAGGTAATAGATTTCGATATGATAATGACTAAATAACATGTTGGTCTACAAATATCCGAAATTACATTAGTTCTTCACTCGACCAAAATCTCTTTCCACCCAGAAATGTTTTGAGTTTTGAATACAAGTAGACGCCTGACGGAGTCAAATCAGGCGAATATGGCGGATGGGGAAGAATTTCAAACTTCAATTCTGTCAAGTTTTGCTGAACGATTGCACTTGAATAAACGGGCACATTGTCGTGGTGAAACAACACATTCTTTCTCAACTATTCGCGAGTGCTTTTTCTGAATGGATGCTTTCAACTTGTCCGAAAGTATTGTGTAATATTGATCAGTAACAGTTTTGTCTTTTTCAATTAACAAAATTCCTTTTGCATCCCAAAAAACCGATGCCACCACCTTTCCAGCTAAGTGAATGGTCTGTGCTTGCTCCGATTCACCTTGTGAAATCCACTGTTTTGATTGCATTTTTATTTCTGGCATGTAGTGGTGAATCCAGGTCCCATCCATGCTCACAAATTGTCTCTTGAAATCCATTGGATTACTCGTAAACACTTCTAAACAATCGGCTGAGGTTCGAGCTCCAATGCGTTTTTGAACCGAATTAAGCAAATGTAGCATTCGTCTTGCAGAAAGCTTTTTCTAAGCCCAATTCATTATGTAAAATACGAACTACTTTTTCATAATAAATGCCCATGGTTTCCTTAATTTCACTCACTTCTATCCGGCGATCGGCTAAAACAATTTCATGAATTCTTTTCCATAATTTCTGGCGTGCTGAACGGTGTTCAGTAGTTGGATGTATGTGTACGGCCACGCTTGAATTCCGAAATCCAAAGACCCACAGTGGAAAATGAAAGTGATGTGTCCTTAAGAATGGCATTTAATTCTGATTTCATTTCCGTTGAAGTTTTCCCTTCCACATAGAAAAATTTGATGACCGCTCGAACTTCGTTTTTTACATAATTGAAAATACAAACAGGTACTTGATTTATATGCTTGTCAAACCCAGAGTATTTAATAGATCGATTTAACATCTGCAGCTAATTCATATTAAAGGGTTGCCAACACAACGACATAAAGAATTTGGAAAAATAGTAACCCCCTAGTAGCGATTCCGGAAGCTTGTTAATCTAGCCTCGTATATATAAAATACCATGTTCAACATACTCACGTGTGAACATATAATAATGTGCAGGAGATGTGCTTATTTATACGAACATGTATACATTTTGTGCTTACATTTTCTTAGTTACAAAGATACTCCCTAGGAGGCAAATAATATAGTTATGAGTTGTAGTAATTAGAAGCGAACGAGTAAAATAATTAGTGGATAATCTAAATACATAGCGTCCCTATTGGTTAAAGCACATGACGGAGATGGTGAAAATCTCTAACTTGGAAATCTAATTTCTTCCGCGATCTCTGGTACACATATATATGTAGGTAGTGCATTACATGCGACTGCATCCATCAATAGTTACCATTAAGACAAAAGCATACTGTAACCATTTTAAACGCTTTATCCTGCACAGACTTACCGAGAAAGTTCGTAGCGCGAGTAGGCGCCATTCTTCTTACTTTCGTCACCTACGTCCCAAACATAAAAACGCGATATCGTTTTTTAGCAGATTTGCGCCTTTTAAATCCCTATGGCTGATGGAATGATGTGGTATTCTATGCAAAGGGTCGATTTTATTCTTATGTAGAGCGCGAATGCCATAAAACATTATACGCTTCGGCTGCGTAAATCGTTGTGATTCCTTCAGTTGATTTCTTGCCCTGCGAGAAGTTATGCCTTCCTATCACCGATATCAAAGATGCTTCTCTACTTTGTAGGAGATAAAGTACGCAATGAAATGTCGATCACGAGATAAGGGTATGCAAAGAAGAATATATTTTAAGTCAAAGAAAACTGTAAGGAATATTGTTGCTATCTGATTTTTGCCAATTATGTAACTGATGATACCTTAAATATTCCTTATCCATATTTAAAACAGATTGTAATTATCAAACTACATTATACACCTAAATAAAACCTTCGAAGAGAATGATTACATTATGTTTTCTTCTGGCAAATGTATGCATATCTACTTGCACAAATCAAAGAAAAATAATTAAGATCTTAGACGTTTTTACTTCGAAATTAATATCCTAGGATAGATGAAATAATTTCGGCTAAAAGTTTTTTCATTAAAAGGCTTCCTAGAGTTCTTTATCCCGAATGCACTGAAAAGACTTGCGGTATTCTAATGAGGTCGTTGATGAGTGAAAATTGCTGAATGGGATAGCAAAATTTAAATACGTGCGAAGTTTTCGACATATTTTACAGCTGAAAGCAAATAATTATATGTAAGAAAAGCAACCAAAAACTTAGCCATTGGTCATTAAGGCATGCAAGTTATGTTAAAAGTAGGTTTATTATCATAGCCCAATAAACTAGTGATTGAAATATAAATATTTAGGTATAGTGTAATGTTTCATTAAACTTTCTCTATAGAAATATCAGTTCCTGATATCATCACTCACATCAATTTCTATACATGTATTTCAGTATTTTATATCCGTTTCTTATCAAACATCCCCCTGAACTAAAACCGCAATCTTCAGGACGACGAAACTAGTCCGCAAATCCATTGAAACAAAACTCCCGAACTAATCTGAATTTAAATCAACTCCTAATAAAGCAAAGTGCGTACAGGCGTCCGGATTAATTGAACCTCAAGCATTAAAGGTATCGTCAAAAGCGATGCTTGGACCCGAATAATGTTAATACAGCACGATTTCACACAGCGAAAAAGAGGTAGATGCAAATTAGTGGCTTTTATGGCAGGAAAACAAACAGACCCGTAATTAATGCGTTTAAGTTTTTACCGGTCAATATCAGATTTGTTCTAAATCACACATGTCACTCGGAATTGCAGATGAACGGTGGAGGTTGATTAAAATTTTTTAATCGAACTATTGACCTGCCACGTATGCCAGACGGTTTTAAGATAAAAAATACAAAGTGTAATTTCAGAATTGTATAAAACATAATGAGCAAACTGTTCACCAAGGTAGGTATCGTATTCAGATTCTCTATTTCCAAACAGAGACTCTCTTGTATTCTTGATTTTCAGTGGAACATCGGCGAAAGGTTGAGTTAAATAAGCACTGTAAGATCAAAAATTCCTTGCTCCTTCTACTGCAATTCGTAGAGTTTCTGTATTAATAACAATATACACTTCCATCCTTGGTATATGAAGAATGCATCATAAAATCAAATGCAATGCTACAATTAACATCTACATCTAACTACCTATAGTATTGACAATTGGAATCGGCCCTATGTTGTATCATTTACGTTATCGATAACGTACATATACGTTACGACGACTTTTAACAGTTTATACGTTATAACTTTCAAATTGGTATGTTGTATCACTCCCACCTGTTATTTCATAACAGACGTACGTTACTTGTCGGCTGTTATCGGGAATATAACGTACCAAGCAAACATCGAGAAATAACACACGTCTTATCGGTCTTATCCAAGTGGTTATTACGTTTAACATAACCCAAGTTTTTTATTTAGAAGTTCTTGACTTACGAGCACGAATAATGGCTTTTAATAATTTGTTACATGTGGGATTATTAGACGAATTGTTGCGCGGCAATGCAAGGTAACTTATTTGTCTCTTTAGTATTTCTGTATTGTTAATTTTATTCATTAATTTTATGTACTTACTTTCTGGTTTCAAGGAATGAGGAAAAAATTAGAAGGAATATGCTTCGAGATGCTAGCGATCCGTTCCGAATTACGGATGAAAACTTTATTAAACATTTTCGGTTGACAAAAGATTTAACGAGACATTTAATAAATGTTTTGCGACCTCATATGCAGGGACAGGGTCATCATCACAGAACAACCTCCATTCCACTAGAACTAAACTTTTTTCAATAAGAGTCAATTAACCTTCCTATACTCACGTCAAAATGAAAGATGTATACTATACTATATAAGTCAGTCTCACAGACCGTATGCATTAGTATAGGAAGGTTAAGCAATAGATCATGCATGCCAAATTTCAGGTTCTAGTTGCATTATCCTTTTTTGAACACGGTAGTTATCAAAAATGTATTGGTCTAAATTTAAATTTAGCCATAGAACAGTCATCTGTCAGCAGGATAATTACTGACATCAGTGAGACTATGGTTGAACATTTGCTAAACCAATGGATTGCCTTTCCTCAATCGGATGTGGAATGTAACAGAATAAAGCAACGGTTACTGCATCCTCTTTTGTAATATGTTAGTAAATAGTAAATGGCCTTATGTATTATAATCATAAGGGTTTTTATAGCATTAATGTTCAGATGGTATGTATATTTTATATTACATCTTATAGCCATGAATTTATGATATTGAATCTTTTCAGATATGTGATGCTAATATGAAAATCCTAAATTGTAATGCGAGGTACCCTGGCTCTGTTCATAATTCTGCCATATGGTCAATGAGCTGGATTAAACAACACCTACATGACAGATATATATTAGACCCTATGCAATCATGTTGGTTGATAGGTGATTCAGGGTATGGTCTACAGCAATGGCTGTTAACACCTGTAAAAGGTGTTGCAGAAAATACTCCAAAGTGTCGATATACACAAACCCATATTCAACAAGAAACACCATTGAAAGGTGCTTTGGTGTATTAAAACAAAGACTTCGGTGTTTGCTGAAACACCGAACATTGCCATTTTACATAACATGGCCATTGCACAAGGTTTGCCATTAGATAATGATGGCAACGAAATTCAGGAAGTGGTTGAGCAAGGTCAACTTATAGGAATTAATGAAGGTATATTAGACAAGTTCATAAATAGAAATTTTAAAATATATATCTAAATTTTTAGGTAATGAAAATTGGCTGGCTGAAGGACGGCTCGTCAGGATCCGAGTAATAAGGAACCATTTCCAAGAGGAATGAGGGCATAATTAATAAATTAAAAAAGAAAAATGAACATTTAATCATATTATTATCGTAATTTTAAATAGTTATTATTAATTACTTAGGTACTTAGTTTTTATGCATTAGATAAAGAAATCCTAATTATTATCAAATTAAAAATTATGAATTTAAAAATTGCTGTTTTTTTTCTGCATATATATTTTCTACTTTTTTATGTGCATGTTTGCCTAAGTCTAGTAATATGAATGTATATATTTCAAAATAAATAAAAAATAAACAATAATATATAATGTAATTAAATATATTTATGTAAATTTGTCGAAACCATCCAAACTGCCATTAATTTTAAAAATTCAATTTTCGCCTTAGTCATTTCTGCTTGAGCATGCAGCTTCGAAGCAGCATCTGCAAGTTCTGAAATGCCTTTGCTTAAATTGTTAATGGCTTCAGCTTTTATAGTTTCGGTCTCCTGAGATATTTTTTGCGCTGTGGCAAATGTTTCACAGGGTTCCTGCAACATGGAGTTGGTATATCTCTGATCCCTTCTCGGAGTTTTATTACTTTTCTCTAAAAATAAACAAACTAGCATCATACTTATTAATAGCAATAAAGAAGAAAAGATAAGACTCAATTTAAAATAAAATATAAAACAGAAAAAATTCTTTCCTAAAAACCTTTTCTTGGAGTGTCCTTTTTTTATTCGCTGTATTTGATAGCTGGGTTTTGAACAATTTCAATTATTGGATTTACTGAAATGAAGAAATAGGACCTAAATTTATTATAAAATGGTATACAAGTGTATATATACTTTGTATATCCTCCAATTCTTCTTCTGGTAAGTTCATTGGAATCTCTTCTTCATTTGCTGCTATACTGCTGTTTGTCTTGCTCATATCTGCAAAAAGTGTTCTTGGTTGCACAATCTAGAAATTATATAGTTGTTTGAATACTCACTACATATCTCGGTGGAAAGCCCTGTTTCGAAGAGATCTTCATCGCCCAAATGCAACCGGGAAATAATACTTAGTAAACGTTCTTCTAAATCTGTTATTCCCTTTTACTACAATTACCACCACCCGTTTGCGTTTGGGACACATATCTCTCTACTCCTCCTACGAGTATTAATTTTCCACTCATTAAAAATCTATAACAAAAATATAAATAAATAAATAAATGAAAGTTATTTTGTGTGTGCTTACTTTTCTCCACTGTTCTCCACTTTTCTGAGACCCATAACCAGTAACATTTATTTCGTCCGCAAATTGATTCCATAAATTAGAATTTTTTTCACGTCCAATGGCTTTGTTTTGCCTGATATAATTATTTTATTTTTTTCAATAAAATTGAGCAACTCTTCATATTGTCTTTTCGTTGTTTTTTGCAGTCTTTTTGCCATATTTTGGGAATATCTACTACTTTCTCAGACACGACAACGGCTACTAATAAATGCGAACAAATGACAAAAGTACATTTGCGTAACATCTTTTTCGATTTAAATTTCGTGTTCCAGGCAAATGCGCATGTGTTTCGACTTGCGTTACCCACAAAAATTTTGTAGTGTTTATTCACTTCTCGTACCGTATTCGCTTTGCCTTACCTCTCTCGGTATAGATTCGGGATATAAAACTTTCTTCCGTTTTAACAAATGTGAGATTGCCCGTAGTATAACGTTTGACGTTAAATTAGGATACAGCATAAGATTTCTAACAAAGAGCGTTATACTTGCTTACGTTATTTTACGATA
Source organism: Chrysina gloriosa (assembly GCA_038088585.1). Classification (NCBI taxonomy): domain Eukaryota; kingdom Metazoa; phylum Arthropoda; class Insecta; order Coleoptera; family Scarabaeidae; genus Chrysina; species Chrysina gloriosa. The sequence goes on from CM076087.1 coordinate 42,206,400, forward strand.
ACATCCTTACGATACAGTTAACGTAAATGATACAACATAGGGCTGAATGTATCTTCAAGACACTTAAGCCCATCAAAGCAAATTTAATAATTCACTCAATTGTTGATAAATTTGCAAGGCACTTTTCTAATATATTGCTGTGGGGGTAAACAATTAAATGAAAAAGTATCAATGTTTATTTATACAATGCTTTTCCCGGATTGACAGGTATAAACTATTTTTGCGCTCTTTAATCGTAGGGAGAGACTGATTATACCGTACGGAGGGATCCTAATGAAGACGAAACCATTAGTCTTGCTTAGTAAACTTGTGCGTAGTAAGCACGGCTACCTTGTAGATACGCACTTAACGCACCTAATTTGGTCGTTTTGTAGAGACTCATCATTGAATTAATATTTTGGGCTCTCCGAAAGAGCCGTTTGTAAATATATACATATATTGAAGTTGTATATGGTGTGATGCTCACTATGTAATCCTTTCCTTTCCTTTCTTCTGGAAGTCTTCACATAATTATTTTTTATTTCTAGAATCGTTCTAATTTAATTAATACTTTACAATAAACCTATAGTAACATTTAAAATTCCAGATTAACGAATTTCTAGTGCAAAATTTACCAAGATGCCATAAAAATGAAAAAAGACTTCCGTAATGTAGATATTTTCTTGTAACTTAAATTTGATTACCTAATAATGATTCCTCAGAACATTCTTCCAAATGACATTTATCTCGGTATTGATAATAATTTTGAAATTTCTTTTACTACATGACTCTCTTTGCCTTTCCCAATGTTGCATATTACAATTTTTTGCGCTTAATATAACCTATATGGATACATATGTGTTTTAACAATTTTGAGATTGTTTCTAAATTTTTATTTATAATTACTGTAGAAACTATTATTTATATTTTTACTCAGAAATCTTGTTAGGGCAAATTTTCTTCAAATTAGGTCATAGACATGGATCACTGGAAAGGTATGTAAGTTTATAAATTATTGAAACTATGTTATAATTTATGAATTTTTATTTTCTGCAAGTAAATTTATTTTATAATTGCAATCATCATCTTCTTCTTAATAATAATTTGCCTTTTGTCGTTAGATGTAAATCCTAGTATTGCAGTCAGAAGATGATAAATACCATAGCAATATTTAATTGGAGGGTCACTCATAATTTTTCTTTCCACCCCATCCACGTAGAGGAATTTTAGCAGTGGATAATATAGGTAATGTAGTATAGTTAGATTAGATAGATATTAGGATCGATATATATTAGTGTAAATGTAGACTAATGCACATATTAACAATTGAATAAGATATAAACAACATGGCGTTGTATTGACATTTGTATTTTCCAAGTTTGTAATAAATATTTAATATTTAGCAGACACGGTGTCTATATGTAGTAAAAGGTGTACTACATTACAAATTGGCGACGAGGATAAACTGCAGAAATGACTTCTAAGGTAGGAGGCTTGACAGAGTTTATTATTGGAGAAGATTGGAATATATATCATGAAAGATTGGAACAGTACATGATAGCTAATGGAACAAAGGAGGAACAGAAGGTAGCAGTATTATTAACGGCAATAGGAGAAAGGACCTACAAGGTTGTAAGGGACTTATGTGATCCAGAACTACCCAAGGAGAAATCATACGAACAACTGTGTGAACTAGTGAAGAATCAATTTAGCCCGAACGTACCCATATTAAGAAAAAGAATTTAATTTTTCAATTTAAGACAATTAGAAAAGGAACCAGTAAATAGCTGTTATCTAGGACTAAGGGAGGCATCAACAAAATGCGATTTCGGCAGGCAGCTAGAAGATAAAATAAAAGATAGATTTATTAGTGGAATGGTACCAGGACCTATTTTAGATAGGTTGTGTGAGGAAGAACACACGAAACAACTAAAAGAATATTTTGAACTAGCAGTAAGAAAAGAGGCATTAATACAACAGTCAAGGGGGTGTTTTATGGAGGTGAATGTGATTAAAACAGAAAGGAAAGGACAACAGCATAAGGAGTTTAACCTTCCTATACTCACGTCAAAATGAAAGACGTATACTATACTATATAAAACGGTCTCACAGACCGTATGCGTGAGTATAGGAAGGTTAAGAAGATTTGTTTTGCATGTGGAGAAGCTAATCATAATTTTAAAAACTGTAAGTACAAAAATTATCAATGTAAATTGTGCAAAAGGACGGGTCATTTGGCAAAGATGTGTAAAAGTAAAAATAATAAGTTAAGTGCTAGTAATAAGAGCAGTAAAAACTTTTATTTGGAAGAAAGTAAATTGGACCAAGAAAGTATAGCAGGGTTGACAGTAGATGGTAATGAAATTTTTAATATAGATTCTGTAGATTATGTTGAACCAATTATAGTGGTGGTAGAGATTGAAGGTAAGAGATTAGAGATGATGGTAGATACGGGATCTGCATTGCCAATATTACCATATCACTTATATTTAACCCATTTCCAAAGTATTACATTGAAACCTACCAAAATTTTGTTAAAAACTTACAACAATCAAGCAATAGAACCAGTAGGAGAACTATTAGTCAATATACAATTGCAAGGTGTCACTAGATTATGTAATTTACTGGTTGTAAGAGATGGTTCAAAAATATTGTTAGGCAGAGATACAAGGAAATATTTGATTTAAAATTAGATGGAATAAATAAGGGTTGTAGGATAAATAAAGTAGGAATAAGTAATATTTCAAAGGTGCAAAATTCAAATATACACTAGATAGTTTAATTGAACAATATAAAGAGCTTTTTGAAAATAGATTAGGTAAATACAATTTTGAAAAAATTGCGTTAAAAATTAAGGAGAATTGTAGTCCTGTATTTCTACAACCTAGGAAAATACCATTTGCATTAAAGGAAAGAGTTGAACAGGAATTAGACTCTTTAGTAGAGCTAGGGGTTATAAGTTCAGTAGAAAATAATGAGTTTGGAACACCTTTAGTTCCTGTGTTAAAGCCAAATGGAGGAGTGAGTTTATGCGCAGACTATAAGGTGACAATAAATAAGTACCTGGAGGATTTCAACTATCGGCTACCGACCATAGAAATGATATTCACGGCTTTACAGGGGGAAAGGAATTTACGAAATTAGATTTTAGAACGGCCCATAATCAATTAGAGCTAGACGAGTCCACTAAAAATTGCTGGCGTGGAGCACGCATAAAGGCATTTACATAGTCAATAGATTACCATATGGTACTAACGTAGCTTGTCAGATATTTCAACGAATAGTGGAGAAATGTTTACAAGGTATTAAGAGGGTCATAAATTTTTTGGACGATATTGTAGTTACGGGAAAGAATAAAGAGGAGCATTTGGAAAATTTAGAAAAAGTCTTTCAAAGGTTGAAAGAAGCAGGATTCGTTTTAAATTTAGAAAAATGTAATTTCTTTGCAAAAGAAATAAAATACTTAGGTTTTACTATTAATGCTGAGGGAATACGAAAAGACCCCAGTAAATTTACAGCGATACTAAACACCCCAGTACCCAAGAATATAGGTCAACTTAGATCATTTTTGAGAATGATAAATTATTATGGTCGTTTTACTGGAAATTTGTCAGATTTGTTAGCGCCACTATATAATTTGCTGAAAAAGAACACTAAGTTTTCATGGACAAAGAGTTGCAGTGAGGCTTTTGAGAAAGCAAAAGCGGAAGTAGTGTCTAAAAAATTTTAGTACATTACAATTCAGAATTGCCACTAAAGCTAGCATGCGGTAGCAGCGCGACAGGTTTAGGATGTGTATTATTACATGAATTACCAAATGGGTCTGAAAGACCGATAGCGTTTGCGTCGAGAACATTAAACGATACAGAAAGACGATATTCTATGATCCACAAAGAAGCATTAGCAATTTATTGGGGCGTTCGCAAATTTTACCAATATTTGATGGCGCTCTTTGGTGGGAAAAAGGGATTGCCAGAGATGGCAGCATGGCGATTACAAAGGTGGGCCCTATTTCTCTCCGGATTTGATTATATTTTCAAACATATTAAGGGTGGATTGAATGTTACACCAGATGCGTTATCAAGGTTACCGGTAGAAAATAGCGGAAGCATCGAAAAGGAAGTACAATACGTTAATTTGGTTGAAGAAGCTATTTTATTGGATTGGAATAAAGTCAGGATAGAGTCTCGGAAGGATAAAGAGCTATGTAAAGTTTACTTATATATTCAGAATGGATGGCCCATGGAACTACCAACCGAACTGAAGGTTTACAATAATAAGAAAAATGAGCTTTGCATTGAGAATGGCGTTGTAATGTGGGGATACACAATGGTGGTACCTGTAAAATTTAGAGAACAACTATTAAAAGAGTTGCGTTGTAACCATGTAGGGGTAGCCAAAATGAAAGCGATTGCGCGTAATTATTTTTGGTAGCCAGGGTTAGATAAGGATATTGAAAACATAGTTAAAGTATGTGAACCGTGTATGTCGGTTAGACCAGAACCGGAAAAGGCAAGTATAATTTTATGGCAAAAAACTACACGTGTATATACACGCGTTCATATTGACTTCCTCGGACCATTTAAAGGAAAATCATTTTTGGTAATAATAGATGCTCATAGTAAATGGCCCGAAGTATTTGAGATGCGTAGAGAAGAGAAGAGACAATTCAAAAGATTAGAGAAACGCTAGTAAGATATGGATTACCAGAAACCATTGTATCTGATAATGGGACTCAATTTACATCGATTGCTTTTGCGGAGTTTTGTAGGAGAAATGGCATGTAGCACATAACGTCGCTGCCTTTTAATCCATCGACAAATCGGCAAGCAGAAAATTTTGTGAGGAGTTTCAAAAATGGAATAAAGAAAGCATGTCGAGATCCGAAAAATTCGGATGTGCCATTAAAGGTAATCATAGATAGATTTTTGTTTTCGTACAGAACCACAGTCCATTGCATTACTGGGGAAACTCCTGCGAAATTGATGTTTAACAGAGAACTACGCACCCGATTTGATTCCTTGAGAAATAATACACGGGAAATAGTAAGGAATAGACAGAAGACGGGGTTCAAAGGAAATAGAGAAGTACAATTCAAAGAGGGAGAGGTAGTGTTTGCACGTGACTACAGACATCCCAATAGCAAAAATTGGGAAAAAGGAGTGGTTGAAGAGGTATTAGGCAATAGAAATTATATAATCAAAACTAGTAAGGATAAATTAGCATGGCGAAGACATACGAATAAACTTTTGAAAGGCTTAGATATGGAGGAGACGATCAGGGTAGAAGACGAAATAGAAGAGGACACGATAAAGGAAGTAAAGAATGGAATACCGGAGAAAGGGAAAACCAAACCGAAAAGCAACTTAAATGGAGACACCACACAAAGATTAAGAGAAGGTGTGGAGGAAAATGGTAAGGTAGAGGAAAGTAAGGACAATAGAAGGGAAGAAAACGGCAAAGAGAAGGCGAAAGCTCTAGAAGCATCGAGATCTTCTGGTTTAGCTATTAGTAGACCGAGAAGGAATATAAAACCTCCTGATCGATTAAATTTATAAATTATACATGTATTGATATATTGTATTAATAGTTTATGTTGTAAAATGGTTAATATGCTTTTGAAATGGTTCATGCTTAGGAGGGAGAGTTGTAGTATAGTTAGATTAGATAGATATTAGGATCGATGTATATTAGTGTAAATGTAGACTAATGTACATATTAACAATTGAAAAAGATATAAACAACATGGCGTTGTATTGACATTTGTATTTTCCAAGTTTGTAATAAATATTTAATATTTCGCAGACACGGTGTCTATATGTAGTAAAAGGTGTACTACATTATAGGTAACAACATTCTAACCTTGAACTATAAACCAGTTTTCACATTATAACTGCCAAGTTTTGCAAAAATCTACACATATCTTCTGTATATCTCCCAAACAACGTATGCTTTAATATACCACTTTGTTAGTTAATTTTATTTCAGGTAGATCGCAAGGATTGAAATATAAGAAGTAAAGACAATCTAAATTCAGTATTCTGCTTTGAATTTTTCTTGCTTTCTGTTATAGAAAATAAAATAATGTCTGCAAAATATAGGTGTAAAAACATGCTGCACTTTTATCATTTCCTAGATATTCTACCTTCGATCCACTTCCACTATTATAGTTATCTGCTCCTATCTTTCCGTGCCTCATGCTACATACATTCTGCAAGAGTTGAGACATTCTTGACTTGTATGGGATGTTCTGCAGAAGGCACATCTATTACCATTTCCTCTCTTCGTTTCAGATCGTATCGACCACGTTATTTCAACTGTCTGCCCGAAGTGAAACAATTGATAAATATAAATAAGAGTAAGTCAGATTCTTCTCTGAATAAAGTTACTGGTAAAGTTCGCAACCGTTGAGTGCTCGAGTCCATGGGGTTGCAGATCCTCAAAGTATAACGAGGCATACTACATTAGATTTTCTCAACCTTTATAGTGACCGAGTAAAGTATCCCCCAGAATTGAAAGATCCGGATTTTGTTCAGAATCATCCACATTACAATCGAACTCTCTAACAGTACAGCCACATTGGTCAATCGCTATTATTACTATTATGATCTTGTGTTTTCTAGAATCCCCAAGACAACCATAGGACGAGGAAGAGGTTATGACAAAAACACTTTGGACGAAGTATTGTACTGTTTATTAGTATAATGTTTTTAATTTCTAGAATGTTCCCTACATAGTTAAACATTATATTAACAGGTTTTCTTTAAAAATAATACTGTTTGCAGAATATTTACACTGTTGAAATGAATCCTAACTGGGAGAAAATATGGTCCTATATGCCCTTCTTTCACTTCTAGCATCTATTTAAGTATTCTCCTGACGTAATGCCGTTACTAGAGGGGCAAATGCTCTTCCTTCCCCACATCGTATTCGTGCGTTTTCGAAATTACAAAGATTAGAAAGGGGCCGTGAAAGCAGGTATATCTAATAATACTATATCACTGGTTGCGACGAGTTCCTCGACGGAGTAAGAACGCGTCCTCCTTTAGTACGATGACGTCACATGCCACTTCGCATCGTTCATCGATCCACAATTGTTTGAATGCTCAAAGGCGGCCAACTACAACGTTACCGCCGTTACTCCCGCTGTTCCGGAAGCCCCGGACTTCTCACACACCAACAGTATTACAGGGACTGAAGGAATCTTCGTGGCATTACGTCACTTATACATAGTTTGCCAGAGCCAGCGGAATGTGTTGGAGATTACATAGTAATTAGATCCAATGAAGAGGAGTGTGAGCTAACAGAAAGTGGAAGATCCGACGATGCGCCATCGGAAAATTGAAGTTAAGGCATGTAAAGAGCAAAAGCTTCAGATATCTAATTAAAAACAAGCGTGGGATTTTTCGTTCAATTTCCTTCTTTGCACGAAGAAAACTTATCGGCTTACTGTTAAAGTACTCGCGAATAAGTACTCGGCACGATATACACTTTGCAATATTGGATCTGATAGTTTCAGTTAATTAACATTACTAGCACATAGTCACAAATAAATATAAGAATGGAACCGCTTTTGCCGCCATTAATGGTTTTGAAAAATTATTACCAATATTCTTCTTATTACAAATCATAGATCGACTCAAAGCGGAGAGACATATAGTCCGCTATAGATTTCCTCTCAGAAAAAAAAAAGATAAAATGATCATTTTAGAGTCTTTCAACTGCAATAAAAACTCTAACTTACCACACCTTTGGAATACTCCAGCGTTTAAGTTTAAATCATAACGCAAAATTGTTTCAAATTGTACAATATATAGAAAGGAAGTAGAAAATTGGATAGATAGAATAAAAATCAATGTTATTTCAAAATTGAAACCTTAATTGTTATCCATTTTAGGCAAACACCAAATGTTTCAAATACATTGAGATCATATGTATATTCTCAAGAAATAAATTTGTTGCAAAATCGAAATAATTGTCTTTTTCCTAGATAGATGTGAGAAATATGAGTAATGAAAAAGAAGCTGTTGAATTTTCAATTTAATAAACTATCAGCAAGGCGTAATATATCTGTATAATAAAATATATGTACTATATAAATAATAACATTGATACATGTAATTACGTACGTGCATGATCCTAAAATAATAACTACAATACGCTGTCACTCTAGATATACTATATAGCTAGCCTCTTTTGGGTGAATATCCGCTCAAGGAAGCTTAACAATCTGTGCAACAAAATTGCTTTGTTGCATTATAAATGAATGTACATTTACTAACGGTACGTTTGAGTAAGGCATTGCATTTAATGTATTAAGCTCTTAGTTCCCACGCTAAAGCCGCTTCTTGCTATACTTACCTATATGAACATTGGCAGTAGCAGTAACATCGAGGCAATAGTAATCACGGCAGCTCTATGTCAAAAAGTCTTTCTAGGCGAATGCGCACTTAAAAATGAATAAGCAGAGAATGAGTAGCTAGGCGGATTTTATTGTAACTTTGGTTAACATGTTAAGCAAATTTAAATTTATTCAAAGTGTTAAATTAAATATAATACGAAAATAGATAAACTGCACATTGAAACAACAGAGCTTTTACATAAATCCGAAAAATCAACAGAACTGTCTGTATAGTGCGATAGTGTAATATAATGTATGCCTTTGGTGTTAGCTCTCAGGAACGACAAACCGTTCAAACCATAACTTATTAATTCAGTGCTCATATATGGAGAGAACAGCATTATTTATATACTACGGAAATCATTATGAAGTGGAGCGCATATCGACGTAAATTAGTATCATATGTAGTACAAATGACACTAATGTGCGAGTCTTATAATAATCATCAACCCATTTCCATACAACAGTATCAAAGCAATATCTGCTTCTAATGCAAACTCTATACAAACAATACGGTAAATAATTACATTGGCTCCTGCATAAGTTTCGGAAATCGGGTATTTCTAGTATTGCCAGATCATCGCGAAATGCATCACACAAGGTTTGACACTTTCTAGGTCGAATAGCATTGACTACTGGAAGTACAGTCAACAACCTCCGAAAGAACCAAATTCGAGCGCGAATATATTTCCAGTGCGAAGAAACTAATTTTTCAATCCTTCAATTTCAAGTGGACTGATGGCAAATTAATTCCCGAGTCCCAGAATATTCAACTTCTAGAATAGTTCTAGGTAGTAATTGTCCTCTGAAGGTTATAACAAATTTAGAAATAACGTTGATAGTACCCACTAAACATTTTTTAAATTTCGCGAGCAGTTTAAGTTGGTAGTTCCAGCAATAATGGACATACTCGTCAATTTCAATGCTTGCGAATATGTTCACTATTGTCGAAACTACCAACTAACTATGCGCGAAATTTAAAAAATGTTTAGTGGGTATTTTCTCTACTTACTCATTTTTATATGAGCTCTCGACTACGAACAAAGGTGTTTTGGAGTTCTAGCAATTCTGCAACACATCATATATTTAAGAGAGAAAAATACAAGGGGTACATTTTTAAGATGTTTAATATTTATACATTTAATCACTCAACTACCATCAAATTATCCTGAGTAGAAGTTGGTGAAAATATGTTTTATTTTTATGTATGTATGCTCTCCAAGAGTAGTATATCTATTGGGCTGGCAAGAAAGTAATTTCGGTTTTATAGCCTAAAATAAAACTCGCTTTCTTATACAAAGAATAAGCTTTAACTCAATTATGTGTTTTCCATCTTGTTTAATGACCCTTTTTCCATCTTCCTTGCAGGTTCACGATTCAGCGTTGATAGAAATTTCGGTTCTGATCATTATAAAATTAAACCAAGTACGACTTAAGGTCAACATCGTTTGTGAAAACAAATGGTAAATTAGATGGTGCCAAATCAGAGCTGTATGAGGAATTTGACATCGATTCCTAACCAAGTTTTAATACTTTCCCACAAGTTACTAAAGATGTGTGAGGCCTTGCATTATCATGGTGGAACACAATTCCTTGCGGTGTTCCTTTGATTGCTTCATCCAGTTTCATTAGTTGTTGACAGTAAATATCCGAATTAATCGTCTGGTTCCTTGGAAGCAGCTCAAAATACACAACACCTTCGGTATCCCACCAAATTTACAGCGTGATCTTAGTTTGACCCAATTCCTCTTTAGATGTGGTTTATGCTACTTCATCACGATCATGGTGTAAGTCATGATTGTTTTCGAATGATGTTACTGTATATGGCCCATTTCTCATCACCAGTAATGATTCTTTTAAGAAAAGGGTCGATTTCGTTGCACTTCAGATGCACACCGCAAATATTAATTCGTAGTCTTAAGTGAATCTCCTTCAATTCATACGGAACACAAACATCGAGCTTCTTAGCCCAAGATATTTTTAGTGATTTTCAATTGTTGTGTGCAATCAACACCATAAACTTCACATATCTCTTTGTGAAGGTCAGCAACTTTTTTTTTTTTTACAGAAGTAGAAAAGTAAAATATGCCGAAAATATTCGTTTCTGCACTTCATGTTAAGATTGGCCCTAAACTAACAACTACTAACAAAATTACGCAAAACTTGCTTGTAAAGTAATCTAATAATTACTGATATGAAATGTCAAAAGGAGAAAACCATAACACTGGCATTAGTCTTTCAAAACAATTACAACGCTCTCGATGTGTGGCAACCGAAATTACTTTCTTACCAACCTCAACAATTGTTGCATCATTGTTGTGAGAAGCAAAGAAGAAGTAAACACACAGAGAACACCGAGGTTAGTTAAGTCGGAAATTTTGTTCATAATCATGTTTATAACATTTGTGTTCTAAAATGGTGGCTTATTGTAGCAGCTATTTGTAATATGGACTAAACATAGCATAGTTAGATAATTCAATATTTGTGTTGACAGTAGCTCGTTAAATTTGGATAAAAAATGTTAGCATATAAGGAGCAATACGCCCTGAGGCATGCATCAGACATATGTATCACTTCAAGAAACATGAAATTTTACCTAGTCCAACGTCTGTAAGTTGTACGGATAGTAGAATAGTCAGCAATAATTTTTGGAATAGAAATGTCACATGAATATGAAAAAGAAATCCTGCTAAACGTCAACGATTATGTGCACCGATTTCTCCATTTTCGCACAATTTTAATGTCAAAAATAAATCATAAAAGTTAAAAATACATATACAACTTTTGGTTCATATTTTTCATTCAAAGTCCGCCATCATATCACTTACTCATATAAAAGAAATAAAATGGAGCTTACCACACCTTTCGGCAATAATTCCATCATTTTATTCATTTATTTTTTATTAAAAACATTGAAATGAAGTTCGAAAACAAGCTAAAAATTATGAACTTTGGCGTTAATAGGTTAATTATACTAGTTCCACTTTAACCAAATTGACCATTTCAACATAATTATGGTACTTAGTATATCCAAAGGAATTTAGATGGAAGTGCACAATACACATTGACCAATAAAGTAGTGACAATATATCACATCGGTAAACTCCTCATCACACAATTGTTTCATAAGAATTCGGTGACACGTGTTTCGCTAGCTCGTTTTATCACAACTGTATGAACGAAGTGCGAAGTGTGTACTGAGGAATTTACCGATGATATTGTCAGTAAATACATCACAGATCTTGCAATCGCCTTTACCAATAAAGCGGCAACACCAAATTTATTTTTAAGTTGTTAAGCACATCTATGCTGATTCTAAATTCTATTATTCATTCTGTATAAATGCGACTAAATTCTTAAAACCAATTAAGATTTGAAATTTAAAAAAATTCGAGATAAATATAAATAACATCTACTTTTGACTAAAGTCTACAACCGGTAAGAGTGTGTAGTACTACTACTGTTATTTGAAGTAGTTCTTCCGTATTGGTTTAAAAATCTTAGAAAGCGCTGAAGTGCGAAACGCGAAGTGACAAATCACTGGAGACGCTAGTCTTGTTTGTTTTGCTGCCGCCGTTTCCCGTTGTTCCAGTGCAACACTTGTCGCATGGTCGGTGAGCGCGAATAGCTGCAGTTTAAGATCAAAGTCGTGTTATGGTAATTGAGAATCGGACCGATGAACGCAGAGAATTGCTCGCTACCCCCAGAGAATAGTACTGGCGCAAATAAAGTAACAGCACGGAAAAATCATAACTCAATTGTATCACGGAAAAGCGAATTACAATAATGGAATAGCATTACGTACAAATCCTACTCATTTATGTTTGGGCGTTCAATGGATTGCAGACCAGACACTATCTTCGATTTAAATCAATAATCATATTTAGTTTGGAAAAGCAGTTGGTTTTACGTGTTGCAAACAGTTGATATATACATACATGGGTATACAACATGGAATTTTTCTGAAAAATTTGTATATATAAGTAGATAGTATCGGTGCTTGGCGAGTGAAGACGTGTTTAACGCACAACTGTGTGTGAAGTGTGAATAAATATTAAATTAGAGGGTACAAGATGCCAATTAGCACTAGATCTATTTCTAAGAAGAAAGACAAATACGTCAATATAACAAACTTCTTGAGAGATGATTGCGAATCTTGTCAAGAAAGAAACTAAACATCTGCAAGGAACTACCGCTGACCCAAGAAGAGAAATTGTAGCGATAGAGGAGTCCAATCTGGACCCGATTAAATTATGAATAAGTAAGGATACTCATAGCAGTAATAGTGTTAAAATTCAAAATAAACCACGTAATGAAAGCGTTGTGGCGTGGATAGATAGGTTTGGAATACATTGAAAAAACGACGAAGTCAAAGAAACGTTTACTTCCTAGCATGAAGATACAGGACCACCAGAAATGAAATAGACAGAGGTTATGCATAAGGAATCCCATAAAAATAGCTTTAAGAGTGCTATAACCGGAAGTTACGCCGAATTACTTTATATCCTTTCTGGTGATGTATCTACTTTCCTGAAGTTACATTAGGAAAACTAAATTCCGCCCATCCGGAAAGCTATAAATCATTCAAAATTATACTCAAACGAGAGCATTTTGAAATGGCAATGGCTTCTGCTAAATGGCCTGCTGGAGCTTATATTACACGGTTCTTTTACCGTTTATCCAAATTGTTTTAAGTTTTTGCTGTTAAATTATCAAGCTCCCTCGCACACAAAAACAAATGTAATTACCATTGATTATTTAGAAAAATCGGAATCACAATTTCTTTGCTGCACCAGACATGATGTTCAAGGGAGACATTAAAAACTATCTATTTTGAAAATTTTAAATTGGTTTCATTTTACAGACGAATGCTGGAGTGGCTATTTGGGCCAAAAGAGAAATATGCACACAAAGCGTAACAGCGGATGAATTTTGTGTTGAAGATATTGTGAAGTTTTGTATTATCTATTTCCACACGAACAAAATGTCTACTGTTTTGATGATTTTGTGGTCAAGACCATCAAACAATTCTAAAATTTGTTTATAAATTTTTTATGAAATATTATCAAGTTTGCCGGACCGATTTCTCAATATAGGAATGCCGATAATTTTGTTGGGTGATTTAAACATAATAATAGGTGTGAATATTTCATTTTAGCAACTCACAATTTATGTAATATAATGAATCAACCTACTCGTGGAGAGTACACTTTAGACCACTTTTATATTAACTGCAATAACCATAAATTTTACTCGTGTACAGAAGATACCTAATCTTTGATCATTAAATTATAGTAGTAAACATACCTTTCATTCCTAATGTCATTATGTACAGGAGAGAAATCAGTAACGTTTGTTTAACCTTCCTATACTCACACATACGGTCTGTGAGACCGATTTATATAGTATAGTATACGTCTTTCATTTTGACGTGAGTATAGGAAAGTTAAATAAATTGCATGAAGATTTATTAACCGAACAGTGGCACGCAGTTTATGATGAGGGCTGTTTTTTTCAATCTCCGATAGGCTATAAAGGAAAGACGGGGGAAAATAAAAAATGATTTTATTAACAAAAGTAATGTACAATAAAGGATACTTCTCTACATAATCACTTTGATGACTGACGCATTTGTCATACCTGTGGACAAGCTTTGCAATACCCTTTTCATAAAATGTTGCCGCCAATGATTTGAAGTGAGCTGTGACGGTTTCTTTGAGCTCCTGGTCAGTGTGAAAACGCTGTCCCCCAAACCACTTCTTCAGTTCAGGAAAAAGATGGTAGTCACTCGACGCTAGGTCGGGACTAGATGGCGGGTGTTCTTTTGTGTGATAGTGATTTCCACAATTATAATAAAAGGAATAGAGACCAGATACCTACTCCTAATTCTAAGTGGACACTTAATCATTGGGCATCAACATTAATAAGAGCACACTGCACCAGTCAACTTCAAAAAGAGTTGCATTATTTCTTAATTGCAAACTGTTTTTATAGTGTCAAGGAGCTCTTAAATTATAAGTAATACGATTATAGTATATATCACGTTTATTTAGTTTTAGATACCATTGCTTGTTTTAGCACATTTCCTTTGTAGTTTTTTTTATTATCGTACTTTTTTGACAATCTCCATTCGTTGTACTAAAGTACCGGAAAATATAGTTTTCCATTATTATCATTATCATCATCATCATTATTATTATTATTATTATTATTATTATCACTTTATTACGGGAGTAAGGAGTAGAATCGCCTTGAAACCAACAGAACTATTAACTATACGTGTCACTACGCTACTGGCAAGATAGACTTCCTGGAGGAAATGAAGATAACAGAATAATCCGAAACCTAAAGTTTGAGTATGTCCTTGATACACTTACTATTTGGTTACGTGGAAATTCACCCTGGATTTCTTTTTTAAATCATATCGATAGATGTATTTAGACATGAAACTCATTTTGCAAGTCGAAACAAAAGGAATACTTCTATTCTCTGACCTATAAAAAGAAGACCAACAGTCATCCTAATCACTGTGATACATAACCACATATTCAAACTCCATATGTTTAAAGAGTTATCTTGCCTTATAACTACAATAGTATTGCTTGAAAATGGTATATACACGCAAACCAACTATGAAAATCAATCGGATAAACAGAATATAATAGTTGCTGCGACAGAAGCTTTTAAATATTTCTCTTCGATTAATATAGGGTTACGAGAACTCGTAAACAAAACAGATGATCCAGTTAAAACTGCTTCAAAGATATAGTAGCTTTGTACTAACTTTAAATGCATTACAATTCTTACATATTCATAAAACGTTATTCTACAATAGAACAACACATAACATTCTCTTTCATAACGCCTATTCTTGATTTCCGAAGAATGTTTCTGTAGTATCAGGTGAAATGATGCTTTTCCTGATATTATTCAATCCCCGAACTATCTTGAAACCTTTCAGCGTTGAAGGCTGATCACCAGAGGAACAACGTGCTCTTCATTGTAGCAAATTGTACTTCAACCACCAGTCCTACATATTCGTAGGTAGTGGATATTTCCATAAATAAATTTCGATGAGCTACTTCCCGAATTAGTTCAAAACAAAATTTGCTTTATCAGATTATGTTGCCAATACACGACAAATCCATCAATCCAAATAATATAGTTAACAGTTTCCGAACGAGATCGCTACTGTATCTACTATAGGAGCAGCTACTGTTTACATTAGAAATAACGAAACACGAGCAACGAAACACAAGAGAAGTGTGTCGGTGTCGAATAAACATTTGGCTTCCACGTGGTATTAATTACAGCCATTGATTAAACCTTCAGTTAATATTTGTATTGTTAGGATAAATACAATACGTGTAAAACAGAGAATTGGGAGGTTCGAAGAAACTTAGTAAGAATTTGAAAAACATTCATTTATGAAGAAAATTGGTAGGGTAGTCTTATATAAATATTTTGATTATGAATTATCAGTCAGATAATATGTACCTTGAATCAATCACAATAAATCCTTCTCTCTCACACGTTTTGAAAGAAAGTCCATATTTCCTTCCCAATTATTAAACGTGCCACAAGTGGATCATCCTTTCTAAGAATTAACTAACTACATATTCGTACGTGGTCTCGTCAGTTGCGATCGCTCAATTCATAAGAACCTCATGGAGAATGTTTTACAACAAATCCTAAGATCTTGCGCAAGTTAACGAGTGATTTTGAATTAATGTGCTTGGAGTTCAGTCTTTCGAGCATTCCGTACACCATTTCTGCGCAATATGATGTGATATAGCATCCGATCTAAATACTCTTCACTAGTTTATAAAGGCAGCTCTCGTGTTGTTACCCAGTTGAAAAGGAAAACACTGTTGCATATATATATTTGTGGATTATTGTAGGTATTAGCAACATTCAGGAAATGCAATCTAAGAAAATATACTTTTGCTTAGGAATTTAGTTTGAGTGTATGGGAAATTCCACATTAAGATCTGATAAATCCAACATACACCCTCTGTCCCAAAAGTAACCGCAATGCGTCTATAAATCAGAAACCAGTGGCGTCATCTCTTGATAGTTGATTGATTATTGTAGTGGTACTCTTCCTTACTAACCTGACAAATTTTCATGACATTTGGTGCATAGTCAGCTGATACATCACGCATCCTATGAGAGTGTTTTTCGTAAACGGTCAGAAAATGAGTCACGAACAACGAGTCAATATTAAGTTTTGTTTTAAACTTGGAAAAACTGCAACCGAGACGTATGAAATGCTGCAAATTGTTTATGGCGACGATTGTTTGTCGAAGAGGCAAGTGTTCAAGTGGCATCGACGATTTCGTAAAGGCAGAGGAGATGTTAACGATGACGAAAGAGCCGGTCGTCCTTCGACAACTTTGGCCGAGGCAAATGTGGAAAAAGTGCGCGAATTTGTGAAAATTTCGAAGAAATCGTCAGTGAGATTTATGGAAATGGAGCTTGGCATCCCTAAAACAACTATTCAGCGCATTTTGACTGAAACCCTTGGTTTGAAGAAAGTCAATTCGAAGTTTGTTCCGCACAAATTGACCGACGACCAAAAAACGCTTCGAATCGAACACTCCAAAGACATTATTGCACGAGCCCGTGCAGATGAAAACTTCTTGAAAACGATTGTGACTGGTGACGAGACGTGGTGCTTTCAATACGAACCAGAAAGCAAACGTCAAAGCGCAGAGTGGAGGTCACCAGAAGAAGGAAATCCGAAAAAATCACGAATGGAGAAGTCGAAAATCAAGTCAATGCTGATTTCATTCTACGATTCGAAGGGAATTATCCATAAGGAGTTCGTTCCATACGGCTCAACGGTTAATGGTGCATATTACCTCGATGTTATGAGGCGTTTGCTGGGTCGCATTCGTCGTGTTCGGCCCGAATATCGCGAGTCAGGCAGCTGGAGATTACTGCACGATAACGCACCGTGTCATCGAGCAACGATTGTCACCGACTTTTTGGCGAAAAATGAAATATATTCGATACAGCACCCACCGTATTCGCCTGATCTGTCCCCATGCGATTATTTCCTGTTCCCTCGTCTTCATTTGAAGCAGAAAGGAGTTCGTTATGCATCCGTAGACGCCATTCAAAGATCGACGACCGGCATCCTAAAGGCCATCCCAGAGATCGACATGAAAAAGTCGTTTGAAGCACTCGTTGACCGTGCAAATCGATGTATTGTAGCACATGGAGAATATTTCGAATAAATACAATGATTTTTGTGGACATAACATACATAGCGTGCTTTATTTCGAACTATTGCGGTTACTTTTGGGACAGAGGGTGTATAGTGTTTCATGAAAATAAACGTATTTGCAATTGTGATAAATATCAAGGGAAATATAAAAAGCAGCTTGAATTTAAAATCTATGAAGCGCTGCAAATGTAAGCTCATAAGTTATAAGTCAATCCGAAGAACATGTTTCCGTTACCACCACTGATCTGAAACAGGATTTCATCTTTTCACCATTGCACAAAGATGGTAGCGTTTGGTACTATTTGCAAAAAAATGTGTAAAGTATGTTTCCTTCCAATAAAGTGCTGAATATTTTTATTATTACTTTGAGTTCACAATTTATTTTACAATTTATCAACATGAAATTTGGAAATGTTCGATGTCGCTTGTATGTTCCTGGGAACATCTAAACCTAACTTGGCGATGTACTAGTCACACCAAATAGTGTAATAATCAGGTATGACCAGTACTTGACGACTAAAAATTATTCACATCCTTTTAACTCTTTTTGTTGTATTGACTTTACATAAAAGGACTAAGCAACGTCGTTTCAGCTATCAAATTACTTCAGTACTTCAATTTATCCTCGTTACAATTATTTGCGGTTTCGTAACAACATTAATATCCACATCAATCTCTGGTAATATTGAGGACATTTCGTGACCTAGATTATTTATTCCCGTTATTCTACTTAATCGTTGTCATCGATAGCGGAGCTATAACTGTACGCCAATACCAGCCTTGAAATATGCGACACGCATTTGCTTCAACTCTAGGCTGTGGAAACGCGGTTCTACCTTGAACGTCAGCGGAGTATAAACGAAACTCTGGCAATTTAAATACGGAATTTTTCCAGTCATTCGTGCAGGCATCGAAACTTCCCAAGAGTAGAAGATAAAAGTTGAGTGCCTTTTTGATTCTTACCGCCATTTCTATACTTTTTGTTTTTTCCTCCAAACTCTTACATTCTTTCTCCGAGAGAAACGTTTCTCGCATGGTTTATTATTACGGTATTTCTTGAAAAGTATGCGATGAGAATTTGCAAATTTCTGACAAAGGCGCAACTTTAATTAAATAAATACTGACAATTTCTCGTTACAACACACAAAAATAAAGCAACTAGTATGCTAGCGTATAATTTTCTCTAAATCATATCACTCAAATTATTCTTCATTATCGTATAAACTCCTCAGAAGCCAGAATTAATTAAAGTTAACGCTAAAGTACACAGGTGGGTGTGCACTAAATACGTACCAAACAAAGATCATTTCACCGAAGCGCGCACTGAACACTTTTTACAAAGAGAAATGCCCGCGGCCACTTCCGAGCATCACAAGGATTAAATGATTTTGTGAACAATGTTCTCCAAGATATAGCCCGTGCATCTCCTTTTGTTATAAACCGCACAAAGCTGACTGCTTGTAATACCTATACTCAATTAAAGTATGTCTGATGCACAGTTTTCATTCGTACTCCGAGCCAATTACTGCGCTCTAGATAATTACTTCCTTTTACTGTAATATTGATGAAGCTACAGCGCTCCAAAAAGTTAATTGGAAATAATCTTCTAAAGTATCGATTCTTCAGCCTCAATTTTGCTTGCTTTGTATTTATGTAACAAATAAAACATTGACAAAGAAAATTATAACAAACAAAGCAAGCTACACTATAATGTTCTCGCAAATTGAAATGAATAATTTGTTAAAAGTACACGGTCCAAATTAGATCGATACGGAAAGTAAAGTAGCTTTAATTATACGAACTCACCGCTTTGTTTATTCATTATATTGAGCACTCATTACCCTAAGACCTATAGAGTAGACAAAGTTCCAGTCTTTCTTTTTAAAAAGAAATACGGCTGTTTTTGTCGGACTTACACATTTTACTGAGTATGAATACCATCAACGAATGTTCTCTAATTTACTGTGGGTTTCAAAAGAAATAACACCAATTCGTTGGAGAAAAGTATTAATACGTATTTAAACCATCAAATTATTATCATTAGTAGAGACACAAAGGCAAGGAAGCCTGATAAGTGAAAAATGGTTAACTTCAGCAGCTGACAACCGCTTGTTGGTCGACATACGTATTTGGGGATTCCTTAAGAATCGGTATAGTAAAGGTTACAGCTAGTTTATTTCAGTGTTAAACTACAGGCATTCCTAATTCTATCCTTCCATATACTTTCAATGTAATGTGAGAATTACATACGAAGGAAGTTCTCTTTCCGCCGAGCCTCTCCAGTAGACCACAGTGCTCCTCAACAAATTTCGGTTTAAAATGTTTTCTTAATTCGTGATTTGAAATAGCCGTTTATTGAACCGAAACTGAATAATTGAGTCAAAATATGCAATAAATTTCATTTCGCGTCTTTAGTAACTCCCTGCAAATCACTCCATATCACAAACTTTGGTGGCAGATTTAACACTGGAAAAGATCAAGATTTCCAGCAAACATTTAACAAATGCTACCTGCTAACTCTCGAGTGTGTTGCGAAAGGTGGAGTACACAAGAAAGAAACAACTGAGTCCTTAAGACTCACGATTACGCAAAAACGAAGAGACACGGTACTTAGGAAGTAAGTGGATGTCAGGATATCTCCGGATTTGATGACACGCTGAAAAGTGTTCCGGCTAGCGCAGCATACGAAGTGGGTTAACGTTCGACAAAAAGAGCGTGTTCTAACGCTGGTTTATGTTACAAGTAAAGTGTAGATACCACTGATTACGGTGAGAAGGTAAATTTAGCGTTTCTACAACAATGAGAAAAAAATTTGGCTATAACGGCTTCCTCTCACTGAAGTTGTGCTCGGAGTGCTAGGGCAGCAACAATTTGGTTTAAACACAAAGAGAACCGAATAAAATTAACAAACTTGGGGTTTATTGAGTGAAATAGTGAAATTATGGAAACAAAACAAAAGATATACTTAACGATCTAATTTAACAGTAGCATAGGACAAACACTCTCGAACGGCGCGGCGTTTCGAAACATGCTAAAAATGAAGGGATCAAATGTGCGAGTACACTAAATTTTAAACTGCTAGATAATTCGGAAAGAAACAAGATTATTCGAAGTTATACTTCCGTTTGAGATCGAACGTTAAAAACAATCTAAAGTTCATACAGACAAAATATTTTCAAAAAAGTGAAATATCCAAAACTGAAAGCAGATATCTAAATTGACAACGTTAAAATATCAATTTTACACAAATTTTCACAACAGATCGACGGGGAGGGAAGGGGTAATTCATATTTTCTTAGAATAAAACAAGGGGGATCGAAGTCATTTATCGTAATTCGAGGATGGCTTACAACCTCATATACGGAAAAGGTTTTCAACAGGTGGGTGTCAGGTTGATTTGCTTTTAACGTTGTTGCGAGTTTTTAGTTTTTTAGTTTAACATTTTAAATTTGTTGTATGTATATAAGACACTGAGTTTCTCTGCAGTACCATGTACTGGATTCATAGACCTTATAGTACATGGACTGCTACTTCAAGCAAAAAAGCGGCACCAACATGTGACACCAGTATGACGTAGTTGCGTCCGATTACGCGCTAGCCGATTTAAGGTAGGCGTCCACCTATCCGCATCGTACGTATCGGACGCATCGCATCAAACGGATTATTTTTTCCAATGCGTTCACAGTAAGGTGGCGTCCACCTATCCGCATCGTACGTATCGGACGCATCGCATCAAACGGATCGTAATATTCTTTATATAGGAACCTATACAAGCGCGTCCACCTATCCGCATCGTACGGATCGCACGAATCTGCCCGTCGGCAATGCCGACGCCGTTGCTCCGAGAGGCAACTTTTGCGATGCGTGCCGATAACTCACTACGAAAGTCCGATAGTTGCGTCGGCAAATCCAATCGCTGCCGATACTATGAATGAATTGGAAAAAATAATCCGTTTGATGCGATGCGTCCGATACGTACGATGCGGATAGGTGGACGCCTACTCAAACGGATTATTTCTTTCCAATGCGTTCACAGTATCGACAGCTATTGGATTTGCCGATGCAACTATCGGACTTTCGTAGTGAGTCATCGGCACGCATCGCAAAAGTTGCCTCTCGGAGCAACGGCGTCGGCATTGCCGACGGGTAGATCCGTGCGATCCGTACGATGCGGATAGGTGGACGCACTTCTATGGCTTCCTATGTAAAGAATACTACGATCCGTTTGATGCGATGCGTCCGATACGTACGATGCGGATAGGTGGACGCCTACTTTATGACGATCTTACACGTCGAACTCGGAACTGTTCCATTGTTGAATGTTGATGTGATTAATGCTGTTCTAAGAGGTGAGAAATATGGCTGACTATTCACGCTATTGCCTAATTTGTGGGCATATAGCGGATAGTAAATTGCAAGGACTATCTTACCACAGGTATTAAATTATATAACCTTAATCCTTTCGTTACGGTAGTCATTTTCACGAAAATCAAAATACATTACTAAGAAAAAATACATTATTAAGAGAAAAAAGTAAAATTGACAAACATGTCACACCAAAATTGTTCTATTTAAGCACCAATAACTCCAATGTACTATTTAATGTATGTACATTAAAATTAAATACCGACATTTTTCGATTTAATTTTTCCAACAGCACCTTACATTTACCTGAAACCAAACTAAGCTATAAACTGAAATAAAATAATCGAAACTCAATTAAAGTAACTAACTAAAAACCATTGACTAAACTTAACTATCTAGAAATTACGGTTTTTCAATTTTTTTCTGCGGGACCATATATTTCATGATACGCGGTTTGTGTGCCGGGGCACTCGGCGAGTCGGCGCATTGATACGGACAGACGTGACTACGTCATACTGGTCTTGTATGTTGGTTCCACTTGCTTTGGCTGGAAAGCATAGGAGGAGTAGTAGTCCATCTACTATAAGGTCTATGACTGCATTATAATATGATTTAATTGCTTTGAGCACATCGTCATCGAAATATATAAAAACGAATGCATGTCTGTGTGTTCTTTATGCATTACTACGCCATTCATCCGATCGCCATGAAACTTTCGAAAATTGTTAAGTACACTCCCGAGAAGATTACTGGCATAGTAGCATCAACGAATTCCAAATCAATTTATTTCATTAACGTTTTCCAAAAAATAAACGGCATGAATTTCCATACGTGTAATGCTAATCCTACGATAGATGGCGCGCGCGTGTCGAGTATTTCTGGCATAGTACATATATCCTATGATAGATGACGCGCATGTATACAAACAAATTCAATTCAATTGAATGTAAATAATGACTAATGATCAGTTTCAATAAAAATGACACAATGTAAATTGTTCCTTTAATTTCTGAGGCCGTAGGAAGGCGCAACGGGTAACCTAGTCAATTACCACTTGGACCACCTAGACGTTCCTCAAGAATCAAAAATCATCAGAATGAAATTTAGCGAACCAATTTTGACGTCGCTGTTTGCGTAATATAGAATTTACAACTTTCTGGAATCTTGTGATCTGCATAGATACAAGGAAAATTTTCTTTACGCCGAGCCTCTCAGCAAATTATGATACTTTTCAGTAAAATTTATTTTACATTTTAAGCTAGTTGTATACACAATCAATCGCCTTTTTGATGACAAATTGTGGTACACTGAATTTGAACGTGGCCAACTTTCCTTAAATGACGTAAGCCGGCCATTACCGAGAAAATATTGGTCTTATTCGCAACATGATTGAAAATGACCAACAACTTACTGTAACGAGCTATAAGCCAATCTAAAGATTGGTGTAAGATCAATTAATACCATTCCAAACACGCATTTAAAGGTAGCAAGGGTTTGTTTGTATTAAATTGCCTACAATTTAAACCCAGTTCGAAAAGAAGATCTGTACAAAATGGTGGAAATCTACATTAGACTGCTTTACATTTTATCCGGTTATAACATTTACAGGTGTTGAAACATGGGTAAGCATCGACTCCGACAAAGTCATCTGTGACAAAAAGGCAAAACTAGAAGCTGGGAGTTTTGAATCACTGGATGTCTAATTCTGAATGGTTTACTAAAGTTTGGTTGCCTCAAGTTCTCAACAATGTTTATCGAAAGTGGCCAACATCATCTTGCATTTTGACAACGTTCGAACTCGCACTGGTTTTGGAACGATTAAGTATTGAAATGTCCAAAAAGTTGAAATTATATAATTCAAAACTGGCACTTAATAATTTATTTTTCTTTTCACAAGTAAAGTTACGAGTTTTACGTTACGGTACGGATATCGGCTGAAGGACTGCTGGACGTATTTAAAAATGAAATAAACAATCTAAAAGGGAAGAGTGGAAAAAGTTTTTGGACATGGCAGATCTGGTATTCTTCAAATACTGTACTTTAATATAAAACTTATGCACACTCAATTATAAGGTTATTTATTTTTTCTGATTTCAACAAAAAAGACTGCCGCATTGCGCATGTTTCACTTCGCCTCTAACGTAGCACTTTTTCAGGTAAAAAAATCTCTAGGAACGCGATAATTATCCTGAATATTACGTTTTAGGCGTCGGCTACTTGTTAACAGGTGCGGTGGCCGAGCAAAAGATAGCGCAAAGGATAATTGGCAAAACTTATCGATGTTCATCCAGGACTCTAATTTGATTTATTACTGGTAGCCGGACTACACGTGTTCCTGCTTTAAATAGAACACATAATCCATGCCTGCATAACATATAAAATAAATGCGCTTCTGCATTTTGAGCTATGTATTACATAACTTATCTACGGTAAATAATACTTTTGGAAAGTGCGGTTAGTTACTTTGCCGGTGTCCTTAAATTTACCTAGTAGTAAATTTATACATATTGATGATAGATAGATGATATTTTCTATCATGCTTATCTTTTTAACATATTATTACATTAAGAAGGGGCCCAAATTTTTTGACCAAACTTAGCGCTCATTTACCTGTTCAAATGTAATAATTGATTAAAATTTCAAAGGAAAACAACAACAGATTAACACATTTTATTTCTTCCTTATTAATAATATGTTGGGCCTCCCTTATTAGTTTCGCACTCTCTCACTCCGTATTGATTTCAAGGTGGTTGATGTCCTCTTGGGGTGTGGTGTTCCAAGCAACCTGCACTTAATGCCGAAAAGCTTCTAATGTTTGCAGAAATTATCTGCAATTTGCAAAGTTACTCAGTTTTCTTCCCACACGTGTTCAACTGGCGGGAGGTTCGGAGATCTGCGTGGCCATGACAAAATATTTGTAGTGGAATTATGTAAAAGTAATGTTAATGTCAAAGCAAGGTTAATGAAAAAGATGCCAGAGTATTTGCAGTGCGATACTACTCGTCTTTGCGAGTAATTAAACCTGACACCCAGTGTCGGGTGCCGTCGTGTCAGTCCCGTAACGAAACAATTGGATAAGCAGAGTCAGTTAGTAATTAGACATAGATGTGGATGTACTCAAGATGATACAAAGTAATAAATAGGATAAATGCAATGGAGTATTACTTGCTACATTAAGAATTAAATTAAATAAGTAAAAGACACGTTGTTACAAAGTTATTACATATTGACATGGGGCTCTTCGAATTGGTTTAGAAAAATTTCGCAACGTTGCAACGGGCATTATCCTGCTGATATAGTGGGTCTTCATGGTGCTGAAGATATAGAAGAATATCGGGTTCCACCCCCTCTTCAACGTAACGCTGCGCATTCATGTTGCCTCGGGTAAACACCAACTGAGACATACTCCTATATGCTATAGCACCCCATATCATAACTGCCACGGCTAGGTGCACATGCCTTTCAACGGAAAATTGAACATCACGTTTTCGTCTGCCCCTCATACGGCATCTTTATACAAAATCGGGATTCATCACTGGACACCACCATATGCCACGTTGCAGTGCATTCACAACCTACACCACTACAAACGTTATAGTCGGTGCTGTTGATAGAATTGCGATAAACGGTAAAGTATCACGGGGCTACCTTCATTACCTAACCATTGATCCGCAATTGACCTTGTACTCAAGAATCCGTATCTTAGACGCCCATTAGACGAAGGTGGTGGTCCAGCATCTCGTCAGTTCTTCTTCGGGCCCCAGTTCCTCTTCGGCGACGTTCTTAGCCCTCTCTATTCCATGACTGATAGCAGCGCATGATAGTGGATTGGTCTCGGTTAAGGCGATTTGCAATTTACCTGATCAAAACACCACCTTCGTACAAACAAACAATTTGACCTCTGTCGAATGCGCTCAACTGGCGGATATTTTGTCGTTGCCGCACTCTAAACATAATCAAACTTCTCGAACAAGTTAAACAAAATTAAGACAAAAGAACGGTAAAAATTTAATAACACAACTGGCAATAATGCTAAAAAGTCAGTACGAAGTGTCACATGTTTCGAAATAAACGTATATTATTATTATTATTATTATGCCATAACCACTTAATCCTTCGCAACATATCTTTAATCAATTTCCACCTTTGAATAGGTAAACGTTTCTACTAAGTTTGGTCAAAAAATTCCCACCCCTTCTTGGTGTTGCAATGTCCATGTTATGGAGTATATTTTCTGTACGACTACTAGGTCTAATAATGAATACAAAATTATTTTTATGGAATATATTTCAAAAATGTTCCAAAAACTTTTCGAAAGAAAACAGCTATTTATATTATGATAATCAGTATCTGATATCCTGGATGGATTACATTGCTTCCATATATATCACGATGAATTGAAGGTTTTTTAACGGTTTTTCTCTAGGTGAGGAAGAGTGTTGTTCGGATTTTAATTCTGTAAAAGTAATTTTGAATACGTCATTAGACCTAGTGATGGTAAAGAGTAGTATTTTTCATACTTTTTTTTAATGCCCGTTTGGAATATCTACATGTGTCACGCCGTTTACAGCTTAGTAATATGTGTATATATACATGGATCTGATGGACATTCTTTCAAACCATGGTTTGTAGTTAGTTTTCAAGAGTGCTATTCAGTAGCAAATTTTAATCAATTTACATATTATATTATTATTGTTATTGCCCATTTGCATTCTTACCGAAACTTCACACGTCACACAGAATACATTTGTCATTTCAGTGCTTCTGATCAATACATTGATATGAATAAAATTGTAATAGAAATCGCCAACATATGTTTCGTAACAAACATGCAATGCACGAACAAATTTTAATATAATTAGTTCTTATTAATGGCTAACGCAAACCAAAGTTACCGCAACAAGCTAGTGCATGATAAGTTATCATTAAGTAGTGTAAACCGGACTAACGCTGTTTCTCTACTGCTTGTCCCGCAAGGCGCAACATTAACCCTTAAATGCATACGGTTGCAGAAATGCAACGAAAACATTTTTATACGTAAAATAGAAGCCAAATTAATTATTCGCGTTATCCATGATGTTGTAGAGATGCCACAGTGTATTAAATATGAAACTAACGACTGCGAACTTAACATTTTCAAAAGCTTGAATCAGTTGATCAAGTTTCGTGGTGGCTGACAGGTGTTCTAACCCTACTTTTGTAACTGAATTTTTGTAAACGTTATAACGTCAACAAAAGGCTTACTTGTAATTAACAAAATTGTGATTTATTCTGTCTAGGGTTGATACTGCAAACATTCAATGTTGTTTTGTATTAAAACATGCGTGATGTTGAATTATTTGAAAAAAATTACATCTTACAAACATGCAACATCATGCATTGGGATTCATTTAGTTTTCGAACTCTTTGTAACAATATGTGACATTTTGATTATTATGTTTCTAGTCTTATTAGCTATGTGGAACGGCAATTGCAGTAAGCCGCTTAAAGATGATGAGTTGTAATATATTATTGATCATTTAAGTGAAATTAGTGAAGATATAAATGATTTCGAGATAGATTGTTTAGATGATCCAGAGTATTTTTCTGATAATATTTTTGTAGAAGAAGAACAAAATAAATTATCAGATTTGGAAGAACAATTCGAAAATGTGGCCACGCAGAATAACATATCAAATGTATTGCCATCTGCTTCAAAATCAAAAAACTGCAAGAACCGAAATAAAATGGAAGAATAAAATCTAGTTTTGAATGAGGCTCAACTAAGTTTCATGGGAAATGAAAATATGCCAATTGCATTGCTTGAAATGAGCACTCCGTACGAATATTCCCATCAATACTTTCCCGATGATTTGTTGGAAAAAATAGTTCTAGAATCAAACTTATATGCTCATCAAACTAACGTAACTAAACCACTAAACCTTTCTGTAAATGAACTAAGACGATATATTGGTATTATTGTTTATATGTCTCTCGTACGTCTACCGAACACTCGGCATTACTGAGCATCAGATATTGGTATAAACATTGTAGCAAATTGTATGACAGCAAGTAGGTTTGAGAAAACAAGCCAGTATTTGCACTTCAATGATAATCACAAACATTTAACTCAAGATCATCCAAATCACGACAGACTTCATAAAATAAGGTCGATCATAACCCATCTGAATGCAAAAAATTCTACAGTACCTCTTGAAGCTCAACTTTGAGTTAATGAACAGTTATGTTCTACAGAAGTACATCATTACATGAAACAGTATTTAACAATGAAACCTAACAAATGGGGTTTCAAACTATTTGTGCTTTGTGGTGTAAGTGGATACGCTTATAACTTCGAAGTCTATTCGGGTCAAGAAAACGATGACAAGCAGAGGATAGATATACGAGGAACCAAAACTATAGATTGTATTTTGACAATTACTATATAAATCCACCTTTGATGGTATACTTAGCACAGAAAGGAATATACAGCTTGGGAACTGTACGCCGTAACAGAATAACCAATTGCAAGTTACCAACTGAAAAAGATATGAAGAAAGATCCGCGAGGCGATGTTATGAGTGTGTAGGGGATCTTGATGGCATAGATATATCTTCATTAGTTTGGAAAGACAACAAAATTGTAACTCTTCTGTCAACATTTGCAGGAAAATTACCATTAACTACAATAAAGAGATATGATAAAAGAAGCAAATCTGTTTCTGAAATTAGTTGCTCCTTTGTTATAAAGGAATATAACCATCACATGGATGGAGTAGATTTGCTTCATGCCTTTATGGCACGACACAAAATATTAAACAAAAGCAGGAAATGGTACATTCGCCTGTTTTATCATTTACTAGATATGGATTTTATTTAAAAAGAATCTGCAATGAAAAAAGTGATCAACAAAATTAAATTTTTCGAATTCCGGAAAGAAGTGGCACTGTGTCTAATGAAAATTGGGCAACAGAATTCCATTAAACGAGGCCGTCCAAGCAATAACACTGTAGAAGAAATGATGATGAAGAAAAAATCTGGTCCTGCTCAACATACTCCTCCAAAGGTCACCTTGATCAAATAGGAGATTGGATTATGTGGACAGATGTACGTTGTCGTAAATTTCCGAACTGCAGCGGATACACACAAACTTTATGTGATAAATGCCATGTAAATTTGTGTTGCAACAAGAAAAATAATTGTTTTAAAAATTACCATACAACAGCATAAATCTTTCAGTTAATGCATAATGTTGCGGATATCCAACAAATGTTTTTTGCTAAAAGCAGGGTGTTAGTGTCGTTGTTTATTTTTCTTTATTTTTCTCTGAATAAATACACCTAAACAATTATTTAATATATTTTTTATTAATTTAAAAAGAACCATGCATTTAAGGGTTATAATTCGGAGATTTACACAACTTAGCATGCAGTCGTTTGTCGAACCTTATTAATAATTCTGCGTATTGGAATATACACACTTGGTTCCAAACAAAGCACTATTTAAAGTACAATAAATTCGTGTAGATAACAGGTAACTTACATATTTAAAAACATCTTACTTTAAACCTAACTTCAGTTTGTTTTTTATTTTATAAAATTAGTACAACTACGAGTGCAATGGACATATTGCTATTTTTTAATCTTATTGCACTCAAGTGATCTATATTTTCTGGTTCAAAATTTGTTCATACAGTAATAATAATAATAATAATAATAATAATAATAATAACTTTATTACCCAACAGATTATCCATTAACAGGGCAATTTACAAAAAAGAAACTACAATGCAGTGTTATAAATCAAAAACTTAAACTTAAACTAAAGCTAAACTTAAAGGTATAAAGTTGAAACAAGGATTGAAAAACTGATCGCTACAATATGTTAAACATAGAACAAGCGTCAACAAACAAGAAACAAATACTAATGTGCGGCAGGAAAACTGAAAGGGTCAGGATATTCACAATTCGCATTCCTACTCATGCGATTAAGTGGCGCTTTAAGTAAAACATTAGTATGTGCTCGTGTACTGTAAGATATATCTAGAGATCTGCAATTATATTAGGGAACAACAAAATATACTTGGGAAAGGAAAAACGGCGAATAGACGTCATGGTTGATCAACTTTAAGAGAATCCTACTACTAGCTACCTCCCTGCGGCGAGATAATGATTCAAGATTGTGCCTCTGAAGTAGGCTGCCATAATTAATAACACGAGGAGGATACACACCATCTGATTTATAAGAGAGGTACTTCAAAAATCTCTTTTCAACCGCTTCAAGTTGCAGTTGATGATATTCCCTATAAGCTCCATGAATTTGTATCTTAAGTAAGAACCGTAATCGTGAAAACTCGCTATGGTATATGGAAGACTTAGTTTCCATTTCCTATGATAAAAATGTTTCAGTTTTAAGTTTTTCGTAATGTCTGTATTAAACCATGGTGGGTATATTCGTTAGGAACTTCTGTACATTGGTATAAAAAGATCAATAGTAGTAAAGAGTTGATTGTAAAATGCAGAAGCAGCATCGCCGACATTAGCAAAACCGTTCAGAAAGGTCCAGTCGACATGCAAGATACTGTCGTACAGTGACATCAAATCCGCTCTTGAAAAATTATATCTCACGTTTTTATTAGACGGGACGTTATTTTCTGCTTTAAACTTGGTAATATCTAGGATTGCAATTAGGGCAGGCCGAAACACATCTTCATGTATAAGCGGAACGATATCATGGCTAACGGCAATAGTACAAGAAAGGTTAGAGAAAACTAAATCTAAAGTTCTATTATTACAATTTAAGACGTTATTGTACTGTTTTAAAGCTAATGTTGATATGAAGTTAGTAAGTATACGTGTTCTTCGATCGGTAGTATTACAAGAATTAAAATCTGGACAATTAAAGTCACCGAATATCAACAATTGCTTATGAAGAAGCTCCAAACTTAACGCATCAAAGAAAATTTCATATTCATCACATGCAACATATGGAGGTACATAAACATTAACAATAAACAAATTATTCGCCCCAATGCAACATTTACAGATAATAATATCAATAGAGGGAATTAATGTGAGTAAGTGGTTAACGTTGTATTGAGAAGATTTAATATTATTAGAAACTGTAGTCAAAACGCATTCCATTTCAAATCAAGGAAATAGACTCTACCATTCCCATTAAATATAGACTCCCCCGGAGACTTTTTGGTTTGGTCAAAATAAGGTATACATTGGCTTTAGTGAAATAATATGAAATGGGAATCATAAATCGAAAATATT
This sequence comes from Chrysina gloriosa, assembly GCA_038088585.1. NCBI lineage: Eukaryota > Metazoa > Arthropoda > Insecta > Coleoptera > Scarabaeidae > Chrysina > Chrysina gloriosa. Next base: position 42,237,633 of record CM076087.1, read on the forward strand.
AACGTAACCGAATATGAAGACATTGTTTCCAACTATATTGGTTTTCCTCTAACTTTAGATTGCTTAGAGCATTCTAATTACCACCCCATCCTGATACATGACCTATCTATTATGCGTAAATTCTCACTTTATTATAATGTACACCACTTACTATCCCCATCAACTGTTAACTAAGAAAGCAGACAAAACAAAAAGTCTGAAACCATGTTTTGTTATATGCTTTTCATATCTGCGAGCTTGCAGTCGGCTTCAAACAACTTTTGATATCCGTAAAAAGAATCATAAAGAATTAATATGGTGCTTTGTATACATACCTAACTCTATTTATAGATACAGCAATTATGAAGTGTTGACACTGACATTGCAAGTTACCAATGAAAACATTCAACTAGCACTATAAAGTTTTTGCAGTAGTATAGAGGCAATGCGACAATATTTATTGAAGTACAGACATGGTGATGCCATTTTTCAGTTAGGAAAAAGGAAGCCAGTCGAATATAATATCACATCGTAATATGTTTCAAACTAAACATTAATAGAAGTGTAACGAAATACTACTAACGTATTCTTAGATTAGGTAGCTATATAAAGAACAACCTTAATCTGAGACCAAATTGCAGCCATAGTGCGAGATTAATCGAGGCGGTATCCCATGAGCCCTAATGACCGAGGGAGACCCCTGTTCGGTAAAAACGACCCTGGCAACCGATATATACTAGCACTATATACTCCAGTGCAGACACATACGTACAGGTATGTACCTGTATGTAGGTATACTACCCCACGCATGTTCCTATCTAATGTAACATTACAGTACATATTCCCAGTGTATTGCAAACGTATCCTCAACATGATATAAACTGAATTATAGTAATTAACGTTTAATTAACATTACCTCGTGCTTCTCTGCATACCTCTACTGCGCAAGCAACGTTTTTGGTGCATAGTGATAAACTAATTACATGTAAGAGACTGCAATAGCGGTTCGTTTAACCCCTATTAGAATTTTACATTTGAAATACACCAAACTGGAAAATATTTAAAAAAGGGTTTTGTGTTTTCAGTACGTTCAGTAAAACATATAGAAAACAAGGTAATTAAGTAATAAGCTACTGTACCATACATTTTGTTCAAATGCTGCAGAAATGAAAACTACTTCACACAGTCGCACTGATGAGCGGTATGACCGCGAAACGCACGTCTGCGAATAGTGAAAGTAGTTTTCTAATTAAGCACGTCTTAAATACGTTGCAAATCCAAAAATGGATAAACATTTAATTGGTTTCCTGTGTTGTTTGCCTGTGTTGGAGTAGTTTATCGATGTAATTCCGAAACCAGAAAAACGTCAATTTATATTAATATAATAATAATAATACACATCCACGATAAGGAAATCAAAAATACCAAATAATTAGTGATATATAGAAACCAAAAAATATAAGTATTAAGAATAGACAAACGGGTCAATATCAATCTTATTAGCATTGCTCTTCATGAGACATAATCTTCCAAATATTTATTCTACCCCAGCGAAATTAACCTGAAATAAAAGGACAGGAAAGTCGATATGGTTGTTGATCAGTTTCAACAGGAAGGTTGGACTAGTTTTCTCTCTTCAAGCTGTCAATGACTGAAAACCATGTATATCAAGAAGAGAGTCATAGTCTACGTTTGGGGAAACGCTTCTGAACCCTTTCAAGTGCCATCTGTTGATATTCATAAAATGGATACCAGACTATAGAACAAAATTCTAATTTCGATCTAAAAATAAACCTTCAAGGTCGACGGATTATTAAATTGCCGCCAAGTGCAAATCAAAAAACCCAAGGATTTCGTGGCGACATTGCATATAGCATAAATATGGTCAGTGATTTGTAGAGAAGTATCAAATAGGATTCCTAAGTCACTCACTTGTATTTTACTTAGGTATATTCTATCAATGTGTTAGTTGTAAGTAAGGGGGTTAAAAGCCTTAGAATATGTGACAACAGCGCATCTATTTACATTTAAGTAATTTATTATCGCTGCACCATCCGAACACTAACTGCAAATTACTTTGAAATCTGTTAGAGTCTGCATCACTATCAGTCTCTACAAAAATCTTTAAACCATTGGCGTATACCAAAAGTCACAGTCCAACAAGGTTAAGAGATCATTAATGAAGAGGTTAAATACCAGTGGCTCTAAGTTGGAACCCTGAGGCACATCAGATATAGGAGGGAAATGAAACGAGTGAAATCCATTGAGACATGCATAAAAAGAAGGATGACCCAAGTTGAAGGATATAAGCTTCACCAAAGATGGAAAACCCAAAGCTGTCGAATTTAGCCAAAAGTAACGAATGGTCACTTGAATTAAAGGTTTTAGTGAAATTCATATAAGTCAGATGAACTTTCAGTCGCTCATCAACAGCTTTAGTAATAAATTGTGTTGTAGTAGATAAATTCGTTGTGATAGATCGTCCATTGATAAAACCAAGCGGTAGAGTAAAAGGAGCTGTTTAGTGAGTATTGCAGTTTGGTGATAACTAAAGAATTCAAACACTTTGGCGAAATTACTAAGGATGTTTATGGGCCTATAATTGGGTATATTGGAGCGATCTCCATGTTTGTATACGGGAATAATCCTGCCAATCGTCCAAAGCTTAGGAAAGCTAAACGATGCAATGGCCAGATTAAAGATAATTGCCAAAGATCCAGATAACACAGTTTCACAATCCCTGATGAAAAAATCAAAAAACCGTCATGGCCCGATGTTAAATTAGGTTTAAGTTTTTGAATACATCGCAATACTTCGTCAGATATAACGGGCTGAAAAGAAATAGCATAACTGTAGTTATATGTGTTAGGAGCGAGCGTCGATACAGTACGGAACGCAGTAAAGAAAATCTTCGGAAAAGCTGCCACAATTTCTTTAGCCGTAGTAGTGTCGTTATTATTATACACTATGGATCCTGGAATATGTGTACCTTCTTTCCTACCATGAACAAATATACAAAGCCAGTAAACATACCAACTTCAGCAAACTTTCTGTCAGTTTTCATAACGGAAAATAAATCAGAGGAAAGCTCAGCATTACCAATGTTCAATGAACGCTAGGTTTCAGCAAAAGGAACCCTGTTTGACGACATACTGTCGCTAACAGCTCTAATCGTGTGCAATTTCGTGCGTAAACCGGGAACATTTTGATAGAGTAGGGTATGGGGAGATACTTCTGTTGGGTAATGTTAGTTTCCCGAATTTTTAACCTTGAATACCTCGAATATATTTAATTGTAAGATCAGACTCTCCAGCTCTCAAGGTTTGCTTGACAGATTTAAATAGTTCAAGTGGCAAGGGTGTATTGACTCTGGATAATATAACTTTGCTAAGCTTAGGAATATAGCTAACCTTTTTACTATTGTGCAAAACCCTAAGAACATCACTAGCATTCGCCAGAGCAATGCTAATCGGTCTCATTCTTGATTGTTTCGATGGATCAAATCTTCCCAGCCTATTTGGAGCAGTAATAATCGACTCGACTTACAAATAATTAAGAAAACGAAATTAAGAATTATTTTATAACATCACGTTTTTATAACAGTTTTCTGGGTAAAATCTCGTTGTAAATAAATATATATAAGTTGGTTGTCACTACAAATAGGGACAAAACTGGCAGTGTTCTTGCCATATGGAATATGTATATGTTAATGTTATTTGGCATGCAATTAAAAGTAATAAAATGTATAGTGTAGGTCAAACCAAACTATATTTAATGACACCTACATGTATATATATATATATAACCTACATACATACATATATCTTGAACTAAAGATTTTATTCGATGACTACTCTGGTTTAACATTTCACAATAGATAATTCTGATTTATAAGCTTACAGCTACTGATGAACATGTTGGACAAACTATACCAAAAAAGGTAACGTTCTGTATCTGTGCAGATACAATAATTAGTACTATAGCGTCGGTTAAAGGAACAGAAGTGGATAATAATTTGTCAGTCTTATGTGGTATGTATTCAGAATTATTTTTGTCAGATCTGATGCAGAGTATTACGAATATAATCAATTTGTACACAACGCAACATTAATATACAGGTGCTCAATTTGTCGAGTACGAGAAAATTAATAATGCGCAAAAGGTTATCGCCCTGTATAGTTTTTTCAGATAATCCAGAATTAGCTATCGGATAATGTAATGTAACTGCTGACATGAAGATGCTATTGTCTCTGACTAAAACGCACCATTGTCATGGAAAAGGGAAACACAAATTTGGTCCATCACGGTAATACGGACCATTTTGTACATTCGAAACTAAATAAGTAATAAATAATAAGTAATAATCTGAGTTTCTACTGCTGCATGTAAATTAGTTTACAGGGGCAAAACGGAAGGAACAAACACGGAAATTATATTTCATTTATATACACCTTTGTAGTAAATGCAACAAAAAAATCTTTTTCAAGGTTTGTATGGCATGCAATATTTTTCGTTAATGTTAAATGACGTAAGAATAGAAAGCAACTGTGTGTAACTGAGTCTAATATGTGGGGCAGTTTTTTATTGGCAATTTTTTTATTGATCGTAAAACATTCGTGAGGATATAGCATTTATTTAATTTATCTTACATCTTGCAAGTTGCGTCCAATTTCGTTGACGCAATGTTGTAGAAGTTCACAGAAATTAGTATTCCCTCTTTGCACCACGTCCTTTGGTTTGGATGATGAATTGACGAATTGCTTCTTTTAACTAATCCAATGTGTTGAGATCAACACGGTTAGACATATGTTCATTCTCCTCATACAGTGTAAATAATGTCTGTACGAATCGCCATTGTTGTGGGTAATCTGTTCCATTCACTGCCTATAGATCCGCTAATCTGTATGGATGAAACTTAATTCTCCATGAAAAATCCTCGTTAGTATGCAATTGTCGATTTGCAGTTCAGCAGGGTAGCTGACCCACCATAATATGGTTTGTCTAACACTCTCTGCACTTTCTTTGGAAACCAAGTGTTTCTGTTTCTTCTCATTAATAAACCTCCTGAACGAAGAATATTTACTCGACGTTACTGAGTCTATTCTGTGAATGTTGAATCTGCAACGAAATTTACGCTGAACCTGGAACGTCCACTACTGCATGGTAATGAGTGGAAATGAAATACTTTGAGCCAAGAAATGGAATGTCATTAGTTACACACCTCACCTTGTCTATCGACCAAGAAGCACGGCTAATATACGTTTAATAAACGTTACGCTAAATTACGTAAACACCAGATTGCGAATAGAAAGGTGGTCAACTTCCTGCAAACATTTTGTCCTTGATTTTCCACTTTAGATATTCATCCTCTTCAATAACTGGCAGAGTAATATAACTTGCTACTGAGTACGGGCAATTATTCAGTTTGATTAAATCAAAATAATTCAGTTTTATTACTTTAAATAAAACTAGACGCATATCGTTTTGGTTAAGTGTAGATAGCTTGGTACTTAATTACATCTTGCAGCGATTCATTTTATATAAGAGGAGTTGTATCAGCATAAACCAAGGTAAATACACCATGTTCCGTTTGTACACATTTAACCGAATAGTTGTTGAAGTAAATTGAGGATTATAAAAGTGCAAGTATACTGGTTTGGGCTACCTCAATGTCTAACCTCTAATGATTTATATCATCAAATATCTTTGGAAGCTTAAAAAGAAGTCGCACGAAATTCGCTTATTTTACGACTCTTGTTTTCTTCGAACTATGTAGTAAATTGAAAGTTCCATCAAGAAGCTATAGGCACTGTGATTCCTGGTAATTGCCGTATGGTTGAAAAACAGCTATCTTTGTGGAAATACATAGAAAACATTAAAAGCGAGAAATATGCAAAAATTAGTAACCGTCTATGGTACCTTTGGAACATTCCTGGTTATGGCTTTGCAGTTATTTGCTGGGTGAGACTACTCATATTTCTATTTGTTAGTCCAAAGGAAGTCATTCCTTTTAGTTTTTGAACCATTTCGTAGTACGTTTCTGCTTTAGTCAAATTTTTAGTGGATCATCAATGATATACTTCTGCATCAAGTCTAACCAAGACCACTGCTTTAGCCTCGAGAATGACATGATTCAGACATGAAAAAGGCTATAAAATACGTATGTATCTATTCCTACTGTAAGACATATTCATGTATGTATGTACTATATATGTTAGCAACGTAGTTATCAAGTCGCAGAGATTTTTCTCGTTTATTGCACTTTTCTAAACATTTTAACCAATATATAAATCGCGAATATGTTAAATATTTGCGTTATATTTATCTCAAAACGGTGTTGGTTTGAACGCGAATACAGCTTATCGTAACAACCCTCATCATTTGAAATGCTTGATAACTTAATATATGAGATAATATTTTTTATTTTCTTTTTTGTAGACCCATTATGTTTGTTATATTTGCATATACAAAAAGCAAAATGCTACAACTGCGACACGTTTAAATTAGATAATGTAGTGAAATGTACGACCACAACAGCACGCGAAACAGCATATCTAAATTGTACGAACCAGGATGCTTCGAAATAACTGGCTGATATGTATGTATGTACACACATACATATTCGCTACAAGTTTTTAATTGTGGAGTAAAGATTTAAACACGATGTAGAACTATATTTTATAAACTCTTTCCTACATAAGATAAAAAATAGGTTATGCCACTATATCCTCACATATTAATCTATACCGATGTGAAATTTCTCAGAAAAGCCAAACCACTTAAACAATACGAGTATTATCATGGAAATTATATGTATTTCTCTGGAAATCATGTCCACATTGTCAATCGAATCATATGGAATCCCGATTTGGGATTATTCAATATTTTTGGCACGCAGACATAGATCTAATTTGATGTCAGTCATCTACAGCGAAGAAATGCTTAAGATTATAATTATCCGTAAGTACATTTATTGCATTTATTACTTCAGTGCATATGACGCATACCAACGTGAATAAGGAAAAATGCAAGAAATTTCCTGTATGTATTATGTATATTCCTGCAATTCCTTTTGCAGAAACATATTTGCTAACCGTTGGCTGCAAATGACACTTACTACTGAATATATTCTAGTATCTCAACTATTCAGAGTAAGAGGAAACATCTAATAGTGTAGTGTAAGCAAACCTCTACAACGCCTTTACCAACCTTAATCAATATAGCACACGCTTGACTTATATTTAATCGCGTTTGTTCTCCATGAATAGAAAGCAGTTAATCGTCTTGTATAATATTTAATGTATACACGGCGTTGTATATTAAATTCATATAACTCAGATAATCGGCAACCGTTAATAAATCCGTGCTGTTCAAGTTATCCGAGGAAAATTTATGCGAAAACGATTCGGTCTTCAGCCGTTCGTGGAAATTTACAGGACCTACGAAATTAAATACAGCTTAATTCCGTTTCCAGCGCGCGTATAAATCAAAACAGGTCGAGACGGAAAAGGGATAAAGCATTATTCCGTTGTACAAAATCCACTAGATAAAATCTAAATTACCGCAGCGCCCATTAAGTTTTAACAGCAAAGCATTCCGCGCACTATATACGAACAACTTTCTCGCGATACTAACATCGACAGCAGTAGCTAGATTCGAGAGGAAATCGAGGCGAATTTCAAATTTACACATTGACCGCTTTCTGGAGTTTATGATGCACTGTAAACGCTGCGGAAAATCCCTCGTTCAAAGCTAGTGCCTTGCTTTTGAATTATTTTTTATAACACCGGCTTCAAAACATGCATTTAGAGAGTGATCCAACGAGTATGTAGGTATTACTTTTCACATTAAACCCATAGAAATCATATATCTCAACTCAAGTGGAAACTTTTTCTTCTGTTCTATTCGACACCGCCAGGTGCTCTTGTAATTCATTTGCATTTGATGTTAACTTATTTTACCACATCTGCAACATAGAATTAATGATACTGAACTAATCATTCTGCTTTAATCAAATGATTTAGTACTTTATTCTACTATCGCCTCGAATCATTTCTATCCCACCATTTACAGTTGCAGATAGAATAATAGTAACAGTAATAATGATAGTAGTAGTAAGTGATAATAATATTGGCAATAATGGCGATGATCAAAGAAGTAACAATGATAGCAATCATAACTAACAATAATTGTAATTATGTTTGCATATGAAGAAGACATTAAATTTAGAAAGAAAAAAATCCACACATTGCCCTTTTTAGATTTACATGAAAATAATCCCGGCTACTATTATCATAAGCCCCAAAAATTTATTTGGCAGAAAACGGTTCCGAAGAAATGAATATATTCGAGTAGTTGAACTTAATGTTCTCGCTTCGGAACCCCTTTCTAAAATAAGCCGTTTAGATATAAGAAATAATAATGACTCGCATTAGGGCAAATGAAGCTCCTCGCCACTTATTTACCGTTGTTTCTGAAGAACGCCTTTTTATATAACGGAAAGCTCAGCCGATATTCTTTTTATCTTTTATCGTAAAACTGCCGATTAGAGGTTGTACGGGGATAATAAAGGCAGGAAGGTTGTCTTTATACCAGTCGTTCCAGAATTTAATAACGTCAATGTAAAACAAGGTTTTTCTTCGTGAATATAAGATACTTATATATAGATATTTTGATATGAACAGATTAAAAGTACATTTACCAGCACTTTCTTTAATGCAAACGCTCCTTTGTTAAACAAAATCTATTACTAACAATCCAAACTAACTATTGGGTAATATGTATTCAAAAGGAGTGCACTGTATAATGAGCTTTCGTACAGTAATATAACCGGATAATTATACATATCAATTGGTATGCATCCTTCGATTTCTATTCTATACGTCGAGGATTGGCTCGACACTAACACCTCACAACAAAAGAGGTCTAAAAGGCTTTGTGAGCTTAATTTGAGCACCAGCTCCTGAAGGCATTAAAGGTAAGTAGAGGGAAGATGAGGTGAATCGAAAGACTAGTACAACTGCCTTCACGGGGGCTGAATCTGCTCTTTGAATTGTCGCATCCACTATAAATAATAGGATACGGGGTTGGTCTGAGGCTTATTTGCGATCTGAATTGCAACACCAGACAATGAGGCTCAAACAATCTGAGACCGTCAAAAGGTGCTTTTGAGCTGCGTTGAGACTATGCAACTCCTAAAGTTGAACAGAAGTTAAATCGGGGCCATAACTGTTGTCCTTACTGCACATTTGATAATCAACTAACATCTGCCCAAAATGGAAGTCAGCAATGATCCTGATGCAAATTCTGACGAGGAGTAAAGAAACTGTTAAGCACATTATATGCCACTGTGTTGCTCTAGTTAATGTAATGTAATGTAATGTAATGGAGTGGGTCTGGCCCAAAGTGGCCCTTTGCATTGCGATCACGTTGATCTATTGTGCTTCCCCTTGTTTTTATTTATTTAATACGTCTAGGAACAGGATCAGCTCCTTCAAAGGGAATGTTAATAGGTCCTCTTCACTCAGCGTATATGCATGTAGTATTCTGTATCTCCTGTGGCCTAGTGCCCCACAGTTAGTGATCAACTGTTCCATTGACTCCTCTTCTTCACCGCAGAATCTGCAAGTGTCCGTGTTGGATAAACCCATTTTGTGTAGGTGCTTGTTGCAGGTATAGTGGCCTGTGAGTGCCCCCGTCAGTGTCTTTAAGCTTCTCCTGTCCAGTTTTAGGACGAGGTCCGCCCTCCTAGCGTCGTAGCTCAGAAACTTTTTGGAATGTTCCAGCCCACTGGTATCATTCCAGTATTTTGTTGTGATGGATGCTGTCCATTTCTTTATCTCCCCTTTAAGGAGACCTTTATTAAACCCAAAAGATGGGGTAGGTCCAGTAAAGTTCCTCTCAGCCCCTTTTTTGCGTAGATGTCTGCCATCTCATTTCTTCCGTGCCCCTCATGTCCTGGCACCCAGACCAGAGTAATCTGGTTCTGAGTAGCCAGCCAATAATGTTTTGGACGTAATTGTACAACTGCTCAGGGCCTTCAGAACTGATTGGCTATCCGAGAATATTTTGATTCGTATTCCCATGTGTCTGCTTTCGGATAGGATTCCTACAGGTTCCAAGATTGCGTATAGTTCCGCTTGGAAGATTGTGGTGTCCTTGCTCAAAGTTATTGACCTGTGTGTTCTAGGCCCCACTATTCCTGCCCCCACTCCTTGGAGCGTTTTGGATCCATCTGTGTACCACTTTTGCGATCCATCCCGCAACCATCTTGGGTTTGCGCACCACTCGTCCCCTGTCGGGAAGACGACCCGGACTTCTCATAGAAGCAAAACATGGGATCCATGTGGTCGCTTGCTAGAGACATACTAAGTATGTCTTCGATTTCCTTCGGGATTGTAAGATGACCAGTAAGGTTGCCTGCCTTAAGTTTTTCCCTTCTGTAGATGGAGATTGCTTGCGTAGCTGCCTCCTCTTGCACAGCCACATTTAGCGGTGTCAGCTTCAGAAGAGCTTCCATGCCCGTCATTGGGGTTAATTTCATATCCCCTGTGATGCATAGACACGCAAGTCTCTGCACCCTGCATAGCCTCGATATGGCTGTTTTCTGTTTGGTTTTTCCCCACCATACCAGAGCGCCGTACAGTATTGTGGGTTTAACCATTTGGGTATATATCCAGTAGGTCATTTAGTTTAGTTTAGTTGCTCTAGTTAACTGAAAGCTAGAAATGTAAAACATGTTTGGCCAGAAAGAGTCCACTTCTTGTTAAGGAAGATAAGACTCGAGAGAGAAACTATCGAGTCGGGGAAGTTACCTACTATAATCTGTGCAAATCCTCAATGTAACATAACTTACTATACAGATTAAGTGCGGGCATGGTCAATTATCTTTGTTAATTTTAAAGCGACTATTTGGAAAATTAGCGTACATATTAGTCAATCGCTGTTCATCCAAATCACAAAATTAGTAAGTATTTGGTATCTAGTGCGTGCTGTTAAGTGATTCGAAGTATTTCGACATTGTATGAATGTGTTTTATTTGAATTTTTCTAGTTCGAAGGTATTTTGACGATGTATGGAGAACTTCTGAATGTTTATGTGTCAACATTTTCAATTCTGCATCAGAATGAAGAAATATACATATGTAAAGTACCATTTGAGAAAATTAACTCGAGTTAATTTAATAATAAATCGCTTAATATTTGGTCTATATCTATGCCACTTTCGTAAAAAAGGGTTTTGAAACAAGCGAAAATAATTGACCATCTCTAGACTTCATGCTTATCACATTCTCTGAACGCAATGTATACAAGTGTCACTACTATAACTGGGAGCCTGAAAATACGTATGTTCTCTTCACGTCAACTTTTCAAAGTTTAACATCTTCCAATTTCCGAACACCACATTGAATAACGAATATAAATATAATTCTTGCAACTAGAATAAAAGCAGAAAAAATGCAGAATTTCAAAAGATAAAAATTTCTCAAAAAAGCGATTAAATTCAAAGCCAGAACATCGCCCACCTTACAACCACCATATTTTCAACTCTAGCGTAATATTCTTAATTCTCGTCGTAAAATTGGCGGTATTGGCACAATTCCTTTCGCGCCGTTCAAATCAACGCCAGCAAGTTATCCTGGAATTTCATACGACCCCGAAATGTTACAGCAATTTTCCACTTTAACGTTAGAATCTCCTACTTTCCATTTGATCTTATTAATATTGAAATTTGTGCTTTCTCAACACTCGTTACTCGTCCTATCCTAAAAAAGGTGCACATTTATGAAAATGCTGAAAGTTTCAATACCGAAATGTTCGCAAATGTATATAATATGTATGGAAACCTTCAATTGTACGAAGCGGTAGACCGCTTTACTTAGAAATGCAAATTCTATCCTGCGCATTGAATATAAAGGTTGTAGGCCGGCTTTACAGAAATGAAAGATCATGTTTAGACAATACAAATAATTTTTATTAACTACATGTTTTTGTCTAATATCTTTATTTTAAATAGTACATACGCTGTAGTTAGATCGATAATTCTTGTAATCACATAGAAAATGAAATTGAAATTTTATCATTATTCATGACTAGAGGATGTTTAGATACTAAGTCATTCAAATAAGAATGCAAAAAGGCATTACAAATTTCAAAAATAGACATAAATGATAATTTAATTTAATAATAAATTTTAAAATACTCATTTCAAAAATAAAATAGGCATTTAGGAGAATTGAATAGATATTATTGTTTCAGTGTGGCGGCACTACACATTTTTCTTATGGTATTACCTACAATACTGATAGAATCCAGTAAAGATAATTTGCTGCTTTCTAAACTTGGTATTGCACTAGGCATTACACCATAATTAGTTGAAATAGAAGCCAAATCATTTTGTAAACTTTTTTCTCTAAAAGTTTATTCACTCTCTTGTTGAGACTGCCGAATCTTCATCTAAACTTCTAATTTCCTTCATTTTTGTGAAATTAGTAGCAGTAACATGTAGCTAAAATCCACGTGCCCCTTGTTAGTATTGGTTGAGGTGGTACAGCTAAAGAAAGTGCCATTTCTATAAAAAGTCTAATTAATCCTTTTACTGCAGAAGTCAACTTTGGAAAATTGTTTACAGATTTCCTTTGCGCCACGATGTATCTCATGGGTCAAGCATGTTAAGTGCAACATTAATGAAGAGACTTTGGATGCTTGGTTTGGCTCCAAAGATCAATCACCTTGCCGATATGCCTCGAAAATTTGATTGTATTGATAAAAGGAAGCTCCATTTTGCAATTTCAAACTTACCTTCTTACGGGATTTGTTGTCTCGGCTATTGAAATCCAATTTGTATTGTTTTTCATGTTTCTTTGAATTTCATCCATTATGGATTGAACTAATTTTTCTCAATCTTAACTCATTCGGTAAATTTTCTTTAATATATTTTTCAAATATTGATAGGAATAACGTATTTTGTAATTTCTGAACTGAATTCCAGCACTTACAAACGCTTTACATACGCAATACGAAAATTTGGATTGTCGGTTGGATGTTGGCATAAAAACTTTCAGTGACGGAGTTTTGAAGTGGCCATTTTCTGTTCAACTGCTTTTTATGTTTGGCTCCTTCACCGTGTTGAGTAACAAAATACTTTTTGACGAAATCCACTGATTTCTCACAGACACTACAAAAAAGCACAAAATCATCAATTAGCATTCGAAAGTTCATTGAAATATTAAGTTAGGTAGATTCAATGTGAAAGTTTACTCGAAGAATTTTTAAAACACAATAATATAAAGGGGGCTAGTCATAAAATGAATTGAGATATTAAATGACAATTAGTAGTTTGGGTTTAATTTTTCCGAAAATGGATATTCACATAATGCAAGTAGAGCAAAGGGCAATACAAATATCATCACATTGATTTTCATTTAGTAAGCACGAAGTTTATGTTACGTTAAAACACTTTTTACAAAGGTATAAGTTGGGATTATCGGAATAGGTAGTATTTATGTAGCAATTGTCACGTAATTAACATAATAAAATTGAATATTCTGTGAACTATAGTTAAATCGACTCTGGTGTAGATATTCATTCCATTCTCTAAAAATTCAAATTATAACGAAATAGCACAAAGGTGATTTATAAATGAAAATTGCTAAATGGGCATTTTTAGCAACAATTGTTGTTATATTCATTGCCTAGGTTTTTGATTATCAGATGCCATCAATCAAGTTTAATTTTTGTAATCAAAACGTGGTAGTCGCCCGGATAGAACGATATTGCATGGGGATCATACTTATTGTTAGTGATGGACAGTTTAATGGAAAAAATATCAAACTACGGTGCTAAACTGGTAAGATTTAAAGGCGAAACTGGCGAAACTTGGTAAATGTACCTAATATTACAAGTAGGTATGTGTATAGCATTGGAAATAAAGTAGTCACTAATTTATCGTACAAATTCGCAATTTGTCGAAGCACATGTAAATACTTTGGAAAACTCTATTTACTCAAAACAAATTCCTGCCCCTCAGGATTAATTAGAGAATCTTATAAGCCATATACTCATCCATATTAATTTTCGGAGATCCCCTACATTTACTTACACAATTGCTTGAAATCCCCACCAGTTAATTCTACCGAATTACTCCACCCTCCTCTTGGGCAACCTAACGTCAATTTAGCCCTCGCTACGTCGAGGAAAACTTAATTTCATGAATCATGACTAGCTAGTGTGACTAATTGCTTAACGACATCGAAACACGTGCACTACATTTTTACGTTGTTATTACGACGTAGTTCCTCGACATCGAATCCGTCTTTGCCGTTATTTCTTCCCTGGAAGTGCTCGCAATCCCTTTTACGTCAGGAAGTACATATTGCGTCATTATTTAAAGGCCCTACCTATTCCTTTTTCTAATGATAAGACTCATTTGCTCCGGAGAATACTGCGAAATAAAATACAAACGTCTCTTAAGAAGAATGAACGTAATATTCAACTTCATTTTTCAAAGGAATTTTACCAGAGACGGTACGCTGGTTCTCGTTCAACATCATTTGTTATGTGCAATAGTATCGTCCTTGTTACCCGTACTGTATAATGGTTCTCTACAGAAATCAAAGTAAATCTATTTACGAAAAATGAATAGTAATAATTTCAAATGATTAATATGCCATCGAACTAGTGTAATGTATACCGTTATAGTGAGAGCACCTGCATGAAGTAATCCAAAGAAAAATACGTAGAATGTTACCGTAACTCAGCGTATTAACTATGCCAGAATATTTTTGAAATATAAAACTGAAATAAAGCAGAGATTTTTCTCACAGACCGTGAAGTAGTGTACCAATCCCTAAGGCTGAACAATCTTAGTCTCCTATCCTCCTCTTGGGTGATTTGTCTAAAGCGTCTAGGACCTCTTTTATAATGGCGCCTACCTTCGTGAGACCAATCTCTTCAACAGCAATTAAATGTGGCAATATCTCTTTGCATCTGTCTAGTGGCTTCACGAAATGCAATACACGCCTCATGTAGTCCAACAATACGACATCGCCTAAAATCGCTTAGTTGTCGATAATATGGTTATTTTCAAAGTCTTGGCATTTGAATACACTAATTCACAAATATAGACTGTTACAGCCGAATACCCGAAGCAAATTGATCCAAAATAAAGAAAAGGCAAATATTTGCGTTGGAGTTAGGCAAAAAACGATACAAAAATATATTGTTTCATTTCTTATTCTCAACACCATGAATGTCTGTACAGAACGTCGTTTAAAAATATAAACTTTTAGTGGGTGATTCGTTTTTGTCACATGTAAAGGAATGAAATTTATTTTCTTTCTTTTGTAGATTGCAGATTCTACGTGAATGTAAAATACACTTTCAAGAAATACGAGTATTAATCTCAGGTGTAGGCTTCCGCGGTCGAAATCACAACCGCGTCTGGTTTGGCGTGGGTGCCGACGTTTCGTCCACTATTGCAAGGGACATCTTCAGGGCTGCTTGCCGATGTTGATCGTATTGCTGTCACTTGAAGACTGACCCGGACTCTGAGTGGCGCCACGCAGAGTCCGGGTCCATCGAAATACGTCCATCGAAATACGAGCATTGTTTATTCATGCGCTTATAAAACTTGAACTTTTTCTCTCTAGGAAAAGCTTCCCATTTCGGCAAGGGTAGGGGTGTATATTCAGATGTATACTATACAACTTCAGTGTTGTTGTTTGATTCTATAATTATTTTCTTCTTTTTTTTTAATAAATGTGTTTTCAAAATATAGCTATTAACTACAGTGTTGTTTGATTGACCTGTTAGTGGTAGAGGCGATATCTAAAAGGAAAAGTTCACGAAACATATATATGTTTATATTCATTTAATCCAACGTTTGTTGGAAAGACTCCAATTGTTAATACCGATTTGTTTCACTTATTTGCAATAATATCTCCAGAAAAATAACTAATAGGAAGACCTGTAATTATTCATCGATAAACAAGATAAGTGAATTTTTGCTTTCCATACTGAAAGCGTTTCTAAAGTAAGTACTGTTGGCTCTTTACTTGAAGTTTGTAGTTTGAAAATGATCCACTGAAGAAAAAATTTTTGCAAACGCCATATGCAATATTAACAATAAAATAAATAGTAGGAAATGGAAACCAAATTTGACATATGTGCTCCATCGAGCTTACTCATGTATTTAACAAAGTATGATTAGCAAATATTATGGAATTGAAAAAACAATGAAACGTACACTATTCATAAAAACAGGGTATGGACCAATAAAAGGCCTACCATTCGTGACTGGGATAAGGTATGCAGAAGATTGGGTCAATATCAGAAGGCAAAGATTGTCTATCATGCGTTCCTCAGCGCATTGGAATTAGCAGCTAGAAGATTTAGTACGTTCATTTTTATACAAGAAACAGACAAACAGACCCTTACCATTTTCATATACCCCAGGGCATGTATGTATAAAGGATGTAGCAAACACAGAAAAAAGAATAGGTGAAATAGTAACAATAAGTGCAAATATAACAAGCAAGGAAGAAGTTGTGTGAGCTTCTAACACAACTGTAAAGGACTCTAGAAAAAAATTTGACTTTCGTATTGTGAAGTCACAAAAAGAAACTTAATAACATATTAGAGTGCTTCACAGTATACGTAAATAAAGTAAGGAATAATATTCATATTTTTTTATTGTTGCCGTTTGGAAGAAAAGCTCAGATACGTCAATTTTGTTTTTTCCTCTGGATTTTATGGACATTAATTTTAATTTTATAGTTTACCACTCTGGGATCTATAACGTCACCGACATCTTTTAAGAAGAAATATAAAGTAGATTTTTTCAGTGTTCAGCAATACCTCATATGTGGTATTCAAAATTAGTAGGTTTAGATATATGGAGGATTTAACGAAAATAATTAAACTTGAAATTCTGAAAAACTAAAAATTCTAATTTATTTAATGAACTTCAATTGAATAAATATTCAAATTGCCACCCATTTGTTTCCTGCCAATGATAAAGTCGGAGTTGAAATACTTAAATTACCAAAATATTTTCTCTCATTTCTTGGTCGATATTTCTGCACCCTAACCATATACTTTCTCTCAGTTCTTCAATATCCCGAGCTTTTGAGTGGTACACATATGATTTTGAATACTCCCAAAGAAAAAGATCAAGTGGAATAAGATCAGGAGATCAAGTCGACCATTCCATTGGACCACGTCTTCCTATCCATCTATGAATTTATGAAGTGAATAATGTGGTGGCGCATCCTGTTAATACCAGACATCAAAACTATGTAAATCTGGATTTTTCGTTATTTCGAAATAATATCTCTAGAGCAGGTATTAATTTTAATCTAAGAAAATCAAAATACTCGTCTCCATATAATGAACCATGAAAAAATGGGGACCCAAAATATGACCCCTGGAGAAGCCTGCCCAAACATTAAATTTTTCTGGATTCTGTATGACTTTCTTGCACTCAATGAGTATTTTCAGTGGTCCGGTATTTACAATCATGCCTGTGCACATGTCCATTTAAGCAAAATCTAGCTTCATCGTTAAAGATCAGGTAGTTAAGAAAATCTGGTTGACTACTGAGTTTGTTATTCATCACTTCAAAATTTCAAGTCGACGAGGTTATGAACTAGCGTCACTTTGTACGGATCATACCTTGCTTGTTTAAAACATTAGAAGCACTTTGATGACAATCGTTGTGGTTTGCCGATGTTCCTCTTGTAGAATTTGTATTACCTTCAATTTCTAATCAGATACCAGCTTTCTATCGCAATACACAATACGACTTCTTTTACGTTGAACAATTATTCAATATTTCTCGTTACAAAGACAAACAACTCAATCTTGTAATCTAATATTTTCACCATATCCACTCATCATTTGTATTTCAATCCGATATCGTAAGTCCTAGAGTAGTAAAGTAAAAAATTAAAATTAACCTCCATAAAATCCGGAAGAGAAAAATAAAATTGACGTATCCGAGCTTTTATTCCAGGAATAATAAGAAAAATATTAATATTCTTTGTTACTTTATTTACATACTGTATTATTCTTTCTTTATCCTCTCCAGCACCTAAAAACCCAGCCAAAGGTTTCCTTCTTATAAAATGTAAATGTTATTTTAATAGATTACTGTATACATTACTTAAATTCCAAACATCAGTGCTGGAATTAGTAGTTTTAACACCTTTTTGCATATTTATCATTTCGTATATTAGCCCTTTTTACAATTATTTTTTTATACATTTAATACTGCATAATACAGTCTGCTTACTTACATTCATGAAAATCATCTGCCAAATCATCGGGATGTATAACTACCTAGCATAAACAGCATTCCTTGCTTTCACACTTATAAACTCGACAGTATTCAAAATCCTTAATTAACATTTTCGGTCTCTTAGGAAATTTCCCTAAGGTTAGAGCGTATAATTATTACTTAATGAAACACGGGGGTTAATTACATTTTCGATAAAAACGAAAATTAATAAAGTAAGCACTTATGCTTCGGAAAATGCGGAACACCAACTTTAAATTAACGTCGGAAACAATTAGGCCAAGTAGAAGTCGGGTCTTTTTCTTTTCGTACTAAAACATAAATCGAGTAGTGCCACCGCCATGAGAGGATTATTTAATCTCTGGAAAGAAAAAACGGACTGCAACTTTGAAGTGCCACTTGCTTTTAATTGACTCCGGGAAAAGATGTTTCTTAATTGCCCTCAAACAATGTTCCGTAAAGGGGTATATTAATCACATCGTCTTCCAGAAAATAAAACTTTCTCGCACTGATATACGTCCCAACTGACTTTACTCCCTAACAAATGTTTCATCGTTTGGACTGTTTCTGTTTCGGTGAATTGACTTCTGTCAGTATCCATTTGTCGAACGGAAAAGTAACTGGCGAGTCTACGACCGCGGAAACTGTATCAATCTCGATTAGGTAACAACTTGAAAGCTTATAAAAGAGCTGATCATTGATCACTTGATACATGTTACAAATATCAGTTTTCTGATATAATACGAATATATTGATGTACTTTTATATTTAGAAAGGCGGGATACAGAATGCTATTCTTTCGCGATTCGTCCCTATAAATACATACTTGAAACACAGTATTGATTACGAATATAAGTAAAAGTAAGAGTAGATAAATATACCTGTCAATCACTAATAAATAATATTTATAGAAACCTTAACTACAGCAAGTACTTAATACTATCAATCGATGTATGTACATGGCTATGTGGGCTCTTCTATAAGTTTAGTCTAAATAACATGTGAACACGAAATAAAATGTTCGTATGTTTTACTGAGATTTCACACCAGCTGGATAAATAATACATATTGCCATATACGGCAATAGCAGAAATATAGTGCTATTAACTCTGAAATGTGGTTTGTGCATACTAGAACTATTCAAATACTTAAATATGGGTATGACTGATAAATATGAAGTTTACGAGAAAAGATACATGAGTTCTCTGAAATGGAAGTTTTCATTTTCAAACGTGCTCTCTTTCACATTCATACATTCATTATAGCATTATACTCATTCCATATTTTTTCTTGGAAACACTGAGCGCGATGCCAGTTTCTTCGCTTCATTGGATTTATTGCAGCAAAGGTTTCAATCTAACTAGATTCTTCTTCTAACTAGATGGTTGTATGTTGATAGGAACATAATGTAAACATCCCTTAACTGAAGGAAATTTTGGACTATTTTATTCGTATTTTAATTTATTCTTTATTTGATTTTATAACAATGATCCTTTTTCGTAAATGCTAGTAAGAGATGTAGAGTAAATGTTTTGAACAGGTAAGCATACAATCTTCAAAATTAGATTTCTTCCAAGATTATAAAAATTGTAATAAGTCTCTGTGTAATAGTATTAACTTCGGATAGACGATAATCTTGTGGAATCCATCATTACACCTTAATCCTTTCAATACGGATTTTTGTTTTAAGATAAAAACTTTTTTATGGTTTGGTTGCTTGATTATGGCTTAAATAGTGCTTCCTAGGGTGCGTTCAGGTAGAGGATAATCAGGACACGAAAAATATCCTGGGACAGGGATGTACCAACAGTAAATAGCTACTGTGCACATACGTCCCAATAGTAACAGAATTAGGCAAAAATTATAATAGAATTATCAATATGTAATAAGGAAACTTCGATCCAGTATTGGTTTATTGACAAAAAAGATATTATATGAAATGAATATAAATTGTAAGTTAGTTGGAATGATATTTAGCAAAACAGAGCTTGCACAAAGGGATATTGCAAGAAATGCAAATCATTTTCGTATGTTGCTCTTTCTTATTATCTGCACAGCTTCTGGAACGGTGGCGTGTATTTCCTTCAAAAGGAAGATGGTCTCCAACTCCATAGCAGATAACTATTTATTTATAATGATATTAATGTACCTCGACATTTTTCAATGAATTATAAGCAAAATCGGGTGTAAAGTTACTAAAAACACAACTTTTTGCCTCACTGAACTAACACGTGCCACAATCAACAGCAAACTAAAAGCTCATTTTAGTACAAATTCAAAGAATAACGGAATTAAAGAATGTGGAAACAAAAGCATTGCTTGTATAAAACTGTTGGGACAAAAATAAATATGAATATATGTATGTAAGCAATTCGATTTTAGTTAAGTAAGACTATTCAACGGGACACATATGTCCCGTCAGTATTGAAAGGGTTAAAATACCAAAATGAATTCAACTTCGATTTACTTTAAGATATTAATTCACAGTAAGTAAACATCAGTCAGTGTCAGTGGAGTGAAATGCATTTGAATTAACAACGCAAAAGCATTCTTGGTGTTGACTTACAAAGGTTTAACTGTACAAACACTTACCATGACTCCAAATACGTATGTAACTAATTGTAAGTACAATAGTAGAAACACAAACTTGTGTATTTGGTTTCGTATGTCGGTGAAATAAAAGGGAGTTGATTTATTTAAAGTTACTCTAAGTAACAAATATTCGTATTACTAAATCAACCGTCAAATTAATTTAACTATCAGGTAGAAAAAAGAAATAATCGATTAGACTTATGGTATTACAACATGTTATATCAGTACGGGTACACATTGTGTATATGGGATAACTCTAGTTATCGGTATTTAATGCCCTAATAGACATCACACATTAGGTATTTCAGAACTATTACTAATCCCTAAAACACTGATATAGAGACATTTAACACAGTATGGTCTTCAAAAAAGGCAATCTATGGCGCTAGTTCTGTTTCTCTATTACAATTGTCGAGGTTTATCCACACCATATTATATATATATATATATATATATATATATATATATATACAGGTGTCCCAGACTTCACTCCCCAGGCTTGTAACTTCGTTATTGTTAACAATACATAAAACAAAGTATATATATTCTTAAATGGGAGGAAATTCTCTATACGATAGGAAAAACCAATTTACAAAAAGTGCGTTAGTGTAATGACAGCTATATTCAACTTTTTTTTTTTCAAATAACACAGTATACTTTTTTTTTTTAATATTCAGATGGTACCTTTTATTCTCTTTACAGCCATATAAATTAATATGGGCCTTACATGGGAAAATTTTCGAAAAAAGCTTGACCTAAAGTTTGCCATGCAAAAAATTGTGGTTTATAGTGTTTATCTAGTAGGCGATGAAATCAACAGCCTTCTACAAACAAAAATGTGTTTTTATTCGAATAGCAATTAATTAACTAATAATTACAAAACTAATGAGCAATAATTACAAATTATTATAAAAATTGTTCAAAATTGCTTCCATTATTATTAGAGCATATCTCTAGACGATGCAGAAAATGTTTGTTTGTCGCTTCTAATAAAGTGTGCATGGAAATGTTTGCACACTCCTCTCTTATTCTGCCTTTTAGGTCATCCACATTTATGATGGCTACCTTATAAATAGTCCAACGGCGTGAGGTCGGGAGAGCGAGCTGGCCATTCCACCGGGTCATGTGTTCCCATCCATCGTTGAGGAAAATTAGTGGCCAAACAATTTCGTACGATCGCGCTGTTGTGTGCTGGAGCACCATCTTGTTGGTAGAACATATTTTGTCTTATATGAAGAGGTACTTTTGCCATAAGTTCTGGCAATATCTCTTCTAGAAAATGTAAATAGCAATTGCCAGTTAGTGTCCCATCGCAAAAATGTGGCCCTATTAAACGCCCATCAAGAATTCCACACCAAACATTTATTGAAAACACGTATTGATTATTCGTTTCTCTCAGCCAGTGTGGCTGTTCTGTGGACCAGTATCTGCAATTTTGTGTTGAAACCAATCCATTGTTATGGAATCTACTTTCGTCAGACCACATTATTTGTCTCAAAAATCAGGTTGGTGATCATACTGCACTAGAACCCATGCAATAAATTCAAGTCTCCTCTCTGAATCTCCGGGGTGAAGCTTATGTATGCGCTTAAATTTGTATGCTTTATAATGATTTCGTTTTAAAATGCGTTGCACTGACGATTTTGAAATATTACACTTTGCGACTATTTCTCTTAAGGAAGATGTAGGATTGACCTCCGTATAAGCAAGAACAGCTACCGTATGTCCTTCATCAGCAGCATGTATGTTCCTAGGAAGCGGTATACTTTTATTTATTACAAAAGATCCATGCTCCCTAAGATTGTTTTCCAAATTTTTAAACGTTTTATGATCAGGATGTCTTCTCTCAGGATATTGCTCGCAATACCTTCTAGCTGCCTCCCTCGAATTACTTCCACACAAACCATACACTAACATCATATCGCACTTTTCGGAATTCGAATAATTCATATTCTATCAAAATACAAGGAATAATAATAACTTCAATGAATTTAACAACATAAAGTGACAGAATTTTGTTTAGAAAAATTTGAATGAAATGAAATGAAATGAAAATCAGCATGCTATTCGTCCGAATAGCACATATACCTACCTACTTGATATTTTCTTTGTTAACGACAGTTGATAAAATATTTAATAGCTTTTATCTCGATAATTTTATAAGTGCCATTGTTAAATAATTTGATTTGAACTGAATATAACTTCAAGTGAAAATTTATTCAAAGATGCGTTTTTTTTAATAAATGCCTTTTATAAATGTGGATACATTAAAAATAAACCTTTGTATTTATTAGATGTAGTTGATAGCATACATTTAATTGCTATTCGAATAAAAACACATTTTTGTTTGTAGAAAGCTGTTGATTTCATCGCCTACTAGATAAACACTATAAACCACAATTTTTTGCATGGCAAACTTTAGGTCAAGCTTTTTCGAAAATTTTCTCATGTAAGGCCCATATTAATTTATATGGCTGTAAAGAGAATAAAAGGTACCATCTGAATATTAAAAAAAAAAGTATGCTGTGCTATTTGAAAAAAGTTGAATATAGCTGTCATTACACTAACGCACTTTTTGTAAATTGGTTTCTCCTATCGTATAGAGAATTTCCTCCCATTTAAGAATATATATACTTTGTTTTATGTATTGTTAACAATAACGAAGTTACAAGCCTGGGGAGTAAAGTCGGGGACACCTGTATATATATAATAGCAAGACAAAATTCAATATTTCCATAAATGTTTAATATCTCAGCAAGTTATTCACATATTCATTTACTTTACCGCTCTGGTATCAAAATTCTCCGGCTCTAACTTTTACAAGTGCAATGGTCATCGGAACTTATCATTGACAGCATGGAGTATCGACAGAATCAATTTTAATATTAAACTACTATTAATAGCTTGCCAATTTGCCTAGTGAAATTAATTAAATAGGGACACTCGAAATATATTGAAATAAATTACCTAAATATAAAATTAATTGATTTAATGAAAACCTCAAATCGTACTTACATAATTGAAATTAGTATACCGATCAAAATCTCGAGGACATTATAAATAGTATACAGCAAATCAACATTTCCTTCTTCCAATCCAGGTTGAAGTAATGTTGTTCAATTAATCTCAATATACAAAATACGCCTAGCGATATTACCGCCTGACTCAAATCAGAATGAAAAGTAAAAGCCCAATTTTCGACCCAGTTATCACACAATATCAACCAGAACACGCACAATACTTTGCAAAATAAGATCGATAAATTGCGATAAAGTCTCGGCACGTAAAGGCACCTTGAAATTTCTCATTCAATAATGTGTTATTTTTATTGTACCTCTTCCCTAACAAGCACGGGAAGGAACGCGAACACGCTGATACAAATTGAAAAGAGCAGCCCCATTTCGCGTCGTTATGTGTGAAATAAAGATGACAGATGAAATATTTCACGGCAAATAGAATATTTTCCTCGAATTCGTTCACTTACGACCATTTGTATTTTTTCCGTTCCAGAGGAGAATATGAAAAGAACGTTTTGTTGATTATCTGATCGGAAAAATTGAAAAAGCTGGTGTTTTATGAGAGCGATATACACGTTCGACTCGAAGTATATATCGCTTTAAAAATGTGGAATGCCAAGGCACTATGTCACAATGAAGAAGATAAGTACTCGTATTTGATTGTACAATAAATTACAGTAGGTAATTGTGGTAAGGTCTTATACTGATTGAAGGGTCAAAACTTCGTTCTCCAGAGAGATAAACTAAAGAATTTTAATTTAAGTGATGAGCACACAAAGAGATTTTCAAAATTTCTTGTCTAAAGTAAGTACACTCTAATCTCTAATTAAGTTTTGCCTCGTTTCTTGAAGCTGTTTGGATCTAGATTTGTGCTTGTACATCCTGACTTTCTTTTAGCTTTTTCTTCAATTTACGCACTTTGTCACTCAACATCCTTAGTCCTGGATATTTTACGCCGTTCACTTATTCAGAAATACGTACTTCATTCTCGTTGCTCAATAAATGCTTTGGATCTTCAAGTTTGATCCCGGTTGCCTATTTCATTTTTTATTCTTGGTACTCATTTAGTTCCTTTCTTGTATTAATATTTTTCTCTCATTTTTTCCTAATGTTTTTTTCTTCCGCTGTCCTTTTAAACATCGGACCGTAGGCGTAGGTTCTTTTTCATTTCTCTCTCTGGATGAACGTTTCGTTTTGTTCTATTTGTTTCTTTCTGATTTATTTTATTAGTCCGCTTGCCTCCTTTGCTGCGTCTTACAATTAGCCATTCTATTGTGCTTTTTCAAATATTATCTCTGGGTTCATTCACATGGAGCGATTACATCTGTTGTTTCTTTGCTTTCCAGTTGCTGGCTCTTAGCTTTTTGTGATTCTTGATTTTTCTTACTCCATCTTACAGCTTTTGTTCTTCAGCAATTTTTCTTGAAACTACTCTCTCTATTCCTTTTATTTTCCTTTTCTTTTGTATTATCATACAAGGATTATCTAATATTCTAACTGTAAATACTTACCTAATATAAAATTATTCCTACCTAATCCTTACGACATGTCAATCCTAAGTACATGTAGAAGCAACGTTTCATAAATTTATCAATTATTATTGAGCCTTAAATGCTTCCACCTACTAATCAACATTTTAAACTCAATATTGCTAGTACTCCAAAATACTCCAAAGTCAGATTCCTGTATCTTGAAATTACTTATAAATCTTAATGGTTGGCCAACCTTTCAGGTTTCGAAATCTCTTCACAATATTAAACTCATTCAAAAGTTTCGACCTTATTTTGTCGATACTTCTTTTCATACGTTTCTCGAGTAGCAAAAATTTCAATACCTACGCCTTAAAACTCAATTAATAAGTCATTAAAAAGCGATCAATTCCACTCATAAATCTCCTTCCTCTACTTTAATGTACGCATACATAAAAGCTTTTGCGGGACGGCGAATATTTCGGAAATTAATATTTTTATTTGCCTTACTTCCGCAACATCGCTTATCCACTTGCACATTTTTCTCTCTTTGGTTCCCATTTTTTCCGCTTCTCTCGCTAAACCACCGTACATATATACATGGCTCCGCAGGCAGCATCTGAAATACCTCTCTCTTCGTGTTAAACTCCAAATTATCGCAATAATTTATGTGCGCAAAATCGAATTTATCGTGAAAAAGCTTTCGCTTGAAATTTATCGCAAAGTGAGTTGCACTTTTAAGAGCGTTTTGCATATGAATAAATTGCGCTGGCTGCAAACCCATGTCAATAAAGACAATCTTTTTTAAATATATTTCGTTGTCAAAACTTTCGTTGTTAGTGACCAAAATAATAACATAAATTTTACTTTTTCATGCTTCTACTGTCCGTCAGTAGTGACTTTCGAACAGCGAAGAAACAATATTTAGAAACGGCATCAAATCCTGTACCAATGCTAGTTAGTTAGCGGTGATCATTTGAAACAATACTAGAAAAATGGATTATCTGTTCGCTCAGAAGGTGTTAAAGAAACTATCGCTGCAAAGCTAAGAAGCAATAATGAAGCTGTAATGTTATTGTAAGCACTTCAAAAATAAAAAAATAGTACCTCTATTTCAAGAAACATTATGAAGTTCAGTCAAACAAAACACCCTTAGCATTTCATCTTTCCTCATCATAGTTTTTAGCCGAGCTGTGTAACCTCAAACATATGATTCGACATCTATATATTAATACGCAGTGGGTCATCTTCTGGTACATATTTTAGAGTGTTTCCTCCATGTATCGCGATGGTACATATATCGTTCTTTTCGTATTGCAATGCAGATTTGTCGAATGTATGTTTCATCGCGATACGTGCAGTGGAACGCAGATGAGAGTCTGTAACATATTGCTTATATTATTATACATATTGTAAATGTCAAAATGACACACGCAACGTGATATACGTCAACCACGTCAAGTAATGGCATATTATTATAGTAAATACGTCGTGTGGCATAATATTGATTGCACAAAACTAGAGGGTCTTATATATCTAAGTATGAGCTTTTGTCCTAACGTGCTTCATTTTTTGAGAAAATTGTTGAAAAAGGAATTGAACTTTCCTATTTGTCCCTTATATCGTTAATTTTAAGTGTTGTTTAACGAAGCAATCGTAGTGCAGTGTATAAGGTCTAGGGTTTACACCCGTGAGGGATGTGTGTTCAAGTGCTTCTCATGTCCTTTATTTTTTCAATCTCTTCGTGCACAAAGGACTTGAACACACATTCCCAGGGGTGTAAAACCTAGATGCTATCCACCGCGCTACGATCTCTTCGTTGAACAGCACTTAAAATTAACCTTATATGATAGATCTCTACCACTAATAGGTCAATAAAACAAGGCTGGTTTGAACGATAGTTATATTTTCAGAACGTTTACAAACGTTTTCGGAACACCTTCGTCAGTGAAAATATAACTAGATAAATATATAATCAAACTTTTGTTTTTTATTTGGGATTATCAACAAAATAACTAATGACTAGGATTTCTTGATATAGAGGATGTGTAACCAACTTTTATATATATATAAATTATAAAAACTAAATTAATGTGTAAACATACATGCAAATTAAGTAAAACCTTATATCAAAAAATCTTTGTCGAAACCTTAACAATTCTGTTCAAGGACTAGGGAAAACCAAATTTAAAAACCTAGCCAAAGGTTTCCTTCTTAAGAAATGCAAATGTCATTTTAACAAATTGCTATATACATTACTTAAATTTTGAATATC
Source organism: Chrysina gloriosa (assembly GCA_038088585.1). NCBI lineage: Eukaryota > Metazoa > Arthropoda > Insecta > Coleoptera > Scarabaeidae > Chrysina > Chrysina gloriosa. Next base: position 42,265,259 of record CM076087.1, read on the forward strand.
GGTCCTGAAATTAATAGTTTTAGTGTCTTTCTGTATATTTATCATTTCATATATTAGTCTTTTTTTATAATTATTCTCTGTTTTTAATATAATTGTGTTTTCAAAATCAAAGTAATGCCCAAGATCTTTATAATGCTTTGTTACAGCGATCATTGCACCGAAATCATTATTTAAAGAATACTTATGGCTATACAACATTTTCTTTAAATATTGTTTCGTCTGACCGATGTAACAACCATCACAGTCTTTACAGTTTATTTTATAAACTACATTACTCTGATTTTGTTTAATTATTTTAGATTTAGTATTAGTAAAAAGAGATCTGTTACTATAATTTGGAATGAAAGTAATGTTTTTCGCTTAAACCTTTTAAGGTTTAAGCGAAAAATAAAATAAAAAAAAATAAAAATAAAAAAATAAAAAATAAAAAATAAAAATAAATAAAAAAGTAAAAATATAAAAAATAAAAAAATTAAAAAAAAATAAAAAATAAAAAAGAATTTAATAAAAACAACATAAACATTACTTTCATTCCAAATTATAGTAACAGATCTCTTGTTACTAATACTAAATCTAAAATAATTAAACAAAATCAGAGTAATGTATTTTATAAAATAAACTGTAAAGACTGTAATGGTTGTTACATCGGTCAGACGAAACAATATTTAAAGAAAAGGGTGTATAGCCATAAGTATTCTTTAAATAATGATTTCGGTGCAATGACCGCTGTAACAAAGCATTACAAAGATCTTGGGCATTACTTTGACTTTGAAAACACAATTATATTAAAAACAGAGAATAATTATAAAAAAGACTAATATATGAAATGATAAATATACAGAAAGACACTAAAACTATTAATTTCAGGACCGATATTCAAAATTTAAGTAATGTATATAGCAATTTGTTAAAATGACATTTGCATTTCTTAAGAAGGAAACCTTTGGCTAGGTTTTTAAATTTGGTTTTCCCTAGTCCTTGAACAGAATTGTTAAGGTTTCGACAAAGATTTTTGATATAAGGTTTTACTTAATTTGCATGTATGTTTACACATTAATTTAGTTTTTATAATTTATATATATATAAAAGTTGGTTACACATCCTCTATATCAAGAAATCCTAGTCATTAGTTATTTTGTTGATAGTCCCAAATAAGAAACAAAAGTTTGTTTATATATTTATCTAGTTATATTTTCACTGACGAAGGTGTTCCGAAAACGTTTGTAAACGTTCTGAAAATATAACTATCGTTCAAACCAGCCTTGTTTTATTGACCTATTAGTGGTAGAGATCTATCAGATAAGATAAGTATAAAAAGGTCACGAAATATATATATACACCCTCTGTCCCAAAAGTAACCGCAATAGTTCGAAATAAAGCACGCTATGTATGTTATGTCCACAAAAATCATTGTATTTATTCGAAATATTCTCCATGTGCTACAATACATCGATTTGCACGGTCAACGAGTGCTTCAAACGACTTTTTCATGTCGATCTCTGGGATGGCCTTTAGGATGCCGGTCGTCGATCTTTGAATGGCGTCTACGGATGCATAACGAACTCCTTTCTGCTTCAAATGAAGACGAGGGAACAGGAAATAATCGCATGGGGACAGATCAGGCGAATACGGTGGGTGCTGTATCGAATATATTTCATTTTTCGCCAAAAATCGGTGACAATCGTTGCTCGATGACACGGTGCGTTATCGTGCAGTAATCTCCAGCTGCCTGGCTCGCGATATTCGGGTCGAACACGACGAATGCGACCCAGCAAACGCCTCATAACATCGAGGTAATATGCACCATTAACCGTTGAGCCGTATGGAACGAACTCCTTATGGATAATTCCCTTCGAATCGTAGAATGAAATCAGCATTGACTTGATTTTCGACTTCTCCATTCGTGATTTTTTCGGATTTCCTTCTTCTGGTGACCTCCACTCTGCGCTTTGACGTTTGCTTTCTGGTTCGTATTAAAAGCACCACGTCTCGTCACCAGTCACAATCGTTTTCAAGAAGTTTTCATCTGCACGGGCTCGTGCAATAATGTCTTTGGAGTGTTCGATTCGAAGCGTTTTTTGGTCGTCGGTCAATTTGTGCGGAACAAACTTCGAATTGACTTTCTTCAAACCAAGGGTTTCAGTCAAAATGCGCTGAATAGTTGTTTTAGGGATGCCAAGCTCCATTTCCATAAATCTCACTGACGATTTCTTCGAAATTTTCACAAATTCGCGCACTTTTTCCACATTTGCCTCGGCCAAAGTTATCGAAGGACGACCGGCTCTTTCGTCATCGTTAACATCTTCTCTGCCTTTACGAAATCGTCGATGCCACTCGAACACTTGCCTCTTCGACAAACAATCGTCGCCATAAACAATTTGCAGCATTTCATACGTCTCGGTTGCAGTTTTTCCAAGTTTAAAACAAAACTTAATATTGACTCGTTGTTCGTGACTCATTTTCTGACCGTTTACGAAAAACACTCTCACAGGATGCGTGATGTATCAGCTGACTATGCACCAAATGTCATGAAAATTTGTCAGGTTGGTAAGGAAGAGTCCCACTACAATAATCAATCAACTATCAAGAGATGACGCCACTGGTTTCTGATTTATAGACGCATTGCGGTTACTTTTGGGACAGAGGGTGTATATATACACTTAAAATTAACGATATAAGAGACAAATAGGAAACTTCAATTTCTTTTTCAACGATTTTCTCAAAAAGCGAAGCGCGATTTTTATTTTATTTTACTCGAAAATACAGTAAAGATTCAGGTGTGATTGTTTGTATTTGACTGCGTATTAATATATAGATGTTCTGGTCTAATTTCGACCATCGGCCGATCCTAGTATCTTTTATTTAGCACTTGCACCTCAACAGTTATCGTGAATTTTTGACGTATTTAAATTCAGGTCCGTTGTCGGCAACAGTATTCGAAAAGGCGCAACTACATACATACATGCACTATCAAGTACTCTAATTTCTGTATTTTGATTTTACTTTATTATTTGATTAATATCTCATTGGAGTGCATCTTCATTTACTTTGGTAGTTCTCCTCCGTTTTGGGCTACATTTTCCATTTTAAATCTTCCATTTTGGATCCGTTGTTTTTCTCCGTCTTCGAGGCTATAAATTCGGTCCAGTTGATTGAATTAGTGTAAGAATACCTCTTCAATGTATGAAATTTGGTGAATTTATTGGAAATTGAGAGGTCATTTGGCGATTAATTAATTGGATTTGGAATCCCAAATAGTTTTGCATTGAATAATTGGTTTAATACCCGCAAAAATCCTTTTGAGAAGATTTGACAGTCCTTCTTCGCCACGAAGTGCGAGATACAACTAGTTCGCTCAACAATTGCAATATGTTTTTTGATTCGTTCGATGTGGTTGCTATATACCAATCTGTGGTTTTTGTTTCAAGCTTTCTCTTTGCGTTTATTTCGTTTATTTTATGTCTCTCTAGACGAGGAAATTGTGATGGAGAGACCCATAGATTTGCTTCCGTAGCAGCCGAGGTGTATTAGGCGTCCACTGTCACGTGACCGTAACTTGCCGCGTAGTTGTGAACTTCCAAAGGCGTTAGGTTGCAGGAAAAACGACACCAGTTGCTAACAACAGCAACAAGTTATCATGCTTTATACAGTAAAATCCGGATATTCACTTCGGCACCAGCGTCTTGGGCGATCTTGTTTGCTTTATTTAATTTTATTTTGTATAACTAAGTCATTTGATTAATGTCTGATCCCATATTATAGTACCTTATTACATTTATATATAAACCTCAAGGTCGACGCTGACGTCAACGGGCGATTCGCGAATTTATGTTTAGTTAAGTCTTTTTGTTAGAAACGATTGGGATGTACATTATACTTTGTCAATTTGAGAAATTTTGACAGGTAATTAGTTGTATTTTGTTATTAAACATCTTTTACGCGTAATCTTGAGGCCCTGTATTTTGCCTTTATTTTGTCTTTATTTGTAATCATATACCATATCACTTGCCGCTGACACCGACATTGTTCGCCCAATAAACGGAATTTTGGCTTTGTAAGTTTGGTGAGTGCTTGTTTGCTCCTCGTCCGAATTCCCTACAGCTCTCCCCTACGTTTGCAAAAACCGGGCGAAGTGACCAAAACGTAGTGCCGCCATTATTCCATCTAGCTCTTCACTGAGCTAATTAAACCGCCCGAAGACCATCAAGGTTTTAGAGGAATAACAGCAAAGGTTTGTTGCACGTTTTTTGTCTTGCCACTTTTTAGGTTTTCTTTTTAAACAGGAAGCGCTACGCGCCTTACATCCTATAAAGGAAATAAACAGAGCAAAGCTTTTATTATTGTTTGTTTTTTCTACTTGATTTTTCAGAATGCTTTTCTACTTTACTTTTATACTTTCATGTAACGTATTAGAGGACCTGTAACTAAAATAGACCTTGCGTTGCAAATTTCTTATAACAACCGTTGACGTGCGTAAAACCGCGCCTTCCTGTATTTGAGTAAATTCCTTCTCGACAACAACCCCAAAAGCCTCGCAACAGAAGTAGCCACAGCGCTTGATACAACCTCCGTACGTCGCTCTCTGGTAAAGCGCTTTGAAAGGAAGGTAGTAGTACGAGTGAATCCTCTAGTAGGAAGAAAACGCGGGCAAACGCCACCGGTTTCCTAATTCGCAATTTTCCGGAATTCTCGTCACGTGCCCATCTCAAAGGCGTGTTTCATGTACTGATATAACGCAATTAGTACGATAGGATAGAAGAGGAGGACGGTGTAATGAGGCTTGGATTAACTCGACGGGAGCTCCTACTACCGCCGCCACCGGTGGCTGTGGTGGCGGTTGCAATCTCAGTGTACCGCCGTACACAATCCATTAACACTCTTCACTTTATAAGGCGACTCAAGAGAAGCACTCCTGTAGCACCCAAGAAGCAAAACACGGTCTATCTCTCGCTCTCGCTTACTTCCTGTTGAAATTAGAACCCCTTTTATTCACGGGTCAACTATCTTAGGAACCTAGGTATGTGTGTACATACATATAATTAAACGCGCGATGTTTTTGCTTATCGCCCAGGAATTATTTTTGCCTCCTCTGCACACTCCTCCGCTCGTAATTAGGACGAAGTTTGAATTAAACATACCACTCCGGTTTAATGAGCTTGACGTTTGAACACGTGTCTTCGTCGAACGATGTTTATCTCGAGTGAATTCGAGATCCTTTGGCAATTAGCAAGAATTATTCACGAAATATCTCTCAGTACTATTTACAGCTTTGATTAATAGACCTAGTAAATTGAACAACTCCTCGAAAACAAATTGTCAGACGTACCTACTGTAGTGATGAGCTCTTAGGAAGACATTAAATCGTCTCTATTATATCGTCTTGCATTACGAGTTCTACAGTGTTCTTCTTCTAATTGTAGATCTATTATGCACACCTTTATAGACAATTTTTAACAAGTTTCAGGTTCAGTCGCACTGTCTGTGTGCGGAAACTAAATCAAAGTATCCACAACTAATGTTCAGATAATTGCAAAACTACAAATGTCATGCGGATTAGAAATTGTAATGTGTTTGAATATATTGACCATATAACTCTAAAAGGTAATAACGCCAATAGATTTCAGTAAATTCAGAACGATATAATGTATGCATAAAGAAATGCAATATGAATACAGATATCAAATCATAATAAATCTCAAAATTATTTACGGAGCAAAACATAAAAGAGAATCACTAGAACTACATGTCCATATCTACAAAAGCTGCTCTGAAATTCTCATTCAAATCGTTTTTATTTGTATATTCAAAAAATGACTCAAATGTTTACTTTTCTTGGGCCGAGCACGGTTTGATTCAAACATTGTAACGACTTTAACATTCATAAATAAAACTGAAGTGAAAGTTCAAAAGAAATCGTTGATAAAACTGGTGACAAATCCATAAATTTGAGTGATGATGACGATAGGAGAATGAATGTAAGTAATTGCCATAATTTTGATTGCTTACTGATATTGCACTGTGGGATATTCATGTCGATTTACTGGCACTACGTTATTTTTATCCGTTATTAGACTAAATTAAGTCCAAAATATTAATATAACAGTAAATATACACAATTTCGACCTTCGCCAGCCCGTCGACGTGATTCGAATGTTTTTTCACAATTAGCAAAATCAATTTTTTGTTTTGTATGCCGACTATAATGATAATAGTTTCAATGATACTGGTGTTTTTTCAGCAGTTGGTAGAAAAATAGTAGTCGACCAATCAAAATTACAGAACATTGGACGAATCGAGTGGAAAATAATTTGGCATATCGGCGACTAACAAAACAACTGGAAAGCATAAACGGGAGTTTTAAAAGTGGCGTTGGAACTGAGATCGACTATTGGCGTGATATTTTGAATTGAGAGGTTTGCCATTTCATGGGTCCAACCAAACAACTGGCCCTAATCAGAATGGGAAATATTTGACTATTTTGGAATTTCTAAGTGAATATAATCAATTAATTAATTAAAAATTCATCTTGCGCATTATGGGAATAAAGGGAAAGGCCGCGCATCATTTTTGTCAGCGGATATTCACGAAAGAAAATTGAATGCATTCGTATCATCTTCGATTCAGTACCTATGAAGTATTGAATAATTTGTATTTTGATAAAATTATTGATGAATTCATTCAAGTAAGAAATAGAAAGAAAGCAATTTCTACGATATCATCACGTGAATCTACTAGTTATATATACATTTAAACATGAAGTAGATTTTGAAATAAATGTGAACATATTTGCCCTTTGTTAAATCGTTGTTATCTATTTTCTTTCTGTTTCCAATTTATCACTGTGTAACTTTTTGTTTTATTGAACGGGAACCCTTTGACCTTGGGAACCCTGAGGTGGCCGCCTCATTTGCCTGAGTGGTAAGAAGCATTGAATCATTGCCCTTGCGCACAGAAAAAACTGCAGGCATTTACAGAGGGGCTCTCTCATGGTATGCGGTTTTTACCACAATGACTTTTGGCTTTTCTGTTGCTAGCAACATACACCAGGGTTGTGGTTGAAGGTTTCTCAAGTTTCTATTTTATTTAAACCCTAATAGTTGAGGTATACAATGAGTAGGAACCTTGCTTACGCCTAACCGAATGCGCAGGATCTTATACACTAATGTCAACACTTGCATTAATTTCACGTTTACTCACTGATTTGTCGTTCATCTCTCTCTCATGCTCTACAACATGTTCGCGGCGTGGGCTATCTTACAAACATGTTCTACCGGCTTCAGAATAGTCAACCGGGTAGTACGTTGTGCTTTTGGATTCCGAAGGATGTTAATAACTTCTTACCAATGTACGCCCTATTTTGGTACAAGAATAATAGTGAACTTTTGCGATTTTACAGATGGCGACAGTGTAAACGTTTTAGAAGCACGTATCGGAGGATAACAGCATGTGCTTTAAAACGCAATTGCTGGCCGCACTACCTTCAAACCTGTAGCCGAATTCCTGAAAAATCGATAATCCGTGCTACACTGAAATAAATGGCCCTTATTGGACTGTAATGGGACTTATTATTATAAGACAATTTCACCCAAACCCTTGAATACTGTTGAATAGGTATTTCTCACGATCAATGTGTTAGTTTCTGTACTGCTTTGGAGCTGAAACCTCTATTTAGATCATTTTCTGTTATCTTGATAACTATTGTTGCACGTACGGGGATACCCTATTGTAAATTATTAAGTTACTGTTGATTTAATTAGACAAAACTTTTGGCAAATCTTTACTATTTGTAACCATCCTCTACTGGTATATTTATTTCACACATTCTCTTTTGTTTTATACCATCATTTGCTTCCAAGCTCATTTTTATATTCGCAATTTAATTTCATCGAACGTCAAATAAAGTGCATATTTTGGCCGAAACATTGTTCGTTGACAAACAAAGCAGAGAATTTGTGTGGGTACGGTTTGTACCGCGACAACGTCAAGATGTTTGCTGAAGGTTCTGAAAGGGATTCATAAGCCTTCACGGGTATATAGATATCCTCAAAAGACTATTGTCCAGAAAGATTTATAACGTTCATGTTTCGTGAGATGAGTTACTCGTAGCAAGTTCCACGACGCTTGTAAGATACATACATATGTAGTTGGAGAGCTGACTATATATCATCGAAAGTACAGTGTTTAAACAAGTAATTATGAATAGGACGGTGAATCCAATGTGCTAACTTTATATAAACATTAGTATACGTGTAACAAATAAGTAATAGTAGAGAATTTAAGTGAAGTTCATATTAAAATACAGTGCACATTTATATTCATGATGTCGCACATATGTGAATGAATGTTATGACAATCACGGTATCGCTTTAGTTCCGCGGTGAATATATCTGCCAATCGAAACACTTAACTCATACATAATGTTGCCAAAAGTTATGCTATTCAAAAGGCAATGTAAAATGTTTCTGCAAATGTGCCCTTCAACTTAGTGGTAGCACTTATCACAATCGATATGAGGACAAACTAAGAACTCGGTCATCAGAACAGTTCGGTGCCTGCTCGAGCGAATTTCAGTATGACATAATAACAATATCAATGACGACAGTTCACCGTACAAAATGAAACTCGATGTAATGACATCTCAGCGAACCACCTAAAATGTTAACAAAGACTACGACAAGCCCTACATAGAAATGAGTATAACGCGGTCTGGCGGTATTCTAATGCGCGACCCAGAAACTTTTACGGCTTTGGAGAAATTTCAGGGAAGAACGCTTGTTGTCTGGGTAAAGTGTGTGTGCATCGACGGTCCCTTGGAATTTTTAAGATAATTACTAAGAGTATTCTCGCAATTATTGTGAACTGAGATAACTTCCTAAAGTTAAATTGTTTGGAAAAAGAAAGAATGTCCATCTAACGAAATTAAGAACTTGCGGTATAAGAATATTACTATTCTACGTATACTTTCAATAATTTTAATTCGCAATTAACCACGATAGAGCAATTGCTGCAAGTCCTTAGATATTGGTTTAATCGCAGCATTTCTATTATGCTGTTTCGTTTTATAATGAACCAGAATACGCAAGGAAAATGCTATAAATCTCATTTTGTAACTTTAGTGGATTAAGGAGGTCTCCGTAATTACTACATTACTTTACTACATTAAATCATATGCGTATATTAAAGCTTGGACTCAATATTTACATATTTTACATGCCATTGCTTCTTTATTAAATACCTATAAAAATAAAATGCAAACATCCGGAAGTAAACATTAAATTTATTCTATTTAACAATGACATAAAATATTACATGTTAAGCTTTCTTACAACCATGCACCTCACTTGCAAACAATAATTCTTAATCGAGAATTTTATTGGACACGATATATAAATTTGGTCCTATATAATCCTATATAATGGTTGGCATTTAATATTTTACTCTTCCATTAAACTATCGTCCGGCACCGAATTGCATTTTATTTATTAATCAGTTCTACGGTAAGTAAATTCAAGTATAGTAAATTTTTAATCCGCTTCCAACTTTCCTATAACGAAGGGTGGCTAGTTGGCGGTCTCGACTAACGGTCTAGATAATATTAATAATACCAGCAACAGCGCAACCACTCACGCACTTTCCTGTATAACCGGCATTCCTGTTGTAAAACTTCAGAATATTTAGTGGATGTAAACCCTTACTTAAATTTAATTTAATCAGCATACCTTTATAAAATCAACGTTTGCTCTATTGAATCTTACCCGAGGATCTCCGGATGACCTGAGGGTATTAATCCTGTCCACCTATAAAACCCCTAACGTTAAACGACTGGGGAGATCTTATAGCCCGCGCAAACAACATAGTAAGCTTTTTCACATATCACCGGAAAACCATCCATTTCGTGCTCGTACCCCTTTCGGACGTTAATAAATTGCTTTCGGTCACTGTCGCAATTAATTTTCTCAAACTTGAATTATGACCTTGCAGGACAACCGCGATGGATGATGAAGCTGGTTTGACAAAAATTTAATTTACTCCGGACTACAGAAAATTATACAAAAATTGTAAATTAGAGTATGTAATTAATTATTAAGTCGCTGTTCATGTGTAAGTAGGTAGATTTTATTTATTCGGTTTTTCTATTTTTATCGTATTAATTTCATTTCATTCCAGTCAAAAATTCGAATGCGATCTACTCATTTCACGAGTAACAGAAACACGTATACGATTATATAGAATTCTGTACGTTGTAATAATAAACAGACGCTGAAGTGTGCAGTTTGAGCTCTAGAATTAACTATTTCCAAACGTAATTCTACAAACGACGTAGTTTTTGTATAGCAAACCTTCTATCCAACAATAGCTTAATTACCTGATGGAATCGAATCAGTTGTATGCGTAATGTGTGGAAGCCCAATGAAGTAAATTATTATTTCGCGTCTAACTGCATTAACGAATATTTCGCATATATGTACATATGTACATATTTGCCCGATAAATGAGTAAATGCAACATTCGTGAAAGCTTTTATATTTCATGCTTGAAATCTATAATTAAACCATAAATTCTGCATGAAATGATATTACCGTAAAACTCAAATTACTACAAGCTAGAGTAAAATCAGATTGGGGTGCATTCTTAATAAATTCCTTACTACGCACGGTAACAGATGAATATTAATTCGACTGTAGGTTTTACATTTTGCAAGAGAGATATATTTTTCCTATTTTTGTTTCCTAGATTTAGCTGCGGTCCTGGCACTATTGTTAACTTGCCGTATCGTACTATTACTGAATGTTTTGCATAAATTTAAAATGAGGTAAACTATTGTAAATACGGATTTAAAGTTAATGTAATATTGAAAATATGATGAACATTATTTTATAATTGTGTGAAGTATGCGATTTGACAAAAAGTTCAAGAAATCGTCAAATCTTTACTACACAAGAAAATACATATTAAGTATAATATAATAATACATTATATTTTTCATTTAATTGACAAAGAAATAATTGCATAGTATATGCCAACAGGGAAACAAAATGAAATATATGAAGAAAAAGACACACACAATTGACACAAACTACCCTTTAAATACTAACTATGTTGAAAATACTTAAAGGAACAATAATAAACGGCTTTTCGCTGCCAACAGCCTCCTAGTCATGTTTTCTACTGTCTTCCATATATGACAGTGCCTTATAGGACGTCGGTATTTTATTATATATATATTTTCCGTGAATGCAATTCTGTGATTCAGTACTTCCAAAACGTCAATATTGCGCGTATTGTAATATTGCATACTTAATTTACCCAGACTATCTAGGTTCTGCTGTGCATACTCCAACAAATTCCAGTTGAAGGTAGAATGCAACCTCATTATGCTATTATTGCGAAGTAGATAGCTACAACCTATTCTAGTACCAACACCGCTGATTACACTGGTAAACAAAATTGCACTCTTTGCGTGTTTCTATGATCAAATAAGGTCACTCTGCTGGTACTTCCCCCACTGATTCTATATTTGATTTTAAAATTTGTGTTTTTGGAAAGCTTATTTTTACACATTTGCATTCAACTTAAAATAGCATAAATTTTTATATTAATTGCAATTCAAAAGGTATTTTTACATGATTTTCTTCGGTTTCTTGCAGCAGGAATATCTCCTATGGAATATCCAACAGTAGTCGGCCAGCATTTGTGGGCCCAACTTGCCTTGATAACGCGATTCCATGATGAATATGTCCTGCTGGAATTGCTCACTTTGCTCGTCGTTGACGTCACCTAGGTTTCCCGGAAGAAAATCTAAATGTAAGAGAAGAAAATGTACCTTCAATGACATATTACATACAACCAAGAGCTTAATAGTTCTAAGGCAATTTCTCCACTAAGTCCTTATAGTTGTCCGCCGTATTATTTCCAAGAAAGCGCTGGATTACTTTCTTGAATGACTTCCATGCTGGTGTTTGTTGCTTATTGAAGGTGAATTTGAGGGCTAACGAATATGTTCTTTAATTTTTACGTCACTGATCCGTGAAAATCTGTACTATTCGCCGAGTACAAGGGCAATGACTTTCTCCACAAAGATGCCAGACATGTCTTTCATATTGAACCATCCGTAATGGTAGAGGAACAAAGGTTAACCCCCAACAATGGAAAATACAATTGCGAGAAATTGGTGTCGCATGGACGATTTCTGACAACGGATTCAAAATCAGCAACGAAAAATACATAGGTACCAGTAAACAATGTCCAAGAAACGAAAACATTGTTTTCCAGTGTTATTCATACAACCCTTTCCTTCCAGGCGAAAAGTTCTACCTACACTCCACGCGAAAATACTATAAGATGCAGCATGAAATTTGGCACAATAATATATTTGCACGACAAATTGATCGACAACTGAGTTTATCCTTTTCAGTACAAAGTATATGTATTACTGTATTACAACTACATTTACTATAGTTAAACACAGAAATTGTGTATTGTCAACGTTTGCAATACACATTTTACTTGCTTTTATGAGGTGGCAATGCTCTCTTTTGGAACTGACAATTAGGGGGTCTGAATTCTATGAAGATCATATAGAAGGTCTATATGACAATAGGTAGTAACTGCCTGGTTGCAATAATACTCGAGATACCAGACGAAAACGGATAACTTAATCTTTAAATCGAGTAACAAAATTGAAGCATACATAACACAAAACTAAAAGCAAAAGAAATTAAAATAATGGGCGAACTCTGAGAAATAATATACCTATGCTTCGTGAAGACCATTCCAAGCAATACAAACAGTATTGTTACAAAGCAAAATATTACAGGAAATATTAAAACAGAAATCTAGAGTAAACGTGTGGGAGTGAAAGCTGGATGCAAAGGTAGCACACAGGGCAAACTCAGCACGACAGAGACAAATTGTGAAACACGGTAATTAAAAGCAAACTCTCAAACAAATGAAAACCAAACGAAATGCAATCTATTATAAATGCGGAAACAGGAAATAGTAAGAATTGGTTAGCCAACGGACATAATCCTAGTCCTTAATCCTGAAATCAGAAACTACGATACTTGAGAAAAAGAAATCAAATAGAAACAAATGCGGAACTTGGCAAAAGGACAGAAAGGTATACAGTTGGTTGCTAAAATACGGTCCAATATCTTATTCCATTCTTTTCCGTTTGCTGTATTGTACTTCTGGGGGCACCAGGGCACCAGGGCCACTAGGCGAAACCCCTTGTATTTAGCCTTACCCGATCAAGCGGGGCTCTGATCGGGCGAACAGATACTTCCCTAGCTACTTTTCGTACAGCTACGCTATCTGAAATTTCCAAGGCTAAAGTGCAAAAGCGAAACAGGGCCAAGATGTATGTAGGCTAAAAGAGCCATAATCAAGGCCAACTTCACTACGCATGCACAAAGGGGTCAGTTTTAGTCTAGGTAAGGAAGTTAGGCCTCAAGTATAATTAAAGGAATAGAGCTGGAGAACGTACTCTAAGAAGGCATGAGGACCACAATAGATCTTAAAAGGTCGCAATGGAACAGGCATCATTGCCACCTCAAGTAATCTTAATCTCTTAATCTAAGTAGGTAATATACGTGCCCTTCAAATTCATTTCCACCTGAGGTTTCTATTGGTTTCGATATAGTCTCCTTCTTCTCCTACCACCAAAACGTCCTTCCATGATTTATCTTGCTCCATCATCTCCACGTAGGTAAGTACCCAAGCGAGGCCGCATGCCACAAATTGAGAACCGCTGCATGATAGTGCATGATAATTGTAGCAAATGGCTTTATGGTTAGATAAAATATAAAATCGTAAATAAAACTAAAAGAGCGCAGTTCATAACCACGATGTAAGAATACATTTTTTGAATGTGACCAAACACCGTTAACGGTATCCAATTGCTAATGTACACCTATTTAGTAACCTATTGCACCATGAGAAGTGATGCAACTGTATTTTGAATTTTGGAAGTATGATGATAGATAGATCTATGTAGCTTACAACAAATGCAATTGTTTGAAAATTTTGATAAGACAATCTATATCCCAACTAACCCATCATTAAAATATAGTGTCCTTGTGCATAACCTTTAGTAGGCGGACACGTTGACTTAATTACGTAGGAGATAAAGTTTTTGTAGCAACAACATCTAGTAACATCTAACTAGGAAAATACTTCGTTTCATCTTAACACATCTTTCTAGCATTCTAAATTTTTTTGTGTTGCATATTCATCACAATTTTCTACTGTTCAGTACACAACTCGGAAACACGTAACCACGATAAAAGCGTAATAAATTCTTGTCCAAAGCAACACGTTCTGGACCACATTTTTACGATATTTCGTCAAGTATAGGGAACGTTCGCGTTTATTTCCCAGAAGTATCATGCCGTCTCAATAACAGGTCACCAACAATATCTAAGTCGAACATTGCATAAGAGGTGTATCAAACTACATACAAGTCGGTGTCGCCTGTTTGCCCGCTATAAAAGCACTGTAACAACCCTGTACAGTTATCAGTTGTTCTTCGACCATCAAAACGTCAAGAACTACTAAGGCGACAACAGTAACAAATAGCAAGAAGAAACTACATCATGGCAACCAAGGTAAGCGAAGCTGTTTACACGTCAGTTTTATGTGTCCAATTTGACGAACACGACTTTACGATCAATCTAACGCTATATACAAAGTGTATTGGACAAGATGCGCTCACCTTTCACGAGAAGCTTCGGCACCGTTACCTCCGTCTCGCTTGATATTCGCACGTATATACCTGGGACATGTGTGTAGTGGTAGTCGCATCACGTCAAACGATATCGGAGATAAATTTTTATTGAATATCTTCTTCTTTCTGCGCGCTGCGAAAATATGAATTTCATCATGTGAAAACGCGTAAATTTTCACATTGATTTTTCAGTAGAGGAACGAGTATTGGATGCGAAGCACTTGGTATCGCTCCACATACGTGTGCAGTATAGGCACGTACTAACGTTTTATATTGAATTATTTTATTTTTCTCCATACTGTATAGGAAAGTGCTGCTGTAATTAGCTGAAATATTCTTCTAATTTCGTCACAACGCAAAGTTAACTTCTAATCAATAATCATCATCAATTATGCTTAAATATGCTTATCTATCGTTCTTCCTCTTTAAACTAAATCTTTATATCACTAATAATTTACTTTTAAATTTCAGATCTGACTAGAACTTGTGTGTCACATTGTTAAAAAGTGCTCCCACAACTTCGCAAAAAACTGTCTTAGATTTCTAGATGAAATTGTTTTCTTCATTCAAAAAGAAAGAATTCAGTTATACACCAGGAAATACTTGTGAAATTATATACATTTCTTTTTATATTCATTTTGTTGCCAACCCTTTTAATTTAAATCTTTCTTCGTTTGAATTTACTCAAATTATAAATGAAAACAAATATGTACACCAATTACATGTTGCTACTTCGTTCATTACTAATTATTTTAGTTAATTTTTCTTCATGTAGCTCTCGCCTCATTCATATTCATACCTTCGCATCCACAAGTTAATTTTCACCACTCGTTGAGCCAGTACATAAATCGTAAGTTCAAAAGCGTAGGCGTAAGCATACCTGCTACTATTAATCCAGCGAATTAGAAGTACGTATTGTAGCAAACGTAACATCGGTCCCCAATACAGCGTGCGGTTTAAATTAATTACTTCGGTTGCTTATTGTTGGCATTTGTGGCCATAAAATCGATAATTTTAATTAGGTTGGCACATACAATTCAGCAAACATACCAGCATACGCGTATACCAACGGCACGTAGAAATACAAATGGGTACATGGGTGTAGACTAACGAACAGGAACAGAAACCCGCACGATTGTATTGTATTTACCTGAAAAGGTGTTTCTCTGGAAATTGAGATCGTTATACTAATGCCGTTCCCGTTTCGTAATTATAAAGTCATCTAAGAGGACAAGCGATTAAATATCTAGTCGAGCATGTCCAAATAACAATTTTTTTAATTACGATGTCCAATGAGCACCCGAATATTTAATGATTTCTCTATTTACTGAACATTATTGCCAATTCTTAACGCATCGACAGCACGCACGGCGCATTACTAATAGGACGTGCAAAATTGCGCGCTTGTGCGAAATTACCGAAAGCAATTTAACGAAACCAAAATCCATTTTGCATTCATTACTCGAACATAATCATCATCGTGACGCGTTTTGTTCCGTTGCATTTAATTACGTACCAGATAAACAGAATAAAATTGTTCAAACATCTAATACCAGTTATAATAAATAGCAGACATAACATCGATAGTACTTTGTCTGTCAATAGAAGTTGTGCTTCATTTAACCCTCAACCTTTTATTTATTTTTTATCGGTTGCTTCCATTACGAATTTTGTTATTGTTATGAAGTTGTATGTGATAATTGTATGTAACACCGATGGAAATTATACACAGAACCCATAATCAGATTATATAGAAGCCGATACGCAGACTTCGAAAAAAAGGGCACAAAAATAATTAAACACGAGAAAATCCTCTGATCTTATTGAAAGAAAGAAATACATATTTTATTCAGTAAATAAATTTTGCAAATGCAGCCACTAATTTCTAAAAGCGCAGTTATCCTCAATAGAATGAGACGAACGATACACGAGCCAAATAAAAACCAGTTTATCTATTTTCAGTTCGTTCTCGTCTTCGCTACCCTAGCCTTAGTTTATGCTCAAAGTCAAGGCCAAGGCCAGAACCAAGGACAAGGTTCGCAACAACAAAGTGGCTACCAAACAAACCAATTACATCCGGTTGCCCTCGGCTACGGCGGATTCGCTGGGTCCTATCAACAGCAACAACAGCAACAACAGCAACAACAACAACAAATCCAATCTCCTTCTCCAGTGGCTGCGCTCGCTGCTGCTCCGGTGCTAGCACCAGTTGCCGCCAGAATAGAACCCTTCGACCCCTATCCGCAATATGCCTACGCTTACGATGTCCACGATCCTTCCACTGGCGATTTCAAAAACCAACACGAAACTCGTCACGGTGACGTCGTCAGAGGTCAATACAGCCTGACGGAACCTGATGGTTCCAGAAGAACCGTCGACTACACCGCCGATCCCCACAGTGGATTCAACGCAATCGTAAGAAGAACTGGTGGTCAATAAAAGAACTCTACTGCATGTGTATTTAAGTATCGCGTTGTAAATTGGTATGACGACCGTTGCTAATTTTTATCGGATTATATTTTTTGTATATGTACAATGGAAAAAACTGTCTGTATTTTTCGCAAATCTTAATAATATAATATTATTAATAAAGTAAATGAGCATTTTTTGTATTGTGTGTACGAATATTGCTCCACTAGTTAATTGTGATCTTATTTCCACGAGAATATATCATAGTGTCTAACTAATAATTCGACTATTTCTTGCCCTTTAAAAATCCAATACTTTTAAATGAAAGTACAGATAAGAAATAATTTTACACAATTTACCAAGGTTAACTTACGACTACTGGGTATACTAGGACCCGATAATGGTTGAATCTCAAAACAATAAATGATTTTTAATCAACAACTAGAAGCAATTCGATATATTATTCACACCGATCATGTTTTAATAAATTTGTACTAGAATTATAGATTGCTTATTTCCAGTATGTGTACATGAAGAATTTGGTAGGTAGCACAAGGTTACTATCCTACGTAGAAACTTACCCTTCGGTTCGTTTAAATTATGTTTGTGTATCCAGCTCCCAATACTCGAACCTTCAGAATTAAATTTAGTTTCCAATATAAGATAAAATATATATCAACAATGTATCGTAGAATTAGGAAGTCCTTACCGGTTCTTGTTATACATAATCAGATTGAGGTCACGCAAGTATGTGATACGCTATAAGAATAGATTAAGATACTTCTTTATACTGCTTTATTAGGGTTGATGCTTATCAACAGATAATATTAGCTTCGGATATATGTATTTAAGAAAAACCTTGACTATAAGATATGTTCGTTAATAATTCGCTGAACGCATGGATATCAACTGCGTAGTTTAAATACAGATAAATACATATGGTGGAGTAGTCGGTGCTATGCTATGGAATAGAAGATTAATATATTCCACAGTTAAATAATTTTCGTTCACTTATTTCCTCTTGTTTGATAGCTGTTGACGGGGAAAGGCATTTTCGATTTATCCATTCTTGTATCCCGAAACCGTTCTTGAAATATCGAATTTGAGACCCCTCTTCAACGCAGTGCTTCCCTATTGTGATATTCAACGTAAACAGGAATTCAAGTATCTGCGGTAGCAAACACATTGAGAAAATTCCTGAACTGAGTATATTCCTGACATTTGCGTTCCAGATGTCATTATAAAAATAAATTAAATCAAGTGACAAATGAAACACTGTCCAACTAGATATCCTTGTAGTTAGTAGAAAAAATAAATAAAGATAAAATCAATATAGACATGTACTAGACGGTATGAATGACAACGAACACTCGACACCGTGAACAAAATAAAATATTGATATAAATTGGATAATAATAATTGTGTTTTGAGCACTTGTCAAACTAATATACATACTTGTCTGTACATATGTACTTACATATATAGATATAAGATAAGCCAACTTGTTCCTACTGTTACTGGCTTCTAAAACTTTTGGTTAAAAGAAAATGATAAAAGCAAAAGTCGGAAACGTGACCGATACGTTACAGTTCGAATTACCCGCTTAGTTGGAGATAAAGGTGGAGATCCAGGCCGTGCTAGCCCAACGGAAACGGCGTAGGTTCAAATTAGAGAATTTAGTAACAAGACGCCATTCTCCAATTATAGAACTGGATCACATCTAAGTGTCTGGAGTCAGAGAGATTCTCCAGCTTCTTTAGTAAATAAATCGAGGTTATCCGAACCGTCTACGTTCTGAATCTTTTAGTCGGTCGTCAAGCGACCAACAAAATTACTTGAAAACTCTATTTACAACTAACATAAACGAAATAACAAACAACTTGAGTCGAGATAATGACGTTGAACAGCATTTTGTTTGTCACTTGAGGTGTATCGATTAGTTTAAATTCAATTGAGCTAACCTCTTACCTAATGCTTACAACACTTTCGGCAACCGTTGGAATTCCAGCTGCCTTACAGCCACATTACAGCTTTAGCAGAACGTAATTAAAACAAGAATATATGCAAGTGACAAATAACTATAATCCCCCTTTAAACTACTAAAAGAATTGATTGTTTCGTTCAACAAATATATTATTAAATTACCAGAAATAAAGAAAAATCCTTTTTGCTCGAACACCAATCCCCGATTTACTAACTCTAATTTAACTAAATAATTCTAGGAAATTTTTGTCAAAACTCAACGAGACAGAAATATAAATAAAGGCGGGACATAGCGTGATGTGTCTCCGGTTGCCAACTTTGGTACGGCGTGGTAATCGGTATCGGAACGGAAGCTATCAAAGATGGAGGGTTTTCTCGCACTCGGTGTAAAAATATTGGGAAACCAGCAAACTGAAATCCTTTCAACTTCTAGGTTAGTTCTTAGATGTTCTTAAATAATCTTAGCCCAACTCGCATTATACTAGCTCTAAACTCGTACCCTACAACAACGTGAAAGAGAAAATAACGACATCGATACTAAGAAAAGGGAAGAAAACTCACCTCCAATAGAAGGAAATGCAAACGCACAACGTCGGTAGTTCGAACAGTAAAATTGGGGAAGCGTAACTTCCAAATTGACACAAAGATAATATTAAGTATAATATCCAGAGTGGAATTCCCGTGTATATCCTTGACAAGCGAGACTTTAAAGCAAAAGCGGAATAAGTTATGCACGGAAAGCGACCTGTTCAACTGAACGCCAGAAGCAGAATGAATCGGGCGTGCAATCGTGCATCAGATTATTCCGCGCGTCCGAAAAGGCGAATTCTATCAGAAACCTACGAAAGCGGGGTACCATCTACAGGTCAAAAGTTGTACCGGGAGGCCAAAGGTAATAATACCGAACGCTGTAACACTACGTACACACGCCGTATCACTAATTGTTGACAATGCACTATAAACCATATTCTTCCACAGTTAATAAAGATGTAAGGGTAAGGTGTTGGTGATCACCGAGTCCAAACAGGAGTGCAATTATTTGACATAAGGATGTCTTTATATATTATTTATTTATATTTATACTTAACATAGAAAATATTTGTTATAGGATACTTTATTTGCATGTATCAGTATATCTTCCTATTAAACATTTCGGTACTTTTGCATAATATATTCTTGTTTATTAATAATTCAACTATACACATTGACAGTTCCCGTGGTATCTGGATCAATTAAGCAAATGCATCTACGATTTACTATCCTTTGTTAACATTCATGTAGTTATATGCAGTTTTATCAATTTCTTTTTAACGAACTATTACCAACTGCAAAATTGTATGGCGAATTACCAATTAAGTAATCAGGTATTTAATATAGTGCAAAGTACAAAAACTAACTTAATTGAGATGTTGATTGCTGATTAATTTGATATCCTGCTCTTCTAAGCGGAAACTTAATCAATACGCATAGTACTGGACTTTAGATAACTTAAAAATAATAACATTGAACTTAATAGCCTCATCATCTTTACTTTGACCATTGATGTAATTTTAAACCATTTATTCGTTTCTGTTTATTCAAATGTTTTCCTTCACTGTTTCTTGTTGCTATTATATTTAAAAGGTTTCGATAGTACAAAGGAAACAATGTCACAAATATTGTGGAATATGTTATAACGTAACTATGTACAAACCAAGAATTGTTACCGAAAGAGAATTCGATATTTATGAATGAATTTCTACAATTAGCAAGGCCAAGTTTCCATTTAGTGTAGTACGTGACGCGGAACCTGAATAAAGAAAAGAAATACATTTTGTTTCCCCACGTCTCTATAAAAAACACTTATTACACATCGCACTAACTGGTGTCACAAGTATCCCGAAGAATGCCGCAGTCAGCGCTTATTCCTGACTGTCTACTGTGCTGATGCTACCCACCACGTCTCATATTATTTTAACGAGGGTGTTTTCCGCCATCTCCGATTCTAATTCACTGTAAATGGAAATTGTATATATTTAAAGTTATCCTAGGAAAATACTGCTCTAATACACAGACGGTAGGGATTCCGAGTTTCCGGGATCGATTTTAATTCCGAGGAAAAACAATAAAGCGTCTCGTCTGGAGCTCCATAAACTGACTTTGAAAAGCGTGCAAATTAGTGCCGACGACATTTGCGAAAGCGAGTAAATGAATGAAGTTACCTTTACCTACGTGTACGCCAGTTTTTAATCGCTTGTAAACTCATTTTGTTCGCTTTCGCGTGGTATTCCGCACTGAAACTACAACGCGTGCTACTCCATTGTGGTGCAGAAAGTTTTACGTTTAGATAGCATTACAAAATGAATTAGAAGAACTGGTAGATGTCTTACTCCCACAGCATTTATTAATTTACTTTCAATATTTTTCCGAATTAAGTTCTGAAATTTAAAAAAATTTCGCAAAAGTAATTTCATCATAAAAACAGGGATGTTTGTGAGATGGACGCTTTCCTAAGAAACAGTAACTTAATAATTTTAACTTTATCGGCACTAGTTCTTTCTCTCCTACATAACACCAACAATATTTCGTGCATCAACCCTAATTTTTAGTTACCCTTATAACGTGCATAAATACACTGGCGAGCAAAAAATTTATGTCACTTTGAAAACAACAAACTGCTGTATGTTTATATTTGAAAATTCTAATTCTTTGTACTTGTCTTTTTAAAGCTAAATTTAGTAGTCAATATTGAATAGGAAAACATTATTTTAATTTTAAGGATTTATTCTGGAGAAGCAACAAATTTAGATTTAAAAATGTAAGATAAAACTAACATTAATGAGAAAATTTATTTCTTAATAACATGTAGGGAATCCTGCGTTACTGACTGCTTGAAGACAACGAGACATACTCTCAATTAAATGACGGATCACATTCTAGTCGATGTTAGTCGATGGGTAGTTCTTGGAGTTGGTATGTGACTTCGTATACGTCGCCGAACTCAACCCAGATATGTTCAATGAGATTTATGTCTGGACTGAGTGTTGGCCAATCAAATCTTCTATTGTCCACTTTATCCAGATATTCTCTAACAAGTCTCGCTACGTGAGCTCTTACATTATCATGCACCGAATGTAATGTACCTGTGAGCTGGCATTCTGTATGAAGGCTAACTCTGTGCGTGCATGTGAAGAGATTCCTGCCCAAATCATAACCGACCCACCGCCAATTGGTAGTCGTTTGTCTATGTAGATTACAGCATATCTTTCTCGTAGTCTCCTCCATATTCGCCGACGTCCGTCTGACACGTAGAAGCAAAAACACGACTCATCTGAAAACATAACCTTGCTCCAGTCCTCATTATTCCATGCCAAGTGATTTTGGGAAAAAGCCAATCTTGGAATTTGATACCGGTGTTGCAGTGGCGGACATGTAGCCATCTTTCTGCAAGACAATGCAGCAGCACGAAGCCTTCATCTAACGGCCCGTTCACTGACATTCACATCTTCCTTCTTGGATTTAATTTCGCAGCAAAACCACAGAAGCTATTCCGCGAACTTGCAGACTTCAAAAAACGGTTATCTCTTGTGCTGGTGACTCTTTTTCGCCCGGATGCTACTTTTCTGATTATTAGGACAGTCTCCTAAAAGCACTGGTTCACATTTTTACAGCGCATCAACAATTCTTGCAAGTTCACGTTGTCCTCGACCAGCCTGTATCAAGATTACAATTCTTCCTATAATATTGGGATCTAAATACATTATGACCTGTTAAATAAACAGTAGAAATAAAGAAGCCATGTAACTGATACGTTTTATACAGAGAAATCAACGCTAAACGGAAAAGTAAACAACGTAATGTAAATTAGTTAGTTAGACCCAATCGCGCTATTTTATAGAAAGTCGTAAATACCGTGGCAATACATGACAGATAACACATATGTCAAATAACATTTCTCCGCTGGTACAATGATTTACAAGTTGCAAACTATAAACTTAAAACATCATAATTTCAAAGTGACCTATATTTTTTGCTTGCTAGTGTATATAGAATTTAGCTTCACACAGTTCTTACACTGTTCAGCCACCGGTATTCACTGAGAACATATTACAAATAGAGAGACAAGAAAGCCACAAGACAACTGCCTAAAACATACCGTTGTGAAAAGATCACCAAATACAAACTATGTATATACATAGATGACGAGTTGAGAAAAATAACAAGAAGATACAGAACAATAAACTAAATAAAAAAAAATACTGGACATGGATCAGTAATACGGAAACGATCAGAAACATAACATAATATAACAGAAACGAACAAGAATAGCAAAATAAAAAGAGAATGAATGTAGTAAGCAAGAGACACTGGTGAGGTTGGATAAGACGAATAGACCAGCAAAACTGCAAAACAACCAAATCAAGAGATGAAAACTGGGAACGTGGAACATCCGAGCGATGAGGAGAAAGAATTGGAAAACTTGAGTCTAAATATTCTGGCCCTTACTGAAAATAAAAGCAAAAGGCGTTCAAACATAAAACAAGAAAATGAGCATTAATCAAGTCTCAGCGGAATAAATAAAGACGAGAAGGCAAAAGCAGGAGTGGGATACCTGATAGAAGAAAACACAAAAGCAGTAAAGATTTGGGAATGGGAAGTAAATGCAATAATATTGTATGGGTTGATATAATACATATCATAGAAAATAGAGAAGGAGCAATAATTATTCTAGGGGATCTTAATATAAGAGTGGAGGATAGTTGACGATATAAAGAACGTGATAGGAAGACATGGCGAGAAAGAAAGAAAGAAACAATAATAGGAAAAGAATAGAACATTTTTGCACACACAATAGCTTCCTGCTAATGAATACGTGTTTTCAGCATAAAAAGATACACAAGTTTACCAGGGTGGTTAACAGAAGCAATGAAAATGCATCATACTGTACCATCATGTACTAATCAACAAAAGTAGAAAAAGTACTTGTAGTGTAAATCAAATCTTTACTCCAAAGTTTATTTAATTTACATAATAATTACGTTGAAAATAAAGATCACATAAGTTATTGTCCATGAAATGCATGTCACAACCCTACCAACACCTACCATTTGCTTTTAGTATACAGCTTGACTACTTTATTACTTATTTTTGGACTGATGTTCTGCCAAAATACCACTATTTCTTCTTCGAAACTTTGTAATTAATAGTATACTGTTTAATTAATTTACATTTCAAATGCGGCCACAGATCTTCTATAAAATTTAAATCGAGGAGATGAACCAATGTTTCCAATGGATGTGAAACATTGTAAATGATTTAGAGCCTTACAGACCCAGCCGTGTTCTTTGGATCCTAGTCCTAGTGGAAATAAAGGTCCTCCTCAATTCCTAGATATTTTGCGGTTAGATTTAATTTTGATGGTAATATACTAAGATATATATGTTGCTCTATAATTTCATCAGTAATTTACAGATTGCCCACACCAGAAGCTCTAATGAACTCCCACAATGTATTTAACACTAAACCTACCGACAGTTCTTGTATACCTATTCCTACCGCGCTCGGTCAAATTGACCGGTAATTGAAAAAGTTATCGATTTTAGTATCCAATGCAGATAATGGTTAATTTATTACTGAATGTATATAAAATGAAGAATTTTCATGAAATTTCGTCCAAATTTATTTTTATATAAATTTAATTATAAACCTAAAAAACAAAAATTGCATGTTTCCCACATGAGAAACCGAACTAAATATTTTGTATATCTCAAATTATTCATAAAAAACAAATAAAAAAACTTTTATATGCAATGTTATGCATACATACATACTTATATACTATAGTACTACATGTACATACTTTATTCGGCTTCCTTACAATGTTTACAAATTATTTTAATCTGAAATGTACATTTGCCGCAAACATATTTTTCTCACTTCGAACAGATTTTTGTTGTTTTATAATCTTTACAAAAACTTATTTGAGAAGTTTTTCTTGACAAGTTTTTCAAATCTGAACTTATGGGCGTTGTTGGTAAAAGTATTTTTTCTCGAGATTTTTCATACGTTTCGCCGAGCTCTGAAGCTAACTGGAATAGAAATTCCTGCCTCGAAATATTTTCACCTGTCGTTTCTTTATACAAAACCCAGGTATTTATTCCAGCTAGATCCAAAATGTTGAAAAATACCGGAAGTGGCCACCTACAACTTTTCGACTACACTGTATTTCCTTGCCATCTGATCTGCCACATCTACACCAAATTTTGTACTACAGTAGAAGCCGCTTATTATAATCACGGTTAATGTTATCAAACGGTTATTGTTATCGAAAACCGTTGGTCCCAAATCACTCTATTTAAAACGCATTGAAAGAAAGCCGCATATTGTAATCAAAAGCCGCTTAATGTTATTAGTTATGAATAGTATCCTTTGTCGGAAAGTTTCTTCAGGCGACGGTGTCTGCAGCGCAACTCCTTTGAACGAGCCGCTTTTTCTCGCCGATTTCAATTAAAACTCTCATATCGCATATTACAATCTAACGAATTGTTATTTCTATATTATGAAGAGGTCATCTTTTTTGATGTACTTTATGTATAAAAGGTCCGTTCGTTTAAATGATATTCAGTTTCTCCTATACTCTTCTACGAATCTCACGTTCTACAGTCTTGTGTACGGGTAAATTATTGAAATTTCGCATAAACCACCGTGGTCATGGCAGAAGTGAATAAAAACGTCGCGATCTATCGAACGAAGAAAAACGACAAATTCTCGATAACTTCGATAAACTTCCGAAAATGAGTCAAAGGAATGCTGCGGTACAATTAAAAATTTCGCAACCGCTGTTGTGTAAAATTTTAAAAAATCGTACAGAAATAGAAACGTGTGCGCGTTCGAATGAAAACATAAAACGAAAAAGGGAAAGATCTGGAAAGGATAATCAAGTTGAATCAGCTTTAAAAATTTGGTTTACAAATGTTCGCGAAAAAATGCCTCTGTGAATGGTCCTATCATGCGTCAAAAGGCAGAAGATATAGCCAAAACTATGGGGAAAGAAAATTTCATTGCAACAGACGGATGGTTCAATCGGTGGAAAAAGCGAGAAAACATCGTTTATAGACCTCTGCACGGTGAAGAAAAAGTGTTGATTCGTTAGCAGCCGCTGACTGGATGCGTTCGGAATGGCCAGAAATTATTGCAAAATATCCGCCTCGGGACATCTACAATGCAGATGAAACAGGACTCTACTTTCGCGCGATGCCTAATCATACTTATTTGTTCAAAAACGATAAAGTAAGAGGTTGCTTATCTTCGAAAGAACGAGTAACAGTGTTATGTTCTGTTAATATGGAAGGTGAAAAGGAAGAACTTCTAGTGATAGGAAAAAGTAAGAATCCTCGGTGCTTTAAAGGTGTTAAAACTTTGCCCGTGGAGTATTTTGCTAATGCGAATGCTTGGATGACAAGTGTCTTGTTCAGCGAGTGGTTACTCAGGTGGGACAAAAAATTGAAACGCCAAATCGTCTTATTAGTAGACAATTGTACTGCGCACAAAGTGAATGCAGTTTTGACGAACATCCAACTTATTTTCTTACCTGCGAACACTACGGCATTGATACAACCATGTGATCAAGGAATCATTCGAACATTCAAAGAATACTATCGAGGGCAAATTCGAGCCCAAATTATACAAGAACTTGATGAGAATCGAGATGCACCTACTGCAGATGCGATAGCAAAAAATCAGTCTTTTAGATGCGCTGCATTTGCTGGTGAAGTCATGGAGGCAAGTTCAACCAGAAACGATCCGAAACTGTTTTCGAAAAGGAGGTTTTTCCAAAACTGGTGATGAAGAACCTGATCTCCATGAAACGTGCGCTGACATTTTAGAAGGTATGAAAAAGAACTTGTTTTGTACATCTAACTAATATTTTTTTAATTTTTTGTAGTTCAAGGTCTGTCCAAAAGCGAATTTTCCGATTGGGTGGATATCGACAATGATGTTCAAACAGCTGCCACAATGACTATATCAGACATTTGTCGGGAAGTTGTGGATCAATCGTCCGAAGGAAGTAATCCTGAATTACCCGAAGTAGGAGAAGAAGAAGAAGAGGAAATGTCTGAAGAGCCGCCAACTAATGGCCAGATGCAAGAAGCGTTAAATATTCTCCGACGTGATGTACAATTCCGAGAAAGTAATTTTGATAGATATTATGATTTTGAAATATACATACAAAATCTTATTAATAAAAATAAACGTCAAACGACGATCGACCAGTTTTTCGAATGAAATCGTAAAGTGTAAATAAATGTACCTACGTATTGTATCGATGATAAAAAATAAACAAATTTGGTAAAATATTAAAAATTGTTGATTAATCGTTAATTTTTCCCTTGAATTTTATTTGTAAGTCGTTAAATAATTTGATTACATACATTACATTATTATTGACTACATCAGCATAGAAAAATACATTTATATTTACCTTCCGCTTACTGTTATCATTCGATTAATGTTATCAAAAAGGGTTTGTTCCAAATTGATCACAATAAGCGGCTTCTACTGTATTATAAAATCTAATAGTTTCCGGTAAACCTTTGTTGCTTTTTTCTATTTTTATTGACTCATGATTGGAACTTAGGATAAGCACTTGTTTTTGGCTTACTTTTATACACTGTAAGAGTAATGTAATTTGATTTGTACAATTTGCTTGAAAATCTAGCCATTTTATCTTTTTTTTTCCTTTGGCTAACTTTGACAACTCTCTTTTATTTCCATGAATTGTTCCAAAAATAGTAGTTTTTTTGCAAGTAAATTCTTGGCTAATAGATAGACTCGTGGAAAAATTATCTGTTGTTACGTTCCTTCCGCATCCTGTGAAAGGATCCATCAGTTTTAGAACAACGAACTCCCCAAGTGGAGTTGAACATTCTCTCCTTTCATCCTTTCCCAAATAGGGACACCCATGTATTATATACTTGCTATTGACGTCACACGCCAACCAGAACTTTACTCCAAATTTATCTGCTTTGTTTGGCATATACTGTGTAAATCTACACCTAGTCTTTGACGGAAACAACTGCTCATCAACAGCATATGCACCAGACTTATAACAATTTTGTGAATTCTCAATAAATTGATCCCATATTGTAGATATCATTAGCAAACTTATTTGTTTGTAAACGTTGGCTTCTCTTTCGCTCTTCTTATCAGATCGTATGAACTTCATAATTTCGGTAAAGTCGTTTCTGCTCATTGTTTTCGAAAAAAAGCGGGTCCCCAATTTTTATTCCACAAATATGAGACATCCAAATTTTTGCCTTATATGCACCGCGAGCATATAACAAAGCAATAAATGCATATAGTTTTATTGCATTTAGCTCCCGCTTAGTCCCCAACACCCTGAATGCTTCTTCTTCACTTCTGATCCACTATACGCTGATCAATGATGAGAGAAAATGCCGTCTCCATTTGTCCTTTCAGTATATGTCGTTTAGCATATCCTGTTGGCCCTGACGTAACCCTATGCACTAGTATCCTACCAGGTTTGGGACTTCCGTTTATTTCTTCCCAGACTGTTCCATCAGCAGCAGTTTTGATAGGTTGATCCTCTGAATCTGTCTCACTTTCGGATGTCAATAAAACTCTCTTTCTTTTCTGTCCTCGACGCTTATTTATAATATTCTCCTCTTCACTATCGCTCTCTGACTCCAGTTCACTTGTTGTAAGTAGCTCTTCATCCGTTTCCATGTTTTCTTCAGTTCCAGAAATTTCGTGCCCTACTTGAGACTACTCAATACTATTATTGCTCGCTCGAAGAGTGAAACTGTTCTGGTCTGGTGTTTCGCTCTTGAATTCGCTGATGCTGGTGAATCTTTTTGTAGGACCGCGTGAACACTCGATTTTGCTAACCATGGCTCGACTATCAGCGCCGTTATGTGCGGTTTCACTCTTCGAGCGAGCAGTGTAACTGTGAAGTATTGTCTCATATCGACGGTCGGTCATATTGACCGACGCGGTAGGTAGGACACATGATAAATTTTTCTTGGAAAAGAGAAAAATAACTAGAAGTACAGAGTGAAAAAATATTATATGCATATTCTAAGAATTGTCATATAGTTCGATAACGGTACTATAACGTTTAGAGCGTGTAATTCTTATAAAAGTTTGAAAACGGTCAATTTGACCGGTACTGGTAGGTTTAGTGTTAACAGTACGTACAATATTTTCTTTCCTACATTCAGTGTCAGATCAGAAAACCAAGGTTTTTCTTTTCGGATGAAAATAAAATTGCATTCTTCGAGACAATTGGAAAGGTTGCAGTGTGTAGGTAAGACGGAATTGAGTATAAGTAGTAAAATATGGTACCTATTGTAAAACACGGTGGTGGCTACGTTATGGTGTGGGGGTGCATACGGACAATCCGCACATCACTGTTAAAATTATAGATAAACATGTATACCTTAATATATTACAATCAAATTTAAAGAAAAGCGCAAAAAATCGAGGGTTTGAGGAAGACTTTTATTTGCAACAGAACAATGATCCAAAGCAACCACATAAAACATATATGGGCACATTTGAACCGTCAACTAACAGTAAATAAACACTCTATTAATAAAGATAGTTTGAAAAAGAGGTAGAAGTTGTGCAGAATATCAGTCCAGAAATAATTAATTGGTTGAATTGATATCAGGCAGGTTAAAAGGAATTATCCGACTAGATATTAAAAATTATAGTAGGGTTGGTAGTTTTGTACCGTTTATTTCATAGACGAAAACTGTAACCTCGAATATCAAAGTCATGTTTTAAATTTTAAACTATTCAATATTTCTTCTACATTTTTATACACTTGTTCTATAATGACATATTAATAACAGGTGATTTGAACGTTAATTTTTGCAAACAGCTAAATGTATAACGTGATAATACATGTTTCTGCATTAAATTTTTTGTGTTTATATTTTCCTATGTTGTCGCTTTCTGTCAATATAGACTTTAATAGTTGGATGGACAAATACTTTTATAACTAGCTGTATACATATTCAAGTTAGCATTACATTTCAATTCATATTACTTCTAAATAGTCCTCCTTTTTCTTCGCATGTCATACATCATCGCTTGCCGGCTATATTGTCATATGTACTTCATTTGCTACATTTAATAAAAAGTATTGCATAAACAATCAACCGCTTAAAGTGCAATGACTTTCATTTAATTTCGTTAACCGGTAGACGTTGAAAAAACAAGCCACAAATGCATTAGCTTAGCACGGAGATAACGTCGCTTCCTCGCAAAGATAACTTGGCGCCAGCCGAAAGAGCATCAAAAACATTAACCATCTTAAAAGAATTGACAATTCGACAGACAAAATATCGATCGCCAGTCACACAGAGCTTAGGAGAGAATTACTCGGGAAGGGGATTACCGGTTCGGCTCCGCGTTTGATAACGAAAAGAAAATTAAAGTGTCTTGTTTAAAATAAAAAATAGGTTTCATCAATGAAAAGGGACGTCTTAAACAATCGGGAAACAAAAAAAACCTTCGAACTCGAAAGGAGTTTAAATTAATTGAATCTGTATCTGAACGCAGATAAAATAAACACCTTTTGTCTTACTGCACAGATTCTGATCTAGGTTAAATTCGACAGTTTGAAATAAACGATAATAAGAATATATTTCCATAAGCATTCTAGTTTTAAAAAATTTACACGCAAACTTTACATAAATTTTCCTCAACTATACTGCCACAAGACAGCATTCACCTGCTACTAACTTTGTTAGAACACGACGGATAAAATCTGATTTAAAATTCAATATGTGGTTTGAGCGCATAAAGTATCTATGTCATTTTGTTTCATTTTTATCTCTCTTCAAGGATAGTTAAAATTCTTTTCTAGTAAAAATAGATTGATAGCATATTGCAACTACCTATGTAAGGCTGTAATAGCGGATACCCAGTAATAATATGTGAACAACGCGCAGCGGGGCTACCTTTTGCTTTTATTTCTAATTTTAAGCACAATCTATCCAACCTTTTAAACAAAAATTAATAAAAGAATTTTATAAGAATCATAAAAAATTATACACATTCCATTCGCATATGTTACTTATCTTGTTTGTGATTTCAATATCATAATTTTCACTGAGACCTGGTTATCCGCTGATATTGAAAATAGTGAATTCGTACCTCCATCTTATACTGTTTTTCGTAAGGATAGGAATTGTGAGGCTGCTGGGTTGAGTGGGGAGGCGGTGTTCTTATTGCGGTTGATGCAACTATATCATGTGAAATCATTGAGCATGCTTTCTCTGACAGCTTTAGCCCTCTGATTGATGTTATTATCACTAAGTGCACTTACAGGAATTTCCGCCTTATGGTTGTGGCAGTGTATGTACCACCATATTTGTCGGCAGACGACATTACTCTCTTCCTTGAGGCTCTTGAGCTGGTAATTTCAGATGTTACACTGATGTTGGTCGGCGATTTCAATATAAGAAGTTACTTTCCTCCAAACGTTACCGATCCTAAATATATATCTATAAACAATTTTACTTTATCCATGGGTCTTGACCAATTTAATAGCGTTCTCAATATTAACTCACGCCTTCTTGACCTCGTGTTTTGCAACATTGATTCTCACATGTTAGTCCATCACTCTACTGGTCCTATTGTTCCTGAGGACTCATACCATCCAGCGTTGCATATTTTCTTAAGCCTACCATGTGCATCTTCAATGAAATGTTTTCCGACGAATACCAATCTACGCTTCAACTTTTCTCGTGCCAATTTTAATACTCTCTACAGTGACATGTTCGATGCCGACTGGAACTCTGTTTTGAGCACGGAGGATGTGAACACAGCTGTCGACCGGTTTTATCAAACATTGTACAGAGTAGTGAGTAAATCTGTTCCGACCTCTCAGTATAGGCCTACTTCTTATCCTCCTTGGTTCAGCAAGCCTCTAATTAATAAACTTAAAATAAAGAGCTACTATCACCGAAAGTGGGTAACTACTGGTAGCCCTAGGTTTTATGATGATTTTGCGCGATTACGTAAGCTTACTAAACAAGAAATAAGCATCTGTCACGCAGCCTATCTCAATAAAATTCAAACTAATCTGAGGTCTGACCCTAAAGCATTTTGGCAGTATATCAATACAAAAAGAGTCAGCGCTCACAGTTGGATGTCATCTATACCGACTTCACGAGAGCCTTTGATTCTATTGATTTCTTCCTTATTGATTCAGAAGTTGAGTGCTATCGGCTTTTCCGCTTCATTGCTGCAATTAATGGCATCTTACCTTACTGGCAGAATCAACTATGTAACTTACAACGGCTTCTCCTCCAAGCAATATTTAACAACATCTGGCGTCCCGCAGGGCTCCAATTTAGGGCCGCTGCTGTTTTTGGTATTTATGGATGACCTCTTGCAAACATTGACGTGCCGTTATGTAGCGTTTGCAGATGATTTAAAAATATTTCATAAAATTGAATCCCTTCATGATGCCAGGCTTCTACAAGAGAATCTAGCAATTATTAGCGGTTGGTGTATCCACAATAAACTTCACCTTAATGTTGATAAATGCTGCGTCGTCAGGTATACCCGGAAAGTATCGAAGATTATCTATGACTACAGTCTCCATTGCCAACTCCTGTCCTCATCGGATACTGTAAGAGATCTTGGAGTATTGTTTGATGATAAACTTTGTTTTGGTCAACAAGTTACATCAGTGTGTAATAGTGCGTACAAACTTCTCGGTTTCATTCTTCGTAACACACGAACATTTACTGGTTGCGCTGCTATTAAAACTCCTTATTATGGATTAGTTCGGAGTAAGTTAGAATATGCAGCGATCATATGGTATCCTCACTATACATCTCACCAACTTCGACTTGAGCGAGTGCAGCGACGTTTCTTAAAATTTTTAACATTCAAGGAGACTGGTTACTATCCGAGGAGGAACTACGATCACGCACAACTGCTTCTGTAACACGAATTGTCATCACTTCATATGCGCTATCAACGCACTAGTGCGGTGTTTCTTTACAGACTCATTAACAACAGGATTGACTGTCCTGAGTTGCTTTCTTGCGTACCTTTTTATGTGCCTGCCAAAAAGTCGCGAAATATATGTTCATTTTACTTGGATTCTATAAGAACAAACGTCATGTACCTAGCGCCCATAACACGTCTGTGTCGTTGTGGTGATATGTTATATAAAGACATTTTTTGTGGGGAGTTAGTTTAATATTACGTATATATATATAAGGTAGCACATATATGTATGTATGTACCTATGTATAGTTATAGAAATACTTTAATATGAGGACGGGCGTATCTCTTCGTTCAATTGTTGCATATTGTTCTTTGCTTAGTGTATTGAGCTTGATTGTATGTGTCCGTTGTGGTTTTGTACTGTTGGCCACGAAATAAAATATTATTATTATTATTATTATTATTATTATTATTATTATTATTATTATTATCTTGTTAAATTTTTATTGATGTCAGTATTGTAATTATACAAAATGTTAAGTCACGTCCTAAACTTTTGAAGTGTTTTATTTGATTCATAATCTTATTATTTATTACAATTTTTGATCTGGCACATTAACTACTGCCAATAATAAGCCTCTGGAATTCTAGAACGAAGCAGATTATAATGTACGAATGTAATAGAGCATAGATCAGGAACCTCTGTATTAATTAAGTTGTGATTTTATTTAGTTATATATATACATATATATAAACCAGAATAATGCTATATACCAGGGGACACAAATCGGGATAAAGCAAAATTATTTTAATATAAATACATAACTGCCATTAATATAAATTTACCACTAGTGGAAACAAATGCGGACAATATCCCTCAGAGGCAGAACATATGAACCAACCACAATTAGATTAGAAATTTCGTTATAGTTGCCATACATGACAAATACCAGGGCGATTCGTAAAGTAAGTTCCGTTTGGTTATGATTATTATTAACTTAAAGCTGCTACTTTCAGCTATTTTTCTACATAGTTGCTATTAAGATTGAGACATTTGTCAAAGCAATTACTCAGTTTTTTAATGCCCTCTTCATACAACTGTGCTGCCTGTGAATTAAACCATGCTTTAACAGTGTTCATGAAAAGAACAGAGTTCATTGTGGTAACTCGTTTCATAAAGTCTATAAGAATGACGCCCTTGTTGTACCCAAAGGCAGTGACCATAACTTCTCTCGTCGCAAATGACGGCACCTTAATAGTTTTCTCGTAGACGATTTAGAGCGACCCCAGTGCAGTGACTATCTTTTCGTCTAAACGTTGACATAGGCAATTCAAGTCTCATGATCTGTTATGATAAACCTGAGGAAATCTCCACCTTCAACATTGTAGCGTGTCAGAAAAGTTAGTGCACCCTTCGTGTTCTTTGCACACAGAAATCGGATAACAGCACACAGTTCACAGTCGACGGGATTTTCAAATGCAGCAGACATTTTAAACGACCAAAATAGCACGAAGAAGAAGGGATGCCCGAACGATTCTCTTACTAGCACTGCCAGACTGACATTGAACCAGACTACATCGCACCGCATCGCAGCACTAGGCGGAAACGAAATTTATTTACGAATCATCCTCGTCTTAGTGATTGTACTAGAATATTTCTCCCATTTTCACAATGAAACAATAACATCTATTTCCTTATGCAAAATCTGAGCCACAAAATATGGAACATTTCTCTAAAAAACCGTGTTGGAAAACAAGCATGGAATTTTTAACCAACGGGTAAATATAAGAACAAAGTGTCATGTCAATAACATTCACAAAATTAGACAACACAGAACTTGGTTTATAATCCGTCCTCTGCTGCACTGAACAATGCCGTAAAATATAATGCAACGCTGCTCGTTTTTCCTCAAAACCATTATCTTTGAGATTTATGGCGGTCTGTACGTTTGTAGGCTGAGAGCAAAAATCAGCATTTCCACTTTTCAGATTCCTAATGATTAATTGCACGTTAAGTCACGTCCAAGATATACTTAGCTTATTGGCAAGAGTTCTAACATCAACAGAACTTAAACCCGAACATACTTGACCTAATTTATTCTCGAAAACCGCACACTAAATCAACTCAAGTGCGTGATGGTCAACATTGCAACAATAACAAAAGACGGTATTGGACATGGTGGATGATGTCTTCTAAAACTATGTTAAAAAATAAACAAAGACACACAGTCTTTCGCGTTAAGGTGTCTGTTTAAGCATGAGAGCAAAAAAAAGGGTTACTAATTATATAATTGTCAACTACAGCTTATAATTGCAATATCTATAAATTATAGTTAACCTCAAGAGAATGTAAAAAAATGTAAAAATATAAACCAGCATTCTTATTCAGCTATACTTTACAAAACTTTATCGATTGTCGAATTATTATCGCCGACTTCACTTTTAAGCATCCATTAAGGTCCAAACATCCTGTCTTTAAAATTAAAACAAAACAAAAATTAAATCGATCTAGCCTTCAAAGAAACAAAATAATCAAGGGCTGCAATTCCACAGTCGGGCTTAATAATTAATTGAACTTCATTGAGGTAATATTAAATTCTATTGACAGTAAAATATTAATCGAACTTAACATTAAAGCAAAATCATGAAGGGATCACAATAATGAAAAGACGAATTTAAAGGATGATTTCGTAATGACTTTCTAAATATCTGTACGAAGACGGAGAGTTCCAGTTTATAGATGTTCTCCGTCATATAAAATAAGATGGCGTTAGAGGGAAACTGCGGTTGGCCACGTACGTTGCAACTCGTAAACCATGTGCTGAACACCGAAGTTTCTCACGTACCACATTTGGAGCATCACGAATAGGGGAAGAAGAGACATGACAACATTGTACTTAAACCCTGCTTATAGCGTCTGTCACTTTAAAAACTTAGAACTCTAGTGTTCAGTAATACAGTACTTGCCTTATCTATATTAAACTAATTAGCTTCGGGAACACAAACTTCCGAACCAAAGCATCGATATTCCTTTGTTTGGAGTACTATAACTGATATTGTGTTCAAGTACATATACCATATGAATGCGATGTACGAATTCCTAAATATTGAAATCCAGTATTATAAAATCTGGAATTACTTCGGATTTCCAGCATTCTGGATGAAATCCGTACATAATATCTCGGTTTCCAATTCTTTTAAGTAATTCCCATTCCTGGGTTAAATTCATTCAGAAGTGGAAGTGAACGGTAAATTTTTTTTTGACCACCATGTCATCCTCCCACCATAAAGAAAAGAGAGCGTCACTCATAAAAATTGAAAAACCAAGACTTTAGGAACCGATGTAGTAAGATTTAATTTATTTCAGCTGTAAAAACTATATGCTACTGATGATGTACATGTACAATGTTGACCTTGATTCAGTAAACTTAAAAATGTTATACATATGCAGGTACGCCATCTGGAGCTTTGGTATAGAAATGTTCAATAACTTGTAACTAAATTCTCAACTGACCGGCTTCAGTAAGCACAATTTGGGAACGTCAATTCAGACCAGTTTCAACCATGAATAAGTTTACACCGACAAAATTCTCACATAATTCGTAAAACACCATTGCACGATAAGAAAGTGACTGTTTGAACCGATATTTGCTCCAAAACAATCATTGGGCCAGTTTTCTTTAAATTTGGAGAAACGATCGATTGCAATCGCGTCCGGAAATGCGTGACAAAGATCTACAAAACTTCTGGTTTCAACAAGGCAGCGCGTTATGCCGCACTACGTGCCAACAGTGAACTTTTTGAAGCAAAAATTTCCGGGAAGTGTGGTGTCGAAAACAATGACATGGACTAGCCTCCAAGATCTCCAGATTTGTCTCCTGCGGAGTTCTTCCTGTGGAACTATTCGAAAAGCAAAGTTTATTCCCACAAGCCAAAGACTCTAAGTGAACTCAAAAACAACATTGGAACCGAAATAGCCGCGATGAGACGCTGGCCAATGTTGTGCAAAATACTAGAAAAAGACCCCAGCTTTATATCACTAATGGAAGTGGTTACTTGATCAATATAGTGTTCAATAAATAGCTGACAACACCAGTGATCTTTTCTTTTCTTTGTTCTCTATCGACTGGAGGTGAAAACTTGTTGTCAAAATACATATTTAAGTATCCAAGTTGGTATGGTGAGAATCAGAAAAATGTTGCTTATGTTCGGTTTTTGGGATGGTGTTAAGGGCGGTTATTGCAGTTGTTTAAACATTTT
This sequence comes from Chrysina gloriosa, assembly GCA_038088585.1. Lineage (NCBI taxonomy): Eukaryota > Metazoa > Arthropoda > Insecta > Coleoptera > Scarabaeidae > Chrysina > Chrysina gloriosa. Next base: position 42,302,610 of record CM076087.1, read on the forward strand.
CAACCGTGTCACATTGCTCTCTGTTCAGCTGAAAATAAAACTGACATTAGAGCGAAAATTCACTAATGAATCTTACAAATACAGCGTATATTCATGATATATATGATTTTCTGATGAAAAATGATCGAACAACTTTTGGTCAATGATCAATTTATAGGAACGAAATTTCCAATTCAATGCACGAAACGTTCGAGTAGAACTGCTTGCCTACGTAGTCGGCAATTCATCTTTAATCAATTCGAAGAACCATTATGTGTCTTACTTAATAACATTGTATTTCTTAGATGCTACCTTTGCTGAGTGTAGTTTCTAACGTTCACATTTTTAATTGTTTTCAACGATCTCACAATCACATTGGAAACGGCTGCATCTCTTGCAGTCTTGAGTAAGCGTTTTTCACCAAATGCTTCCTTATAATGCATTTCAGTAAATCTCTTGGCAAGTTCAACCCAACATCACAACCTGGTTTGTATTGAAATTGGTGTTATGAATAGTTGTTAAGGATTTAAAGACATTTTCAATAGACTATCATATTAATAGTTTTTCTGTATAGTAATATTTTGCACTTCTCTCAACTTCAATAATTCTCTTTATTTTTTATCAATGTGTTAAAATTAATATTCATTTCTGTTTATGTATGTACTAAATTTAGAATAGTTTTATGTTTCGAAATTTGTAAATGCTTGTATTATGTATCAAACATTATCTAAATTCATCGCCGACAAACAATGAATGCTTTCGATAATGCGTACCGAAAATCCTTAACATACAGATAAAAGAAACTTCGTCGATCGGCTCCAGTACGAACGTACAAAGAGTTATTCATCAAGCGTCGACTACATACATGTGGCCCATTACGAGTCGAAAAAGACCGACCGGCTACTTGAGTAACGTTCCCTGGAATTGTCGCTTACTTAGGTGAGGCCAGCGCGTTAGAAGAAAGCAATATCAGAAATTTAGCATGAAACCATATCACCCGAATGTCGTCTAGAACTGACCCGCCTCACCGACGACGTTCGTAGCTTTCTTCGTAAACCGCTGTTATGTACGAGATGTACAAAAATATTAGGGCCGGCCGTCCCTAGGTCTAAAAACAGAGACAGATCATTCGATCTTTGAATACATAGATGCATAGAATATGAAACGTTTAAGACAAACGTATTTTAAAACGTTAAGAACAAGGCAAAGATATATTTTTGAACTAATTTGAACAAAACGCATTTTGAAACGTTTAGTCACAAACGTGTGTTAAGTGGGAAACACAAGTACAATCGTATGTCATTATATCAGAAAATGAAGACACAAATAGAATACACGCCAAGTGCGTGATATTGAAAATAATATAAGTGAGTTGCGAACATTGTGTAAGAAAAAAATTTGACCTTGAAACAATATATATATATGAATACGTATTTTTATAATTATTTTATTTCCTAGTAAATATCAATATGACCTGTCTAAATGTCTGTCTAAATGTGTTATATGTTATATGTCTATCTAAATGTTTTTTATTGTAAAAATATATGTCAATCTATCTGTTCAAATAAACCGGCATGAAAACAGAAAAGGCTGTTTTCTTATTTTATCCCCACGCAAACAGGTAACTGTTTGGTGCTCTCTCCAAACCAGGAGACCGTAACAATAGTTGATACAATACTAAACGTTGCCGGTTTCAAGAACGAAGTTAATGCAAAAGGTTACACTTCTAGTTTCTTCAGTTTTTGAAAAGTTCCTATCCCTTTGGATTAAAGGTGAACAATCAATCCAAATCACTTTGTACTATATGAATTAAATAATGAGAGTCTATTTAATGACAACCAATGTCCCTTTTTGGGCAACACCTTACGTTCACCTACGTTACAATCGCAACGCGAAGACAAATAATGATAAAATCAGCATAATTATTTGAATATTTTTAATTGATTTGTAGACAAATTACTATACGAAGTAAGACGCTGTTTCAACATATCATCGCGTGTTATTCTGTCCGCTCGACTTCGCGAATATGGAAATGGCTGAATTCATATTTTCAAGAAAAATAGATAGCAAAAATCGGTCCGATTTTGTGGCTACAAAGATCTCCGGATCTAACAGTCATGGATTTTTACTTTTGAGGTTGGATAAACCGAATACTATATTCGCATAAGCTTCCAAATGATGTATAAATATTAAAATATTGCATTAGGAATGGAATAAATCATACCTTTCTAGAGGAGATAAGAGAAGTTTGCACACAATTTCGGAAAAATATTGAGCAATGCGCGGATAAAGGACGCGGACTTCTCGAATGAATGAATTTAGATAGTGTAAACCGCTCTTGTTGACTTACTATACATATACATTTATTATTCTGAACAACCTTTACTACACACATACTTAATGTACGTGGATACATCATTTCAAAATTTTTATTATATTTCGATACTATTTCAATTTACACTGACCTTTGCCCGAAAACAATATCAATAGTTTCAGGAAAACCTAGGTTAAACTCTAGTATTTCATCTTCCCATGAATTTAAAATCATTATATTAATCCTGACTGAAGCTGGAAGATTCGATGAAGAGATAAATACAAGAAATGACGCAGGAGGAACACTATCTTGCAGCATCAAGAACACTTTCTTAAATAAAAACGATACACCCAAGGGAATGAAAACTGAAACCTTAAAAAGGATAGCAGTCTCACTTACGTTCGAGAGTTTGGACACAAGAACAAAAAATACAATTTACGGAAATTAGGTTTCTAAGAAAGATAGATGACAAACTGAAAATTGATAAAGTGAGTGATAGTGCAATCACGGGAAACTTGGAAATAGAACCCATGCAAAATATAATAAAGAAAGGTCAACTGAGGTAGTTGCGGGAGATAATGAGAAAAGGAAAAGACAGGATAATGAGAAAAGTGTTTGAAGCCAAACTGATCAAAAGAAACAGAGAGGAAGGTCTAGGAAGAGCTGGACGGAGAAATGCGTGAAGCGGCCGAAAAAAAAAAGCACAAGCTGGAAGGATAGTAGGGGACAACACACAAAGGCATGGAGAGAGGCGTGGAAAAGAATCCCTACTTAGACACTCAAATACAACATACCGGCATTCAAAAATTTATTAGTGCTACGACTAGGATATCTTGTTTTTTTAGTAAAACACGGCACAAATTAGTTTCTATCCAAGAAGGACTGGACCCCGCAAGCTGAAATGTCAAATCAGAAATTTTAAGAATTTTTAGTTATTCATGCGTCGGTCCGGGGACACACTCTATAATGTGAACGGGATCTGTATTTCAAGACTCTTAGATCGCACACTTTTGAATATTATTAAAAGTCCAATCAAGCAATCCAAGCATATGGTGACTATAACAACGGTTAAATATGCCGCAAATCCAACACTCTCCATTTGCCTAGCTCTTTTAATATAACTGTAGAAAGTGAAATTTGCACCCATTTTAAATATAAGGATTAAAATTATCACATGTTTCAGGTATGTTTGGATCTATACGGAAAGTTGGGAAAGTTCAGTTTACATTGATACTTCACCTAATAGGCTGAGAATATAATTCCATTTATAACAAAGAAAAGAGAGGAAAAATTTCTGCGATAAATGAATCCCTATAGAATTCCCTGCAGAAGTTAAGCACCATGAGATTACTCTCTATCAGAAGTTCAACTGGGGAACTATGACACAAGACAATTCTGTGAGAGCTACATGTCAACCAGGTCACGCACTAGGAGCTTTCGAACATGCCGTCGGTTGATACCTGAATAATAAATTTACTTGTCCTGACATTCGAAGAATTATAAAATATGAATAGACATCCTTTATTTGTGTAATAGCTTGACGTATACTTATTCATGTTTCGAAATTTGTTATCAGTTATAGTGAAATAAATAAAATAAATGAGACGCTACTTTAGTGACAAAACTTCATTAAAACGAGAAAGAGTCAAATTAAGGAGTAGTAAACTATTTATGAGAGCCAAAATATTAATTCAAAGAATCTGAATGACTCTCTTATAAAACGACTAAATTAATTAGGTGTGTTAAAATAGCTATGCAACAGCTTACTAAGTAAGCACAAATTGCAAACGCCAATAATTATTACTCGCGGACTGCAACCTTATCTATACCGCACTGACGAATCCTAATAAGGACGATAGCATATATTCCGCGGTTGTAGTCCGCAGTAAGCTATTGCACACTTTACCTTGTAGCTGCCCAATTAACGTACCTAATTAATTAGGTCGTTTTATAAAGAGTCGTCCAGATTACATGAATAAAATTAATGAGTATTTCAGGGATTTCAATCCATTTCAATGCTTTGTTATGATCGATTGCGTGTTCAGGATTATTTTTTGTATTTATTATTAAAAACTGCAAATATTTACAAGCTGGGGCAAAAGTCCCGCTACCATTTTGATTGCGCGCCATCTTGGTTATGTAACGTTTAGCTCAGCTTCGCTTTAACCATTGCGTTGTGTAGACGTCCAAATTTTATGATGGATAAATATACGCCACAAGAACGAGCAGAAATAGTGACAATATTTATTGAAAATAATCGTTCCATTATTGCCACTCAGCGGAAATTGCGTCAAAAATATCCTAATCGTCCAGTGCCTCACAAAACCACAATTTATCGTTTACATGCGAATTTTCGACAGTCCGGTACGACAGCAGACAGGTCTCGTTCTGGAAGACAACGGACGTCTCGTAACGCTGAAAATGTGGCTCTGGTGCGCGATAGTGTTGCAGAGTCTCCAGAAACATCAAGTCGGAGACGTGGTTCCCAGTTACACATTTCTGCACGCAGTTTAAGGCGTTCCCGTATAAAATTCAATTAGCCCAAAAATTGCTTCCTAATCAACGAGTTGAGTACAGTAATGCAATCCTAAGGCTGTCCGGTGACATTGGAGATTTTTCGTCTAAATTGATAATGAGCGATGAAGCCCATTCTCTTCTCAGTGGCCACGTCAATAAACAGAACAGTCGGTTTTGGGGAACACAGAATCCTCAATTAATTCATGAAACATCATTGCATCCACTAAAAACAACTGTATGGTGTGGTATTCATGCTGGAAACATCATTGGTACCTATTTTTTTGAAAATGACCAAGGTGTTGGAGTTACTGTTACTGCTGAACGGTACCAAGACATGATTCGAAATTTTCTTGTGCCTGAAATGGAAGAGCAAATACTAGCGGACATCTGGTTTCAGCAAGATGGGGCCACAGCACAGACAGCTCGTTCAACAATTCAATTATTGAATGACGTTTTTCCACGAAGACTAATTTCGCGAAGTGGCGACTTCGCATGGCCAGCCAGATCTCCGGATTTAACAGCACCAGACTTTTTATGGGTTCTTTTTAAATCAAAAGATTATGTGAATAAGCACCTAACGATTCAACATCTTAAAGACAATATTCGTCACGAAATTGAAGAAATTCAGCGTGAGATATTGCAGGATGTCATGAAAAATGCCTTAAAGAGAGCCGAAAGTTGCATAGCGAATCGCGGTCACCATTTAACCGATATAATTTTCCAATCATAACGAAAAAAATGTAAAGACCAAATAAACTTTTTATGAAAACCAAACTTACTTATCTTTTCTTTGAGCAAAGTTATAGGCAATCAAAATGGTAGCGGGACTTTTGCCCCACCTTGTAGTATATCTAAAGAAAACTTCTGCAATTAACATTTTATTTTGGTTCTATCCAAAGATTCACTTACGGAAATATATGGACGCGACCTAATCTATTAAAGTACTCGTTCTAGTTGTACACCAAGTATTTCTTGTATCAGGTTTCTGTTTTTATCTTATGTCTGTTAAATTACAACATTAACAAAAGTTGTATAATAAAATCTACCATATATATGTATATCTACCCCACACACTTAAACCGAATTGCCAATTCAAACAACCGCTTCCCACTTAGCCCTTTCAGGAGATAAGAAATATATGTATTATGCAAATCATACACATATAAAGTGTATCTTAAACGGTGCAATCCGCAAACAAGAGGGGTTCCTCAGTTTGTCTCGTACATGCGCTTGAATATTAATAGGAATGTGGATAGGAAAACGTACAAAACAGAATTCGGTAAACCGATTAAAATGAAATTTATATTCCTATTAACATGGTCGGTATGCCATTTTGCATTTAACAGTCTATAAATTATCAATTTGGTTGTGCTGATACTACCTTCGATACAGCTACTAATACACTAGTTATAATGAGCTATAGAAATTTACAAACTCCGCTTTATTATATGAGAAAAGTAGGCACGCCGTTAATGTTTCTAACTTGTTTATTATGGAGTCTACAATAACGATCTCTGAAAGCACTAATCCCTTAATCGACCTTAAATCTATGTTTCCCAAAATTGATAGTGTTTTATAACAAGCAAACATGCAAATTATAATTTATCGAAAATTTCTTTCGAAAACACATTACACTCTCCATCCAGAATTTTCATAGTCAGTAATATCAAACGGCAAACAGTATATTTATTTATAGGAAATACTTCGTGACTTTTAGCCGATATGGCATACTCATTTAACCCTAAAAGTTTATTACAATAGGATCTAGATAATAAAATGATGATAAATTGATAAATCCTATTGAGTCGAATGAAGAAATAGCAGCGATTTGACAAGCCGACTGCATCACCTTTGTTTAGATAACTTTTTCAGATTAAACATTTCGCATGGCCCTACACAGCATAATTTTATTACCTAGTACAAGTACTTTGTATTTTTTTAATCGTTGTATGCAAAACCCAATGATTTTAGAAATTTAGATTTGGTAGTCTTTTTGCGCTACATACTCCAGTTTGCACTATCAAAGCAAAGTAATCTAGAAGAATTTGTCACGGAAAAAATATTAAAACAAAAACTTTTACGTATTACTAATATTGACACACGTTTTACATGTTTGTGATAATTTATATGTGGAACTGTATGCCACAGCTCTAGTAATTACTTTCTTTCAATACCTATTTACTTTTGTAGTATTTTTACGAAGGGATAATAATAAAATACATTTGTAGTATACCCGAATGGATCAGATAATTTTATTTAGCATTGTTTGATTCACATTTATTCCGCATGCATTACAGTTCTTATATGAAGAACTTCAAGAATAGATTTTGCTACTTTGTGCCTGCCAATTGCAATTGCTTTTTTTCTGAAAAGTTGGAAACAAGTTCAATAAATAAATTGACTGAATGTGCAATTGTCTCTATTTTTGTAATACATACCTACGTTAAGCACCAAGTCCGGTCTCCAATGACCGACAGTAACTTTCCGTTCAGGCTACGTCGGTCACAAATAACTGACAATGAACTTTCTGTTCTACATTTTTTATACCATTACAAATTGCCTAGACTATTATATATTAACCGAATAAGGGAACATTCGATTTGGTATTCTTTGCTTACTGATTGTGAGTGGGCTTCCTAGGAGATGCATTTATTACTACTAAAGGCCGGATAATATGCAGTTTGCATAAATTTGCATATTTGCATAATATATGCATTTTGTATATTATTTGCATATTTTGTAGTAATTCAGCATATTTGAAGTATCCGAGTTTTATTTATTTAATGGATGTAATTTATTATAGGATAGGCATTAGAAAAATATGTCGTGGTTGTAACAAGCAAAGAGTTAAACACCCCTCCTTAAATTAAAAATAGCATTCTATGAAGCCTCTTCTCGATACTTTTCCGATAAGCGCTTCCAAAAATTTATTAATGCTGTTCTCATACATCTAGACCGGGACAGAATTCAAGGGAAAGCTAATTCCCTGAAACTTCTAAATAAATACAAAAATACATTTTACCAGAAAATTAGGAGCACAGCGGTTTCTTTGATATTTGGAGAAATTTATTCCCATATTCGAAAGCAATCTTATTTATTTTAAACGTCATTTTACATTGGTTTTTCGAAGTGTAAACTTGTGGGTTGTTATTAATTATAATAACAAAAATGCCGAAAATACTGACTGTGCCTGGATGGATTGCACCTAATTCAGAATTGCGTATGGATGGAGAAAAAGTATTTTGTGTAGCATGCAGCAAGATTGTAAGTAAAATTTAAGTTTATTTCCTCTTATTAATCTATAGTTTTTAAACGATATTTTTTATTATATTTAACTTTTGCAAAAATAACTTGACATTTAAATTGTTTATTTTATGTAGTGGAATATCTGCCGACACAAACATTAGGCGCAAATCTATATTCAATTGTTCTTGTTCCGATTTCTACGACATTTAATAAAATAATTAATATAATTAATTAAATAAATTAATTAATAAAATAACCAATACAACGCTTCGACAAATAATTTTATTTTAAAATTTTATTTTAAAATGAGTAAAATGAGATGTATATTTCATGCGTATTTTTCGCATATCAGCACAATACGGAATATCTGATATTCCGTATTCTGCTGATGATTTTTAAGTAAAAATCGTTTTAAAATAAAATTATTTGTCGAAGCGTTGTGTTGGTTATTTTATTAATTAATTTATTTAATTAATTATATTAATTATTTTATTAAATGTCGTAGAAATCGGAACAAGAACAATTGAATGTAGATTTGCGCCTAATGTTTGTGTCGGCAGATATTCCACTACATAAAATAAACAATTTAAATGTCAAGTTATTTTTGCAAAAAACACCAGCAAATATAATATTCCCGACGAGAGCGCCTTAAGAAAAATTATATTCACCGTATCTATGCAGAAACATTGAGTAGCATTAAAAAGGCTGTGTCAAACAATTACCTTTACATATGCGCAGATGAAACTACTGATAGTGTGGGCCGATACATAGTTCATTTAATGATAGGTATCCTTAACATATCGGTTCCAGCAAAATCTTATTTAATTTCATCCAAACAGTTGGAAAAGGCAAATAATTTGACAATAACAAGGTTTATACAGGAAGAACTGGCAACCTTTTTCTTACTGAAATCGATTCCAACAGAAAAAATTCTATTGTTTTAAACTATAGATGGGCAACCTCCGGCCCGCGGGCCACATGCGGCCCGAGTAAGATTTGCCCGGCCCGCTACTGAATTCTTTCGTTGCATATTAGCACGGCCCGTCTAAACTTAATTCATAATGAATCATAAGGATACCACAAAAATGTATATTTTTCAAGATTACTCGCAGCATAAAACTTCTACAAAAAAGGTTGCCCATGCCTGTTTTAAACGGATGCCGCACCATACATAGTGAAGGCAGCTTGCAACTTGAAAATCTTTCACCCAAATTTAATTCACACAGCTTGCTTGGGACACGGACTAAATCGTGTTGCAGAAGAAGTAAGAAACCATTTTCCCTTGGAGATACTTTAATTAGTAGTATTAAGAAAGTGTTTTTAAAGGCTCCATTAAGAGTTCAGTTTTACAAACAACATCTACCCGGTATTCCGCTTCCTCCTCAACCAGTAATCACACGATGGGGAACTTGGTTGGAAGCTGTTATTTTTCATGCAAATCATTATGAAAAAATAAAGACAAGTATTATGGATCTTGATAGCGATACACAATCTGTGCTAGACGCCCAAGAGGTGTATTCGAGTAAAGAAATACCTCAACAGTTGGCGTTTATTAAGCCAACTACAGTTTTATTTCCACTTCTGTATTGCAATTGGGAAAACAATTTATGTCGCTAATTGAGAGCGTTGAAATAATAAACAAATTTGAAAAGTTATGTTTTGATGTTAAAGGAAGGGTGGGAAAATCCGTGTATGAAAAATTTTTAAGTGTAATAGAAAAACATGAGGGTTTTAAAAAGCTAAAGCATATTCCTAAAATCTTGTGTGGTGAGTCAGTAGAAAATATTGAGTTGACAATAGAGGATATTTCTAATTTGAAATATGCTCCTATAACAAGCGTGGACGTAGAACGAACCTTTTCAATATATAAATACATGTTATCAGACAAGCGCCACAATTTTTCTATTGAAAACTTTGAGAAATATGTAATTGTAAATTGTTTTCATAGTTAATTATGTTGTAAAATGTTATAAATAAACTTGTAGTAAACATAATAGAATATATTTTTCTATAGTATTATATTTTCTAGCATTACTCCTATTTCTTTATCTGCATATTTTTCATAAGAAAGTGCGTATTTAGGCCAAAACATCTGCATATTTATGCGCATATTTCCACTTTTTTTGCATATAATCCGGCCTCTAATTATTACAAGTAAATCTGTAAATTTTTAAACTCCTATTTGTGTAGTTACTGAAAACTATAAATTTTAGTTCTTAACAACTTTTGAGTTCTAACATCTTAATTTTTCAAATTAATAGTCTAAAATCAATTTTTACACTAGCGGACATATCAAAGCTCACTTATGTATGCTGAAAATATATATATGGCTCGATTCCATCAAGACGTTACGAATGTACATGTTAATCATTTATCGCTTTCCTCTACTCTCTCCTTTAACGTTACTAACTCATACTTGTACTATTCATACTCGTTTTTATCAGAATTGCAATAGCTATATTGAAGCCCATTATGTATCTCCAACCAATAAAAAATTTATCGATTACGTTTAAAATGCTATACTACATTAAATTAGGACATTGAAAAAGCTTTTAGGTCATATTAACACAACTGCAATGGCAATTAACTACAAATGCTTACCCGATAATTCAGTATCTACTGGGAAGTACTGGGAAGATCCGATGGATGTTTGCAATTTATCTGTAGTTTCATTTATATTAAATCGATTGACTCAAAAATTGATAATCGAGGGTTGTAAGTCAAGTATAGCTATTAGTAACGTGTACATCAACACAATTTTTGGATAACGAGAATGATAACAGATCTAGCCTAAGTGTGTTGAAATGGCTGAAGTTAATTACTTACCAAGAGTATTGAAAAAGCAGTTAACACGACAAATGGAAGTACCTGATTATTTGAAAGCTGAGGACAGTCGCACCTTTTGAAATGCGTGGAGTATCATGGTACCATCTCCATAATTCCAACTCTACAAGAACCATACCGTGCATATTGCCTAATACTCTTGATAAGTACTAATAACATTCTAAACCATATCAAATAAAATTATATTTATTATTTTGATGATATTTTTACATTTGTACGGGCGACAGTAGAATACAAAGCCAATTTAAATGCACTTCCCATCTTCAAATCATTTTCTCAGCTAAATATTATCAAATTGAAGTATTTTAAATATCCTACAATTGATAGTATGGCTTTTCAATGCAAGCCGCTAAGACATCGTCAATGAATTGTATATGTAATATAGGAAGCTATACCATTGAGTTACTCCGTTTAAGTTTCTATTTTATGGGTTTTGGGATATGTATATATATGAAATGGTTTTAAACATATTCTGGATAAAACGGCAATTGATAATTATAAAACGTTTAAAGCAACAAATGCGCATCTTAAACAATTCTAACGAACTGATCAAAAATCTTATTATGCATTGAATTACTTACGGAATCGTAGTCGAAGTATTACCCAATTACTTCATTATTTCGTGTCGGATAGACCTGGAAACAAAGAACCATTATAGTCGTTTCGTAAAAACTAGAAAAGTTCTTACAAAATGATGTAATTACGAAAATAATAAAGCTGAATAAATATAATAGTTTCAGGCGCCAGAAGTTTAAGTGAATATAATGAACTAAACGGTTACGCAGAGGTTTAATGTGGCGAAGCTTTAAAGTTTAAACTTTATACTCCCTTCCTCTATGAAGCAACGGGGCCTGTTTGTACAGCTTTATCTCTAAGCTCTTTGCTTTTAGTTGAAAATAGTGTTGTTGACTTAGCTTCGGTTTCTATTATTTGCTACTACGTGTTTCAAGGTAAAAGTATATCCGGATTTTACATTTATGGAACAGGTAATACAACCGCCATATCTAAATATCTCTTATTAATATGGGTATAAAACACAAAATGGGAAAATATTTGTTGTATATAATAGCTTGTCTAATTATAATAATAAATTAGCAAGCTCTGTCGGCCCATGGCTTAGATAATCTTATTTCACTATTGTTGTAGGTACTCCTACACTGCATAGAACCACCTTTTCCTTAAACGCTCTCTTCTTTTTCTCATTCATTTCTCTCCCTACATCATGAACTTTGCTGCTCATCTATCGTTCATTCTACGTAAATGCCCCAACCATCTCAATCTCTGAGTTTTAGCTGTGCTTTTGTGATCAGTTTGGAATCCCTATAATTCATGATTAGTTCGTCTTCTTCATATACCATTGTCTCTAAAGCCCTTATATATTTTCCTTAACATCTTTCGGTCCCAAGTCTAAATTTTCTTTTCCAGGGATTGGGCGAGGATCCATGTTTCGCGCGAATAGCCTTACTTCTGTTCTTCTTGTAATGTTTTTTGCTGTTAGTATCCTATTCAATGGTCCTGCTTTCGTACTTCCTTTCATAAGTTTCTGTTGTATATCTTCTTGTTGCCCTGCATCATTTGAAACCACTACTACCAAATAGATGACTTTTTTACCTTTTCGAAAACGTATCTTTGACCAGTTATTCTGAATATTGCTCTCGGTCTTACTATAATCATCAGCCACTCGTGTTTGTAAGTATTTAGTTTTCTTTTCATTAATTCTTAGTCCATATTCTCTTACCGTTTCCCTCAAATCTTCGAAATACGTCTTTCGTTTGTTGTTTGGATCGTGTTATTTACTGGTGTCTAATAGTGACAGAGAGATCCCTTTGATCCCTTGCATTCTAATAGCAGCTTTGCGAGTATCAAATTGGCCAGTATCAGTAACAGTGTGTCTCCTTGTCTTAGCCCTTTATTAAAATTGAACGCTCCGGACATTCTACCTTCCAGAATTACCCTGCACTTCGTTCTCTAAAGTGTCATTTGTATCAGTCTAATTATTTTCGAAGGTATTTCTAAATCGTTCAAAATTTCGAAGATTTTTGTCCGTTTTACAAAATCATATTCCCGCTGAATGTGAATTACTCAGTATTTGCTTTTTTGTTTCATTTGGTTTTACCGTAAAAATCCGACCTGGTATGCTCGCATACAATTTTTAACCAATATCTTCAGTCTCTTTTACAACAACTTTACTAACACCTTATACGTTACAACTTGTTTGATATCGTCCTATAGTTTTAGCAATCTTCCTTTTTATGTATCGGGCAGAGCAATGCGTTTGTCTAGTTATCGGGCAACCGTTCTTTTGTTCATATTTTATATGACATGCTTCTGTAAATTACTTCCCAATAAGTCTGCTTACTGTTTACTCCAAAGTTTTTGAAGCAATTTTAAGTAAGAAAATATTACAATATTTAAAAAAGCGTAACTATTTGAGTCCTTATCAGCATGCCTTCGTGCCGGGAAAAAATACCGATACAGCTTTGCATTCCTTAACGAAAGAAATTTATACTTGTTTAGACAACAGGAAAATCTGCCTCTGTCTTTCAATAGATTTAACAAAAGCGTTTGACTGCGTTGACCATGAAATCCTTTTGTATAAGTTGGACTTATATGGTATACGTGGCGAAGCTAAGGAATGGTTTAGAAGTTACTTAACCCCTTGCACTATTTTCACGAGTCTGACTCGTGATGAAAATTTTAGGCCAAACTTGAATATCACGAGTCAGGCTCGTTGTTCAATTTCACGGCAAACGTGGATATCATGAGTCAGGCTCGTAATCGACATTTCGGGCCAAACATGAATATCACGAGCCGTGCTCGTGGTCTTAATCTCGGGCCACCAGGAACGCCTGAATGAGGTCTTATCTCTTCTTTCCTTTTCTTGAATGATTGATTTTATCTTGTATCTTGTTGTTTTTTGAATTTTACAAGAGCACCACCGCGTGAAGTCAACACGAGCACGCCTATCTCGCACTCATTGTCAGTCGTAAGAATGGTCGTAAGATGTGTTCAAAGTTCCGACACTCAGTCTTCGCCGCTTCGACTCTTTTCGGGACCACTCAGGCGCCCGAGTTTGGCACGGCTGATTGTGAATTTCGGCGTAGTGCAAGGGGTTAAGTAACAGAACCCGACGGGTATCTTATCGTAATGTTAATTCATCTCCTCTGGATATTAGTATAGGCATACCACAGGGATCTATTTTAGGTCCATTGTTGTTCCTACTCTATATAAATGACTTATCAAATTGCATAAGTAATGAAAACGTAATTTTATATGCCGATGATATTAATATTATCATTGCAGGTGAAAATCCATTGGAAGTCTCTCAAATGGCACAAACTACCGTCAATCGTATCTGCCAATTGACTAAATTCAATAGACTATTGATAAATTGCGAAAAAACAAAATTAATTTCATTTTATAATGGTATACAATTTAATTCTCCCGCCATAACGTTAAATATCTGCTATGCAGAATCTATAAGAATATTAGGTATTATGTTTGATGAACATCTGAAATGGTACAGTCATATTGATTTTCTATGTAGCCAACTTAGTCGAACTTATTATGCACTACGAAATCTAAAACGTACGTGTAGCGCCAATACTTTAATAACATTATACTATGCTGACTTCTATTCGAGAATGAGATACGGCATTATTTTCTGGGGTTCCTCCTCAGCTTGTTAAAGGGTTTTCGTTCTGCAGAAAAGGATAGTACGTCTAATATACGACCTACAATTTTACGAATCTTGCAAAAACACATTTAAGTTGCATATGTGACCTCCGAGAAAAGGGACCTAGTGTGTCAAAAAACGGGTATGGACTTAAGAGTGGATTCTGGTACCTAAAAGGGTGTAGAATAAGATGAAATGAGTTAGATTTCTGATAACAATTTATTTAGCGCATAAAAACGTATAAAACGAACTTGGGAAAATCGATAAAAATGAGAAAAACATTAAAATTTTATTTTTTTGATTTTTCGTTTTAAATTGTTTTTTTTTTTTCGTCAGTCTTCGAATTTTTTTGGAGTTTGGACTTTTTTTCGGTGTTTCGTGATCTGGTACTTCGATTTTCTTCCGTTTGACAATTTCAGTTTTTCTTTTTCGGCGCTTTGACTTCAGCTTTCTTTATCTCGTGATCCGGTGCTTCGATTTTTTTTTTTTCTTGCTGGCAGGTTCAGATTTACTTTTCGATTTTTTTCGCTTTGGGTTCACTCGGTTTAGGAGCTACAAAATCCCATTTCTGTAAATCAGTACATAAGACCCTGACATTCTCATACAAATACCATTTGCGATCTAACGATAAACCGCTTGGTGCAATGAGCGGAGGTAATTCGTTTGGTAGCTCAGCCGTTAATCGCAGATTAAATCTTTCTTCTTCCGAGTCCACAAGTTCTTTACATACAATTTCGTTTTTTTAAGTCAAAGTGGTGGTACTTGGTAATACCTAAAATGCAAATGTTTACAAAATTAATTGAAATGAATTTGAAAAATTAAAATCACAAAATCGCGACTGTTTACCTGGTAATCTTTTGTAAAATCCTTCGAAATGAGTATCCCATGTTCGCCATTCTACTTTACTTCCATTCACAGCATTGTTAAATTTATTACTGCTAGATCTATTGACCACATCTTCAAAATCTTGGTAATAATCTACATTTGAGCGACTATATTCTAGTTTCATTAACCTTCCTATACTCACGCATACGGTCTGTGAGACCGATTTATATAGTATAGTATACGTCTTTCATTTTGACGTGAGTATAGGAAGGTTAATCCGAAAGAGCGATCGGGACTGAACTTGGTGTGGCCAGTTAGGAGGAAATTTAATGATATCGATTCGTTTAAGCCAGAATCCACTCGCCAGGCCAAATAACGCATCATTGCATTATTTTTATTCTGTGCTACGCAGTTATCACAAAATGAAACTAAATTTTTAACGGCATTCTTCGTGAAGTAATCGTGAATTTGGCTAATGACAGCATTAGGTCCTTTTCCTATTTCGAACTCTTCGTCTAATAAATAGTTCGACTGAACGTTAGTGAATTCATTGTGAATACCAAAAATTGAACATTTACGAGCTGCTTTGAAATATGCCGTTCCGACTTGTTGTGGACTGGATGGATAAGATATACACCTATTTTGTGCATAGTCAAAACTCACTACAAGAGTAGAATAAGCATAACTCATCTTGCAGCATTGTTGGTAGAATTCACGCTGGCGTTTCGCATGGTCAAGATGAGTAACAGCCATTTGTAATTTTGCTTCTTCTGTATTAGAATCAGATTCTTCCAAAACTCGTCGTAGCATCAAGGTATTCTGTTGACAGACGTCACAAAGATCAGTTTTCGGTTTCATAGGCGAGATATAAGGGCAGTAATTCATCCAAATTTTGTAAAAAGTTTTAATTGCGATTTTCTCTTCAGTAAGACAAACTTTCTCAAAACGACAATAAACAGCACTTTTTGTTTCACTGGATGGCAGCAGCATTACTTTACAGTCTTTGTAGGTTGGCATTCGACCAGGAAGAGGTATTGCGAATTTTCCAGCAAAATTTTGAATAAGTTGAACGGTACGAGTAAGTAATTCCGGTGATAACACACGCGATTGCCGTTTTGAAGACTTGCCACTTAGTTCATGTTTTCGTTCAGAAAAGCCAACATTATCACTATGTCGAATCAAATTTTCATAACGTTTTAAACCAACATCGTAAATAAAACAAAACATCTTTCTACAAATATGAATGCCACGAAATAAGTACATTGTATCAACTCTGGATTTATTTTTTACCCTTTGGCCATACTTCTTCCGACTTTCAGTATTATAAACGTTTTCGAGCGATCAATGTTGTCGATGAAATTCCAAATGGCTCAAATGGACTAAATCTTGTTCTGGTTTACTTAATTCTTGGAGAAATTGCCGGCTTTGTATAGCAAGATTTTCTGGAATTATCTTATTACATTCTTTCGAACTACATGCTTCGGATTTTTCTCCGTACATCAAATCGATGTTCATCGACTCTTGTATATCTTCAACGGATTCCTCCAATTCGGATATAATATTGGATTCGGAAACATCATGCAAAAAACTTTGATTTTCAGTTAGTCCGGAAGTATTAGCACCGACACTTTCAGATAACGTCATATCGATCTCATCATCGCCATAAACCGAGTCAAGTCTTTTTAAATCAGCATCAAAACTGTCAGAAATATCCATTTTTATAAAAATTACTTCATATTAACATCAGCTTAGTAACAAAATTACAAAAGAACCAAAATTGCGAAACAACTTTTGAGATATTGATAACACTCGTTATACAGTTGGCACAAGACTGAAGCGTCACTTTATTCTTTTCCTTTCTTATAGTTATTGTTACAATGTGTACAGAGCAGCAACAATAGCAAAGGTATTGTCACACTAAAAGCGAAAAAACTACGTCACCACAAAGGCATGACGTCACCAAAGTCGGCACCCAATCATAACTAATCATACCAAATCGCATCTCCCAACTGAAGGTGTGTTCAAAGTGATAATGCGTTATGAAACTTTAAATGCATTGTTCTCAAAACTTCATTTTCACACACTAGGTCCCTTTTCTCGGAGAAGGTCACATATGATTCTGACATTTTATGTGTACATTCTGGAAATGTTAAGTTTCATATTATATATAAACACATTAATCAGTAATAATCAAATAGTACATGAACACAATACAAGGACCACTAATTATTTGCTTCCACCAATTCATAAACAGGCCATGTTTCAGAAAAGTATTATGTACTTGGGGTTCAAACTTTTCAATAATCTTCCAGATGGATTGAAAAAATACAAAAATATAGTGCTTTTAAAGAATTGTTGAAACAATACTTGTTGGATAAAAACTGTTACTCAGTAGGAGACTTCTTCGAATAATTAAATTAAATTTTCTTTATATTTTCTCTATTTCAATGTTAGTTTGACGCTTTGGCATAACTATGTATGTACATATGTATCTTTTTCTTTATGTTATGTATATGGTTACTGTAATAAAGATTATTATTATTATTTCTGTTGATATTCCATTCTCTCCTGGGTTTTTGTTGTCCTTTAGCTTTCTGACACTGCTCTTATTTCTTCCGCATCGAGTATACTATGTTACTACTATATACTATTATATATAGTAATATATTTCCCATTTCATATGCTCTGATTTGTGGATCTATAACAGTCTCTTCAGTGGGTTTCTTTAAAATATTCTCCCCACCTGCTCACTTTTCCATCAATATCTCTAATTAAACTTCCATTCTTATCTTTATAATACATTGTTTTCTTGCTGGATCGTGCTTTCCTTTTAATTTCCTGGTAAAAGTTCTTCATTTCCTGATTTCTGAAATTTTTCTCTATTTCGTCTATCCATGGTCCTCTTCCTTTGTGTTGGTATTTTCTACATTTACAATTGTTGAGTTAGTTGATGCCGCAATTCGGGCAGAGTTTCTTAATCAATAGCTATTTGGCATTCTTGATCGAACTAGCTTGAACATTTTGTTTTTGTGTCCTTGAAATATAGCACCAGTTTCTATTATTTGCTACTACGCGTTTTAAAGTAAAAATATATCCTGGTTTCATATTTGTGGACTAGATTATACAGCCGCCATATCGAAATATCTCTTATTAATATGTAAATAAAACACAGAATGGAAAAATATGCCTGTGTATAATAGTTTGTCTAATTATACAAGTGAAAAGATAAACAAGGAATACCTTTAGTGTTCTCCTACTCCTAGATCAAGCCCAAATTTACCTCACACAAAATTTATACGTAAAACTAATTCCATTTCGATGTAGACCACTGAAAGTTCGACATGTTTGGCAGTATCTACGCTATAGAATTAAACTAATACGCCAAACCTATTAAACAAGAGACAAAAAGTATGCAATCCCAGTTTAATAGATTCTAGGAAACTATATATACGTTTATGAACTTCCAATTTGTTGGGTTTCAATTAACGAAACTCTGCCAGGTAATGTAAATACTTCGTTTTGCTGCAGCGTACGTGCAGAAATAACAAAATTGATTTAGAAATGCGGAAGTATATTACAAGGGGTCCAAACAATTTAGTAACGCTTTTTTATTAAGTGCACATATAGTTTTGGATAAACGCAAAGGAATATTACAAATTTGTACTCAGCAATCAACTAGAAAATGCGAGATATCTATTTTCTCAGTTTAACCTTCCTATACTCACGTCAAAATGAAAGACGTATACTATACTATATAAATCGGTCTCACAGACCGTATGCGTGAGTATAGGAAGGTTAAAACTTGTGAGCAAAACTTATGCTGGTGTTATTTATTGTAGAAGTATTCACGTTAAGTTAGCTTTGTGAATTTGCGGCTTTCATGTACTTATTTCTAGATGTGGTTATTCTGACACAATTGCAAACTCTAACTGCCTTTTTTGTAATAAACCATAACGTGATTCAATGGATCCTGGTGATGATATCCTCCAAATGCTACTATTTATCAATGTTATTCACAAACATACTAAAAATATGTTTCCTCATCCACTTAATTGTACTTTACATATTTTATATACACAAACATAAACATTGGGTTATTTTAATCCAAAACTAAAATTAAATGTTGTTGTTGTGTTTAATGGGTAAGTAAGAACAATAAAACGTGATGTTATGTAATTCAACCAAACATGATTGTGCACATGTACATACATCCACTTATAGTACATCTTACAATTAGTAGATCGGCGAATTGACCCATTGTCAGTACCAGTTTATATTGTTGAACTTGAATAATTTATTTCAAGTGCAAAGTGTGCACGCAATTTGTTTGGAAAAACAATACATAAAACTAAGAATTACTTGTGAGTTGCAAACAAAATGATAAATAATTTCCCTCATTACCCTCTGTTTTCCTGTTCTTTTGGAGTATAATCAGCCCTATGTTGTATCATTTACGTTAACTGTAACGTAAGGATGTTATCGTAAAATAACGTAAGCAAATATAACGTTATAGCGATCGTGTTTTCGAGAGCCAAAATTTAATAAAATATAATACAATACAATATAATATAATATAATATATTAAATGTAGAAGACTCTCTATAAACGACCTAATAATAAAAAATTAGGTTCGTTAATGGGCAGTTAACAAGTAACCGTGCAAAAGCCTACAAAGTAAGCACAATTTGCATATGCCAATAATCCTGCAGGAAATGTTGACTATGTCAATCGCAAAACGCAACTGCAGACTAATTAGTTTCGTCCTCATTAGGACTCGTCAGTACAGTATATCGTTCTGCGAGTGATACAGTGAACATTTCCAGGTGATACGTCGAAATCTCTCGAAAACACGATCGCTATGTTTATTCGTCGCTGAACGCGCGTTTTGCGATTGCCATAGTCAACATTTCCTACAGGATTATTGGCATATGCAAATTGTGCTTACTTTGTAGGCTTTTGCACGGTTACTTGTTAACTGCCCATTAACGAACCTAATTTTTTATTATTAGGTCGTTTATAGAGAGTCTTCTACATTTAATATATTATATTATATTATATTGTATTATATTTTATTAAATATAACGTTCTTTGTTAGGAATCTTATGCTGTATCCTAATTTAGCCTTCCTATACTCACGCATAGGGTCTGTGAGACCGATTTATATAGTATAGTATACGTCTTTCATTTTGACGTGAGTATAGGAAGGTTAACGTCAAACGTTATATTACGAGCAATTTCACATCTGTTAAAACGGAAGAAAGTTTTGTATCTTGAATCTATACCGAGAGAGATAAGGCAAAGCGAATACGGTACGAGAAGAAGTGAATAAACACTACAAAATTCTTGTGGGTAACGCAAGTCGAAACACATGCGCATTTGCCTGGAACACGAAATTTAAATCGAAAAAGATGTTAAGCAAATGTACTTTTGTCATTTGTTCGCATTTATTAGTAGTCGTTGTCGTGTCTGAGCAAGTAATACATATTCCCAAAATATGACAAAAAGGCTGCAAAAAACAACGAAAAGACAATACGAAGAGTTGCTCAATTTTATTGAAAAAAATAAAATAATTATATCAGGTAAAACGAAGCCATTGGATGCAAAAAAATTTCTAATTTATGGAATCAATTTGCGGACGAAATAAATGTTACCGGTTATGGGCCTCAGAAAAGTGGAGAACAGTGGAGAAAAGTAAGCACACACAAAATAACTGTCTGTAAGTCCTCATGTAATTTATATTTTTGTTATAGATTTTTAATGAATGGAAAATTAATACTCGCAGGAAGAGTAGAGAGATATCTGTGTCCCAAACGCAAACGGGTGGTGGTAATTGTTGTAAACGGGAATTAACAGATTTAGAAGAACGTTTACTAAGTATTATTTCCTGGTTACATTTGGGCGATAAAGATCTCTTCGAAACAGGGCTTTCCAGCAAGATAGGTAGTTAGTATTCAAACAACTATATAATTTCTAGATTGTGCAACCATGAACACTTTTTGCAGATATGAGCAAGACAAACAGTAGGATCGCAGCAAATGGAGAAGAAATTCCAATGAACTTACCAGAAGTGCAGTACCAAGAATTGGAGGATATCCAAGGTACACTTTTATACCATTTTATAATAAATGTAGGTCCTACATTTTTTCATTTCAGTAAATCCAATAATTGAAATTGTTCAAACCCCAGCTATCGAATACAGCGAACAAAAAAAAAGACACTCCAAGAAAAGGTAATTGTTTGTTTCATATTTTATTTTAAATTGAGTCTTATCTTTTCTTCTTTATTGCTATTAATGAGTATGATGCTAGTTTGTTTATTTTTAGAGAAAAGTAATAAAACTTCGAGAAGGGATCAGAGATATACCAACTCCATTTTACAAGAAGCCTGTGAAACATTTGCCACAGCACAAAAAATATCTCAGGAGACGGAAACTATAAAAGCCGAAGCCATTAACAATTTAAGCAAAGCCATTTCAGAACTTGCAGAAGCTTCGAAGCTGCGTGCTCAAGCTGAAATGACTAAGGCGAAAATTGAATTTTTAAATTAGTGGCGGTTGGATGGTTTCGACAAATTTACATAAATATATTTTACATTATATATTATTGTTATGTTTACTTTGTATTTATTTTGAAATATATACATTCATATTACTAGACTTAGGCAAACATGGACAAAAAAGTAAAAATATGTATGCAGAAAAAAACAGCAATTTTTAAATTCATAATTTTTAATTTGATAATAATTAGGATTTCCTTGTCTAATGCATCAAAACTAAGTACCTAAGTAATTAATAATAATTACTTAAAATTACGATAACAATATGATTAAATGTTCATTTTTCTTTTTTTAATTTATTAATTATATCCTCATTACTCTTGAAAATGGTTCCTTATTACTCGGTTCCTGACGAGCCGTTCTTCAGCCAACCAATTTTCATTACCTAAAAATATACATATAATTTTAAAAATTCTATTTATGAACTTGTCTAATATACCTTCATTAATTCCTATAACTTGACCTTGCTCAACCACTTCTTGAAATTCATCGCCATCATTATCTAATGGCAAACCTTGTGCAATAGCCATATTGTGTAAAATGGCACAAGAATAAATAATTTTTCCAGCTTTAACTGGACTGTAATGCAATGTTCGGTGTTTCAGCAAACACCAAAAATCTTTGTTTTAAAACACCAAAGCACCTTTCAATGGTGTTCCTTGTTGTAATATGGGTTCCTGTATATCGACCCTCTGGAGTATCTTCTGCTGCATCTTCTACACGTATTAACAGCCATGGCTGTAGAGCATACCCTGAATCACCTATCAACCAACATAATTGCGTACGGTCTAATATATATCTGTTCTGCAGGTGTTGCTTAATACAGCTCATTGACCATATGGCAGAATCATGAACAGAGCCAGGGTACCTCGCATTACAATTGAGGATTTTCATATTAGCATCACATATCTGAAAAGATTCAATATCATAAATTCATGGCTATAACATGTAATATAAAAATATACATACCATCTGAACATTAATGCTATAAAAACCCTTACGATTATAATACATAAGGCTAGGTCGAACTTCATCTTCAGCTGGAGGTGCAACAATTGCTACATGGGAACAATCAATTGCGCCAATTACCCCAGGAAAATTGTATTTTTCCATAAATCTACATTTAAAGAACAAAATTATTTAGTATATGATTTTACTAACATATTACAAAAGAGGATGCACTAACCGTTGCTTTATTCTGTTACATTCCACATCCGATTGAGGAAAGGCAATCCATTGGTTTAGCAAATGTTCAACCATAGTCTCACTGTTGTCAGTAATTATTCTGCTGACAGATGATTGCTCTATGGCTAAATTTAAATTTAGACCAATACATTTTTGGTAACTACCATGTCCAAAAAAGGATAATGCAACTAGAATCTGAAATTTGGCATACGTTATCTATTGCTTAACCTTCCTATACTCACGCATACTGTCTGTGAGACTGATTTATATAGTATACTATACATCTTTCATTTTGACGTGAGTATAGGAAGGTTAATTGACTCTTATTGAAAAAAGTATACTTTTAGTTCTAGTGGAATGGAGGTTGTTCTATGATGATGTCCCTGTTCCTGCATATGAGGTTGCAAAACATTTATTAAATGTCTCGTCAAATCCTTTGTTAATCGGAAATATTTAATAAAGTTTTCATCCGTAATTTGGAACGGATCGCTAGCAGCTCGGAGCATTCTCCTTCTAATTTTTTCCTCATTCCTTGAAACCAGAAAATAAATACATAAAATTAATGAATAAAATTAACAATACAGAAATACTAAAAAGACAAATAACTTACCTTGCATTGCCGCGCAACAATTCGTCTAATAATCCCACGCGTAACAAATTAATGAAAGCCATTATTCGTGCTCGTAAGTCAAGAATTTCTAAATAAAAAAAACTTGGGTTATGTTAAACGTAATAACCACTTGGATAAGACCGATAAGACGTGTGTTATTTCTCGATGTTTGCTTGGTACGTTATATTCCCGATAACAGCCGACAAATAACGTACGTCTGTTATGAAATAACAGGTGGGAGTGATACAACATACCAATTTGAAAGTTATAACGTATAAACTGTTAAAAGTCGTCGTAACGTATACGTTATCGATAACGTAAATGATACAACATAGGGCCGAATTTATGGTTTTAATGTACGTTAATGCTGGGTCAATTTGTTCCACAAATTACTTATGTATGTGTTTTCTTTTAATTGCCGTAGAAGGGTGACATAGGTACATACATCGTTTTCCTTTTGGTTTTCTAAACAAGGAATTTATTATGAGAACAGCTTAACACTAAAGAAAATATACGTACAATATGGTACATACAATACGTATTAGTTTTGAAACTAATTAACTGCGGTGTATTTTTAAGACAATAGAAGACCTTTATTCAATACCTTTGTCGACATTTGCCAATATCCTTTTGCTATCTTTCAAGCTGCACATTCGACGTTGATAAGCCTTTGCCTTTATTTAATAAAAACCTAGAACTAATTGTAAGTATAATTTGGCACAATCATCCCCATTGCAATTTCTACCATTCGAAACGCTCTACAATGAACGAAATGAATGATATCTAGTGATGTAAAATAAAGACTACGGTGGACGAGACAATATATCCTAATCAACCTTCAATAACTTTTGCTAAACGATTAAAGATATGTATGGCCTTACAGCGTTATCATGGTAGACAATACCTTTACGTTCTGCTAACGCTGGTCCGTCTGTTTGCCCTGAATAGGTTAGCGTGTGTACCTGTGTACGGGCACCACTTCGATTGTTCATCGTTTTTAATAATTATTTCACATAACTATAATTGCCCGGCTGGGTCAGACAAAATAGACCCCAGCATATGCAGCAACCATTAGTCTCGAATATCTAAACGAATATGTTAAACCAGACATGGGCAACCTTTTTTGTAGAAGTTTTATGCTGCGAATAATCTTGAAAAATATACATTTTTGTGGTATCCTTATGATTCATTATGAATTAAGTTTAGACGGGCCGTGCTAATATGCAACGAAAGAATTCAGTAGCGGGCCGGGCAAATCTTACTCGAGGGCCGCATGTGGCCCGCGGGCCGGAGGTTGCCCATACCTGTGTTAAACAAACACACTAGCCCGAAAGAGCTCTTTTGTTGCTGTTATCATACCAGCCCGAATCTGGTACACTGAGCCATACGACTTTCCGCGTACTCAAAATCTAGAAGATCTCTTAATTATCTGTCTTTTCATTATTGTTTTACTGTATTGTATTTTGTTGAGCAACTCGGTAGTATTTTATTCTGTATTTTCTTGTAAACAACTCAATTGCTTGGAAACAGACTAAGTCGATTTAATTATAAGAAGAATTTAATATAAAGTCAGGGTTTTGACTCAACTCGTATTTACTAAATATACGAAATCACTAGCTTCATTTTCTTCTCCCCGCTAAAGAAATTTATTATTTTGTTTTTTTTATTATTATTCCAATATATTTACCTTATTCGAATTTTAACCGATTTTCATTTGTATTGTTGTGTGCGTTAATCCCCATTCACCCATAGGCAGGAAACACCCAGAAAGAAGTTTTGGTAAGCGCTCGTTGTGGTAAGCTTTATTTTATTTCGTGTATGTGCATGTAGAAGTGTGTCAACCTTGGACATCGTGGCACGATTATTCTGGTTTATAAGCGCGACGCAATCAGAACCTTTGCTCCCAACGTACCAGTGGCGCCCGTACTTTTTAACATCTTTAGTTAAGCCCTTTTAAGGCAAACTGTTAACCACCCATTCAACAACAATTTATTGTATTATGTATATGTATATATTATATATAAATATACATATTTTTCCATGACAGTTGATCTACAACCATCAGTTGTTTTTGAGTAGTAACGTTAACCGCCAACTTTTTTCTTATATAAGAAATTCTTCGGGTAAATGACAATTG
The DNA here is from genome assembly GCA_038088585.1 of Chrysina gloriosa. Lineage (NCBI taxonomy): Eukaryota > Metazoa > Arthropoda > Insecta > Coleoptera > Scarabaeidae > Chrysina > Chrysina gloriosa. The sequence goes on from CM076087.1 coordinate 42,328,498, forward strand.
CTATTCACCGACTTCCTGACTATACGCAAGCCTATGTAGAAATTCTTCTGGTACATTTTGAATCGTTACCAGGCTAATTCTGCGCATTCCATCTTTAATGCGATGTTCTAGTTCAGCAACATTTTGTGGTCTAGTGTAAGGTCTGGGGGTCTTGCGGCCCATTTTATCGCTCCTCGCCTGGCAATCCACCGCTTCGGAAAACAATTGTACTAAAAATATTGAACAGGCTGCGCATAGTGGGGGAGGGCTGTCTTGCTGTAGCCATATAGCTTTATCTGAGAGGTATGGATCATTGGTATTTGGAAAAGTTGCTGCAAGCACTGGAGCAACACCATGTTGTAAGAACTGTAAATATCTTGCTCCTGTGAGCGTTCCTTCAAAGAAGAAAGGCCCTACTATCCTGTTGTCAAGCGTGCCAGCCCACACATTTAATTTCTGCCGGTGCGGTGTTGCGTATGTGCCGCAATCATTCAATGAGGATTTACCCCACTCCAATACCCGCAACTTTGATGATTAACTGTGCCATTGAGACAAAACATTCCCTCATCAGAAAAAAAGGTAATTACCGATGCAAACATGGATTTTCTTGGCACAAATTTATCATAGATCACAAAACTATAGTCGCCGGTCAGATTCTCTTCCATACTTAACAAAATGTTCAGTTTCAGATCTTCACTAACTTGCCGACTTCCAGGTTTTTGAGTATCTTTATCGTCACCAGTTTCTCGAAAAGTAGACTCGATCTTACTGATCATAGATTGGCTACTAGGATAATCTGACTATTTTGCATTAAACAAATTGCAGACTTCCTTCTAAGTTCTTGTCTTATCCCTGCATCCGATGAGGATTAAAATCTCAATCCTGTGTGTAACAGTTAGATATACCATAATACTTCAATTGCAATAAGATTTCTGTACAGCAAATGTTAAACAGTCAGTGTAAAACTGACACTTTGGAATGATTTGTTCCTAAGTGATCTGTAAAAACATCTGGCGCTTCGAAAAACGAACTCCGATAACGTTTTTGCTAGCAAGAGAGTATTTGCTTTATTTTATTTCTAACATTCAATTCTCATTTACTTTAATAATTTTTTATGTAAAATGATAACATTTTAATACTGTCAGTTCAGTAATGAAAAAATTTCTGAAAATCAAGAATTTTTTTTTAAATAATGTCATTTGTCAAAAATAATTGACTGTTCAAAATTGACTGCATGCAGAAAGATGTATTTTTATCTAATTAGATCGACATGTTTGAGGATTTCTATCTACAAAATTTTATTTCTCTTTTACTGAATTTATTGCATACTTTAGGCACGCACTGTATACTACTTTTCCTAGTTGAGCGGTCAATAATCCTAGCAGCACACGTAGTTTTACTCACATTAACTTTTGCTGTAACTTGTTTGAAAAATATACCACGTTGTTCACTAATTATAACTAATACAATTGCTACAACAATTTAAAATTGACCACATATGTGCTTTTCCAAACAGTCCGCTTAAAATATTTTTCACAAGATAACTTTCCGGTTAGTCCGAACAAGCCAGGCTTGTGCAACTAGGCAAAATAATTATTTGCACACGCTACGGTTTGCCCTGACAGGTCTCGGCCTTTCAAACCAGCAGAAGAGGCCGCATGGGCGTGTGTAGCAGGCTTTACCGTCATTGAGTTTTCTCGCCTACTCCGGAAATTGTAGCAGTCGTAGTCATAACTCTAATTCATACATACATTTTCTAGTATTATGTTTAAACAATTCACTATGATTAATTATGACCTAATTACAATACACTTTACTTTATCACTTGAATCAAATTAAGTCGCTCCAACATTATTCATTCATTTTATTGCGACAAGAAAGAAGACAACCGCACTCTACACTCACCCCATTGAAATGCGAATGTTATTTATGCTAAACTTCTCCACCGACGCAACCTAGTACCTGCACAGGCCCCGAAAATAAAAAAGATGTAGAAAAAGTAATATAAATAATATCGGTCTATCTTTGTTGTTTGGGACGTTATTTATGTATCGCCCCATGCACGCGGGTATACGTTATTGCGTTTGCACCAAATGTGCAACTTCAATAAAAGAATCTACTCAGATATTTGAAGTACCGAACATGTAGAAGATCTGGGTGTGTATTTTAAGAATTCTACTCGTTTCTATCAATGCCCAATGGCCAATGTACATATTATTATTAACAATAGTTTGCTGTTTTTCTTTTTTAATTTTATTTTAACATCATCAATACGTACCTACAAAGCTTAAAACCCTTATGTTAAAGCTGGTCATCTATCCGCAGTTAACCAAAAATTTATCGATTACGTTTAAAACACCCGGCATGCTACATTAAATTAAAGCACAGATATATTCTGAACCAAATATGACGTACTAAAAATAAGTTCTAGAGAAATGTTTGGTCATAGTGGCATAATTGGTATGGAAATGAACAACAAATGCTATCCCGATAGTTTAGTATTTACTAGAAATCATAGTGGTTTGAGTACATGCTGATCCAAGGAATATCAACAATTTATCTGTTGTCAAAGTATATCGATTGACTTGGAAATTAATAATCGCTTATTAGCCAAACTGTTCTAGAACTATAATTAAGCAATACATTGATAATTTGTGGATAAGAGCAATATACATAGATGTATCTAAAATTTGTTACAATGCACTCGTTGAAATATCTACCAAGCCACAAACCGGATTGACTAATTTCTTTTTCGTCCCAACCAACTGGGAACTCTTGTTAAAGATAAGTCAAAGTTTGTAAAGAATGAATGAAACAAACTTCTTCCCACGTGTGGTTATTAGGGTTGAAATGAAACGATATACAGTAGGGTGACAGAGTAAAATAGACACCTAACAAAAACGCGTAATTTCCCAATTTTAGGAACTCTAGATAAAGAGAAATAGCTACCTGCGTGTGTTACACTAAATATAAACATGTAAAGGAAAAGTATTCCCTTTAATTTGAATTTGCCGCACTTCGCGCGGTCGGCATAACAGCTCCCGTCAGAGGCGACTGATTAGATTGACGGATTACATAACCTCCATGAGAAAGGAAATTTTATAATAAAGATAGATAAATAAACTCAATAAACTGCTTATAATCAGTGAAACAGATGTGAACCAAGAAGTAATAATAATAAGCTTTAATTGTCGTTTTTTGTTTGCAGGTAAGAGCATTTAGACTGTAATTAATGTAATTAAGTAATGTACATAATAAATTGCGTTAATATTTGTTTGCAGAAAAACAAATTCTAGTTTATTATTTATCCTACTTCACCAGAGATATAGTCTTATAAACATATTCACAAAGTGTAGTAGTGTTACAACTATGCCACAATTACAAGGTCGCACAGATATAGATAATTTTACCCTTGGGCGTATCGTAGGTCACAGCGAACGCAAAATAAGCGGATTCATAAGATTATCAAGAATTAACCACGTTGTTCCGCAATTTAAACGCAATAATAAGAGGATAGTTTTATCGGAGCCTGGCCTTCCCGGTCCATCTGAGAGAACTAAAAGATCACTCGGCCTGAAGTGTTAAACTAGGCATGGGCAACCTTTTTTGTAGAAGTTTTATGCTGCGAGTAATCTTGAAAAATATACATTTTTGTGGTATCCTTATGATTCATTATGAATTAAGTTTAGACGGGCCGTGCTAATATACAACGAAAGAATTCAGTAGCGGGCCGGACAAATCTTACTCGAGGGCCGCATGTGGCCCGCGGGTTGGAAGGTGGCCCATACCTGTGTTAAAGGATACGCGAAAAAATATAGCCGAGGTCGCAGAAACATCTTGAAGAAGTAAGCGCGCTATCCAGCAATATTCACATAGCGTGGGATTTATAAAAGAGTGGCCAACAAGAAACCTCGTCTTACACCGTCTTGAAAAAGGCGACGAATGGCTTGGGCAACAAACATCCAAGCAAAACCAGAGCACTTTTAGCGATTAGTAATTTTTTCTAACGAAAGTCGATATTGCCAATTTAGTGACAGTGGGCGCACATGAATATGGAGCATCATGGTATGGGGTGCAATATGATATGCCGCGAGATCGCAACTGGTCATGTGAGAAAGAAACATTAATGCGGCAAAATGCATTGAAGGACTCTTACCACTTTTCACTAATAAGTTCTGTCAAAAGAAAATTTTGTGGAAAATGGTGCACCCTACTACAAAGCGCGAACCACGACCGCGTGGAAAGAAGCTCAGGGGATTCAAAATTTTGCCGTGGCCAGGACAAACGCCTGATATGAATACTATTGAAAACATATGGCACATAATTCACCATAACATGGTAAAAAGAGTCCGAAAGACGAGCAATAAAATAGAACTAATGGCGGTTGTTACAGAAGAGTAGAACAATGTACCGAAGGAAACCGTTAATAATTTAGTTGATACCGCGCCCCGACGAGTGCTCACCAATAAAGGTGGTTTAACCAAGTATTGAATACATATATATCATTTCATAGTGTGTAAAATCATAAAAGCAATAAATTCGCTTTTTTGATTGTATACCTGTCACTCTAGCGCACTTATGTACACAGCCATTGAAAAGATATTGATTTTACTACCTTAAAGAAAGTTCATCATTTCTCGATCTACGTATGTGTGGGCGGGCGTTACCTGACTGCAACAATAGTGATACTGTGTGAACGAGGTAGAAGGAATTGGAGGACGCGGTCAACATAGCAAGTGGTTGTCACACTACTAGATACATACTAGATAAAACAGATGTTACTTACAACTCCTACAATTTATATACCGTTATGGAGTAAATTAACGTTTCTTACGCCGATGTTTTCCCATTCTTCTACGACCCTTGCGCGTTTGTGTATTACTAGCGGTCTCAAAACTAGTGATGGGTCGTTATTGAACTGTTATCTCGCTGGGCAAAGAACAGTTCCTTTCGGACGGTCTCCAGCGTACGCGGTTGAAGAAGAAATTCCACATCATCGACTTCTTTCCTATTAAATATTTCTCCATGATGATTATTTTGCCTGGGAAACTTCCGGATGAATGAATTGTGATTACTTGATGATTGTTCCTGATTTCCTAACTATAAAGCTGTTGTTCGATGGATCAGCTACGGATTATAGCAAACGGATGTGTCCACAATGAAAACGGACTTAAATGTTTTTGTTATATTTATTTTACACCATGTGTGTAAACTAGCGTTGAATCGTGAGAAAACAAAACTGTATAGGAACTTCTAACGAAAAATTTAATGTATGTCCGTAGGACACATCATCAATACACAATCATATAACTCGGGGAATCACCAAGATGTTAGAACTAGTGATGGGAAAGTATAACGTCGGGGAAAGGCAAACTATGTATATATCACATCAAGCAAAGGCCGCCAAAGGCGATGTACGCATGACATATTTTATTGATTTTATGATGCGTTATTAAATAGAACTGTCGAGTACGAAACAACGATGACCTGTTATATTGGAACCGTTATTTATATTTATAACGAGAACGGTTGGAGCTGTTCTTTTAAAAGAACGGGTTTTCCCATCACTACTCAAAACCCAAGACTGCATCATTGGCGATAATATTTAATACTCAAAGGATAGGATAAAGTAGGATGCAAAACCCACACGAGCAATAGGTCTATTTTCCTTAGTCAATCTAACTGGTAGTCTATCATTACCAGAGAGCCAACGGACATAATCGGTGACTCTTAAATACGTTGATTATTTATCAAATTTGATTTTATTTTTCTTCCCTCTCGCTTCATAAACACCAAATTCGATTTCTATCAGTCATCTAATGGAACTGTTTAGCAGTCCCTATTGCACCTTCAGAATATCAAATTACACGAATACTGCTGCATTTTCTTGGTTCGTAATGATGTTACTGGATTCAAAACTCTTGGTAGAAAATGACACTATTACGAGGAAAAATCGGAAACGCGACCGATATGGAAATTCGTCGTTGCAATTCGAATTACCCACTTAGTTGGTGATTAAGATGGAGATCCAGACCGTGCGGCGTAGGTTCAAGTTCGAGAATTTAGTAACAAGGCGCCATTCTCCAAGTATAGAACTGGATCACATCTAAGTGTCTGGAGTCAAAGGAATCGTCCAGCTTCTTTAGTAAATGAAACGGCCGTCTATGTTCTGGATCTTTTAGTCCGTCGTGAAGCGACCAGCAAAATTACTTGAAAATTCTATTTACAAATAACATAAACGTAATAAGAAATAACTTGAGGCGAGAGAATGACGTTGAACAGCACTTTATTTGTCACTTATATCGATTAATTTAAATTTAATTAAGCTAGCTTCTTACCTATTGCTTACAACACCCTCGGTAACCGTTGGAATTCCAGCGGCCTTCCAGCCACCTTAGAGCTTTAGCCAACCTGCCCCTCCCCCTTCGTAAAATACTAAAAGAATTGATTGTTTCAAAAAGTCGGAGAATCCCTTTTTACTCGAAGACAAATCCCCGATTTACTAATTATAAATTAACTAAAAGATTCTAGAGAATTTTTCTCAAAACTCAACGAGTCACAAATAAAATAAAGACGGGACTTAGCGCAACCTATTTCTGGTTGTCAATCTTCGTAAAAATTGATGTAAAAATGTTGGGAAGCCAGCCGAACACAGCAAACAGAAGTCCCTCCAGCAATCTACTAGGTCATAATATCGCTCTACTAGTCTATCCCAGCTTATAATAGTTCCCTACTAGTTGTACTAGATCACACTAGCCTATACTAGCTCCCTACAATAACGTGAAAGAGAAAATTACGGCATGGATACTAACAAAAAAAGACTCACCTTCAATTGAGGGAAAAGCAAACGTACAACGTGAGCGATTAATTCGAATAGCAAAATTGGGAAAGCGCAACTCCCAGAATGACATAACGATAATATTAACTTCCTAGAGTCAAATTCCCGTGCATATCCTCGCCTAGTGAGACTTTAATCCGAAAACGGAATAATTTATGCACGAAAAACGACCTGTTCAACTGAACGCCAGAAACCAAATGTTTAACACGTCAAAAGTTGAAGCGAGAAATTACAAATAACAAACCGAAACTGCGTCAAATTGGCCGTAACACTGTGACAAACCGGAACTGTGATAAATGGCCGTAACAACGAAGCTAAGGTATGAAAGATTGTCAATTTCAAAATTACAATAAAATGGAGAAATATTATTTATGGTTGTGGCATTCCTAATGACTCTAATATTAGTATGCGATACCTTCTAATTACAAAGGACTTACTGATCTGCTGAATAGAAAAATCTATGTATATTTTGAAAGTAAACTTCGGAGCAATAGAAGTTCAAACCTAAAATAATTGAGTATAACACCCCCATCCGTATTTTGACATTTTCATTTGTCAAGAGAAAAATTTTAATCTCATGAAAGGAGTCCATTGAAGCACATTTTATGATATCGTGGATGCTAAAAACCTTTCATATAATAATTCCCTACTAGGCAGACACATGTCACACATCGCACAATATACAAAGCGCTGTCATTTATCTTCAATTATGCATTACAAAAGGTGAAAATCTGAAATACAAAACCTTTCACGTAGGACGTTTAAATCATGTGCAGTCAACAATTTAAGCGTTTGGCAAAGTAGCGTTCGATGTCTCGCCCACCTGCCGCGATGCGATGTAACATTCTCCTTTCTTTCACACTCCGCCGCATTACATAAAGGTGTGCATACAGGTAGTAAATTACCGTTTACGAATGACTCGTAAATTCGCCTGTAAGGTTATTACGTCAACGGCATATCTATCGCTCGCATCTTAGTCGGTAACATTATCACATCAGCAACGGTGACCTCGGGATTTGCGCTACGGCACACTTGTACCTTATAAACCCTCTATCACGTCCTGTCTCATAAAATCTCCTTAGTAGCCCAGACCTTTCTTACACCCTCACCTGTCAAATAAATCAACCACGCTCTAAATGTTTCTCCTCCCAATCGCACTCTTTGCTTTTCTGGTTAAGGTTCAGCACAACCGGGGACGGAAATTAACGTCGGGTAACGGAAAATCTTCGAAGAAGTTCTAATTAGGTATTGGTTTATTATTCGGTAGGCTCGTTTATTTTTACATTCGATAAAATAAGTAAATTGAATAGAAGGGACCGTTCTTATTCACAGAATTTGTGGCATAAACCAAAGTCAATAATGATTGGGGGTATGCGGCGGGTCGTTTAAAATAAATTGCTTTTCGGCCACTGCTTCCAGAAAAATCATGTGATCTATTCATTTTCTGTATCTATTTTCTACCCATGTACGTAAACTATTATGGCTTTTGACAGAGCCTATAACACATATAATAGAAAAATACCTGCATCGTTAGACAGTCAAAAATCACCTAACAGAACCACCACTATATGATCCCTAGTTTTCCACTGAATTGCTCACATCTGCCTCTAGTGATTTATGTTATATCCTTAAAACGATTCCTTAGAGAATGATAGGAAAACATTTAATTATTTTTCTATATCAGTAGAAAAAATCACTAGTAAATTACTCTTTGTGTCACCATTCTTATAGCTTTCATTATTCGACAGAAAGCTTGAGGTTGAGAAAAGAAGTCTTTCCATTACAAGGTTATAAACAATTTTCCTTTCCTTTAGTTTCCTCCTGTCTTCGCATACAACCTGGGATTGTTCTACCACCGTTGTCATTTGTCTAGGTCCATTAACAGTTCCTAACAACTTTCATGTAAATCGCTGAAGGATTTTAGGACCTCATGTATAGCCAAGCGTATTTAATATGTGTCGACCTTTTTCAATAGCTATCTCCTTCGAATGAAGCGCTGCATGCAAAAGTTTATAAAACGTTTGTCTAAACAATATTTGAAATACGCTCATTACTTCAGATAACCTGGCGTCAATCCTACACCACTTGCATGTTTTGTGTTAGATCCATTACTAAACCAGTTAAAATTGTTAGTGAGACACCGTAACTCTGAGCCTATATATCGGTGCTTTTTAGTTATAATTGCAAATGTTAAAATTGTAAACTGCAGGCAATTTTTAAAATCGTAGTGTTGGTCCCTTGGTACTGCATATGAACAAGCAAACTGAAGAGGTACAGATCGCCTTATTAAATAATTAGTCACAACGTAAATTACTTTTTAAACCAAATAAGGTGAAAAACTTATACTTGGCTTAATTAATACTATTACCCCCCAATGAGACATATAAATATTTAAATTTATTGGAACGATTTCATTGCCAGAGTCATAAAATGACTTCCGAGTTACGGTATATCGATTATAGTGGATAACTTGTTTACGCAAAATATGTAGCTGAAAGAAAATCATAAATTACCTCAATTGAAAAATCAATTATCTCTAGTTTCCTCCAAATAATTGAAATCAACTGGTGATGATAGTTCATCACCAGTTTAGTGCGAATTTACATCCAGACTCAAATCCATTATCAAATTCAAATTTTTGTTGTTACATATGCCCCCAGAAATTAATTACATCGATTAGATCAAAGAAAATCTATATTTCTCTCTTTTGTTTTGATGGTTAAGCAATTTTATACTTAATATACTTCTGGACGTCTCGCGTTAAATAAATTTCATTCCAAAAGGGAACTGAACGATGAGTGAAGCAAAATAATGATACAAACGATACAAACCAACTGCTTTTCCAATAAGATTCGCCACTTTACTTGGACGACAATAATAAAAACAAAACTAAAACGAAATTTATTAAATAACGACAGGCCAGAGGAAATAAGATACTAAATCTCCGACGGAAGTGAAATAGTAGATATTCGTTCAATTTAGGACGACCATCCTCTCGCGGCAAACGTACCAGACGAAGAGAGCATTTCCACTATCGGCATTTACTTCAAAGGAAGGGGAATTTTGATTTATAGAATAAATACCCAAGGGTAATCACGGACTTTACTCAGAAGACCCATAACGACAAAAACTCTTCAATAAATGATTCAACTTCTCCGACATGCGCGCGCGCGAACTCACACACACATATACACCTAACGCACCGCGGATCGTTCGATATAAATGCAATGGTGGAATTTGTCGCTCTAGCAAAACTGATAAACATGTTGAATAATTTAATGCCACGTAGCGAGAACGGGATAAAGCAAAATTTTCCGCACGAAATGCATTATGCATAAAGCACATTAACCGATACATTCTAAGGAAGTTCAAAGTAAGCAAAATGCTGTACAGACTCCTCTTGGAAATATAAATGCACAAAATGTAACGCTAGCGTATCACTAGTAATATTGAAAAACAACGATCCTTCGGTTTCCTCAAAGCCGATCTAATATTAAAACAAACTATAAAACGAGACTATTACAAGAAAAATAGAATATGGAAATAACAATGACAAGCACAATTTATTTCTAGTTCGCAAATGACATTTTACAAAATGGAAAGTAGCACCACTAAGAACAAACGAAAAAGCTTAAAAATGGAAATAGAACTTAGAATCCTAAGGATGAAGCCAGAAAAAGTTTGAACTTATAGGGGTCAGTCAGGTAAGCGTCACAGCCAACCCAAGACATAAACTTGATGTTTACTCAAAAACTCAAGTTCAAAGTTTTGACAAATGTATACGCAGTTCTCAGTTAACGTTCGACCAACGTCACAAACGATTTCGCATTTACATTGATGAAATCTTTTTGGATTTTATCTTTACGTAGTTCAGTTTTAGATGGCTAGACATTTCAAATATTATAGTATTTCAAAATCACTTACAGTATTAGAGCAGCTCCATACATCAAAATACACTATTACTTTTGACAGTATAACCTGGTTTCAATTGGAATAAACATCATAAATTGTTGATAGAATACTAACCTTCAACAACACTTCACTTCTCTACTCTTTGGAAAGGCGTTTGAAAACATTCGGTGGTAAAGATATGATTCTATTTCAATTCATTAGACAACTGTTCTGACTCGCTTAATTTTGTATTTAGATTGTTTCTGATTTGGAACGAATTTTTAGATTTATTTTCTAAATAGGTATATATTTATTTCGGCCGTTAAAAACCAGTTGGATATTAAAAGACGTTAGTCTTTGGTATGGAAAGTCCTGGATTCGATTCTCGGTCAGAACGGTCGTAATAAGTTCGATTTATTCCGAGTGGTCAGGACGAGTAACATCTGAGGACCAAACACGTGACTGCGGGGGTACCTGACAAGCTCAAGGTTTAGGCAAAACACTTCCGACAGCTCATATAGGTTGTATTTTATCTGAAGGGTCTACTACTACTACTTTTGTTTCGTATTTTGGTCATTAGGATTTGGTAAATATTTATATCTATGAAAAATTATTTATGTAAACGGCTGTAGGCAAGTCTCCAAACTTTTTAACCTATCCGCTTTTAGCGCATTCACCAAAGTGTGCTTTGAACTATTTGAAGCAACTATATGAAATATTTCTAGACAATTGTTTAAACTTATCTATCACAAAGAGAACGTTCACTAATTTAGCGAATATACTAGAAATCCACACAAAATAAGTAAACATTTATATTGCAAATGAACGTTACCAAGGACGCATAAGGCAAAAAAATGTCCAATTAAATTAATATCCGTAAGTATTTGAATTAAGCAACTTGTTCTTGTCTGACGACTCACCAATAAACTACGCCAAATACAGCAACAACTGTACAACAAAAATGTTCACTTAAATAAATTAGCGCTATGTGTAGTGGTAGTGGTGTCTGACAATTACACCAATCTTCGAAAGGCCATTAGAGCCAAAGCTTAGGTTGTAAACATATTGTTGTTAGTGAATTGTATAAAAGAAGAATTCAGATTTCCATTTTAATTAGGTAGATTCTGAAGCGATGCTTTTGCTAATGAGCATCTTGTTGTCATACATAAACAAAGTCTAATTACAAAACGAATAAATAATGCAGACTAAATACAATCCCATCGAGTTATATATGAGGTAATTCAATCCCTCATTTAAATGGTGACAAATGAAAATACAACGAATGGTAGAAGGTGTCCTAAACCGCAAGAAATGTACTAAGCAATAAATTAAGTGCGTGAGAAGAACACATTCAACCAGCACGTGTTACAATAGGCAAGAAACAAAATAACTACGGCAGAAAATGCAAATTTAATTCACGTCGATTTAGAAGTGGGATGTAATGTGACCACTTTAGTTATGTATACGTTGATGTTTGTACATGTGAGAGGGATTCGATATGAATTCTCTCACAATGCACGTATTACGCATTTTTAGTTATTTTTCTACAGAAGTGGACAACTTGCGTTGCCACAGCCTCCTGCAGTAACTGCAACCGCGCTCTTCGGCTATCCGCCGTGGGAAAATGGCAAATTACAAAATTTTGATCTTCTCTTGCCATCCGTAGACGTACGTTTTTAAGAGCGCGGTTGCAGTTACTGCAGGAGACTGTGGCAACGCAAGTTGTCCACTTCTGTAGAAAAATAACTAAAAATGCGTAATACGTGCATTGTGAGAGAATTCATATCGAATCCCTCTCACATGTACAAACATCAATGTTCAGACGATATATACATAAAATTTGTATACGAAATTACAGCTCTTGCAAAGCCGTACTGATGAGCGGTATAACCGCGAAACGTACGTCTACGGATGGCAAGAGAAGATCAAAATTTTGTAATTTGTTATGTATACGTAAATGCTGTCACTGATAATACGTTCGAAATGTGTGCAATGATTTCAATATAAATTTAAACTGGGTACTGAAGCAAAGAAGTTAAGAAATAACTGTATTTTAAAGATCTAATTGAGCAGCTTTGGGTACATATCGGACTAATACACAATTAATTCATTTCGTAATAATGGTATAATCAACGTACGGTGAATATTGATTAACAAATCTTCCTATTAACTCGCATAAACATTTATTAAGAAAATTCTAAAACACTAAAAGGAAACTTACCAAATACTTTTATTCTAAAAATAGTTTAGAAAGAACTACCCCATTTGCCAAATTTTTCACATAGTTATCACTACCTTACATAAACTGTTTTGGAATGATATTCACTAGGCGTCAAATCCGTCAGTTTGTTAAAGTTTCAACTGCAGTGAGGGGTTGCAATTCCACTGGTTAACAGATCTTTTCTATTGTAGATGGCACGTTTCAATTACTTAAGACAGTTACTTATATTCATAGACATTCTTTCAACAATACAACTCTTTTCGAAAAGATTGGCCATAATTTATGTTTTGTTTCAATGTTAACGACAGGAATCCCACCACTGTCCACAGCATAATGTGGGGAGGAAAATCATTTCTTCTATACCATCTCAAGATTATTTAAACTACAGTCAGACATTTCCGTTTGTTCCACTTGCTTCGGTTAATATCCTTGGCTTTAATACTGAATTTTTACACCATAGTTTTTCTTCTGTTGCAATATTGGGAATTCTTGCAGTAAGGTATATCATTTTGGTTTAGAAATCGCCAGAAACTTTACTACAAAACTGTCGATCTTCACGAATTTTCAGTTTTCCTATTTTTATCTTCTTAATTTGCCTTAGAAGGAAGCGGTCGCTTCATTCTTCGTCACGAATACGTTTCCAAGCGCCTCGAAGCAGCACTATTTAATCAATTTTGCTGCCATTTACAAGAGGTAATTCATAGATTTATTTTTTCTACATGAATAGATACAAACCGAATTGCGACTGTACAAGAAAGGAGTTGCACCAATTCTACAACAACCCATACACGAATTTGGCTGTGATAATATGAAGGACTCATGATGACCTAATAGTGCACTATCCAGTTAGATACCAATTTTTTCTTCATTTAATAATCGCAATATTAACGCTCATACTTTATACTGAACAAAACAGTGAATTGTCTAAAACTTGTGTTCGTTTAGAAGTTACATTTAATGAGAACTTAGTTAAGAAAAAGAGGAAGGCCAAATTGTTAACTAGAAAACGAAGTGCTTTCTAGACGTCAAAGAAGAGCAGTGACTGACTCACCCACCGCAGCAAAGCGCACGTCTGAACGAAACTTCACATTGGATAAAATCCGAAAGCAATCATCAAAGATATAAATTACCACAATGTACGGAATATACGGGATATACACATTTTAATACTCCTCTGAAGTTGGTGCCCGAATCTTCAAAAAAAAAAACCTAATTCTTAGAGTTCTGAAACCAATAAGTATAGTTCTGGAGTTCTTGCATAAAATTTTCAATAGTTCTGCAAAATTACCCCCAAAAAGCAACTATCATGTTTCAGGGCTAGCGCCGTAATTTACTCGTTGGAGGGTTCTGATCGTTTTTTTCAGGTTACAGGTAAGAGTTCTGGAGTTCTTTATTGTTTTTGGGAATGGTTCAGCAATTTTTTTTTTTGCAAAAGTAATTTTTTGATTTCGCAAGAATAATCCTGAGTAGAGTTCTGAGTAGAGTTCTGAGTAGCGCTCGGAGAGCTCTATCGAATATCCCCATAGCATTTTTCTATAGAGTTGAAAATTCAAAAGTTATTTGCAAAATTCGAAATAGTGTGCTATGTGCTGAGAAGAAAAACGAATCGCGCTGGAGTTCTGATTAGAGTTCTGGGTAGCGCTCCGAGAGTTCTATCGAATATCCCCATAGCATTTTTCTATAGAGTTGAAAATTCAAAAGTTATTTGCAGAATTCGAAATAGTGTCCTATGTGCCGAGAAGAAAAAGAATCGTACAGGAGTTCTGATCAGAGTTCTGGGTAGCGCTCGAAGGGTTCTATCAAATATCCCCAAAGCATTTTTCTATAGAGTTGAAAATTCAAAAGTTATTTGCAAAATTCGAAATAGTGTGCCACGTGCGGAGAAGAAAAAAGAATCGCGCAGGAGTTCTGATTAGGGTTCTGGGTAGCGCTCGGAGAGTTCTATCAAATATCCGTATAGCATTTTTCTATAGAGTTGAAAATTCAAAAATTATTTGCAAAATTCGAAATAGTGTGCTATGTGCCGAGAAGAAAAAGGAATCATACAGGAGTTCTGATTAGAGTTCTGGGTAGCGCTCGAAGGGTTCTATCAAATATCCCCATAGCATTTTTCTATAGAGTTCAAAATTCAAAAGTTATTTGCCAAATTCGAAATAGTGTGCCACGTGCGGAGAAGAAAAAGAATCGCGCAGGAGTTCTGATTAGAGTTCTGGGTAGCGCTCGGAGAATTCTATCAAATATCCGCATAGCATTTTTCTATAGAGTTGAAAATTCAAAAATTATTTGCAAAATTCGAAATAGTGTGCTATGTGCCGAGAAGAAAAAGAATCATACAGGAGTTCTGATTAGAGTTCTCCGTAGCGCTCGGAGAGTTCTATCGAATATCCTCATAAGGTTGTTCTATAAAGTTGAAAATTAGCAAAACATGTGCTCATTCTATGAGGGGCAGCAAATGCATTTTGTGAAACAAAACTTGAATGATTTACCTGTATATTATATATATATACAGGTAATATATATTATCGAGCTTTAATCATGTAACACGGTACAAAATAGACAAGCAACTTCAAAATGTCCATACAAAATAATCTCTCCATGTCATAAAAAAATCAAAATTTGAAAATCGTATTTCGTCAACCTAAACGTCCTCTCTTACCGAAACAACAGGGAAATTCTTTCCAACGTGGCGATTTATCCAAACTTGAACATTTTTTTAACAAATGTCAAATATTTTTCAATTGAGTATCTATTTTCGATTTAAGAAATGAAACAATTAGAGCGCTACCCAGATCTCTACTCAGAATTCCTGTTTTTCTTTCTTCTCGGCATATAGCACACAATTTCGCATTTTGCAAATAACTTTTGGCTTATATTTAGATAATAGTTATTAATAAGTTTGTAACATTGACAACTTGTTATTTATTGTTTAACATTCTTATTACATTGATGTTTTGTTGATAACAATATTTTTCAGATTACATATTAGACGTTTTGGTAAGAGAGGGACTTCAGGTTCTAATTTTGATTTTTTTATGATTTGGAGAGATTATTTTGTATGGACATTACATTTTAAAATTGTTTGTATATTTCATAACGTGTTACAATTAAAGCTCGATAATATATATCATCTGTATGTATGAAATATACAGGTAAATCATTGAAGTTTTGTTTTATAAAATTCATTTGCTGCCCTCTTTATCGAATGAGCACCTGATTTTGCTAATTTCCAACTTTATAGAAAAACGCTATGGAGATATTTGATAGAACTCTCCGAGCGCTACTCAGAACTCTAATCAGAACTCCTGCGCGATTCTTTTTCTTCTCCGCATGTGGCACACTATTTCGAATTTTGCACATAACTTTTGAATTTTGAACTCAATAGAAAAATGCTATGGGGATATTTGATAGAACCCTTCGACCGCTACCCAGAACTCTAATCAGAACTCCTGCGCGATTCTTTTTCTTCTCCGCACGTGGCACACTATTTCGAATTTTGCAAATAACTTTTGAATTTTCAACTCTATAGAAAAATGCTATGGGGATATTTGATAGAACCCTTCGAGCGCTACCCAGAACTCTGATCAGAACTCATGTACGATCATTTTTCTTCTCGGCACATAGCACACTATTTCGAATTTTGCAAATAACTTTTGAATTTTCAACTCTATAGAAAAACGCTATGGGGATATTCGATAGAGCTCTCCGAGCGCTACCCAGAACTCTACTCAGAACTCTACTCAGAACTCTACTCAGGATTATTCTTGCGAAATCAAAAAATTACTTTTGCAAAAAAAAAAATTTGCTGAACCATTCCCAAAAACAATAAAGAACTCCAGAACTCTTACCTCTAACCTGAAAAAAACGATCAGAACCCGCCAACGAGTAAATTACGGCGCTAGCCCTGAAACATGATAGTTGCTTTTTGGTGGTAATTTTGCAGAACTATTGAAAATTTTATGCAAGAACTCCAGAACTATACTTATTGGTCTCAGAACTCTAAGAATTAGGTTTTTTTTTGAAAATTCGGGCGCCAACTTCAGAGGAGTCATTTTAATTGAAAAATTTGGAACATATATTTATGTTTACGAAATAAAAACACGGATTCAAATTATTTCACACTCAGCAAGTACATTATTGCAAACACATTTCATGCGATAAATCGATAAATATCAATCTTTTGACTGACGTTTTGATATTTTGTTGCCAATTTATTACATACATATGTTTGAAGAAGAACAAAAATAAGGTAACAGAGGTTTATTTTTATTGATTTTTTTTTCATAACAAGGTGTCATGAAACGGAAAATTAACTAATGATTATTTCGAAGTTACTTTCAAATTATGATTTTGATACAAGTAAGTTGCAGCTACGTAGGCATCAGGTATCCGTACGGTTTCAATTTCATTTAGAAAGAAAATCTTATACGAACTTAAAATCCTAATATTTGTATGTGTCAAGAAATACCCTCATTTACCGAATGTCTCTCCTCATCGGATGGACATCTGAGGCAGATTAGTGGCAATCCTTCTAATGGCTAGAACCATACAGAGTATTTTATCTTACGTAAGCTACTTACAGTTCCCTTCTTTTCGTGTCTCGTTTCTTTCTAAAACCATAATCCCACTCGAAATTTCATATATATATTTTGCGCCGAAGAAAATGAAAGAAGTTGTTCAAACTCTTATTATTAATACCTTTATGTACTAGCATCAAAATTACTAAAGAGCTTGATAATTTAAAAGAAAACACTAATACATAGTACCATTACTGAATGTTTGCATTTAAGCATCGAACCAGAGGAAGGGGTAATACAGATCATTAAGGAGGAGGCTTCAAGAACCTGGACCGAAAAACGTCGATTAAATAAAGGGTGATTAGAGCTGATCTGTAATCAAGTCGTATTAATCACGGGCTTAAAAACAGGAAAATGTTTCGCGCGCGCTGATTTTATCAGCTTCTAGTGAAAAACCGGCACCACGATTAATTTACTTTCGTCGGCGCGATCCGTTTATACTTAATAGAGATTTCATTTCAGAATTGAAAGGAGGCAATAATTACTCATTAGCAAGATTAAATCCGCTCAAAGTAAATCTATTTATGATTTTAATTTTAATCTATATCGGACGTTTATTGTGCGGAAGTTTCTTGATTATTAAAGTTGAGTCCGCTTATATAATTCATTAACGCCTACAACACTATTCAAATTAGAAGTTTAACTGTATTGCTACTAGCCACCAGGAAATTAAAATACTTATAAAATCACCAGACCTTGCGATAGAACAGGTAGATCATCTACCCAAAGCACAAAATTGATCTTGAAAAGTTACCTTGGAAAAAATATCTTAAAATAGTCTCACAAAAAGTTCTACTTTAAAACAAGAGGAACCCAGAAATCATTGAAGATTTGGAACAGGATGGCGCTGGTATTTACATCAAATTTGAATCGAACAAGTTATTGAATCTACAAAACAAAAAGGTGTAATTTTATAATTCTTGCTACGTGGAGAGATAAAGTCAGCGATAAGTTAACTAAACTAATTAGTAATACGTTTTTAGGCATTATTTAATCTACTGTAAATACTGACGCCTCTTTCATTTAGTTTTGGTAGATCTGATTGGTATTGTAGTTGAGCCATGGTATTTTAGTAAAGAATTTAATAGCGACAGTGCAACCTAGAAACCTGGATTTAGATATGCTATTATAACAAGTTCCAAGATACTGCAAACTAGAAATGCTCTGTATACGGAAAATCGATCCGAATGTTATTTGGAATAAACATCTTGGATTAAATTAACACTTTGTAAAGGTTATACTTATGTTTTAAGTTTTTGTTTCTTGTTTATTAATATATGTTGAAAAGGTACCACCAAGGTCCTACAATTTTACTTAATCGGGCAATGATAAGGAGATGATGCAAAGTCTGAAAATGTTTGCTGCCGAAACGACCCTCTTTCTTTTCTTGTTAACAGGTTAACTCGCTAACTTCACCTGAATATTTTAATCGAGCTAGAAGGTGTGGCAGCTTACTCTAATTAACAAAACCGATTATTTTACCAACTTCTAAAACACATTACCCTAAGAACATGTTCAGCCTTGAAAGTTATAATAATTACTTTATTCATAATTTGTTATACTGACTCCACTAAAAATTTATGCCCTAGAAAAAGAATAATTTCGTCCGTTAACGCTTGCGCTTGCCAAATTCACGTAATCCGATAAGTTTCCGCCAACATTGGGAAAATAAAGTAGTATTACAAATTTAATAGGCACAATTCCGACCTTAATAATCCAGCATTCTTTCGTTGTTTGCGCGAAACCCGTAAACTTAACCTGGAAACATTCCCAACCTCGGCTACTCGTAAAATATAACAGAATTCGTAAAGTTTTACCCCTTAGGATCGGCTTTTCTTCCCTCACCTTCTCTTCCTTTTCCCGTACATACATACGATACGAGATCAACAAATTTTAAAACAGCGGGATGGAGATGGCGTAGGATTTTCGTTATAAAACTTTCGCTTCTATACAGGTGGCAGTTAACAAATTGTTTCTACACTGAGGCTAAGTGAAATACACAAATAGAACGGTGTAGCAACAGTGCGTGGAGAGAGAAGGATCACTAGTGGAATGAGGAAATACAGAGCAAGTATCTTTACAAATTTACAGTCTGGTACATGCATACAACTTTGTAAATTAATCACTGGACACACAACAGTAATACATTTAAGGAAGTTTGTCGGTGGAGAGCATTAAAAGTTTTAGGAAACTTTGTAAGCGAAACGAAGGAAAGAAGACACAGTACAAGAAAACGTATACAAGAGGGGCATAAGCCGAAATGAGAAATAAGATAGCACATCTAAAATGCTAGCGGGCGTCTGTGTCACATTTTACAGCAGGACAAATTATATAATGCAGCCAATTAAGTTACTTATAAAGTTTATAATGTTCATAATTATAAATTTGGATGCGGAAATTAAACAAATCTATCTAATTGTGTCATTTTATATTCTTGCAATATTTTATACCGATACAACAATGAAAATTATGCAAATATAACTGCTGGCATAATGGCTGCTTGGCAATCAACATAAAGCACTTGCGGTTTGACGAAACCAACAAGAAAGAGTTTATGTACCTTCGAGATACTTTATGCAATATGTATAGGTATATTCAACTCAGAATGATGTTTTTTACAACTGCAACAACGATTACTCTATCTTTAATTGTACATTACAACCAGGCTATTTAGGCCATTAGTGAGTTTACAAAACTAATATTTGATCTTCTTTGAAAGAATAGTTAATTCGCAAATTCGAACCAAGTATAAGACTTTACAGGAGGTTTGTGTTCGTATTCAGATCAGTAATAACAATTTTATTTAGGACAAACATTAAAAGAAATGAATACCGAAAACCGCGTCCCTAATGCAGCGAAATCAATACTTATCTCATAACTTCTTTCGCTTAATATAAACAAAAGTCGTCAATAAATGAAGCGACCAAATTTATAACATAAAATGAAAAAGATGCAAAATAACATACGAACCTTATCAATAAGTAGTCGTTCTTCAACAGTTAGGTATGAGTATGATTTTGAAGCTCCGCAATTTTTTAAGAAAACAGTTAATTTAGTAACTGAATTACAAGAACAGAATAGCTTGTAATAAAGATCTCTCCTTAATCTATATACATATATACAAGAGAGTGACGTTAGTTACTACGCTTATAACTCAAGAACGATTGGACCGATTTCGATGATTCGCACCCATTCGGACTGGTCTCCGGCCAAACAAGAAGAATACCCAAGAAAATACCCGAAATATCCCCGAAAAAAAATATCAAGAAAATTCATTTTCCCATACATTTTGTATGGAGTGATTTTACAACGCCATCTTCATGATGGATGACGTTTATGTTTAGGTTACGTTGTGACAATTTTTTCTTTTGGACAATTTTTTGCGACAATTGTTTTTCCACCAAATTTGTTTGACACTTGTTGTTCCACCAAATTTGTTTGGCAATTGTTTTTGTAGCAATTTTTTGTCACACATTAAAACCGAACATGATTTCAAATGCTGGTTCCGGTATTGCCAGTAGATGGCGTTGTGTGCATAAACTTCTGACAGCTGGTTCATTTGCACAGTCTTGCCAGCGCATGCTATTGCGTTGTGCAGGCGTGTGTTGTGATTTATCAGCATTTTTTCAAAAGTGATTTCATAGAGGTGAGTTCAGTTTGATGAAGTGCACATTTTAAATGGTTATGTTCTTTGTGATTGCGTGCGCATCGATAATCAATCCAAACGTTAATTTCCAATTGTGCAATTCATTTTTAGGTGGATTACTTTGAGAATCAATTCGAATTCGCTGTTCTGCAATTTGAAATGACGCAGGGCAACGCCTACGATACAAAGTTCGCTGGATCCACTATAATGAATAACACTAACATTGTTAGATGTTCGTACATATAAGAGTTCAATTACGAAATTCGGCCATACTGTACTAATTGCGCATTTTTGCAGCTGTTTTGATTCTACAGAAGTAGACAGTGTGTAGTGTTTTGCCAGAAACTCCTGTAGTAGCTCCAATCGTGCACTCGGCTAGCCCGCCGTGGGAAAATTGTGCTTAATTAGAAAACTACTTTCACTATTCGCAGACGCGCGTTTCGCGGTCATACCGCTCATTAGTGCGACTGTGTGAAGTAGTTTTCATTTCTATAAACTCTATATAAGCCCAGGTGTTAGATGTTCGTACATATAAGAGTTCAATTACGAAATTCGGCCATAATGTACTAATTGCGCATTTTTGCAGCTATTTTGATTCTACAGAAGTAGACAACTTGTTTTCCCACAAACTGCTGTAGAATCAAAATAGCTGCAAAAATGCGCAATTAGTACATTATGGTCGAATTTCGTAATTGAACTCTAATATGTACGAACATCTAACACCCGGGCTTATATAGAGCTTCTATAGAAATGAAAACTACTTCACACAGTCGCACTGATGAGCGGTATGACCGCGAAACGCGCGTCTGCGAATAGTGAAAGTAGTTTTCTAAAACACTAACATTCTCTTAATTATGTACATATAGGTATACTTTTTATCATTTAATAGTTCATTTATTATTCACATTTTTAATTTTTTTTTTTCAAATAAATATGAATTACCTGCACCGATCTCCTTTAAATATTATCATGTATCTATATTTTAAACATACCCGTAACAATAAAACATTAAATATCTAAATCAATACTTTTCTAGGTAGAACGAAGTCTGCCAGGTCAGCTATTTAAATATAAATAAAATTTGAAGGCAAAACAACGTCTGCCTGGTCAGCTAGTGTTTAATATTTAAATATCAATGAAGTATACGAAGAAGTCTTGTTCTCCGTTATATTTCTTCTCACATAAAATGTGTATCAAATAGAAATGGAAATCAATTTTTATGTATGTATTTATGTATCTGGAGTTGAAACCGAAACGACAGTGAAACTATCGAATAAAATATTGAGAAAGTTTGACAAACTATGCGTAAAATTGTTACATATAAAAATGTGTGCAATTTGTGTAAGCGCGTGTTTGCAGGTGCACCGATTAAAAACTAATGTAATATAATTCAACGTATTATTAAATTTCTCTAATAACAATTGCAGGTTAAATTTTGCTACGCATTGTTTCAGGAATTAGGCAACGTCAGCGAATCAATAATTTACGAGTAAAGCAGAAACAGTGAAAAACATATAAATGTTACATAAACATTTAAATTTGTGGAGTCGAGGTTTCGCTTTGCCATTGTTTTGTCGCTTAATTTATTAATTTTTGCCGTTATGGCGTCTAACGGATACAATAAATTTTGTAACGTGATGATATACTGAATAATAAATAACCAGATTAACACTAGCATTATTGTGCGAACCGCATTCCCTGGCCGCTAACAAACTCTACTAAGCATTAAGCATGCATAAAACTGCTATATTTATAGACAATGGAACGACAAACGCATTGAGCAAATCAATATTTTTTCTATAGGTGATCGAACAAATTATAAATTAAACGAAACCGCCAATATTTATTAACTATTACACCACTCACAATCAGCATAAAGCTTCTTCAATATCCGTCGTTTGCAAGGTTTAAATTTGATTTATGTTTTAATGAATAAGCCTGACATAATAAAGAGAACAATTAAGCTGTTCTCGACGACGGCAGTTTATACATATTCGTAAAATAAATTAGATACCTTACCACATAGTGTTTCGTAAAAGTCAATATACATGTTTCAACTACGAAATTATAACCATCACCCGCTAATCCAGACATATTGCACACTAATTTTTACCAAAAATTGCACCAAGTGTCACACAAAATTAAGAGACCTTGAAGATTGGGATTGTTATCTTGTACTCCTACAAACAGATATTTCTTACAATTTACTAGACTAGATTGTTTCTTAAAATATTTGAAGTTTATTACTTGACTTTTGGATAAGCTACCAAAGTTTTATCCCACAAAAGAATTTCCAGCGTTTACTCTTGTAATATTTTTTTTTCACAATTCTTAAATACAATTAATAATTTGTCAATTAAAGCAGTCAATTCGCGAATACACCAATGCTATACAATACAAAACGGAAGCTTTTCCCCACTACTAATCGGTAATTACAATTAAAATGAAATGACCAAACGAAATCACCATACCTAGTTAGTAATTTACCATAATCTACATTTAATTATTGACGTTTCTACGAGAACGACATTATCAGATTTAATGCGAACCGTGGACATTAAAAGAAAGATCGTTGGAGACGTAAAAGGGCAATAATAAAATGGAAACCAGTGTCAGATAACAGCTTTAACCTACTTTCATCTATACGGTGACGAAAATGTTTGATACACACATACATAAACTGAGAATGAATCATTTTGATAATCGAATTCGGGCTGATATTTTTCACTTAATGTTCCGCAGTGTATTTCAGACGAACGAAACCTATAAGAAAGGAAATATACGGATGTGTGCATACAGGGTTTGTCAAAACTAATACGTCAAATTTATTTACATCTTTATATGAGGTTAAAGTAAGTCAATTAGTAAATGTGTTGCTTTGGAATTATGCATCGTTGAATGGTATTTAAAAAACGGGGCTATCATCGAAATCTTCGTTAGATACAGGCATACAGTCCGGTCATGAAAGTAAACAAAACACGTCCTACCAAAACAAGCACATGCTTGGCATGTTCGTAAAGTATCGACAAATATAATAATAATAATAATAATAATAATAATAGCTTTATTGTCCAACGGCTAACCATTTACAGGACAAATTATATGTAATATAACCTACATACATTATTAAAGTAACATAATTAGAAAATTATTATGTGCGTGTAAATGAAATGAAATATGATTCAAAAAATAAAAAGTAAAACTAATAAAATTGATTAATTGTATTGTAGAAAATATCGGCATATAACAAATCTGCAATACGACCCATTGATGTAATAGGAGATGAATGGAGTAACAGATTCGTTCTAGGGAATGGTAATGCAAATGTAGGAGAGGAACGAGAGGAAATACGGGGAACAAGGAAATTAGTACGGGAAAGTAAATCAGGCGAGTCAATTAAGCCGTGAAGAAGTCTCCACATAAATCTGGCACTATGAACCTCTCTGCGCTGTCCCAAGGACCGGACACCATGTCTTTGCAAAAGCAGTCCATAATCCATGCCACGCTCAGGGTAAATTCCATCCATTTTAAAGGATAAGTGTTTCAAAAATCACCTTTGTATCTTATAATCTATATATAATATCTATAATTGTAGGTAAATATAGTGTGGCGACCAAACAGGCGAAGCATATTCTAACTTTGTTACCACAAAAGCGAAGAACATAGTTTTCAGTAAGGATGTATTATGAAAAAGCTTGCAGGTGGGTAAAACAAATCCCAAAGCCTTTGACGCAGAAATGCAAATATTGTTAATATGAGTCGCAAAGCTTAAGCGGGAATCAAAGAAGACACCCAGATCTTTGACAATATCAACTTTTTTAAGAATGGGGTTATTAATATTATAAGTAGAATGAATGAAATTATTTTTTCTTGTAAAGGAAACAAAGCAGCACTTATTGACATTCAATTTTAATTTATGTGTAGAACACCACCGAGCAATCAAATCCAAGTTGCAATAGGCATATATATTTTCAGGTCATCCGCATAAGCCAGTATCGGATAAGTTATAGATTTTAACAAATCATTAATAAATAATATGAATAAGAGAGGTCCCAAATGTGATGCCTGCAGAACTCCTGATGTGGTCAGAAATTGGAATTATTTAAATCCATTATAAAAAACATACTGAGATCTGTTGCTTAAATAAGATTTTATAAGCAGTAATAAGGAAGTGCTCAAGCCTAAAGACGATAATTTGGCAAGTAGAATTCCGTGATCGATAATATCAAAGGCACTACTAAAGTCCGTGTAAATGACGTCGACTTGGTCACGAGCATCAAGTACCTCGCCAATATGTTGACAAATCGACACAAGGTTCGTAACTGTAGATCTCCCGGGAACACAGCCGTGCTGATAATGTGAGATGTATGATTTAGTATTGTAATATACACATGAGTATATGATACGTTCAAAAATTTTAGCAAAGTTAGACAATATCGATATAGGTCTATAATTATCAACGTGTGTATTATCGCCCTTTTTAAATACGGGGCTTATTCTTGCACGCTTCCAAGCGGTCGGAAAAGTAGAAGTTTTAGTTGCTAAGTTTATAATGTAAGTCAATGGTCTTCCAAATGCAATCCTTGCATCGTGCAAAAGAAAGCTCGGAATCGAATCATCGCCGCAAATATGTCTTTGTGGGAACCCGGCCATTAACCTGACCACCTCCTCCTCCGTAACAGGTAATAATGTAAAAGGAACGTGATTGGAATGTTCATTATTAAAACAAGAATCAGTGCTGGTAATATGTATAGACGAGAACACATTGGCAAATGCATCAACTATGTCTTGCGGTGATTCCAGACGGGTATCATTACGAAATAAAACCTTAGGAATGCATGTAGTCCCTTGCTTGGCACGAATATATTGAAATACATTTTTTGGATCGATTTTTATAGATTTCTCAACCTGTGCGAGATAAGTGGAGGAGGCCAAAGCAATATCAGTCTTGCAAATACTTCTAACTCTTCTAAATTCATTATAAAAGTAATTATTATGTGTAGATTTCCATTTACGCCGATAGTATCCCTTTAATTTCAAGTTAGTAATTATATCATTAGAAAACCAGACTGGATATTTAGACTTTCTGGAGGTGGATGAAAATTTAGGAACTGATTTATCCAAAATTTTATAAAGAAAATTATAAAACTTCTCAAGAGTACAATTGATATCGGTAAAAGTTTCCAAGAAAGACCAATCAGCATTTATAAGATCATTATAAAGCTGATGAAAATTTGCTTTCCGAAAATTATACCGAATGTTTATGTTAGAAGGAAACACAGTCGGATTGTTAAAAGACACAGAAAACGGTAAGGAAACAGATAATGGAGGATGATACATATCAGCGGGAACAAGTGGAAAATTTTCAAATGAAACAACAATATCAGAATTGAAATTTCCAGTAACAAGGTCAATTGTTACAATTAGTAATATTACTAAATTGTATCAAATTAAGAAGACCACAAAAATATTTAAAGGTGTAACATTTAGCGCAAGACAAGGGATTGATTACAAACTTTGGCAAATTGAAATCGCCAATTAAAAGCGCTCGTTTATCAAACAAAACAGTTTCCAAAATATCAAAGAATAGTTCGAAATCCTGGTAGGAAATATTAGGTGGAATATACATAGCTATAAGATAAAAGAAAATTGAATTAAGTTTACAATTACAAATAATTAAATCAATTAAAGGAATAAGAGAAGAAATTAAACTATTACGTTAATCATTACAATTAATGATGATTCGTCTACATCATCTAATAGCGAAGAAGATACATGTTAAGAACGTTTTAGTGTGTCATAATTAATTCCTTTACTGTATTAAATTTTTGTAATATGTATAAAATTTATTATTTTTGATTATACCTATTTGTACAGTGAGTTAATTTTTTAGGATACTGTTTCTTATATAAATACGTACCAAAAAAAAAAATATTAATTATTTGTTTCCTTATTTTGTATTTATATATTACATAGATCTTCTTAAAACCATTGTGTATTTTTTATTTACTATATATAATTCTATATATTGGAGATGCATAATTTAATTCAACAAAACATACTTGAAGAAATAAGAAAATTATTTTAGTACTTATTTTGCAATTTTTATTTATGTCAAATACAAAATGAGGTTATTATTTTGATATGTTTACATGTGATTTATGCTGTGTGAGTCGGACATTTGCATTGCAAGGTTGCCATAATTTGCTACTGCATCTGTTCGGCGAGTCGAGTATAGTATCAATAATCTCAAATGAAACTTCGTCCGAGAAGGCAACAAAAACATCACCACCTGTAGATCGATTAACTACATCAAATTGTCTGTCACATCGGACAACACTATAAGAATGAGGTAACGATTCAGAATTGGAAATCGAATGATCAAGCCAACTTTCAGCAATAACAATTGCATCATAATGAGACTCACAGACAGCCTTAAAAAATGAATGAGTTTTTATTCTCAAATATAATTTACAGCCCGTATGATACAACTAATACGATCCATTTAACCTTACTTCAGGTGTACCCAGAAGTTTACTATCGTTTATATTTCTACGTTTGTTTCCTCTTCTAGCAAGGAGCGTCCGACTTGCAATTCTCATCATAATACTGAGCTGGTTGTAATCCTCTCCTTCATAATGGAATGTCATTCATCAATTATTGAAAAATGTCCGTCCCTGTGGATTGTTTGGTCAGTGGCTATTTGCGCAACAATCACTAATAACTATTAAGTACAAAAGCAGCAAATTTTTAAACTGTTTAGCTAATAACTAATATTTATTTTGCAGCACCTCAAATTGTACAATAGATTTAGACTTTTGCAAAGTGAAACAATTAAATAATTACATTAGCAGCTAAATAAATGATACGTATCATTCTTGTATATATACCTATACATAATTATCTTTTGGATCAATGAGAAACCACAAAATTCATTGGACGGAATATATTTCAGACAAATATATTTTTAACATAGGGTTATATTATTTTGACAATCACGGTCTTCTCGGTCTTCTGCTGTTCATGTGCAAACACTTACACAAAATAATAATACCTTAAATATAACTATAAATATAAATATAACTAGATAAATTTAGATTTATCTAGTTATATTCTCACTGACGAAGGTGTTCCGAAACCGTTTGTAAACGTTCTGAAAATATAACTATCGCTCAAACCAGCCTTGTTTTATTGACCTATTAGTGGTAGATCTCTATCATATAAGATAAGTATAAAAGGTCACGAAAATATATATATATATATACATTTACAAAATAATAAAGTAAGAAGTGACAATTGATACTTCATATCAACAAATCTTTGTTATATACATCATTCCAAATAAGAAAGGAGCGTTATTATTAAAGATAGGGTTTAAAATTAAACGCGCGTGATTGGTTAAAATCTATTGCACGTTTACACACAGAAATATACGTATGGTATTTGTTAAAATAGCCATAAATGTCAGAAAGGTTATGTTTATGTGGGTATTGTTGGTTTTCTATTGCGATTGTTGTCTTGTTAACTTATGCAAAATAGTTCTTTTTAGAGCTCCTGAATTGTAATATTCATTTATTGAAGGTATTATTTAACCGTTTTGCTTGAATTTTCTTGTTTATGCAACTTATGTTTTTGATCAAGGTCAATACGTGAATATATAATTATGGGCAAGGCTGCTGTCGCAGGTCCCTCCAAAAACCCTAGGGGCAGGCATGTAAAAAGTGGGCAAAGGTTGATGGCTTATAACGTCTACCTAAAGCATAAAAATAATCACTCTAAAACAGATGCTGTTTACCAAGCAGTTAATGAAGTTGGGATTAGCAAAAATACACTATTTAACATCATCAGAGATATGGAGTCAACTGGTAATGTACATTCCCCACCAAAGAAACGGATATGCCAAACAAAATATGATAAATTGGACCAAGCACAAAAGAGTACAATTAGAAGACATGTGCATTCTTTCTTATTGAGAAACGAGTTACCAACCTGTACAAAAATATTCGAGGTACATTTCAATTATTGATATTTGTGCTGTTCTAACTTATTTTTATAGGCGATTTGTGCTGATGATAGTTTACCTATTATAAAATGAACTTCACTTTGGAGAATCCTCAAGAAACTAGGGTTGAAATTGGAAAAGCGAACACGAAACAATATTTTAATTGAACGAGATGATATTGTTTTATGGAGGCGCAGCTATTTAAGTAATATAAGAAAATTTCGCGCAGAGGGTAGAAAAATATATTATCTAGACAAAACTTGGGTGAATGCAGGTCATACCAAAAGCAAGATATGGAAAGATACCACTGTAATTAGTCGAAGACAAGCCTTTGTTGAAGGTCTCTCGACAGGTTTAAAGGATCCATCAGGGAAAGGAAAGCGTCTCATTGTGCTTCACATTGGCAGTGAAACTGGATTTGTTGAAGGTGGGCTCTTATTATTTGAGTCCAAGAAAACTGGAGACTATCATGAAGAGATGAATAGTACTGTATTCACAGGTTGGATTCAAAATACATTACCTCTTCTAGAGCCTGGTTGTGTGATAGTCATGGATAATGCACCTTATCATTCATCTAAAACAGAAAAATCTCCTACTTTATCTTGGAAGAAAAATGCGTTGATTGAATGGCTTCTAACAAAAGGAATTAATGTTGAAGATAATTTATTTATTTAAGGTCCAATTACTGGAACTTGTAAAACAATATACCATCAGTCATCCAGTTCAATATATTGTGGATGAAATAGTAAGAGAAAGTGGTCGTACAATTTTACGTTTACCACCTTATCATTGTAACCTGAATCCGATAGAACTTGTTTGGGCTCAAGTTAAACACCATTTACCTGCAAATAACACAAAATTTAAGTTAGACGAGGTGAGAAATTTACTGTTGGAAGGAATAAATCTTGTCGATAGTGATGCATTGAAAAATAATGTCCAACATGCCATAAAGGAATAGGATAAAATGTACGATGTGGATAACATTGTTGAGGAAGTTGTAGACAACTTAATTTTTAATGTTAATACTGGATCATCATCAGAATTTTCATTCGATTCAGATTCTGATCTTAATTTTGAGTGAGTTTGCTAAATATTAATTTAAGATGTTCTTATAAAAAGTACAATGTGACTAATTTTTAGTATCTGTTAATGGCATGTAATGGTAAATGTAAATATTTAAAGAACTGCATTATGTTTATAATGGGATTTATGTATTATAAGTACATCTTACAAGAAATTTTTATGAAACTGTCGTTTACAACTTTTTATAAACTGATTAAATAAATAAATACCCTTTGTTCTATTATTTTCATTACAATAAGCCTGAAAGAATAAAATATAATTCGAAAAGAATCTAAACATTCATAAAGCACTAAATAGTAACTTTAAACAAGGAAGACCCTCCTCCAATTTATTCAGCTTTTGTTTTACAACAAATTGCCTCGTTAAAAAAAAAAATAAAAAGAATATTTTGTTTTAACAGAATGTGACTACACTAACGATATATATCTATAACGATAATACAACAAAGATTTTAAAAGCGGCCTGAAGTATATTTTGTTGAACGAATTTATTATTTCTAATTAATCTTATAGTGGTAGAGATAACCACAAAAAATTTGCAATTCATAAAAATAATCTAAATAAATGCGTGAATATGAATTTGAGGTTATAAATGCGATAATATTCTTCACAATAGCTTTCACATCTGCAAATGACATGAAGTGCGCGTAAATATTGCAGTTATTACTAAAGCGTTAGTATAAATATTTCCAAAGTAGGTAATCCATCTACAGAGAGTCTTCAGCGAAGTGCTAGGGATAAAATTATGCTAATAGACCCCACATCAAACAAATCATTCTGTATAACTTTATTACATAAAATATCGACGTGCTTTATAGACACTTCCATCATTCCAACGAATATTTCATTTTGTTTTCTGTTCGCGGGAGGATCTTGCGGCCTTTCTCATTTCAATATGGAAAACATTTTTACGTCGGCAATAGTCTGCCAACTTCTGAGACAAATAGCATCATTGGATCATCAACCTTTGATGGCGCAAGGGTGACATCCGCAGCCACCAAATCCCTCAAACATCTTTTTCGGATCTTTTTACGTATCTTTTCACATTTTTTACATTGACTAGAAGTTTTAAAAAGATATTTTGGACCTCTACGATAAAATTCGATATCCGCATAAAAGAGATTCGTTGAAAATCTTCGCCATAATTCAGCTTTATATACAAAGGAGCATCTTTGATTCAAAGAAATATTACCGGTGAAGAGATTTATTTCGGTAAAGTAAATATTTTATTGAATAGGAAATTTTTTAAAAAGATATAAGTGAGTGCGTAGTGTTTAATTTTCGATGTAATACACGAGGGCGGTTTGACGAAAGAGTCACTTTTCAAAGATTGGCAACACTCGCTACAGTCATTATGTCGCTGGCTTCCGCCATGTTTTTGGTCAACCGTTAAAATTAAATATAAATGTAATGGATAAATTATGTTTCATACTCATTGAAAGAAAACTATTCCTGTTTTTAGGTGGAAAAGCAGTTTAGGATCCCGAGGAAAAGTTGCCTAAAATTATTGTGAATATGTTCCGCTCCATGAAATGATTTGTAAGAGATTTTCTATTTTTGAAAGTGGCCATATGAGTACGGATGGTGCAGAACGTCAGGGACCATCATTTACTGTAACTACTCCAGAAATTGTTAGTAAAATCCATGCCCTTGTAATTAGCGATCATCGATTGAAAGTACATACATGAGATAAATAATGAAGTAAATGTTTCAACCAAACGAGTATGCAATATTTTACATGAATGCTTAGATATAAGAAAGCTCTCCGCCAGATAGGCGCAATGTTTGCTTATTGCTGATCAAATACTCGCTCGCTTTAAAAATTCAGAAGAACGTTTGGCTATCTTCAAACGTAATCCAAGGGATTTTCCCATACCATGTCACAGTACCTGAAACTTGAATACATCATTATACTCCAGAAACAAAAGTACAATCGAAACAATAGACTTCTCCCGAGGGGCATGCCGTATTCACCATCTGACCAGCAGTGATCTTTCTCGTTTCCAAATTAATAGAAAATGGCTTGGTGGGAAGAGATTTCAGACATATTTTCCTCCACGCATCCTGTAGTGCGCCCAAAGTACTGTTGCCGATGTTGAAGTAGATTTTCGAATCAGTCGGTCGAGTTCCTCTCACAAAAACTCGATCGGATTGATCTGGACTTCGGGGCAGGTATTTCGTAGCAACAATTTTTCCGCTCTGCTACAGTTGTTCTAAATACTCATGACACATCTCGGCAGTGTGCTTTCGATCATTATCGTACTGGAACACAAAGTTTTCACCAATTATTGGTGTTCCAGATCAAGTGGCATTCCTCTTCAAAATCTTCCTATAGCCTTCTTTTCTAAGAATACGATCTATTTTGATCAAATCGCCCACAGGGATATCGCTAAAACAACCCCAAAACAATGACTGATCCCCCTCAATGTTTTATTGTCGGTGTAATATAGGATTCAAGTGCTCGTGCCCATTTCGATCTACGGACAAATGTTCTGTTTTTACCAAAGATGAGAAATTCAGGCTCGTCGGTCCAGAGCACTTCTTCTAACCTTCCAACGCCCACTGTATGTGTTCTCTCGCCCATGCTAACCGTTTTGTTTTGCTTTCCTTACGTAATAACGGTTTCCACATAGCAATTCTTCCGTAGAAAGCAGCTTGCCCAACGGCTCTTTACTGTGGTGATGCTAACGGGTTTTGTGTGCGAAATATTCGTTTCGGCAGCAATTTCTGGCGCTGTTTTTCGTCTATTTCCTTTGCTTATAATTACTATTACGCAATCTTCTGCCGGTGTTGTTATTTTTGGCCGTCCAAATCGCTGCTTATTGGATACACTACCACTTGTTTGATACTTTTTAACATTGTAATCAACGGTTCTACGGTTTAGTGTCCGTAGTTTGACGATTTCTCGATTACTTTTGCCCACATTCTGGTATGCCACCAATTGAGTTCGCGTTTCTGTCGATAATTCCGTTCTTGACGACATTACTGTTTTAAAATATTGCTCAAATTCTTCACTATTCACTGCTTGTAATACGAAAGCTGAATGCAAACTTAATTTTGCATTGTATTAAAATGTGTTGTCTATTATCATATCTAATGACGATCATAATAAATATTTCTAAGAAACCGGTTTTTATCTAATCCGTGTACCTGAACGTGCCTAGACCACAAAAGAGTCATTTCCGATAGCTTAATTTCAATCAGCTCATTACGTACACACAGAACATTACAGAGGGATTATAATCTATATCGCATTTACAGCTTAATAATAGAAATATTTTCATATCATATTGATAAAATATCATTTATTTCAATAATCTTCAATTAGGCAGGTGGGTAAAAACTTATGGCCGGTAGTGTACATATAGAGAATTAGAAATACTGCGCTTATTATCAGACCCGATACTGCTCCGTTGACAATTCGTTCTACTTTAAGCAGAATGTCTAAAGCAGAATGTGTTAGCTCATTAATTGGGTAGCTGACGATGGTTGAATTGTTGGTTTATATGAAGCTACGTACTTTAGCATGGATATAAAGACTTTGATGGAAACAGTGGGAACTGATATGCAATATATTATTATAAAGAAGCTAATACGATATAACTTGGTCTCTCTGCCAAATCAATTACTCCCTCCACTTACATGCAATGAATGTACCACAGGATGTTGTCGACATAAATTAATGAAAATGTACAGCACTGAAACCAAAAATAAATTTGAAACTGCAGCAAGTATACATTAAATATCATCATATCCATGTATATTTGAATATAATGCCAACCCAGGGCAATGTATTCGAATTAATTCGAAATTTATTATGTGTCTGATATAGCTTGATGTTGTATTTGTGCTACTGCTCTAATTCCACGATGAGGACGTAACGTTAGTTATTGTCGGGTATACGTAGTACCGCCCAACAAAATAATTAAATTCGTGCCTAATATGTATTGAATTATTTATGTGTCTGAACAATAAATAAACCATTTAAGCGACATCCCCAGAGTGTTAGTAATTACTGTTTTGTCATCGCGCGTCCGCCTCAACCGTTCCCGCATAGAATTTCGTGAAAATATGAGCCTCGCATCGCTGAAATTCAATGATTTTCTGAACATCGTCCTCGACATAGTGGCTTTAACAAGGGAATGTTCTTTACCTATCCTATATTAAATATTTCCGGTACGACCGGATTCCGACCGAGGTATTTTAATCATTCAGAAAATAGCCTGTATTGACTTTAATTTTAATTTTTGTTAGTAGTACTAAAAGCACAGCGTTCCCATTGCGGCATCTACTAAACATTATGTGAATTTATTTATGTTATAATCATTAAACACCGTTTTCTGCTATTGCAAATCTGTAAATTTTAGAAGATCATATTTTGGATATTTACGAATCGAGAATTCATTCAGGCTAATTTCCTAGTAACGAGATTTTACTCAAACGCAATCACATTCAAGAAGCAATTCTCGGAAACAGTATAATATATAATAATATTGATTGACAGTAGATTTTATATGTAGATCATAATTTTAAAATTTACTATTCAGAAATGAATACGACACACTACACTTTATGTGAAAAAAATGTTACAGAGAACTTGTCAGTAGACATAAGGACAAAGTGGATCTAGGCAGAAAATTGAGGAATTATTAGATCATAAATTGTGAATGTAGTAAACATTGACAGCAAGAGTGGCTAATAAAAGCAATTTAAAGGTAGACGAGAATGTAATAATAATGAACTCTTGTTGTGAGAGATTAAATTTTTTCAAGTCGCAAAACTTTCTAATAACACGCTACATGTTGCACAGAAGGTCTTGAAAATAGTGCAACATCTTAGTTTGCTAGAAACGTAATATTTAAGGCATGATATTAAAGACATATAAATCAATAAGCAGAATTAATTCTTATAATTAAATATTGGTCATAGACAAGAGTATTAAAACTGTTTGAATATCACAAGAACATTACTGCAATAAATCGTCCTAAACTAATTTTTGTAATCATTATGTTCATGTCTGTTTTTTAGAATTCAGCCGAAAGAAATAATAATATCAATTAGTTTTGATGTAAATTATTATCTTCTAATCAACTAGAGTATTTTGTCTCCCTGTTTTGCAATACGTAGCAAACTATTCCTATTTCCTGTGCAACGAAAAATTTTCTTAAGTGGTAGTCCTATCTTGCTGATGAATGGGGCAGCGATGCATTTCAATTCATTAAAGTCCTTTTGAAGTTTCAGTGAGTGTAACCGATCTTGTTCATTCTTACTTTGAAAATAAATCGGCGTAGATAACTTGAATGGTTACCTTTCCGAGTCTTTCTCGAGTTCCTTAGATGTTCCACAAAGGTCCAACGATTGTTATTTATCGCTTAAATTAATATTTTCGATTAATATTTTCGCTTACAGCGATAATTTCAAAATATTTTCTAAATTATCGTGTTACTCAAATCACCCTATTTTGCAAAGTGGCATCGATACAACGGCAACTTGAGTACAAGCAACTGAAGTTCAATGTCGGCAGGTGCGCGACTGTCACTTATTGAAAGTCACCACATCATCTTTCCTTACTATTTTGATGAGGTGGTGGATTTCAGTGATTTTTTTTTATACAAATCTACAGTTCTGGAAGCATATCTTTTCAATTTGTAAAGTCGCATATCGATGGCGCAGTTTTGGTATTAGATACAGATACCACGGTTAGGGCTCTGTAGTCTCATATTGCGAGAAACACTAATAGTGTACTTTCTGAACATTTTCATAATTGAATGTTGTTTCCATTTAGTAACATTTCATTTTAGTTTTATTTATTCCGAGTTCGGCCCATGCAAGGATAGTTAACTGTATGTTTACACCACAGGTACTATTTCTTTTTTTTTATGGTGTAAATCGTAATTTATAATCGAGAATAAACTTTATTATTATCTTATTATTATTATTATTATCTTATTATTATTATTATTATTATTATAGAGTATGAATACTTTGTTCCTATGTAGATGATTGTTCACAGAGGATATCAAACGCATGGAACCTGAATAGCTTAGAGTCCAGAAATGACTCTTGCGGTGTTCCAATCACAATATGTGGTCTGACAATGTTGATTGTTCTAGTTCTACACTGAAAGTAG
This sequence comes from Chrysina gloriosa, assembly GCA_038088585.1. Classification (NCBI taxonomy): domain Eukaryota; kingdom Metazoa; phylum Arthropoda; class Insecta; order Coleoptera; family Scarabaeidae; genus Chrysina; species Chrysina gloriosa. The sequence continues at coordinate 42,364,861 of CM076087.1, forward strand.
GTTCTGGCAAAGTCTAACGCAATCGGTCCCTTTATGTCACTTTAGGAACCAAAGCGAGCCATCATGTCTGTCAACCCGCAGTGCAAAACATGGGTAAGATACTGTTATAAACCAAACATATCGATCCAATTCTCTTACTTCTTATAATGGCAATGATTTCTTCTTTGGGTACAACTGGAAGTGAAAAACTAGCATTCATGAGAGATAGGAAAAATCTAACCTAATCTCTTCTTCGACATCACCCATATCCCCGTTGAATACTTCTAGCGAGAGCCGAGTAAACACTTTTAGCTTGTCGTCCAATAAACACCATAAACCATCCACACCAGATAATGGCAGGTTGTATTTGTTCTAGTTACTTTTCAGCGCTTTAGCGAGCTTCCATAGAGAGTCATTCTCCATCGTCCAAACCGCAACAAACAGCTACAAGTCACTATCTTTAAGTTCTTTAGGCACTCTTCTAAGTCTTGCCGTTAGGACCTTTACCGTCACGTAATCTGGAGACATGAGTTTTGCGAAGTATGAAAAAAGTTGTTAATCTTGGAATGTATCATTGTACGAAACAGGTTTCAAATGTCTCATCCAGTGTCAAGACCAGTTAACCACGCATTTTGTTTTTGATAATTGAAAATGGTTAGGTGCGAAATATGCCAAATAACTCATTAATTTGACGTTGCATCTTCAACTATTAAATTATGTGAACAGCTGAAAATTGACATCATAACGAAGAATAATTCGGCGATTTCACTGATGTTTGTTTCATTTACGGGTGACTTTCAACAAACAAATTGTTGTATAGCATTAATCTTCTGGAGCCAAGTATTTTTGAACACCTGAAATTTTGCAACTGCCACATTTACGACGGTGTAATGAATGATTATACCCGATGTCTAAAATACATAAAAACTATACATGTATCATAACAACATCAGTCACAGGCGTAAGGTTTAGATTTACAAATGGAAACAAGGTTAATTAAAGTATTTTCGTTCTACATCAAAATAAATGTTTTCCACAAATATCTGCTTGTCTAACTTTCAGGTAGTGTATAAATTGCACTTGGACACTGTACTACGCTAAGTCGGATTAGTACTACTTCGAATTTAATAATACACGAAATAGCATATTCTGCGATAAAACAAGCAAAAAGAATAAAAGCAACTGTTCATAATTTTAACCGGTGACGAATAAAATGGAAACGCTAATTTGAAAATTTTGCTTGATTCCCAACATTTAATCATAATTACCTAGCTGCCTTCCATCCGGCGAATTCAGCTTTTCCTCTAACTTATCCATCCGGATGTCTTTAATAATGTTCGAATATTCCCCCATAAGACGGATTGAATTCGAAATCGAGGAAATGCTGGCGCTTAGAATTCTAAGAAAGTAATCATTTCCACATTTTACAAAATCTTCATTATATAACTTAGATTAATATGAAATAGGAAAGCAAACGAAAATCCACAGTAGAGGGAATCGCACACGGAAAAATCTCATTCAAGATTCAGCGCAGGCGGTTTGTAAGCATCTTCAGCGACAGATAGTGCTTCAATCGTCAAAGAGAAAAAAAAGGAAAGAAAAGTCGATAAAAGGAAAAGGAGGAAGGTACAAAATTCTCATTAACTTTGGCCGATCATTTCTGGGAATTTTAATAAACTGTAATGGAAAAAATAATTAATAATTTCCTGGGGGCTTTCCTCAATTGATATAAAACCAAATCATATTCATCTCTGAAACATATACCCGAGTAATTATTAAGAACTGCTTTAATGATGGAATGTGTAATACTTGGAGAGAAATTAAATTCTAAATTATTAAAACAGATACTTCGAATTAAATTTTATGAAATATTTCATAATTTATAAGTTATAATAAATATATATGTATGTATGTATTTGTTCCGTAAGACAGGATAGTATTGATAAGGTATTGCATTCCTTTAAAAGTTATTATAATAGATTACAATTTACATATTAAAAGGAATCTAATAGCTCATTAATAATAATTATAAGAATAATAATAGTATTTATTGTCCAACGGTTTTTAAACCAATAACAGGACAAATTAACAATAGCTAGACACATAGATATACATAGAGTGTACAACAAACAAGTTAAACTAACTAAATTACGAAATAAAAAAAAGGATAAAACAATTAACTAACTTCATTAATTCTATCCAAAAAAGATATCATATAGCGCATCAGCGGAGTGGTACATAGATGCAAACGAAGAACCATGCAGCAGCAGGTTGCTCCTGAAAAGAAGTAAAGTAAAAGTGGGAGAGGAACGAGCGGAAAATCCGGGGAACAAGGAAATTAATAGAGTGTGTGACTTGCCAAGGACTTCACATCATGTCTTCTTAGTAGTACTCCATAGTCAATGCCGCGTTCAGGGTATATACCATCAATTCTAAAAGATAAATATTTTAAAAAGCGTCGTTGCACCTTTTTCAATAGAAAGTTGGATATAAAGAAATTGGGAGACCAAGCTGGTGAAGCATATTCTAATTTTCTGACGACAAAGCTAAGGAACAAGGTCTTGAGGTAAGGTATTGAGAAATTTACAGGTTCGTAACACAAAACCCAATGCCCTAGATGTACAAACACAAATATGGTTAACAAAACTAAGGCGGGAGTCAAATAAGACGCTAAAGTCCATCACACTATCAACCTTAGGAAGTACAGAATCTACGATGGAATAGGTTGACTCCGTGGAGTTCACCTATTCAGAGCAGCATTTTTATATCTAATTTCAGTTTACTTATTGAACACCAACGTACAATAGTATTTAAATCCTACTGTAAAGGAATCACATCATCCCATGTCTTAATCGAATAATAGATCTTGATGTCATCCGCATAGGCGAGAACGGGAACAGATAAAGGGATTAACAACTCATTACTGAAAAGAATAAATAATAAAGGCCCCAAATGAGACCCATGTGGAACACCAAATGATGAAATTTGAAAGACTTGTAGCCATTGTAAAAAAGATAGTGGGACCAGTTGCTTATATACAATTTCAGAAGCGCGGCATATACCTGCCCACGAGTATCAAACTGTTCACTAAGAAACAAAGACAAATTGTTACGAGATTGGTTAATTTTCTTGAACGCGACAGTCATGCACACAACGGCATTGTCAAAACAAATCCGCATATAAAGTCTACCAATACAGGTACACATCTTTACTTATCTTTTTGAAACCTATAAATTACATAAATTTAATGTAGTTACTGGATTAGTTGGTTAGATTATAATAATAAATAAATAATAAAGAGTTTAGAGGAGAAAATTTAAACAAAGTTGGAGAAAACTTAAGTAAAAATAATTATCCAAATAATTTTTACGAAAAAATAATAAAAAATAGAATTAATAAATTATCTAATAGAAGTATTAAAGATAATGGTAATAAAAGTTATAAGGTTACTTCTTAGGAAAATGGTTTAAGCAAACAAATAAAAAATAATTTAATAGAAATACTGTAAACATAATTTTTGTTCCAAATTATAGTAACAAAGCCCTTTTTACTAAGACTAAATGTAAAATAAATAAACAAAATCAAAGTCTATGTAGTTTATAAAATAAACTGTAAAGACTGTGATGGGTGTTACATCGGTTACAAAACAATCTTTAAAACAAGGTTGTATAATCAAAAGTATTCTTTAAACAGTGATTTTGGTACAATGATCTTGGTATACAGATTTAGGTCATTGCTTTGATGTCGAAAACATAATTATTTAAAAAAAAAAGAAAATAATTCTAAAAAGAGTAATATACAAAATGATAAACATACAAAAAGATGTTAAAACTATTGATTTCAGAATGAAATGTCATTTACATTTCATAAGATGGAAATATTGGCAATATTATTCTTTTTAGTTTTTAGTTTCGTTTCCTCTAATCCTTGAACAGAATTATTAAGATTTCGAGATAGATTTTGGATACAGGAATTTTTTGTTAGTACGATTTGCATAAATGTGCACTTGGACATTAAAACATTTGTTGTGTAAATGTTTACAGATCCTGTATATATCAAGAAATCCTAGTCGTTAGGTTTTTTGATAGTGCCCAAATAAGAGCAAATGTTTGTTTATATATATGTATGTCGTTATATTTCCCTGACAAAAGTTATCCGAATACATTATTTTAATGTTTTAAAAATATAACTATTAACTCGAGAGGTGTTATTTGATTTACTTGAACGTGGTAGAGAGGATATCTAAAAGGATAATTTAATGGTATGAGCAAATTTTTATCCATCTTCGCTGTGTACAAATCCATTCAATTTAGGGCCGGACACCCAGCAAAGAGGAAAACATTATGTGCACAGACCTGGATTGACAGTAAATTAGTTTCTATTCTAGCTAAAGCCCTGCTACATTAATGATATATGCGCGTATTGATCGACATGAACTACACACGCATGAAACCGAATAACGAATACAATAAGCTGAAACCCGTGGATGTGGTGTGTCCCTATTTACCGCTATACATTCTTTTAGGATATCTTTATCATAAAAGATAGAACCTCTATCCCTTATGAAACGAGAGATGTCTGAGAACTTTTGACATGAAATCTAGTTTGGTGTTTGGATTTCAATTTGTAGAGTTATGCGAAAATAATTTTACTTCGAATTGTTACGTAATTATGAATTATAGATTTGCATTTAATTGCAGAAAGTAGCAATTCATAAGTTAAATTTAACGTTGCCGTAGTTTATTTCTATGAATCTATTTATCTCAGTTACCAATGAGTGGTAACTGAAAGTATTCAGGAATTCATATAAATGTGGTAAGGTATACTGCGCAGAACCCGCATTATAAATTTCTGGTATATTCAAGGGCAAATTCAAATATCCACACATTTCTAACAATTCCTACAAACAAGAAACGCAAAATAATCAACGTTGACGTGCAATGGATAAAAAAGATAAAAGTTAAATGCAACATACAATTTCGACGCAAAAAGTACTACACAATACAATTGGCGCAATTGTTTTGCGTCCCATTTACCAATCATTTCACAGTTACGAGTTTTAAAAAATATCAAAAGAGCTACATTGTGCCGCGGACTGTGACGTCCTCTTATTGTTCTCTTTTGATATATGAGATCGGAGAGAGGTTGGGAGGTCATTTCATTTGCATGTCCAGTTTCGAAATCATTTTCCTCAATACCGGGACGAGTGTCGGTTAACGAGGCCATTTAATATCAATTTGAAAGAGCGAAACCACGTCTGGATAATACCGAATATAGTAGACCATTACTTCTTTTAGAAGCGCTGTACATGTGAGACCGATACCATTTTTTAATAACCGAGAAAGTTAAAACAAGCAACAAAAACTGTTCCGAAATTATAAAGCGGTAGACGGCGAAATAAAATGTAATTAATGTGCGAGTGTGCACGTACTCTATTTCAAATTTTGCTCTGAAATATTCGTTTGATTCACATAAAGTGAGGCGTATATGTTTTTATTGCAAACAATAAAGGATTTTGAAATTCTATTATTTGTTGAATGGGCTGAAAAATCTGATATACGTATATTGTAGATGCATTTTTTCATTCTATTTCCTTTATCGCGCAAACTTCAATATTCTTACACATTACTTATCGTCAGTATTCCATTGCAAATACAATGTAGATACAAGATGTGTAAGTAAATAGAATTACATCCTTGATTTATTTCCAACAGGATGTACCATTATCACAAAAAATTCTGCCTTGAGAATTTAGTTTCATACGTTGCAAATCTCATTATTAATCGTTTCCTAAATAACTGTGTATGTACCTATTTGAAAAAAGAGGAAGCTTACAGTTTTGTACTATAAACTTATATACTTTTTCCAAAGTTTATCAATTCAGATTAAGTCAGTTGAAAAACATACAAATTCATGTCAAAAAATATATTTGAACACTCGAGTCCGTAATAGCATAGTTGATGTAACATTGAATTACAAACTCCAATACCGTGGATTAGATCTCGACACTCCCTATAATATTGAGAGGGGTATTTTTAACTGAAGATGTACTCAACTTGAGAGTATGAGTATCCGTGATTTATCTCGAGGGGTAATAATGGGAGGCTGTAACATAGATTCTGGCCAATTTACCTCCAATTTTATTAGCCTGAGATACCGATTGTTCGTACTAAATCGAATCCAATGGGCCTTAGTAGGCAGTAATGGGCCCTATTATTATTTATTATTATATTTCAACTCCCATGAAATGTAAAAATCAAGAAGAAAATGAAGTACTAAACCAAGGGTGTGTGTACTTGAATTTGTGAAAGTTACATCAACGGTTTCCTCACAGAAATGTGTTATCACTCATTACAGTCGAGAGAGTGTTACGGAAGCAAGAGATCTGAATGGCCAGACTACATTGTGCTTAGATTCTTCACATGTACATAACAGAATATAGGAAGTAAAGAACACGAATTCAATAGCAATCTCACGAAGGAAGCATCTATGGTGTCTTCGTACAGACCTAAAGCATCTTGTACGAAAAGCTCCAAAAAAAAAAAAAAAAACACGGAGCGAGTGATATCTGCTTTATCCCTTTTCTCTAATACTTGTTTGAGCTACCAATGCTTATTATTTCCTTACACTGATTATTGTCCTCTGATATATTAACTATATCTAAGAAAACATTACGGACTATATATTCACGGCCGTCTCAAAACTTACTTTAATTTTATTTTTTTAATAAAACACATATTCAAATTCCATTTTGCAGACGTTTTTGCTTAAATATAAATTACAGGTATGGAGGTTAGATGTGGAACACAATATCCGACAAAGGTGGGCCGCTGGATGGATTTCTTCAACATAGCGTTGAATTTCTGTTTTAAGGTCCGAAATTGTTTGTACATTGTTTGCACTTTCCCCTTCAAAAGAATCCACATAAACAGTCCAATGGTGTCAAATCACACGATCTTGGTGACCAAGTAAGTTCTTCCCGTCGCGAGATAGCACGTCCTCGTCTGCAATAACACCATCGTGTTGAAACCAAATATCATCGACATCAGTGTCACCCAATGCAGGCCATAAAAAGTTGGTTAACGATGGTTGCGATAGCGAAGAAGTGCATTTCCGGTTGCATTCTCAAAGAATTCGGGCTAATGACTCCGCCAGCCACAAATCCACACCACACAGTCACTCGTGATGGATGCTGATGCATAGGTTGCTAATGAATGACTCGTGGATCTTCAGTCCCCCAAATTCGACAGTTCTGTCTGTTAATATATCCGTCAAGTTGAAAGTGCATTCATTTTCTTGAAAAATCAGCAACGACTTGACACTCCAGTGTCTAATTGGAAAATGCTCAGCACTGCGCATGGTCTATTGGCATTGGTCATTAGATGTTTTGTAGGGTCAAGATTCAACTTATGCGTATTTTCTTTAGTCAAAAGATTCGATGCAAAGAACTTTTGGTGTTATTGAGAACAACACCACTTTCCCTAACTGCTGCAGTGTTATCAAGCGAGCGACCCGTGTTAGGACGCTCACCTGAAACACATCCTGAACTGAGCCAAAAGTCTCAATTTATTGATAAAATTCTCTACAGTCAGTCGAGACGGAGCTCGATGGTGGCCGAAAAATATGCAGCATTTTCGAACTGTCTCTGCAAAATTCTCTCCATTTCGGTAGTGAATTTTCACAATTTCCATGCGTTGCGTTGCTTTGTAAATCTGTAAAATGTTCCATGACTTATTGTTAGCCCCAAAGTTTGTTAATGACAACATCGAAATATTCGCGTCCCATACTTGACACTACAAAAATGATTTAAAATTAAAGTAGATTTTGAGACATATATATATACATTATATATATATATATACATTATATATATATATATATATACATTATATATATATATATATACAACTGTATTTCGACATTAATTTATAAATTTAATTAATAAAAATTGATTTACGTGGGCACCTTTCTAGTTTGTTAAAGACCTAATTATTTTAGGAAATGTAGATACATAATAGGTGCGCATTTATATTACAAGAGACTAAGGGTACGAACATGCCGAGTAGATCGCACATCACACGTGGCTCAATGGAAATATCTATGTAAAATCAACCTTATAGAATCGAATCAATAAAGATATGAATATGACTATGAATGATCAATCAGAGAACGCCGCACATCGATACGAGCGATGTAAAAACAAACGAGTTTGTTTCCGAAATTTCATCGGAATGAAGTGAAATGTGTGCTGTGCTCGGATCAAGCACAGGCTAACTCCATTCTATGAAGTTGATTTTACACCATTTTTACACAGATATTTCCATTGTGCGATCTACTCGGCATATTCGTACCTTAATGCCTGGTTGCACCAACCGATATTAGACGGAAGTTAAGTAATCTCTGCTACCAAACGCTCTGTTAGGCAAGTTTTGGTTGCAGGAACCAAAATTAGGCCTAATACTCTGTTAGATAGCTGTCGTTAGTAGATTACGCGTTTCGTTTACGCTGGATTAAGTTTCTAACCAAGTGTTAAATATGCCGAACATGTGCCGAACGTGTACGATTCTGAACGATATAGTGACATTTAGCATAGTGTTTTGGAATTTGTGAGACGTTATAAAATTTCTACCTACTTTATATTAAATATAAAGTATATTGCCAAGTAAGAATAATAATTTGAATCGGTATATTGAGGTGATAGCGTGCTTTTAGTTCTTTAGTGAAACGTCTTCAGAGTGAAAAAACTAGTAGTAGTTTTACTATTACAAGTAATTCATCTTTAGAAAACAAACTAATTACATTAATGAACAACATTCAAGATCAAGAAGAATATATAGATAATAGTAATCCAGCAAGTACTGTTAATTCATCAAGTATTAACGGATTAAAACACACAATAGGTAAGTAAAGAAAAATCGTATCTCATGAAGCACATTCGCTAATTAGTATTATTTTCCAAAAAGCTGTTTTTACTGTTGTTGCAAATTAAAATCCTTTATAAACAAATGTTAACTAATTTTCTTTTCTGTTTAGATAATAATTTTCTGACTGACTTACTTTGAAGTACTCGTTGCGAGTGTGAAGGAAGAAATCGGAATGCTTACTGTCTCCATGGATATACTACCTATATGCCACCGCAATGCCAGTGAAATATATATGTAGGATATACTATGTGCTGTTGCAATACACATATGTAATAGTTTAGTATCTTTCTTTTATAGTTTGTAATAACGTATAATTTTATACTAAATATCTATTAGGCAATAATACTGAAAACTAAATAACACAGACCTTAATATCTTCATAAGAACTACATTGATGAATATTATCTATGACAACTAGATTCTGTTGTGGTTTCCAAAGACACCGACAATGTGTGGAAATAGCATTTCTTTAAATAAAGAGAAAAGGAATTTGTCTATTGTCACAATATGATTTCTTGTAATATATTAATTTATTAAATATGTACGTATTATATATAATCCGACGCCCTAGATGGACAGAAGGATAAGGTGAAAGAACAAGAAGAAGTATTATATATTCATTTTAACAATTAAAATGGGATGTAAATTAACTTATTCAACAATATATCTTTCATTAAATATAATTTTGAAACTTTTATATTCGCCCATTAAATTAGTGAAATATAATATAATGTTTAAAATTGAGAAATATGTATATATGATCACTTGTTCAAGGCATATCCGATTATATTCGAAACCACCACGTGTGGATTGACCAATAGGAAACAAGAACGTCATTACTGTAAGTGACGTCAGTAATTCTGTATCACAATTCTGCTGTTAACTAATCGTGATTAAAATTTCGTCGGTGCAACAGCAGGTTAAATTAACTTGGAGTTAACATTAACATTGGATTATCTAACTACGCTTATCTAATTTAATCACGGGTGTTGGTGCAACCGGGCATTAATATCGTAGTGATTGATAGACATGTAATGCCAAACGACTCGTTGAAGATCATTTGAAGATCTACACTTGACAATGGCAATAGACAGTGCAGTCAGAGTATGTATATGTATGTATACATGATGCATCCTGTCTTTTTATTTTAATATATTGCTGGAAAAAGTATTCTTTCTCCGTATGACGAAATGAAAATTAATCGCAGTATAATATAATTTCATCCGAGTAACAAGTGTGATGGATGAAATACTTGTTTGTAGGCTATTAATATTGAACACAATATATGTAAATTAGAAACAAGGTATATGTATATGGTACTCGTTATTTATGTATTCATCAATGTACGCGATGAAAGCCATATTTATTGAACTTGAAGTACATGCTTCTCACCCAGCGGAAAAATGATGGAAAAGGAGTTACTCGCGAACTAGTAGAAGCATTTTTCTATAAACTGCGCTTTATTATAAGTATTGATTGTAAGGTGTGAACTGTGCCCTGAAAGAAAGTATTGGCCAAAGTTGGTGAAGATATCCAACTTGTCATAAATAAATTTAATGTGACTAATAACCAATTTAAGTACCAACGGAATTTATACATAAAAGAACAAATAAGTTAAATATATCCATTAACATCGCTGTTAAAGCCTACCAGCCTACCAGCCTACCACCACATCATTGTTAACACTATGCACATAGATTTTGCCAGCACACTGAATGTACACTAAAATGGCGGTATCCATAAATACAGACATTTTATTACTTTGCAAGAATTAAAATTGTAGCTAATACGCTTATAAAACTACAAAGCGTCTTGTGCTACTCTATCGTCTTTATGTCTTGCTGTTAAAACGAAGCCTAAATCTCCTGCATAATGGACTAAAATCAGCGAAACAGTGCTATCTAGAAAAAATAGATAGATTTCTAATTTTGTTGTAAAGAAAGAAAATTTTGTCTTAAACATGAAAAAGGAAGGGATTAGTGCCATTTATGACTTCAAATAACCTTTTGACTTACATCTGAAAAGGAAAAGGAAGAGACATAGTAAGGACTGCTTGAGAAAGACAATACACTTTATTTTACAAATTAATCTGCCGATAGATACTACTACCAGAGTAACAATAACGAAAAAAACATGAGAATGAACATGCGCATTTGCACATCAGTGTTTTTGAGCAAAGATACACCGGTGTCGTTAGCATATGCGTCACCTAGGTAGAAAAAGAAAGACGCCCATATCATGAAGAACAGCTAGATAATCATCAAAACAATCTAGAACGCAAGTCCCATGCAACCTCTTGGCAAGAGTAGCATGTATTGTTTTTAACGATCAAATTGAGAAGGTTATTCTGTAACCTTATCGAAAAATTTTGCACCACTGAATTATACACCTGTACTACCCACCACGAAGAAGGGGAGACATGATAACATGAGGAAAATAAGTAAGTGATATTACACCCTCCTTTTACTCTGTAGAAAATTATTTACTTTGCCGATTGATACTTTCGTAATCATTTACTACTAAAACATATCCTTCCGCCTGAATTTACCGCATTCTAAAAGTAATCAAATCAGAATTACTGGAAATAGTCCTTAAAAAAGGATAAAATTAACATGAAGGAAAGTAATTTAAATAGACATAATGTACCGCTTTAGTGGAGTTGAGTTATTTTTATCACCGGAGATTGCTCAAAGTTTTATAGGAGAATTTAGTTTGCTAGAGTTGCTTCACCTCCACCCTTGATTTTGTTTTATAGAACTTGGGTGGGGTTGTCCGTATTCGGCGGGCTACATCGAATACCCGGTGCATTGTTTTAATTCAAATGTCGCCTCTGAAACGGATTTTGTCCTATCAGAAGAATTCGAAGGTGTTTTAATTTTGGGTGTATTTTGCTGGTTGCGACACTCCACAACCTTTCGAAAGATCTAACCAATGTTTTACCGCATGATGTCACCCATTTTCCACGCCGCTGTGTCTTACTACATTACAGAGTTTTTGGTTTTGGTTTTGGTTTTTTTTTATTTTACATTATTTCTTTTTTAATCTTACGTAACAATCAACGGCGATTAGCACCCACGTTCTTATCAAAAAATAATCTGTATTGGTGAGATAGGCCAACGCCGCCAATTATTTTACTTCTTACTACTTTTGGTGTAGTTAATCTATATAATTTTTAAGGACCTTAAACGCGCTTCAAGATTAAATTTTTGTCTGTTAAAAGTATTATTAAGCTAGCCGATTTCAAGTTCTAAAGCAACTGTTAATACTTTACTTACCTTTGTCAAGTTTTCTGTAGAAAATTGAGGCAACGTGTAAAGGCACCATCTAAGCTCTGTAATTATTACGTCTGACAGAATTTGCTCATTGCTACTCAATTCTAAGTGTTGTTCTTTATTCCTTTTTAATTTAGTACGCGACGAAAAGCTTGTGTGCTTCTTCATTTTACCATTCCTATAGTTAGTGCTTACCCAGCCTTACTTTACTCTTCCCGCTTTCTAAGGTTGGGCTTAAAAATTTTCCCTGGTTGCTTCTTCTAAGAGCAGCTCACTGAGTTTCTACCTTTATGGCGCAAAATGTATTAACTAGACCTGGCAAGCAAGCTACTCGTGTGTGGCAGCCTAAGGGGAGTTGGAGTAGTATATAGTTCCCTCTTTGGTGTTTAAAGCTTTTAAATAATTTGGTAGACTTAGGGAGTTCCATTACCAATATAATCTACCAACCAATTTAAATAAAAATTGTACATACTTAAATTAGAGCGCTAATCTCGTTTTACTAAAAGAGTTATTAAGTTTTTATATCGAGATGACAGCAGTATCGATGTCTATCACATATCATAATAAAATTTGCACGCGAAACATAAAATACGCTAGGTATGACAACGCTATTTATTACATCAGCGCTTTTATTCAACATTGATTTTACAAAACGGTTCAATAACCTCGGCTAAATATTGATTTTCTTAATATTAAATTGGGAGAGACGACATAAACAGAAAATGGAAAAACGTGTACAAAGTCGTGCAGCGAAATCTCGTGATAACTTAATATACACTTCAAACACTGCGCCTTTTCTTTATGAATATATAACATATATAACATTATTCGGTTAGGGAGGCGGTTGCTACAACTTTAGAATTATTTGAACCTGTTATTAGGTTGAACAAATAAACCTTTAACTTTATTAAAGAATAAAAAATTACAGGGTAGACAACCTAATACTTTACAACTATATTTATTACATATATCTGTATATATATAGGTATGCTGATATATGTGAGTTATAATACACAGATATCTATCGTATAAATAACAATATTTTATATTTGCAATTTCCGCTACAGCTTGCACGTTAAACTGCTAATTAATGCAGAAACTCAGTTTTACTACCTGATAATTATCCTACATAAAGCAGGTCGTAAAGTAAAACTGTTTAACTTAACCAAATAAGCGTATCACCCATCTTAAACTTGAGGTTGGGAATGTAGAACAATTCTATTCATAATGCACAATACTTTAAGAAGATGGCGTCAAATATTTTGATCCTCAATGTTGGTGGATGTTTCATACGTACAAATTTGAATTTTTCAGAGATAGTAATCCATAATGTAGAGTCGGAAACTTAACAAGTTTCTAAACAACCCAAATTGCAAATTAAATCGGCCCCTTATTGTCTTTATAATCTTAGTTGCAGTTCTTGTAATATTTGGAACACCGAATAAAACCGTCGGATATCATCTTAGTTTGTTTGATTGATGAACATATAGATACATTGTTAAACATATTAAATGATTCTGCAAAGTTTCAAATTTCTTCTTCTACATCTTTTAGTTTTTTACCACTATTTAATTACGATATTAGGCCCTTACTCCGAACCCGCCCACATTCCGTATTTACATGCATAACATTCTAGGCTGAAATTTGGTTTGGGATTATGCTGAAAACTTAAAGTTGCTACAATGCTCAATTCAGCTGTATTCGAGAAATTGGCCAACTCTGTGTATACATATGTACACCGCGCACTAGTGAAACTAATTATCATAACGTGATTATTTAATACTCCTTTCCTATAATGAAATCGTTCTGTTAAGCCTATATGCGGGGAACACGTTTGACATATGCAATTAATAGCACGCTAAGGAACATGATGATGACAATGATGCGCTATAATGTCATGTATCGTTATAAGCTAATTCTCATTTTCGTACACTCGAAAGTCATTCATTTCAAATTTTCGTACTAACATGATCACCTGAAATGCATTCGATTAAAGAACTTCATGTTTTCTAATTGACTTATAGTGATGGAGTTACTTCAAAAATAAGTTGCTTATAGTGTCGAGCAATTCAATTTAATGATTTAACAATTCCATAAATGAGAATTAGCTTATGACCATATATGACATTAGAGTGATATTGATCGCATATTTCAGGCGTAGTTCTTCGGATCTCCCATACGAGAATGGTTAGAAATCATTCTGAAATATATTTTATTAAAGAACTTGTTGTTTGCTAATTGATCAATAGTGGTAGAGCTAATCTAGAGATAAATATCTATTATTTAGATCGTGAAATATATACACTCCTGGACAAAATTATGGAATATTGTCTTGCTTATAACACTTATGTAATATAAAGGAACACCGGCGCCCCGCAAATTCAGATTTCGATGAAACTGTTCAGACTGAAAAAGTACCTTAGCATAAGAACAACACAAGTTTTTAGCGGCTGAGTCCTCCGATTTTGGGGCATAAAATATGCACGATTTTTAAATTTTTGTAAATATGGAAACTATAACAGATAATTTTTCATTTTTAGAATATAATTTGAAATATGTTACATAGTGTCAAGGATGGCGCTAATTATTTTCGGAAACAATAAATAACTTGGGACCGGGTACCCTAAACCCTCATTTTTTATAATCTCCTTTTTATTTATCAAAAATGAAGTCGGTTTTACGTAGAAAACTGTGCTATATAACAAATTTAGACAATGAATAGGAATGATATTAAAAAACAATTAAGCATTACATGTCACTGATTGATATACATAGCCAGTTGTTGTTTTAAACATATAATATTTGTTTAGAACAATGGAAATTGTTAAATATTTTGATATCGTTTCAGAAAAGTACTGTAATATATACTAATTGCTATGGATTAATTATAAGTACTTACTGTAGATATCAATAAACTGTACTGTCTGTATACCATTATCGTAATGCATACGAAAGTGTCTATTTTAAATATTGTATCAGAAATATTTCCCTGTGCTGTGTAAATTTGTAGTTTGTCGCAATCACTGGCAGCGGTTAATATAGCTACTGTATTGAACATGTTACTTGCAACGTTTCGAGCAGCCAACACCGCAGTAATTTCTTTGACGTCTCAAGAGCTTGTGCTGCTTCATGCCGTGAAAGATGTGATTGCAAGTGCTGAACAAGAAAACATCTCTTTTGAATATGTAACGGGATTGGAGTTCTAATGATTAAAAGAACATGAAGCGCAATTTGTGGAAGATGTATCAGAAAACAATTATGAAAATATTGCATGTGTTCCTGAAAAAGGGAGGCAGTATTATTGACCTGATTACCACATTAAAGCTGTAGTAAACTGAAAAAATGGTAAACCCAAGCGACGTTCTATCGAAAGTGTGGGTGAAATCGCTACACCAGTTATATAAATGGTTAGAAAATGTTAACAGAGGTGGCACGTATACGGATAAACTGTGATTTATTACAGAATACGTTCTTACAAAGTTTTAAGTTAGCATTGACTATGGAAAAATCTTTCATGACATGGACCTTGGAAGCTGGGCTTTAGAAGCTAAACAACAAGATGAACACACGTTTAATGCAGGGCATTGGTGGATATGGCATTGCAAGGAAGTGCGCAATTTATTACTCGTTCTACTTGCGCTGGTATGGAAAGCCTACGGTTGTTAAGCAATAATTTGATTAAGAAAGTCAACTCCATATCACTAGTATCACCAGGTATACAACGCCGATGAGAGTGAATGTAATCTCGAAATATACTCTGGCTGTACTTTGGCGGTAGAGAATCAGAAAGCCGCTGAAGGTGTGCAATCTTTGCACTCTACAGCACATAGTTATACGATTTTGTCAGCCATTTTTTGTAGATGGACGCTTACGTTCGGCACTATTTTTGGTATTAAAGGAATCTCCGAATACATTTGAACCTCGAGTTACGGAATCATCGTTTCGACCAGTAAATGTGGATATTTCGTCTTCGACGTCTGGAAAGCTCACTTACAATCATCTCAAAATATCACTAAAACGTGTTTCCTTTCCAGATATCGGACCAAGTTCTCTTCATTGATTCTTCGACTGGGCACTGTGTTGCCGAATTTCAGAAATTAGTACCAGAAGATAAAACTGTAAATATACCCAAATGTAACCAAAGAAACAACAACAATTGTATAACCTCTAGATGTGTTTGGTTTTAGATTCGGGAAAAATTTCTTAGGAACTACGACATAGATTTGCATTAAAAAATAACATTATTAACCTGCAATCGTTAACCAACAATCAGTTTTCTTCGCCAAGGTTTTTCGATATCTTTAAATACTCGCAGTATAAGAGTGGATACGGAATCTACCACCCTTGTGTTATTTGTGAAAAGTCTGGTATTGCGATTTATGCAAGTAATACCTGTGTTGTCAACACCGTTATACTGATTACAATTATTACAATAATTACATATCAAAATTACTATATGTACAATAGTAATATTCATAATTATAATATCAATATTCACATTAAAGTGTGTAGTGTATTGGATGTTTGGTAAGCATTATGCTTTCCTTTTAAGTTTGCTCCACTTTCTCCGAAAATTTGTTATTGTTACTTTGTAAAATATTATACCGAACTATAAATTTACACTGCACGTGAAATAAGCAATAAATGAATAAAAATATATAATTATGTTTCTTCGTTCTTCTTCTATACCATTTTTTTCCTAGTATATGCACTAGTTTATTTGTTTCCGATGTTTATTTATTAATATTATTCATATACAGCACCGTTTTCTTGGGGAAACCGATTTTATTTGTAATAAATAAGAAATTATCAAAAAAATAGGTGTAGGGAATAGCTGGTCCCTCATTATTTATTGTTCCGATAACAATGAGCGTCATCCTGGAGACTATGTAATGTATTTATTATGTTTATTAATTATATTCAAAAAAGGATGATGTCTATTATAGTTTCAGAAATATTTGAAAAGATAAAGAAACCGTGCAAATTTTTGGAGAGTGTACCCCTGTATAATACAAATTGTTTTGTCATTGTATCAAGGTACTCTTTCAGTCTGCACAGTTTCATTGACATCTGAATTTACGGGTTATTTATTATCATACATGTATTTTATTGAAAAACATGTCCTTCAAGTTGTTTGACTTCTATAGTTTTAAGTAAAGCTTATAAGCAACTTGGTGAGTTGCGTTTACATTTTTCACTTTTAAAAACAATATAATGCCACCCGTCAAACATTTCGAGGAAGTAAGAAAACAAACTTCAAACACAAGGAGAATTCAATTTTCAATATTTATATTTTATCCAAAATTAGTAGACGTGGGGATTGTACATGTGCATAAGAGCTTATAATAGCTGGTTTGATCAGCAATGTAGGTACACAGTCGTTTTAAATCTGCGACAAAGAATTTCTTTTTCAAAAACTGTTTCTATAGTATAAATTAATTTTTCTCTTCAAATGAATTTTAGTGATTTTTCTTATATGCGTAATTGTATTGTATTTTATCTTATTTTATTTTGTTTTACTATTTTTTAGTTATTATTGTTGACCATGTCTTTATACAGGCAATAAAGAGTACTTTTCACTGTATCACTGACCTAAGTAACATATTCTTAAGCTAGGTTTCTCATTTACCAAGAATACAAGACCCAGTTTCATGCAACAAGTGTAGGTTTAGACTATTGGGAGTAAGGCATCAAATAGTCCGAGAATTGTTTATAACTTTCTAATCAATTAGAAGAAATCGTTATTGTGAAACGTTGCAGAATTATAGCCTTAAATCCATAGTAAATTAAGCTCATACGTTTGATATCTTCCTCCAAAGTAAAATGTTTCACTCCATAATATATTTCCTTTTCGTCGAGGCAACAAATGGTGGAGGTGCCCGTTTTCGCAATCAACGTAACCTTGATTAAAGTTCTAACTTAGTATTAGTGCATTGCCTGCGATTCCCAGTACACCAGCTGCCAAATTACATATACGGCATGAGGATAATTCGTCGTCAACTCTATGCTCTAATCCCGTCGGAGTCAAATACAATATAAATTTGTATTTATCGTAGGATCTTGACTGGGTGGCAAATTGGATGCGCGACTCCATGATGTACTTAAACGTACACACTCGTATGTACACACGTGCACATTATACAATTCGGAGCAGTGGCGACAGCAACAGCAGCAGCAGCAACAACACCAACAACAATATTGGCGACAGCAGAACGGATACAGAAGTGGCACACATCAGAGTTGCACGTACAAATTGCCCTAACAATGGCATATTGTCTCATGTTTTGCATGTGGAATGAGGTTTTTGCAGAAGTACGTACACAGCGCGCGCATCACCATCACTTTATACGTAGAATGGTAATGCTGTTGGGAGCCGAACTTGTCACCGACAGCTGCTGCTCACCCTAACAAACTGTGATATCGCCAATAAACACTGCTGTGTCGTTGCCTAGGCAACCCCAAGACGACCCGTATGCATGTGTTGTTTTCGATTCAGTGTCGGACTAGCCCTCTGGGTAATTCTAGATGTAATTTTAAATGTACTCCGCGAGCCCCTAGAGCGTAAAGCCAACGATTTAGTAAACAGACTACAAAACTGATTTCAGCTAGGGACTAAACTTTAGATTCAATACTGTTCATAACTATAGAGTGAATCGAATATCGTTAAATGCAAGGTTCCCATGAATAAACATTCCATGTGTAAATCGAATAACCGAAAAATGTTGTTTTTGGTTTCTCAGTGTGGTATTCTTTTTAAAACGCCTAGCACCTATAACGCATTGTCCAAAGAATACAAAGCTGGCGTTTATCGCTAAATATACCAGGTATTAACCAACTCGACTAACATAACTTAAAGACCTCTTCTTTAGGTAACTTCAAGTCGAAAACACCCTAAACGCATATATCCGAAATCCAATAGTAAAGGAATTTGGCGATATTACACTTAACAGAGCAAGCACAAATTAGTACACCTAATATAGTATTCTATTAATAAAAATAAGTTTAGACCCAATTTCAGTAATTACTCAAAATTTCCTGTTTCTATCTTCTTATAATTAAAAGAGGTAGCACAATCTTATTAACCAATACGTCTCTAATTGAGATTTTCCAACAAAGGCTAAACTGTTTATATATGCCCCAAAGACAATAATCTAGAAGCGTTAGGTCTCGTGCCCAGTGAACTAGAAAACCGGACCTATTTTTCTAATCCATCGATTAGCAAAGTTGTTATTTAAATATATATGCATATAGCTACATTTCTACCAAAATAGGTAGGCACACTGTCCTGTTCAACTTCTTCCAATAATCCTGTCAAATCGTTCGCAGAAATAGTTTGATAATGTTCGAATTTCAAGTGTTCTTGAATTAAGAATGGTAGGTATAATAAGTTGACTATTATATACTATTATACACTAAATATTCACCGAAAAACGATGTTGAAAATACGTTTCCGTGATTTCAAAAGGATTTTCATGTTCCAATAAATGTGATTTCTGTTAAGCGTAGTTCCATCTTTAATGGGTTCATCCGTCAACAAAATTTGTTCACGAAAATGTCGGTGTTCAATTAGCAAAAACCAAAATTCGACACACGCTTTATAGCCTGCAGGCTGTAGACAGAATGGATATGATTGAAAAAACTGTGTAATAGTTTCCATACTTTTATTCGACTAATACCAACACGATTTGATATACAGTAGAGTCGCAATTTAGTGTGATAACCGCTCTAACGAACGACCAAAATTTTATATGACGTCCTGATATAACGAACATTGAAAAGCCCTGATACAATGAATAACCCTTAACCATAAAAGCGCATGTTTAATGTTGAAAATTCCACTAGATATATACTTTAGCGTATGTATTTCAGTGTATAGATAGCACTCGCTGAATAACGCTAGGCGTGCTATTCAGATTCATAATTTTGTGTAAACTTCTTGCAAAATAGTGATTGCAAAGAAAACATTTAAAATTGGACGAGAAACTTAAAGTACTAGAATGCTTAAAAAAGGAAACACAGTAACTGAATTAGCGAAGATTGATGGAGTAGCAAAGTCCACTATATGCGGAATGAAGAAGAGAAAACACGTGATCTCAGAGAGAGTTACAAAAACATTTGCGGATTCAGATAAAATGAAAACTTTAAGAATGTTTACCTATGCAAAGATGGAAAAAGCTTTACATAAATGGTTTCTTAAATTAAGAGAAAGAAATGTTCCAGGAAGTGAAATTATGTTAAAGGAAAAAGCAAAAAAATTGGATGAAACATTGTCGTTTACTGCTAGTAATGGTTAGTTGATTCGGGTAATCTATATGCCACCTAATGTTACCCCTTTCATACAACCTTTGGATCAGAATGTAATAGGAATAATCAAACTTCTCTATCGGAGAAACTTATCAACACAACTGCTAGCAAAAGATACAAACACTAGTGCCTCTTTACAAAATTGAAGGGATACTGTGTTAAATCCTATGGAACAGTTTGAAATTAACTGTCATAGAGAAATGTTGGTACAATATTATAGGTACCTACAAAAGAAGACGACTAAGAAAATATCCTACTGAGTGAATTAAGATTAAGATTATTCGGTGATCAGACACATAATGCCGGCAGAATGATTATAAATTTTTTGCAACATATTGAACCAAATCTGAGTAGAATTGTTAAATGCAGAAATATATATGTAACTTAATAACAGCTTCTACTTTAGGTTGTATATGAGGAAACCGACGTGCAAAGCTGGAATAAAGACATTGTGTTGGATAACACAGAACAAAATGAAGATGAGTTTCATGCAGAATCTGAAGAGGAAGCATATTGCATGTTATTCAGTACAAGAGAACAATCCATTTCAACTGATAAAGCTCTTATATCATTAAATCAAGTGATTTAGTGGACTGAAGAAAATCAAGTAGAAATTGATTATTCCACATCACTTGCGTCGTTGCGTAATTTACGACAAAAAATATTAAATCGTAAGGTACTCAAAAGACGGCGGCAATTGTACATAACATAATTTTTTGTGAAATGAATGAAAATGAAAATATATGTATAGAAAGAATTGCATGCTAATAATAATACATACGTGCTATTATGTATTTTCGAATACTTTTTTCTCTAACAATTTGAATTAAGTTTAAAATAAATGTTTAAAAACAAAGAATATGGACGTTATTTTCCCATTTCTTCAACCTTACAACTCTAGTGTACTCATACGTTAGTAAAGGAACTGGCTTCTCTCATATTAAGAATAGCTTCCTCTTCAACAAGTTACTTGCTGTAGGGGACATTCGGAAAGTAGAAAAGTACGTTTGCATCAACTGTCAATGCATATTGACGAACATAGTTTGACAAGGTACTCCTCGATGAAGAAATCTCTGACGATATTCCTCTACTGCATCTCTTACATTTCCGTCACAGCATCCATAAATTACATCACAAAAGTGCTTTTACAACATAATTTTCTGATCGATAAATCCATAATTCTATTCTATTTTTTTTTGTGAATTTTTTTATCCTCGAGATTTTAATATTAATTGCTTACACTTGAAAGTACAGAAAATTCACGAGAGTCATTAAAATTAATTGCATATTGCCTTAATTTGGTGGGGACAATTCGAAAGGATGACAATCAGGCTGTTGAGAGATTATTGGACTAAGCACATTGTACTATTAGTTGTGAATAGTTGTAAAGCCATATCTAACGTCTCGTAATTTTTGATTTGAAATGATTGCTGCTTTTGATATATATGTACTATCTCCTTCAACAAATAGCAAATGAATGTCTGATCTGTGTACTGATGATTCAGAGGTATTTCGTGGGATTGGTTTCATCCTTTGCACTAAAATCTTACCAGAAGATATAATTGTAAATTCCATAGCTCAAAGGAGAGAAGAAGCTACCTATCAGGATTGTTTAATAACAAGTTTTATCGTAACCAAAAGGTAACGCCAATATCATCCTTAATAATTCAGCTGCTGTGGATCGCGATGGTCTTTCCCAATTGCATGTTTTACGGCTACATTTCCTTTCAAAATACTGAACAAATTGTTCACCATAAGTAGTTAGCGAAATGTTATCGGTTTTAATTAACCTCCCTATACTCACGCATACGATCTGTGAGACCGACTTACATATATGGTATAGTATACGTGTTTCATGACGTGAGTATAGGAAGGTTAAATAACTGTGTGGGTAGGAATTTACCAATGGAATATGGTGTAATACTACACAACAGTCCTTGCAATCACTATCAATACAAACAGTGAACAGGTCTCTTATCTATACTACGTTGTAACAATATTTGAAAACGAGAGGTTTAAGTTAAGATTTATTTTATTACATTTGGTGCCACAATATGAATTGCGGCATATTTCAGGAACTGCCGATATTACAATACTACCTGACATTAGTAACAAGTTTGATAAATTTTACCCTATGCATATATAGATATATTGCAAAAGAATCCTACAGATAGCATTTTACTGAGTTGAACATTTTATTTTTATTTATTTATATTAAACCATCGGTAGTATAGATTATGAAAACCGATAGTGTACGTATAACATTTATTTAGTAATCTTCAAGTAATTAACGTAATAGAATGGGGTATTCTATCAAGTGAAATTAAACCGACTGTTCCGCATATTAATTTTATGAAAGACGAAGTTTATGGCCATTTATAAGCAAAGAAATGTATCTACAAATGTAAGTAGCCAAATAGTCATTTTGTTTTGCCTGAACACGCGACATTACATTACAGTAACTACTAATATAACAATAATAAATGGAATATGTTTCGTTTATAATAGTAGTTCTTCCAGGTAATTTAGAAACCTGTATAAAGCATTTTGCACACAATTACAAACACGGAAAAAGCTTCTACCGATTCTGCTTATACGCATTGACAAACAACGTATTTTCATTTACTAGCATGAAATTTCATAATACTATTTGTCTTCGTTACTAGAATATGACCTGAACTTTTGCTCTAAATTGCAGCAATTAATATTCGATGCTTACTTCGAAATCGGGATATCAGCTTCGACCGTTGGTCCCGATATTAATTATTTTCGGTTTAATAAATTTTAACAGAAGAGACGGCGCCAAAACGCCAGCACATTTGCGAGCAAAACCTGTATGCCACGCACACACGAAGGGAATGTAATCTTGAACAGAAACAAGAGGCATTAAACTCCCATTTGCACACTATTAATTAACAGAGTGGTAAATTTCCCATGAATATTCAATAGTTATCTAGGTTCAGCACCAATGCCGTATATACCCATTTCACCTTCTCCTCTAACACACCTATACGTGTGTATGTCTAAAAACGATTCTAAAGGCGTGCTAAACAGAGTTGGCACATGAAACCAGCTCCTATTTGCCGAATACGATTTCCTATAAAGTCAGATAATTAGTGCCACCTGTGCTAGACAATTAGCGGAAGACACTTGCTGATCCTAGTGGGAGTAAATACTAAAGCGAATATGTATGAAGAAAACAAATATAACAGTTGATTTACCGATTCGATCATTGCATTCAATACTACACGTTGAAAAGGACTAACTGATATAGCGCTTCCTTTTTTTACTTGATTAAGAAAGCTTATACATAAAACGTTGTATTTGTGTGAGTCAATCGACAGTGGTAAGAAATCCTCTTACCACTACTAACACTACTGATTATGAGTATAACAGCATATCGTCAACCTAGAAAACTAAATAGGTATGTGCTACATAATCCAAATGCTACAACAAAGTTACAATAATAAATATGTATAAGACAAGCCACTGTATAAGGTAATAATGCGAGAATGCAATTTCCTGCTTCAAACATTAAACACACTTTGGAAGACAGCTATAACAAATGAATAATAATGTAAATAATAAATATTTAAAGAATAGGTTTCTAAATGGTTATCGATTGAAGCTTTCCCAACCCTCTTGCTAGTTATTATGTGAGCATTTTATTATTCATTAAAATTATTTACTGCTAAGTACTTTAGTTAATGATTACAGTTGATCAATTTGCGCCAACAAGGCAGTGGGGGACGCACAAAAGTTTACATATAAAATAAATAGTCAGAAATCAATTATAATACGTGCTCAAACACCTGCCGTCTTTACAGTCATCCGTAAAATCATCAAGTGAATAACATCTGTAAAATATATGCAATATTAGATATGTAGGGAGACAAATGGCACCTATACAAATAGTTTCAACGGAACACTAGAGCTTCTTCTCAGAACTCACTTCCCTGACTGTAGACTTGGAGCGTCGGGTGCTGATGCTCAGGTAACATCGCCTTATGGTCGGCGCGAGACGACGAGCCAAGTCATTAGGAACATAGTAACCTTTGAAAAGATAAAATGGGCTGTAAACTGTTTCAGACCCTACAAATCACCGGGGCCGGATGGCATTTTTCCGGCATTACTATCAAGGGAAATGCTACCCTCTTTCGGGTGATGGTCGACATCTTCCGATCAAGTTTAGCACTGGGATATGTCCCAAGGATTTGGAGAGAAGTAAGAGTTATTTTCATACCCAAGGGAGGGAACAAACCCCGGAATCTCCCAAGTCCTACAGACCAATTAGTCTATCCTCTTTTATGTTGAAGACAATTGAAAAGTTACTAGACCAATACTATTGCATGGACTTCAATTTGCCTATCAGAAGAGCAAATCAACTACTACGGCATTACATAAATTGGTTCTAGATATCGAAAAGGCCTTGAACTCCAAGGAGATAGCCCTATGTGCATTTATGGACATTGAGGGCGCCTTCGATAATACGAACTTCCTTGCAATGGAAACTGCGCTCTCTAATAGAGGAGCTGATGCAGCGATAGTAAAATGGGTCAGCTGCATGCTGAACCAAAGGCTGATTAGAGCCTCACTGGGATCTACGGACATGAGTGTCACTGCGGTTAAGGGATGCCCACAGGGTGGGGTACTATCTCCCCTTCTATGGTCGGTTTTAGCTGATGACCTGATTAGGGTCCTTAACCGGAAGGGACACTGAACCATTGGCTATGCGGATGACATCTGTGTAATAATTAGAGGTAACCATATAGGGACGATTGCCGAACGGATGCCAAATGCCCTGAACACAACATGGGAATGGTGCAGGCTGGAGGGGTTATCAATTAACCCAGAGAAGACAACCATCGTACCATTCACTAGGAAAAGAGGGATAGATATCCTCACCTTAAAAGTAAACGGCATCGAGGTCGTCCCCAGTGATAAGGTGAAATATCTGGGAATTATCCTGGATAAAAACTTACCTGGGAACTGCACCTCGAGTTAGTAATAAATAAGGCCACAAAAAACCTTTGGACCGCTAGACAACTACTAGGTAGATCCTGGGGTCTGACCCCGAAAATGACCTACTGGATATATACCCAAATGGTTAAACCCACAATACTGTACGGTGCTCTGGTATGGTGGGGTAAAACCAAACAGAAAACAGCCATATCGAGACTACGCAGGGTGCAGAGACTTGCGTGCCTATGCATCACAGGGGCTATGAAATCAACCCCAATGACGGGCATGGAAGTTCTTCTGAACCTGACACCGCTAAATGTGGCCGTGCAAGAGGAGGCAGCTACGCAAGCAATCTCCATCTATAGAAAAGAAAAGCTTAAGGCAGGGAACCTTACCGGTCATCTCACTATCCTGAAGGAAATCGAAGACATACTTTGTATGCCTCTAGCAAGCGACCACATGGATCCCATGCTCTGCTTCGATAGGAAGTACGGGGTCGTTTTCCCGACAAGGGATGAGTGGTGCGCAAACCCGAGATGGTTACGGGATGGATCGCAAAAGTGGTACACAGATGGGTCCAAAACGCGCCACGGAGTGGGGGCAGGAATAGTGGGGCCTAGAACACACAGATCAATAACTTTGAGCAAGGACACCTCAATCTTCCAAGCGGAACTATACGCAATCTTGGAAACTGGAATCCTATCCGAAAGGGGACACAGGGGAATACGAATCAAAATATTCTCGGATAGTCGATCAGTCCTGAAGGCCCTGAGCAGTTGTACAATTACGTCCAAATTATTATTGGAATGCCGCAACATGCTTAATGGCCTGGCCACTCAGAACCAGATGACCCTGGTCTGGGTGCCAGGACATGAGGGGCACAGGCGAAATGAGATGGCAGACATCTGCGCAAAAGAAGGGGCTGAGAGAAACTTTACTGGACCTACCCCACCTTTTGGGTTTAACAAAGGTCTCCTTAAAGGTGAGATAAAGAAATGGACAGCGTCCATTACAATGAAACACTGGAATGAGACCAGCGGGCTGGAACATTCCAAAAAATGTCTGAGCTTCGACGGTAGGAGGGCGGACCTCGCCCTAAAGCTGGACAGGGGAAGCTAAAAACACTGACAGGGGCACTCACAGGCCACTATACCTGTAACAAGCATCTTCGCAAAATGGGCTTATCCAACACGGACACTTGCAGATTCTGCGGTGAAGAAGAGGAGTCAATGGAACACTTGATCACTAACTGTGGGGCACTAGGCCACAGGAGATATAGACTACTACATGCATATACGCTGAGTGAGGAGGACCTATTTACACTCCCATTGAAGGAGCTGATCCTGTTCCTCAGCGTATTAAATAAATAATAAAACAAACAAGAGGAAGCACAATAGATCAACGTGGTCGCAGTGCAAAGCGCCATTTTGGGCCAGACCCCACCTCATTACAATACAATACAATACAATACAATAGATATGTTTCCACGGTTCTGCCAGCAAACCGAGTGCGGCCTGAGGAAAAAATGTGTTGCAAAAAACAAACGTTCTACATCTAGTGACGTTATTTAGTGTAATTAAAATCATTTTTGGAACAACCTGACGGTTCTGTTGACGCACCTTCACAAATTTGTCTTAATGTGCCAAAATCAGAATCTTTTTCTGAAACACTTTCAAACCTTTCTAGAATACAAACATTTTTTGCGTCTTCTACCGCGCATAGCTGTGCGTGAAAATGTTGCAGTATTTGCAGAGATTTCACTAACGACAGCGAAGGATTTTGTAATTTTTCTATGGCCTCCACTAGTCCTAGTAATTGTTCTGAATAGTTTTTAAATCCGTTTTAGCTTGACTATCTTGAAATTCCGACTGGCTTTCCTCGATAGCCGCAGTTCCCTTTGGATTTAATTTTAACACCACCTTCTTAATATTCTCAAAATATTTAAGATAATAAAACGCCTGTAACCATGTTCCCCAACATGTAAGGATCGGTTCTGGTGGCTCAGGCATACCGGAACACAGTCTGTGAAATCCGCGTCTTAGCGATTTGACACACTGCTTTTGTATGCGCTATTAAAGCGTCTACCTCAGGATAACATTTTATAATACTATCTGCCACAAGACTGAAAGTATGAATCTTACACGTAAAATGTAACAAGTCACCACAATATTTTCCAAGAGATCGGCCTACAGAAATCATGTTTGCGGCAGCATCACTCGTAAACATTAACAGTTGGTTGAAAGTTCGACCTTTTCTAATGTACATATTTAACAGTAACTTTGAGATTGCTTCGGAAAAACATTGTTCTACTCGTCTGGAATCTAATAGAATTGTAGGTGACGATTGATGTAGTTCCATTTTACGATCTGTTATTTCATCCACAGAGAACCATAGTTTTCTACCTTCCAACTCCGATTTAACTGTTTTTCAACATGTTCACAAGCAGATGGCACAAATCTTTGCAACGATGCCCGACTTGGTAATTGCAACTCCAAATATTTATTCCAAAAAAGTCATGTTTCGTTATCTAGTAAATTAAAAGGTAGATTACATAAGAAAAAGCTAAATTATATTTAATTTTTTGATAGTGTAGTATACATTTTTCTTTATTTACGTGGCATTGACAATCCCTTTTGGATCGCCACATTAAAAGATATTACAAGCTACACATTTAGGTTTAAGCCATTATAATTTAGATCAGGCATTTCTGTTATAAAGTCTGCAACCTTGCCAAACATTGGTCGTTTCCGCGACGTAGGCAACATTTTTAGAACCAACATAGAACTACAAAATAGTATTTACGGCAGCGTGCATGTGTATACAACAGATCTCATTGAGACTGGCAGTTATATTGAAAGTTGTATCAAACTTCCGCCACTACTCTTTGGCGCTAATGAGCAACTCTATTCATGATATACAAATTTAATGCTTTATTGTTCATTGGGGAAACTCGACATTATTATAATTTACAATGAAAATATTTTAATAATTCATCCGTATTTAGAAATTAGAAACCTATGGGAGTAGTGGGGCTAAAAGTATATTTAAACTTAAAAGTAATTATTTTCCATCCTAACATTAAATACTTAAGACCCCTAAGTAACATAATCATTATTTTTAAAATCAAGTAACTCAATAAACCAACTCATCGTCAAAATCTTCCGTAGGTAAAAACATATACGTATATTTAAGAAGTATATTCGTACTAAGGATCCTAAGAATCTAACCGCCTACACGTCCTGTTCTATATGGGTTACGTGTACAGGAAAAACATGAACTAAAGTAAAATATACCGCATGGGTCTCACAGATGATTTAAGTCGTATAGTCGCATTTCCACTTTTCATATTTCATTTAAATGTTTTTCTAGACGTTTATCTCTTATTCTTTCTTATACATACATATATACTGCCTATATTCGCGGAACGTTACATGTCCTGGATATATGAATATATGTTGAAAGACTAATGCATTTCTGAGACATTCCGACACTGAATTATAACTGGGACGTTAGGTTTCATTGATAATGTTTCACTTAACATTTTAAGCCTAGCGAGCTTTGTGTGCACTGATATTATTGTAATACCATGTTACATTTAGTCCATTTCGACAGAAATACAGCTCGTAACTAATACATGAAATATTTTTGTGACACCTTGGTAATAAGAGCAATTCATACATATAGCACTTTAACCTTCCTATACTCACGTTAACATGAAAGACGTATACTATACTATATAAGTCGGTCTCACAGACCATATGCGTGAGTATAGGAAGGTTAAAACAAAATTAACAAAGTAACCACGACAGTATTAACTACATCTGAAGTCGCTTACACTGGATTTGCATAAACTTTCGAATTGTTTGTATTATCACCGTTGTCTATATTATCCAAATTAACCAACCAACCAAATTAACAAAAACAACAAATGTTTTCATAGAGTTTATCTGCTCCAAGGTATTTTACAATAATGTGCACATACCAGGTGTACAAGTGTGAAATGCGGATTTTTTCTAAAACAACATGTTAAATCCGAAAGAATGATAAAAAGTGTGTTATTCAAACTATGCTCCATCGCTTTTTATAAAATTTTCCGATCTTTCGGGCAATTTGTGAATACCACGCCAGTAAGGATCTTCCCCTTTCGCTGCGAACCATTCATCGAGCCATTTTTTCACATCTTCGTACCCATCGGTGCAAACAAGTGGTAATTGGAAAAGCCAAGTCTGGTGAGTAAGCCGCACGATTTTTTTGCAAAACGTCACATGTGTTTTTGCGCTTTCCCACTTGCCTGTCGTTCAACTCATGTGGTACCCATCTACCAGTCTTCTCAATCTTTCCTATCTCTCGTAGCCGATTGGAAACAGCTTGTTGACTAACGCCCAATTACATTGCAATGGCACCGGAGAGTTGTTTTTGTGTTTTCCAACCATCTTCGTCCAACAATGCTTGCAATTCCACATCTTCACATTATTTTGGCGATTTTCCACGAATAATAGAAGGGAAACTTTTGAAATAACGAAGTGGATTTAGACAAGGAAAAATGTACAAGATCACCTATTCACACTCACGACAATAATAAATAGAACTCCAGAACTGAGGAAAACAATGTACATAGCATACTTGGATATGGAAAAAGCGTTTGATAGAGTGTCACGAGGGATAGTATGGGAAGGGCTGAGGAAAATGGGAGTAAACAAGAAACTAATATAACAAGAAATGTAGTGATACCTAAAAACAAAATATCCAAAGAATTTATAACTAAGCAAGGAGTTAGACAAGCAGGTAGCTTAAGCCCCTACTGTTCATTATATACATGGATCAAATAATAAAAGAAGTAAACAGAAAACTGAAACCTGCAAGCATTGAATATAGAAAAATGAAACAAGTACTGATACAGCAATGCGCGTTTGCCGCTGACATTGCAATATTAGCAAACCGACAAGAAGACCTACAAGAAAAACTATCTGTATGGAATGAGGTACTAAGAAAACATGGCATGAAAGTAAGTGCAAATAAAACCAAAGTGATGGCAATATCAGTACCAGAAGTGAAAATAAATATTAAGATTGACAACAACAAAATAGAGCAAATCAAAGAATATAAATACTTGGGAGTGCCCATACAAAACTCAGGGCAACAAGAAGAAGAGATAAATAACAGAATTAGCAACACAAATAAAATATTATATTCCCTGAATAAATGCATAGCAGGAAAAAAGAAATAAAACAGAGCACAAAGATGAAAGTATACAAGGCGATCTACAGATAAGTACTAACATTCGGAAATGAAACGTGGATAATGAATGAAAGACAGCAGAGTAAGAGCGGTAGACATGAAATATCTCAGACGAACATACGCAGTGATCCTGCTGGACAAAGTCAGAAGCGAAAAATAAGGGTAAAGTTGGAAATCATGGGAGCATGGAAGAATACATAGAAGAAAGACAACTAGAATTGTGGGGACACGTTCAAAGAATAGATAAAAGAGCGCAAATGAGGGAGACCAAAGAAGACGTGGGACGACACTATCAGAGCAACCATGGAAAAGAGAGGTATCAAAAGGAAAATTAAGTATCAGAATTGTAACAGGTTAGAGACGAATGCAGTTTTAATTATCATAAAATATTATATACTCTCTTTTTTTCAAAATTTTGTATCAAAAAGCACGCGCTTGTAGATTTTATTGTTGATGTTAGATTTAGCACATTACTGATCCGCGAAGCAAAATTTAAAAAGGAATGCTTATTTGTAAAAAACAAGGTTTTATTTGAGAACTTCTAAGCGTTGAGAACTGTGAGATTCTTAACATCAGTACGAATACGATATCAAGGAGAGAAAAGTTGTCACCCATAAGCGATCGTATGTACTGAGACATAGTGAACATTTCGAGAGCTAGTACCCAAGTTAGCAAGTAGCATTTCTTTTCTTTGCCGAAATATGTATCTGAATATAATCATATTAATATGGCCATATAAACCAATCATTAATCATTAGGTCATCAGAAAAATTATTCGTAAAGATACGCTGGTGGTAGAATAGTATGTATGTGTATAAGTACCTATCATGACGTGCATATATAGTTATTATTATTATTATTATTATTATCGAATCCCCTTTTACCACTAGGTGTCGGGGTTTGCTCTAATATGTACGAATTTTTTCCAAGCTGTTCTGTTTCTTGTTAGCAATTTTGCTTCTTCTCTTGATTTGCCTCTGGTCCGCAGTATTTTACACATCGTTTGGTCCCAGGTCATCCTTGGTCTTCCTCTTCTCCTCTTTATCTGTATTTTTGCTTCATATATTTGTTTGACCTGTCTCTCTTTGGGCATTCGCTGTAAGTGTCCCCACCAGCTCAGCTGTCGTTGTTCGATGAATTCTGTTATTGGTTGTACCTTTAGTGCTTCTCTGATCTGTGTGTTACGAATTTTATCCAGTCTGGTTATTCCTTTTATTCTTCTTAGGTACTTCATTTCCACAGCTTGTATTTTACTTCTTTGATTGTTTGTAAGGTTCCATGATTCGCATCCGTATGTTAGGATCGGTCGGTATATGGTGTTAAAAACTTTTATTTTTGTCTGATCCGAGATTTCTCTTTTGTTAATAAATTTTTTATTCATTGCATAATATGTTTTTATTGTTTTTCCTATTTCGTTGATTTCGGCATCCTGTTTTCCTGTCTAGTCCAGTGTAACTCCTAGGTATTTAAATTCTCTTACTTGTTCTATTCTTTTGTTATCTATTATCTATCTATTATCTGAGTATGAATATTCTGGTCTCCTATTATCAGTATTTTCGTTTTATCTATGTTCATTTCCATACCTTCCTCCTCCGTTATTTCTTTCCATATATTCAAGTTTCTTTGTAATTGTTCCTCGTTTCTTGCTATCAGCACTACATCGTCTGCAAATGTTGCCGCCGCTATCTCCACTCTTTCTAGGTTTTTATGTCCGACCATCATTCTATTGGTTCTTCGGTTGCATTTCTTAATGATTGTGTCCATGTGTACATTGAATAATGTGGGGCTGAGGCTTCCTCCTTGTCTTAGTCCTGTGTCTGTTTTGAATCCTTCGCACTTCATGTTTGCTTTTATTACGTAGTTCGTATTCGTTCTGTACATGTTTTGTATAATTCTTATTATTTTACTGTCTACTCCTCTATCTTTCAGTCCCTTCCATATTCTGTTTCTAGGGACTGCGTCAACGCCTTTTCCATGTCGATGAAGGCTAGAAATAGGTTTTTATCTTGTAGGTGTCTTTTCTCTATCAGTTGTTTGATTGTAAAGATATGATCTTGGGTGCTTCTTCCTGGTCTAAATCCGCTTTGTAATTCATCTAGTTGAGGTTCTAGTATTGCTTTTAGTTTGTTGTTTATAATTTGTTCGTAAACTTTCGTAATAGTGTTTAGTAAGGTTATTCCTCTGTAATTGGAGCAGTTTTTTTGTCTCCTTTTTTATATATTGGTGTAATTAGTGCTGCTCCCCATTCTTCAGGTATTTTTTCTTCTTTCCATGATTTGTTTAGTATTTCTAGTAGTACTTTCACACCTGTCTCTCCTGAGCTGTTAATCATTTCTGTTGTGATCTTGTCTTCTCCCGGCGCTTTTCCATTCTTTAGTGTTTTAATTGTATTTTTCAGCTCTCCTATCTCTATTCCTTCCATTTCCTCTTCATTTCTCTGTTCTTCAAGCCCTCTTGTGCTCTCCTCATCAGTTTGTAGTCCGTGTCCTAATAATTCTTGGAAGTATTCTTCCCATCTCCCCATAATATCCTTTTCCTTTGTTAGTATTTCTTGTTGTTTGTTTTTTATGTATATCTCTGTTATCGGTTTCTCATTTCTCCATGATTTTAGGATTCTATAAAAGAGTTTTTGGTTACTGGAGCTATTCTTTTCCATTGTGTTTCCAAATTCTGTCCATGACCTTTCTTTTGCCTCTTTCACTAGTGTTGTAACTCTGTTTCTTTGTTTTTTTGTATACTTCTTGTTGTTCTGTTGTTTGTTTTGTTAGATATTTTTTCCATTCGATTTTCTTCTTTCTAATTTCTTCCTGTATTTCAGTGTTCCACCATGCTGTTTGTCTTTTCTTATTGTTTGTTCTGGCGGTTCCGCATATCTCAGTTGCTGCTTTTAAAATTATGTCTATATGTTCCATCCTTGTTTGGCATTTATCCTCTTTATCTCTCCTAGTTCATGTTTCAATTTTATTTCGGTTATGTTTAGGTATTCAGCGGCTATTTCTTCTCTTCTGAGTTTGTATGTTCTAACTGTTACACGGTTTCCTTTGCTTGGTCTTGTCCATTTTACGGTTTTTATGTGCGCTTGTTTTATTTTTTGATACCAGTAGGTGATGGTCACTATCTATGTTGGCTCCTCTCCTTACTCCCACGTCCATTATATTTTTCCTTTCTTTTCTTTGGACTAGGACGTAATCTGTTATTGACCTTTCTCCTATATTTGGTTGTATTCTGGTGTATTTGTGTATATCTTTGTGTGGGTAGAAGGAGTTGGTAATTATTATATTTTGTAATTTGCAGAATTCCAGTAATCGTTTTCCTTTGTTATTTCGTATTTCTTCTCCATGCATTCCTAATATTATCTTGTTTTCTACATCTTTTTTCCCTACTCTGCTGTTAAAGTCACCTGCTATATAGATTGTTCCTTTAGCCTATTCTGTTGTTGCATTTAGTTCTTCCCAAAATTTTTCTTTATCTTCTCTTTTTCCATTTTCGTCTGGTCCGTATATTGATATTATTGATCTAACATCTCCCTGTTCATTTTCTATCTCTATCAGCAGTATTCTCTCAGATACAGCTTTCCATGTTCTAATTTGATTTGCTAGTTGTTTATGTATTATGCATCCCACTCCCGCCGCTGCGCTTTGGGTTATTTCCACGCCACTGCAAATCAGTATATGGTCATTTCTTAGGGTTATTCTTCCGGTTCCCTTCCTTTTTGTTTCATTTATTACTAGTATTTCGAGGCCTGTTTCTTCAAATTCGCTTATTAATTCGTTTTCTTTGCCATTCAATCCTCTGACATTCCATGCTCCCAGCTTCCATATTCTTGTTCTACTTTTTATCTCTGTCTCCCTGTGTATTTTCCTACTTATGTGTATTTTGTTATGTTCACGTACCTTATCCATTTCTATTTCCGTGCATATATAGTTCTAATTTAAAAGCCGAGGAAATCTTCATTATTGCCACATAAAGATATAACGCAAATTAAGTATTAATAAGGAAATTTCTTAAATATAAAATAAAGGGTCTAGAAACTTTTATGTTGACACCAATCTTCAATAATAAAGCAAAGAGCCGTATTGATTTTTATTGCCAGACAATCTATTTTTATTCTATTATAAAAATGGACGTTTTACACACAAAAAAAAAGAGAAGAATGATTTCTAAAAAAATCTTTATTATACAGCTGCATATATCACTGTTAAGATATAGCTTTGGTTTACTTTCTTGCAACGGTGTACAAAGTACTTTCAATCGCTAAATCTGATTGCGAATAAATCTCGAATTTGATCTACTTCGCTTGCAGAAAATTTCCACGCACAATTTCCTCCAGACAGCTTAGCAGAAAGTAATCACGATACCACAGCGACCGATACAGTACAAATTGAACTGTATCCCGTCCTCGGGTAATTACAGTTGAGGCTAACTGAGAGTAAATACCGATGTCCGATAGCATGTACGTAAGCTAGTAGCATGTAACGTATTAGCTTATTACGAGGAAGATTGGCGGTCAATAGTTCTGCTTTCACGACGAAATATATGCCGCTTGCAAATGAAACCGATATGTATGTACGAGCATGCACACACGTAGTAGGTACGGAATGTTTGCTACTAGACAAACACGAAATTAAATTTTCAAACGTTGGCATTCGGGAATTAATTAAACTCGGCAAGTACTAAGACGCAATGCGTTTCAGGCGCAGATTGGTAGAAAATATAATTTAGTCTGACTCGATATATCGTACACATGTATTTTCCTATACCACATTTTCCAGATATATATACATAACTACGTAGATAAACGTTTAGCCGCTCATTGTTCTAACCTACTATCTAGTAACAAAGCAAAAAACAGTAATACGTCCCTGTTACAGAAAATGACAATAACTATAAAAATTTGTATAATATGCCATTTTTGCAAAAGCGACTATTAAAAGACACTTGAAATTGGGGCCTATGAAATTGAGTTAGTTGAACTTAATAATTATCAAGTACAGCCAACGCAATTTCATAGCCCCTAATTACCATATAATTAGTATGTACCTTGCAACCACGTCACATACTTATAATAAAATTTTATGATTAAAGAGCTTTAGTGAACTATGAAAATGACACTGACGGGATAGAAATCACTTTATTTAGTTAATTCGAAGACAAGTAAATAAATGTGTAATAGGCAAGAGTAGATACAGCTGCGTAAAGCAAAAAAAAAAATCAAATTATTTAAACAAATAGTTTGCAATTCAAAAAAGTAAATATTTTTGTTAGAAATTGTGGCCTAATTCCAATTCAATACAATTCTTTAAAAAGAAATAAAACCTACTACCAGAAAAATCAGAATTGTAAAACTTAATTCGAAATTTTCGTGAAAGTATGAATTAGTTTACTGTAGCGCAAAGTGTAACAAAATAGACAAATACTCTATTTTTCTTTTTGCTGTAATATTTTGCTGTTGCCTATACTGCGATTTTACTATACTTCTAATGTCCCTGTTTCGAATTGGTTGACAAAAGTAAGACAGTTCACAGACAAGTTATTTGTACAGAATATAAACATCATCGATCTTAGAATCGGTACCTGAAGTACCCCAGTATTTATATTTTATGCGAGACACCTCCTATGTTTTTACAAACGACCACTAAGTGGCACTAATGCGATATATAATTATTATTTTTGTAAAATTAATCATTGGATATTGTGACAACAGTTGCACAGATACAAATGTTTATATCTTTTAACCGGGATGCTATAGTCTGCTATATATTTTGTTAAAACATGCTGGTCCTGAAAGCAAGCAGCTTCTCGCTTTCTTCTTTACTTTCCCCACGAAGGCGTCGATTTCAGAGTTTTCGCGAAAAAATCCTACGCGATTTGTATAGAAATTCTTGTATTGTCGCTATTGGGATTACTAATGTAGTGTTTCCTTTTTACATCTTTCTATTCTATAATTTTCGTTACTATCATCATAATATTATAGCTCTAGCCAAAAAGAAAATTAGTTTTATTCCATTCATAAGTTACACTATGTACGTATGTATATCTGCTGCAATGTCTTAATGTCCACTGCAAATTTAATTTAAACATTGTCCAGTGTTAAATCTGCTACGAAAGTCAAAGGAAAACTAAAACGGGAGAATTAGTACGTTTTCGTAGTTTATTATTATTATTTCATAATGTATTAATGATCTTTGATTATTAGGATAGCTGTTGATTTCTATCGATAACAGTAGACTTTTAACTTATAATTTATAATTAAAGGAGAAATAAAATCATCTCTTACTTCATATATTTTTGGGTATAATTTTAATTAAAATTCAGTATAACTGTAACAAGTTCATTAAGTTAGTATTTTATCAATAAAATCATATAATTAGACGAAATACCGAAAACGCAAATAAAATCCAATTTACGTACTCCATTTCATAATTCATAAATTTTCGTCTAGAGTGAGTACATTCGTATGTTGTCATTTCTAGTAACCTCACCCTACATCGAATGACCTACATCGTTAATACTCACGCAATATTAACGCGTAGTTGCCATACGCATGAAATAGAGACATATTTAAGTTAGATTTCCCGGCTACACCACCATTTATTAGATTTTTGCTTCGCGACAGAAGGCGAACACATAGATTATTCGTAGTCGCCGTGTATTCGTGAAGACTCCCCACGCCACGACGGTATTTACCCCTCGCGGTACGTCTGATTAATGTCTAATCGATATCGTCGAAGAACCAAATCAATGTTTGTACTTTTCCGGTTACGCCGCACGAAACACCGGCTTGGCAAGCGTTTTGTTTGCGATGGATTTGTTTAACGTGCTACGAATCTTGTAGTCCGAAAAAGAAATTGGAAGCTTTTCAATTTCTTTTGTATATGATTCGAGAAAAGAACAATGGCTAATATAGAAAGTTATTGTAGATATTCACTGGATACATACAGTTTCGATAATGGTTCTGGGCATACCTTGAAACCTTTTGTATACACGTATTTGTAAAAGAAACATTTTAGGGAGAACATAATTACATAGGTCTGCATTCTTAATATTTACAGCAACAAAGTATTGTTATTCCTCTAGATTTCCTGTGCATATCAGAGTAATAGAATCGAAACTAGCTACCAGTATATACGCAACAAAGAATCCATCCAATTTTTAAGGTCCGGTAGAAAAGCCAATTCAAAATTTAAGTTTTCGAACAGACAAAATGAAATACGAGGGATAAGCTGAAATTATTGAGAATAAAAACATGGTTAATATTTTCTAGGATTTGATTTGAAATATGCTCAAAGTAATTCCCTTCAGCAATGATACATTTGACCATTCTTTTTTCCACTGTTTAATAGCTCCCAACCAATCTTCTTTCGGAAAACCTTCAAAATAAGCGTGAACTGCGGTATCAATCTCTTTTTCAGACAAACACCTTCTACCCCGTCAATTTCATTTAAGCCAAAAAAATAGCAAAAATCACACGTTGCTAAATCAGGTGAGTATGACGGATGTTCTATTACTTTTATACTTCTTTCATCCGGAAACTGGAGAGTTGAAACTGCCGTATGGGGCAATGCAGTGTCATGGTGGAGGATAATACCCTTGCCTGGAACTCTATTGAACACTTCAGACAAACATTTTTCAGTATACCACTTAGCTGTAACTGTGCACCTAGCCTAATTGCATTGACTAAGCCCGACTTCTGAAGAATACCACATACACAACCTTTTCCATAGCTCGCTGCTTCTTAGTCATTGTAGGAGTCTCCTCATCTTTGTGAATCCATACACAACTGTCTCTTGGCGAGTAGGAAGATCGAAAAAGAGAATATAAGTTATATAAGCCCTCACTTAGGAAGTCAGAGTCACATCTTTTAATTGCAAGTAATCGTGAATGATTGTTTTAACAGCTGACGATCCAATTTTGAACTGATGCTCTATTACCGCATAAGTGGCTCTATTGTCCTCTTCAATTACTTCTTTAACAGCAGCAGTTTTGTCGTTAAAAGCCGTAGAAGGATGAACAGATGATGCTGAACGGAATTCCTTTCGCGTTCAAATTCCTACTAAAAACTAAATCTAACCTCTCTTTCCACTCATAAGCACTTAAACCTCTTTTAAAATCATAGTAAACTATGATTCGAAAGTGCTTTTTGGTTAAGTTTATTTTACTTTTAAAAAATAAGTAGCTGAGTTATATCTAACGTAACTTCAACAGCTAACCGTCAAATGACAAATAAAAAGTTGCTCTAAATAAACAGTGGGTGAATGCTTTTCACAGTCTACTAGATTTTCTTATTCTAAATAAATTCAGCTTATCCCTCGTATGTCATATTCAATTTGATGTAGAACTGCATGCACACCAGCCTGTAGCTATAATAGTTAGGGAACTATAGATTAAATTGACAAACATTTCTATTGCAATATTGATATATTTACAGAGGCCTTCCCGAAGATAACACTCCATCCATGGATGAATAATAACCCTACTGGAGAAAGTTTAAGTCAGTATATTACCACAGTCAAATACATATTACGCGCCTTTTCTCGTACTAAATATGTATATGACGGGAGAAGACCTATATAAATTATTCCTCAGAAACTTTAATCCGTGTTCAATAAAAAATTATTAATTAATTTCATTTATATCCGATTTGGAACAAAAAGAAATAATCATTTCATGTTCTCAATTCCCACACTGTAGGTATTTAAACCCAAGCCTATCAAACACATTATTAATAACTGCTTGCTTGTTTATTAGTGATGTGATGTCTAACAGAAAAATTAATTCAAAAACTTTACTATTTCTAGGTGTGAAATGTTTAGCACCACTCAATAGATTTCTGATTTTTCATTCCAAGTTTTCATTGAATTATCCAATTCCTTAATCCAACTGAAGTCATAAAATTTTGAATACAATTAGAAAACCAAATCAATAAAATAAATTTCACTCAGTCACATCAAAAGTCCAATAAATAAGATACATGGAAATCTACGCATTAAAGAACGACGGTTAACATGACACATTTAACGTTAATTCCGCGAAGAAACCCCAAACGGCCCATTCATTTCCGTTCAAGGCTCCATTTTTCTCCCAGTCTCATTTTCTCTGGTCGCCCAAATGTTCGTAAAATATAATTTCACTCCTCGAAATACATCAATTAAAAAGTTCAGTAATTGAGATTGATACGTAAATCCGAAAGTGTAAAACAGAGCAGCGCCAGCGTTACTCGCCCTATGAACGTACGTATTTACAAATTACCTACCATCGTCTGATTTGCATATATGTATGTAGGCGTCAACGCTAACATGGCCCCGATTCTCTTCGCAGGAACTCCCAGTGCGACTATGCAAATTACCGAACCTGTGCGTTAAATCAACCACGCGAACTGCAAAAAGCAGATCAGAAGAGGATGCTAAACTCAATCACTTATCATATACATAAGTCACTGACAATGTTTGTATAAAGGACATGTAGGTTACATTCCTCATAGTCAGCAATTTTAAATTTTACTTGTTTTTAAACACACACATTTATTTTATTATTAATTCATGTGTATATACGCATATTACATATATATAAATATGTAATAAATGTAATTTTTGATAGAAATACATGCTGCTATCATGATAATATTGTAGCAATATCTATTTAATTTATTTCATCTTTAGCCCGGGTAAAGGAGGAGGGTGAACGGAAAACAAGTCACTCAAAGTATCGGTAAAACGCCTCCGAATTTGACGGATTTAATGAAGACAGCCCACGCGGAAAAGAGAATTAAGAAATGGGGAACAAACATGCATTGCAAATAGCCAGGTGGAACGTAACATCGATTTAACACATTGACTGCCCAACAAATTTTGCTTGCGGAGGGGGCACCATAGCTTTTTTTCGTAATACGTAGTACCCAACAGTAAATGTAAGTAAAAGAGTTTTTTTAATCTGGCCAATTTTTTAATGGTAATGATGAATTTTTGCCTGCTTATCAAAGAGAAAAATAGCCGCGGCTCCCCGTGAAACTTAAACATAAGTTTTTCAGCACGGGTCATGGCTATCATATTTGAGCACATCGTAACTGGGCCAATAGTCAAGATTTTACAAGATTTGCGTGTAAGTGATCAATTCGTATTTGATAGCCAAAGTTTCAATGGAAACATCAGTGGCTATTAAATATGATAGCCATGGCAGTCAATGTGTTAATAATAACTATGAGGAGGTTATAGAAGAACTAAAATAAAAGCGAATAGATATCTCTGTCGTCCATTGAAAACAGAGATCTTGAGATTAATTTCTGTTCATACAATTCACTTAGAATAAATAATACATTTTATCATAAGCAATAATACAAATATACATTCCAAAACACCAGAGGACATAGATCCATAATCGGTTATATAGGCATTAATAGAAAAATACACCCAGCACAAGTGGTGAACGTTAAAACCGTAAACTCAGGGAATGCCGGCAATGATCACAGCTCGTACTTAGAAAAATAAAAATACAAATGGAAATAGAAAACGGAAAAAATAAACGTAGGGTCATTATGGAACAAATCAACAAAACATCTATATCAAAAAACCGAAGACAAACCAATAGTCGAGGA
Organism: Chrysina gloriosa; assembly: GCA_038088585.1. NCBI lineage: Eukaryota > Metazoa > Arthropoda > Insecta > Coleoptera > Scarabaeidae > Chrysina > Chrysina gloriosa. The sequence continues at coordinate 42,406,131 of CM076087.1, forward strand.
TAAGGACATAAACATAAGCTAACAAAAGATACTTAAGAACATAGTATCCGCGGCAAACGAGGCGCTGGGGAAACGTAAAGTCATAAGAAATAAAAACACAACCACTAACAAAATACCCCGGTTCATTCAAGACAGAAAAGATAAATACAAAAAGGAAAGAAAAGTATCTGTAAACTGTAAATCAACAGGAACTGCCGAAGCATATCAACAGTATAAGCTAATTCGGAATGAAACTAAATTGCTGATAAAAAGGAAAAAAAGAGAAATACTAAACCGTGCCATATTATCAAAGTTGACATGAAATTGTAATTTACATTAACTTTGGCAAAAAAATGTTTTCCATAAACCAATTTATTGCTAATAGTTTAGTAGTTTTAACGATGTTTACCATATAATACAAAGATCGTGAAGGTGTTTCGTAAAATTCGATACATTGGACATACATTGGAGTAGTATTTCTTCTCTAATGCCCTATATGTAGGTAGGTAGTTTGTTTCTTACTAGACTCAGAGGGTAGCCTTCACACATATATGTATATGTGCGTACATCAGATTTATCTATTCCACGACTACCTTTACACTGCTACTATTATTTAGATAGAAAAATATGGTATCTATTTTACTCTGACGTGGTATTGCACACAATCCAGTGCTGTCACGTGCAAATTTCAAGCCGACAAATCCGACACAAAACAAAAATATGTATTGCATCTCATGATATCAACAACATTCTTGTTGCTGACAGAATTCAATAGTTTTTACAATAACTCATATTTATCGTTTCCTTATTGACGGTTTTAATGATAATTGTTTTACATAGAACGGTACTGCCTTTCATATCGAAAAATAGCACTTGCTTCATGTCTTTGTTATTGCCCAGTAGGAAGACACGAATTGATTCTAAAAGATTCAATTCAGAATATATTGCAAAATATTGAATTGGTTCCAAATTGGATTACGTGTAATCACAGAAGAATCAAATGAATGCGCTTTGATTATATATTTAGTAATAGTAGTACTTGGGTTCATAGAAAACGATTCAACATTTCGTCAACTTTTATTTATGGAAATAGACTAAGTAAATCATCTCTACAGAACAGACTTATTCCTTATTCAAGTTCTCGATAAGGTAAACAACATTATTCAATATTTACGAGAGTAACGTACTAAAAATACAAATCGTTCCTTTGTTTGAAAACAACACCGTACATCTTAACCCATTAACGCCGAGATGATCAGAATTTTTACTAACTTTTCAACGAGTTTATTTATTGTTATCGGACCAAAAAATAATGCAATACCTCTATTCGTACGCGAAATTTGATGCTCTTTCAGAATCTGAGCTCAAAATTTCGATTAGATACCGAGAAAAAAATATGGCCGATTTAAACGTCAATGATGCCGCAAAGGTATCAACTTTTTACTATGATCAGAGGTGGTCATGGCACTCGAACATTAAGAGGATTTTTTCAGAAAAATTCATCGACGCGCTTTTTCAAAATGGCGGCGAGAATGAAAAAATTTTATACAAATCTTAATCTATCGTTTTCTTAAAAACTATAAACTTTAGAAAAAAATTTCTAAGAACAAAAATGTCTTAAAATTAGTCAAAGAACACTCTCAAATTTTTCAAAATTTTTAAAGACAATTTTTGATTTTCGAAAATTTCCAATTTTTCAAAAATACCTAAAAAATTTTTTTAAAATTTGAGAGTGTTCCTTGACTAATTTTAAGACTTTCTTGTTCTTAAAAACTTTTTCGTAACGTCTATAGGTTTAGAGAAAAAAATTTCTTAAATGGTACATAAAATTTTGTTTGTATCTACCACCACAAAATGCCATCCTTTCACTAGTGCATGGACACATATGTTCTATACAATTTGTACATGAATTATAAGTAAAGCATATAATAAAATTATTGGTTTTCACTTTTTCAATACATTTCTTATGTCACGAACGAACGTTCAAAATCATCATCAGATTATTCGGATAGTGATGCCGACGAAAACGTATTGATTCCGAATGCAGACAATTCAGGCTCCGATGATTCCGATTCCGATTTTGATTCGATATCTGATTCAGATTCTGAACATGAATTCACAATACCAAATATTACTTATAAAAAAGCTTGTGCTACTTATTCTGAAAACTTAGATAAACTTGAAAAAAATCACGAATTCATTTGGATCGATGGCGAGAAGTCATATCCAAATACTTGTGAAGAAACAATATTATTATCTAAAGCTACAAAAAAGAATATATAGGCGTGCGAGTCTTTCGAATTGTTTGAAACTTTTTTTTCCGCCGAAATGAAACAATATATAATTGATGCGTCTAAAGAGAATAATTATGATCTGAAATTACAAGATCTTGACACTTTTATAGGTATAGTTATTTTCAGTTCATTCAATAAAAGAAAGTCTCAAAGAGATTATTGGTCATCTGATCCACTCTTATCTAGTGAAATTGTTTCTTCTGCAATGACTCGCGATAAGTTTGAAGAAATCAAGTCTAAAATAAAATATTCAAAAGCTAAAGACAAGGATCCAAACGTTAAATATTCTCCGACGTGGTGGCGGGTTCGTTCCGATGTTGAAAGTAATTTTGAAACGATAAAGTTCGGAATATTGAAATATACATACAAAATCTATTAATGAAATGATGGTCAAGTCTTACGTCAAAAGACGATTGAAACAATTTATTCAATGAAACCAATAAGGTTTGGTAAATAAATGTACCTACGTATTATGTATCGATATTGCGGTAAAAATTCCCAAATTTGGAAACAATATTAGCAAAATGTGGTTTAGGTACTCGTGTAATTTTTCCCTTGAATTTTATTTGTAAGTCGTTAAATAATTTGATTACATACATACATATTTATTTGTACTTTGACTACATCAGCATACAAATATACATTTGATATTTACACTTGCAAAAATTACTGTTATCATTGTTAATGCACTATCAACTATCAGAGACAATCGAGTCAAATAAGCGGCTTCTACTGTATTTGAAAAGAAAGCTCCACGAGGTACTTATATTGTAAAACATGATCAAAATAGTGGTATAAATTTCATCACTATTATGGATTCGAAGCCCGTTTCAATAGCTTCAACTGCTGCAGGTGTAACTCCACTATCAACTTCGAGAAGATATAGTTCAGAGGCTCTATCCAAAACTGATATACCTTTTCCGCAAGCTTTTCATTTGTACAACAAATTTATGGGCGGTGTTGACGTGCATGATGGACACTGCAATAATGTACTTCCAAAAAATGGACATGGTCGTTTTTATAAGATTTATACAGGCATCTATTACAAATGCTCACGTAATTTTCAATGCTACACGTGATGGAAAGAAAAAGTTGGAATAAAAGAGTTCACTATTTCGATTGCTAAATATTATATTCAAAAAGGTCAAACAAGTAAAACAGTTCATACACGATCTAATAGGGACAAATTTAAAAATTGTTCAAATGAAAAATGTCCAATAAGAACAAGGATCTATTGTGAAAAATGCAATCTATATGTATGCAATAATTGTTGGGCAACAAAGCACTGATAAAAGAAATGTTAAAGTGAGAGGCAAGGGGACTCACGAAAAAGCACCCCGAAACGTGAGAGGTAAGGGGATATATGAAAAAAAGCACCCCGAAACGTGAGAGGCAAGGGGACTCACGAAAAAAGCACCCCAAAGGAGACAAAGTTCTACCACGTCCACGCCGTTGTCTCTGAGTAATGCTAAGAGTAGAAAAAAACAATGTATATGCATAAATTTTTTAGGTATTTTTGAAAAATTGGATTTTTGAAATTTTCGAAAATCAAAAATTGTCTTTAAAAATTTTAAAAATTTGAGAGCGTTCTTTGACTAATTCTAAGACATTTTTGTTCTTAGAAATTTTTTTCTAAAGTTTATAGTATTTAAGAAAACGATAGATTAAGATTTTTATAAAAATTTTTCATTCTCGCCGCCATTTTGAAAAAACGCGTCGATGAATTTTACTGAAAAGAATTCCTCTTACTGTTCGAGTGCCATGATCACCTCTGATCATAGTAAAAGTTGATACCTTTGCGGTATCATTGTGAAAAAAATGCGAAAAAATCTTTTTCGAAAATTTTCACGTTTTTCACGTTTAAATCGGCCATATTTTTTTCTCGGTGTCTAATCGAAATTTTGAGCTCAGATTCCGAAAGAGCATCAAATTTCGCGTAGGAATAGAGGTAGAGTACGATTGAAATCGGAAGAAACCAACCTGCGCAAACAATATGGGGCGTGAAGTAAATATCGTCTTAAAAACATTGGCTACTGAAGCATATGTGCATATGTGTCAAAAATAGGAACATAACCTTAACTTCATAGTAAATAATTTTTGTATTTGATAAAATTATTTGTTGTAAAATACGCAAGATGCCTGATTGAGTTGTCCGTTACTTTGTGGTACTACATAATAGTTATCACTTTTTTAAACAAAATGATAGTTTACGAAAGTAGTGTTTCACTTCATAAAGTTAAAATATGTAATGTTAGTTTATTTTTTAAAAAACATTTAAATTAATACCTTTTTCAAATTAATGAATCCTTTAAAATAAAATTAAATGTAAATAACAGTAGCACCGCCCACCTCGCCTAATTCATTTCACTAAATGTTTTGATTATTAAATAAATTAATCTAAGATGATAAGAATTACATTTAAATAGAAATACAAAATATCCTGAATATCTTTATTATTAAACAAAAACAACTTTCTACAAACCAGATATGGAGTAATTACAATACATATATTCATATTCCATAATGTCTTTGTTTGTTGACTAGATGAATCTTTATTTGATTATAATTTGCAAGTATAAAATACAAGTTTCTATAGTATGTGTAACTTGTGTATTTTATAAATCATCGTCTGATGAAAACTGATAATCATCATCATCATCACTGTCTTCCAAATTTATAATTAATTCAGAATAATCATCCATTATATGTTCATCTGCAATAAATTTGTTTTCTATGTTTATAACATGCTGACACACACTTTGCCAATCATCCTTGGTTATACTTGCAAATTCTTGCATTGCTAGTTGCTCCACATCATCCAACTTAAAAGTCACATTCTTCTTAGCAACACGGTTTTTTACTATTCCCCATATTTTTTCTATCGGGTTTAGCTCTGGATGATATGGTGGTAATTGTAGTACTGAGTGCCCCTTTTCCGCAAGTAAACTATCAATAGTGTATGCTTTATAAGCTGGTTTATTTTGCTTAATTAGTTTGTAAAGTTCTGTCTTTGTATAATTAGAACCATAAATAATATTCCTCTCGTCTAGCCATTGCTTCATATCATTTTTATTTGTGTTTGAATTTGGATGCTTAAAAGCCAATGCATTATGATAACTTGCATTATCAAGTACAATCACTGAACGTGGTGGAAGATTTGGTATGAGTGCTTCTGTAAGCCATTTCTTGTAATTTATTAAATTCATGTCGTCATGATAGTCACCTGTTTTTTGACCAGATTTAAATATCAACAACGCATTATCTATAAATCCCTTATTACCACCTAAAATATATATTATTGAAATTGCAATGTATAATAATGATTTTATACGATTATATACCAGCATGTGCTATAATAAGACGTTTCCCTTTAGATATGGGACATTTAAGTCCTTGATTGGATTCATGAGTCCATTCATATGGCATCATGTGACTAGCATGAAGGTATGTTTCATCTAAAACGCACGTACACATATATTTAAAGTGCATATATACGCAGATATTTAAAATTACCTGTATATATTATAGGTCTACCCTCAGCACGATATGATGTAACTGCACGTATATAACAACACCTTAGTTCCCTTATATCATTTCTTTCCATCAAAATTTTCCGATTATCAGTGGTTTTCCTCCATCTACTCAAAATTAAAGTAGTATTGTGATTTCGCTATAAAAGTATATATGCATACCTGAACCCAATTTTGTGTAACAGTGTTCTAAAGGAAGATACTTTTCCAGTAAAGCCTATTCCTTCATCATCTTTTATTTTATTGTAAACTATTTTAATCGTTGGCTTTTGGTTATCTGTTATATGAAAATTAAAAATAACTCTGCGAATTGCTTCTTCTGCAAAGTTATCCGTTGATGATTTCGGAGAACATTTGGGAATACGTGCTGTCAGAAAAGCCGTTTTTTCCCCAGTTTCAATTGCTCGTCCTTCTCGTACAATACGAGCTATAGAACCTCTAGATATTTTAGTTGCCTCTGCAACAATATCTAAAAGATTGCCTGTAAAATAAGATTTTTTATGTGTGCAAAGTACGCAAATGCTAATGCTTACCACTCGTTTTAGTCTCTTTAAAATAATTGTAAACATTAAAAATAATTTCACGAGAATGTTCAGGAATAATCATCCTCTTCTTCGTTGATGTCTCCGACACCGAACTCGATAAGAAAGATGACATTTTAATTGAACGAAATAATAAATACAGAGAGCAGAAGGAAAATACAAAAATACACATCAAAACAAAGAACGCTAACCAACAATTGACAGATAAAGTCGATCAACATATGTAGGTAGGTCTTCACACGCAAAATATATAGCTATTGCTATCTCTCTTAGTTTTATCATTGCCGTTCATAATACTGCGCGAATTGGTTTCTGCGCCGGTTTCTTCCGATTTCAATCGTACTGTATTGCATTATTTTTTTGGTCCGATAACATAATAAATAAATACGTTGAAAAGTTAATAAAAATTCTGATCATCTCGGCGTTAATGGGTTAATCTACGAATCTTTATACGAGGCCTGTTTATTTTGTAGTTACTTGAAAAATAATGTAACCAGAAATCTGGAAAGAAGGAATGTCTACTGAGTGATTAGATATTTTTAATATTTTCATCATCTATATATCATATAAATGAATGTATGTATCAAGCACTCAATAGTTTCTTTTTAAGAAGCCACTAACGATCGCTCTTTATTCATAATATGTACGAACAACATCTAAAATGGTATCTGTTTTGGTAACAAAACGATTTTATAGCGATTGTAACTTTTTCGGTCGACAGCGGACAACAAAAACTTGATAAAGTATGACTCGAGGAAATGCCGTAATAGGAACGCGTAAATTACAAAATGGATCTGTCAAAAGTTTTGAACACTACGCGCCAGAAAATGTTCGCTTTCTACGGTTTTCAGGTCCCACCGTCTCGTTCGACCGCTGATTGAAGGGGTGGGAAACGTAAGTGCTGCGAACAATTTATAATTTTGATTGGTTATTTCTTTTGTTCCGTTCTCTATCCTTTCTTCCTTCTACGCTTTCCTGATTTATCTCGAACGCTCTGGAGCGTTTCGTATTTATTTTGTTGCAGTCGCTTCGTAGTAGTCGACGAAAATTAACGTTTTGCTCTGATTGCTCCGGTATTCCCGACGCTTTTAATCCGCCGAAAAACGGTTGATGTGCGATTTAGCATATTTATACGCCACACTTTTCGCGCGCCGTGTCCGCCACAGTTGAAACTGTAACAGATTGCTGGCGCAGATGTTCCACGGTTTCGTGTGGAAAGTATATTTATTATACTGCGCTCTGTCCAAAAGGGAAATGCGTCAAAATTAGCTGCTAATTTTTAGATTGCAGATTGTGCAAGTATACACCATATTTCACTTTGCGTTTGAAATCGATTTCAAGTTTTTGTGATTTACTAAATAAATCGATCTTTCTTTCCGTACCATAAACGACATATAAATTTCAAGAAAACCCAAGGAAAGTGTAAGCCATCAAAATCATTGTGAGATATCCTGCGCCATCCTTTTGAAAATAATTAGTTCTTACGGAGGAGCGGAATAAACACAAAACAAAACAATTTCTCCAATATTTTGTTGCCATTCTTCTGGTTTGAGCAACAATGTACAGCACTCCACTTCAACTTCTAACATAACAAAATCTGTGTGAATACAAATTATATACCACTAATAAATCTTAATCTGATCGAGTAATATAAGAGCAATACATTAATGACTAAGGTTTGATAAAATAGTGGATGACGTGTTATCATTAAGTAATGTAAACCGGTCTTTATCTTCACTTAGTACGTGTAAGGCACGACATTAAAATTCGGAGAAGTAAGGCCGTCAGTCCGGTTTATACTATTTAATGATAACACCTCATCCACTCTTTTATCAAACCTTAGTAATGATGTACTAACACTTTCACTCCATCGAAATACTGAATTTTATGGAATAAACCACCATGTATTTGTACTACTCGCCTACACTTCATCAATAACGAATATTTCTGCGTTTGAGCAGTATATCTTTGGCTCAAAATTCCACTTTGTATTTAATATAATCTGTTTTCCTAGGTAATCTTATCAAAGCATCAGATCAGGCTGCTGTTCAATAGGGAAGTTATATGCTTCATTCTCTTATCCGGATCGACCATTAGACATTTATTTTCTGAATCGGCCATCCAGTGCAACAATTACCTTAAATGACGATGAGTCAGTACAAACTGAAAAACACCAAGAATATGCGTAGGACGAAGTCCACCCAAATGTGTGGGGATCTAGTAGCATAGTAGTTGTAGAATATACTTGTTTGTCAATACCAAAAATCCTTTGCAAAAGTTAACAAACCTAATGGAGTTATCGTAAGTTAACTTCAGAATGAAGAAAAGTAGAATGGTCTGCTCAATATTATCAAAAATTTTAATTAGAACTTCAAATCACTACGATAACGCATTTTTGGTCGACCGCAAAAACAGATTAACTTACACTCTGGGAATGCAACGCAACAAACAATACTTAAATCTAACATTATATACGCAATTAGAATTCAATATGATTAACTCCAGTTAAGTAAACCAGTGATCAAATAGAAAAACAAAAACTAATAATTTTTAATAAACTTCATCCATAGATCGTTCAATTCTTCACCGTACAATTTTATAATTTTTAGATTTCTGTTCATTGAAACTGGGTCACATCGATATGCTCTTCATCACCCAGTTCCCCATATATGTGTTTAGCTGTCTACCGCATCTTCCCGAACGAAATTCCAACAGTACACCACAACTCTTGTAATTACTACCAAATGTCAGATCAATTCAACGAGGAATTCGATTCTTTAGAATGAATACCGAATGTTCTATTTGGCATAAGTAGAACAAACGATCATGTGATCGCCATGATTGTCGTGCAATTTATTGGTTTGGAAACTAAGTACACGATGGCTGCGACCACACCAAATGAAGAAAGAACTTATTTTTGTCGACTGATCAAACATATGTGACTCTATATTTTCATAGAGTACAATATTTGGCAATTTTAGTCGTTTCTCTTCAATTGCTTTCTTTAGTTTTGCTAGGTTTTAAATGTATACATTTGTATTGATTGTGGAAGAATTTATAATGAAGCTATTTCTTTGCGATCCAATCGAACTGAAAACATACCACCGTGTACATCAATATAAACATTGGATGTTGTTTGAATTAGTTCAACCTCTTTGCTCTATTGTTTTCGATTGATACTGTTGCAAACAACATATTTCTATTTTGTTAGTTTCATAAGTAAATGTTTCACGTGTATAATTATACATAGTTGATCATCTTACTATTAATCATTGTCCCTTTGGAAAGTTTACTTAACTGTTTTCATTCTACTTTAATTACACTTTAATATTATTAGGTGCAATTCAATTCATTGTAGATTTTGGTTTGTAAGAAATCATTTACATTTTACTTATGTCGGTTAAGAAAGTGCATTTCCAGGTCTCATGAATCCATCAAAAACAGATTAGGGTATCAGTAGAAATAGTTCAGCTCATTTTCAGTCAAGTAGTTATAAATCAGTAGTGTCTCAGTTCGGTCACGCAGTTATATGAACCACCGCGAAGTTGTAGTAATCGTCATTGTAATAAATAAGTAAAGTCAATCAGCGCATTATTATTGTCATCGCCACCCCGCATTATTTCTTCAAAGCAGAAGGAATCATCAGAACCTATTGCACTTCGTCTGGTAGTTAGTAGTAATAATTTCTTCAAGTATTATTGACCGTTAGGTTGTTGAAATAAAACCATTCACACACTTAATCAAATAAGTCTCTAGAACCTTTCGCAATGAGTTGATTCATTGTGACTCTCGCCCTCACATAAAACAAAGATATCATCCAATATTGGATAACGTTTAAGGATATGTTGAATTACAGGGCCTTAACAAAGATCAAAAACAAAATGGGCCCAAAAACGGATTTCTGAAGAACTTGGATAACCGATGGATAACCCGAGTGTCCGACTCGCTCCCCGTAACAAACACGTTACGTTCAAGTATGAGGTGAATAGGTTCTTTCGATTACCCTTAAATTCATAGTAGTTAAGCTTTTCAAGAAGTATTTGCTGTTCCACCAGAAAAAGCAGTAGTTCATAATAGTCGAAAGTTTCAGCATACACTGCGACAGCGTCCTTCATTTCCAGTACAGTCGATTGCCCTTTGGGGAATGCAAATTAGGCATAGTTCCACAACCGACGATTTGCGATTGCAAAGAAATTAATTATTCTTTCTTTGGTGGCGATCTCAAAAGCTCTATATTTGATAGAAGTAATCCCAATCGATCTGTAGTTGGCCACACTTGCATACAGGAATAATCATAAACGGACAGTTTCTGCGCAATCTCAGCTGCTGTGCTAATAATCGAAACAATTGTCGCTTTATCTGATAAACATAAACTTCAACAATGACTTAAACGTAGTTCATAAGTAAAATTTCACTAGAATGAAATTTGGAGAACCAGATTAGGCTAATGTTATTTTAAAGCTTTCTTGTACATAAAATTGTGGCATGTGTTTACTTCCGTAAAAGTAATAAAGTCCTGAACCTAAAGAACTGAAAGTTTTACAGTGCATTCCCATAGATAATCGCTAAGAAATGAACTGTTCCACCCCTAAAAGGATGAAAAGGGGATACAAGGCGATTGGAGAATATATTTTTGATTTAAATCTTGTAGCTTTGTTGCAGTTCGCTTGAATTTATTGTTTTTTAAAAGTTTTTGTCTATAATTTCATCATCTTTACGAAATATTTTTTAATTTGATGAATTCGCTGGTTTAGTCTTCACTTACTTTTCATGTTTTGTACTTTTTAAGTACTTAGCTGCATTATTTATATAAGAAAAACTCCTGTACCCGATAGAATGTCTTAATACCCTGAGTCCTGGTCTGCCATCACAAAAACCCATTCTTAAAGTGGAAGCACCTGTAATGGTACTAAGAACACTTAATCCGGGTAAATTATGCAATGTTACGAGACTACAAGTAAAAACTTTGCATAAGAACATTGTAGAAGCTACCGTGATCACTGGATGGGCTCGGGAAGAAATAATTTTTGTCTCAATAATACCGTGAATAATGTAAGTATTTATACTTTAGTAATTTTCAGATTTCATATACATACATATGTTCCTAGGAAATTAGCAGTCCATAGTTTGAAATAAATAAGAATTTTTAATTTTACCAAATTAGTAATAACTAATGATTGAGAATCTCAGTGAAGTACCGAGGGAGGGTTATTTCTATCAAATTGCAAAATCCGCGCAGGCAAAGCCGTGGGTAACAGCTAGTGTATAATAAATTCATAAGATAATAGCTCCTTCAATGCAGGTGACATCTGGGCCTAAGATTCCTAAATTTCTTTCTTTGGAATTGTGATCTCAAAGACCAATATCATTTAATGTCTCGTGTCTATCTAAAATACGTGCAATGTAACTTCTGTCATTTATGCAAATAGGACAAAAAACAACGGGAAACGTATTTTCTAATTTAGAAGGCTGCCCTATTCGATCAGACCCAGCGATTTACGCTTAATTTTCTATGTGATTTATACGTTAACTGGTTTTGTGCGTCTGATAAATTCAAGTAAAGTAAAAAAGGCGATTAATCAAGTTAAGAAGGATAGCGGATCTTTTTAGAGGTGAAAACCGTATATTACGCAATGGAAAGAAATATATAAGAACAGAACAGAGAAAGAATGTTCACCCACGTCGAGGGAATATATGTTAGAGTTACTGGACGTATGATTTATTTATAATTAATTGCATGGTATGAGATTTTTTACAATTTCGCCATAAAGTTTAACCATTGCCAATTACAGTTAAAGAGGTACCTAAGCGCCCGTTATATCTCCACCGTGCTAAATATTCTATACGCATAGGTGAGACTGCTTTTCGGTAATTAATACTACTCTACGAATCATACCATGGAAATTAATATTGAAGCACTAATACGCTTCTAATATCAAGCAAAATATATAACTATCCAACTTCAGATACTCTCCACCAATGCGAAATGTTCTGGTAGAATAATAGAGAACAAAAGCAGCCGTAGCCATATATATATATATATATATATATATATATATATATACAGGTGTCCCAGACTTCACTCCCCAGGCTTGTAACTTCGTTATTGTTAACAATACATAAAACAAAGTATATATATTCTTAAATGGGAGGAAATTCTCTATACGATAGGAAAAACCAATTTACAATAAGTGGGTTAGTGTAATAAATAAAGTATATATTCAACTTTTTTTTTTTCAAATAGCACAGTATACTTTTTTTTTTAATATTCAGATGGTACCTTTTATTCTCTTTACGGCCATATAAATTAATATGGGCCTTACATGGGAAAATTTTCGAAAAAACTTGACCTAACGTTTGCCATGCAAAAAATTGTGGTTTATAGTGTTTATCTAATAGGCGATGTAATCAACAGCTTTCTACAAACAAAAATGTGTTTTTATTCGAATAGCAATTAAATGTATGCAACAACTACATCTAATAAATACAAAGGTTTATTTTTAATATATCCACATTTATAAAAGGCATTTATTTAAAAAAACGCATCTTTGAATAAATTTTCACTTGAAGTTATATTCAGTTCAAATCAAATTATTTAACAATGGCACTTATAAAATTATCGAGATAAAAGCTATTAAATATTTTATCAACTGTCGTTAACAAAGAAAATATCAAGTAGGTAGGTACATGTGCTATTCGGACGAATAGCATGCTGATTTTCAATTGTCTTCTAAACAAAATTCTGTCACTTTATGTTGTTAAATTCATTGAAGTTATTATTATTCCTTGTATTTTGATAGAATATGAATTATTCGAATTCCGAAAAGTGCGATATGATGTTAGTGTATGGTTTATGTGGAAGTAATTCGAGGGAGGCAGCTAGAAGGTATTGCGAGCAATATCCTGAGAGAAGACATCCTGATCATAAAACGTTTAAAAATTTGGAAAACAATCTTAGGGAGCATGGATCTTTTGTAATAAATGACAGTATACCGCTTCCTAGGAACATACATGCTGCTGATGAAGGACATACGGTAGATGTTCTTGCTTATACGGAGGTCAATCCTACATCTTCCTTAAGAGAAATAGCCGCAAAGTGTGATATTTCAAAATCGTCAGTGCAACGCATTTTAAAACGAAATCATTATAAAGCATACAAATTTAAGCGCATACATAAGCTTCACCCCGGAGATTCAGAGAGGAGACTTGAATTTATTGCATGGGTTCTAGTGCACTATGATCACCAACCTGATCTGTTGAGACAAATAATGTGGTCTGACGAAAGTAGATTCCATAACAATGGATTGGTTTCAACACAAAATTGCAGATACTGGTCCACAGAACAGCCACACTGGCTGAGCGAAACGAATAATCAATGCGTTTTTTCAATAAATGTTTGGTGTGGAATTCTTGATGGGCGTTTAATAGGGCCACATTTTTACGATGGGACACTAACTGACAATCGCTATTTACATTTTCTAGAAGAGATATTGCCAGAACTTCTGGCAAATGTACCTCTTCATATAAGACAAAATATGTTCTACCAACATGGTGCTCCAGCACACAACAGTGCGATCGTACGAAATTATTTGGACACTAATTTTCCTCAACGATGGATGGGAACACATGGCCCGGTGGCATGGCCAGCTCGCTCTCTCGACCTCACGCCGTTGGACTATTTTCTGTGGGGTTACTTGAAGGAACGTGTTTATAAAGTAGCCGTCATAAATGTGGATGACCTAAAAGGCAGAATAAGAGAGGAGTGTGCAAACATTTCCATACACACTTTATTAGAAGCGACAAACAGACATTTTCTGCATCGTCTAGAGATATGCTCTAATAATAATGGAAGCAATTTTGAACAATTTTTATAATAGGTTGTAATTATTGCTCATTAGTTTTGTAATTATTAGTTAATTAATTGCTATTCGAATAAAAACACATTTTTGTTTGTAGAAAGCTGTTAATTTCATCGCCTACTAGATAAACACTATAAACCACAATTTTTTGCATGGCAAACTTTAGGTCTAGTTTTTTTCGAAAATTTTCCCATGTGAGGCCCATATTAATTTATATGGCTGTAAAGAGAATAAAAGGTACCATCTGAATATTAAAAAAAAAAAAGTATACTGTGCTATTTGAAAAAAGAAAGTTGAATATAGCTGTCATTACACTAACGAACTTTTTGTAAATTGGTTTTTCCTATCGTATAGAGAATTTCCTCCCATTTAAGAATATATATACTTTATTTTATGTATTGTTAACAATAACGAAGTTACAAGCCTGGGGAGTGAAGTCTGGGACACGCTGTATATACAATAAATGGCGATCACGAAAAATGAGGACATTAAAGGCTGGTTGTAAATCAAATCTATTAGAAATGATAGTGTCAGCTTCTGTATGTAATATAATAACTAAAGGCCGGATAATATGCAGTTTGCATAAATTTGCATATTTGCATAATATATGCGTTTTGTATATTATTTGCAAATTTTGTAGTAATTCAGCATATTTGAAGTATCCGAGTTTTATTTATTTATTGGATGTAATTTATTATAGGATAGGCATTACTAAAAATATGTCGTGCTTGTAACAAACAAAGAGTTAAACAGCCCTCTTTAAATTAAAAATGGCATTGTATAAAGGCTCTTCTCGATACTTTTCCGAGAAGCGCTTCCAAAAATTTATTAATGCTGTTCCCATACATCTAGACCGGGACAGAATTCAAGGAAAAGCTAATTCCCTAAAACTTCTAAATAAATACAAAAATACATTTTACCAGAAAATTAGGAACACAGGTGTTTCTTTGTTACTCGGAGAAATTTATTCCCATATTCGAAGGTAATCTTATTTATTTTAAACATCATTTTACGTTGGTTTTTCGAAGTGTAAACTTGCGGGTTGTTATTAATTATAATAGCAAAAAATGCCGAAAATAGCGACTGTGCCTGGATGGATTGCACCTTATTCAGAATTGCGTATGGATGGAGAAAAAGTATTTTTGCGTAGCATGCAGCAAGATTGTAAGTAAAATTTAAGTTTATTTCCTCTTATTAATCTATAGTTTTGAAACGATGTTTAACAAAATCACCAATACAACGCTTCGACAAATAATTTTATTTTAAAATGAGTAAAATGAGATGTATATTTCATGCGTATTTTTCGCATATCATCAGCACAATACGGAATATCTGATATTCCGTATTCTGCTGATGATTTTTAAATAAAAATCATTTTAAAATAAAATTATTTGTCGAAGCGTTGTGTTGGTTATTTTATTAAATGTCGTTTATTCCGATTGCTTCGCAAACTCTTTACACATTACTTTTTTATTACTCCTTTATCTTTTACTAACACTTATTTTATAAGAAAACAACTGATGATGAGATATTTTTATGCAGTTTATGCAGTTTCAAGTCGACCAGCATATTAAAACTTCATCTCATGCATTGCATCATGTTTTGCAAACTATGCAAGATGAAATTGGCGAAGAAGGGTCAGCAAACATTACCGCAATGTTTGCCATCAACCTCCAAAAATCCGAACAGGAACAATTTAATGAAGATTTATGCCTAATGTTTGTGTCGGCAGATATTCCACTACATAAAATAAACAATTTAAAAGTTATTTTTGCAAAAGTACACCAGCAAATATAATATTCCCGACGAGAGCACCTTAAGAAAAATTATATTCACCGTATCTATGCAGAAACATTGAGTAGCATTAAGAAGGCTGTATCAAACAATTACCTTTACATATGCGCAGATGAAACTACTGATAGTGTGGGCCGATACATAGTTCATTTAATGATAGGTATCCTTAACGTATCGGTTCCAGCAAAATCTTATTTAATTTCATCCAAACAGTTGGAAAAAGGCAAATAATTTGACAATAACAAGGTTTATACAGGAAGAACTGGCAATCTTTTTCTTACCGGAATCGATTCCAACAGAAAAAATTCTATTGTTTTTAACGGATGCCGCACCATACATGGTGAAGGCAGCTTGCAACTTGAAAATCTTTTACCCAAATTTAATTCACACAACTTGCTTGGCGCACGGACTAAATCGTGTTGCAGAAGAAGTAAGAAACCATTTTCCCTTGGTAAATACTTTAATTAGTACTGTTAAGAAAGTGTTTTTAAAGGCTCCATTAAGAGTTCAGTTCTACAAAGAACATCTACCCGGTATTCCGCCTCCTCCTCAACCAGTAATCACACGATGCGGAACGTGGTTGGAAGCTGCTATTTTTCATGCAAATCATTATGAAGAAATAAAGACAATTATTATGGATCTTGATACCGATACACAATCTGTGCTAGACGCCCAAAAGGTGTATTCGAGTAAAGAAATACCTCAACAACTGGCGTTTATTAAAGCCAGCTACAGTTTTATTTCCACTTCTATATTGCAATTGGGAAAACAATTTATGTCGCTAATTGAGAGCGTTGAAATAATAAACAAATTTGAAATGTTTTGATGTTAAAGGAAGGGTGGGAAAATCCGTGTATGAAAAATGTTTAAGTGTAATAGAAAAAAATGAGGGTTTTAAAAAGCTAAAGGATATTGCTAAAATCTTGTGTAGTGAGTCAGTAGGAAATATTGAGTTGACAATAGAGGATATTTCTAATTTGAAATATGCGTGGACGTAGAACGAACCTTTTCAATATATTAATTCATGTTATCAGACAAGCGCCACAATTTTTCTATTGAAAACTTTGGGAAATATGTAATTGTAAATTGTTTTCATAGTTAATTATGTTGTAAAATGTTATAAACAAACTTGTAGTAAACATAATAGAATATTTCTTTTTCTATAGTATTATATTTTCTAGCATTACTCCTATTATTTTATCTGCATATTTTTCATAAGAAACTGCGTATTTAGGCCAAAACATCTGCATATTTATGCGCATATTTCCACTTTTTTGCATATAATCCGGCCTCTAATAATAACTAATAACATTATCGGAAAAATTGCAGTTTTCGTTATAAGTAATTAACCTTATTGGACGTAAAGCTAAACACCACCCAGGTATTCGGCAATTAAAATAAATTTTATTGTTATTGAATCAATACAAAACAAGAAATTACAGTTCATATAGAATAACTCTTGTTAAAAGTAAGATAAAAAACGTTACATACACTACACTAACTGACAATTAGAACATCATACGCGGTTTAGCAGACGAAAAACGATTCTGCAAATAGAAATAGTGTGGGTAGCAAATAGACAGAGAGAAGTAACACAAGTGAAACTTTGAAAAGGATACACTTTATACCCACACATCACTCCATATTTCAAATAATACTTTTTAATTAAATAATTTTTACAGGAAGGATCAAATCTCTCTGTGGGTAACGGGATCGTACTTTGTAAAATGTTACTAATTTTGTATTAGCACCTAAAAAAACAAATAATGAGACTTTTAAAATGTGATTAGATAAATAAACGTAATATAAAATAGCATTCCAACCCCGGAAACACAAAATGGAACGTGCAGTTATTGTTATTCTTTGGAAACGTAATAAATACAAATGTGCCATACAAAATCGAAGAAAATAAGGAAAGAAATACGGAGATCAGTACAGAAATACTCCTTTTTTGGTCGTATTATATATTCGTTCGTATTTCAGCATTCTCTCCACATCTTCGGGGATCACCCTGGTAGTCTTTTGTTGCGTGAGTAGGTTTTGTTCCGTTTGCTAGTCTTGTTTAGTCGATGCGTTTAACCCGTTTGTTCCAGAGTATTCATTTTTTTCTTACCCACTTTATTGTATGTCGTCTCGGATCTTTATCTCTTAAATGTTTCTAATGATTCTTAATTTTACCATACAAATAATTTTTATAATTAAAATTTATTTATGGACCACGTTCCTTGTATTTATATTTTCATAAACTACAGAAAAGGAATCTAGTACTATTAAAACGTACTAGTCGCTCTGAAATGAAGTCATCGTAAACAGAAATATATTTTGTAATTTGTTTTCTTCTTGCTTCATTCTTGGTTTATTCTCTTTCCTTCATATTTGATGATTCGCCTTAATATTTTACAAAATGGCTCCATTGAAAGGTGTGCGGATTTATGTACGAGAAACGATCTCTTAGTGTTGCATATAGCCGTATATACGGCTGGCACTACGAATGAAACGTCTAGCATGAGAATTAAACACCACGCCACAGATTTGTGAAGCTATGTCAAGTGATTTAGCCACAGTAACTTTTAAATTTGATAATCCACTCGATAAAATGGAGTTGAGTTGAAAATTGTACAACCTTCGAAGGGGATTATCTCAACGAGATGGTTTGTTTTTCGTGATCTTGGACCATCAATTGATAATTTCTCCCTAATACTGTAAAATCTAACGTGGATGTGGAAGTGTTAGCAAAGGTCCGATGATCATCAGCACTCACCCAATAGAAGATCGATACCGAGCGTCAGCTACTCAAATAAGATTCACATGTGATATATGGCAAGGTTCAGACATTGCTTGGAATTTCAAAAACCTCGAACGAGTATTAGTTTCCCGTTGAATTCCGTATTTTTAAGTGAAAACTTCTTTAGCACCGTTGTAAGTGATTTGAAATTCGATGAAAGGAAAAAAATGACACTAGAACGAAACAAACATATACATCTATAGGATTTATCTTGCCAAAGAATGAGATAGAGTAGCCTCTCACTCTTGTCTACCAAGCGTTGTATATACGTGTGCTTGTGTGCGCCTGCGTATTGCCGAGCCGAATCAAAAGAAAAGGCGTCGTATAGTAAGTATAGTTGCTATATTCCACTACCTAATACTTGCTTAAGTTACGACTGCCTGATCGAGACCACAATTAGAACTCCCGTAGAAAAATAACTTTCGGACGGTAATTATGGTGCTAGTTAACATCGAATCGGACGTTTATTATAGAAATATTTTCTAAATAATTGTATGCATTGAAATTATCAAATGTAATATAACAGAAAAGAACAGTGTTGTATAAAAAATATTTATAAAAACTAGAAGAAAACGTTATATAATATGGAACAAAATAACATAATGTAATATAAATAAATAAGAATAAAAGTCGGCCTATAGTATGAATTAATCTTCAGAAACGACAATGTTGTTATCGTGTAGAATTATTGAATACGAAATAACGATAACCTATTATTTTGAAACCGTTATTTCAAAATAACAATAACGGTCGAAACTGTCATCATCACTACTTGCTTTGGTCAAAGCGTTCTGTGTGTATGTTTGTACATGTGTGAGTACGTGTGTGTGCCCCTGCGTATTACGAAGCTTTGGTAGCAATATTATAATAAATAAACCGTACAATTATGCTACTCCTGATACTGCCTTCGTCTTATTCTCTCGCAGTTTAGGTTTGTGAAGGTTTCACTTCTACCGCGTGTGAACTGCCCACATTTTTTTCTTATTAAAGATCAAAAGGCGCGTGAATTGGTATTGAAGGACTTCGAATCGATTCAGCACCAAAAGTTCAAAAGATGTTTAGACCATCGTGAATGATGACAAATCATGGAATTATTTCAATCAAATTTCAACGTTTTATTTATTAAAATTTTTAAATCGACGTATTACATTTACAAGCTCATGACCGGGAAGCAAATGGCGGGCCCGATTCAGAAGAACCGACGCCGGAACAAAGCGGGACTGAGGCTGAAGGAAAAGAAGAAGAAGAAGATTGCATTTACAAGGGAAAGTGTACAGGTAAGAAAACAGTATTAACTCCAGTTCTTGATCGCATACGTCGTCGAATGGAAACAGCCCTCTTAAGTCTATCGCACAATCGTGGCAGAACTTGAATGTGTATGTTATAATTTGAGAAGGAGAATAAAAACATATGTTTCGAAAATAGCAGGCCATATTGCCAAAATTTATTGTAAATGTTAAAAATTAGGTATACTTTTAGGATATGCATCTTCTGTCACTGTCATTAATTCCGCTAAAAACACACTTTATAACCATAGTTCAATAAAATTCAATTTTGCATTGACTATATCTAGCAATTCTTATTATTTTAAAACAAATTAATTGGATTTAATTAAATTAATTTCCTGGATTTTGGAAATTCACTTAACCTTCCTATACTCACGTCAAAATGAAAGACGTATACTATACTATATAAGTCGGTCTCACAGACCGTATGCGTGAGTATAGGAAGGTTAAAATAAAATATTTAAGGGTTTTATTACAACAGTACAGGCAACAGTGCATATATTATTTGGTAACGTGCTTTGCAAACATATTTGAAGATCCTGTGTAGGCTTATGTGTTAGAAAATCGTTAACATGAAATAAAGTATCTAATAAGATAATAAATTACAGATGACCCAATTTCATCATTTCAGACCATGTTCAGCAATCAGTTTAGGAACACTGGATGTACGTATAAAAGAAATTAAATTTAAATCTAAAAGGAAAGTTCCAATATGTTCCAAAGACTAAAATGCAAATTGCGGCGTTGATAAGAGATTATAATAGTGGCACAATCTTCACTTCGACCAATAAAGTTTTTATCTTATTTAAATACGAAGTCAAAAATATGTGGAATTAAAAATATATATAAATAAGTCAATAATCGCATAGTACCTTCAACCAAATTCACTTGAAACGAGAACGAATAGATATTCTATTAATAGCTAAAATTTCTATTCCAAAAATTAAAGAAAAACAATTTTAACAACAAACCTAACGAATACATAAAGTAGAAGGAAAGAAAAAACGTAGGCGCATATATTCCTAATATATCAAGAGAACCGCAGTAATTAAGTGTCCAAATAACCGTATAACACGATATAAAAATATTTACCACCGGAGATACAATCAACCATTAATGTTTTCTCTACCGTGCAGTATTGCCTTATAGGGTGATGTATCCACGAGGTGCTTAATTCCCTACGGTAAGGGAATTACGGAAACGTCCAGTTTCATCGTTGTTTTTGCTCGATACTAAATATACATACATCCATTCAGACAACTAGAAATAAAAATATAAGGATCGAACAAGAAGAATTTAATTCATTTATTTTTCTATAAATTTTGAATCTGTAAATAACAATAAATATGCTGTAAGAATAAGCCTAATATATTTATGTTATAGTGTATGCAACATCTTTTGGAAGAGATTAAAAATATTCGAGAAATGGAGATATCACACGTACATAATGTAGATGTTTGGTATTGTTATTGAAGTAATCAGTTGCTTGTATTGAAGCATTATATTCAGGTCAATTAAAGTTGTAGAACCTTCTGAAAAGCATGTAATAGTCACTGAAACAACATAACTGTGCTTTAACAGCAGAGATCAACTTTACAAGTGCGTTTTATATTTTATAGTGGTATGTAACCGGTTTAAATATCCAAATCTTTCGGGCTTTTATTATAACTAATTTGCAGGATGCGCATACCAATTCTTAATTTTTCTTTTGTTGAGTACCAACATTAATTACAATAACCATTCTATAACTAAAAGTTGACTTTCTACAATGAAACTCCATCTCCCTTCAATTTTATATGCACGATGTTAAAAATAGTATTAAGGAAAGATATATTCTTTTAGATCTTCTGTACATGTCCTATTTCCTATCGAGAAATCCTCGCTAGTATTCATACTTGACATTTTCCAGTTTAATGACCAATTACATTAAAAACAGTTTAATTTCATGACACTGGTGGTTACGTAAAGATCATATGTTTACAAGTTTATATGCATATCGTACATGTGCACATATGTACGTACTTAAAGATATACTTTCAACAATTCTCACGATGGTTAGTAATCAATATTACGCGCTTAACACGCATGACTAAAATATCATCACAAGGGTCAGATATAAATATTTAAACTATATATATATTAACTAAATATTTAAAATATATATATATATATATATATATATATATATATATTAATGTCAAATAGAGTAAGAAATTCTTCCCCGAGGAATTCAGTCTCGCTTTAAATTAAATGAAACTAGGTTCATTTACTCGATTTATTTCGGCAATTATTTATTGTTCTCGTCAGAAGTAGCAATATGATTAACATGATAGTCAAAGTGTAACATATTAAAATTAACGACTGACTTACTGTAGCTTCTTTAAAGTTAGAAAAAGTTTTGAAAATTTAACAAACATCTTTTTCTGAAAATTGACGTTAAAAATTTGTCAAATAAATATGGTATGCTTTCAACGTCAATTTCCAAAAAACAAATGTTCCAGTGTAGAATTTCTTACAATATATACAGAGAGTCCCCGATAGGTTTAATTGATCAAAGATTTTTGAATCTCCTTCGAATGTTTTGGGATGCAAGCAAATTACTTTTTATAAATCAAGGCCATCATGACAACTGAGAATAAGACAATTTTCTGTTGAAGTACAGTGCTATTTCGGTCAATAATACGGCAAAATCTGATCGAGAAATGTTATTCAGAATAAGAAATTATGACCCTACTGCCTAGTACTTGAACAATTGAATTATTATTAATAATATGGAGCGTAAATTGAATTGGCATTATTTAATATCAAAATCAAATCTAAAATTTTTTTTTTAATCAACTGTTCTTCAATCCTCTAAAGTAACTGTTGTGCCATGTCCAATACAACCCAAAAAACAGACGATCACTTTCCTGGAAGTTTTTCGTAAATGAACAACGTTTGTGATATACAGTTCACCTTGAAACACCAAAACACTGGATCGTTTGCGGTTTTTACAGTTACTCGGCCGAATGTTTTGACTTCCTTACACCAATTAATACGAATTTTTTTGCGCTTCGGTCAAGTTATGCGGAATCCATTGGGATCCAACAACTTTTTCACAGCTAAATGCTTATACAAGACCGAAATGTATTCCAGTCTTGGATATACCTAAAATGCTTCTTTCTCACTGTAAGTTACATGCCTTCCTTCTTCAATTATGTTGTGCACAGCATGTTGTTTGGAATAACAACTGATTTTGGTCGACCCTTACGCAATTCATCACTAACGGACGCACGACAACGTTTGGCGAGCCAATTCTAAACAGTCTTTTCTGATGGTGCCTCTTTACCAAAAGTTGAACATAGCACGATTCTATGCATCGTTGTTGAGTGAGCCCGTTATTAAAATCGTAAAAAATCATCTGACAAAAATCTTCAGGTAAAATTTCCATTCTTTCACAAAATTAATTTTTTTAACGTTTACTGAAAACAAACTACTCGGTCAATTCCTAACATACCACTGTTTTCACAATAACAAATGTCAAATTTTGCGAGGATACTAATGGCCCATTTCAATAAATCCGTAATCTTTAGGTTCCTCTTTGATTCATTGGTTGATAGACACTTTCCAGCCTCTCCTTATATACGTACGCGAACAACTGTTCCTTCCCAAAGCTTCAGTACCTTCTATCCTTCCAGGTGTTCTAAGTCACTGGTTACTATAGTTCTAAAAATGTTACACAGTATTAATTATTAATTTTAGTGTTCCTCGTCACTGGATTACAATAATGTGTTGTTCTGTTATTCATTTGTGATGATTCTCAATATAGAACTATTTAAAACAATTACAGGTTAAATGTTTGTGTTTATCATCGAAGCAAATATCTCAAAATTATGGCCAGGATCTCTATCTTCCTGTTTAAAAGCATATCAAATATAATATCGTGTGATTATCAATTATGAGAAATAATGACCGTGTAACTCTGTGATTTATATGACTTGCACAAAACGTAACCATATGTCTGTGTTTACTATACGCTTCGCTACAAAGGGATTAAACTCTATTTTTCATCGTCGTGTTGAATTTCAAATTTCAACAAGCACGTTGAAAATATTGTTATGCAAATAGTGGCAAATTACTATGAGTAAATTACTTATCGATTTATAAATTCACTTACGTTCTCTTATTATGTCTTGAAACAATCAGATCTGAATAAATTTAAGCATTGTGTGAACTATAATTAGCACCGTTCACCATGACGTGCAAAAATGACTTTTCTTCTTTCCGTACCTTCCAGAACGTGTTTACCGCCGACATCGGCACAAATGCATTGATGTTAATCACATCAAATGTTATTGTAAGAATTTAATGAGTAAACATAGTGTGGCATGTCTTTCGAAGAAAGATAAATATACATGAAAATATAAAAGTTTGTGTCAACGTTACTAGCGAAACACACTATCCAAAAGGAACGTGAGTATCCAGTTAATAAGAACATCTTTAACAAATAAACGCTAAATACTGCGTTAAGGCTTAAATTGTGTACAGAATTTTCTATTAAACTACGAATGTCATCAAAAGGAACTAGCTAAGAAACAGATGATGTCGAAAACCGTTAAAAAGGATAACTTAACAATTGCGTGTCCATTGTTTATCTGGTGATAACAGTTGAAAATGTTTCAAGTAACTTATCATCTATATATTTTCACGCTATTACCATAATGTATTTGCAACCTAGCAGGTATGACATAAAGTATTACGTATCAAAGCTATTTCATCGTTTTATTAGTAGTGGTTCGAGGCGGTAATATTCCTTGCTTATTTTTATGTGACATTATATTAACATTACCGAAATATTTGTGTAGATTAATCTAAGTCATGTAGACCGCCTAGGGTTAGTAAATTACTCCTTGATACGGTCGCATATTTTCGGGAAATATGTTTCCTTTGTTTCGCTACGTTGACGGCAATCGTTCTGATAATCTGCTAACGAAATTGTTTGTGGATAAGAATGGCTCTTACATAATATTCAGTCTTGGATATTAAGTAACAACTGCGTAGGTTGTTTTAATAATTTACCCCTAAGTATGTATGGCGTCATATATTTAAATATTGTAAAATAAGCTATATAAGTGAATATTTATACCAATCGCTCTCATAATTATATGATCAAATAGCATTAAATTGGAATATCGACTAAATTATAAATTAGGATTATCAGCCTTAATATTTTATTTGATATAACGCAACAGCAAAGAGTTCATCTCGATTCAAATTTTGATTCTAAATTAGCGAAAAAACTGCAACAAAATAGTTATAACTTTAATCAATAGTTAAAAAATAATCTAGACTATAATTATGATCGAGGGTAATGTTTGTAGTAGTTTTACCATGAATCAAGGGTTACCACAGGTGACCCACATGAGCATAAACTGAAAGAAATTTTCAGAAGATTGGTGGAAAAGATCAGAGAAGACGGTTTAGAGATAAACGAAGAAAAGACGAAATATATGGAGATGAGGTGTAATGAAGGACATATTTGTCAACTTTTAAGGTAAGGATTGTTTTTGATGTCGGCGGACAATTGGACTATTTGGAACCTAGAAAGGGTTGCAAAAGTGTGGGAAGCTTAAATAGATTCCTGAAATCAAAAAAGAATATCTAAAATAGCAAGGAAGAGAATATAACACATCGGTCAATAAGTCCCGAGGCTTTTTGTCAGATGGCGCCGGTAAAAGAAATTTATTTTTGTTACCGTCGCGCGTCATCTCTTAGATGACAGGGAAAAAGATTTAATAGAAATCCGTCCATTAGTTCACAAGTTACATCGCTTTGAGTGACGGTACTCTTAGCAGTGACGTCAACCATGGATGCAAAGCAGTTTCGTGTCTTGATTTATCATTGTTTTTTAATGAAAAAGAAAATACTGTGCAAGCCAAAAAATGGCTTGATAAGTGTTATCCGGACTCTGCCCCGTTGAAAGCAACCGTGGAACGTTGGTTTGCCGAATTCAAGTGCGGCCGTACGAGCACTGATGATGCCGAACGCTCTGGAAGGAGGTGGTTACACCGGAAAACATCAAGAAAGCCCACAAAATCATCTTGGAAAATCGCAAAGTGAAGCTGCAGGAGATCGCTGACATCATGAAGATGTCGAAATGCAGTGTTTTCACAATTTTACATGAACATTTGTCCATGCAAAAACTTTTTCAAACTGGGTGTTGGACTGATTGTATCACTCTTCAAGGGAACTATGTTGATGAATAAAAACAATTTTTGGAAAAAAAGTGTTTTTTCTCCATTTGCCTCGGGACTTATTGACCGATGTGTTATACCACTGTGTGCTGACACGGTTTTTTACGCAAGTGAGTTCTATATAGAGAAACAGAACTAAAACTAGATAAATGGGAGCGAAGGATTCTTAGAAGAATATATAAAGGCATAAAAGAGGGAGAAAACTGGCAAAGAAGAATAAACAAAGAAACAATGGAAATATATGAAACAGGCAAAATAGCAACTACTCCTAAGACACAAAGACTAAGATCACTCGCCCATGTAGCTAGGATACAAAAAGAGAGAATTTCTATAGCACTATTAAGTGCAGAAACAGGTACAAGGAGAAAAAGGGAACGATCTACAATTTTCGCGGGTCGAGACTGGAAAACATGGCGCAGGGCAGGTAAAGATAAAGAAGTACAATTGAAGCCTTTAAGGCCTGTTGTTCTGTTATGCATACTGTAGTATGATTTGAAATTAAAGACTATGTAATTTCCATTATTTAACTTCCATTTTTAGTGATAATACCGCCCAAACTCACATGCTAATATTATCTCCCGTTTTATACCTTTGCATATTTTATCTTTTCATTTTCGTTAATCTTTTCTTAATTTATTATCACTATATTCTTGTTTATACTAATCTCCATTTTCGTGTTTCTGTTTCTAACATCCACGGGTTTACCTATGTCTACATCTTCGTGTATGAGCCATATTGACTTAAAACAATATCATAGAGCTGGGGCAAACTGCCTGTTTTAGTGGGAATGAGGTTTCAATATCCTGTAGTAGTTGATTCAGTCTCTCCAATACTACAGTAATTACAGGTGTCATTTATTTGTACAGCTAAACGGTATCCGAATCCTCTTCGTACTGGCGCCGATATAGCTAAGATATATTGTGATGATAAGTAATATGTGAACAATACATACTGCTATTTGGTTTCAGCAATTTCGGTATTGACATCAGAACTGTTCGTGACGAAACATTCCAAGGAAGGTGGATTGAAAAACGAAAGACTGTGGAATGGCCATCCAGATCCACCAGCTTAAAAGTATTTTTCCTGGTGGTACATATTGAAAAAAGTCGCACGTATGCAAATAGACCTAACAATTTAGATAACTTAAGACGTTTAATCAAATATGAATGTTATATGTTATATGTCAAACCCTTCAGAAGTAGTTAGTACATTAAGTTGTTGACCACGTTTATAATCGTTTGAGCTGCTGTCAGGGAGTTAATGGTGAACATTTCTTCTCGAACTCTTTTTTACAAGGTGCAACTGGTATATTGGAATTTGAAAAAAACTGTCGGTGATGTTATAAATTTCATATATTATGTGATATAAATTATGAACATTATGATAAAAAAGAAACAACATGGAATATACTAAAATGGTAAAGAGAAAATCGAATCCAACTGTTAAAATTTTAGAAAAAAAAAGGAAGAATTACTAACTTATCGTTAGTTGTAGAAAACAGAAAACATTTTTTGTTTTAAACATATAGAAAATGCAGGAAGTTAGTGAACGTTTCAAACTATGAGTTACAAAGGATGAGGTTCATATACTTAGAACTCTAATGTTAATGCGTCTATACTTACAAAAGTATTGCGCAAACAGCACAAGAAATGAATAATAGAATATATAGAATATAATAGTAAGGAATAAAACTTCGTTTTTATTATTGTTTGGAGCAAAAAGCCGTTATTTACTTTTTTTCTAGATTAGCTTTGTAAATCATTTTTCCTTATGCAATTGCAATTTAAACTTTACTAAAAATAAACAAAGAAAAGGTGCAAACAAAAGCATAATTGTGCTAAATTTTGGAATTTATTTATAATAAATAAGGTTTGACAAACGAGTGCATGATAAGTTGTGTAAACTGACCCTGTGACCCCTCCGAATTTTAATGCCGCGCCTTGCAAGGGGACAAGCGGTGGAGGGACAGCGTCAATCCGGTTTACACTACCTATCATGTACTCGTTTGTCAAATCTTAATAATATAGCATTTTAACCATAGGAATATGTAATAGGTGTAATACTTACAGATTATTATCAATAAACGATTAGTATTCCTTGATCGAGGTATATTCATATTTATGACGTTGTAAATCAGATAAATGCGGACGATAGTACAGCTATCCCTTTATACCTATTTTAGTCCAAATAGCAAATAATAATACTGATGCATTTCTTTGTATAATCCAAATAAGCCACCAGTGCTTTAAAACTAAATCAAATGAATGTCAACATCAACACAATAGACATATGGTAGCGTTGATTGAATTTGATTTTATAAGCTAAATCAATACAATTGAAGTACTTCAGACTCGTATATGACCCCATTTGTTTGAACTGCAATTGAACCATCACTCAAGAGTGGAGAGGGTCCACAAACCGCAATGGTACTTGTAAACATAAAACACTCCCAACTCTTTAATCGATAGCCTTTCATATGAGGTCTACAAAACAAAATCAATTATGTCTATATTTGAATAGAAAAGAAATTAGCAAAATCCAAGCACTTGTTCCTGACGACCATGATTTCCCTCTGTAAAATTACAATGTTCTGTTGGTAAGCAATATTTGTGTAACGCCCAATTAATAGATCGACTGCGATACAAGCTCTCGCAAATCCCGCTCCGCGTTGTAATCTCCGTGTATGATCTCCATAATATATTACCTTATTATGCGAGTACGATAGCGACTAGTTCAATCCGAATTCTCTCTATCCATTTACACCGATTTCCCGTCATCCATATTCCTGGAACATTAAGTGCAGAGAGTGTAAATGTGCAACACAGCGAGACCTGACGTTACACTACCGGAGTTTAAGCATCACCATGGCGATCGTAAATCATCAACGGAGCACGCTAGTGAGCGTAAAATCATCTTCATGGACACCCCATAAATAATCGGTTCTGCCGAAATCAGATTACAACAAACTGCGATAATGGAATTCTCATAAATTGTATTATTTAAAATGTGTAATGTTAACCCATCGAATTCGAATTACTGTCAACTGTTTCATTTCTATAAAGATGAACAGATGTTATAGCTCTCATACTCAAGTAACGAGTTTATGATTTTGAAAAAGATGGGATTTACGGACATCAACGCCTGAAAAAACGTAATAGACACAAAGTAGTAAATACAAATAAAATTACTTGTACTTATTGTTAGTGATAATAAAATTTTGGTAGTTAATAAAGGTAGATTAGAAATTTTGACCGTGAAATTTGCTACAAGGAACAAATAAAACACGTTACACTTTACATCAGAAAATATTGTAAACAATTTGTCAAAATCCTGGAGGACAAGTCGAATGTAGACTGAAGGTTAAGCCATCAAAAGATCATAAATGATGAAGACCGTATTGTAAAGCCTCTAGAATGATGGGCAACAATGGCGTTACCAAGTTGGAGGAAAATATAACAAATTGTCATTGCGGCCAGCTTGTACTTTCTGATGTAGTAGACCTTCTTAAAGAGACACAGGTCACACTTACACATACAGAAAGTTTTCAAATTAAAGAGAGATTATTAATTTTCTCGAAATATTAAATGAATATAAGAATGAAATTCATCCAAAACATCGCATGAGTTCTGGG
This sequence comes from Chrysina gloriosa, assembly GCA_038088585.1. Lineage (NCBI taxonomy): Eukaryota > Metazoa > Arthropoda > Insecta > Coleoptera > Scarabaeidae > Chrysina > Chrysina gloriosa. The sequence continues at coordinate 42,436,064 of CM076087.1, forward strand.
ATAAACATATATAGTTAATTCCCTCCTATTTTTCTGGAAAATTATAACACATATTTAAAAATTTTAAAAATCATGACACTCTATTCGAAATTCTCCACTTCAGTGAAAATCCAATTGGCAGATTGCTTATTTAAATAAATCCTAAAATTTGAAGAGGACAGAATGCGGAGGAGAATGTACACTAAAAGAACTTTCTCAACAAGACATTCCTCCATTTCAGGATATCATTTAATTTTAGTTAACATATTTATACGTTCGACCTGTAACCTTATAGCTCATTTTGGTTACAACTTTCTTTTAATGAACTGAGTTCTATTTTCTTGCAACGCCAGATATCAAAACAAACACCTTTTTCAAAAAGGAAAAGCAGGGCATTTTTGACAAAACAAAGACGAAAGTAGTGCAGATAAGGAATAATAGGCGATCAACAAGTAATTGTTTGAATTACGAATTAAAAGTATTACTTTCTATATGTTTTGTGTAGGTACTACAGATAATTTTTCTTCATCATCAACTTCGAAGCAAGCTGTATGGATTGATATTAGAAATTTAATTGGTTCGGAGCAAATAAAAGACAACGATCGGTATAATATGTTGGTTAACCCGTGAACACCAACTATTCAAGGAAATAGAAATAGGTCGTTCCAGCAAAGCTGGTTATATGAATACCTTAGTTTATGTATTAAAAAATATGTGGAAGTTTTAGGCAGAATCTGTATTTTATCCGAAAAAGCGGACGAATTTTACGGACGCAAAAGAAGATTTAAGATAACACAGGAATAAGCATTATCAAAAAAATAATACATATAATAATATCAGAATTTTTCTTTTAATAATGGAAGGAAAACGTTGAATATGTATTAAGGAATAGATGCTGGAGCCAAAAATACATTACAATAATACCGATAAAAATTAATACTAATTGTTTAGTTTTAGTCGGAAAGCAAATGTTTTCAAATTAGCACTTAAAAACGGCTTCAAGAATGCAACTTAAATAAACAACGCCACACAAAATGAATTGGTTAAATGCTGCGGACAAATAAAAAAACGACGGATTGTTAAACTTACAATTGGTATAAGGCGTAACAGTTTACAAAGTGTTAAAAATAACACGCTTTAGAAGAAGAGCTCCGACTATGACGTGAATTTTCGAAGGGTAATGAATAAAACTTGATAATGCACTTGCAGTTCCCAAAGTTGCGGAAATCTTTCCGGGCATATCGTATATTCTAGAACAACTTTGGTTTATACTAATGACAAAAACCACAGCAGAAAGAAAGCTCAGTGTGCTAACAAGGGTTAAAATATACTTAAAGCACGTAATAGGAGAAGAAAGAATGAATAGATTGGCATTACTTTATATTCATAACAAAATTAAATGTGTTATTTGAGGTGGTTGACTTATTTGCAAGAAAAATTATAATTTTCAAATTAAAAGAATAATAATTTGTTACCTGAGTTAGCTAGTTTTACATTATATTTGTATTAAACAGTTAAATAGCCCTTTGATTTGTGCTATGTTTTTTAAATCTACAGTCTCACAATTGGAAATTGAGCTTCCTCGACGTATTTTTCTAGATCCATCTCTTCGTAGGACATGGACAGGGAGGCATCAAATGCAGCTCAATTTAAGTTTCAAATTTTCATACCTTATTAGCTTCTAATTAACAACAAAAATGTCATTCAACAAGCTAATATAGTGACTTTAAGTCAACTAGCGAATATTGCCATATTCATCTTCATTCAACCTGTAGAAATGGTTTGTATGGAATTCTACTTTTTTGAAGACATCTTAAATCTATGTATTTCATACCAAGATCCTTGTGCGGTGGCTGGAGACATACCAAGATACATTCGTTATAGTTTTAGGGATCTTTAACTAGGATTTTATATAATTACTGTGTTTGATTCGCTAGCACATCCCCAGTTCTGTATTTTAAATACAGATATCTAGGTATTATTATTGGTTTGGACAGTCATATGTTATTTCTTAGATGGAATGTTGAAGTTCTTCTCACAATCAATAATCAGTGGAGTTCTTTTAATTCCAGACCAGTTTGCTTTCTTTCTAGAATGTAGTCTTCCCAGATTAATTTATTATCACGAACCAAAGGTAACCAACTGTAGTGAGTTGAAAGATCACATATTGAAAATTTGATTTACTTATTTTTATACTCCACTTTCCAAACCATCTTTTAAATTAAAGAAGGATGGTGCCGCAGATAGCTGCACGCTGTTTCTGGAACAGTGTGTTTTGCAAGAATTGTTGTATCATCTGGAAGTGTTAAAGTCTAGTCGTTGTTGTGCAACTTGTGTTAAACATGGAAACCTCGACCTTTTCAGTTTATATTTTTATTTGTACAAATTATCTCCTTCTTTCTCTCTATGGTTAGTACTTACACCTGGTTTATCATATATATTAATAATAAATAAATAATAATAAAATATGTACACAATATAATACATTATATATTTATTTTGCATTGACATGCATTCTAATATTTTTGGTAACACTAAATCCTATGAGTATATAACAGACAGTCCAAATTTTAGTTCAAAGGAAATTAAAACGGTGCTTTGCTAATTAATGCAAATTATCACATACTCTGAATCTACTCAAATAAAAACTTTTCAGCTAAATAATCAAATGGATTCGGATTTAACAATATGATAAACACAATACACAGTATTGTTTAATAATTAACATAGCGCTTTAGGCATTCTACTAATTTCACACATCGTTACCACTTTTGTTATCGTAATTGGTAGCACCGAAAAGTGTCGAAATATATTGACTAAAACCTATACGGTATCATATTTGTTAATCACAATGGAATTATTAATGTGTTCGTAGACATACATTTTAGCATTGATATTCGCTGATATTACTCCCGTGAATTCGAATTACAATTTTAGTTGTAGGTTTATAATATGATGAAGATAATTAATATTCTTTCATTTGACACCTAAACATTTAATCCAACTGTATGTATAGTAATAGTAAACAGTAAATTACAGTGCCCACATTTAATTAAAATTAATAGTTATTTTGTTGAGTAAACCAGAAATATATATGTAAATATATAAAATAAATAAAATTACCCTTGCCACACCTTTCGGAAATAAGTCGGATACGTACTTAAAAACTGGGGGAATTAAGTACCACCAGCAGTATCTAGCCAACGCCTAAAACGAACACCGCGCAACGCAGACTGTATAACTTCAAACCACTGCACAATGAACACCACATACTGAACGTCTGCACGAACCGCACCAAAACAAATATTGCTGGTGATTATTCCCCCAGTTTGTTCGCTGAGAATGGCGACATTATTTGCCAAAATACGTATCTGAATCATTTCCGAAATGTGTATTTATTTTATATATTATTTTAGCCACAGTCTCTTTATACTGATTTTCATATATGTATGTACTACGTGTGTATGTAACTTATGAATGAAACGTTCCCCTCTTTTTAAATCTTTTACTACAGCTTATATTGTTTACAGTTTCATGTTTTCCCTTTAATCTTTTCATCACTGCTTTCCTTGGTTTCAAAACACTATGACTAAACTGTTTTTCTGTAAGTATAATAAGCTTGGTGCTAGTATTCTAGACAAAGAATTGTCTTCTTGTCCAGACACCCCGGCGGCAGAATGACGCATCAACGTATAAAGATTCCTTTTCAGAGAAAAAATACAGATATTAAGCGCACACGAAATTCTTATCAAGCTATATTTCATATTTCATTATTCCTACGTTCATATTTGTTAATATTACATAGAGAGAATGTTTTCAGTATGTAATAAACTGCACGAATGCGTTATGTCCACACGTTTTAATAAAATCGTCTAGATACGCGATAAAGTATTATACCAAGTGCCAAACTGCCAAATGCCATTAGAAGGTTGCATGCATTTAAAGCATGGATGCACAGACCGCGGCCCGCCTGTCGAATACTGGTGGCCCGCCGACAGCAAAATAATACTCTCGTACATTCTGAAGAATATTTAATTCTATTCCAGAATAAAACCAAAAAAATATGTTCGAAAAGTAATTTGAATCTCGCGCGCGCGCTATTTGAATCTAGCGCCCAAAAATGCTAAGTCAAGTAACATCGCTTGCTGCCTTTATATAAAGTTCAAAATAGTAGAGAAATCAAGAATTTTCTAGCGCGGTGTGAGCAAGCGAGATAGCAATAGTCCCGAATTCCCGATTGCTCGCGTAGGTACGAGTAGATACACGAAGCTTCCAGAGTCGTATGCGCGGGATAAAAGCCACGCTAACCGCAGCGACCGACAGTTCGGTTTTTAATTTGAGTGAAATGTCAACAGGAAGAAATAAGCGCGAAAATACAAAGCGAAGTAATAAGTGATTGAGAATAAGTGCAGTTTAATAGTGTTTTGGGGAGGCAATAGTTCTAGTGTAGATTTTAACTCGACTAGCCGGTGTCATATATTTTGATCCACATTCAACGTAGATTTCCTGTTAACTCGTCAAGTGCCGTGTATAATTGTGTTGTGAAATCGTAAGTAAAACTCAGTTATTAATAAGTGTTTCCCTACCTATTTAATCAATTTTAATCAAATTTAGCTTTAATATTGGCCAAATATTAAAATAAAACAAAGAAATTACTATTTTTATCAGAATTTCTCTAACTGTAATAATTACGTCATTATTTCAGATATAAAATCTGTATAAAAATCTTAAAATTTCTGAGGAATTTAATCAATTATTTTTGATAATTTAAAAAAGAATGGGTAATTTAAGTAGGTACTGTAATTGTTTTTAGGTGCTGTGTTAATCCTAGCCAGGATTAGAACGCAACATGGAGAAGCCAGGACCTAGTAAAAACGTAAGGTTAAAGGTGAAAATCGGCAGTTTCAAGAAATTTGGACTGAGAAATACTTTTTGTATGGTCGCATAACAAAGTCGTTTGTTTAATTTGCAAGAATTCTGTTGCGATTGCAAAGGAATATAATGTAAAAGGCACTATGAAACGCAGCATCCTTCTTTTACCAAGTTTACAGGCGAATTAAGAAAGCAAAAAATGTTGTCTTTAAAACGGTAACTTATTGGTCAGCAACCTATGTTTACAAAACCCATTCAAGATTCAGAAACAGCTACAGAAGTTAGTTATGAAATTTCTCGAATGATAGCAAAGCGAAGTCGCCCCTTCAATGATGGCGATTTTGTAAAAGAATGCATAGAAATTGCCGCTAAGAAAATGTGTCCAGAAGCAGCAAAAAAGTTTGAGAAAATTCAACTGAATCGTATGACTATCCAAAGACGAATTATGTCTTTGTCAGGTAATATTGCGGAACAATTAATTGAAAAAACTAAGATCATTGAATTTTTTTCATTAGCACTCGACGAATCCACTGATATTAGTTCCACAGCTCAACTTCTCATATTCATACGAGGTGTTACTCAAGATTTTGAAGTCTTAGAAGAGTTATTCGGAATGTGTTCATTGAAAGGTCAAACCAAAGGAGTTGATATACTCAATGTACTTTTGGATGAGTGTTCAAAAACTGATTTGGACTTATCAAAATTATCGGGAGTTGCGACTGACGGTGCTCCTTCGATGATTGGTGTCAATTCCGGGCTAGTTACTTTACTGAAAAAGCATCTGCAAGAAAAAAACATAAACACTGAAGATCTCATACAGTTTCACTGCATTATACACCAAGAAACCCTCTGTTCTAAAAAAAATTGAATTTCAAAATGTCATGAAAGTGGTAGTTTCGACTGTAAATTTCATAAAATCACGAGGACTCAATCACAGACAATTCAAATAATTCCTTGATGACATCGAAAGCGAATACGGAGATTTACTGTATTATACAGAAGTAAGGTGGCTAAGCCGTGGATTGACACTGGCACGATTTCTAAATTTAATAGAAGAAATTGGAATATTTCTGGCGGAAAAGCAAAAGGATGTCCCGGAACTTAAAAATCCTGATTGGTTGTGTGATTTGGCTTTTTAGTTGACATTACAAATCATTTGAATGTCTTGAACACACGGCTTCAAGGCAAAAATCAACTGATATCCCAGCTCTACGCTCATGTATCATCCTTTCAATGCAAGCTCACACTTTTCAGATCACAATTGAATTCTGGAAATTACAATCATTTTCCGAATTATAAGAAAATGGCTGAAAAATTCAACAAACTGCGATTAATTTCAGTTATGTAGAAAAGCTAGATATTTTGATTCAATCTTTTCAAGACAGATTTTCGGAGTTTAAAAAAAGTGAAACCTTTTGTTGGACATATTCAGCAATCCTTTCACGATTTCAGTTGAAAATGCGCCAGAGTCAATGCAGTTAGAAATTATCGACATTCAAAACGATCAAGATTTACGCAACAAATTCAACGAAGGAGACTTGCTGAACTTTTACCGCTGCATTGATAAAAATATGTACGAAAAGTTGCGCATAAACGTTCTGAAATGTGCCAGCTTATTTGGTTCTACCTATATATGTGAACAAACTTTTTCAATACTAAATAATAATAAAACAAAAAATCGAAACCGCCTTGCAAATGAAAGTTTAGAAGCAGTTTTACGTGTTGCTACAAGTAAATTTGAGCCAAATATAAAAAGATTGTAAGCACTATGCAGTGCCACGCTTCAAATTAATAAATTCTTTTGAATTTTAATAAATTATTATCAATTCTTTATTGTCTTTAATTACCTATATTTCTGGCGGCCGGCCCGCCATCAGTTCATGATTTGCCCGAGTGGCCCCTAGTCTTCATAAGTCTGTGCAATCATGATTTAAAGGAATGGAAAGATTTGTTTGCCTTAACAATTTTACATTGCAAAATCATGAGTTCGTTAGGGTTATTCCAGATTTATGAAATATTAAAACAAAATGCAGGTGCACCGAATAATATGCATATGTAGATAGATATTTGACATCTTTTAAAAAGAAACACATAAATTACATACATTGATCCAAGAATGTAAATCCCTAGTAAAACTAAATATCTATAAAGTAATAGGCACTTCTTTCGGGTTGTACCGACTTTCTGCTGTCCCATACTATTTGCATAATGTCACGTCATTGATGTGTTTGTAACCAAAGATATTAGTCGAAGATGATCAGGAAATGATCTGAACCTGTGTTTAAGCTAGCTTGACTTTTGGTCATAACTTCCGTTTAAGAATGAATTTGGCTAATCCAACCACATCGTTGTAAAGATCTGGGAAAAAACACTTTTGCTGAAGATCGCAAATTTATTGGGAGAAAAATGAAGAAGTTACAAGCGTTTAGAGAAAGAAGAAAATGCTTTAAAGGTCAGCCCTCGCTGTCTAGGTTGGTCCACCGCTGAAAATCAACAAAATGTGTGCTGGAACGATCGAAAATGACCTAGAAAACAGAATGCAATGAAATACAAGGCCAAATTTGTTGCATTTTTCTGTCTTTTTATTCGTTTTAGAAAAATTTGCAAGAAGATGTCGCAGTGAATAGCACATTATTCGGAATAGCAGTTTCGGCAAATAAAATAGCCTATCCGCAAGTTTTTCAGAATTCTTTTTATTTTTCAGTATGACCTCCTTTTAGGATACACTTTTCTCAACCTGCCTGCCATTTTTTAAACGCTCTAAAAATACGATTTGTCATACCCTTTAAATCGGTTTCTGTCTTGACGGTGACCTCTTCGTTTGAGCCAAATCTTTTACGCCCGAGCCACGTTTTTATGTTGACGAACAGAAAGAAGTCGCAGGGTGTCAGTTCGGGCGTGTACAGTGAATGCGGCAGCAATTCTTGGCTGAGTGAGCTGGCGCATTGTCGTCACAAAACGGCACTTTTTGCTTTGCTGAGTAAGGCCGTGTCTGTTTCAATCTCTCCTTGAGTTGGTGTAATAATTTACTATAGTTCTGCCCAGGGATGACTATGAGGATTATTCCCTTCGCATCCCAAAAAATCGTAGCCAGGATCTTTCCGGCCGACGGGACCGTTTTGCCCTTTTTTGGAACAGATTCGCATGGAGAAAATAATTTTTTGATTTTCATTTGGTCTCTGGCGTATAGTAAGGGATGCAGGTTTCATCGACGGTGGTTAGTTCATGCAAAAGCTCTTGCAGATTTCGCTTAAAGAGGTCCAAACACTGCTTCGAATTTGACAGCCGTATCTGCTTGGTTGCCGAAGTAAGCAATCGTGGCACCTATCGGACCAACAACTTCCTCATTCTTAACTTATCATGTAAAATGATTCTTGCTGTTCCGTACGACACATTTAAGACAACTGCTACTTCACGTACCTTCGTTCGTCAAACAGCCAGAATTATGTCATTGACCTTTCCAATGATTTTCTCAGAACCAGGTCTGCTGGATGACCTGGGCGCTCCTCATGAAAGACGGATATGCGGCCACGTTTAAATTCATTAAACAGATATCTAACAGTTGATATGGTTAGTGAAGACTCCCTATAAACATAATACAACTCCGCTTTTATGTCTTCGCACGATTTTCCATCCAAAAATAAAAAGCGAATTACGGATCGATATTGTTTTTTCCATTATATCAAAACTAGTCTATGGATCAGACTGAAATTTTGTATGGCATCGTTTGAGAGATGGTAGTATACTACGGTAATGCCAACTTTCTTCAGAAGCGCCACTTGTCTTCAAACACGGGTACTTATTGATCCACCTGGTATATGTATGGCGTGTGTAGGCAAACCAAGGCAAACAATAGGCTTTAATGATACATCTTCTTTGTGTAAGTATCTTTATCAGTTCTTACGAAAGTGGACGAAATTTGATGGCGTATAATTTTACCAAGTTTGATTTGAGACCACAAAAGTTTCGTAAGGCATTGAATACACCCAGAACTTCAGCAGATTATGCTTTCAACATTACTTTACTAGAAAGAGGAATCTTGTTTCATCAAGTTTCTCAAACATTATAACTTTATTTTCTATTGTCTAGAAATCGATTATATTAAAGGACCTCTAAACTAAATTGTGAAGACAATGCGATACACAAGAGACCGGTTTCTCAAACCTTGAACCCAAATATTGAACACACATATTTATTTCAAATATTCCATTACATTTCGGACAAACAAATTAAAACGCAATGACAATTTAAAACAATATCTCAACTGTAAATCAAATACAACTAGCATCGGTACAAAGTATTTGTCTTCTAATTACGACCTGTCCAAAGCATAAATCTGTTTATTTGCGGGTGAACTGATATAAGTATGCGATTATTGTATGCCCGCTACGGTAATTGCCCTGTTCTCTCACTTCAAAACTGCGAACGTCCCGCTATTAAACCGAGATTTGTGTAAATAAGGAAACGCACACCGCCAATGGAGATATTTTAGGGTAGTATGCGTCGCGACGAGATAATCGACACGTCATGTTGCGTGCCTTTCGAAATTAAACGTACATAAGTTTTTCACGGCAACGTTTGATAACGATATTTACGATTCCTCTAAGCCCTCTAAGCTCTTACATACGCCTACACGCTTATATGTGACTTTATATGTAAGAAGGAAGTTTTCGACAAAATCAGAATCAGAAGTTTGGCACAAGCCCTCAAGATATAGAAGCAGGTATTAATGCTCTCGTAAAGTGATATGTAACCAAACAAGTACATTTATTTTGGAAGAAATAGATACATATATGGATCCCGTATTTTGTTGTTACGCAGAAATTTGATACATACAATTTACAAAGATATGAGAGTTTTGGATAGCCCCATATACGAATAAACGCACACGTTGCCATATATTTATTTTACTTTGGTGTTATAATTTAGCAAAGCAAAGGCAAGAAATAAGAAGAAAAATTGCGAATCCAGCTCCGATATATGTGAAACATGAAGACCGAGTAATAAATACGGAAGTAAAATAAATGGCACCGAAATGAGGTTCTTAAGAAGAATAAAAGGTAAAGCTGGGAAAGGCAAAATATATAACGACATGTTTACGAGAAATCTAGAAATGAAGCCAATCTTGGTTAAAGTACAGGCGATACAACTGCGATCCTTGTCAACAGGGTAATGGAGGATAGACTAACTAATAGATTGTATGAATTGAGTCCACAAATAGTGAATGGCCAAAACAGAAATGGTAAAGTATAAGAAAAGAGCCACAAGGAAGAGGTATCAGGGAGGAACAAGTTGTAAATCTAACGCAAAATAAAGAAAAAGGTATAAAACGGAGTCCTCTGAACTCCAGTTTCCCACCTCACAAAAACTTGAAATTAAATAAATAAATATTATCAATGTAGATTCTGCAAAGGCTTCTACAATTTTTATACAGAATATGTAATGTCTCCTTCCGACTGTTTACTTCCAATTTCAATTGTTCAATTGAATCATCCTTCCAAAGTTTACACTATTTTCAATTTCTCACAATCATAACTTTTCAACAATTAGAGGAAAACATATAGTTGTGGAGCAACTGTTGATATACTGCGCTTTCCGCGTTAAATAACAAAACGAACTTTAAACTTGAATTTTTGTGTACCTATAAAATACTACAAAGGGAAATTGGAATACCAAGATTAAATGGAGTTAAATAAAGAAAATTAATGTGCCTCCTTGTGCAGGTTCGATCCGGCGAAGCACTAAATGAGAAAGTGTTTAGATGATGGCTTGGCAAACCGCGTACTGCTTCTATATGGAGTCAGATATCGCCTTCAATAACCAGTAACCGTAGTTGACGTTTAAATCTTTGATCAATTATATCCGACACATCTATATTCGAGAAAGAGGTGAATGAGACAGCCGCGGTAATATGTATGCATAGAAATATGTAGATTCCCTGTAGTTTTCACTTCAAGGCTTGAAGTAAAAGTACTTCCTAGAAATAAAGTGACCTATTAGAGCAACGGTACAAGTAAACTTTTCTATTAAGGTACAATAATAATAAAATAAGAAATTAAAATTAGAAATAATTCTGAGGAGAATTTTAAGTGCAGCAAGAACAACATTTTTTTAGGATACAAATCAAATCCCTGGGTTGGAATGTAGTATTCTTCTTTTATGCATCGGCTTCCTATGAATTATAAATTCAGTGACTTATTTTCGGAATGTACTTACTGCTTTGGCTTTTAATTTATATTTCAAATTATAATTGAAGTGGCGGTGATTTATAAGCTTAATATTTTCTAAGAGATAAATAATTCAGCTTGGAATGGCATACGCCCTAAAAATAAATGTGAAATATATGTGATTACTATCATATCAAGAGTCACTCATAACAACTCAATAAACAAAACGATATGAATTTGAAAAAATAGGTAATAGCACGTACGTATGCTGCTTCCTCTCCAGCAGTCTAAACTTTGAAATCATTATTTTCCTTTCCTTTGTCCTTGGTCTCGATATGACTAGTTTCTTTGATAAAGGCAGCCAGAACAGTGAACTTGATACATCCTCTCCATAATTCCAGTCACCTCTGGAGACCTTGCGACCTTCGGTTATGTAAGTCTGACCTATCTCTATACGCTCTATACCTACTCGTGAAACAAGAGTGTACTCACATTAATGAAGATCCTGTTTTAAAGGAACGTGTGTTCCTCGCCGTAGACCAAGAGCTTTTGCTGAATGTCTAAGAATTCGGGGCTTTAAGAGAAGTTCTATTCACATTGTTAAGCATGCAGGCCAAGTGCAGGTTTCGTACGTCCGGCCATGCCCTGGAGGAGAAAGGTTAAGGATCCTATCCAGAGGGAAAGACGGACGTAAGGAAACAATAACAATGTGGACAGAATGCCTTTGCTACTGATAGTCTGACCCGAGCCAGTCTATTTGTTAGCCCTAAAAGAATTGCCAAAGCTTTTACATCTGTCTGCCAGAGTACCTTCCTGGAGTCGTTTGAATTTGTATTTAGCATATTCAGTTATGTTTTAGCAGTTAGTGTGTAAATATTGCTGATGAATTTTGACAGTCAGACGCGGCGCGACCATTCGTGTGTGTAAACTATTATTGAAGTGCTTATTTTATCTGTTTTAGATTTATTATCTTCGCTAAGTTTTGATAGTTTTCAAATTATTTTCCATGTTTGCTTGTGTATAAAAATATTTTCAATTTCCTTTACCTTCATTTTACTTGATTATTTTAATTGAAACATGAGCTATGAGAAAGAACAAGATTACCTTAAAGGACTTCTTGAAGATGTAGACACTGGTGAAGAAAGTATCGACGATGAAGAAGACGATCATGAAATTGATAATTTGGAAGAAAGAATTAACGGTTCGGAAACAGAGCAAGAAGGTGACAGTGAAACAGAAGAATGTGCTGGCGTCTACTTTACTGGCAAGGATGGAGTTACTAAGTGGAACAAGTTTCAATCTTCTCAGAGAATGCGAACACGTAAAGCTAATTTATTGGTTCGTTTACCTGGTGTACAAGGTACTGCAAAAGAGGCAAAAAGCACTTTAGACTGTTGGAAACTTTTCTTTACAGACACAATGCTAAATATTATAGTGAACAGCACAAATAAATATATTGAAACTATGTCTGATAGTTATAGTCGTAAAGATGATTGCAAACCAACAGATTTGGCGGAAATTAAGGCACTGGTGGTTTACTGTATATGGCAGGTATTCTAAAAGGAAGTCGATTGAGTACCGAAGAATTGTGGAATCGACACGGGACTGGTGTCGAACTGTTTTGGATGACAATGTCTTTACAACGGTTTCGATTTCTCCTGCGCGTCATACGCACAGATGACAAACAAACCAGAGATTTACGGAGACAAACTGACAAACTGGCACCCATACGAGATATTTTTGATTCATTTGTGCACAATTGTCAAAAACATTATAACATATCTGCGTATGCAACCTTTGATGAGAAATTGGAAGCATTTAGAGGGCGTTACTCTTTTCGTCAATATATACCATTAAAGCCCAATAAATATGGGATCGAAATTTTTGCTTTAGTAGAAGCTAAAATGTTTTATACTTTGAATATGAAAGTATATGTGGGAATACAACCTGAGGGCCCCTTCAAAAAATAATAATCCAGCTAGTATTGTGCAACGACTAGTGACACCGATTTCAAAAACTGGGATAAACATTACAACAGACAACTGGTTCACAAGATATAACTTAGTGGAGGATTTAGCAAAAGATCACAACCTCACACTAGTGGGAACCATGCGAAAAATAAACGGGAACTGCCACCCGAATTTGTGAATACAAAATGTCGACCAGGTTATTCCAGTAGGTTCAGTTGCCAGAAAAACCAAACAATTGTTTTCTACGTTCCACGAAAAGGAAAGGATGTTGTTTTAGTGTCGAGCATGCATTTCGATGATAATATCGGTGCATATACAAAGGAACAATCAAAACCAGATATAATGTAATAACATTTTATAATTCAACCAAATCTGGTGTAGATGTAGTCGACAAATTAGGAGCTACCTATAATTGTGCCAGAAATACTAGGAGCTGGCCAATGGTTATCCAATATGCACTTATGAATGTAGCAGGTATCAACTCCCAAATAATATATACAGCGAATAACCCTAAAACAATCATTATAAGAAGGCATTATTTGAAATCTTTAGCACGCGAATTAATAAATGAGCATTTAAAGTGTCGCTCTGCTCTTACAAACCTGCCACCAGATGTCAAAAGACGTCGCCAAGAATTTGCCGGGACTTCTCAAGAACCACCTCAACAGCCACCAGAAGGTATAAGAAAAGGATGCGAAAATTGCAAAGGGAAAAGACAACAAAACACGATATTACTGCCAAAGTTGCTTTAAATTTCAATGTTTAACTCACGCGAATATTTTTTGTGACACTTGCAAGTTAAATAAATTGCAACATGATTAGTTTCACGTGTGAGGTATTGTTTTTCTTAACCTTTTTTGGTTAAATTTTTGAGTTTGTATATTTTTCTATTGTTTCATATCTTACTAGTTAGTTTAGTAATAAAATAGCTAAATTCTTTTCTGCGTATTATATCTTGCCAAGTAATATATATGTATGCCAGCAAACACAACAACTGATTTCATTGTACAAGTACACAAAAAATACAGGAAATTTCTTTCTATGGGTCTAGCAGACCCAGCGCGACTAAATTTGTCTAACAGAAGGGCGCGACCACTGGAAGGTTAAGAGACATTAACATTGTTAAGCATAAAGGTCGAACGTAAAGTCTCGGGCATAGCTGCTGGAAGCGACAAACTTCAGGAAACTGTGGCAAAGTGGATGGTGACCCTGTCCCAAATAGTTATACCCTTTGTTAAAGGTCCAGGATTTCTGGAAGAGATGTTGTAACATTCACGACTCAAATCAAATTGCAACCAGGTGTGGATTGGAAATACATTAAATATATGTATAACAAAAATGTGAGTTATCAGAAAATGAATAAAGTTAAAGCGTTAAAAATACTCCATGCCGACGACATGCTACTGATAACTGAATCAGGGAAATATCTACAACACAATATAAGCAAAATAGATTAACCATTTAAGAGATATAACATGAACCATGAACACGTATAAAATGGAAACAGTTATAGTGAACTTGGATAACACAAAACATACCATTACAGTAGATAGAACATGTCCCACAACAAAACAAGCCATAACGCTCAACTCTACACAACCCAACACTGAAAAGTAGAAGAATTCAGGATTAAGTAAGTAATTCCCTAGAGTTGACAGCTTGATGAGGTAGGAAGGTTTGTGTACCTTCAAAGAACTGAATCAACTGTTCTGGATCGGAAGAGACACCCATCCCGGAGAAGTCTAGAAGGAGAATGCCAAACTAAGAGCAACTCCCGTGGGATTCGCAGCGCACTGCGAGTGTATATAGCCTTCCAGCCATATCTGGGGCTCTGCATATGGTGACCTTAGTAAAATTTCCCAGAACCAAACAGGTGGCAACGGAATCATGACAAAGAACCGGAACCGCTGGTCAGCGAAAAAGAAGATTTCCATTAACAAGGTGGTAGACTTTACCATACCTAATGTACACACAATTTTCGAGGGAAGTCGACGATAATGGCTTTTTAAACTATGGATAATACGACTCATTAGTCGATAAAATACTGTTTAAAGATCATTATCACCGAAAACTTTACTTCGTTATATGCGAGAAAAATAACATATGCATAATGATACTTTAGTTTGTTCCTTAGAGGTTGGTTCGATATAAACGACAGTTTGCAATAACCGTGTTCATTATAACCGGACATTACTGGATACAATAAGTCATTGAGCTTCAGGGCAGCGGATCAAGAACAATATCCTTAAGAAAGTGGAGGTAACTATCACAAAAGTGAAACTGTCCATATGTACAAAAGGATCCTTCCATAGTACATCTACAATACAAGAAAAAAACGAAGAATTAAACGCACTTCTGCCTCCTTAGAATATTTTACATTTCCTTTCTCTGCTCTTTCAATATTAAAAACTAGAAGCATATCCTTGGAATTAATGCCAAACATGCTTAACGTTAAGTTCTGATGTACTTCTCTTGCTTACAGTAGGTACTTTCCAAACACCTGATTTACTAAAGCCAATGTTCTTAAATCAGCGAAATACATTTTTATTGTTCATTGATTAGCTTTTGCGTATTTCGTTTCTTATCCTTCAACATCTAACTCCCTGAGAAGCAAAGTCTATCTTGCTGGGCTTCGGTAGAGGTTTAAAGGGGTAGTTGTGTTGCTAATCCCGCGGATTCAGTTAGTCTATTTCAGGGATGGTTCTTACTAACTTTTTCCATTTTGTCCTGTACTGTACTTTCGTTGCGGTTAGTCTTTCTACATACTTCTATAGTGTCATCTGTCTTTTCAAGTGTTTCTCGATCTTCCTGTCTGGTAAAATTTTCCTTTTGTTTTTGAAAAGTGTGCTCTATCCATTTCCACATTTTCTTTATAATAGTAATTTCAACGAGTTCGTCTTTCGTGATTTCCCATAATCTTTCGTTTGACATTGCCTCTGGCAAGAGAAGTTGCACTACGTACTAACACATTTACAATTTTTCTTCTGCATCTGTTGTCCATGTTTCTGTGGTATTTAACAATTCATTTTTAACGTTTATTTAGAATAATTGTGATTTCGCTTCTCTCGAAAGTTCCTCAAGCACGTTTATTACTGTTTAGTGAATGATTCATCAATATCTATTGTAAAACCTAAACAAAAATTATGCATATATGTAGGTAAATACATATAGGTGAACACTTCAATTAATTGATCGGAATTGCTAAATATGAAGTTTGAAATATTTGAATCCGGTATTGTGCTGGTTTAGCGCTCCTATTGTGCATGTGTTGAGCTATACACAATTCGCATAGATTGTTGCGTTGCACACATACCATACCCTCAGCGTGTATACATATGTATGTACGTATGGATTAGCTATAAATGCGCATCTACGTATTAGATACGTATTTCGCATATCTAGAGAAACACAATACGCTATATATGGAGTAGCGGCAGCAGATTCATCACGAAAGAACCACCGCTCATTGACAATCCGTCTGTTTTATTATCGTTCGAGTTTCTACCTTTGCATATGTATGATTTTAAATTACGAAGCTTTTGTTTAATTAACACCCGACTGCATACGGCGTGTATTTTCTGTTGAACTGCTGAAGTTTTAATTACTAAAGGTTGGCTGGAGCGTAATGTATACATTCTTTTTCATTTGGATTTTTCTAGCGTTGTAATGAGAATTAGTACATTATGGTTAGTATGCGGGCGTGTGTTTGTTTTACATTTTAAGCCGCAATTCAACGTACAAGTCTATCTGCCGGTAATTTTCGTTTTTAGCTTGAATTTCTAAGGACGTATTCGGAAGATTTCAGCAAACAATCCCTCAGCACTTAATACAAAAACTTTATTTCATTAGCGGCAAAGTAATTCTTTATTACTAACAGGTTTTAGAATATGAATCAAAATACATAAACAGACAATTGAAAGATTGCCATTAAAATGGTATAGTAACTAATCAAAGAGATTAAAACACAAACAGACATTAAAAGGAGAAGGGGATAGATAAAATCTAGAGCAGGAGGAAATACATACGGCAGAAACAAAGAAAAGATTACAAGATAGGAAAGGTAATAACATAGAATAAGAATGAAGTTGATCAAGGATAGTATAAAGCGGGCGGCAGAAGAAGCTCTGAGATATAAGAAAACGCAGCGAGCAACTACTGGTTTGACCAAAAGGTAGCAGAAGTAAAGAACCAAGCAAGAAGTAAAGAGCTCAAAAGTAATAAGGAAGAAGTTTTGAGTGTAGATAGAAAAACGGAAACGAAGCAACAAAACTATCTAATAGGACGAAACAGCAATGTATAGAAAGAAAAATGGATGAAATAAAAAAAGACTGTGGACACGATAATATGACAACGCTTTATATGCATACCACAGAAAAAGAAAAGGGGAAAGGAAAAGAGCTAACATCACGGAAGAAGCTCGGAGGAATAATTTCGAAGAAATATACCACAATGTAGAAGAAGAGAAAGAAGAATGAGATATAGACATGGAGGAGGAGGAAGAAGAGGAATAAAAACGAGATATACATAGATATGAAGGAGAAAGAAAACGAAGAAAACATAAATATAGAAAATCGCACGTAAGAAGCAATGGAACAACTAAAGAAGAAGAAAGATACTGGTAGTGATAAAATAACCGCACAATTGCTCAAAGACGGGGGAAAAGAATTGCATAAGAAGATTCGAAACTAGTTCTAAGAATTTTGGAAAACAGAAAGGAATAAAGACGATTACATCAACTAAGTGCATGCCAAAAACAAGCTGCCCGTAGCCGCCCGATTAATTGTTACCGATATTTTTGTAAACCATGAGCACAGACATAGAGAGCGCGCTACTGGCGTCCACCTAAAACCAGTCTATTGTCTCAAACTCCCCTTGAGAGACGTCGTGAATACATAGGGATATTCATTCATTACAGAAAATCGATTTATTATTCTAGCACATGAGGACGAGTTGAAAATTACACGCCTGGAAATTTTCAACCTCACGAAGGAAGTCCGTCAATGTGAGCTGAAAGTTGAAATCCAAATATTGGAAAACGCGCTATCGAAGAGAATCGGAGCGCTTTTTCAAATCATCATTGTTCTTATACATGGGTACACCATTATCAATGCAGCTGCTTTACCCATTGGAAAACTATCCGAAGGTGCTCAAGAAGCCCGAAACAAAGACATTAAAAGATGTCGAGAAAACTTTGCACGAAAACCATCAAGAGTGAAAGCCATGGAAGACGTTTTCAAGAGGCTCCTGGTATCTTCGGATCCAGTTATATCAAGTTTGCAAAAAATGCGTCCTAAAAAAGCGACTCACTTTCTCCAAAAATTTTGGAACTACTTGTTTCGTCGTACGCCTGTAGGCCGATGATTCATTTTAATGTAAACAGCGAGTCAAAATACTCAGATGAAGAAAAATAAAATTATTAGAATTTGGCGGCCATCTTGTTCCTGTTCTTCGTTTTAAAAAAGATTAACACACGATTCTGATTCCTCGACTATAAAATCCTATGTACATCAATTTTTACGATAATAAAACAATTTTTGGTCAAATTTAGTCGCCATTTTATGTCAGCCATTTTGTTTTTGAAAAGTTTGACGTCAGATTCAGATTCCCTGACCCAAAAACATTGAAATAATGAACCTTAGGTATTTTGATAGATGATTTGATTTTTGGCCAGCTTTTTGGGCACTTGGAACCACTGTGGAATGGTGAGCCAATATTTAAAGTTTGAGTTTTTGGGGAGTTTTGACCATGTAGATAGCAGTATGCGAACGGATATGGTCGTGTAACCACGAAATGTATTTCCAAGGTAGTCTTCGATGTTTTCTCCAAATAATGGACTTCAACCTGTCACTAAGCTTATCAGTATTTATTGTTGAGTCCCTCTTGATAATGTTCCAGTATTGAGCCTTGCTAGTGGCATAAAGTTGTAAGGACCGATTTTCCCGTTTCTCCGTTGTGTGCGATTCTGAATATTTCTACTTCATACTGAAACTGAAGAGGTCATAACTAATGTCAAGAGTGATCACAGAGAAATCGTATTTAACGGTGTATCGAAGAACGATAGTGTTGTCAGCAAAACATAAATACAGCCTCATGGAACATAATCATTTCTCCGAGAACGTTATTGTAAGTATTTATTTGTTGAATTATTATTTCAGAAATGAGTCCGCATTCACAATCATTATCGTAAAAAATGGAGCAAAAAATTGCCATTAAATCTTTGATAGAAAAGGAAGCCACGTAAATATCCGTGATCAAAGCTAGGAATGAGCTTAAGAGAACGCAAAATAGCAACAGAAATTTGTATGCTAAAATTAAAAATAAGGAACCTCAATTGTTTTCGATTCTACTTAGATAAGCTAGACAGAGTACTTGCGCGTGCACCTTCACTCAGACAAACGGTTGGATTAAGAATGGCGATTTTTAAACTGCCTAAAGTTTTGGTTGGAAAAGGTACCAATATCCACTCTATGATTTGCGCTACGATTTGAATGTCAAACCGGAAATAGAAAGTATATAAATTCTGTGTACTGATCGTAGGACAATATTTATAAATTCCCATTATTTATTTGCTATACTCATATATTCATAATTACGATGCAACAATGTAATATCAATACTAAAATCGTAAACTATTAGGCGGAGCTTAGAGATGTGTACATGTTTCAGTAGCTTTAATTATCCGCTTAGGTGACATTTATTAATTGTTTTTTTATAATCATAGTATTAGTTACAGTGAAAAAATCTGATAGTAGAAGACAAGCAGAACTTTTTCAGTTTTAGAACTAACATTCTTGATGAAATAAAATCTGTTTTTGTGTTTTGAGTTTAGTGCAAAAAGGTAGAAATACAGTCGTGCCAAACCAACAAAATGTTGACATTAAGTACAGGTATTTCTAAATTTACTGCTTCACTTATTATTTATAGTAAAAATGGAAGCTAAGTTACGAGGGTCCCGTCAATAACCTAACAAAGAAGACACAAAGAATTTGGGGAAACATATCTTTATTTCTCCTCATAGTCTCCTTTTAGCTCGATACACTTTTCCCAACGATGTTTGATAGCTTCGATACCCTGTTTGTAGTGAGAAGCGTGCAGGTCCTCAAAATAACCAACGTGCGTAGACTTCACCCCTCTTCACTATTGGCAAGTCCTTTACCAATGAGCCATTTTTTCAAGTTTAGAAAGAGAATATAATCCGTGGGGCTAAATCTGGCGCAGGGGATGCGTGAGGAAGCAATTCGACCTTTAACTTATTTATTTTGGCTACTGCGATAACGGATGTGTGAACTGGTGCATTTTCTTGATTAAATAACACTTTCTTTTTTGCCAAATGTGGCCGTTTCTTCTTAATTTCATCACTCAATAAGTTCACCTAATACTCGCCGTTGATTGTTTTTCCTTTTGAAGATAATCAATAAGGGTGATTGCAAGGACTGTGGTGTAATTTACTGACACAAATATGTCAATGTTAATGTTTATAATAAAATCGATTTTATTATAAACAATGGTGTGGTGATGAGTTTACCGATGTGATATTTGTTGAAGATAATCTATAAAAATTATCCCGCTTGCATCCCGTAAAATTAGCGCCAGCAAATGGAACTGTCTTCGCCTTCTTCGGAGCCGATTCTCTCCGTTGTGTAAAGTGATGAACCCATGTTTCATCTATAGTTATGAATCGTGGGAAGAACTCAGCTTAATTGCTGCGAAACATTGCCAAACACTCGATTTAAACATACTCTCGACGGTGTTATGGTTCCATTGTGTGCAAACGCGGCACCCATCTTGGGCACGGCTTTCTCATTTTTAATCAATATGTGATGCACAGCACTTCTTGAAATGCCTACCATATCTGTTAGTTCGCGCACTGTCAGTCGACGGTCATCTAATTTGTGGATTTTATTCACCATTTCTGGCATTGTCATCTCATTTGATCGACCAGTACGATTTTTGTCTTAGCAGCTCATATTGCCTCGTTTAAACTATG
Source organism: Chrysina gloriosa (assembly GCA_038088585.1). Taxonomy (NCBI): domain Eukaryota; kingdom Metazoa; phylum Arthropoda; class Insecta; order Coleoptera; family Scarabaeidae; genus Chrysina; species Chrysina gloriosa. The sequence continues at coordinate 42,457,039 of CM076087.1, forward strand.
CCACCCAATATTTTATTGTTATAAATGAGAGAGCCGACTTCTCCATAATCTAATCTAGCTCTGCTTTGATATCGGTTGGACTGAGACCTTTCAAATAAAAATATTGTATCACATAACGATGACCAACCTTTTCCATGTTTACAAATTCACTGAGATCGTTCACCTTTGATGGCTGTGAATCAGAAAACTGCATAACACCTTAACTATGAGAGTATTACATATAAGAGACAACATTTAAGAATTTGCCAATACTGGTTAGGACAAGTTATATTAAATAGAATACGTCAATAAAATCAGCATTGCATACGACTTTAAGAAATACTTTACTTTACTATTTCCTTTAATAGTATTCCAACAATTTTCTTATATATCAAATTTCATGACGCAAATGAAAGCCACATATTGTCGTATATAACAATGTTTCATTTCTTTCATCATTTGTACGTGTTTATATAATACTCTTCCGGAATAATTCTCTCACAATCGGAAAGATAATTGTGAAAGATCACAAGGGAAATTGCAATCTGCTGCAACAATTGAAGTTGGTATTAAAGTAAATAGGTAAAAGCTCAGGCTATTGCAACATTTTGAACGGAATGCGTTTCATGTTAAATACAGCCTGCGACTTTGATGACTTTTCAAAGCAATTCTACAATTACATCATGCAAACGGAATGTATTTTCTGTATATGGAGGAACAGAGGAACTTTTGCTAGAGCAACAAAGTACAAAATACGTAACGTTACATTAAATAAAATAGCCCATACTGGCGCATAACGGATATTTACCATTACAAATAGACTAAAATTAGGCAAATCCCAAAATCCGGCAGAAACAATTCCATTTAGAAAATACATTTTGTCAGTTTTAAAACAAATTTCAATGCAACGATTACAATCCAATGTTGTTTTATGATTTATAACTTGATTTCCGTATAGGGACAATAATAATAGTTTACTTGTTAAATCGTAACAAATTGCAAATTACTAGGGGACGGGTATCAGGGTAAGTGCACCCATGTTTACAATAAAGAATACAGACGTAATTCAGCATGAAGAAACAACTGTATTACAGAGCAATCGATAGAATCAAAATCATTATGTTTCAAATATTTTTACTTGAATGAGTTGATGTCTAATTTTACGATTAATTTCTTTATATTTTCGAAATATATTCACCAGTTACACCTATATCAGGTTGATAATAAACGATATATATATATATATATATATATATAAATAAATATATATATATATATATATTGCGGAGGGCTAAATGTAAACCTATGCGTTTATCTAATTAGCACGTTTGCATGCAAAAATATCATATTTACCATATAACCTACACGTTCACAAAATAACAGAAAGTAAAACAGAAGAATTGTTAGTAATTCAAATAAAACGTATGAAGCCTGCGGTGTATTTGCCAATTTTGCACAAGTGTGAGCTCTTCATCAAGATTTGAAATATTTGATGCAATAACGTATAAACATCGTAATGCTGCTTCCAATTTAATATTGCATATTCAAGTTCGGAAAAAAACGTTCCCTGTGTAGCGAATTTTTAAAAATGTATTTATGCACCTTTTTTTGTTTTAGACAATATAGAAATTATTGCTCTCTAAGCTGGTACTGTACTATGTATGCGAACGAAAGTACGGGGCTTGCTTTTTAAGTAAGTACCATTTTCATAGCAAAAATTAAGGCACTCATCATACAACCAGCTTCTGAATTCCATCCTCAGAGAAATCTGCCACGTTGGTTGGCAACCACAGCAGAACAGCCATTACGGCGTTATCATCATCGTCGTGGCACTGACCACCTAGATTGTTTTTCAAGTGAAGAAACAAAACAGAAAATCCCTAGGCAACATCCCCTGCCTATCCCAAAACACAGTTCACGTGATTTTGCGTGCTGAAATTATTTGCTTGCTTACTTTGTTGAGTAATGTTGAATAATAATGATATTAAACAAATTACAATAATGAACTTGAATGTATTTTAGTTCAATCGTTAATTTTTAATTCAATTAAATAATGTAGCTAACTACTCGTTTCTATATAATAGAACTAAAAACCAAGAATATATTATTTAATGCATACATCTCTACTTAAAAAATTTGATTGAATTGTAGTATACTGAAGCAACCAATACACCTAGTATATTTATCTTGATCTGTTCGCTCAATCCAGGGTTTCATATAAACTACTAAAAGTTATCCTATAAGAAGGACAGAAAAGGACTTACTTTCTAAGGACTGCAACTTCAATAAAATTACAGAAGGTTGAGCAGAAGAATTAATATAAACGTGAGTACCTATGCGAGTATCTACTAAACCGAGGCGTTGAGTAACTAAATATATATATATATATATATATATATATATATACGAGGTACGTCCAGAAAGTAAGTTTCGTTTCAATTTAACTCCGCTGCAGCGCTGCGATCGCAGTTCCGCACATGCGCGGTGGACGTCTGTATCAAGGAGAAGAAACGTGCGCCATTTTGCGATCGCTGTCAGCTACGTACGCTTTGTTGTACTTGTCGGTGTTGATTAAAAATCCCGCCGCTTGTAAAATCATATCTGTGATTCGTCTTCTGAATGCTAGGAAAGTGAAACCAATTGAAATTTATCGGCAAATTTGCGAAGTTTACGGACAAAATGCGATGAGTGATTCAATGGTGAGAAGATGGGTCCGACAGTTCAATGAAGGACGTAGTGAAGTGCACGATGAAGAACGAAGTGGGCGTCCATCTTTGGTTACAAAAGAGCTGGTTCACGCGATTGATGACAAGATCCAGGAAAACCGCAAGTTTACAATTAGTGCTCTCGCTATGGATTTTCCCCAAATCTCACGATCACTAATTCATGAAATTGTTAGCGAAAAACTGAAATTTCGTAAACTTTGCTAACGTTGGGTACCAAAGATTCTTACTGAGCAACACAAAACAAAACGGATGGGTAGTGCACTTCAGTTTTTGACCCGTTATGATGAAGGCGGCGAAGAATTTCTGATACAGATAGTCACAGGAGATGAAACTTGGGTTTCTTACGACACCCCTGAAAGCAAGCGGTAATCAATGGAATTGAGGCACACTTCATCCCCAGCAAAGGTTAAGCCGAAACAAATCTTGACACCTCGAAAAAGATGTGCACAGTGTTCTGGGACTGGAAAGGCATCTTATTCATTGATTTCTTACCGCGTGGTTAAACAATCGAAGCAGATGTTTATTGCGAGACACTTAGGAAATTGCGCCGCGCAATACAGAATAAGCGCCGAGGATTGCTGTCAAAAGGTGTTGTTTTTCTTTACGACAACGCACGACCACACACTGCAAATGTGGCGATAAACCTCCTACAGGGATTTGGCGGGGAAGTGTTTGATCATCCCCCGTACAGCCATGACCTCGCTCCTAGCGACTTTCATCTGTTCTTACATCTCAAGTCTTTCCTTGGCGGTCAACACTTCAACAATGACGAAGAGCTGAAAGAAAATGTTTGCAACTGGTTGAAGACACAGGCGGCAAACTTCTATGAAGAAGGTATACAAGAACTTGTGCCACGCTATGACAAATGCCTGCAAAATTTCGGCAGTTATGTGGAAAAGTAGTTTAAGAGTTGTAGAATTTTGTGCAATAAATAATTTTTCTGTATCTGTACACAATTTAATTTTATTACCAAACGGAACTTACTTTCTGGACGTACCTCGTATATACAGTGTGTCCCAGGATTGACGTTACAAGAGGTATGATGGACTGAAAATTTTTGAATTTTATTTTAAGATTATAGAATTAAGCCCTGCTTGGCGCGAATAGAATTTTAAGAATATTTTCAGTTTTTGAAAAACAAGTTGGCCTTGACGGTGAAGCGAAAACTATTTTCTTTTCCGGTAACCTACCATTTTTGTTCATGATACGTCAAAATGTTACTAAAAGAAGTTGTTCAGAATGAAAAATTATGGCTCTATGCAAAATTTCAGAAATATTTACGTACTTTGACTAAACCGTCATTTTTTAGATTGAACAAAATAAATTGCATGTAGTATTTACTCAAAAATTAAATTTACAAAACGTAATAACATTGTTGTACATAATGTAATAATAAATTATTTATTCAATGTAACTACCGCCATTTTGTACACACTTTTCTATGCGATGTCTGAAATCTCTGAAACTGTTACGAACTTCCTCGATGTGTATTTGCTGTACGCTGTTTCTTATCCATTCCTTTAGTACTTCTCTACTGTTGGGTATTGGTTGAGAATAAACCAGTTGTTTGAGGCGACCCCATAGAAAAAATCTAATATTGTGAGGTCGGGCGACCGTGAAGGCCACGCAATCGGACCATTTCTTTTGTCTCTCTTTTCTCCACTTTTCTCCAAACACCAAATTTATCGATTCAGCTAGGCGTGTTGTCGAATGTGCAGGACATCCGTTTTGTTGGAAATACATTGCTTGTCTTTCTGTCAGCGGCCAGTCATGTAAGTATTCTTCCCTGAATCTTTCAAGTAGCTGTACATAAACATTCTGATTTAACCGCCCCTCTATGAAGAAAGGTCCAATAATGCCAAAACGATATGAAACGGCGCACCATACATTCACTTTTTGGTAATACTGTCGTCTACAATTGACCCGAAAGTTTGGATTTTGTGTAGCCCAATAGCGACAATTTTGAGAGGAAACAACGCCATTTGTAGTAAAATTTGCTTCGTCAGAAAAAACAATGTTTTTATAAAAATTTCGTTCTTCAATACATTTCTCCCCGATGGTAAGACAAAATAATAATCTTCGGCCTTCGTCACTTTCTTCGATAGTGTGCACAAATTTTGGTTTCAATGCCTTTACCTTGTTTCCCTTATAAATTCTTTGTAATTCCGATTTACTAACATTAAGATTACGTGAACGTTCCCTCAATGATAGTCTAGGATGTTCTTCCACCGAATCAAGAGCAATAATAGTTACGGCATCGTTTTCATCATGTTTCTTCTTTTCCTTCTTTACGTTAAGAACGCTGCCAGTTGCAAGAAATTTCTTAACTATTCGCATGGCAGTCATACGTGTAAGGTTGGTATTGGGAAATCTCTCGTTAAACTGCTGCACCACTTCTCTTAGTGCAATTTGTCCGAGCCCATAACACTGAACAACGTAAATTCTCTGCTGTAACGTTAATATGATCTAGCATTAATTGAAATTTGAACTAAGGGATACTACAAATTATTGTAATCTGACAGTACTTAAGATTAGTGAACAATTTTGTTTTCATGGCCTCCCATTGTTTTATTTCACGCGAATTCAGATATCCCAGACTTTAAAAAAACAATTTATTTTGTTCAATCTAAAAAAATGACGGTTTAGTCAAAGTACGTAAATATTTCTGAAATTTTGCATAGAGCCATAATTTTTCATTCTGAACAACTTCTTTTAGTAACATTTTGACGTATCATGAACCAAAAGGGAAGGTTACCTGAAAAGAAAATAGTTTTCGCTACACCGTCAAGGCCAACTTGTTTTTCAAAAACTGAAAATATTCTTAAAATTCTATTCGCGCCAAGCAGGGCTTAATTCAACAATCTTAAAATAAAATTCAAAAATTTTCAGTCCATCACACCTCTTGTAACGTCAATCCTGGGACACACTGTATATACATTAAATAAATATATAGTATATTTAGTCACTCAACGACCAAGGTATGTGACATCTGCGAGGCACGTCCACAATCTTAGAACCGATTGCGTGTAAAAAGGGGTGTCTTCTGTAAATACCTCTAGTTTCAGATATTATTGTATATATATAATGCATCGTATTCAAAGAAACTCATCGCTAACCTATTCAGATAAGCCTGCACGTTTTTGTCTATTCGCCACTCAAAGTCTATGAGTGAAGAAACAAATTGAAACCGCTCGGCGCTAGTTCAGCACTGTATTACAGATGTTTCCTAACCGAACTATTCTATTAATGCACGTGTATAGACAACAATATACCAGCAGTACATTATCGTGCAAAAGTTCAGCTCCAGCACTCAATTTTCACCTAAAGATAGTTTGGAGTGGTCAGAGTCTAGATAATAACCAACTAACAGGAAATATTGTGCAGAATTTACTGAACAGGTTGATGATAAGTATCTTCAACTAAGAAATACAAAGACGAATGCGAAGATACGACGAAGAACCCAATAAATATAGTGACTACGGAGAAAAGTTGTGCAATACATGTGGTAACATTTAACAATACAAATATTTGCAAACAATGTTTCTACATTTGTTTACATCCTGGTACATACGTGTCCAGAAATTGCAATACAGAAATAGAAAATAGTAAAATCATTCTCACTATATAATGCCAGTAAGCAGTTTAGGGTTCCTGGTAAATTAAAGAAAAGGTTGGTGCCCTAATCAATAAAAGTCGCTAATATACAATGAGTGTCACTTCATACCATGCAAAGGAATGAATAATTGAATCTCGTAGCAGAAAAGAGAACAAAAACAAAACTTATGTACACGCAACCTATGTGTAACATTCATCAGTATCGAAATCAGAAATTTGTTAAAGCAATAGCTCATAAAATACCAAAGAACTAGAGCAGAGCCCAAACAGTTTTACCTATAAATTCTGAAAATGCACAAATTACTGTTATAAGCTAAAAGCAAGTTGAAAAGATAGTGATGAATACTGCTTTCTAAAGAAGTATATCCAATTTCGTCTCTCAATTTTAACAGGGAATATCACTTTTGCCTATTTCTTCAGTTTCTTTAACAACTTATTTATTATAAGGTAAGAAGAGGGATAACTGCTCTTAATACTCATTTAGATGCATAAATAACGTTTTTAACACAAATCTTTTCTCAACCATGAACGATGTGAAAGGACACACTAATGTGTATACTGAACGCGACTGAAGTGAAAGTTGCTCGTTGATGTTCCCTTTAACAAAGTTAAATGATTGTACATCTTGAAAATAACTTCGACTTAGGCATGATGCTACAAGTATCGAAAGAGAATTTTATGGTACTATGTGTGCACATAAACATTCATTGTAAATTATTTGATAAAATGAACTTAATAAGGAAAAATATGTCAAGTTAAATGACTTTTATACTTACCACACCGATTTGGGTACAGATGCGTTGTCCCAAAAACTAATACTTCATCCTTAAAGCAAAAAGCGCAAAGCAAAGAAAAATAACTCTTGAACTATAAAAGAGTTCATTGTGCTTTGAAGTACTGGTGTTAACCAAATTTCAAGAGTAACCATTTATTTTAAATTTATTCCAAATAACAATATTTGGTGCACCCCTTGATTGAAATAAAATGTATCTTCTGGGAAGGAGGAAAAATATTTTTCTGGCTCGCATTCGAAATCGTTCAACCCATGTCAAAACTGTTCTTAAAACACTATAGTTCTGTATCTTAACAATAACTTTTCCTACCAGAAGTTGTGAAATAGTTTTGAAGGAGAATGGATGTTTTACATATCCCTATAATCCCTTTAGATATATGAAGTTTCATTCAATTCCATTAATTCGATATAGAACGATTTCTTTCTTGGTCTAGACATCGGTGGAATTTACTAGATCGCCGTATTATCATACTTATTTTTCCACCATTCACTACATCTCAAAATTGGTCTAACAACTACATAATGTCAATTCTGACTCTAATGAGTTTCCGATAACTCTATTGGAGGGAATTTGCATAATGTAATTGATACAGAGCGGTTAGGAAGGATGTCGTTTAGTAGAAATGGTAAATATTTTCTGTTTGGTCCTTTTATTTTTACAACACCAAGTTTTATTGAACATTTTATAAAGTTAATAAATTTCCACTCTAACACGAGCATATTCTCAATTAGATAAAAAGTCCAATCACATTCATAATTGCATTTGTGACGGGGAAAATAGTGGCGTTCCTCACATATTAAGAGAGCACATAGGACAATTGAATTGTTAGCTTAATCCGGTGCAACAACACTAGATTTCAGTACCGTAAAGCAGAATTACGTCGCTATTAGTTTCTAAATAGGTTAAACAGACAGAGCGTGGCTTTCAGGAAAGGGTATAGATACTAATACAGTCATTGATGTTTGAGTTATGAAAAATGGAGATTGAACGGATTACTAGTAAATCTCAATGGATATAAATTTATTTCTATCTAGAAATTGGTAGCGAAATATACAGTTTCTTCCATTTAACAATTTAATAGTAGATTGTCATTCTAATTTTATCTTATATGATAGAGATCTACCACTAATAGGTCAATAAAACAAGGCTGGTTTGAGCGATAGTTATATTTTCAGAACGTTTACAAACGTTTTCGGAACACCTTCGTCAGTGAAAATATAACTACATAAATATATAAACAAACTTTTGTTTTTTATTTGGGACTATCAACAAAATAACTAGTGAGTAGGATTTCTTGATATAGAGGATGTATAACCAACTTTTATATATATATATAAATTATAAAAACTAAATTAATGTGTAAACATACATGCAAATTAAGTAAAACCTTATATCAAAAAATCTTTGTCGAAACCTTAACAATTCTGTTCAAGGACTAGGGAAAACCAAATTCAAAAACCTAGCCAAAGGTTTCCTTCTTAAGAAATGCAAATGTCATTTTAACAAATTGCTATATACATTACTTAAATTTTGAATATCGGTCCTGAAATTAATAGTTTTAGTGTCTTTCTGTATATTTATCATTTCATATATTAGTCTTTTTTATAATTATTCTCTGTTTTTAATATAATTGTGTTTTCAAAATCAAAGTAATGCCCAAGATCTTTGTAATGTTTTGTTACAGCGGTCATTGCACCAAAATCATTATTTAAAGAATACTTATGGCTATACAACCTTTTCTTTAAATATTGTTTCGTCTGACCGATGTAACAACCATCACAGTCTTTACAGTTTATTTTATAAACTACATTACTCTGATTTTGTTTAATTATTTTGGATTTAGTATTAGTAAATAGAGATCTATTACTATAATTTGGAATGAAAGTAATGTTTATGTTGTTTTTATTAAATTCTTTTTATTTTTTCGCTTAAACCTTTTTATAAGGAATAGCGCTATAACATTTATTGTTATTAATTTTAATTCCTCTATTATATAATTTGTTAATTCTATTTTTTATTATTTTTTCATAAAAACTATTTGGATAATTATTTTTATCTAAGATTTCTTTAACTTTGTTTAAATTCTTTTCCCTAAATTCAGGATTAGCTAATCTAACCGCTTGATCAACTAAACCGGTAACTACATTAATTTTATGTAATTTTGATGTTTCTGAAAAATAATTTAAATGTCTTCCTGTATTGGTAGACTTTATATGCCAATTTGTTTTCACAATGCCGTTATTATGCATGACTGTCACGTTCAGGAAATTCAATGAGTTATTAGATTCTCTCTCATATGTAAATTTTAATCTATTATGATAACTATTAAATGAATCTAATATCTCATCAATACTATCCTTTCTTACGGAACAAAAACAGTCATCCACATAACGTCTGTAAAAACTTACACTAGAATTTAGTTTTTGCCAAACAAGTTTGCTCTAGGTCCTCCATTACCAGGTTTGCGATAACTGCTGATAATGGAGAACCCATTGCAGTACCGAAAATTTGTTTATAAATTTTATTTTGATATGTAAAATAAGTAGAATTTAAACAAAGTTTCGAAGCTGCAATGAATTCCTCCTTTGGAAGATCTGTAAAATCTTTTATGGAATTCCATTTTTTATCTAAAATTTTTAGTGCTAAATCCACAGGAATATTAGTAAATAAAGAAACAACATCTAAACTGATTAATTCGTAATTATTAGGAATTGTTTGATTTCTAACCGAATCTACAAATTCCCATGAATTTTTCACATTATATGTAGTTTTACCTACAATATTGCTTAAAATTTTAGATAAAAATTTGGAAAGATTGTAAGTGGGGGAATTAATGCAATTTACGATTGGACGTAAAGGAATATTATCTTTATGTATTTTAGGAATACCGTATATTCTTGGAGATATAGAATTTAGAATTTTTAAATGGTTATTTAAATCTTTAGAAATATATTTTTTTAAAACCAACTATTTATTAGTTTATTTATTTGATTTTGTAATTTATTTGTTGGGTCTGATAATAATACCGAATAAGTTTGATTATCTTCCAATAAGGAATTCATTTTGGCTTCGTAATCAATCTTATTCATAATTATCGTTTTTCTCCTTTATCTGATTTAGTTATTATAATATCTTTATTAGATTTCAAAAATTTTTTTGTTTCATTAAAAACATTAAACAAAGTTAAAGAAATCTTAGATAAAAATAATTATCCAAATAGTTTTTATGAAAAAATAATAAAAAATAGAATTAACAAATTATATAATAGAGGAATTAAAATTAATAACAATAAATGTTATAGCGCTATTCCTTATAAAAAAGGTTTAAGCGAAAAATAAAAAAGAATTTAATAAAAACAACATAAACATTACTTTCATTCCAAATTATAGTAATAGATCTCTATTTACTAATACTAAATCCAAAATAATTAAACAAAATCAGAGTAATGTAGTTTATAAAATAAACTGTAAAGACTGTGATGGTTGTTACATCGGTCAGACGAAACAATATTTAAAGAAAAGGTTGTATAGCCATAAGTATTCTTTAAATAATGATTTTGGTGCAATGACCGCTGTAACAAAACATTACAAAGATCTTGGGCATTACTTTGATTTTGAAAACACAATTATATTAAAAACAGAGAATAATTATAAAAAAGACTAATATATGAAATGATAAATATACAGAAAGACACTAAAACTATTAATTTCAGGACCGATATTCAAAATTTAAGTAATGTATATAGCAATTTGTTAAAATGACATTTGCATTTCTTAAGAAGGAAACCTTTGGCTAGGTTTTGAATTTGGTTTTCCCTAGTCCTTGAACAGAATTGTTAAGGTTTCGACAAAGATTTTTTGATATAAGGTTTTACTTAATTTGCATGTATATTTACACATTAATTTAGTTTTTATAATTTATATATTAATAAAAGTTGGTTATACATCCTCTATATCAAGAAATCCTAGTCACTAGTTATTTTGTTGATAGTCCCAAATAAAAAACAAAAGTTTGTTTATATATTTATCTAGTTATATTTTCACTGACGAAGGTATTCCGAAAACGTTTGTAAACGTTCTGAAAATATAACTATCGCTCAAACCAGCCTTGTTTTATTGACCTATTAGTGGTAGATCTCTATCATATAAGATAAGTATAAAAGGTCACGAAATATATATATATATATATATACATTTTATTATATTTCAGATGAAAACAGTATGCTCCTACTTTTAAATTTTAAGTCGCTGCCCTCATTTTTCAAACGTAATAAGCAGATTATAAGTTTTAAATTCCGGTAACCTGTTAACTGTTGTTCCAAACCGAAGCAAGAAGGCGCATTAAATCGGGTTGCGCAATAAGGGAATTAATTGAAATAAAGAAAAAGTAGATAAGTTTCTAAAGAACTTACTTCTATTCTTTCTGCTTAAGTGAAAAGGTGAAAATTGTCCAAACCTATAGCATCGTTGAAAGAATTTGATATACAAGAAATTGTAATATCATCATATAATACGAAACTGAGACATGTACTGTTATAATGTTAACGATACCGATTGCAACCTTTTCGTTAAAAAGATAAACATAAAGGAGATTAGAATGTACTGGAAGTGATCCTTTCCTTAGGCAAATTATAATTTAGGAACAATTTTTCCACCAATTTGCGCAGCAAATGGAAACCCTCGAAGCAACCTAGACATTAAATGAAGATTTCCAGACTACAAAGTGGATGTGATTAAATTTCTCCTCGGGATAAAGAAATTTCAACTCAAAAGAAGTCAGATAGGAGATGGATCATAATAGTGAAAGGAAGGCTGTAAACAGATTTCGCCCTCTAGCGTGAAGTTAACGCGAACGATAAGTAACGTAGATATTGGAAAGTGTCGTCTCGCTGGGGTTTAACGTAGGACCTAAATGTGATTGTTTCCCTCACCTTACGTAGAAGGCACGTTTATGGATGAGTTTTTTCTGTAGACACGACGAAACGAAACATATACTTGAAGAAAGCAACGAGAAGCTATTGAAGCTAGGTATTATATATAAATATATTGCAGTAAATTCCGGTATAAGAAGCAATGTTTATTTTTGCATGATATTTGAAATAACAATTTTTGGATAAGCGTTTGAATAGGATATATCAGCTAGCGCAATAACAACATACAAGGAGAAACAATACCATCTGAAAAGTGTATTAATTAACTAGAACAAAGTCAAATCGATCTAGGAAGCAATTTGGGACAGAAATCTGGGAGTGGACTAGTAAGGCGATTCAAGTGATACTGCAAATGGTGCAACCTAGTACACTTATATACACACACATTTATATAAACTAAACTGTTTAAACTGTCTCTTGTCTGCCTAAATCCTGAAATATTCTTCCATTAAGAGGTCTTTGCTTCTTCTTCCCAATGTGTTCCAATAATTGGTTCTAGCCCGAAAAACGAAACCGCAGATTCTTTTTTAGCGGGTTCGCATTGGATACATACCTGGGCACAGAAATTTAATGCATACACCTCAGTTAGGAAGATAATTGAGAGGTCGTCCATAGATTGTAACAAGGGACATTTCTGCCCCAATACTCAAATCCCAACCCTAGATAGAAGTGTCCATATCGGAACTCATTTCTTGTATCGCTTATTTCAGTTGCACTTAATGAAATGGAATCAAAATATAGTCGTTTAAATTCCTCCAAGGTTTTCGTAACCAAACAATATCTATAGTTTACTAATCTATCCTCCCAGAGCCTACAGGATCACTGATTTTTCGATAATAAAACTCAGCCCTGGTACCTGTACACCTGCACAGCCTTTTTCACGACTTATGCATCAAATTAAAATAAAAGAAAATCCATACCAAATAAAACAAAACGAGTTTTCCTACTATGATAGAAAAGCTGGAATTAAGTTTCGGATGGAAATGATTCGGAACAGTAAGTAAAGGTGAATGTTTATTATTTAGCCAAAGAAATGTAAACTTTAGTAAACTTCGGCCCATATCTTTAGGGTTGGTTTAATTGTTGACTCATTCGTGCCGCAAATCGTTGTTAGCTCAGACACAGGTATGTTTCGACACTCCCGACAATAATACTCTTGTTTTGGTAGTACTGACACCCAAAACAAAACTTTCATTTGCCTAATTTCTTTTTAATCATTTTTCTTCTTATGCACTCATTGATTTGCTTTTACCTGATATAATCGAGAATTTCGGCATCATGTATGTATATGTAATTGACAAGGAAAACACTAATACCTGTTTCGTCTTCATGGATATAATTTGAAACTTAAATTTAAAACTAACAGAGTATCTTCCACTCAGGTCTCAATGAAATACAGAACATTATAACGTTTGTTACCATTTTTCTAACATGAGTGAGATTAATACCAACTACATAATGTAAAAGGTGTTTTGTTCAATACTTTTACCACCTTTTTCTGTCTACCTAAAACTCGGACTACCTACAGATTTGCAATTATAATTTAAAGCACTGAATTTTAGATGTTTGAAATAATGACATCTTCTACCTCAAAAGAGCTCTAGGTCTAAATATGACTTCAGAGTTCAAACGCTTACAACCACTTAAATGGGGAATTTTGTAGTTACTGCGAAAGCATACTTTTGGAGTGTTCTTATGATATAATTTTGTCACTATTGCATGTCAGATTTTATTCCCTATCTGTTATCTGCTCTTCAAATTTTCTTTATCTTTGTCAGTAAATCTTCTTGTCAATTTGTAAACTAAAAGTTAAGGAGCAGCAACAATTCTATACACATATTGCTTAATCACGTTAACATTCTTGTATGAGATATCTAATCTAATATATTTAAACGAGCAATTCTTGTATATATATATATATATATATATATATATATATATATATAGAATTGGGTTCTCGAAAACGGCAACAATTTTGATGAAATTTAGTACGTGAGGGTTTTCGGGGACGAGAAATCGATTTAGCATGGTCCCGCCCCGGGAAAATCCATTTTGACCCGGTTTACACACATTTTTGGTATTGCGGTACATGAAATTGGTTATCGGAAATGACTTTAGCAATCTCTATGCAATTTAGTATCTGGGGATTTTCGAGAACACAAAATTGATCTAGCACGGTCCCGGTTCCAGGAAAATTTTTTGTCCCGCTTTTAGATTTTGATGATATTTAGTACCTGGGGGTTTTCGGGGACGAGAAATCGATCTAGCATGGTCCCAATCCAGGGAAAATCCATTTTAACGCGGTTCACACATTTCTGGTATTGCGGTATATGAAATTGGTTATCGAAAATGACTTCAGCAATTTTTATGCAATTTAGAATCTGGGGATTTTCGAGAACACAAAATTGATTTAGCATGGTCCCGGTCCCAGGAAATTTTTTCTGTCCCCCTTTTACCTATTTCTGCGGTACATAAAATGTGTTATCGAAAATTACTCTCAAGATTTTGTTACAATTTAGTATCTGCGAGTTTTTGGGGACGAAGAACCAATTTAGCATGGTCCCGGTCTCGATTCAATTCATCTAGTCCAGGTTTTCACCAATTTCGGCCTAAACGTGGGTTAGCAACTTCTTTCAACATCATGCAGGCAAGCGAAATTATAAGTAATTAAAACTTTACTACTAAACAATAGATGGCGCTAAAAGTAGTATGTTAATAAAAGAAAAATATCTACGAAAACTAATAACAACATGTAAATTCACATACTTTGTTAACAGTTACAAAAGTAATCGGGGCTGATTTTTAATCAAAATAAAAAAACTTATACACAATTAGTTGGCGTTGCAAAAGGAAGGTATGTAAAATGTAAATGTTTACTTAAAATGTGTATTTCTTAAGAAAGATTTTGAGCTAGAATTTATTTATTTTTAAGTATTTAAATATAACTGTAAATATTAATTTTAATAGTACTTTTATAAACTTTTAATATATATGTGCTACTATATATACTTGAAATATACAATATTAATTAAATATCAAAACTAAAATAAAGAGCGTTATTATTTGGTTCAAAATTATTCAAAAAATTTTGGGAACTGCGAGCAAGGCTCGGTCCGCCAGGTACTTAATATTTACTAGCAGAATATAATAATTGAATTGTTTTGTTGCAGTCATCTAAATTCATATGTTTTCTAATATATATACTGACTTTTATACTTTTAGTAATTCTTAATTTTTCACAGTTATCGTCATTCCAAGACATTTTAAAGCTGTTATGTTCTCATTAATCTGTTCCTCTCAGTCCGCCTAAGAGTACATACCTAACTCTCGGTCCTCCTTATTCCTCTTTATTTTAATCCTTTTCCCACATTAACCATTAGGGTGTACGCAAGGTTGAGCTTTACGCTGAAATATATTTTTATTGAAACAATTATATAATTAGGTGTCTATTTATTATATAATAATATTTATTTAGGCAAGCAATAATTTATAAATCTTAATTAAAATTCAAATTATTAGAATATCTCCGACCAACCACCGAGTATCCACGAGTGTGTCCGACAAATTGAGTGACGTCACTGTTTTGTTTACATAAATCAGTTGAGTGTTATACTCAGTTATACTGTATTTAGTTGTATTAAAAATACAAGTTGTCGTAAAAAAATATTTCTGTAGAATAGTTTAACAAGTGCTTAACTTCTCATTTAAAACTTTAGAATGGCTGAAATTGTCAAAAACCAATTTGTAAAGGCACAAAGTGATAATTTACCTAATGTTGACCTCTTTATGTTGATGGAATTCATTCGCTCAAACGATAGTTTCAACGCTGCCGAAATTAGAGGAGTAAAAGCTGAATCGTAAGTAAAATCAGTTAAATATGCAATAATTTAGAGAGATATATATACAGTTATTTCATATTCCCATATTATTAACATGTAATTGGGATATGAAATTTATTGGTTATGTGTCAAAAGCATTTTAATTTGCAATTTATATATCATTTGCATATACTTAATTATTGTAATTTACAGATCAATGAGAAAAAACTACATTGATAGTGCAGTTGGCTATGTTGAACTAAAGAGAGATGCTGGTAAATGTATAATCAAGTGTAAAATATGCCCAGAACATAAACTGCGGACAAAAAATTATGATCAGTTAATGGTAGATGAAGAAAATGAGGTTATTGAAAGTGTAAAGTGTTTAGGTTGTGCTGCTTCTGAAGGAGGGTGTAAACATGTTCTTGCTTTTTTAATGTGGGTTCATGATAAAAGCACTTGGCCTGCCTCAACTGCAGTAGAATGTTACTGGAGAAAACCTACATTATCTAAAGTAGGTACAACAATCCCTTTTATTACCACTGTGGATTTTGGAGCATTGGTTCCAAGCCAAAATGCAAGTTCGTCTAAAGACTTCTTGCAAGAATTTATACAAGAAGGCAAAAAAGTTGGAGCAGTGTCAGATACTAAAATATTTTGGAGATTTTGAACAAGATATTAGCTATTTAGGACTCCACAAGCTCCTACATTTATTTCGCAAGTCCGGACGAAGTTCATATGAAGAGTTTTTGTTGTATGCTAAGGAGAAAATGACAAATGAACTTTGTCAAAATGTAGCACAGAATACCCAAAAGCAAAGTTTTTGTGATGCTTGGTTTGAGTTACGCTATGGCATCAAAAATATATAATGCTGCACACACAAAAGTAACAGATAGCAGCTTTGTTAATGCAATTATAGGAGCTCACAAGGTAGTGCAGACAAAGGACATGAAACGTGGACTACTTTTAGAAAATAGTGTATTAAAAGCTTTAGAGAAAAAACTTGGCAAAAACATCAAGCAAACTGGGTTAATTTTGAATGGCAATTATCCAGAAATTGGTGCATCTCCTGATGGTATTATGGAAGACACTGTAATTGAGATAAAATGTCCAAGTTCTGATAAATCATATAAGTATATTTTAAAAAATGGGAAAATAAGCCAAAAACATAATGCACAGTTACAGTTGCAAATGTTTCTACTTAATTTCCAAAAAGTTTATTTTGTGTTGCTGATCCACAATTTGAAAAAAATAACGTTTTTACTATATTAGAAGTAAGCTATGATGAAGTATTTGTTAATGATCTATTGCGAAAAGCAAGAGAATTTTGGAAAAATGTAATATTTCCATGTTTAATTCGATGTGTATAATGTTTCATATGCATATATGTGTACCTAGTTTTTCCAAATAATTAAATTCTGTTAGCTATAGGTGGTAAAAATAAATACAATGTATTATCATACGTTTTTTATTTATAGAACTTAAGCACACTACTAATAACTAAAACTATAAAAAAATTTTTATTTCATGTTCTAAAATATATACTATTTTTTTATAAGGCTAGACTGTAAATTAATTAATGCACAAACTATTACTACTATGTGATCCAAATATTTAATTATCTTCTTATTGATGCATGAATGTGGTTTTAAAATTTTGAATTCACTTACTCGCCTAATAACCCTTTCAATATGAATATGAAGAGAAGCAATTCGTTTAGTTTCAAGCACCTCTTCCTTTGTACTTTTCGCACCTGCTTTTACACTTGGAGGTCTAATGAGCGTACAACCTAATGGTTGTAATAAAATGTCAATTCTTTTAAATCCACGATCAGCCATAACTGCACAGTTTCTTGGAAGTACTTTTAAATATTCACTATTCTCAACAAGTTTAACATCGGTTGTACGACCACCAAATCCATTTGATACAAAATTTATCAAACCATCTGGAGTAGATGATATAAGGTATTTCATTGTATTTGTTCTTTTGTAATTTGACCATGTACATGCTTGCTTAATAGGGTCAGATGGCTTTTCTATTTCATTTTCAAAGCAATCAATGATCCTCTGGACATTGTAATAATTTGCCCGAAGTGCTATAGGTAACAATAGTCTAATTTTCTCTTTGGGTGGCCAATAAATCAACGTTTTGAAGAAAGTAGTCAAACGAGGAAGACTTTTGTTAAAAATTTTAGCTGCTTGACTACTAGATATGCCAAAATCATCACCGATATAACTAAAAGGTAAATTTACTCTAATTTTTTTAAGCGTGATATAAATATCAGTTAAACTGCAGCAGGTGTAGCGTTGTAATAAAGGTACCACAAAATAAGAATCTTCAGGTATTCCCAAATAAAATCTACATTTATTGATCGCTAAATATTTAGATCGTTCAATTGATATTTTTTAAGTCTTTCATTTTCCATATCTCTAACTATACTTGAACTAGATTCATCACTACTACCATATATTATCGTGGAATGACTTTCTGAAGAAATAATATATTCTGGGCTGCTATAGATATTAGAACATGATGGAGATGGCAAATGATCTACTTTTGTTGATTTAAAAGGCGAGCGTGCTACGCTAATAGTTCTAGGTGTGTGGAATTCCCCTGTTTGTTCTAATTTGCTGCGATAACAGGGCCTGTATTGTGTTGATACTGTTCGTTGCACTGGATGGAAAGTTTGACTTTTCAGAACTTGTTGAAGGCTTAATGTCTATATCAGTAGTAAATTCTATATTTTGTGGACTAAAATCTAATGCTGTGGTGGCTATTAGATTTGTATCCAATATTGGTGGTTCAGTGGAAATACTAGGTATATTATCTTCACTATCTAATAGAGTATTTACTAAGTTCTTCCTGTCTTTTAATGGAGGTATTTCTTTCAGATACATTTGAAGAACGTTTTCTATCCACTTAGCAGTCAAATATATGTGGTACCACATGTTCTTTCAAATATATCTTACCACCCATTAATTGATGCCTGACATAATTCTCCATATCCTCTTGTAACTAAATTAAAAATTACATAGGATTCAAAGTATATATTCCATATACGATATCAAATACATACATTAAAATGATCTTCACAAACAAATCCTCTTGTATTCTGTGATAAATCATTTACATCACGTTTTATTGCTCGTAACCATAGTCTTCTTTTCTTTAAATTTTTATTGTTTGATGCAGCTGGTAGTGAAATAAATATTTTCCAGGTGTTCTGATGGATGTCGATTGACATTGGCGCACTATACAATACTTAGAATATTTAATATTTACAGTATTCATTTTTACTCTCAAACTAAACTGTATGATGCTAACTGCCATCACAAAACACCAAAATACAGATGTAAATAGATATTCGTACGTCACAACATGGTCGCAATCCGATTCCTGACGTCACACTTGTTTTGCCGGGAATTCAAAATGTCATTTTTCAATAATTATTTTATACCAGAAATAATGTATTTTATACAGAATTAATTATGTTACAACTACTTACAAATGTTGAAGTATCTAATTAAATTATAAAAAAATCATGCGTATACCCTATTCGATAATCACCTTTCTATATACTATCGTTTTCATCACTCCCATTTTACATAACCAATGCTTTGCCCTTTTTACTTTCTATAAATACTATTATATTATTGGTATTTAATTCGAGAATTTTAATTGACTGTAAGTAAATCAACTACAGATATGAGTTATATTTTTCCAAACTTCTTGTAGATTTCATTTGATAATGGCTTGTTGTCGAAGCTAGTCCTGGAGTATATAATATTGATAAGAAATAAAGAAATTTCTTTAAAAGGACGTGTATATATTTATCCTTACAATATATACATTTATAAAGTATTGAATAGCATTATATTTTATTATTTTAAATTCACGGACAATTTAAATTTATTTTCACTTAAAAGACAAAAAAAGTAACGGTAAAACGAAGAAACTTAATACAAGAGAAAAAAGGGCTGTTTTATTTTGTAGTAGGGGTTAGCTAGCATTGTATGCGTAAAAGCATGAAACTAACTCTTAGTTAGAGAGGGCCTGATTGTCCATTGTTTTTAAAGGCTTTTGTGTTATTAAACCACATTAAAGGGAGGAAAGTAACAATGGAAGGAGAGAAAGACACTCCAATTAAAATGTTTTGTTTGCAACGGTGCGCAAAAATGTTCCTGAAGCACTTTGAGCACTAAGTCCCAGAATACTTTTGTTGATTATCTGTATTTATGTAATCTGACTAAATCAAAGCGAAATAGAGACATGTGTGAATGAGCACATTTAAAAACTTTTGGAGGAACTGCATTGGAGAAAGACACTGTCCACATGACAAACTTTTAAAAGTATTAAAAAGCAGTTCTTCAGATTTAAATTAAAACTCGTTTTAGAGCAGCCGAAACCTATCAATTTCCAGATAGTAATAATAAATGTATTTATTATATTCATAGATATATATGTACCTACATTTTACATATAATATTCTATACTTAGTCAAGCCAAGTGACGTACACTCACACAAGCTTTAAACGCGAAATATTTTTATGGCCACAACAAAATGTGCACCGGTACTGCAGAAAGCAGTTGATCCGTTACAGTCCCAGAGTGATACTCTGCAATGGCCAACAGCGCATCCATAGTCGCGGTTAATTAATTTTGCACAATTAGATATCCCCGCAGACTCGAAAACATAAACTAGCAGTTTGTTTCGAAATAATCCCAAGAAAAGAGAACTACATAAAAATTTTATGCATTTCACGTCGCAGTAAAACCAACTCTACGTTTTTATATATATTTTATATCCTGCTCTGAGGAAATGCTAGTCGTTCACGTGCTGCATAATTCACTTTTCCAGCTAACATTAGAGAACTAACAGAATAATCGTGAAAAATGGTAAATTACTACTCAATTTGATAATATTTATCAATAGCTCACAATATGCAGATTACACAAAAATATTGTTCTGTAACTAAACGCTACTGCTGTATGTGTACACGTTGGTTACATATTGACTACATTTTTGCGTTTTACGATTTTCTGCATGTTAAAATATGTGAAAAAAACAAATTTGTACTACAACTATGCATTATAGGAAACGATCCGAATACAATCAAATGAGATGTGTTGTTAAAGCGTAACGATTGATGGGAAAGATGACAAAACATAACAAAATTAGTGAAAGAATATATGTATACCTATACATTGTCCAAGATAAAAAATGGTGTACCTATATGGAAATATAGGAAAAGATCAGAGATACAAGATCGTTCAAATTAGGAACAAGTTATCATTTACATACCTACGAGCAACATGGGTTTACATTTTCAAAGATGCATTCCGTTATGGAGATGCAGGGTAAATACGAAAATTTGCGTTTTCTAAAACCTAGGTATCTTGTTGTTTGTACGAGATACCTTGAGCAATTTTTGGGGGCAGCGGTAGTAAAAACATCTTCAAAATTCTGAGTGTTCTGAGTTTTATGCTATCATATCGAATTATAAAATAGAATAAAATAGAACACAAGATAATGATGTATTGTTTACTATCCGATTGTTATATTATTATAGGATGCTTTCACTTTTACTAAATGCGTAGAGGTAAGTGCTCTACTATCACTACCGAAGAAAGCAGAGAAACGTCAGTCTCTTAATACAGTACTACAAAATTTAGGCACATCGCGGCGCATCCACCAATTCGTCTATTGCCAGGCTGAAGTACGCGTGTGACATTCCTATGCCTATAAATAGTCTAATTTTAAGAACCAACAATTGGAACAAAGTTATAACAAGGATTGTATTCCTGTTTGTAAAGATATAAGCCAGCTCAGGAAATAAGCGTCAAGATAGAAGTAGGTATAGTAACTATTGTTCGGCTAATGATAATTATTGCATAAATGGTGGACTGCGATCTGAAAGGACTTTAAACAAAAAAAAGGCCATAAATATAATATTTTATTGAAAGTACCTATACAGTAGTAAACTTATTGCACAAAATATAACTTTAAAGATAGCAATCCCAGTAAAACAAATGGATAAACAAACAGATACATCTGAATAAAATTTTAAAAGAAATGGAAAAATAGGAGTAGATCCATTTGTGATTATTAATCCTTGCGATGCTTTCTTTCTGGTTTTTGGTAGAGAGATATATTTGTTTGTACTAGATTGTAGAACACACAATCCATGCAAACAATTTAGTTCTGCGCCAACTCGCTATTCAATTCGTACAAAAAAGAGATTCATTACACTTTAGTCCTACGCGTGGAGGGATCCTCCATTTCTTACGCAACTGTTTTCTTCTAAAAGTCAATTGCTTTATTGTCGAATGTAAGCATATAATTCGGCAGTTCATCATGTTCAAATGCTATGTGATCAACTAAGCAGTTATCGTTTCCTAAGATTTCCGATTTCACTATACAGGGTATGTCATGACTAAAGGCCGGATATTGCAGTTCGCATAAATTTGCATATTTGCTTAATATATGCATTTTGTATATTATTTGCATATTTTGTAGTAATTCAGCATATTTGAAGTGTCCGAGTTTTATTTATTTATTGGATGTAATTTATTATAGGATAGGCATTACTAAAAATATGTCGTGGTTGTAACAAACAGAGAGTTAAACAGCCGTCTTTAAATTAAAAATAGCATTGTATAAAGGCTCTTCTCGATACTTTTCCGATGAGCGCTTCCAAAAATTTATTAATGCTGTTCCCATACATCTAGACCGGGACAGAATTCAAGGAAAAGCTAATTCCCTAAAACTTCTAAATAAATACAAAAATACGTTTTACCAGAAAATTAGGAACACAGGTGTTTCTTTGTTACTCGGAGAAATTTATTCCCATATTCGAAGGTAATCTTATTTATTTTAAACATCATTTTACGTTGGTTTTTCGAAGTGTAAACTTGTGGGTTGTTATTAATTATAATAGCAAAAATGCCGAAAATAGCGACTGTACCTGGATGGATTGCACCTTATTCAGAATTGTGTATGGATGGAGAAAAAGTATTTTGCGTAGCATGCAGCAAGATTGTAAGTAAAATTTAAGTTTATTTCCTCTTATTAATCTATAGTTTTTAAACGATGTTTAACAAAATCACCAATACAACGCTTCGACAAATAATTTTATTTTAAAATTTTATTTTAAAATGAGTAAAATGAGATGTATATTTCATGCGTATTTTTCGCATATCATCAGCACAATACGGAATATTTGATATTCCGTATTCTGCTGCTGATTTTTAAATAAAAATCATTTTAAAATAAAATTATTTGTCGAAGCGTTGTTGGTTATTTTATTAAATGTCGCTTATTCCGATTGCTTCGCAAACTCTTTACACATTAGTTTTTTATTACTCCTTTATCTTTTACTAACACTTATTTTATAAGAAAACAACTGATGATGTGATATTTTTTATGCAGGTTACAAATGAGAGAAAGTTTCAAGTCGACCAGCATATTAAAACTCCATCTCATGCTGCAAAGCTAGCAAAGATGAAATTGGCGAAGAAGGGTCAGCAAACATTACCGCAATGTTTGCCATCAACCTCCCAAAAATCCGAACAAGAACAATCTAATGAAGATTTGTGCCTAATGTTTGTGACGGCAGATATTCCACTACATAAAATGAACAATTTAAATGTCAAGTTATTTTTGCAAAAGTACACCAACAAATATAATACTCCCGACGAGAGCACCTTAAGAAAAAATATTTTCACCGTATCTATGCAGAAACATTGAGTACCATTAAGAAGGCTGGGTCAAACAATTACCTTTACATATGCGCAGATGAAACTACTGATAGTGTGGGCCGATACATACTTCATTTAATGATAGGTATCCTTAACGTATCGGTTCCAGCAAAATCTCATTTAATTTCATCCAAACAGTTGGAAAAGGCAAATAATTTGACAATAACAAGGTTTATACAGGAAGAACTGGCAACCTTTTTCTTACCGAAATCGATTCCAACAGAAAAATTCTATTGTTTTAAACTATAGATGAGCAACCTCCGGCCCGCGGGCCACATGCGGCCTCGAGTAAGATTTGCCCGGCCCGCTACTGAATTCTTTCGTTGCATATTAGCACGGCCCGTCTAAACTTAATTCATAATGAATCATAAGGATACCACAAAAATGTATATTTTTCAAGATTACTCGCAGCATTCTACAAAAAAGGTTGCCCATGCCTGTTTTAAACGGATGCCGCACTATACATAGTGAGGGCAGCTTGCAACTTGAAAATCTTTTACCCAAATTTAATTCACACAACTTGCTTGGCGCACGGACTAAATCGTGTTGCAGAAGAAGTAAGAAACCATTTTCCCTTGGTAAATACTTTAATTAGTAGTGTTAAGAAAGTGTTTTTAAAGGCTCCATTAAGAGTTCAGTTTTACAAACAAGATCTACCCGGTATTCCGCTTCCTCCTCAACCAGTAATCACACGATGGGGAACGTGGTTGGAAGCTGCTATTTTTCATGCAAATCATTATGAAGAAATAAAGACAATTATTATAGATCTTGATACCGATACACAATCTGTGCTATACGCCCAAAAGGTGTATTCGAGTAAAGAAATACCTCACCAGTTGGCGTTTATTAAAGCCAACCAAAGCCAAAGCCAAAAGTTGTGTTTTGATGTTAAAGGAAGGGTGGGAAAATCCGTGTATGAAAAATTTTTAAGTGTAATAGAAAAAAGAGGGTTTTAAAAAGCTAAAGAATATTGCTAAAATCTTGTGTGGTGAGTCAATAGAAAATATTGAGTTGACAATAGAGGGTATTTCTAATTTGAAATATGCTCCTATAACAGGCGTGGACGTAGAACGAAGCTTTTCAATATATAAATACATGCTATCAGACCGACGCCACAATTTTTCTATTGAATACTTTGAGAAATATGTAATTGAAAATTGTTTTCATAGTTAATTATGTTGTAAAATGTAAATAAACTTGTAGTAAATAAATAATAGAATTTTTTTTTCTATAGTATTATATTTTCTAGCATTACTCCTATTTTTTTATATGCATATTTTTCATAAGAAAGTGCATATTTAGGCCAAAACATCCGCATATTTATGCGCATATTTCCACTTTTGTTTTTGCATATAATCCGGCCTCTAGTCATGACTAATGACATATATATATATATATATTATATAATATTGTATGATGTAAAAGTAAGTTAATGAGTCAGAAAACGTAGAAACCAAGAAGAAATTGGCAAATAAGCTTTGTTTTGAGACCACTGTAGTATTATATCTCATATGCACTCGACGTTAGACGCGTTTATGATAGAAGTTAATAAACATCTACTTGACAACAACAAGTTGGAAATCGAGGCGATGTTCGTTATTGCTTACTCGTAGAGACGAAACGATTCGAAGTACTGAACGCTTTTGAACCTGCTAAACATAGGACCCTATGTTTACGTTCACATTTCTTTTTTCAGCGCTTGATGCGTTTATGTTTCTACGTGTAAATAACATCCTGCTTAAAGGTATAAGCAGATTTACTAAACATCTTCCGTATGAAACTTTAATGTTAAGAAAAAATAATTACGGCTTTCCTATGATAGTAGGAAACTTTTTCTCTTACCAATTTGGTTTGTTTTGTTTGAACTTTCTTCTGTTTTCATTTAATGCATAAGTTATGGAAAGACAGGTATAGACCAATACAATATATTGTGCCTAAGTTTCATTAGTCTTGTTCATTTCTCACTGTTAAAATGTAAGCAACAGATCTCTGATAACAAATTAATCAATTTCTTAGAAAAATTATAGTATTTTAATAAATGAAAACCCATTCAAATGAAGAGTAATTTGAGCATCCTTGCTACTTAAAATATTTAGGTAAATTACCGCCCTGCTTAGTTCAGCTGCTTTGAAAATTTATTCAAACTTTAATTTAGTCGTATTTTTCAGAGGTGTAAATTTTTACTGGAACGTCGTGTACGCACGTACAATACATATGTAGTTTATTTTTCAATAATGACGAAGTAGTAGATATTCCAAACTACGAATTTCTTCCATTTATAGACTAGGAGTAACGTAAGACATTCGTTTCTAAATCTCAATCTCGCACGACATAAGCAATATATTCTCTTGTAGCTACACAATAATTTCCTATTGATAGCTTCGAATCATTACACACCAAAACTGTACTACCGTGTCGAAGCAACTTTGTAGCTGTCACCGTCACGCTTGACGTGATGTAAACGAACGCCACTGTTCTTGACAGATATCGGATGGGGCTGGTTTATGAGGTGTGTATCCTGCTGTTATAAAGCAATGCACCGAATAAAACTTAGAGGTTTGCACACATTCGACTGTCATTGCTATAAAGGCAACGGTAATAACACTATCAACTGCACGTTATAGGAACACACACGCAGTATATCCCCTTGCTACTTCTGGAAACTTTAGATTTACAATTGTACATAAATTGAAAGCAATGTCCAGTAGTTTGATGATATATTACAGGTTTATATAAAATAATTATTGCAGTATCCCTATTGTTAACAGTTGAAATTGTTCGTTACATCTATATAGCTATTATTCCAAAGTAATTACTAATTCTGAAATGAGAAGCACACTAATGCGCTTTAATGTAATTTTTCTATACAGCAACCGTAGCAATCTATAATCGAGTTCATCTTCAAATAAGAGATTCCAATAATCAACTATGTATGTTTGAACCATAATTAAATTAAATTAAAATTAACACTTATGCCTTGTTCTTTGGAAAAAATCTGATATTTATGTATTTCGAGAACTAAGTTGTCATCTTCAATGAAAAAGTCTACAAAAATCACGCACAATAGTTTTTATTATAACAATTGCCTGTTTGTTCACTATCACAGAAATATAAGATTTATGATTTTCATGATTCAAACCTTTATGACATTGACACTTTCACGTCGTTGCATCGTAAAAAGTTAAGAGTGCACGAACATTCAGATAATGGGATCAACTCAGTAACAATGACAAACTAAATAATTTACATTTACAATTGGGTTTTCATACCCGTGTTGTGAATTACGATATCGTGTCGATTATGTGAATGGGACAGATATAGACTGAAGAAAAGCAACCAAGATGCGGCACAATTCATCATTTCATTGTAATGATCTAGCCACTAATTGATTACGCCCTACCAAAATATGTGAAAACAGTTTAATCATTTGAATGGAAATCATAACACATAGTCACCTTATGAGTTTTAAATAGAAGTTGAAACCTACTTTAATAAATATCATTGATTGTGCAAATCTTTTTGTATTGTTGGAACTCATGCGCAACGGTAAATCTAATTGTAAGTGGAATAAATCATTTTTTCGCAATGAAGGTCGTCATTTCCGGGTCCGTTAATACGGCCGTCAAAACCCATTTCCCACAGTAATATTTATTTCTCGAAATATTTTGTTTATAGTGAAAAATAGAGAGGTTATTGGCAGTCAGCTTTGCGACAGTACTGGCCGCATGGAAGCTCCTAAAACTTGTATATAAAACGCGGTTTGGATATTATCCAGCCCAAGCAAAATGAAATAGATAGTGCGGTATTAATAAATCGCTTTTCCTGCCGGCATTGGCGGTCTTGTTTTTCGAGCTCCACACCTGGTGTTCTCTGTCCTCTATATTGCACTCTTCCAGACAAGGAAAGGCCACTCCTAAACAGATAATTTTAATAGATATCAACTCCGTATTAGAACAGGTGTAACGAACAACGGCCTCGGTATTCTCGCCCATAATGGGTTATGATATCCGCAAGAATCATTACTGCCCCTGTGACAGTATCGCTGTATATTTATATCGTTTCATTTCTGTGCAGGAATGGGGATAAAGTTATAGCACAGTAAATTATACTTTCAGGTTGCTCACATATACCGCACTCATAAATTTCGTGTTTCGCCAGCAGCCATACAATGGCTACAGTTCCTATTAATTCAGGATTACATCAGGTGTGCCGCAGGGCTCGAACCTTGGTCCACTGTTGTTTATTCTCTTTCTAAATAACTTACAAATGTCAATGACCACTAATGTTTTAGCCTATGCCGATGACTTGAAGCTTTATTCCAGAATTAGCTCTTATGATGATATGAAGAATCTACAAGAGGATATCGATCGCATATATATTCAACTGGTGTCAGGAAAATTATCTTGCCCTCAATATCGCAAAATGTACGTATGTTACATACACACGAAAAATTAATAGTTTGCCTACATCTTACAGAATAAATAATTCTCCTCTTAGTAGTAGTGATACAGTGGGAGATTTGGACGTGCTGTACGATTGCGAGCTATCTTTTTATCAGCATATCAATCAAATGTGCTCTTCGGCTGCAGCGATGTTGGGTTTTGTGATAAGATCGTCAAAGTGTTTTAAAGATCCGTGTTTACTGAAGACATTGTACTTTACGTTTATTGTTAGCAGACTTGAATATGCTTCATTCGTGTGGTATCCCTATTATCATTCTCACCAAAACTCTATTGAGAGAATACAGCGCAGATTTTTAAAATTTCTGTCATTCAAGATCGATAATGTGTATCCAGTAAGGAACATTGAATATGAATTGCTATTGGAACGGCATAATATTCAATCGTTATGTGAGAGAAGACAGGTGCACAATGCGCGGTTCTTATTCAAGCTTTTAAACAATCTAATTGACTGTGCTGAATTGCTTTCGCGGATTAGTCTTTTCTTCCGCGCGCTTCAGCTAGAAATGTTCCAGCATTTCGTCTGGTTCCTGCAAGGACTAATTTATTGTTAAAGTCTCCAGTGCATATGTGCCAAAATGCGACTTTAATTTATGAAGACATCTTTGTTGGTGAAGATGTTGACAACTAAAATATTTAAAATGTTTAAAATGTTTAATTTCTTATGCTTTTTTGTTATGGTATTGCTTTACATCCTATATTTAGTTTTTTTCTTATAGATAGCGTGTACAATTTATATTTATTTCACCTTTGTATCATCCTGTTAATGGGATATTCTGTTGGATGAATAAAGTCTATTATTATTATTATTATTATTATTATCAAACCATATTTTGCCAAATCTATTTAGTATGATGTCTAAGGAAGCTGGTCTCGTTCCTAATGAATTGCATGGCCCGGTAATCATCATAGAAGGTAACGTATTTGCTTTTTGTAGCCATTATCAACATTGACCCAGAAATCCTCCACAAGTGAAATCGTTCTTATACTTGCCCCACTCATCTGAATATTTCCAACTGGGTATTACGACAAGTAGATTGTAAAAAAATGTAAAGAAAGGTGCACTTCACCATTTCACAATTGACACGATGATCGTTGCTTTTCAGATCCAATGTTGACGAAAGTTTCGTAATTTTTTTCCTTCGTGTTTTTTCCGGTGAGAATGACAATTTAATTGTCGAAATGCACATTAGGAGAGAACTAAATCAATCTAGCAAGAGAAGAGCGATTTTATTTTAGTTCCTCTTAAACTAAAAACATTCCTGCTTTACTTACTCGAAAAAGTTGATTTACTGGAGGAACAAACCCTATATCAGTTACCAATAGCTGGGATCAGTTAGAATGCCAGACGTTATCTTTATTTCTACCTTAAATATTGTTCCGTTTTCAAATATATACTTACTATTTTCTACGGTGCTCTTAATTTTAAAAGATAATAATTGATTTGTGCAGTTCAGTTTTCAAACAACCTTTTAAATTTATTGCGCGTAGCTATTTGTCCTGGTGGTTATGTTAATTTTTGAAATATAAAGTTCTTCTTTTAGTCCCGGTTGCAAATGATTATTGTACTTCTGTCTTGTATACACTCGTTAAACGTCGGGATCCTTGCAAATATTTTGCTACTACAAAAAATAGTATAAGCAATTTTGTTTGGAAAAGTTGTGCATCTGTTGGCAAATGTGTGAATATTTGCTATATTATGTATAATATATGACATAAGCAGTCGACCGCTAGAAACCCTTGTTAAAATTAGAAACAATTTTTATTCAATTATATGTAAATGTTGCCAAAATCACAATGAAACCAACCAACCAGTTTTACTATAAATTTTACTAACAAGTAGTATAGTATTACATGATGTTAGATATATGCATATGGCAACTACAAATAATTTCCGATTAATGATAATATAAAAAATATTTAGTAGTTTATTGTCTTCAATTCCAAACAGGGAACGTAAGGAGCACGTATACAGCAGGCAGCTTAAAAGAACTAATCCAAGAAATAAAAAAAAAGAATGTAGACATTATTGCGCTCCAAGAGACTAAATAACTAGAAACAGATATTATCAAAATAGAAGAGCATCAAGAGTAGTGAAAAGACAGAAAGCGCACTGTAAGCTTTATGGTACAAAAAGAAAACTAAAACGAAATTTTTTTACCCCATCTCAGGTAGGATGTGTAGCATAAGATTAAAAGATCAAAGCAGAAATATTAGTATAATAAATGTCCATGCACCAACTTAGGACGGGAAGGGGAAGATAAAAGCACGTACTACGAACTGCGTGAAAAAGAGTATAAGCGATTACCAAAACATACCTTAAATTGGGAGATTTGAATGCAAAAATTGGTAAAAAGATATGTACGAATCTGTAATTGGGAAGCACAGTAAACATGACGAGTCTAACAATAACGTGCAGAGATTTATAGGCTTTGCAATGGAAAGGCAAATGGTCATAAGAAGTACGCAATTGAGAAGAAAGGACATCCATAAGTGAACCTGTTTGTCACCAGTCAGTGAATCAGGTCGACCATATTGCGGTGGAAAAAGGTTAATCAAGTTCACAAGGAAAGTGAAAAGCATGAGAGGGGTATAGTGCGACGCAGGCCATTACCTTGTCAGAATTACTTGCAAAGAGGAACTAGGTAACACGGGGTGAGTTATGAATAAAATAAGCCAAGTTAATCAACGGAAAAATATCAATCAGCTTTTTAAAAATGGGGATATAAGAAAGATTAATGAAAATAGAGTATGGGAAAAGCTGCAGTTACAAAACTAGGAAACAAATACCGAAGGATCACGGGCTCTAATAAAACAAGTAATAACAAATGTCAAAAAAGTGTGCTCGTCCAGAAAAGGGAAATTGCGAAAATTAGAGATCATTCTACCAGCAAACAAAAAAAGTTGGTGGAGGGTATCAAGGTCCTAGTGTGTACATCAGACATGAAGGGAGGTTACTAATTGGTGAATCAGAGACAGTTGTGAAAAGATGGAAGAACTATTTTTAAAACCTACTTAATAGTGAGGGCGAGCAGAATGCAACCCAGAACATGGTAGAGGAAGTGAATAGAATATACATGCCATCAGAAATAGAAGTTCTAGCTCCAAAATTAAAGAATAACAAAAGCCCAGAAGCATCACAAATAACATCCAAAATCCTGAAAATTGGAGGAAAACGGTTGCACGCACAAATATATGAATTTATTCAAAGAATTTTGGAAGAAGAGCAAATGCCGGAGGATTGGCCGAAAGCGCAGTTGTGTAAATTATACAAGAAAGGGAATAGGCTCCAATGTAAAAATTATAGAGGAATCGCGCTCCTAGAGACATGTTATAAGGTAGTAGCAGATGTCATATGAATAGCTTTAAATGAGTATTCAGAAAACGTTCTGTGGTAGTCTGGCTTTCGCAAATGATTTAACGATAATGCTGAATTCAAAGAAGGAGTTGCAAAAGACGATAAAGGGGTTAGTGATCAAGGCAAGGAAATTTGGTTTAAAGCCAAATAAGAATAGAGTTCAATATATAATAATGGGGGATATACAGCAAAGTATCGAGAAACATATAAATATACAAATACAAGAAGAACTAGTTTACACACTTGATAGGGTTAAAAATTTAACCTATTTCGCTGTGAGAATGGATGAAAAATGAGGCGAAGAATAGGAGATAAGAGCAAGGTTAGCAAAACGTAGCCAAAAATACGGCATGCTTCGATATATGATGAAGTCTAAAACAGTGTCGAGGAAAGTTAAGCAAAGAATTTATACGACGGTGATCAGGCCTACCGCAACGTATGCTTGCGAAGCATGGGTGTTGAGAAAGACCGAAGAAAACCAACAAATAAGTGAAATTATTAGTCGGGGGACCCATTTGATTGATTTGACGGTTGGGGCACGTGAAAAGATTCGGAAAGAAAAGAATGCATAAGGTGTTATTTTGCAGAAAACCGGTTGGGAAGAGATGAAAAAAGTTGGCCAAGGAAAATATGGAGCGAAAACCCGTATCAAGATCCACGAGGTTTGCATATTGCAAACTTATGAATACAGGAGAAAATGAAGAACACTCTGAAAAGTGTACAGAAGGATTGTGAAAGTGAATAGACTATCTACCTGAGGACTTGAGCGTGACGCTGAATGCCGAAAAGACTCATGTGGTCCATTGCAGTGCTTCCCCTATTTCAGTTTTTGCAGCCTGTATGTTCCACTGGCTGGAAAGTCATTGCAGGAGTGCGCTGCAGTGGATTTTTTGAGGGTGGTTGTGGATAGCGGGCTAAAATGGGATGAACATTGCCACCGACTGGAGCGTAAGCTCCACTCGGCTCTGTATGGCGTACGTCAACTCCGGAAAAAATACTAACTTAGAGGCTTTAAGAATGTTCTATTTCGCATATGTAGAATCGAGGCTAAGGTATGGTTAAGTGTTTTGGGGCTCATCCTCACAAGCCGAGAAGATATTTCTACTTAAAAAAATAATTAGATGTATTATGGGAGTTCCTTCGACCACTTCATGTAGGGCGTTGTTTGAGGAATTACATATATTGCTTTTAGTTAGTCTATATATATACGAAATCCTAATTTTGTACAAAAAAAAATGAACGCGATTTTGTCACTAATGGAGAGGTATCCAGTGCAGTGACCATCCGCGGCACGTGTAGTTTGAGTATACCCAGGCACAGAACAGCGACATTTGAAAGGAGCCCCTACTACCGAGCTATTCAATTCTATAACAAGCTTCCACGCGATATAAAAGTTAATATATCATCAAAACAGTTTGGGATTCAACTGAAGAAATATTTACCCAATAAAAGGTTTTATAATACGGCTCAGTATCTTTCGTGCGCGAAGTAGCTGCTTTTAGATGACTGCTGTCATTGTGGGTTTTATGTGTACTCTATTTATTCCATATACCTATATTTTATATTTTCTTTATTTTGCTTTTTATTTTAAGTATTGTATCTATGTGACGAAGTCATGTTCCTGATAGAACATTCGACTAATAAAGATTATCATTATTACTATTATTATTATTACCTCGTAGGTCTTCATGCATAATGTAAGAACAGAAATTACCAATAAATAAATATATGTATGAGAAATTACAAATAACAAAACAACTGCAATCGAAGTAAAATGCCTTCAGTTGTACTACAACCTACATTATAAAATAGTTTACACATCCTTTAAAAGTTATAGAATTATTTCTAATTAGTAAATAGTTAGAACATTAAAATTACTAACTTGAAGAGAAGTTTAGTTTTCTATTCGCCACGGCACATACAAAACTTTTATGCATAGGGGATTCTGCTACGCAGACTATATACCTAGAAAATTAGAGATCTGTCGGACTACGTTTCTATCTGGGCGTATTTTTCATTTAATCCCTCGGTGACACAAAAGCTAATGCGTCCATTAGTCAATATGTTGATTTTTCGCAAGCTAATTCTGAACCTGAAAACTGATTCTTAGAATGTGCATCTTCTCGTTACATAAAGAACAACTAGCGTTGCAGTTAGTACATCAAATTGAATAATTTCTAAATGCAGTAAATATTTTAACAACAAGAAATTGTTAAGTTCAAAGCCACTATTGTATGTTCAATTAGCGTTATAAATGGTGATTCTTTAAGAGTTTATACATTTTGCATTTAAAAAAAAAAACACCGAAAATGTGTGTGAATATATTAAATATCAATATATTTTTAAGCATACATTGTAGTTTAATTAATTACGATTATGTATGAAAGATTATATCCTGCAAATAACCGCCATGACTCATGCGTTTGTTATAAAACATTGTAGCACAAGTCATGGTTTACGCTGTTAATTTCACGACGTATTTCTTCCCTAAAGTGTGCAATCGTTCGAGGCTTATTTCTGTAGACTCTGCTCTTCAGATAATCCCAAAGAAAAAGTCTGCGGGAATTAAATGACACGAATGAGGAGGCCAATTGATATACCCGTTTTTTGAGAAACGAGTTTGAAGTAAGGCGATTGTTTATCCAACCATAAGTCATCCGATCCCAAAACCTCGAAGTGGTCCCATAAAAAGTTGGCTAAAGTGCTTTGATAGCGAACAGCATTAATTGTAATCGCACTTTCAGCATCATCTTCGAAGAAATACGAATCAATGATACCTCCATACCAAATATCACACCAAACAGTCACTTTTTGGGAGTGCATTTCCTCTTCGACAACGGCTCTTGGATTTTCTGTTCCCCAAATGCAACAATTTTGTATGTTGACGAAAACATTCAGATGGAAATGGACGTTGTCAGTAAGGATAATTTTCTTTGAATAATCATTATCTTGTTGAAGCATCTATCTATTGGTCATCTCTTGGCTTCAATTCTTGTAGCAATTCTTTTTGTAACGATGCAAATGCAAATCCTAGACCAGGATCCGTTAAATGGTGGGGTAGGAGAGTATCAGCTCTTGGGATCGACGCCGAATCGATGTGCTTTGTTCTTTGAACCACTTACATGAACGAGAGCCACATTTCCAACGGTTTCGACGAACGGGACAAGGTAGTTTCACTGTGCTTCCAATGCCAGTTTGGTCAAATTTCTAAACTACATTTGAAATTGTGCGTTCCGATGGTCGATTGTTTACACCGAAATATTCACGTAATGTATTTTCATAATAAGCCTTAACCATATTAACACGTTTCAGGATTGTGTATTGCTCTATGGTTATTTTTGTACACGTGTCTAGTTTGTAAATATCTCTTGAGACGCAATTATCATTGACGGTTCAATAATATAGATGCCTACTATGTGGAAATTCTTAACGAATCATCCTTTGTTTGCCGCTGTCCCAACATTTCTGATAACGAACTACAATGAATTTTATTACTAAAAATTGTATTGCTTTGGTTATTTAAAGCAATATTACATCAATCGTATTGTATTTTATTAAGCTACTAACAATCAATGTTAAGATTGAACAAGGCTCTAAAAGATTCAGCACGGTTTTCACTTTGGATTTCATAACAATTTTAGTTTCTTCTCTAATTATTAATATATGTATATTAGCAACGTACGTTTCTTCGAATGGCAAATAATTACATAATTCCTGACCTTAAGCAGATAGTAGCTATGTTGATTAAGGTTGCAAAGGAAAAGTATTGATTTACTGTTCTACGTATAAAATATTTAAAAGCATACATTTTTTCTCCACTATTCTTTAAAACTGTACTGCTACGATTATCATAAGTAGAAACAACAACCAGTTTTTCAATAAACTTCAATAAATCTCAACAAATGTTTAAGTCAATTAAATACAGGTATGAAATCTAAACGCAACATGTGTAGTGTCCGTTTTTCGTCTATAATTTCAGTCTTAGAAATCCAATTGTTTGGTTATACCCATGTAAATTCAAATTGATTAGTAATTTAGGAAACGTAAACCAAACCTCAATGTTTATTTTAAGAATTGGTATGAATTTCACAAATAAACTAAGAATCTCTGCTCATAAGAAGGTTCAAGATCGCATAAATGACAAGAGAATAAAAATTGAACGCAGAGTTTAATTGCCTCATTTATTTAGAAAAATAGGATATGTCTAAATATATATTTATTACATGTATAAATAAATTATAGTCAAATAGTGAGTTATTTTAAATAGAATAGGCGCGCAAAAGAATACAAATCAACCACGGCAAATCATTAAGATCGCTCGAATAATTTGTGTATATACAAATGATAAATGATCCCTTATCACGCGTAACATTACGAAATCAACTCTGTGATTAACGTGGTACTTTTTAGGTGCTTTATTTTTTAATTTTCTTTGTTTCCACCAAAAGTAGTCCGATTTACAGAAGTCTTACTGAATTCATTGTAGACATGTTTGTGAAACTCTATAAAATTTTAACGCATTTCGTATAGTAGACCAACGAACCTAGCAAAGTGTGGTTTAGGGTAATACAACTTCGACAGGTGAGGAAAATATATTATTCAACAGATTATTCGAGGAGTCTGCGTTTTTCAGCACGTGCATGCGATAGTGTCCGGATTATTACTAGAACGGCTTCAGCAATAAGTACGACTTAAACAACTTCTGATGTATTATAGATGCTACTTTAAAAAATAAAGAAATAAAGAATCCTCAGAGATATACTAATAACGATTTAACGTTTCTTTGTGCACTGATGGCGATGTTTAAGTATGGAGGCGTAGCCAGAAGTCAACTTAAGTTAGATTTTTATGCATCTTAACGAAATTTATCTCAATATTGGATCATTTACAATTCTCTTTGCTATGCAAAGCACTCTGAAAACGTTTAAATATAAGGAAGTACGATTAGTATTTTACTTCTTAATGATCCCAGGCGATAGATTTTCTTCTCTTAGAAATAATTTTCTATTTCCAAAATTTCTTGTACATTGAGATATTTGAATTTTTTGGACGTTATCTATAAAATCCTAATTAGATAAAAATACACTGTACATGTGTTTCTGCCAAATTTAATGATTGAGAAAAATAATAATAATAATAATAATAATAATGATTTATTATCCAACAGCTTAAACTAAACTAATTACAGGATAATTTTATTTTAATAGGAAATATATATGAGAGGGTCCTTAAACTAATAATAACACTAACTTAAAGAGAGAGAATTTAAAAATAAATAAAAATAATAATAAATAATAATAATAATTTTATTACAAGAATCAAAGTAACTTATTTTGCAAAAGACTCTTTAAGGCAATATATGTTGTCTTAAAGAAGTCCACATCAGCACAGTACATATTCACACTTCTGCACATTGATATCAGTGGAGCATTTGAATGGTGAAGCGTATTAGAAGACGGAATATAAAAAGTTTGTCGTGTTCTGCTATTTGACCTAGGCAGATAAAAAGCTAATTGGGACAGCAAGTTAGCATCTGATACAGTACCTTGAATTAATTTATAAATAAATAAAATTTGTGCTCGTACACGACGAATTTCAAGTGAATCATAATTATTTTGATGAAGTAAGATCTCATAACTATAGTCGTGGGGTAAGAATGTTTTATACCTACGGAAGTGCAAAATTTTTAAAAATTTACGTTGGACTTTTTCAATCATGTTCTTATATGTACTGTATACAGGACTCCAGACTACAGAGGCATGCTCAAGTTTGGGCACAATGAAAGCATTGTAAAACTAATTAACGCATCATTACCACTAAATTGCTTA
This sequence comes from Chrysina gloriosa, assembly GCA_038088585.1. Taxonomy (NCBI): domain Eukaryota; kingdom Metazoa; phylum Arthropoda; class Insecta; order Coleoptera; family Scarabaeidae; genus Chrysina; species Chrysina gloriosa. The sequence continues at coordinate 42,494,305 of CM076087.1, forward strand.
GTGTTGCGTGTAAGAAAACCAAGCAACTTTAAGGCATCAGCACAAATGCTCACAACATGAGGCTTAAAGGTGAGTTTCTGATCAAACAATACCCCAAGATCCCTAATACATTCACAACGTTTATACATAAAATATCTTGTTTATGACAATGTAGATAAAATGTACCAACACATTTAGTCGCATGCATAACCTGGAGTGTAGATAAACTAACTAAAAATAATTTTGTTTCCTATTTTACATATGTCGTCATAAAAAGCAAAAACGTTACTGAAAGGCTTTTGCGTCCTTCAAATTAGTCTATCCCATATGTGTCGTTTGTAAAGATGTTCAGTAAATTCTTGAAAGGATCTGGTCAAGATGGAGGTACTAAGCTTCGAAGGTATTTATAGGAAACATTCTGTAGAGTTCTATTCTTCTTCAAGTAAACTTCAAACATTTCATAAGGCAACAATGTAAATCAACCAATTTTTTAAGTAGTAATAACTTTTATTTCTGCAGAAGTTACAAAGTGAACTTTATAAAGTATAGGAACAAGTCAAAAGCAAAATGCTTAATTACAATCAATAACAGAATTCACATAGAATCCGTATATAAATACGAATATAAAGCAAATATTATCTATTAATTGAAGTATTCCAGAAATTCCTGTAAGAAATAAAATCCATTCACAGTCTATATATTGTACAGTTGAGATTTAAATTGAGAGCCTGTAAGATTTCTAAAATTCGGAGGTACTTTATTACAAATTTTGCTGGTTACCACCTGTGGGAAAGCTGATGAAGATTTAATCGTAATTTAGGTAGCAGAATATCATCCCTGAGTCTAGTATTGTGATCATGTAAGTCACGATTTTGTGTAAAATTGCATTTATTATTATGTATGTATCTTGCTAATTCATAAATGAAAACACGTGATAAAGTCATAACATTAAATTTAACAAAAAGTGCCTTTGCAGACTTAGTAGGCTTTAGACCAGCTATTACATGACCAATCTTTTTTGACATATGAATACATCGCTTGCTAGTACGGAATTATCCCAATATTTTATTTCGAAGCATAGCCCACTCGCAACATATACTACGTAATACACACACACCAACTACTGCCGAGTTAAAACGCATTTCAAACTTCAAAACGGATAATTTAGTTTTGTGAAGAGCCCCCACAATTTAAGTGCTCCTCAAATCCGATACCCAAAAATCTGAACTTTTAGTTCTCAGTCAAAGTCCTGGTCAGTTTGCAGTTGATATGGATGAAATGTAATGTAAGTGCTTTTGGAGTTGAAGAATTTATTACGAACAAACTAATTATGGATCTTATTCGGTATATTATTAGAATGCTGTGTGAGGGTTTGGTTATCAGAATCAGAAACTACCAAAGCAATATCATCAGCATAAAGAGGGATGCTATTTCCATCAACGTATTTCGAAAGGTCGTTTATGAAAAGTAGGAAGAATACTAGACCCAATATTGAACCTTATGGTACTCCTATATTAGTTGTTGGCTTGGAAGAAATATGGTTTGTGATCGAATTGTAGTATTTACTGTGCCGAAAATTGACGTGTTCACGCATATAAACCATATGCAGACACCAATATAATACTATTGCAGGTCTAAACAACAACGAATTAGCAATAAGAAACCTGCAACACTAATTTAACTATTAAAAAAACTGCAACATACTAAGAGATATAATTTTATTTCTTTAAATTATAACTTATTTCATTTCATAAAAGTAATAATTTTAAAGTCAGACTGCCTCAAGTGGTTTCAAAAAGTCCAACAAGTTATACCATCGCTAAGAATAAAATACCATGAAATAACAGGTAAAGTTGAAAAGCAATGGTAATTTCTATCTGAAAACGTCTTTACAATTGAAAATTTTGGCTTACAAACATGTACAAGTTGCATAGGCAAAACAACTCTTCAAATTAAAGGAACTTTTATTTCGCAAAAGGTAGTTGTATTAACCACAGAGGGTAAACTATGAGCATATATACGTAGGTCACAAACTATTGTTGCTAGTTACTTAATTTTGAGTTATAGCCCGCGTAACCAGACGCATATTAATTTCTCGACAAATACATACATCCTAGACTAGAAGGAGCAAAGGAAATCCATTGTACGCGCACTTCTGTATCCATGAGCATGTCTACGTCTGCTCTCTCCTTCATTCGCTCACTCACTTATTGTTATGATGATTATGTAAAATTTCTTACACTAAAGTCTCCGTACTCCTCTTCACAGACTCATCCCCAGCTCATACAAGCTAGAATTTCGAGATGAGATATGACTGTGTACGGCGGTCATAATTCAAAACTTTCCTGGTCGGTTTATAATATACCACCGACTTCCTTCCCGCTACTATTCTTTCACATTTAACTCTTTCCTTTGGGAACAGCGAATTGCCTTGTCCGTCCGTCCGTCTTTTCCAGTAAATCTTACAGAGAACAAGCGCCCGCGAAGAGGAAAATTTAAGCACGTACACGCAATGGAAAATTATAGCCTTAAAATTATTGGAGAATCTAAAATCAGGTTTTTAAGAATATATAAATACGAGTATACAAATTATATACATAATGCCGCCAGATCCAAATACAACACACACACAACAACTCATCAAAAAATATTTTAATTTACTAGGTATTAGTAATACCATTTAACAGGTTAGGCACCGGGCGGGGGAGCGGGGGGATGAGAAAAAGAAAATAAGAGAAAAACATACCAAGACATTTACTTCCACTTTTCTGTGCATAAATATGCATAAAATCATATGCTAAAACAGAGTTCCCCAAACTTTTTGTGTCGTAGACCCCTTGCCATGTTTTTCCGTGTTGGGTAGACCCCTACTTACCTGATATTGATTTCCTGTAAATTTCTAACTGTAGTGAAGTTTAGTGTTAAAAACTTAAAGTAAAAACACATGTTAATTTATACATTTATTAATTGAATTTAAATTAAAACTACTCAAAATAAAATTTTGTATCTGTTATGTAAAATATACGTAACATTAAATAAACAGGTGTCTGACCAATAAGTGCCCGCATTGGGAATAAGTGCCCGCATCGAAAAAAAATAAGAGGGATAAAATAAAAAAAGTGAAAAATAATAAAAAAAGTTTTTACTTAAAATAGTACAATAAGCGAGTTCGTTTATTAATTATAACATAAACGTATGTTCTACAATAATTTCACTGTTAGTTTGATTAAATTCCGCTTCTTATACGTTTAAGTTATCTAAAAATAGGCAAAAAATTAACGAATTTTAGTGTGTACCTATCCTTGAATTTTCAGAATAATTAAAAAAAAAATATTTTCTATAAAGGGGGTTCTTTAAAAAAATCAATGCGGGCACTTATTCCCAATGCGGGCATTTATTGGTCAGACACCAATAAACATAAAATAAACTATAAATAAAATAACATAAGCAATAAGTCAATATTTTTAATGAGAAGGATGAACCTGATGCTTTAATAATAAATTATCAACATTTGGCGTCAATTTTGTAAGGGTTAATCTTAAATCTCTTCGGCTAATGATGTCCAGTCTGTTTCTTTTTTCGTTAGGAGATTGGTAACAGCGCTGAACCCCCTTTCCACTAGGTATGACGATGGAAAGGAAATTAAAAATTTCCTCGCTATATTCCATAATACGGGATAAGTAACGGGTATGTTGTTTTGCAGCCAGAATTGCTGATATCCGTTTTTAAACTGAACCTTAAGTTCTTCGTTTGTACTTAGTTCAGTCAGTTCCTCTTGTATTATGACATTCGTTTCTTCTATGTCACCATATGGATTAATTATCCACGGTGGTATTACCATAGTCAAAATATCCTCAACCTAGATTCAAAATCTGAATAGAGGGCATTTAAATGTTGAACGTAAGTTGAAACGTCGTCTTCCTGGCAGCTTGTCTGTGACAAATTGGGGAACTGAGAAAATTCGCCCCGTCCAATATTTTGCTTCATTAGTTTAACTCTGGCAAGAAACGCTGATAAGATGGACCTTGTTTTAATCAAATTTAAACTGTCGCCTTGTAATTGCAAATTAACCATATTAAATTTTGTAAACAAATCTGTTAAATAGGCGATGTCTGTTTTCCTCTTCATTAAATTTTCTTTTAAAATTTTATCTTTAGTATCCAGAAATTCTAAAATAGTCTCAAAAAGTGCAAAAATCTTGTCAAACATAAGCCTTTCGACAGCCAACGTACTTCAGTGTGGAGTAATTGATGAAAGTGTTCGTCATTTTCTTCACACAACTGCGCAAATAACCGCGTATTCAACGCGTTGCTTCGGATTCGGTTTACTGCATCAATGACTAAATGAAGTGATTCATGCAATCTAACACTCAAATTTTTAGCAACTAAATATTGTCGATGGATGACGCAATGTATTGCTAACACCCCTGACACATTTTGTTTTAAATAGCTTATAAATCCACGATAACGTCCAACCATGGCAGGTGCTCCATCTGTAGCTACTGATATTATATTTGATAAAGGAATTGCTTTTTCAATGAAGTAATCCTTCAAAACATGAAATATTGATTCACCTTTAGTGTCGGTTATCAAAGTTCTTGCGAAGAGCAGTTCTTCGTAGATTTCTTGATTCATAATAAAACGAACATATGCCAATAATAATGCTGCATTATTAGGCAAAGTTGACTCGTCCAGTTGTATAGAGAAATGGGTCGTTTGCAAATAATTACATAAGAAGCTTTCAATATCAGAACTCATTTCATCAATACGTCTTTCAACAGTATTGTTGCTTAAGGGAATTCTTTTAATGATATCAGATGCAGGTTTGTGTAAAACAGTTTTTAAAACCTCTTCAACGGCTGGCAAAATTAACTTCTCTCCGATAGTATGCGGTTTTCCGGATTTTGCTATAAGTAACGAGATATTGTAAGACGCCCGCAAACCATCATCATTTCTTTGTGACGTCGAAGCGAACATTCTGTCCAGTGTAGGTCTCTTCTGAAATTTATCTTTGAGTGTTTGAAAGTATTTCAAATCTTTCTCTGTTTTATCAGGGTGGCATCTTCTCAGATGATCTTGCAGTTTAGATGGTTTCATAGCGTCATTGCCCAAAACTTTGTTGCATAAAAGGCACATAGGCGATTGTTTGTCCGGCAATGATGGAATGAAGCCAAATTTCAAATAATCAACACTGTACTGTCTACATTTCTTTTTAGATTCGGACATGGCATCAGTCATCTGTGGGCAAAATTAAATTGTTTAAATAAGACAGAAAATCCAGCAGCTATATATTAAAAATATTTTTTGATTTTTCCGAAAACATTCCATAATTCGAACATCTTCTTGCAACAATTAGCTCGAATTACGAAGATTGCACTGTAATTATATTACCGATTGCTAAAACTTTCAAAAAGAAACTATTGAGGAGTACTCGTGTAATTTTGCATGATTGAATATTTAACTACTAATAACTAAAGTCATGATTGGCGTAATTTATCTATCTTTGCTAACTACGAGTACAAAACTAAAATTTAATAAAAAATAATGTACTTACTTTTCTCCAGCACTCTCAAACAAAATAACACTGACTCACTATAATTTGTGTGATATACTATCTGTTTATATTTTTTAAATATTTTCTTAGCACTTTCCTTTTCAAGATTCAGGAAACGAATAAACGTATTTGTCCCACATTCGTATTTATAGAGTGACGAATTGAACAAGTCAGTGCAAGGTAGCGAAGCTCTGAGACTGCGACTCTCAGGTTTTTACAAGTTCAAAATGTATTGTGACCACAAAGCGAATACCAACATCCTACAACTTACACAATTTTATAAACATATATAATAAATTTTTTACTTCATAGGTACTTTTATAAATAATGTATATGTTTTGATATTATAAGATAGTATGATGTAAGTAAATAGGTACTATCAGTGTATGTGTTGAGATCCACTATCGTGGACCCCCATATTCATTTCATGAACCCCCAAAATTTTTTTTCGCTGACGTAGACCCCTTGCAAGTTGTCAGAAACCCCTAGGGGTCGATATAGACCACTTTGGGAATCAATGTGCTAAAACATACTTTTAGACAGGAAACATTTACAACATAAAAGAATGTTAATGCGATGTATGTGTTTGTTTTTACAGAACCTAACTTCTCAAATCTGGCATATATACGCACACAATTACATCATTTTCAAGTTCCAGGTGATTACCCACTTTTGTTTTGATGACGATCATCATGGCAGGACACTAACTCTCTCAATAGGGGCCGAGAATCCACTGTCTGCAACCCTGCATTTGTTCCACTCACACACTGGTTAATACTAAATGACCAATGATGTTTGATTTTCAAAAGTGCCGAAACATTGATTCCAAACTACAACTTCCCTTATAGCATTTTGATAATGTGATGTAAACTGCTATTCACAAATACAGGTTTTTCAGTAATGCAACAGAAATTTCAGCATATATATGAAGCCCCTGCTGGAAGATTTACATTTTGTCAAATGCCCAAATATTTTCGCATATATAGAGTCTAAATATCTCTCAGTGACACACCGATCGCAATTGAAAGTTTTCATTTATATACTAACGGCTGTATGCTACATAGCGGTACATTGGTGGTGTCACATGTTCATGTAAATTTGGGTCCTTATTTGTCTCACTTTATTATTAAAGTTTATACAGGGGCAGTGATTCAGTAATAGAACGTTTACAATCTTTTGGTCACCCAATCGTACCCTGACAATGTTAGATGTGTGTTTAACTTTTTAATAGTAATAAGCGTTAGCTTGTCCTCTAACAACTATTCTCTTTTATAAACAATTTTCCATTATTCAGATTCTTATGAGTTGAGATATTTTACTCATCCATAACATAAAAACGTTATCCCTTAATTCCAAATTAGAAAAGAAAACATATTTTACTCGATGATTTTAATCATCGTGATCCTTTCAGCTGATAATAATTAGATACTATTCACTTACAATCTATAGTCAATAACGTAAGAACTAAATGGAAAAACGGGCGAAGAACCAATGCAAGAAACTATAAAAACGCAGATGGACATGAATTGGGGTATGAGAGAATATAACTAGACAAGTAACCACGTGAGAACGAAGTACACAAAAGCAAATGAAGAGAACGACAAAGACCTGAAGTAACATAAATAGTATTGTATCAGGTAGATAATAGAATTGAAGAAATCTATCTTTGCGCCACTGATCACCTGCGAAGGAAACAAAATACATTGAAATTTTAGCAGAGAAGCTCTTGCCACTTTGTACTAATAACATTCTGTGAACGGAAAACTTTATTTTTATGGAAGCCTGCCACAGAGCATAAACCACAACTGCGGAGGCTCAGGGAGTCAAATTTTTCCGTGGCCAAGAAAAATGAACTGATATGAATCCTAAAGAAAATATGTCACACAAAATTCAACAAAAGAGGGCGGAAAGAACTCGAGAGCTTAACAATAAAATACAACTAATAACGGAGTTACAGAAGATTGGAACAATGTACCCGATGAAACAATTAATAATTTAATTGATACTATTCCCAGACAAAGGCAAGCAGTACACAAAGATAAGAGTGGTTCAACCAAGTATTGAATATATGTATACATATAATTTCATGCTATTAATTGCAAGAGAAATAAATTTCTTTTTCTTAATTCCTGTTCATTTTACTTTGTGGCCTTAATGTATAAATAAAAAGCCAAAGATAAAAATATAAATAAAGGCATAGATGATAAGATGATTAACACACAGAGGATGATTAAATAGAGAACGAATACCTAAGTTGATGCTTTGGAGAAAACCTAAAATCTTAAAAGGAGAAGACTAAGAAAAGGATGGTTAGAGAAAATGAAAGAAGGCTTCAAAAAGATAGGAGTCACAAACTGGAGGAGAAACTTAATGGACATAACGGAAAAACTGCTAATTTTGTTGGAATATCACATACAGTCTGGGCGAAAATGACTGAAAATATTGAGGTCGGTAACCAAATATAAATAAAATCCCTTATACGCTTATTACACATTATGAATGATGAACCATAAAATAAATAAATAAAAGAACAAGAAACTGAGAGACCGTTATTTTGAATTATTTGATAATGTTTTAAAATGTGTTGGCCCCTAATTACCTACCAACGAACGGCCCCGCCACATTCTGTCAAAACAAAACTGTATCAAAACAACATCCACTGTAGCTTTATTTTGGTTTGTAATGTTGAGCACAAACTTAAGCTGGATATAATTCCTAGAATTGGATGCGAGATATTTAACTCGTAATCAATCATTTTTGCTCACCTTATATGTATATTATAACGTTATTCATTGGGATCTTAGACTTACAAGGCTTGTAGTGCAATTAATTAAATAAATAAGAAGAACCGTTAAAATTTTAAGGTAAAAAATAAATAATCACTGTGAAGCATGTAAAGTGCATAACCGTTATATTCAACACCAATTTCAAACTGGATTAAGCGCAACATACGTTTAAGTACCTATTATTTACTTAAATAGTTGGTATTAGTATTTCCATATATTATCCTCGACAAACATCCAGCGCCACTCATTTAATTCTCTAGACCAGTGTTTCCCAAACTTTTTAAATCGCTACCCATACCCATTATTTGCAGAAAATAGAACCACACACATGCAATTAAATTCAAAATGGAAAGAGTTCTTGTTACTTTCGCCATCTATGAACAAATAGCGCAAGTTCGTTGTCCTTCTTTTTCAGAACTTTGAGAAAGGACATTTTAATACTAGATCTTTCTAGAATCATTCGTTTGCCTTTATATAACCAGCGAAACAGTTGGTGAACATCACTTGCAAGGTGTGTTCTGTGCGGAACGCAATGTTAAACATTTACGTTCTTTGGTATTTATTATTTTGTTAAGTATGTACACGATCGTTAGAACTATCTACGACAGACTGTATAGTAATGAATATCATAAATATGGGTTTACCATTATTTTCAATAAACCGCAATGTGTACTTTGTAGAGAAGGCTTATGAAAAGAAAGTATGAAGCTATTCAAATTACTTCGGAATTTAAATGGCAAATATCCAGAAAAATATACAAGCCTTTAGAACTCTTTGAAAGAAAACTAAGCTTTCTCCACAAGCAGCAACTTTTACGTCACAAACAGCAGCTGTTGATATAGTGGAAATATTGATGCCTCTTTCCAATAATACTATCCCAAGGAGAATAAGTAACATGGCAGATATTTGAGCAGTAATTGTTGAAAATATCAAGAAATGCACGTACTTCTCTCTACAGATGGTAGAATATACAAATATCTATAACTGTGCCCAGTTTATAACATTCGCAAAAAAACAACAAATCAAATCACAGAAGATATTTTATTTTGTACGCCATTAGAAACCGATACCACCAGCAAATATTTATTTGATACTTTTCGCAATGCACATCTGAATACAATTCTCACTGGACAACATGCCGATGGTGTCAAGGCTATAATAGGACATTGATCTGTTCTTATTGGCAATTACAAGAAGTAATGCCAAATGCTAAATTGCTCTACTGGTTTTTGCACCAAGAAGCTCTGGCATCAATTTATTTGCCTTCCGAAATGGATTGTGTTACGAAAAGTGTCATTAGAGTTGTAAATACAATCTAGCGAAAAGCATTAGACTCGTATTTAGAAAAATTTGTGCAGATATAAGTTAAGCAAATCTTCTCTACTATACAGAAGTAAAATGGCTTTCGAGGGGAAACGTTTTTAAAAGATTTTGTCAGTTAGAAGCAGGACTTTTGATGCACTCACAAGATGAGAAATCAGAATGAATATGAAAGCGTTTTTCCAATTCTCTTTGGCTTTTTAAGCTGGCTTTTCTTGCAGATACTTTAGAGCACCTGAATATCTTATATAGTGGTTTGCAAGACCGCAATGTTAATATAATTACAGCCACGGACAAAATTGGATTTATGAATAAAATTGACTTTAATCGAGAAAAAGAATTTTGATTCATTTCAGTATATTCAAGAGCTCATGAAAGATCTAGCTAAGTACAATATGACAAATTCAAAGTTTTTTAGACATGCAAATTACTTTGAGTAATTTGAAACAACAGCTTTGTGAATATTTTATATATTGAATCCCTTTTCGGACAATTACTTTCAACATGCTAAAATTCCAGGAAACATGAAAGAAAATCTTATTGAAATGGACCTCAAAAAGATATCGTTGTCTGTACATCAAATACAGAACTCGGATTCGGAAAGCTGTTGTCCGAGAAACAGGCACATACATCGCGTTAATATTTTTACTTAGTAATTAAATGAGTTTTTTTATTTTGCAAATCCTTTCGCGAACCCCAGTTCCTTAACGCGACCCCCTAGGGGGTCATGACCCACACTTTGAGAATCACAGTTAATAAACGAGGGCTACATTCAATCAAATCGTAAGATAAAAAGTTTCTACAACTTTCTACTAAAAATACTAAATGTTTATCACATTTTCAACTGTTTCTAGAAGACGTTTTCCGACAAATCTCATACACCATCCTCGAAAAACGTTTTAACTTTTCACGTAATTCCACTGATAAATTGCTGCAATATCAAATTTCAACTTCACAGTTATTTTATTATCTATTCTTAATGGTTTATTTGCACAATTTTATAAAAACTTATAGAATTAATTTTACCAATACAACCCACAATTGTTTAATTAAGTCCGATGACACGTCTTTCGCTAACAACGATCATACCATACCGGTAAGGAACGGTTTGAAGATAGTTGTCCCGTTGCTAGCGAAACACGTGTCACGGGATTGAGTTAAATAATTGTGAGGTGAGCAGTTGACCAATTTGATACAGTGTCAGCAATAATATAAAACCGTCTTGAATTAGCTCTTAGTTGTACCAAATAAATTACTCCTTAATATTCGTATCCCCTAAATTTTAAACAATGCGACAATTTTCCATAAACCCATATTCTAATATCTTTATTCAGTCATATTGCTACGGACAGCTAATTTTCAACGAGAAAATACTTGAGACGAGATTCCTCCTTGTACCGAAATTCTCTTTATTCTCAGCTTGATTCTTAAGTATTCCGGCTGCGTTTCCAAGATTGACAGTCTGCAAATACTTATTCTCCAAGGACTGCGAGTCTGGAGCGGTTAGGCGACACATAGATGTACAGTTTTTACCGTACCGAGCGCTTGGAAGAGCTTTTTAACGTCGAGCCGCGGTTCTTCATTGTCCCCAATGACGCGAAGTGTATTTGAATGAGCTTACTGAAACAATTCGTATTTTGACAGAATAATTTTGAAAATGAATTTTCACATTAAGCAATGTTATTAATGAATAATGAAAAGGGCGGTATATTTCCCTGACGTAAATATTTCTTCGTACACCAACTCGAGTAAATGCTTTAATGATGATGAACATTTGAATTTTATAAATGGCAGTAGAGGTAGTTTCTATAATTTATTGGTAGAACGAAAACTGTGGAGAACAACATCTACATAAAGTGGAAAAAAGAGATATCTAAACAAAATTCTCGTAACGGTCTTCTTTAGGTGATATCAATTTTTTAAATTCATCTTTAAGAATTCCATGCATTTAGTGCTATTTATAAAAACCAACAGGATTGGTACGTAGTGTTGGAACGATTTGAAAATTTTACATACAGAAACAACTTTTGTAATCACACTCATGTCAATAAACTATTCTTAAGATATGATTTTCAATGCACCAGAACTTATTTCTTGAACTTATTTCAAGAAACACTATCCTTGGCTATTAGTTAACCACGCTAACTACACAAAAAATACTTTACAACCAATTTTACAAAACGCTAATATTGTTATAACTCGTATATCTACCGGCAATTCATGCATGACTGTAATACTCACGAAGTTCTATAAGTAATTATTCAATTAGTCCATTATTAAAGAAAAAGTAATTGCACAGAACTAATATTAGAAAGTTAAAAAATTTTGAACGCACTCAAAATTAACATTTATCTCATTATTTTAAAATGTAGATCTAATTTGATTAACTTACCTAAGATCCAATCGGAAAACGTGACCAACAGTTTTACAGATGTATTTTCTATCCCAAAACTACAACCACCACCAAATTAAAGCAAAAGGAAACTATCAGAAACACCACTAATCTACAGTTTGCTAAATGATATGCCACGTGGAAATATTAAAGTTAAAATTTCCTTTTACCTACTGAAGCTACCGTTGTATACAGATATGATGTCTTTTAATGTATTCTAGATTAAAAGGTATTACTACCCACAGATTGTCACTACATGAACTAGATTGAGGTTTGATCAATTAGGAGTACGCGAATCGCACGCCTGCCCTTTCAACTACCCTCTGAATAGTAGCGGTGAAGCACAGAGGGTTGCTACCCCTTGTATCGGACCGACGGACGACGAGATGCTCAACGACTACAACCCTCCAACTCTCTACTACTGCTGCGCGGCTAAATTTCTGTTCGTTATTCTACCCGAACGCTCCTGCCTTTTCTCGTCGCCTCTTCGCACCTTCGACGTTAAATTATCCCATTAGTATGAGATGAAAAATAATATCGAAATGCTCGTTTATAGTTACAAAAATATTATACAGTCAAATTATCCTACCACAAAACATTTGCTAAATAAATGTGTTTAGTAACAACTGAATTTTGGACGATGAAAAAGTGTAAAAGGTTTTATTTTCCTCTTATAATTAAATAAGTCTTTGTAAGTCAGTCTTAACTATACTCTTGTATCTGCGCCAATTCCCACCGAACTTAAATTTGGTAATGTCTGGGCTTATTTGAAAAATTTTAAAAATGCAGACAACTCCTATTTGGAAAATTACATTACCTAGTAAGCTATTCCACAGCTATCTGGTAACTGCCCAATTCACGGGCCAATTAGGTCTTTTTTGTGAATTATGTAAACATTGCAAAGATAATAAGAAAAGTCGGGTATTGTATCTAATGTACCTATTGTATGTATTGTATTCATTTATGCTTGTCCCTTTCAAAAATAATAGTTTCAAATTATAAAATATAATCTAACTGGATTAATAGATCAGGTATGTATCTTGAATTTAAAACAAGAAATAAATTTGTTATTACGGTAAGGGATACCTGGGAGTTTGGATGGACAACCGAATAACGGCAATAACTTCTGGGATACAAATCTCGAAAAACGAATATTCTTTTTAATACAGCCATTGACATTTCGAAAGTGATTGGAACAGGGCAGGAGTTTGCTATTATCATTCTGCAATATGTGATATATTATTATATTCTGGGAAAACATGGTTTGAACATTGCACACTTCAAGAAAATAAGATAGGAATCAGTAATAAAATACATGTACAAGCTTGAAAATCGGCAGTGTTTGAACCTGTTGTCTCAGAATATATTTGAGATTAGCAGTATAGCGAACTCCTAGCTTGTTCTTATCACTTTCATAATGTTAATAAAATTATGAAAAATAATATTTGAGATTTATATCCTACAAGTTACCGGCTCTTCGATTGTGCGGTCATCTGTGGACTACAAAATCTCTTGTCGTCTCCTTAACACATTGACTACCATGGCTATCATACATATTTGATAGCCAGTAATGTGTCAGTTGAGGCTTTGGCTATCAGATATGACACCCACAATGTATTCACATGTCAGGCCATAGCTATAAAAGTTTATCACTTAGACGCAAACCTTGTAGAAGTTTGACTGCTGGTCCCCTGGGATGTGCTGAATATGATAGCCATTATAATCGTGCTGAAAAACTTGTGTTTAAATTTCACGGCGAACCCTGACTACCATTTTTGATAGCCAAGCAAAAATTCATCAGTACCATTCAAAATTTAGGCAGATTAAAAGAAAAACTCTTTTACTTAAATTTAATGTTGGATACTACGTATTACGAAAAAAATATGGTGGCCACCTGGTGAACATTAGCAAAATTGGTTGGGCAGTCAAGATATAGTAAAAATATGAAGTGTATTTATTCCGTATTTTATGCATCATATCACATCAAGCACTTTTTCCATTATGCATTTACAGGAAGTCAAGTATACAAAGATTAAGTGACAATAATTTTTCGTGGTTCTCTTCGTCTTGTATTAAACTCGTGTTCTTTATTGTCATAGTCCAAATGTTGAGGCAAAATGCGTAAAAATACTTACTTATTTCGTTTATTTCAATTTATTGCTTATATATATACGAGTAAGTACTTGCCATAAATTTTGTTTTTCATAGAATAAACATCAGCAACAGACTTAGTTTAGCTTAGTTCGCAGAAAATCCCCATCCCACTAGGTTAATTACTTCAAGATTACTAATCTTCAATTCCTGTAAATTTTATTTTAAACCGTAGGTGCACTACCTAATCCCTTTATCCATGATGTAAATAACTAACCTATTAGGCTCTTCCCATTTTATGCTTTTATCTAATTTAACTGCTTTGTTTCAGCGAGTTTCTTACAATAAGTTTCGTGTCTATAGCAATGCCAAAATGCATTTTAGTTGCCGACAAAAAAACTTGTACCGCAGTTTGGAACTCATATGTTTTAAGTAATTGTTCTGTGTACGTTTGTAAAGTTTGTGAGAAATCAGTGAGTTTTGACGAATAAGTATTTTGTTACTCAACATAGTGAAACAGCCTACTGTAAGAAGAAACAATCAAGAGATATATGTAAATCATTTGTAAGTACTGAAACTCCGCTATGGAAATCAAAATTCTTCACTGCTGTGATTTTGTCAATGAAAATTTAGCAAGTTTAGTAATTATCGATAGAGCTTACCAATCCATAATGGATGCAGTTCAAAGAAACATGAAAGGCAATAAGAATTGGATGCAAGTAGATCAGACAATTGACGCTGCAAAAATTTAAAAAGTTAAAATAGCAAAAATAACCTTCTTATATCAATATAACACATCGCCAAATTGATTCTTGGATCTTTTTAGCTCGAGAGGACTCACTACTTTTGTCAGAGAAAATTTAATACAAGATCGGATTTATGTTCGTATGTTCCCTATATCAAAAAGGCAGAAAATGCTCTAAAAGTATTATTTCCACGTATGTTGCCATGCTTACTCCTTGGGATTAGCCGTGTGGCAAAGAAAATACATGATAAGCATATTTCAGGGTAGGGGCGGGCACTCCTCTTTTTTAAACAAAAGTGTGTGATTATTTTTGTGTAACTGATAGGACTGGAGGTACTGAATATCCCGATATAGTCTTGTGTATTCAACCCATTACCGAGTTATATCAAAAATTCTGAAATCTAAATTTTGAAGAGCGCCTTCACTCCGTTAAATAGTATTTGGGCCGAAAAAAGTTGTTTCGAACACTGCTCCATAAGGCCGATTTATGAATGAAGTAAATAATAATAAAATATCAAACTGACAAGGGTGTAGAGTTAGTTTGCGTCCGTACTGGAATACTACACGTGCCTCCTGGGTAACGCTAAATGAATTAGCAATTTCCTGGCCCATATCATTTGATACAATCGAACACCTTTGACTCTTTTAAGGACCTATTGACTAAAACACTTAGACCTAGTATTTGAGTCTGTCATTTATACATTAAAGGCATTAGTAAATCCAAATGCCAGCTTCTCCAAAGATTTTACTTGAAAACGATATAAACCTGATCGTTATTCAAAAAAATCATGCAAGGAGCAAAGCTGAACTCTGCTCAGGAGAGAAAAATACCCGGATACGAATTGCTAGGTGCCATATGCGATATATTGTATGATGTGGCAACGTACGTGCGTGATAACTTAGAGAATGCCTCCCTCTCTTCCATCTCCTTTGAAAACAATGTGCACGGTGTGAGAATTGAGGATACCACAATCATCAATATCTATAAGCTTCTCGCCACCGTCTAGCCACCACATCTAATATAAACTCACTCACACCCGCCTATCTATGTTAGAAACTTAAACAGCCATTACGAGCAATGTAGATATACTTTAAGCGATGAATATGGTAAACTCTTGGTGAGCTGAGCAAAAATGCATTGCATCCATCTCATTTTCGATGCAAGGGACTAAAGAAAATTCCGATCGGCCGCTTGGGGGCATGAATCTGATCTAGGTTTAGTAACATCCGACCAAAACTGCCCCCTACTAGCAGTATTATGAGTAATCCTACCGGACTTTCCGCACAGTCAATACCGCCCAATCATCATTGAAGTTGGTATTAGTATCTCCTTAGTAAGATCAATCAAACAATCGGACGCTTCTTTAGAAAGTTTTGGAAAAATGCCTTGAATTGATGCCCCCAGAGAGTGAAAGCGGTGTTGAGCTCTGCGAGAAAGTCGATACCTAGAGGGTACCATAAGGAATATACCCTGGATGGTCGGAGGTTCCTGAAAAGTGATGAACGTCAGATAGTCGACGAACTACTGCAAAGTATAGATTCCGCTAGATGGGAAGAATCACTTGAAACAATCGAAAATTAAAAAAAAGAACATGTAGTAAACCATGGCCACGGTACACTGTGTGCTGGTGGGGACACTCATTTGCAACGTGACTGCCATTCCATATACTCCAATAATATTGTGTCCCATATTGTAACAACCTCCAGAGCCTCACGAGACAGATCCCACACGAGAGAAGAGGAACGAGAACTTACTGAAGCAAGCTTTCAAAAGCAACTAGAGACAGTTGCTATCTTCACAGACCTGAGGCCTGCGTATCATAGCCTGTGCCTATCAAGTACCTATCATATCGAAACTGGTGCGTGTAATACTCTGCGAAAAAATAGTAGACCTTATAGCTATGCTATGCTCTACAACAGATGCTTCCAAGTATTTATGGAAATTTCTATTTCCCCATTAAAACCATGGAATTATTTGTTACTACCTCGGATTTTCTAAAAATATCGTTTAGGATTTAAGTATCCGATTAGTTGTGTGATCTAACAACGATTACAAATCAACTTCGGCAAATGATTCTCATATTTTCTCCTACGCAGGATAATAATTTACTTACGATATGAAGGTAAAGCTTGATGAAATATGTTTAAATTAACAAAATTCTTAATTCAAATATACTGATGTTTGGTTAGCTTAGCTTCTACTGTCAAGGAAAGAACTTCGTCCGTGCTTATATACGAAAAGAAATGTTAGACTATTTGGAGCCTGATAACGAATTAACAGCAGAATCATCCATCTTATATAAAGCGGATAACGTTCTACGTTTAGGCACGTTTAGCTCGCTTATTGCAATCATCGAAATCATTTCTGTAACGCGTGCCGCTGTTAGTAGAAGGTACCTTTTTCGCAGGTGTTTCCTCCACATCTGCATATGGACCCTGCATCGAAGAAAGTTTCGATTTCCTCTAGAACATTCAACCAATTGCCATGGCTAGCGATTATTCTTGTCTTCAAATGTTCCTTCTTCCAATACTCCGCAAACTTCTTGCAAATATTACTAAGACGACGTGTTCGACATCGGGCAACGATTTCATCAACAAATGCAAAATGTAGCAAGCCTTATCCCAATTTGATCCAATATTTGATTGCCAAATGTCATACAAATATATCCTTTTAAAGGACACTTGTAAGATGAACCTATAATAAGCAAAATCAGAAATAAAACAAAACTGAACACATTAATTTTTCTTAACTTAACTGCGGAAATGCTACGATAGCGTAAAAAGAACACCTGCACAAATTTCGGCAGATAATCTTTATTACCTTCCAAAAGTACATACTTTAAGGAATATTAAAAAAGTGCTTATCGTTTCGCGGATCGTCGCGTAAAATAATTAAAAATTTAGATGAATGTCAGTAAAACTATAATTTAAATAAAAAATATGAACTGGCGTAGCCCTCTTGTAACTTTGTGTAAAAGATTATATTCAATTTAATAATAAGAATGAGTTTAAAATATTGTACATACCTTCGTTTTCGAATTCTATTCGAACAATATCTGCACAAACAAAGAAATTCTGAGAATTAAGGTATTGCTGACAAACTGACTAACTAGCGCACTAATAAAACGACAGAGAACTAACGAGATAGGTTTAGTTTAGATGTCGACAAGTAATTGAATTTAGACTGTACTGCTTGATGTGCTGTGGAGCAGGGGTTTTGATTGTGGGGCTGTGCGTATGATTGCGTCCTTTCTGTCGCATAGATCCCAATCTGTCAGAATTGATGGCGTTCAGTCTGGGTCTCTGGGAGTGTCGAGAGGTGTCACTCAGGGCTCTACATTGAGCCCTATTCTTTTTCTTTATACACGTCATCATTCTTGGATGGTTTGAAGTACATGAAAGCACATTTATACGCACATGATATCCAGCTTTATTTTTCGTTTAGACTGTGCGACTTGGACATGAGTATCAGTAAAATTAATGTAGATTTAGCGGCTCTTTTTAAAACATCGATTGCTCATTCATTATGTCTTAACCCTGTAAAATCACAGGTTTTGATTTTGGGGGCAAAGAGGTATGCAAACATCTTAATGACGTTGTTGACATCAGAATTAACGACTTGCAAATACCAGTAGTAATAAAAGCGAGGAGTCTCGGATTGACTCTAGACAATACTTTTCGCTTTAGAGACCAGATCAGTGGCTATATTCAGTCTGCATATGCAAACCTTAAAAAGTTGGATCCTTTTCGCTCGACTCTGAACACCAATATTTAAAAAACATTATGTAATGCCTTTGTTTTATCTAAATTTACATACTGCTCAGAATTATATCACCCATGTTTAGATCAAATCACGGTTAATCGTATACAAAGAGTTCAGAACTCCTGTCTGAGATATATTTATGGTATAAGGAAATTCCAACATATATCGCACAAACTATCCGATGCAGGATGGTTAAATATGAAGAGTCGAAGGGAAATACAAATGCTAACACTATTTCATGGAATTTTACTATTAAAGTCGCCACCTTATTTGTATGAAAAAATAAGATATCGGACGGATGTTCACAGTGTCACCACCCGATTTCGTAACTTGATTTCTCCGCCCATTCACCGCTCCTCACTTTATGAGAGATGATTCTCATTTTGTATTTATAATAAATATAATGAGTTGCCAACACATCTAAAAATGTGTACCTCTGTCGCACAATTTAACCAGAAGCTCCGCTCTGTACTCTTCTCTAATTTAATATCATGATCTTTTCTCTTTGTTGGATGGTCGTGCAAACCATTGTTTTTGTTTTTGGTCCCTTTTCTTTTCTCCTTTTATTACTGTTCTGCTCTATTATTTTTAATTATTTTGTTATGTATCATCTGGGGCGGGGATCACACTAGCAGGGTTTTAGTTTTTTAGTTTTAATTTTAAGTTCTTCAGTTTCTTTAGTTTTTAGGTACTTAGAGTTTAGGCATTTACTTATTATTTCACTATATTATTTTATTAGTCCATTATATCATGTTGCAAAATCATAATTTTTATTGAGTGTGTTACTGTTACTCGGGGTTAGGTAAGAGCAGGTACATGTAGTACATGTAACTGGGCCTCGCCCCGCGGTTGTGCATCTGCATTTTATATATATATAGTTCTTTTTTCTCTTCCTTATGTATACATATTTATTTATTTTTTTCCTCTTTATGTAAAAAATAATCGCACAATAAAGCCATTTATTATTATTATTATTATTATTATTAGGATTTCTTTTATCTCTGCATTGATTATGTCTATTTGTGACTTACTGGACGAACTATATCTTAATTCAAACATGACAAGATATTAGGGCTATAACTAAAGTTTGATAAAAGAATAAATGACATGTTATCTTCTTGGAATTTTAATGTCGCGCCTTGCACGTAAGTGGAGGCAAAGACCGGTTTACACTACTTAATGATAGCACGTCATCCACTCTTTTATTAAACCTTAGCCATAACCTACAGCGGGACCACTGTGCTTTGTCCAGCACTCCGAGAGTATAAATACGAGACCTCCTCATCTTTACCGAGGCGCTTCTCCATCCAACTTTTCAGAATTTCAAGTCATCCCTCCAACTCCACCAAATCAAGGGAAACCATATGCTAAAATATTACCTAATGTTGTTGCAATAACATAAAGTACAAAATATTAGTGTAACCGCAATACAAGTGGGCAATTTTCCTCCTTACAAGAAAACTAAGCGTCTCAAGCAACTTTTAGATACAGGACTAAATCTACCACCCTTTTGCAAACTTTCACTTATTCATAAGGGCTGGAGCCGCCAACCAGTTGATCGCGTACTAGCAGTAATTAACGTAAACAATTCTGGTAGCTCATAGATATATCGTAAAAACTTCAAAACTATACAATTTGTCATAAAAATTCATGTTATTTCAACATCCAGCTATAAAAAATAAATATCTAACAGGTAATGACTTACCCGATATTCAAAAATTATTATAGTAACTCAATACATTCAGAAGATTGGCGAGCGCTGTCCAAAAGTAATCGGGTATAACAAATAGTATGGTAGTCATAACAACACATTTAAGCAATGAACACCTACTTGTGCAAACCAATAACACTAAGAAACAAAATTTCACTTCTTGCATGTTTCTTTGATCAAATCGGGTGACTCTTATAGTATTTTCTCCACTGATTCTGAACCTGCTATCCAAATTTGTGTATCAGGAATAGCTTTTTGAGTAACACGCGTTTAAAATTTTTGAATTTTGGTGGCCATTGTTTCTTTACATAATGGTTTGTCTATTTCTGCTGTCCCACTCGCACAAAAAACAGCAAAATTAGGTTTATCCTAGTTGAAGACTGAGTACAAGGGCAATGACTTCATAATCTTCATAAAGGTTCCATTCATGTGTTTCATACTGAACCATCCTTAATGGTCGAATAATAACCCGCAACAGTGAAAAACGCAATTGTGTAGAACTGATGCCTGATCGAAAATCAGCATCGAAAAATATACAAGAAACAGTACTCAGCGTCCAAGAAACCAAAGCATTGTTTATCTGTGTTATCAAAATGTGGAATATCATAGAAATTAATGTTAGTGCCGATATGTTTCGTAATTAATACAAACTATAATCCAATAAACATGGCGGTTCAATAAAATACTTCAATGTATGTAAACGATACCACACTCTTAAGAGTTACAAATACTGATGAAATTGTTTGGGGAAACGAATATAAATAAACCACAAATCGTCCATTAAAATAGTTATCTCTAATTTCGGGAAACAAACAAATAAACATAAGCAAGGTGAAACTTCTAGAGACACATATAGAAGGAATAATCTAAATAAGCAGAATAGACATTGTGATAAAGAAGATAAATATAGCAATATTTATCAGAAAAAATAAAGCAAATTACAAATCTAAATACTGCTAATACATTTTGTTTTGAACAATTCCAGGGGCTCGTTTATTACAGTGTAGCATTATAAGATAAGGTATCACAAACTGTGTCTTCAGGTAACAAACAGAAGCATTCGACATCGTCGTAGTTTTTTTTTCCCAAAAATATTAAATTAGATTTTAATTCTCAATAACTGGAAAGGCAAGTACAGTTGGATAATTCAGTAATGATTCTTTCATCTCCATAAGTTCGTATATTGCAAATTATTGTGTTGTACACACTACATAATTCCAAACAATGACGGACACAAAACCGTGCTCCACGTAGAACTGGAAAATCTTCAATGATATCCTGACTTTTATTTTCAACGTTCTTTTGTTAGTTTGTTTTTAATACAAATGTAACATATGCAGCCATCGGTGACAATAATTCAAATACAGAATTCTAAATTTCGTTTCTTAATTTTACACTTCTTTGCAAAATTATTTATTTACTAGGTGTGTATTACCAATAAATTTTATTTTCCTATAGGCTGCTACGAAATGCTGCTTTCCAGATTCTTTGGAAATATTGTTTTTCCAAAGCATGTCCTATTATTTACTAATTCATTTAGACTTGTTTTTCGGATTTTATCCATATTCCCCTTAATGTTTTCTTGACCTTCAGTATTTAATCTATGTTTGCCAAACGCGCTATTGTAAAAAATGAGTTTCTGTTCAATAGCTTTACACCTAATGGCAAAAAAGACTTGGATTACGTAAGCAGGTAATACTGTTGAATAATCCAATTCTTTCCGGAAAATTAAACATAGTTGTCTAATATTAATTACTAGCTTTCTTATTTTCATGGAAAGGTCTCTTCTTTGCTCCTGTTTCTTATACTAACCAAATATTGTACCCCCATGAGTTAAGAAAGTACAACAAAGTCAATTTTACTATAAAAATGGACACTATACAAAACGCATTTGAAGTGCATAGTTATTACGTAGGGTATTTCCTAAGTATATGTACGAAATGAAATATGTCCTAGGAAATGCACTTTGCAATTAAATATTTTCTTTTGATTGATGTAATAATAATAATAATGAAGTATATTAGCCCAACAGAATTACATCCCATAACAGGGTTTAACTTAAGCTATGCGTAATATATAATACGTAGTACATCTCAATGTAATGTGTAATATATGATAACATTAATACGTGTTACATGGCAAGCAAAGCAAAATAACTTTAGAGGTGGTTATAAAACATGTCCTCATATATGTCATTTGCATCAATGGTACAGTGCACTGAAGGAGCGTTGAGCAAAATGTTGGTCTTTACTGTGTCGATTGTAAACGTTGGATGGAAAGAGGAAAAGCATCAAGAGGAATTTGAACTATTACTCGATATGTTCACAACTTCAACAATTTTTTTAAAGTGAAAGTTCTTTAGCACCTTTCTGAGTGATTTGAAACTCGATGAAACGAAAAAAGCGACACTAAAAAGAAACAAATATATACATACATCTATGGGATTTATCCTGCGAGAGAATGAGATAGAACAGCCTCCCCACTCTTGTCTACCAAGCGTTGTATGTGTGCTTATGTACGCCTGCGTATTGCTGAGCCGAAACGAGAGAAAAGGCGGCGTATAGTGAGTATAGTAGCTATATTTCACCGCCTCACACTGGTTGATCGACACCACAATTACAACTCCCGTAGAGAAATTACTTTCGGACGGTAATTATGGCACTACTTAACATCGAATCGGACGTGTATTATAGAAATATTTTCTAAATAATTGTATGCATTGAAATTATCAAATATGAAATAAAAGAAAAGAGCAATGTTGTATAAAAACATTATTTATAAAAAATACAAAAAAAGACGTTATATAATATGGAACAAAATAGCATAATTCTAATATAAATAAATAAGTAAATAAAAAGACGAACGACAGGAACGACAATGTTGTTATCGTGTAGAACTGTTGAATACGAAATAACGATAACCTGTTATTATGCAACCGTTATTTCAAATAACAATAACGGTTGAAACTGTTATTTTAAGTAAATAAAATTTATTGAAAATAACGATTTCTCCCATCACTGCTTGTTTTAGTCAAAGCGTTCTGTGTGTATGTTTGTACGTGCGTTAGCACGTGTGTGTGCGCCATACGTATTACGAAGCTTTTTATGTATAATAATGATTATTTATTTATTTATTTTGTTATCTGCTAACTGTAGAATCTAGAAAAGATAGACACGGAATTGGATGTTAAGGTAATTTACATGCCCCCTAACACAACCTTCATGTTACAACTCATGGATCAGGGGGTAATTCCCACCTTCAAAGCATACTATTTGCGCATAAGATTAAAACAAATGATTAACGCTATAGATACTAATTCCAGTCAGAATGTTAAAGATTATTGGCGGTCATACGACATTTTAAAAGGAATCGAAAACCTTAAAACTGCTTGGGACAAAGTGACAACGAATTGTCTAAACGGTGTTTAGTGTAAACTTCTGTCTGTATTTCCATCAAGTTCGACTGTAGAAGAGAACATAAACGAAGCTATCATCAGACTTACATGTAACTAACTTGAGCCAATTAAATATTTAAAAAAATTACGTTTTTCCTAGTAACCTATTAATTATAAATGCATTAAGGGTAATGTTAATAATATTTGTAATAAAATAAATTATTAGAGAGAATCATTTGTATTTTACTTTAAACCATATTTATCCAAGGACTTGCAAATAGTAATTTGATGATTTTGCAAACAGTATATTTCTAGTGAAAACATAATATCCTGATACAAATAAGTCAAACGTCTACACTTCTATTTGATATACTTTAATAAATATCTCTAACAATATACTTATGTAGATGTACACAGTATTGCTAAATATTATTTCTTATGTAATAATTCACCTTTCCGTTTTAATTTACTATCTAATATTACTCTCTTTGTGTTTGTAGCATCAATTTGCAATTGTTTGTGTCTCTCGACTGCAAAGTCCATTTCTTTAGAGAGGGTAATAATTTTCTCTGTAATTTCTTTCTGCTGAAATAATCTTTTACGCTGCCTTGATCCTATTGGTGTTGGTCGACCATCGAGATATGAATAATCTTGCTTATCTGTAAGAACACCGTAGGCATTCGGATTTATAGGCAGACCCTTTTCCTCTCTCCATAATTGATTCAAATCTCGACAACCACTCGTAGAAAATAAACGAATAAACACTGTAATTATATAAAAACACTACTAAGATCAAAAGTACCCCTGTAGAGTGTTGAAAATATTCGAGTAAACACTGTAATTATATAAAAACACTACTAAGATATAAAGTACCCACGTAGTATTGTATCAAGTTGTACCTACCTCTAATATTGTTATTTAGAATACTTTTATATAAAATCATTGCTCAAAACTCAAACTGTATATAACTAATTTTCTGAAAAATGATCTAAAATAAGGTTAGATTACACATAGAGAAGTTAGTTACAATTCTGCAATTCTGTTCAAATGTAAAACAAAAAATCATGACCTTGTTCTTAATTAAGCATTGAAACAAGAACATAACATGCGCAATAATGTGGTAAATATACCTATAAAACATCTAATATTGATATTGCAAAAATATTATGTAAACCGAATGTTCCCGGGGTAACAATGCAACTTCACTCTAATACGATGATGTGACACATGATATCACATGATATCAATGGTATACGAACTGCTATTGCACATGTCGAGTAATACTAAATATAGAATGAATTAGTTCTAAAAAATAAAAGAAATTTTGATTAATTTATTATTATTCTAATACTGCTTCCTTGAGTAATTTGTTATTTAGTATTAATTTATTTTTCTCCTTAAAAATTCCTTTTGGAACGTCAATTGACATTTAAAAAGCGCATTGTAATTAGCGCAAAGGTGAAAAGAGCAGTATCCTTTATAAAAATTATGGTACGTTTAGAGCTCAGTACTTCTTTTAAATGGTTTTAAATCCACATATTTTCAGCTTATAACTTTTCACTATGGTCGCAAAACGAAAACCAATACATAGCAGTCAGGGACTAAAGTTTCGTCCAAACATGAGTGAAAATAAACCAGAATCCAAAGGCACAAAGCCAACAACAAACCAGTCTTCAGTGAAAGAAGTGTTAATTATTATGGTGATGCATATCTGCAAAAAATCATTATTTTTCGACACTAACCTCAAAGTTGCACTCTATTTAGGATCACTATTTTTAGTATCGCTAATTGCGGATGTGATACCAATACCTAAAGGATATTTAGCAAGAACGGATAATATTTTAAATCAATACTTTGTTAAATTCTCATGGGGCTGGAACTTACTAATGCTGGTGCCATACATACTACTAACGTCTTTTGTTTATTGTTGTGGGGATAAGCAAAAGATAGTAAAACAACATTTTATTCGAATTATTATTGCCACATGTTTTTGGTGGGGCTGGACGACTACCTTCAACATAATCGAATCTACATTTGGACGTTGTTCGTTGAAAGGAGAACAATATAATTCAAAACAGAAATGTCTCAAAGAAGGACATTATTGGAATGGTTTTGATGTATCTGGTCATTGTTTTATATTAATATATAGTAGTTTGATATTAATCGAGGAAAGTCGATCTATAATCAACTGGGATAGTATCAAAGATTATATGCGATTAGAGGAACACCAAAGAAGTACTAAGGCAAATACAGAAAACACAAATATACTTAAGAATTTGACACCACAACAATTTCAAATTCTAAAATTTAGTTATGATAAATATACACCTTATATACGAGGTTTATTTATTAGTATAACTCTCCTACAAATATTATGGGATATTATGCTAGTTGGAACTATGGTATATCATCACATTATGATAGAAAAATTCTTAGGTGGATCGATTGCTATATTAACATGGTTTTTCACATATAAATTTTGGTATGTTTCCCCAACCATTTTACCAAGATTGCCAGGGGAAGGAATTTTTCGATATAATAAACCTAAAGTACTACCTTCAACCAGTAGAAAAAGAACTGGTAGCATAGTGAATGGACAACCGACTTTTATGGGACGACCACTGCGAACTGTAGACAGAACAGAATCAAATGGTTCTGATAGTAAAGACGATGTTCTTAGATAGTATGTTCACTTGTCCATATTATTTCAATTACGTAATTTTACTTAGATTAAGAAATAACGGTGATTGAATACGTATTTTTGGAACACTAATACTTCTACAATGTATATTTCCGCATTTTCCGAAACGATTTTCTGGGGTGTTCACAGTTGTTGAGCTTAATTTATTTTTTAGTAATTCTCGTTGACGTTTTTTTAAACTTTTTATTTATTCAAATGTATGAAATACACGGAGAGGCTAAAATACAATATATACAATGTTATTTTTCTAGAAGAGTAGTTTTTATTCCTTTCTCTTAAATTATAGTACATAGTATTTTAAATCCATTTTATATACTGCACGCAACATTAATACGATCAATAAGCTCATTCTTAATTTACTATGAGTTCCAAATTCAATCATTTTCTTGGGCTTGCAGAACATATATTAAGAATTATAATGATAATGGTGGGGCATTAACATTCCACGTGGAAATTCATCAACATCCGGTTTCCGGGTACCAATCATTTCTGGAATGATCCATGTTGGGCACCATGCTTTAGATAATTGCATTATTACTCCTTGTTTACAATGAAAGCAGATACTAAATTTTTGTAGTAACTGAGTGGATCACCCGCCAGATCGGGATGTTGGAATAATGAAGACAAACCGTAGGTTTTGCAGTCAAACGCCCTAATCATTCGACCAAGTTGGTTAATATATTGAGAATTTAATGTTTTGTTAGATAAATACAAGACAGATATCTATATAAAAACAAACACACCACCAACCTGTATTAAATCAAGTTGATTAGTCAACGATCAAACAGCCATTCTACTTTATCGCAAATAAGAAAAAGGAGACTGAGGCTAAAATAATATATAAAATAAATAACATAATTCACCTTTCAACGCGCAATTTAAATAGCAACAATACAATAACTCAGAAAACTACAGCACACTAAAATAGAATTGGTCAGAACCTTCACTTAACTACTTAAGGAAGCTGTACAAATCGATGCCATTTTATCTTTTGTAAATTATTAAGAGGAACGATTAAGGAAAAAGTATCCACTATCACTTATAAAAACTACATTTAATCAAGTTTAAGGATTATGTATAAGTCGTGGTCGTGTTCAGGAGTCGTCCCACACATCGTATTTATGTTGAAATTTTTATTTTGGAAAAAATATCGAATAAACGTGGTCCAATGGTTACGGCATTTGACTACAAAACCGACTGCTTACATTCAAAACACAGACGTTCCAGTATGGCGGGTCGCCTAGACAGTCGCTATAAAAATTAAGTACCAGCGTTTATTGTGAACAAGGGGTAATAATACCTAATACCAACCACATATCATTTCTTAAAAGTTTCGTATGCGGTAAACGGCTGTGAAAACGAAAATAAGCGGTCCATGACGCTTTGCAAGCCGTGTTCCTTCGCGGAGCGTTTGTACTCCACCAAAAATACTTAAAAATAGCCACGTTTATTTACATTATTCTCTTATGTTGCTGTGATGTTTTAAATTAATGTTTGAAATATCTAATCGAACATATTTATGTTGCGTGGAATGTATCTGCCAGAACTTCTAATTATAATTACCAGCTAGTCATATGTACTCGTTTTACCTCAAAACACTATAACAAGAGAAATGATTAAATTGCGTTATTTTACACTAGATTTTCATTTGTCTTTAGATTAGTTACTATGTGGAGAAGTTACTGATGCAATCTAATCTAAATTTACGAATTAAAGTTTTAACCAAGTTTTAATATTACAACAAAGAGATTGTTGATATCAGTTACTGAAATTAACATACGAGGAATCGCATTCTTGAGAAGTAAAATTAAATATATTGTATGATGCATTACCTACCTGAATAATTAAACTATCACTATTTACTATTTATAAAGACAATATTTTTAAATAAAATTATTACATGTTACTGCATTTTCTTGTAATACACACAAGACATTCGGACATGCAAAAGTTCTAAAATAAGTATAATCAAAGATAGTACAACTCCACAATAAAATAACACAAACGCAGCATAGAGATCATTTAATGTTAAACCTGCAAAATCAACGTGAGCTAAACAAGCCGGCTTCTTTCTTAACAATCTGTTAAGTTCTCTTTTAGAAATCCTCTCTCAATTATTCGCCTAAAACTAACACGAACATAACTGAAAATCTTACATTGTTAATTGAACGACTTGTACCTAATTGTAAACAATTCTTTAAATTCGGAGTTTTTCGCAACCATAAATGCTGTATAAGCAGTTGGTACAGCATCTATTTCAATCAAGCTACATATTTCAAGGAATGTTAACTGCTTTTCTAAAAGCTTGTATCTGGTTGCTGGTTCAGTGTAGTAAGCAAAATCCCCCTTTTTTATTTCTGATATGGCTTCACTTAAATTATAGGTAACCTTGTCAAGATCATTAACTTGGAAGGTGCTATTATCAACCTAAATAAATAATAATAAATACTTTGTAATATACATTATAGTTTTTATTGTACTTTACCTGATAATAATCTGGTATATCTTCGATTCCTAATTTTATCTTGGCTCTTTGCAAATCCTTCACGCATTTAACATTTGCCGTGGGATTAGATAAAAGTAGAGAAACTATACTTGATGAATAGTAATTGTAAAGCAATACTGAAGTTAATAGTGACGTGATAACATATAAGCGGAAAGATATAAAATTATAGTCTACTGGGCAACCTACAAGTACGTTATTTCTTATTCAAATTCTGAGCAACCTACTTATTGTTGTATATTGTTTAAAAAGTATATATTTTTAGATAATGGGCCATCAGGGTTATTTGATGAATGATTCGGTTCACATATTTACAAAATAACAGTAACAAGTAGTCTGGACAAACAGAGGTAATTACGAAATAAGATACGACAGTCTATATATCCATACAGCATCGGTTTAATACTGACTAGAGTGGGGAGTCGGCGATGCTGTTGTAACTTATTTCGTAATTGTACACTCGCTGTTTGCGCTGACTGGTAAAAAGTATCAGGAAGTTATAGAATTTTCTTCGTATAGGCTAAGAATACGTTATCTGGGAGGTAGTTAAACAGCTACTCCGAATAATAGTGCTAAATGGATACAATTATAATTTTTAATAATCAATTTCTTTTCTCTGAAACGAAAAAAATTATACATAGGTTAAATTTCAGTTTTTAGTGCACACCAGAAATGATGCACAGGCTTGGATAATATAATTCGATATGATGGTGTCAATCCTTTGACACGAAAGGAATTCTTGTGTTTGACAAGCGTAAAATAGGGGAAATCAATTATTGAAAGATATTTTAGACTTCGTAAACGTTGACCAACAGTTGATTGAACCAAAATTTGAAATTCTTTCGGACCCATCCTATTCGGTAATCTATAATAACTCCGAGGTTTTATTTACTTTTCAATAACGCAAAATTTTCTTTCCTCGGTAAAAGTTTAAGCGAAATAAAATGATAAGGAAGAAGGAAATCACAAACTTAAAGAAATACAGAAAAGGTGCATTAAACCTCAGGGTATACTGAAAAATAATGTATCCTTAGAAAATGCAAATTGCTGTCCGAGATATTCATCAAACAACCCTCAATTTTTCTAATTACATATTACCTTCTAGACAAAATGTGGAAAGCAAAATAAGCATCACTAATGACCACGATTTATCATCTACCATATCAAATCTTTTAATATGCTTAAGAGTAGCTTTAATGTAATAAT
This sequence comes from Chrysina gloriosa, assembly GCA_038088585.1. NCBI lineage: Eukaryota > Metazoa > Arthropoda > Insecta > Coleoptera > Scarabaeidae > Chrysina > Chrysina gloriosa. Next base: position 42,524,449 of record CM076087.1, read on the forward strand.
CATCAAAATCACAAGTAGTATGAACATGTACCATACTTGTGAGCTGAATGGTTTAATGAATATATTTCTATTGCCTCCAACAGGATTTTTCAAAATAAATGTTTTTCTGTAAACAACAACAAATAAAGTTATATTCTTATAAGAAGTACATGCACGCCATCGTACGGGCAATTCAAAATATAATGGCGGAAAATTGTAAAAATTTAATAAGCCCTTTAAATGTCCGTTCTTAGAAACGAGCGACTCTGTGAAGCTATCAGAGGCGTGCGATATGTTTGAACAGTTGCTAAGTCCCGAGAAATAGCTATTTAAACGGTTGACACGCCTGATAGCTTCATAGCGTCGCTTGTTTCTAAGAGTGGATATTTGAAGGTCTTATCTAATTCTGAGAATTTTTTGCGATCTAATATTAAATTGCCTCTACATAAGGTACAAATTCTAATGATAATTTTAGCATCAATTATTGTTTTTATTTTTATTCATTCGCAGATCCTTTATTAACATCTTTTCAATGTAGTTTCCTTCAACGTCCACAAATACAACAACGTAATTTGCAATAGCTTATTAATTGTATTTTCATTATTAATTTCTTCATTACCTATATCATTATTCACTTATAATCGGGGAGGCGACAAATAAATAAGTTTCGATTATCACGAGCGTACGACCAACGTACGACTAGTACTAGTAGAGTAGGGTAGCGCCTAGCGCATTGGAATATGCTTATATGTATACATACGGCAGTATCAGCCAGTACTATTTGAGTCTTCACGTAGAGCGTATGCTATTGTTGTTCGTTAATATTATTATTATCTTGACGTATAAAAGGCGTTGCGTTTTCCATAAACCCGAGTTTTCGTTATATGTATATATTTTTGAACTATCGTACGGTTTTCGTTTACTTTTTCCTTCTTTTTCTACTACCTACTCCGTAGTTTTACTTTGTTGTTTTTTGAGGAACAGACTTCCACAATGCTGAGAATGCCCCGTATTTTAGCAGAATATGGTCATGTGTTTGTAAAAGTAAATGCAAAGGAGGTACATTGCACAATTTGTACACAAAATTTAAGTTTTCGAAGTAAACAGTCGTTAGAGCAACATTTACAAAGAAAAACATATTCAAAACTTAAGAAAATCTTCTAATAAACAATTTTTTAATGATTTATGCAAAGCATTTCTTAGCGCAAATATTCCATTGCATAAACTAAAGAATCCAGACACGTGAGTTTCTTAAGAAATATACAAAACAAGATATTCCACATCATTCAACAATTAGAAAATATTACATACTGCAACAGTTTAAAGTAACAATTGATCAAATACGCTTCAAGTTAGGTGAAAATTATATTTGGATTAGCGCAGATGAAACTACTGATATTACGGGAAGATGTGTTGTTAATGTTGTAGTGGGTACATTGTATTCAGAAAAACCACCTCTATCCTTCTTGATAGCCACAAAATTTAGAGCCACTATCAATGCCGAAGAGTTATGTGATATTGTTACTAAGAGTTTAGATAACATATGCAATGGCGACCCTACAAAGGTTTTGCTCTTTATATCCGATGCCGCTAGTGTTATGCTAAAAACGGGAAAACTGCTTAAGAGATGTTTTCCAAATATGCTACATTTAACGTGTATTGTTCATGGAATACATAGAATTGCCGAATTAATCCCGTCAGAATTTCCTGAAATAAATTCATTAATTAGTTTATTATTATTATATTAATTAGGCTAGAGTAGCTGCATATAAAAACATGTGTCCAGATATTCCTTTACCACCAGAACCTATTGTTACGCGTTGGGGTACGTGGTTAGAAGCTGCATTCTTCTATGAACAGCATTTTTCTGTTTTAAAACCTTTTATACTTAACTTAAAAATGATGCACAAAGTGTTAGACAATGTAAGGACTTAATTGTTAGAGAAGATTTACCCGATAAACTAAAATTTATTCGCACACATTTTGTAGAAATACCAAAAACTATTAAATATTTAGAAACTCGAAATTTAAAATTACGTGATTCCTTTGAAAAATTAGGGTCACTGTTTACGACCCTGAAAATGATTGATGTTCCTATAGGCCAGAAAATACGAAGCAAAATTAAAGCTGTAATAGAACGTTATCCAGACTATAATACCTTGAAAGATATTTCAAACAACACAATTAACGACCAAAATCAGTACTACATAAAATGCAGAGAGGTTATTTCACATTTTTCCTATGGGCCTGCAACAAGCTGTGAGGTCGAGAGATTTTTCTCGAAACTCAAAACTATTTTTACATCTCAAAGAACGCAATTTACAATAGATACTTTAGAGAAACATATAATAATTAATGCATATTACACTCATTTTAATAGCGAGAATGACGATCTTCCATAGTTGCTTAAAATTTAAATCCAACAATGTAAAACTACATTTTCATCTTTACTTTCTTATTAATAAATTATTAACATGTGTCGGTCCATGTTTACTATACAGTATAATAAAATAAGTAGAAAGACAATTCTAGAATAAAAAAAATATTTTTCATTGATTTTAGCAGATTACGTACCGCACTGCAAAGCCTACAATTGAACGCTTGACTAGTCAGCGAGGTCCAGCGACAAACATATGCATACTTCGCTTGGGTGACTCGCTAGGCGAATCGAACTTATTTATTTGTTGCCTCTCTGCTTATAATACAAATATATATTTGTAATAATTAGAAGAAAATAAGAATGCTCTAATAAATATATGGATTATCACCTAAACGGGTAAACTTGAGTGATATAGTCCGCTATATCCACCGTATTTTCCTCCATAAAACCAGTTGTTATATCTAATTTATTAGATAAATCTTTGGATTGTATAACTTCAATGCTACAATAAATACAGTACAAATCATTAGTAATTTATATATCAGGAAAAGACATGAAAACTAGGAAAATACGAAACTAATGTATTTTGTCTTTATAAACAGTCACGTGCTTGGTATATGGAGACTAAATTCAATATGGCCTTTGTTTGGATCATATATACTCCTATGTGTTGGTGACGAATAAATTTTCAAATCAGAAGGAGCTAGGACCTGGGAATATATTTCTAAACAATCGTCTTCACCACAAATCACACTCAATTTATGTGATTTTTGATCAGTATGGTCACAGTTTGTGGTGCTCTAATACGCATTTCGCTAATTTCAACCAATCAACATGCTAGCGTCGAACGTTATTTGACAATGACGATCAACATTTCATATTATAGCGTCTTACGTGGAATCAACCATTTAAAAATTACGCCTGCGCACACCTATTCTTAAAGACTATGGTAGAGACATTACATTCCTTTTCACAAGTTATGCATCAATTGAAATAGAAGAAAGTTCAAACAAAATAAAATATAAATAAATAAAAAAATTACTGTCGCAAGAAGCCGTGATTACCTTTTTTAATTTCGCGAGGAAAGTTTTGAGAATCCCTGACCTTGTATACGTTTAAGTACAATGTTTATGATTTATACATAGAAACATAAACGCTAAAACCTCAAGTGGGATAGTATGGTAAGATCGCTAATGATTCCAACGTAAAAGAAATCGATCGTATGCCTGCTAATGCGTCATACCGAAAGTGTATTCTCAAAACACCGAATCGCGTGCCGATGTAAGCAACTCGCCAGGTAGAATATTAACGTTTAAGTAGAATAGGCGAAATCATTTCTTTTTATTTTACATTTATTCAGTTACTTTTACCTCATATAATCCTTGATGCATATCTTGTAAAAATCATGGCCTTCTTTACAACCAATTAAAACAAAAGAAAGTGCACAACAAATAAAACAAAATTTTTAAGAGAAAACATTTTTTATGTGAGGAACATCGAAAAATATTTGAGGTTTGGGAAAGAAATTATTTTCACATAAGAGTAAAATAAAGGCTTATGTTTACTTTTTGGACATAGAAATATAAAAGTTAGTAAAATTAGGTTAATCAGTGAAGAAAGGCTAATTAGATGTTTGGATACCACTTCTACGGGCAATGCGTCAAACGCCTAATGCATATAAACAAGTCAGCGGTCCCAAAACTAAACTTATTTGCCCATTTTATTTGTTTAAATTCTTTTTGCTTTAACACTTGCTAACTTATTTTTACCTCTTATAATCTTATAAATAAATTTGACGTATTAGTTGTGAAAAAGCCTGTATATCAAACTCGTATAGGTCTAACGCCTTCTCTAAACGAAGAAGGTCAGGATTTCAAAAACAGAATATGTATTAATATATGGTTTGGATACAAAATGACAATCCATTTAACATTTGACGGCACACAAATATAGCGTATTGACTTATAAAATAATTCTTAAATCTTATACATTGATGTAGATACAAGATCTATGTAGATCACAATTAAATCCTAACGGCTAAACGTATTTTCTTAGTTCCACTTATAAGTATTCTATTACCTGAAATTATGAATGTATTCTAACAAGTTGATGAAAATGTAATTTATTTCATGTTCAGTTCGAAGATAGATGAATTCATTATTTACTGACCCAGCTTCTCTCGGTTTTGACACCTACAAAGAAATATTACATACCAATTTCGGCTATAAATAAGACAAACAACAGAACTTTTATACTGCAATATAAAAAGTTACTTTGCATTTTAAAGATGTCAGAATTAATGGATAATGTTATGATAATGTTCTAGACCAAAAGTGAAACTTGGAACTAACTATACAAGGATAAGCTAATTCAACATTTTACAAACATTAAAAATAATTTTACATAGAAATAGTGAAAGGCATATTTGCGCTACTAGCATTGTTTGAATGTTATCAGAATTTATCAGATTTGCGAACAAAAAGTTGTGGTAGTAAAAGTGCAGTAAAAGAATAAATGTTAGTAGTGCGGCCCGAATGTACTAAATATGATACATGATTCTTAATAAGAGTACTCGTTTACTTATAATGAATTTTTTACATTCGTAGATGTGATGTAGAATTGTATAGCGGTTACTACAAAGAGTACTAGGAAAGTTTTTGCAATATAGCTGTATTTAATTTTTTCAAAATAATTTTCACCACATTCACCACATCTCTCCATCCTTAGAAATCAATCCTTAAACCGGATCTGCCAAGTTTCACTAGTGAGTAAGGCACACTCGTTGTCCCAAGCCTTCAGAAAATCCTCATCACTGGAAAACCTCATCCCTTTCAGCTTCACTTTCATATGCGGGAGCAGTGCAAAGTCGCAGTCGTCAAGCATTTTCCTCACATCAGTAACGTTTTCCTCTGCACCCGATATTCGTGGCCTTCCCGCTCGATCAGCGCCCCCCACAGTGAAATTGCCCCTTCTGAATTCTCTGTACCACCTGAATATAGTCGCACGATGTGGACACGCATCAGCTAGTGCTAGAGTCAATTATTCTAAGCATTGGTCCACGTTTAAACCACGCGCGAAGTTATACAACAAAACTGCCATTATCTCATTTCGTGACCATGATGCCATAGCAAGCACTTTATACTAACACTGCTAACTAATAACAGTCCACCGACTTAGTACAGCGATTACTGTGCAAGTACGAACATATATCAGCATACACCTACACGCAGACTCCTGCGACACATGGTTACGTCATATTGCAAAACTTTCCTAGTACCCCTTGTATATATGTGACGAAGTTTATTGGCTTTTAGTATAAGGAAATACTAGCTTTTGTAGTATTTTTTTACGCGGTATCACGAATCGACGTGTGACATGTATAATCTGGGCAAACAGCGGTAATTACGAAACAAGTTACTACATACCATGTGCCCCGGATTGACTTCACTATAGGTATAATTAATCCAAAATTTTGGAATCTCGTTTTGATGTTTTGGGATCCCGGCCTGCTTTGTCTGAAAAGAATTTCATGCACATTTTTTACTTTTTAAAATCCAATATGGCCGTGACAACTGAGAGAAAATCATTTTATGTTGAAGTAAAGCGCCATTTCGGTCAATAATACGGCAAATTGTTATTAAGAAAAGTTGTTCAGAATAGGAAATTGTGTCCATATGCAAAATTTCACAAATATCGGAACACTTTGATTAAATCAGTATTTGATATGTCAACTATGTATTCTGTAATAAGTTGTCAAAAACATGTATGTTTCTAATAAAGTATTTTATTAAAAAAAGAAAATACATGACAATTATTCAATGTGAGTTCCTCCACGATCGGCACATCGTTCCACTCTAACCCGAAACTCCTCAAATACTTTTGTTATGCTTGTTGCGTTAATTTCATCTATAGCATCACTGATTTTCTGTTTTAATAATTGAAGGTCATCATGAAGATCGCATGAATAAACCTTTTGTTTCAAGTATCCCCATAAATAAAAATCTAAAGGGGTCAAATCAGGCGATCTGGCTGGCCAATGCATTGGACCATATCGTCCAATCCACCTCTCGTGAAAGTGCTGGCAGGCGAGTTGAATGTGCTGGGCATCCGTCTTGTTGAAAATAAAAATTTTCTAAATTGACGTCTTCCATAGCAGGTAAGAAAAAAATTTCGAGCATGTCCAAATAACGATGTTGGTTTAAAGTAGTATCGAAAAAGAAAGGACCAATAATTTTATCGTATCTTATTGCACACCATACATTGACTTTCTTATAATGTTGACTGTTAGTTATTGTACGAAAATGTGGATTTTCATGAGACCAGTATCTACAATTTTGCGAAGACAGGACGCTATTTGTTGTGAAGGTAAATTCATCCGTAAAGATTATTTTTTTATAAAAATATCTATCTTCTAAAATTTTTCTCCAATCCAAAAATAAAACAGCAGTCGATGACCATCGTCCCCAACTTCTAATTTATGATTGGAAATGGGTTTAAATGGTCGAATTTTATTTTCTTGGAGAATTCTGCGTACGTGCGATTTACGTATTGATAATTCAGCAGACCGTTTTCTCAATGATAGTTGGTGATTAATATTTACGGAATCTCTCACCAACAGTGTAGCAGCATCGTCATGATCATGAACCATTTTCTTTTTCTTTACATTAACCACGCTTCCAGTTTCCGTAAACTTTTTACAAGGTTTTTTAATCCATTAACAGAAATTGTCACTATTGGAAATTTCTCATGAAACTTATCAATAGCATGCGAATAAGATGCTTCTCCCAACCCATAACACTTGGTTAGATAAACACGCTGTTCTAAGGTCAACATTTTAAATTAGGAAACTAACGAACAAGTTATTCACAAACAATAAAAGATAAATAATTGATTTCAAACAGATTATTTTAGATATCACTGTAATCTTAATGACAGTTAATAATAATGCATTTCTTTTACTTACACAGAATACTTGTTTGTGTGGTTGCTGTGCAAGACCACAAATCAGTTACTGATTTAATCAGTGTTCCGATATTTGTGAAATTTTGCATGTGGACACAATTTCCTATTCTGAACAACTTTTCTTAATAACAATTTGCCGCATTATTGACCGAAATGGCGCTTTACTTCAACATAAAATGATTTTTTCTGAGTTGTCACGGCCATATTAGATTTTAAAAAGTAAAAAATGTGCATGAAATTCTTTTCAGACCAAGCAAGCCGGGATCCCAAAACATCAAAACGAGATTCCAAAATTTTGGATTAATTATACCTATAGTGAAGTCAATCCGGGGACACACGGTATATACAAAACTAGTGAGGAATCAGCGATGCTGTCGTAACTTATTTCGTAATTGTACGCTGTTACTGCTGTCTTCCCAAGCTGGACGTGTATTTGGAACACATTCATCTTTATAGAACTGTAAGAAACACATTACAAATAGAAACACTACAATTTTTATAAATTGTATACTATTCTTTGATGTTTCTAGGTCAAGTCTAGTTATTACCGATGAAGAAATATTCAAACTAATATTTTGTAAGGACCTCCTTTCACTGTACCAGTTAGAACTGATATTGTTCTGAGACAATGGAGGCCACATTCCAATGTACTTTACAACTGGAGGAACTTCTACCTTTTGAAAACCATACGTTTTCCATATTTCATAAGTCACATTTTCAACACTTTTCTTCTTCAAGGAAATAACAAATACATCGGAGTCCCAACGCAAATTACTTTTTGAAATATCTGTTAATGTTTCATTCAAGTTTTCGGCAACGATAAGAATTGTAAATTTACGTCTATGTGCTAACTGAAAGTTAAATATATATATTTTTAGATTGCGTTAACTCAAATGAATAGGAAGCTTACTTGTAAAATTTCCTGAGGGACATTATCATTTATAAGCACCACATACGCAAGATTACTTAACAAAATAGTACTATTTGTGATTTTGATTGCATTATGAAGCTTTTGGTAACTGAATCTCATGCACTGTTCACGTGTGGATCTTGCGATATGTATTAAACCTGAATAAAATCTTCAAAATGATACGTCAACAGGCAACTGTTACCGAAACAATACAACCGCAACGTTAAACTGTTAGTGATTGTAATGTTTCAGTAATAATACTAACATCGCCAATTATGATATAAAAAACGTAGCACTTTAAAATGTCTTGGTTGATTCCATTCATGTAGCCTAAGCACCATTGTAATTTTTTCTTTTTGTTTTCTTTTTATGTTTTTGTTACCAGTAAAATGAATAAATTAAATTCAAGCACGACTTTAGGTTCCTAAGAGCTAGAAATGGGAATGATAAGGGCCAGGCTGTTTTAAAAGCAGTAGCTACACTCGTATTGGCTAACAGATGGCTTGAAGAGGTCGACGACGAGGAGCAACTATCCAGAAATGTAAAAGGAGAGATACAATTGCTGACCAGAAAGAAAGTGAAGAAGCGACTTCTAACACTGCAACAAAAGATAATCCGTTAGCCTCCTTATTCTCCCGACATGGCTCCCTGTAATTGCTGGCTGTTTACCAAATTGAATATGCTGTAGAAAGGGAAAAAATTGACACTCGGGAGGACATTATGCGGAATGCGACGAGCAGCTGAAGCCCATTCCAAAAACGGCCTTCCAGGCACGCTTCCAACAGTGGCCGTAATGCTGGGATAAGTGTGTACTAGGCTGGAGTGAAATTGGCAAAAAAAAAAATTTCTTTTTTTTTAGATCTCCTGTAGTGTTACTCGATGATCCTATAGGAAAGCTTAATTCATACAAAATATCAAAGCTCTACGACTTTATTTAAAGGTGGCGCACGAAGAGTGAAGTTTGTACAAAACATAACTTATTTCTCCACCTAAAAATTTAGATAATGCCATAATTATTTGCCTTAGCAATTAATGCACCTTTTAAATTTTATATTCCGTGTGAACATAGTATTTTCTTATAATATTTAATAAATACAGTCGGACTTTGTTTAATCGTGATTTCATTAGTCTCGAATATCAATTATCTGGAATAGATAACGAAAAGAATATAAACCGTATTCACCTCAATATTCAGGCATAGTAAAATATCTCTTTTGTTGGCATTTATTTTGAACGGGTTTGCAACACTTATATCTATATGTATGGAAAACGGATTTCAAACCTAATGCGGCACCTTAAGATATTGAGTTAGAAAAGTGAAATTTTACGAAATTAAATTAAAACAAAATATAATTTGTTTTCAAACCGTATTCGTCCATTAGATACGCCACATATTTTACGTTCTTAGTTAACAATATTTCATTTATAGCCGTTTGCAAAACTTCATTGCCACTGCATAAATATATCATGCACGTATACAACAATAATTTGTAAGACATTTTAAACAAATAAGAATTGTAAAATACGGTTGTACGCAAGTAAACGTATGCTCGCGACTGGTTCATCAAGGCAATTTTGTATTCATAAGCACGTCGTATCGCATAGGATTGAAACGAAAATTGCGTTATCAATTCTTTAGAAAGGTATCGTGCGCGCTGTGAATTTCCCATTTGTATGTCAAATAGATAAAGCGAATAGTTGTTTAGATAATATACTTTAATGATCACAATGTTTGAAAGCAACGTCAAGTCATCAAATGCAATTACTATAATGTAGTATTAAAATAATAAAGAGGCCTATTACCTGCTTTCAATTCAACTATTTTACGAGCGTCCGTGTAAACAATTCGAAAAAAGATATAAAAAGAATCAAAATACAGCAAAATCATATTTTGTTCTCCCATCATTATTTCAATTCGGGAAATGGTATATCAGAAATATGACTTTCTACAGGAGTTGAAGAATGGATTCAACTATTTTATTTTAGACAAAAGGGAATAAAAAAAACATTTGAACTTAAATCAGTACCACGTGGACACTAATCCGTTACTTTGACTTTTTGCCGCTTCTATATGTTAGAGTTTTTTGTAAAATTGGAGGAAATGTTGACATATCTACTGAAGGTTAAACCTAAACATAAACTAATACTAACAGGTGATTTCAATATACATTTTCATAGGTCCAATGATGTCAATACCAAAAGAATGAAAGACTTACTGAATACGTTTAATTTGCATTTAACGATTAGTGATCCAACTAGAATAACCAGTAATTCAAGTACAACTGTTGATAATATCGTGACCAATACACGGAATTATAACAGCAGCGTGGTAATGACGGCTTTATCTGATCACACAGGTCAAGAGATTTCGCTTGAACTAAACAATGTTAATTATATTGAAACCAGAAGAAATAAAAAGAAAATCTTATATGAAGAAGATATATCCGATTTTAAAGAATGGCTGGGTACTAATGAGTGGAATTCTATAATACAGCAATACGACCCGAATGAGAGTTTCGGATGGTTTTTGAGTGAAATACAAAACAAATACAATGAGTTGTGCAAACATAAAATATCTAAACAAAGAACTATAAAACAAAGATGGCTTACAGATGATATTAAAAGGAAGCCTGCTGCAAAAAGACAACTATATGAAGATATGCTCAAACAGAGAATAAGTAGTAATGACTATAAATCTTACTGTAAATCCTTAAACAAAGAAATACTGGAATCAAAAAAGAAGGCAAATTCAGATCTTATTGTCAATTCTCACAATAAAATTCGAGCAACCTGGCAACTTGTGAGATCAATTACGGCAACTGAGGAACCAAAATGTGTCAATATTAATGAAATAAAGGTGAGTGGTGAAAGTATGACTGAAAGATTAACGTCTATCAATGCGCAACTAATAGCTATGTGTAGTAATATAATAAATAATCCAACAGAACACCGAAATAATGTTGCTTATAACCCTCACACACTTATGATATATCCCACAACTACCTGTGAGATTTACAATATAATATTAGACCTTAAGGACACCCAAAGTGTAGGGCATGATGATATACCTGTGAGACTGATAAAGGAATGTGTCTTTGAATTATCAGTATTATTAGAGCCTATATTTAATAACTGTTTGTAAACTGGCACATTTCCCAATGGTCTAAAACAATCATTAGTGAATTTAGTACACAAAAAAGGAGATAAAACAAAGTATTGAAAATTATAGACCGCTATCTATCTTAACTCATTTCTCAAAAATATTAGAAAAGCTTATATTTAAACGTATATACTCTTTCCTAAATAAGTATAATATTCTACACGAGAATCAGAACGGATACATCACCGGCAGATCAACAGTCAGAGCAGTGTATCAAGTTTTAAACCAGGTCATTCAAGGGATAAATAATAACCAATTCACACTTGGAGTATGTATGGACTTGACTAAGGCTTTTGACTGCATTGACTACAATGTCTTATACAAAAAATTAGAAATAATAGGTATTAGAGGCACTGGACTACAATTAATAAGGTCTTATTTACATAATAGAAAGCAGAGGGTGGTTGATATAACCAATGAATTGTTCTCCGACTGGATTACAGTGACAAATGGAGTGCCGCAGGGGTTTGTACTGGGACCTCTGTTATTTCTGATTTATATAAATCATTTACCAGCACGAACTTTGCATCAGACAGTTTTATTTGCTGACGATACAACTGCCATCATAAAAACTGATAAGCATTCATTTAATGATGAACTAACTAATACGTTAGCAGCTTTTGATAACTGGTACAGTAATAACAAATTAAAACTGAATATCGAAAAAACGAATTTAATGCATTTTGCATACTTCAGAGAAGATCCAATTCAGGCCAAATATCGAGATAGTATTTTGATAACGTGTGATGTTGTGAAGTTTCTTGGATTGCAAGTCGACTCCCAGTTAAATTGGAAATATCAAATTGAACATCTAGCTGGCAAAATTTCCTCATTTAATTATGCATTGCGCATAATATCAACAATAGTCAATGAAGATGCTGCTGTTTCAGCATATTATGCAAACGATGTGTTCACGTCTGAGGTATGGTATAGTGTTTTGGGGAGTGTCTGTGGAAGCGCCAAGAATCTTCAAATTACAGAAGTCCTGCATTAGGAGCTTATATGGAATGAGGAAGAGTGACTCATGCAGGGAAGTGTTTAAAGAAAAGAAAATACTGACGTTAACGGGTCTTTATGTATTGGAATGCGTGGTGTTGTCAAAAAGAACTTAGACCTCTTCAAAAGCCAACAGCTACATCACTGCTATCACACAAGAGGAATCGTAAATAAATATCTTGTTCCAATTCAAACAGTAAGAACTATGGCTAACAAAAGTGCTATAACACAAATAGTTAAAGTCTATAACCATTTACCATTAGAATTAAAAGACTTGTCTTTAAAAATTTTAAAACAAAAATTATGGCAAACACTAACCCAAAATGCTTTCTATAGTTTACAAGAATTTTATAATTATAACTTTTGGTCAACGTTTAACTTTCTTTTTAGTTGTTTTACTTGTATTGTTTTTCTTTTTTAATGTTTGTTTGTTAATATTATGTGACTAGTCTGTTATTTACAACATGATGTTTTATTATTATTAAATGTTTAATATTTTCTGATTACAAAATGACGTATTCAAAATATAATGTATTATACGAATATTTAATAAAGTTCAAAGTTCTAAAAGTGGATACTTTGAGATGCTATATAAGATGATACATTGTAATGATGAAGGATGACTGGATATTTTACATTAGTTTTAGGTGCGTACTAATTAGTATTGACCGTTCCACGATTCTTTAATTTAAGGCGACGAGAACATGAAAAAAACACCGAACAAACGCTCGACTATTGCTTCGTTTCAGGCTCATACGAATAATTGTAGGTTTCAACAGCTATGACAATGCCATAACCATTTCTAAGCATTTTCTTGCTCCCCTTTAAAAACGGCCTACTTTTTGAGCTTCAGTCAAATTGTATAGGGTCGATCAAGAAAATACTTACAAAGGGTACTAGGAAAGTTTGGCAATATGACGTAACCATGTGTCGCAGAAGTCTGCTTATTGGTGCATGCTAAGCGATTTTCATACTTATCATAGTAACTGTTGCGTAAAGTCGGTGGGCTCAGTTATTCGTTAACAATGATAGTGTAATAGCATCATGGACACGAAATGGCATAAGAATCGTTTTGCGATATAACTTCGCGCCTGGTTAAAACGTAAACCAGTGCTTAGAAGAAATGACTCTTGCACTAGATGACGTTTGTCCACATCGTACTACGGCTATATTCAGGTGGTACAGAGAATTTAGAAGAGGAAATTTCATTTTATAGAACGCCGAGAGGGCGGGAAGGGCACGAATGTCAGTTACGGAGGAAAAACATTACCGCTGCGAGTAAAATGCTTGACGAAGAGAGGCAAGTGACTTACCAGCAGATTGAGAATACCTTAGCCCTAAATGCACCAGCAATTCGTTCAATTCTGCACGTGAAGATACTTTCTTGTCTATGGGCGCTGCATAGTCCGACTAAAGAGCAGATGACGCAACGTGTGACATGGTGCCGGAAGACGCTGAAAATGTTTGATAAGGGACAATCTCGGTATGTGAACAACATCATGACAAGTGACGAGATTTGGCTGTATTATTATGATGTGCCGACCAATACTCAAAACAAAGTTTAGGTCTTTGATGATGAGGGTGGAGACTTGGCAGATCTGGTCTAAGGATTGCTTTCGGAGGATGGAGAGATGTATTGAATATGGTGGGAATTCAAACAATTAAACAAATAATACTGTATTGCAAAACTTTCCTAATGCCCTTTGTATATTCGTTAAATTTTACAGATTTGTAATAATTTAGTTTTGGCATGCATTTTCTTAATTTCTTGATCTTTTCACACGAGCATTTTTTCGCTTTGTTGATTAATGTCATAAAGTTTTCCTTCATTTATTCGCGTAATGTTGAGGGGATTTGGATTCACTACTCCGGAAATTAAAATAACAGATGATTAAAGTAGAAAGTGGTCCTATTTTAATACTGAGATAATTTACTTAGGTAATATGCTAGATGTTGGGTAATTCGAACAAAATATAATGAAAATAAATATTTTATTGTGCCATAACAACAATGTGTTTATAAAAATATGATATTTGAACTGATATAATTTATAACAAAATGCATGAAATCTTACCGGTATTTGTGACTACTACGTAAATAATACTAACGCAATATCTTCTTCGTTATCATCGCACCACCAACAATGATTGCGAGTGCTGTTGCAACTCCGAGCCCTAGATGTACGGGATTTTGTGAAGATATCAGCATTTTTACATGGAAACACATGTTCGGAATTGTTTTCTTGTACGAATCTCGTAACTTGACGTTTTGATAATACTTTTCGATGTGTGGTCTTCGCCCTTCCGCCCAAAATCGAGATTCGAAGCCTAATTGATTCAATCTCTCTAACAGAATTGCCAAACTAATATCGGCGACTGTGAATCTATCTGTACACAACCACCAATTTTCTTTGTCTGGAAATAATAAATTTAATGGTTTATAAGACATTTGAAAATTTCGTGAAAATCCGCGATTGACAATCACAGAACTGAGTGCCTATTTCCCTCAAATTTCACGTAGAGTGTTACAGCGTGACTTAATTCACAGGCGACAAAGTTCTATGGAGAGGGTGTTAAAAAAACTAGTTCATCGCTATTATAAATGTCTCAATCTTAATGGTCACTATGTAGAAAAATAGATGAAAGTAGTAGCTGTAAACTGTATATAATAAAAACCTCTTCAGGTATTGGTGTTTTTTAATAACCAAACGGAACTTACTTTACGAACCGCCTCCATATATTATTCCACAATCAATTCTAGAAATCAAAACTGTTGCCTATTACATAATTGATATTAATTAGTCATATATCTAATAATTTATCTAAATCGAAGATTGACAAATAAATAAATATTTTTGAATGATACATATCTAGTATTAACAATAAATGCATCAATCATCCTGATGTATGATAAATGTTTTAATAACTATGTTGCTTAACATTTAAAACTGTACATTATGAACTATTATTAAAGCTAGAAATTGTTACCAAAAACAATAGTCGTCTATTTGTTTCCATTCTCTTAATAATGTATAGTAGTAACATTAATTCAGTAAATTACATAATGTACATATACATTTATTTCATGTGTATAGAGAACATGCAAAATCAATCTAATTTTTTTATGTATAATACAATTATAACTTTTTCCTAAAATACAAATGTTCATTTATATAACATGTATCAGATTAATCCTCATATCTGAGTTTATCACCTACAATTTTATTTACAATGATTGCATAATGTAAAATATGCAAATATTAAAATTTAAACAATGATATACACAACTTGATATTAAACCGATTCCGAAATTTTGTTTAATCTATTTTTTATACTAGAATAAATTTGTAGATAAATTATAACAGCAGAAACGTTCTCACTAAATTATACATTATTGGAAATACGTAATAATGTGTATCACTTACCTTTCCCTTGCTTTGACAATTCCTCTTCAATCTTATCTAGCACAACATCTACGTGATTAATAACTTTGACGAACTCTTCTTTATTAATCACTTGTAAATGTTTTTTATCTTGCAGGTCGGCCTTGTGTAATAAAATATCCTTGCATTGAGGATTCTTCTCTGCGTATTCTCGCAACATTGTACTGCTATTAGCTTCAGCATCTAAAACAATCAAATCAAGTATACGTGAAAAAAATGTGAAATTCAATTTTTTTATACTCGCAAGCATCTTCCTCACTGGAGGTAAAAATGGAATTTTTGGATTCTTCACAAATTCTGGATGGAAAATGGAACCCATTGTTACTACTCCAGCAGGTACTTGGTCTAATAATTGCCGATACTGTAGTACCTTCTGGCGTATTTCCGATCCTTGATCTATTGGTATTAATCGGGGGTATCTCCTGTTAAATGTTAGAAAAGTAAATAGTTACTACATAAATATCTTTATAGCAACTTAGAAGCAAAAATACAGTTAATTTCAAAACTATCGAGAGAATGATTGATTGAGCAAACGATAAAAACTAGAACGACCGAAACTACTATGGGACCAATAAATGTCAGTATTGGCATTGGCATAAAACGGAGATCTTTCAGATCCTCATATAGAACCTCGTTAAAGACAAACTGTTTTGCAGACTGGCGGATCTTGACATAAACCTTCTGGGTTGTGCTATATGACAAGGTTGTTAATTTAACAAAGGTCTTTGCCCTAAAATTCACTAGCAGAAAAAGGCTGTATTAAAAGAATGTTCAATGAATAGAAACAAACTAGTCAATGTGTGAAGCAGTCTTACCGAATTACAAAAATTTGTTCGTATATGCATAACTAAAGCAATGAAAAGTGCGGCTATGGGAGATTACATTGGATTTCCCACCATTACACTTAGCGATTAAGAAAGCCGCAAATAACACATAATCATTGATCTAATGGAGCCAGAAAATCTTCCTTCCACTCTTCTAACATTTGGAAGTAGTTTTAAAGAAAATTTCCTAACCAAACCACGCACCACATAGTTGTACATAGGCAGATCGTAGTTTCTCGACCAGTGGAAGAATATTCCGCCATATTCCAGGCCGAAATCCATTCTGTTGGAATTTACATATGTACACTCATATAAATCTCTAGAACTATGGGAAGCAGAAGATTGACCAAGTACAGCTCTCGCAATATAAGTTGGCGAGCGGTGGGAATGCGCCGTAAACGTATTTAGGACACGTACCTCCCACCTCTCTGATTCAGATCGTGCATAGAAATTACCATTGTCGTATCAATATGAGTTCCGCGGGGAAAGGACGAATGATAGGCAATCTATCCCTCCTCTATCTGCGCGAACTCACTCCCACCCTTCGCCAGCTTATATTGCGAGAGCTGTAAGTACTGAATCTAACTAATATATCACATCCTTTCCTTGAAGTTGACTTCGGAAGATGGTGGAAGTGAAATACTTTAGACAAGAACGAAGTGTACCTTCCTTGTATCAAATCACATAATAGCCAAATAGCTACTGAATCTAGGTAATACATCACTATATCACCTTGACGGTAGTTTCGGAAGGTGGGACAAGTTGAATACGTTAGACAAGAGCAAGGTGCTCCTTCCTTGTATTACACTAAAGCCAAGTAATTACTAAATCTAGCTAATACATATATTACTTCACTTTAAAAGCTAGTTTCGCAAGATGGGAAAAGTCGAATACTTTATACAAGAACAACAGGCTGTTTCTTCCTTGTATCAAATCACACCGGAATTGCAAGTAATGAAATAGTTAAGTTAGAGTAGTAACCATCATCAGCAAGATTTTTAAAAGTTAGACAAACACTTTTATCAGGGCGGGATAAAACAGAGAAAATATTGGATAAATATTCTGGAACAGCCAAACCAAATCATTACAATTAATTAATAATGCTGTTGATCGAAAAATAAATCAACCTCCACAAAAATCAAATTTTAATGGGTTTTCTTAAGTGTAAAAACTACCACGCAAAAACCAACACCTAGACTAAAATAAAATCGTGTAAAAAATTAATAAAGAACTACCCGCAAGCAGAGAAAATTTGTGAGAATTTGGAAAGTTAGAAAAGTAAGATTAATGTCAGAGACGTAGAACAACGACAGACAGTTCGTATATTTTCGTATACCGGCGGCCAATAATTGTTTTACGTAACTGATGGGTAGCCCTACTTCGTTTTAACCCATGACCCACGTTACAATTTGTATGACCACGATAATGATACCTACTATACCTGTTTCAAAAATAGAGAGACGAATTTCTGTACGAACCCCAAGCCCAAATCACAATATAAAATCTGGAATAAAATTTACGCAGTAAATTAAAGAGATATTCAAATCAGCAAATGAGAAAACAGAACAAATAATAAACACTACAATAACTAGCGATAATAAACAAATGTCAATACATTTGACAGAATTACATACGTACACGATACGATTATAGCAGGATTGGTGCAGTGTCATTTGGTGCTGCTCTCAACCAATCAGAATTTAGTATAAAAGTGGTGTGTTCAGACATTCGTCTCTCTATTTTTGAAACAAGCTATAGTTGGCCTGAACTTCGTCTGTATAGAGTTCAATGTCGATCGATATACGATCGTATACGAACAAATGCTGGCCTTGTAATCGTCGCGGCAAAACGACATCAATGACTAGGCCCGAAATATATGTTCAGAGATTAGAGTGTTTAGAAAACCTTCTACCAACAGCTTTGAAAGGTAAATAGATGAAGAGGATACAAGAAAATTCAAGTAAATTCCTTTTAAAAAATAGATAAGACTGAATCAATTATTAACATTAACATTGAAAGCCTCCAACTATATGTATCATGTGATAAGAAATGTACAGCCTCTACCAGGCCTAATAGATACTATTATAAATATTTTGCCAAATACATATTTTAAATTAAAAAAACAATAAAAACTAACATTTCTCCAAGCCTTACCTGACATTATCATATCATATCAGTGATTTATTAAATTAAAGCTTTAAAGTTACTAATATCCTTAAGAAGATAAACTCTCAATTTTAAGGTTTGAATAACTAGCGCACACCATTTAAAAAATCATTACCATTACTAAAGTTATCTTCTAAATAATCAATAATCCGTGTAGAATCAGGAATGATTTTGCCTATATCTTGCAGCACAGGTACCTCACCTCGGGGATTGATTTGAAGAAACCATGGCTCAAATTGAGCACCTTTTGTAATTTCTACCACATTTTCTTCGAAAGGCAATTTCTTTTCATGCAATGCCATTAACACCTAAAAATTCAAATATTTTAGAAATATATAGTTTTATTAGAAATAATTCTGATTTCATCCTTTCCTAATTTATTGTGCAAAGTGACTATTATCTAATTAAAACAACCTTACATAAATCATTTAAGTAAACAATTCCTGGTATAGTTTTAAAAGATTGTATGCTTTAGGTTATAAAATTTAATTAGATATTACCTCTTTTACGATGAATATTAAGTTTTTACGTAGGATAAACTAAAAAACTAATATCTACTAACTTTCCCATAATTACCCCCAAAACAAATAAAAAGCGATAAAAACCGAGTTTTACATTTACCTGTAAAACAATTACATAAATCAAACAGTAGAACATTTATTTAATTAAAAGAGACATACCTTTTGCGAGTAGTACGAGTAGTGATGGTAATACAGCAGTAATCCATTGGAAATATTAACCCGATAACTTCCATCCCCTGTTAAAGACATACTTGCAAAAAATTACAAATGGAAAGTTCAAGAATAACTCAAGCGTCGTTCACACCAAGTTCACACAGCTATAAAATCCTTATATCAACAACTACTGGATTATCTAACGCACCAACGTAAATGCAGCGTTACATACATATGTATGTTTAAAAACGCGTATTTGCAAAACCGAGAAAACTTTTGGATGCTATCACAAGCTGCGGGTATCATGTGTCATGTGAAAAGCAAATAAATCCCTTTAAAACCTAATCGGATACAGATACGAAATATGTACATACATGCACGTATTACGAAAAAATTGTAAAAAGTCTTCATTTAGTATTTTTAGCACTAATAGTGATTAGAAAAGATTAATACTGTTGCAATAAACTATATAATAAACAAGTACTTAAATAAATATACAATAAAAGGAAACATTACAAAATCTCACAAGCTAGCAGTGTTCGCTTTTTGCTTTCGTTCTGGTATGGTTCTGGTGTTGGGATCGGTGGTGTCAGATATTTTTTGTTATGTAGATTTTGTCACAACTAATACGTTAAATTTAAAGATTATATTATTTGAGGAGTCAATGAGTGTAAAAGAAAAAATGAACAAATAAAAGTATTGTTTTAGAAGCACTGAATTATGTATCGTAACAAAGTTGTCGAAACACTTGAAAAACGCGGGGAACGTTAGATACTGGCGTACGAGCTGGCCGTGAAAGTAGACAAAACACGTCATATCAAAATATCCACTTCATCTTACTTAACATATGGTTGGAATTGTACCAACATTTACATTTCTTTCCCTAAATTGTAAATATTCACCTTTATTTTCAATCACATGTACGAAGTTCTTCGACATATATTCTTTATTACGTGCATGATAAAACAAACACGATCCACTTGACCTTGCTCCAGATATGATCCGAATTTTACGAGCGTTTAAATTTCTACATCTAAATAATAAACATCAGTATACTGTCAGAGGTTCTCCGTACATTCTTTGTAAAACTTGCGAAACTTCAAAAATTGAGATTGAAGGTGTTTTAGACGGGTAGCCAGTGGGATACACTTCCATGCGTGGGAATCTCCACACTTACACCATACACCACATAGATCCAAACAGTGATGTCCATCAAGATTTCAAAAGGGTTAAAAAATAGTATGGAATATTAAAAAAGCAAACCCAACTTTAAAACGTTTCAGTTTTTAAAATTATTACATTAATATGTGCGATTCACCTTCCGATTTTCATTTGTTCTTTAGTTATTTTATTAAACTACAATATAAATGGATCTGCTACCTCCAATATGCTGCGAAAAGGTAAGGAAATGCGACTGGGCGGGCCAGAAGCTATACGGTATACGTATGTATACTGCTTGCTGGCTCGAACCCTTACACCGAAAGGTAGAAAGGGGAAAAGATAAAGAAGGCAGATGAAAGAATAGATTTTTAGTAATAAAATACCATAGTGATTTTTCTTTCCTTTATGACCGTTGCAAATAAATCGTAAGGTAGCATAACAACAATTCTGAGAAAAATCGAACTGCACACTTATGTTGATATTATGGTACTTATAATTTATACAACATGATAAACAAATAGATTCTAAACTTAAAAATAGATAAAACGAATGAAGTTAACACTATTAAATTAAATGTTCATAATGCCACCCATTGACTTCTTAGCAGTAAGCTAATCTATTTAAAAATTCACCTAAGACGTTGTTAATAACAGTTAGTTCTATTATGTAAATTTCTTCTTGGATAGGGTGCTTCAATACCTCGTCTTACCATTCACGTTTTTGGAGAAACAATGTGCAGAAAATTACTAACAGAAAGCGTATAATGTGGCGGTGCGCCATCGCATTGATACCAAGGACTATAATTTGGGATATCAGGATCGTCTTTGTTTGGGTAAAGTACAGTCAGTGCTAGAATGCTTTTGGAAAAACTCCAAATATCTTTTTCCTCAAAGAAAAAAGGACCTAGAATTCTATTGTGTACTATTCCGGCCAAGACGTTTACTGTTTGTGGATATTGCGTTTTTGCACGATTTTATTGTTTTGTTGTCTAGGGTACATTGATGGAAAATGCTTAGCCATTAGTCGCGATGGAGAGTGAACATCTACCGCTCGGTTGTTACTAATACTACTCCTTCTAGGTTGGAATGTTTGGTACTTTTCTATAATAAGTACCACTAGTTGTTTCTGAAATTGCAATAGTGGTATATTTTCCCCTGTTTTCATTTTATACACGGTGTGTGAGTTGAGGATCGCCCAGTCTAAAAGATGGAAAAATATCTTGTTATACCACTTGATTGTCTTTCTGACAGATTCAATGGAGTTATTATTATAGTCCAGAATACATTGCGGTTTTTGACCTTCGCCACGAATTGCAGTTTCTACACATTTCATTTCATTGCTATGCATTGAAGTTAGCATAGTTACGTCTCTCTTGTCAGTCCATTTAATTGCTAATAACGAATCAGTAGAAAAATATTGTACTGTTCCTCTTGAAGTCCCCCTTTCGCAAATAAAGGCATAAATAACCGATTAGTTTTCACTGTGCCACAGCAGTTGGTTTTTCTGTCGAAAAGCTCTTTGAACAATAATGGACTACGTAAACAATATGTGACCCTTATTCCACTACGGCTCGGTCAACATTAAAACGATGTTACCACTTTTCCCAAACTTGGCACCGTACTGTTTAATTTCGATTGTAACTCCTGTATAATTATTAAAGTTCAGTGTGTATCTCGTTTCACAGTCAACTATTACAAAAACTTTTATACCAAATCGGTGTCGTTTGGACGGAATATACTGGCAAAGACTAATTCGCCCTTTGAACAGCAGTAAGCTTTCGTCGATCACAATATTCTGGAAAGGATAAAGTACTTCTGGGAAGACGTTTCTAAAATGATCAATGACAAATCTTATTTTGATAAGTCTATCTGATGTGTCCATGTTCATATTGTCGCAAAAATGCAGAAATCTTAAAATATGAAGATATCTATCACGCAACATCACTTCATTGAAAATAGGAGTTTCAATTATAAATTCCTTGCACCAGTAATCTTTTATTACCTGTTTTTGAACTAGCGATATTAGTAAATTGAGGACAAGAAACTTATACATCTCGTCCATATGTACAGGCTGAAAGTTCCTCAACTTCTTCTCTGGGTGTTCCTGTATTACATAATTATAGTACTCGTTTGACTGATCTGGTATTTTCTGCAAAAATTCGTTAGACAGAAATATTCCAAGAATTTCTAAAATTGATGGCTTATCTTCTAACGTAGCTAACCGACAACATCCATTTGAAATTTTTACTATCATCTACCTTGACTTTTCTTTTCGCTGGTGAACCATCATTACCGCCGTTTACTTCATCACTTAAGTTTTCTTGAATATCTTCATGTATGTGATCGCTGTCAGCATTCCAGTTTGAAAGGTATTCGCAACCATCGTCTTCAACTTCCGAGTAATTCTCTTCGTCGTCGCTTTGCATAAGAATATTTAGTAATTCTTCTTCCATATACGTTCCTAATCGTGGCGGTGGTATATTCATGATAAATGATGAAAAACACCGCATAAGGCACCTTATGCGGTGTTACAACCAATGTTACAACCAATTAAAAATACTTGTGGGCAGAGTTTCTACCTAAGTATTGCAACAATCCGTTACTATATGCGGATTGGTTCGTTTCCCGTATTCAAATATGCCTCCAGCTCTGCGTATTTATCCGTTTCCTGGGAGATGGACACGTACAAATTTTGCGGATTCGTCCGATTCCCGTCGCGAAAGGGTTAACATCTCCCGTCTCCTTTAATTTGTTTTTCATTTTACTAACTGTCAATTACGTAATAAAACGAATTCGATGTTTACCATTAAACATATCACACACTTCTTGCGGCATCGTTTCCCACAACCAAGATTTATACGATGCGTTTTTGTTAAATTAGCCATGATCATTTACTAGGATATTTTTAGAACTCTACAATAAGCTGCAATAATTATGTCAAGAGACTTGAAGATTGACAGAAACCTTGTATGAATCAGTTCGATAGATTTAAAATTCCTTCAAGGTATCTTGATTATTCAGTACCCTACAAAGGTTGTAAAATAAAAACGAAATGTAATTCAACAAGCAATTTACATTCCGTTCATGGTCTGAATTATTTGTTATCTTGGATAATACTAACATTTCACCTAATTTTTGTTTTAGTAGGTATTTCAATATGATAATTTAGAAACATTTCCTATTAAATACGATAATATCAACATTAAAAGTTCAGGTCGATTTGCTTACAAGATTTTTTGTTACGCAATCTTGATTTATTTGCATGATCATAAAGGGAAGAAAAATCACTATCTGATTTTACTACTAAAAATGTATATTGTTATTTATTTTTTGCGACGACGTCACAACTAAAAAACAAATAAAAGTCGGAAGGTGAAGCGCACATACAAGAAAAAATAAGAAAGATAGCTAAAGAAGAGGGGAATAAAGGAAAAGCAATCAAAGGTAGATACCATAAATCTAATAAAAAGAACAGTAATGAAGGGGAATAAAAGCAAGGCATAATGGATATGGTACGGAGGAAGGAAACGAATCAGGCAATGAAAGTTGACATGAATGATTAAAAGAAAAAGCAAAAAAACTATCAGTTGAGATTATATACACAGAATATCAAACAACACTGGCACCAGGAAGATTTCAGGAGATAACTAGAACTAGAATTAGAAAAATATCGAATAGATATAGCGGTAAAAAGAAGAAACCAGATGGAATACAAAATATTATAAATTGCGTTATTGAAACGAGAAACAAGATTAACGTGGAATAGCCTTCATAATGTGGAAGTATAAAAGACGTAAAGAAGTAAAAAAACAGGGTCACTAATGGATAGCATATTAATTACAAGAAGCAAGCAAAGAATAATGACTATGTAAGAACTTGCATGTATTTTATGGTTACTGGAACTTTAAGACAAAAAGTAAAAATTACATTAAAAGCCAAGTTTACAAAATATAAATGGAACATATAAAAGCTAAATAAAGCAAGCACAAGATATAAATATGCAGGAACAGTTAATGAAAAACTATAAAATTAACATAATGGTGCATCAGACATAGCATTAGAGTGGGGTAGCATATAAAATACATCAATAAAACAGGAATAGAACAGATATGAATAAATAGGCAAAAGAAAAAGCATGAACGGTACAATGAAGAATATCATAACATGCTGCACAGAAAACGTAAAAGCCAGGCAGAGGTGAATAAGACCAAATAGAAACGATCACAAGGAGGATCGCGAAAAGTTACGAAGGGAATCTGAAAAAGTAGTACGAACAACTACACGAAATGGAATGGACGACAATATAAAATTAATCTATCAAACGAATAGCAAACAGAATTACACCTAAAAAACAACATAAGTGGAATAGCAAGCTTTGAGGGAAAATATGACGAATTTTAAAATATGGACTGTGCATTTCAAAGAGCTTTTAATAGAGGAGGAATCAAATGAAAACCTAGAGGAAGAGCAACAAAGGGTGAGAGATTTACTGGAACAACGAAGGAAGAAGTTAAGGAAATCGAAAGAAGAAATCGTAACGGTAAAGCTTCAGGAATTGGTACAATAAGCACGCAGGTCATAAAATACCCAGGTAAGGACTTACAAGAAAAAGTATATAATCTAATAAAAGACATATGGAACAAAGAAAGACTGCCGGAAGAGAAACAATCCAATTTAATCAGTTGTTTAAGAAAGAAAACGAAATTAAGAGGATATGTTTTGAAGAATGCCTTTGATTCGTTGTCATTTATCTCCGTACCTTTAAATTTTACACTATGATGATGACATTGATGACTAATAAGGACAATACAGTTATCAATTAATTTCGAGATATAGTTGCTGACGAGGCCAAAATCTTCAACTGTATCTTAGTGAACTATTTTCGAGAGCCAAAATTTTAATAAAATAAAATGTAGAGGACTCTCTATAAACGACTTAATAAATTAGGTTCGTTAATGGGCAGTTAACAAGTAACTGTGCAAAAGCTTACAAAATAAGCAGTTGCGTCTTGCGATTGACATAGTCAAAATTTCTTACGGAATTATTGGCACATGAAAATTGTGCTTACTTTGTAAGCTTTTGCACGGTTAACTTGTTAACTGCCCATTAACGAACCTAATTTATTAGATCGTTTATAGAGAGTCCTCTACATTTTATTTTATTACCACTGTATCTTATGGAGTGAAACGCGAATGAAAATGAAAGACAAAGTCAAAAGGATAAGAATGAAGAAAATATCCCCCTGGTTTTATATATGCAGGCAGCCCACTATGGTGCAATATCTGAGAATATATTTACAATGAACTAAACAAAAAGCAAATTGCCCTGAGATTCAAAGCGTTTTACTGGCCGCTAGAAAAAGCTGTCTTTTTCCAGGCATACGCTTACCCTCTTCTGTAGAAACTCACGAAGAGGTGGAATTTCCAAATTTGGACGAATTTGGGAATTGTTGCGTCGAGGATCCATCTTAGACATTTGGTTTAGAACTTTGAATCCGTTTAAGATGTCAGGAAACCGTTGTTGTCCATACAGGGGTGCCGTAGGCGAACGGTTGGTAGAGCGTCGTCTATTATAAAAACAACTTGCTACTCTGATGAAGAGGACTTCTTTGCCCTAAGAGGCGGAACAGCTGATGAGATTTAACTTTTGTTTGTTTTCGAATCTATCCATAACACTTTATAGTTTTCGTAAATAACGGTGTCGTCCACGCATACTGCCAGAGACGTTCAGAATTCTTGGAGGAAAGGTCAGTGATGAAAATCAAGAAGATGGTTCGTTATCCTACCTGATTCGTTTATATTGTTTTCTCAACTATATTGATAGTATCTCCCATAGGTGATACCCACAATTACTTATAACTTGCTTGTTTAGTGGCATAAAGTAAGAAATAGAACCGTTATTGGCAGGTGAAGGAGAGTGCAGAAATTTAAAACCTTAGTGATATTGTATATACATACTACATATCACTATGTACGTGTATATTTCATTTTATAACCATGTGTATATTTTTCTCAATATTATGCAACCACCAAAACAGATTTTTAACACCGGCTTTAAATAATCTTGAGAAGTTCAAAGTTTCAGTAGATATAGTAATAAAACGAGCTAGCAATCTCATTACTGATAATTACATTTTGAAATGTTTACTAAAAGTTTGGCTGTGAAAAATATATACGGAATCATGAATAATTGCAGATTTGCTTCTTTCATTCCAAAAGGTCGATTGGACAATAAAGTTGCAGTTGTTACAGCTTCTACAGACGGGTATCTTAATAATTAAGAAAATAATTAAGTATCGATTAATTTGCGAATTGTAGAATTGGATATGGCATCGCAGAAAGGTTAGCAAAAGAAGGTGCAAAGGTAGTTATCAGCAGTAGAAAACAAAAGAATGTAGATGAGGCTCTAACAAAATTAAAATCACAAAACCTAGAAGTACACGGATTAGTATGCCATGTAGGTAGTCCAGCTGATAGAAAGAAGCTGTATGAAGAGGTATTCGTAATTTTAGTTATTATTTAATAGATTAAACTACATAAATGAAGCACTTGGTATTTTGGTTTTCCCATTAAGGTAATGATTTTATTCTTGCTATAGATACATATGAGAGACCACTATGTTATTTTACACTTTAGTTTCACTTATCATGCGGTCATACGAAATGCACATCCATTTCAATAAATTACATATTGTAAAATGGTACCAAATGCTTCATTTACGTACTTCATATTTTTATACATTACTACTACTACTATACCATTACTATACTACTATTGATCTTCATTAAATAAAACTATTACAGACAGTGAAGCGGTTTGGAGGTATAAATATACTGGTATCAAATGCTGCTGTAAATCCTACAATGGGTGGTGTATTAGAGGTGAATTTAAGTTATTAAAATGACATGAAATATACAATCAAAATCAAATATTTACAGTGCGATGAAACATCTTGGGATAAAATATTTGATATTAATGTAAAATCTTCATATATGCTTGCTAAAGAAGCTTTACCATATTTGGAGAAACAGGGAGGGGGCAAAATTGTTTTTATTTCATCAATTGCTGGCCTTCAACCTTTTAGTGTAAGTATACTATTATGAATCAGTAGATATATTTTGATATGTTATATGAAGAGTTACTTGTATCTTTCGAGTAAGGCAGCCTTGTTGCCTCAGTCTATATCTTCTGAGACCTGGTGACTTTGGGTGGTGTAAGGCTTTTTGAAGCACACTTCTTGGGCTATCTTTCCCTACTGACCTATATTAAAAATCATGTGTTTGTAACAAATGCATTCAATGCTTTAAGCATGGGACTCATTTAAGGCGTGGAATGTATATCTAGCTCTTGGAGGATACAGACTGAGAAGCCTAGCCTTCAGAGATACGAAGAAGTTCCAGAATATAGTAGATTAAGGTAAGGGGTGTAGAAACTAAACAAAAGAGAGTGACCTGAACTTGAAACTGCAATGAAAGTGAGATGCATTCCTTTTAGAAAGTTTATAGGTTGTGTTAAATGTCTAAATATTCTGGGCATATAAATAAGGGGAAAATGTAGATAGACATATAGCGGAGACCATATTAGACCATGAACGCTTGAAGTGTAGGGAGTTAGTTACCTAGTTTTACCTAGTTTGTTGTAGACCTTCCTTCTCACTACTTCGAGAATTTTAGACATCTACTGTGTTTTCCGCTATCTATCGGTCTATATTTGTATTTTGTATGTCACAAAATATCTCTACAACTGTGATTAAAAGGTATTTAATGCCAAGCGACCTACTGAGAATTTAGCAATTTATTTGTGTCTTCTATTTTCATTGAATAATACGTTTTTAATTAGAAATATCTAATTGTTGACATTTATTTAGCTTTTAGGAGCATACTCTGTAAGCAAAACAACTTTAATTGCGTTGACGAAAGCAGCTGCCTTGCAACTGGCCGACCAAAATATCACCGTAAACTGTGTAGCGCCTGGTATTGTGAAGACGAAATTTGCGGAAGCAGTAAGTGTTTTTTCAATTATTACTTTAATAGTTGCGTCTATTTTTTCTCTTAGCTAACATCAAATGAAGAAGCTGTGAGGCAGTCTTTGAGTGGAATACCTATGGGAAGATTTGGTTTACCAGAAGATATAGCTGGTGCTGTATCATTTCTGGTTTCCAGTGATGCTAATTACATAACTGGTGAGACTATAGTTGTTGCTGGAGGATCCCCATCACGGCTATAATTATGAAATTTATATTATCTAAAAGATTTATTTGATTCATATATTGTTTTTTAAATCAAGTCGTATCATATCATTTAAATTTTTGTTATCAGTTAATTTGTTATTTAAATAGTATTGCAATTGTTGATGATTTATTACTTGTTATAAATATATACTTAATTTTTAGGGGTGGCGCATTGTATGTATCATATCATACTTTGAGATTGTATTTTCTAATTGTATTTTACTTGTATAATAGGTCGGAAAACATTAAAATGTCTTGGTATTTTTATCAAAACGTAGTCGTTTCTAAAATATATACAACAAACATTACAGTCTTCAAAGGTAATACCAAAAATGTACTGTTATATGATGCAAAACTATAGAAAACAGATGTATGGCCAAAAGCATAGACGTTTCAGAAAAATATTGAAAATATGGTCAAAAAGCATCACCAATGAGTGGCTGGAAAATTTTAATAGAACAATCAGTTAAGGCAATACCACCAGCAAATCCGGCAATAATACCTGTATTGAAATGTATTCTTCATTGACAAATGACAAAATTAAATGTCCATTATACTGTAATGTCAAATTTGTCATGTTCTTGTGTATAAAAAATGCTTTTCATCAAACATTTATAACAAGAAGTATTAGCTACTTACCATGCACACGATTGCAAGACAAAGTAGCAATAGTCACTGCTTCCACGGCAGGGTAGTAGTTTTAATGTAAGAAATTAAAATGTTTGTGATTTAAAGCTGGTTACAGTATTGGATTTGCTGTTGCAACAAGATTAGGTTTAGAAGGCGCTAAAGTATCAATCAGCAGCCGTGATCAAAACAATGTCGATCGAGCTTTAGACGAATTAAAGAAGAATGGGATTACTGCTATTGGTACTGTTTGTGATATTAATAATGCTGACCACAGAAATAAATTACTGGAAATGGTAAATGTTACATACATATATGAAAACAGAAAATCCATTGACAAGGGAATGAGATAAATGGCAAT
Organism: Chrysina gloriosa; assembly: GCA_038088585.1. Lineage (NCBI taxonomy): Eukaryota > Metazoa > Arthropoda > Insecta > Coleoptera > Scarabaeidae > Chrysina > Chrysina gloriosa. The sequence goes on from CM076087.1 coordinate 42,554,319, forward strand.
ATCTGTTGATTTGAATAAATTGAAATAAAACAATGCTTACCTTACCTTACTACCATATCGATGTGATACCTTGAAATGCGTATTTCGAGAACTAAGTTGTCATTCTCACAATCAGTGGAGCAAACAAAGGAAAGAAAGCGCTATTTATGAAAGTCTGGTTAATATTAACAATAAAAAATTGCACATTTTACCATCTCACAATAGACATTAGTGTAAGAAGTATTTTATTTGAGATAATCGATTCTTTCAACGTTTTGCAACAATATGCAATTATATGATTTTCAAAAATGCTTAGTAAATTAATATGTCTATAATAGAAACTGTATTCTTGAAGTTAAACCTACTTTAAGTTGTCACGAAAATACACGTAAAGTGTCGGGTCTTGATGTTAATTTTGATAGTACTCATTTGTATTACATTTTCTTAATTCCTATAAAAATTTCACGTGGTTTAAACAGCTCTTACTCTTGTCCTCCGAAGTTTTTCTCTTGTATGTGGGATGGCAATTTAGTTGTGGAAATACGTATTTGGAATCTCCAAAACAAATGTGGTACAGGTAAGAGCTAGTTTATTTCAGTTCACTCTAAACTGCAAGCATTTCTACTGTTATCAGTTTTATGAAAAAGATTACTATGATTTGTAACAGGTAACAAAAGAACTTGGAGAAGTTGATATACTTATACCTCACATTTCCAAGAGTGTATCTACCTGCAAAATATTAGAGGTGAGTAAAAGAAAAATAGCCTATTGCAATGTTTCTCAACAACTTTCTAGTGTGCTGAAAAGGATTGGAATGAAGTAATAGATACAAATCTTAAGGCCGCATACTTTTTGGTGCAGGAAACTGTACCTATTATGTTAAAGAAAAATCAGGAAAGATAGTATTCATATCATCAGTTGCGACTTACAACTATCTTGACCAGGTCTATAGAAAGGATATACACTGTCAATAAAATAAGAGTAAAATAGTTTGCAGGAACCTACTCCGTAGCAAAAACTGGAATTATTGGATTGACAAAGACACTAGCTTGGCATCTGGCGCAGAAAGGTATTATCGTTAATGGAATAGCCCCTGGCTTGATAAATACAAAGTCTTTAAGTGTAAGTTACGCATTAGTTGGAGTAAAGTGTAAATAATATTTTATAATTAAAGGAAACTGATCCAAACAAGATATATACTGAACAAATTCCAATGAAAAGGTAAGTGTTGCATCAATAATTGCACTTTACATTAACTGACTATCCATAACTAAACTTGTAACGACTCATTTTTATTTTTATTCATATATCACAGATATGGAACAGTGGGTGATGTAGCTGCAGGTGTAGCTTTTTAGCTTCAGATGATGCAAGTTACATAACCGGTGAAATAATAGTTATAGGAGGTGGACTAACTGGTAGACTATAAATAAAACTATTTATAATTTAGTATTATATATATAATCATTATATGGAAGGTTTATAATATACACAAAAATAGAATGTATTAGAATATTATCCAACCATTGTTCTTTTCCGCCCCCTAGCTCTAACTTCCTCTAATTTTCGGAACACTTCTTTGAAATTTTTATTTTCAGTTTCATATCCTTTTAAAATAAGTGAAAATATGTCATATTCTGTATTGTGTGTACTTAGAATTGCTCGTTCTAGAACATACAAGTCGACTGCTTTATCTTCTGTACTTGAATCAGTATGTGACAGTCCAAAATCAATCATAACCAGCTCTAAATCCTGAAAATCTCCGTAAAAGACATCAGTTCCATTTTTATTTGATAGTAACATGTTTGAGGTTGTTAAATCACCATGAATGATGTTATTTAAGTGCATCCTTCCCAAAATTACACCAATAGCATTTGATAACTGCTTAATTAAGTTATCATTGGCGTTAGTGATAAATTCCTTAACAGTAATGGCATGCTGAAAATATTCCATAAAGATAGATCTTCTCCGTAAATCAACAAGATATAGTTTTGGGGTGCGTATACCAATGGTCTTACATTTTAAGATAGCTCGGCTTTCTGCTTTAATTCTTTCTTTTGTTAAGAGATTATCTAATATTGGATGTCTGTATTCTTTTTGGAATCTCTCTTTTATCAATGTAGGCATACTTAGATAAGTACCTTCTAACAATTTTGATTCGGCACCTTGTTTAATCAGTTTAAATCCGTCCATGTTTTGTATTCTTAATAACTAATGGGAATACCTTCTACAGCCTGTAGACATGGATAATTAGTTGCTTAAAAAATGCAAAGTTGCGTTTTACCGGGCCCTATCAACACATAACCTGTAAAATAACCTCAAAAATGGTTGTAAACTGTTTCAAATTTAGTCAGCGTTGCTAAAACTATATATTACGAAATGGGTAGTAATTCGAAGAGAACTATTTATGTTGGTGGTTTAGCTGAAGAAGTCGATGAAAAATACTGAATGCCGCATTTATTCCTTTCGGCGATGTTGTTGATATACAAATACCTTTAGACTATGAAACAGAGAAACATCGAGGCTTTGCATTTATTGAATTCGAAAACGCAGAAGATGCGGCAGCAGCTATCGATAATATGGTACAGTTTGTTATAGCATTAAAAATGTAGAATACTTAAGAATATTTTTAGAACGACTCCGAATTATTTGGCCGAACTATACGAGTTAATTTGGCGAAACCTCAAAGAATAAAAGAAGGCTCTACGAGGCCAGTTTGGTCTGAAGACAGTTGGTTACAACAACATGCTGGAGAAACTATCAACAAGTCTCTTGCTGATGATAATGAAGAGAAAGTTACGACAGACTCTGTAAAACTATGATATAGTAAAGATGTAGTTGCATACTTTATGGTTGAATTTTTAGGATGTCATTGAGCCTTCACTAAAAAGTAAAAAACCCACAAGTGTATTTTGATATTACAATTGGAAAAAGTGAAATAGGGAGAATAACAATGATGTTAAGAGCTGATGTAGTACCAAGAACAGCAGATAATTTTAGATGTTTGTGTACACATGAAAAAGGATATGGTTTCCAAGGAAGTTCTTTTCACCGCATTATTACTGATTTTGTATCCTTTTCATGCAAGCAAACAAAATTTAACATTTTCAAAATTATGTTTCTATGTATAATATGGAAAAAGAATTTTTGTAACAGTTTTTCTACTACAAAAAGCTGACAACCCTAAGAGGTTTTGCCACCCAACACAAAAGCTCTGCAGATTTGGTGGATCAGTAATCATTTAAATCAATGATTCCCAACCTGTGGTACTCATAGGGACTGTTTGGGGGTACGCGAAAACAATATTGGTAATAGTATCATCAAACAGAGGAGTTAACATAAATCACAATTTTGGTGTACAAAAAGGAACGTATGTGCAAGGAAAGGGGCACTTATAAATAGAAAATCTAATCTAGGAATACGTGAAAGAAAAGACATTAGACCTCCCCTCTGGCAAGAATTTGTCATGTCATTTGTCAGCATCCTGCCCCTTCTTTCCATCTGTTAACGCCTAAGTCTCATAGGGAGTAGTTACTGTAGGTCTTATTACTGTTTTGTGCACTTTCACTTTCGTAATGCTACTTTTGACTTATTCATCAGCTTCCAGACACAGATACTCCCGTTTTGATTCGTTTATTTCTTTTCCCCCTTTAGCCTCTATTATCAAGTTATTCTTGCTTTTTCTTATAGTTTTCCTGGTTCGATATACTTTGTTTCCTCGCTGCTAATTGGTAGAATTCTTATATTTGTACTTCGTATCATTCTTAATATCCATTTTTATTTCAACTATCAACTATCCTCTTGCTCATGGTTGCAACAGCATATACACATTAATACAGAATGAATTATCGTTCTTTATATGTATTTTCATTTTTTGTATACACAGAAACTATGTCACTTTTTAGTAATCCCTCGTTTTAGAAAATATTAAATCTCTGGAAAGTAATATTCATTCTTAACAATATTAGATGTGCCAAGGGGGTGACTTCACTAACCACAATGGAACTGGAGGCAAATCAATATATGGAAGAAAGTTTGCCGATGAAAATTTTGAATTAAAGCATACTGGGCCAGGTATTTTGTCCATGGCAAATTCTGGTCCAAACACAAATGGATCACAATTTTTTATTTGCACTGCAAAGACAGAATGGTTAGATGGTAAACATGTAGTTTTTGGTCACGTGATCAGTGGTATGGACGTTGTGAAAAGAATGGAAAGGTGTGGAAGTAAGTCTGGTGCAGTTAGTGAAAAGATTACAATATCGGCATGTGGAGAAGTACAATAACCTTGTAAATAAGAGAAGTTTTCAACTAACTTATATGAACATTTATGTATTTCCAATACAAACATACAAAAACAAATTTAACTTATTAATTAGTATAGGAAGTATTAAAGTAAGATTCAATTGAAAACTTATTCAATAAATGAACATAAACTGTTACAGTATTCAGAATGAACAATGAATTTTTGGAATGATGTTTGATTTATCAGTTCCTTCCTCAAAAAATATACAATTTACTTTGCATAAAATGAATTAAATTGGTAGTTCCCCTTAAATTTAACACGCATTTGTTTAAAAATACAGCATTGTTAAATAATTTCTATTACTGTAGATGTTATATCTAACGATTGCTGCAGATTACAATTTTAGGAGTATACCTAACGCATATTGTTTCATGGATTATATAAAACAAAATATAAAATATTTAGGGGTAAACATTTTCAACTTTAATAACACTATTACCTTCCCAATTACGCGTCACTCTGAGACAATGACTAATGTTTTCCAATTGTGACAATGTTTTAATGAAATCTTCATCGTGAGTAATAATTATCAACTGGAAATTTTTTCAATGCGTCTGTTTTCAATCATAGTACCTAATCTTTGGCAAAGACTGTGTACGTTTTCTTTATCTAAGTTTGTTGTAGGTTCATCTAAGGCTAAAATACCACAATTGTGACTGAAAGTCATTGCTAATGCCACTCTTATTAACAAGCACGCTAAAACTTTCTGACCGGCGCTGCAACGTCCTCTCATATCAATTTCAACATTATTTTTTATTTGTATCACGCGATAATTATACGAGCGTTTAGTAGAGGTTTCCTTGCCCTCAGGCTGTTCTGTTCGTATCTGAATATAATCTATATCGTTTCCCCTATAAACAGAACTCCATAATTCTTTGATAGTGGCGTTGATTTTAGACATTTTTTCTTTATGAAACTGTATAATTGCCTCTTCTAAGCCCTGACTATAAATTTTTGCATCTTTAATGGCTCGAGTTTTCGTTTCTAAGTCGTATAACGTGCGCCTGTAGATGTCATATGCTTCTTTATTTTCTGGTAGTTCTAAATCCTGTTTGTAGGAAGCTATATTTTTTCTATTATTTCCTTTTGCCCTTGAATATTACTAATTTCCTTTATTAATAACATACACTGTCGTTGTAATCGTTGCTTTTTTTCTTGTAGTGTGGTATAATTGTGTGTTCCAAAGTTTTCTTTTAATTTCTTGATTGATTCATCGAGTGATGCCATTTCTTTTGCTTTTTTCTAACTTCGACATTATCTTCTAGGTTGCGTTTATTTATTTCCGCTTTCCCTTGTTTTTCCTTAATGCGTTCAATTTTTCTTGCAGCTCTTCCTTGCGAACATTTAGGCTTTCCCCCTCGGTTTTGGAAAATTTAAAATTATCTAATACAGTTTTAAGTTGCTCTTCAATATTGTTCTTTTCAATATCTTCAATAACCTTTTGATTCTTTACAATACTTCCTAACGCAGTTTTGATACCGTTATATTCTTCCATACTTTGTTTATATTTTGATTCATTTTCAGTTTTGGATAAGTTTAATTTTCTTTCAGAGTTTTGTAATTCCTTCTTTAAAGGTATGAGTTCTAGGTCAATTCTTTTGATTTTGGAATTTAGAACTCGCTCTTTTTCTTCTAAAGAAACTAACTGCTCAAGTAATTGGGGTTTATTGTGCATAGTTTTTCTAGATTAAATTTTTCCTTTTCAGTTTCAGATTTTTGGTCTCGCAGTTCTTGATATTCTCTTCGATTGGTAGATAATTTTTTACTATCAGATTCACAAGATTTTCGCTTTTCTAAAATATCTGCTTTACAAACTTTAATATCTCTGTCTACTTGTTCCCTTGATTTACTACAATTGGAAGGTATAAGTTTAATTTTCAAATTACTTATTTCTTTCTTAAATGAATCTATCTCAGACTGATATTTGTCCAATAATGTCGCATCTCCAATTACTTTGTTAGCCGCATCTAGTAATTGTTTTGGTCGTTTTATTTCGTCATTTAAACGTTTCATAGTTTCTTGAGCTACCTGAAGAGTACCTTTTGCTTTGGTAATTTCAGATCTCAATTTTGGAATAGATAATTCCTCAAAATGTTTGGCTTCTTCATGAAGTGGCTTAAGTTGTTGCGCTTGATTAAATATTTCTTGTTTGACTTTCAATTCTTTTTCTATTTCGTCTAACGCCTGTGGTATTCCTTCAATTTTACTTCTTAATTTGGTAACAATTTCGTTCGCGACAGATTTTTATCGTTAAAATCAGTATCACACACAGGGCAACAAGGTTTTTCTGCTTGAAAATCCTTCACGAATTTTTCGTATATTATTTTTGCTGATCTATATTGTCCCCTTTCTTTTTGTATATTTTCTATTCTTTTTTCCAGATCTGAACACACTTGTTCAAAAGGTTTGCCTTGTGTTATTTCAACTATTTTCTCATTAGTTTCAATCACCTTACTTACATACGAGTTTAATTTTTCTTCATTAATGCGAACAGTGGTTTCATTGAAAGTGATTCTTTCCTTTTCTGAATCAAGACTTCTTTTAATATCATCTAATTCACTACTTACTTCTGCAGTACGTTTTTCTACTGCATCTTTAAAATCAATTTCTGGCGGTTCATCGAAAAGTAACTTGAAATTTTGATAATGTGAGTTTTTTAATTCAAAGATTTTACTTTCTTTCTTTACCACATCTCTCGTTCTAGTCGTAATGTTTTCTTCTATAACATAATTCTTCTGCAATACGGAATAATCTTTTTCTAAGCCTTCCAGCTTTTTCTCCAAAGTTTCAATCTCATTCGTTGTGTTTTTAATTTTAGTTTCTAACTCATCTGAGTCATAACTTTCTACGAGGAATTTTATTTGTCTGTCAAGCTGGTCGATTTTATTATTAAAATTTTTTAATAGTTCGTCAGATAGGTCTAACTGTTTCAATTGAGAATTAGTACCACGCTGTTGATCTTGTACTTCAATTCTTTGTGTTGAATTTATGGTTTTTCTTGTTCAAATTTTGCTATATTTTCACGGCAAGAATTAATGCGTTCCTGTTGGAGTTTCTCTTCTAATTTATCTTTTTCGCGTTCGTTGTTTAAATTAGTTTCAAATTCTTTTATTGCATTATCGATTAAAGTAATGGTATGTTTAACATCATCATTGGAATTTATTTTAACTGTTAATTTGAGCTGCTTCACCATTTTGTTAATTTGGTCATTTCTATCATTTAGTCTATCTTGCTGTTGCTTTTTCTCCGCTTCTAGCTGACCCACACGAACTTGTGCCTTTTGTATTTCAGCGTCTATTCTAGTAAATTTCATTTGAATCTTGTTAATTTCAACTTGAATATTGTCAATCTCTGCAGCATTCTCTTTTTGATTTCTTTCGAAATTCATAATTGCTTCTTGAAGTTCATCATCACTGCCCTTATATTCTTCTTTTAGTTTCTCAAGGATCGACAATCGATTGTTAGCTATTGCTTTTTTCTCTGTTTCTTTCGCTGTTAGTTCTGATTTAAGGTTTCCTAAAACATTTTCTAATTCGCAGATCTTTTGAATTTCGGTTGATATTGGTTTAGTTTCATCTTCTTTTGTGACAATATCTTCAGTAATCTCAAGCAACCTATTTTCATCTTTTTGTAAGTCAGCCCGTTTTCTTTCGACCATTTCTTTGCACCTTTTTCTTGTATCTAGTACCATTTTTAAATGTTTAACGCCAATCTCTTCTGCGCTTATGTATTTTCGAAATTCAGTTATACATTTATTATATTTAGTAGCATCAAATATTTCATCAAATTTCTTTTTTACTTGGCTATCCTCTTCTAAAGGCCATAAAGAGTGTTCTTGGTGACAAAACAATACGTTGGTTATTATCGCTTTTGATACACCCATGAAAACGCTAATTTGTTCGCCTATATCCGCGCATCTACCAGAAAGAGACACTTCTTTTCCATCTGCTGTTAATGTCTTAACTGTAGTGTCCAGTTTTGATAACTTTAACTTTCCTGATGTCTGTCTTTCAACTTTCGCCCCTCTATAGATTATTATAGGTTTGTCAGTCTGCGGGGTGGTTATTCTTAATTTTACAAAACCTTTAGTTCCTAATGTTGTGCGAAGCTTCGGTTCTTGAATGAAACCAGCACCTCTGTCGCTACCTTCAGGATATTCTCCTGTGCACGCATACTTGAGCGCTTCGATTATCGTAGTCTTTCCGCAACCGTTTTCGCCCAGGATTAATGTTACAGGTGACGCAAATTTAATGTCTTGAATATCTTCTTCGCGTGGACCAAAACTTCGAATGCCGCAAATGCTTAATCTATCAAGCTTTGCCATCTGTAAGTAAGAAAAATTTAAGTTATTAAATTACATTTACTGATATCTCGGTATGCAAATCACTAAGCTTTAAGTAATAACACGATGTATTTTTCAATAGTGGTTTATACTGTCTTTCGTGATAGGGATCAGGTACAAGTGAAAATTGCCATAGATGACATTCATTGAGGAGAAGGAGGCCGTATTAAGAGGATCTCCAGCTAGATAAAATCTAAAATAAAATTGGGAGTGTTGTCTCGATCAATAGAACCTGGAAGAAACACCTTCTCCGATTTGCAAAGACTAGCTTGTATTTGCAGGACTGGGGTAATGTAAAGTTGTCCAACTGCCATTATGATCATGTTGGACTTTTTGGATCTGCGTTTCGGCAAAGAGAATGTGATAAACTAATACACTGATGTGTCCAAAATTATTGAAAATATAAAGGTATGAGTTTACAGTCAGGAACTTCCATTTAAGAGGATATCTTAGCATATTCCTGGTGGAAGTTCAGGGTAATTGTAGAAACCAGGAAATTATCATCCTGATTGGCAGTTACTCAAGCAATGAGTTCTATCATTACTTGTAAACTGGTTTAGAATAGTCGGCAAAATTAAGACTTAGTAAGTTCTTTAAGTACACCTTTAAGTCACGCCATTGTTGAAGGTAATGTAATGACATTTATTTATTTATTTTGCTAGACATCGATAAATACCAGTTTTGCTTCGATTATCCTATATCTATTGCTTACGCAATGTTATTTTTATTTTTATAGTAAAGAAATATAAAAAGCACAAAAACGTACGACAGCCAATGGAAGAATTAAATAAGAATTTGGGACTCATAGCATTTTGAAGAACGATAAAATAGGTTTCACCAATCACTCTGACAGAAATTAACAGTTAAAGATCCTCTTTTATTTTTCCCCTAATCCCAGGGGGTATTTTGCCTAAGTCTTGGGCTTGTCAACCATTCCAACTCCCATTCTCGAACGGAATTCGTGAAAGCCCCTCGAAATAAATCTAGGTTATGACCGACCCAACCGAGAATCGAGAACGCTGGACCCTCCGCACCCTTTCCACATTTAGACATGTGATATTCCATTCGTGGAGGACGAAGAGAAAAATACTGAATAAGTAGCTTGAAAAAGTTTTCTTAGCTGTTAAAACTGCAAAAGATGTTTGTAGATTTTCTTTTGAGGTATTTCAGATTGATGGTTACCTAAAAAACTAGGGATAACTAGGAGTAGCACATGTAGATTTTGAATGGAAACAGTGGAGATTTTATATCATTTTCTAAGGGAATATGGAAATATGTACTGCATGAGAGACTGACATTAAAGTTATTGCCAAATCAAAGATATAGGGGTTTCCATCAGCACTCAAGCTGTAACATGAACTAACTTTAACACATCAATAAAGCGATGTAACATCTAACCTGAGTGCCACCTTAGATTCTAAATTATGTAATTTTAGTAAACTAATTCCACAGCTTGAATAATTGAATGAATTTCTCACACTTTTTCGAAATTTCTTCTTCTATTTTGAAGTCATCCCTTGATATAGATAACTCTAAACTGCATCTCTTTAAGCAAGTAGAAGTTTTCCGTTGCTTAAGTTAGGACTTAGTCCTGCGTTTCATTAATGTTGCTTATTCTATCTGAGGCCAGAACCACTTCAGGTTTTCTGTATCACAAGCAGGTTGCTAACTCTCCTCCGTTATCTGGGCTTGGGAAAAGAAATCTATTCTAATCCTTATTCATAAACATGTAGTAAATTTGATTGTATCTATTCCTATACATGGTTAATCTCTTCCAGGATTAACAAATAGATTATAGTAGATAAGTAAATGTATGTTGTTATTACCCCTTAGTGAGCAAGCAAAATAGATGAATTCATTCAGGATAAGCTTTCTGGCTGACTTCCTATCTAAGCACTTTGAAACATCTACTTTCAAAACTTAATGCTCTTCTAGACGCAATCCCACAACAGTGCCGTAGAATTCTACTCGCCACAAGAAAGGCGCTCAACAAAATATGACGCCTGCTTTACAAAATAAAACTGCATCTTCACTCCTACTTAAAGCTATTTAAAACCCATTTATCCGATCGTCAGTTCAGAACAATAGAGTTAATAATGAAATCTCGCACATATTCTCCATCAGATCACAAGTGCCACAGAGAAGCATCCTGAGACCAATACTCTATCCTATTGTATACATCAAACCTACCAAGAACCGAAAACACCTTATTTGGTAACTTCACCGAGAATACTGATATTGGTAAGTGGTGGTGGTTGCGTCAATCCACCTACACCAAATCGACACACCAGTTTTCTTTAACAATATTTTAATACCAGAATCATCATTCATCAGTCAGATATTAAAACTGGATATGGATAAGAAACTAAATTGGAAAGAACATATAGCAAAACAGAAAACAAATTGATCTAAAGTTTAAACAGCTTTTAGGCAATCACTGTTCTGCCTGGAAAATAAAGTCATAGTACACATCATAACGATATGAATGTACGGCATTGAACTATGGGATCAAGCCAGAAACTGAAGTACTGCTATCTTACAAAGATGGGAATCCAAAATACTCAGATATATGTACACTACTGTCCATATTAGTTCGGACACTTAAGTAAATTTACAAAATTGTAGAATATTAACATTGAATTAAACTACAAAATGAAATTTATATAATATTATTGTTATTAACACATATTTATCACATACGACAAAAATAAAAATAATTCTCAACGTATAATATTAAATTTATTAAATATTCTTTCGTCGAAAAAACTTGCTCTTGCACCAACAATTATAGGCATCCGTTCCACCAATTTTTAAAGCATTGGCTTTGGCATATTGGCCCACTGGTCCTGCATAATGTTCCCATAAATATGTTGTGGAGGTACGACACACCTTCCAAATTCTTCTGTTCGAGCTCAATTGATGTCATTGACTTTGCGGCGGCCACGTCATTATTACAAGAATATTATTTTGTTGTTGGTTATTTAAGTAATTTCTGCATATCAATGCCGTATGTTTTGGGGTCGACTATTTCACAAATTGTGTCCCGATCTACCTGAACCACCACAGCCGATTGTTACACGTTAGGGAACATGGTTGCAGGAATGGTTGCAAGTAAAGAAGGTAGTTTTAAAATTCGATCCGACAAAAGCCAGGAAATATTTCAAGATAGTCAGGTTACGATAGATTTACAAACTATTCACAAAAATTACTTCGGACTAGCGGAGGGATTATAAAGCAAAATGTTTCGATGTCGTTAGTGGATTCTGTTCAAATTATGAATGATGTTCACGCAGTTATGCGCTGTAGAAGACGAGAAAACTGTTTTGGAGAAAGACTTTATATTAAAATAAGTTTGTAAAGGTGCGTGTGAAGATGCATTAAGTTGTTTCAAAGATTATTGTAAATATGCAAATGTAACATCACCAGATGTAGAACGGTCGTTTTCGGCGTTAAACAAAAACATTCATTCCGCACGTCGTACTCACTTGACTGAAACAGCTGTGGAAATATAACAAATGATTGAAATATTTAACGTGTGTTATCCAGTTTGTGATATTATTAAAGGATTTTTAAACGGTAAGAGTTTCAATACATTTTATAATTTATTTCTTAAAATGTAACTTTTTTGCGCTCGCCATGTCACTGTCTGTTACCGCATATTTGCCCAGTTTACTTGTCATGCGTGAATATAAATGCATTACTAAGGTTTGATAAAAGAGTGGATGACGTGTTGTCATTAAGTAGTGTAAACCGGACTCACGCTGTCGCTTTTACGAATTTTATTATTCAATAACTTATTGAATAATAAAGTTCGAAGGAGTGACAGCGTCAGTACTACGTAATGATAACACGTCATCCACTCTTTCTCAAACCTTCATTATTACCAATTAAACGCAGCGCTGAGAGAATTGCATTTTCTTGTAATATTTTTAAATAATTTTCTTTTCTCATAATGCCTTCAATTCGCTGCAAGTCTCCTGTCCCAGCGTACGAAGAGCAACCCCACACGAGCACAGAACCCCTTCCTTGCTTCACAGTCGGCACGACAGAATCCCGGAAACATTCTTCAATCCTTAGATCTTCTAACGAAAACACGCATACTTGTCCAAAGACTTAAAACTTCGATTCATCAGCCCATAAAACTCATTTGAAGTCTTCGACTGTCTAGCTTGTATGTGTTTCAGCCCACTGCAACCGTTTTTGTCTGTTACCCCGGCGTAATAGAGGTTTTCGCCCAGTAACGCAGCCACGAAGATTTAGTTTTTCATAGCCGCTTTACTGTGGTAATAGAAATTGGTCTTTCACGGTCACGATTCATTCCTACAGCAATTTCGGGTGCTGTGAGCGTTCTATCTCGTTTGCTTAACAATTTTATGCGCTCATCGTCTCCTCTTGTTCTTCGCGCATGACCTGGACTTGCGGCAGCTTGGCAATCGCTTACTGTTGACTTTTTACATGCGCCTTTTCCACAATCTGGCGCAAGCAATAGTCTTCCTGGTGAAAAGCAATTATAATAGCACGTTTTTCTTGGCTTCTTGCGTTTTCCCTTGGCATTTTAGACACTTTTAATAAAACTATTTGCTTCAATACACACTTACTGTCGATACACGCACAAGTCCGTTTGTCGAGTAAGTAAAATATTGAATATAATATGCAGCACTGTTAGGACAGAGTAATGTAAACTTCTTAAGCTTATTTATTAGTCATACTCATACTTCTACTTTGAAAATAAATATAATGAAGGGACCGTAAATGTGTTCCACAAGTGCCATTAAAATGTAAATTTTGAAATTCTGAAGGTATTTGTCCTTTGCGAACTAGAAACTTCATATGCAGCTTAATATCACAACGTAATTTACATTTTAACCCTTCGTATACACACCTCCGGAAAATCCCGGGCCATACACACGGGGTCCAGAGGACCCCGTCGATTTTTGAATGCTTATTATAAGAAAACTATTCAGCGAAAACGTAGTTCAAACTATCTAGAATGTGAGAGGATTACAGTGAAAAATTTGAAGAGAAATTAAGGTTCTCAAAAATGTACGGAAATGAGAGAAGTCGTGAAAAACCGCGTTTTTTATTAAAAAATCGTAACTTCGTTATTTTTATAGATAATTAAATGGAACTTCCACGAAAATACTGTTAACATATTGTATTTTTATGAAAAACTACCTAGGGTGGGGGAAATTGAGCGCATTGGCTGTTACAGGTTTCATATTGAAACCTGTTGATTGAGACAGTTGGCGTGAGGGTCCACTGGACCCCTAGTGTATATGAAAGATTAAAGTAATAGTACAGTCATTAAGAATACTTTACGAAATTTTACCAAGTGTCCAAACTAATATGAATGATAGTGTACATATGAAACGCCATGTTTTCCAAAGATTTTGGTATTCGAATCACTAATAATGTTTTCTACAAGAAGGAAGTGATAAATATCATGACCATGTAGAAGTACATCCTAATCCACTCCTGCAAGCGCTCTTGGAAAAGCAAAACAACTAGAGGTGAAAAACTACCTTACCAATCAACCTCAAATGAAATAGGAACAGCCTCTTCACTGAAGGAGACCCCATCCTGCCACTTGAATGACTTCATATCGGTTCCACACGATATGATTAACTATAATCTATTGATTTTAATTGCAAATACATAATTTAAATGAAGGGATATATATCTCCAAGTGAATCTCCAATGAAAAACTAAGAAATAAAGTAACGCATATAGAATCTGGTATCCGAAATGATGAAGTAGATTATGTAGAACAACCATGAATCAAAATTCATGTGAAACATTATTTGGTGATAGTGAATATAGTTGTTCCACTTTGTTTGGGTTACCTAAATCGGTGTGGAATGGATATTTAAATCTATTGAAGTCACATATTTTCTTACTTTTCGTAGTAAACTAAAATGAATGAAAAAAGTAAGATAAGTATAGCCTAAGAAAATATTTTTCTGGTTTGTAATACTTACTTTACATTAATGATATTGGTTGACTTTCTTCAAACACAAAGTGTTAGTGCAGAATGTTCTACAAATTCACTTTTACTTTAGTCTATAAGAAATTTGTTGGGTTTATTATGTATATCGAAATTAAATATTTAGAACATTTGGATCTGAAAGTTGTTTATTCTGACAATCACAATTTATGGAACCCAGTAATGGCGCCAATTCGAAGAAAACCTTTAAATAGTAAAATATCTATGAAGGAACGGTATCAGACAGTAGTGCAATATAGGAAAATCGTAGAAAAAAGGTTACTAAGTTGGCCATGCTGTTTTCGTATTTGACAGATATTTACTTTCGTTTGGTTGTAGAGTGACAGCTGGTTGCGGTAGTTTATTTCTCTACGCGATTCTCATAAAAAGAAGTGAGTGAATGTTGAACAGAAAAGTCAAACTAGCTCAAAATGGGCCTTAAGTTCTCTACGTACAGCTAGCTCATAGCTAAAGAAACTTGTATTCGTCAATCAAAGTGTATTAATTGTTGTGTAAGAGTTTATCAGTAGATGTTTCTATGCTCAGGTTAAAATGGATAAATCGTTATGTAGAAAAAAGTGTGATAAAATAATTTTAGCGGCAATGGCTGTCCAATAAATCGTTTACGTCTCAGTTGATTTGTGTTATATATATATTATTTGCATTAGTTGTTGCTTCTCAGTTCTAATTTACTTTGAATACCCACAATGGTCAAAGAAAAGCCAAATTCCATCCGCATCTATGACGACGAGGGTTTTCGGCGGCGTGCTGCTTGTATTTGTGTTCGCTCCGATGCTGAAACTGAGGTATGATGACAGAATTATGTTTAAAATCCATACAAATTAACTTGCATTTTTATCAATTAAACCTCTCTTGTTTAATGTTCGCTCGCGTCGCATTTTAATTCTCAATAAGCATACGGTCGTTGCCCTATGACTTTTTATCGTTAGGGCTTAACCATCCAGTCGTATTTACTATTCCATCATCATTATTATGTATAATAGCAAATTTAATATAATGCATACATTTTTATTGAGACAGTTAACTTATTTAACAATTTGTAGAGGTTATATTGCACATTGATAAAATTTGCAATGATTTATTTAGACTTTGAATTGTAAAGATGTGTTTCATAATGGCATCATTAGTTAGGTTGCAGCTTATAGCAAAAGGAAACAAGGTTTACCATTGAAAAAGTTATGGGAGAATGAATCTGTTTATTGAAAAGATGCACTTGCTTGTTAAATTTACTAGTGACAAGAATGAATAACGAAATGAATTTTACACCTAAACATTTTATAGCGTTATTGTGCAAGTAGAATGTTTGCTACTTTGTTATAAAAATTTTTGTAATAATTCTAGTATAGAATTCTGTATTAATATAAGTTAATGATAACTAATTGAAATTGTTAAACCATCTGCACTGCTGTACTAATTTTTCGGTACATATCTAGGTATTACTGGTTACATCATCCCGAAAACCTGAAAATGGATTGTCCCTGGCGGTGGTGTTGAACCAGAGGAAGAACCTAGTGTAACAGCAACACGTGAGGTTTTAGAAGAAGCAGGGGTTGTAGGAAAGCTAGGACGCAGCCTCGGTGTCTTTGAGGTATAAAATTGCTTTTCTTGTACATACGGTGCTAATATTTATTAAACAACTTTCCAAATGGATATTTACAGAAGCTAGTTGTTGTACAAAAGTAAAAAAGAACAATGTATAATATCTGATGGTGAATAATCATACTACTATTATTGGTAATGTTACAATAGTGATATAACTTAGGTTTCGTTTAGTTCAAGAAGAATTGCAAACAGATCATTCTGAATAGACTACCCTATAATTGGATCTCTTTTTGGAAGAAGTTTTTAAGAATACCCAGTATATGTTACATGTTGGTTTCTTTATATAAAAGTGTGTTGGAAGGATTGTGGAGAGGATTATGGCATGGCAGACTTTGCACTTCCTATGTTGTATATTGCTAGCCATATATTTTTAAATACATATTTAAAAAAAAATAAATGTGATAGATTCAACAGGTTTTTATTGCTCTTTTCATTCTTCCAGTTCTGATTGATTGTATTTTATCACATGTTATTAGCTGTAAACTACAGCACAAATCTTGTGCCTGGACATCTTTTAATTATAAGGCTGTTTAGGAAAACATACAGAAGAAGCTTGTAGTGATGGGTCGTTATTGAACTATCTGTTATTTTAGAACCATTCTCGATCCAGAAGGGTTGCAAGTGTTATCTCGCTGGGCAAAGAACGGTTCCTTTCGGACGGTCTGCAGCGTACGCGGTTGAAGAAGAAATTCCACATCATCGACTTCTTTCCTATTAAATATTTCTCCATGATGATTATTTTGCCTGGGAAACTTCCGGATGAATGAATTGTGATTACTTGATGATTGTTCCTATTTCCTAACTATAAAGCTGTTGTTCGATGGATCAGCTACCGATTGTAGCAAACGGATGTGTCCACAATGAAAACGGACTTAAATGTCTTTGTTATATTTATTTTACAGCATGTGTGTAAACTAGCGTTGAATCGTGAGAAAAGAAAACTGTATAGGAACTTCTAACGAAAAACTTAATATACATAAGTAGGATACAGTTACATTATCAATACACAATCATATAACTCGGGGAATCACCAAGATGTTAGAACTAGTGATGGGAAAGGAAGAGTCGGGGAAAAACAAACTATATATCAAATCAAGCAAAGGCGATGTACGCATGACATATTTTCAAATAGCTGCAAAAATGCGCAATTAATACATTATGGCCGAATTTCGTAATTGAACTCTCATATGTACGAACATCTAACACCCGGGCTTATATAGAGCTTCTATAGAAATGAAAACTACTTCAGACAGTCGCACCGATGAGCGGTATGACCGCGAAACGCGCGTCTGCGAATAGTGAAAGTAGTTTTCTAATTAAGCATGACATATTTTATTGATTTTATGATGCGTTATCAAATAGAACTGTCGACTACGAAACAACGATGACCTGTTATATTGGAACCGTTATTTCAAAATAACGAGAACGGTTGGAACTGTTCTTTTAAAAGAACGGGTTTTCCCATCACTAGAAGCTTGTGTCATTCTTAAGGTAGCTCTTCAGTAAAACACCAAATACCTAAGGCCACCTAACTGATGCAGCTTAATATAGTAACTCCTTGTGACAGAGAAACAAACACTTTTTTGATATCCAGAAGGCCAATGGTTTTATCCTCCAATAATTTATTGGTCTGGATATGAAACTGTTGTATTGTTAAGGAAACAATTGTTAAAGTTTTATTTTGAAAATTGAATTGTCAGAACCATATCCAGTAGCCTATTTCTTAAAAGTTGTATTAGATGGTACAGTGTGTTTGGTTTTCGAATAGAAATAACTATTTTGCCACTCAGGAGGTACTGCGTTTTCCATAGCTGTTTTATCTTAATTATATGTTCCTGGATTATAAGTTTTTTTCGCAATATACACTGCTTAAATCAACGGATGTAACGGACATTGTTGTACGTTTTTGGAATTAATTTGGTAAGGTGTCAACATAAATACCAATTTCAAGGTCAACATAATAACTGTTTTATGGAATTGTGAATCACAACAAATGTCCTACATAATCTTGTGTAAAAACTGAACAAACCTTTTAAGGATTTATTACTGTTCCAATTTGGGGAATTTGATACATCGCTTCGTTAGGTGCCAGAGTAAAATGGACACCTAACAAAAACATGTAATTTCCTAATTTTATGAATTCTAGGAAAAAAAGCGACAGTGTAAACATATTCACAAAGTTTAGTAGCGTTACAACCATGCCACGATTCCAAGGTCGCATAGATATAGATGATTTTACTTGTGGGCGTATCGTAGGTCCTAGCGAACGGGATGCTTCGCAACGCGAAATACGCGAATTCTTAGGAATTCCCATATCAACAATTTATCGTGTTATTACATAATAATTTAAACGCAGTGATAAGAGGACAGTTTTATCGAGGCCTGGCCTTCCTGGTCCACTTGAGAGCAGAAAGCATCCAGCGATGTTTACAGGGCATTGGTATTTATAAAAGTGTGGCGAAAGAGGAACGTCTGCTTACACCGTTTTAAAAAGACGATGAATGGCTTGGGCAACAGACATGCAAGCAAAACAGCCAACGTGTCATCACGAGTGGCTAAAAAGGCTGTGCATTCTGCAAGCATGAAACCAATCAAGGAACTTTTTACTAGCAGTTTTGAATACGTGCTGTTTATGCAGTATTTGTAAATTTGTAGTTAAAAGAGGAGGATGTAATGAAGCTAACTTATTTACGTAATCTGGTCCCTTTCAATCATGAGGTATAAAACCTATTAAACTGAATTTGTATTCTGTTTTTCCGTTTTACAGTTCCCCACATTTTTTCCTATTCTGTGTTTGTTTAGTTTCTTCCTGTTGTACCTCTCCTCTGCCTCTTTTTCAATACTAAATACGTCATACGCCTCAGCCTTCTTTTATGTTTCTTCATCACCCGCGCTTCCTATACTGATTTAGCAAGTCTATGTATTTCTCAATCTCTAATGCATACATATATCCAGACCACCTCAGTTACTTTCTTCTCCATATTTTCTTTCTTAGGTTCATTCTCTATATTCCGTCTATATGTCCCATTTTTTGTGATATTGAACAATACAACAACAAAGACGTAAATAATCAACGTTTGAGAGATATCAATTGATGGATTACCTAGATTTAGCTAGTAATGCGTGAAACTACATTACATTCATTGAATTGTTTCGACATGGAAGTGATCTATGGTTTCTTGTTGCGCTTGTCTTTTACAAAAACTAAAGGTGGCCTGCATCTACAACAGGGGTGTACCTGGTTCTCCAGAGAAAACTATGGATCACGTCTTTGAGCATAACTTTCTCATTCGTGGCCATCCATTGCATATCTTCAAATAAGCAGAGCTCGTCATCCACAAGTCCGTGGTAACACTAAATGAGGTTGTGAAGAATTACAACTTGGGTCTTGATTTGACATTTGCCTGGAAATGATTTTAGGGCTATCGTATTACCAATTACGTGAAATGACGATCTTGGCGTCTGCTTGAAAGTAGGTCCCTCAACAATTTAGCGACAATTTCGTAAAATGACTGACTTTCGCATATCTAGTATCCAATCGCTATCAAATTCCTTTAATTACCTAAAATTTCTTTGTCTATGTACTCTAGACGTCCCAGTTTATCAAAGTAAATACCAGCAATTAGCAAAATAAACTGAAAATGGGAGAATTCTCTGACAGTGATATAAACCTGAAATTGAAAGCAAGTTCTGTACAAAAAGAATTGCGTTGATGGTCCCTAAAACATTTCAATATCCTGCACATACCATAGTAAGCCTGTGTATAAAAATATAAATAAAAGCTAAATCATACATATTGAGCTTTCAGTTCTCAATGTTGTATATGTTAATTCTTTCTTTATGTTTCATTACTACTTATGTATTATCGGTGTTACTTCTTTTTCAAAGACTTTTCTTTTTGTTGATTTTAGTTACTTAGTTAGTTATTGAAGTGTTGTTTTCAGCTGTACCCATTCTCTTGTTAATTCCTGGTCAATCTTCCCATTCCTCTGTATATTTATCCTAAGCATTTGAATTTTTCTTCTTATATCCATATCGAAATATATTAGTTACAATATGTTTCAACAGGATTACAAATTTGTAGTTAGAGTTTGATAGAATTAATGGTGTGACGAAGTTAGCTAATTGTTCTACTTTCGCAGACCAATTTGAGACAGATATATGATATTCAATGTATATTATAACAACAAATTAAGAGTTTGCACTGCAGCTATTGTGATAGGAAATATATTCATGTCTATTATTGTTTCAGAATCGTGAACACAAGCACCGTACGGAGGTGTATGTTATGACGGTAACAGAGGAACTAGATGAGTGGGAAGATTCAAGAGCAATAGGCAGAAAGAGACAGTGGTTTACTATAGATGACGCTCTAGAACAACTGGCGCTACATAAACCAGTGCAACGCCATTATCTTCAACAGTTGAAACGTTCTAAACTTACTTAATTAATACGCTTACTGTTACTGTCAAATATATGCTTTTGTTAAGGTTCTGTGGGTTACATAATGATTAAGAAGTTTTGTATGCGACATTAATGTGAATTATTTTAATTAAAAAATTGTAGTATATACTTTCTGCAATAACATGCTCTCCATTATTGACTTTCATTTGTTAGTGGCGAATTAGAAATACTTTATATACGAAACCGTATGTAACAAGCTAGTATATTTTATGCTGTTCAGTTTTATCTTTTCATGAAGTTAAATTGGACACATTAGTTATCTTGTATTTTAATTTAACTTAAATGAAAATGAGAGATGCTATGAGGTAAAATAATTTTACCATACTTGCAGAGATGTTTGATAATTGTATGAGACTACGAAATTAATTATAGTTATTTGATTGAAAATAAAACTGCTCTTATCATACTTAATTGGAAAAGTGTTTCAAATACACATTTCGGCAACTTAGTCGTGATCTTTGGCAGAGAAAATGTTGAATAGGTTTGGTTCTGCGCCTCTTTTACACCACAGGTCTGTGGTTGCTCCTGATTAGAACTGTTTCTCCACGCCAATACCATTAACCATTAATATACCATTGTGAAAACGGAACATCAATTTTATGATTTAGTTCACAAAAATTGTATTATTGAAAATACAATTGACTGTACATAAAACGATTAATTAATTATTAAATAAGAATATGTTAAAAACTAATTTTGTATAAATAATTGCAATTGAAATAAAATATTTTGTTTTCTGCTCGTCATATATTCTGTATAGACTATATAACGAGGAACAGTCTTGAGAGAACTTTTCAAGAAACTGACAGTACGAGCAACAAAACGTTAATTTATAGTAAACAACCACGGAAAACCCCGGAACCCACTAGTTCATTGTGCAACAGCCGTGAAAGCCTACACTCAACAAAAACATTCTGTGTTAGGAAATCATAAAAGTGATATTGCGTTTTCGCAACGTTAGCGGTTAATGGGTTCATGAATTCGATGATCGAATCTACGAGGGTGGATTGAGAAGTTTCCGGAATGAGAATGAAAACAAAATAATACGGATTCAAGCTATATTTTATTTGTCAATATAATCTCTAATCATAATAAAATCAGTGACCCGTGTTTCGCTAGCTCTAGGCAAGCATTATCACAACCGTCCAAACCGAAGAACTTTGATTGTGTCACCGATTTTATTGTGAACCAATTTGGTGAGGAGTTTACCGATGTGATGTAGTGTTAGTAAATTACACCACAGTCCTTGCAATCACATTCATTCAATATAATCCCCTCGTAGCTCAACACGCTTGGTCCAACGTTTCTCTAGCTTTTCGATTTCGTCCCGTGACCTTCTTCAAGGTTCTCAAAATAATCGTTTGCAGCCTCTATTAGTTCTTCATTCGGCCAAAATATCTTTCAATTCAGAAATGTTTTGAGTTTCGGGAACAGGTGGAAGCTAGGCGGACCAAATCAGGCGAAAATAGCGGATGCTGAAAGAACAGCCCTTAGGAGCCGTGAGACGACAAGAGTGATATTCTTGGATCTAGCCAACGTGTTTAACATGATAGTCTCATCCTGAAGATGTCCAGAGCAGGAATTAACATCCAGTTGGCTAGCAATGTTAAAACTTACATCGATGGGCGTCCTTTCTCGGTAAGAGTTGAGAACCATCTATCGACGACGAAGCCTATGGTGACTGGTGTTCCCCAGAGCCCTTTTTTGGCTCCGAAGCTCTTTTGCTCTACGTGGTAGACGTACCACGCCCGCCAGCCATGCATTCCCCTCCCTCCCAACCGTCCCCCCTTATCTGCCCGCGATAACATCTAGGTTGGGGAACTCGCCTTCCACGGGGCCCTTCCGTCAAGTACCTCGACAATCGATTGACATTCTGCATACATCGAGACGATCCTCGGCAGGTTCTAGGCACCAAGAGGATCCTATTGGCGCTCCTATATCACAAGTTCGCACTTGATCTACCGACGAGGATGCTAATTTATAAAGCCTTCTTGCGACTGATCTTAACATATGGAGCGGTGTAATTGATTCCGTTGCCGAGGACGTCTCCCGGTGATGGGTTCACCTAGATAACCCCCATTCATCCTCCCACAGCCAGATTTTAGGCCGTGTAGTGAACGATTTAGGGGCTAAAAGACTCGAAAAATTCCAGCCTCGTACTCTGATAGACAGCTCTCCGGGACTACAGACTTATCGCGAGTGATTGTCCACCACATGACCAGTGTTTTTTTAAATCGAAAATTTTTGTGTTCATAGGTGTATGGTATTTGCATACTACTATGATCATACTAGCATTTGTCATGGGCGTACAATCGTTATTCACAATTTTTGCTGTCATTCTTTACGTTTTCGCTCCATTATTTTTATCACACATTTAAAGTACCAGAACTGTACTTTTCAGTATACAGCCGTTTCATCAATTATTTTAAGTTAAACTTTAAAATTTTTACAAGAGAACAAGGCGCATTGATTCTGATGGTGCATTTTCGGAACGATACTTGAAAAGAAGATGGAACTTGGACATACTCACTGCAATCTTGTATTGAGCAATACGGGGAAAGATTTCCAAATGAAAATATTTCATATAAAACATTTTCTCGCTATTAGAATAGACTTGTGGAACGTTTTGAAAATAAACATTGAATTTGCAAAGGGAAATCTACCGGTAGGGAAACTGTATTAAGCGTCGATGTTGTTCATGACATTCAACATCGAATGGACCAGCGTTTTACGAAATCTCTACCCAAGTTATCTGCTCAGAGAGGTATGATAAGGTATTTCATTACTTATTATAAAAAATTTAATGTGTTCTTATTTTGTAGGTATCTCTTATGGAAACTGACAAAGGCCTTGAAGAGGATTTTGCATGTGCATCCATACAAAGTGTCAGGACATATTAAAATTTGTTTTTAGTGAATATTTAGACAATAACGATATATTTTACAAAACATTTATGTCAGACGAGGCATGGTTGCATTTATCAGGCTACGTGAATAGCCAAAATTATAGAACATGGGGAAACCACAAATCCACATGCTTTTATTGAAAGCCGTTTACACCCTGTTAAAATTGCTATGTGGGTGGCATTATCAAGACGACGTACTGCGGGGCCTATATTTTTTTAATGATGCATACTATAACTGCTGAAAGATATCGAAATAATATTTTACAGTCATTTATCAAAGAATTGAACGATGAACCTACGACAATTTTATGATGCTCGTGTTATTAGTTATGGAAGATCGCCCGCAAGATCACCGTATTTAACATCTCTAGATTTTTACTTTGGTTATCTAAAAACAAAGTGCATAGACAACCCTTACATAACATTGATGAGCTACAAGCAATTATACAGCATGCAACTGAAGATATCACTATAGAAGATTTGAGAAAAGTATTTGACAATTTAAAAAGCAGGATACAATTATGTATAGAACAGAGCGGATCACATTTTGAACATTTATTGTAATTTGACAGAATTCATTTACTTACCATTAATGTAACAACGGCTGTTAGCTTAACCGAATAAACAAATTGTCGCAGTTATTAAACTTAATCTATTTCAAATTGAGATACGATCTATCTAGCGATAAAGTCAAAAGTAAATAAAAAAGTAAAAAACAATTTCTTTTTATTTTAAAAATGCGCACCCTAATTTAAACTTTGATGCGCCACTTACTGCAATATTTTACAAAAAAAATAGTGTAGTACCAACTTCTGTTATTTGGGTTGCCTAATTTGGAAGCCACGTGGCGGACAAGGATGTTTGATATCTACTATTCTTACACATGTCTTAGGGTTTGTTTCCTTAGAGAAGAGCACACATTACGTCATGAAAATATGCGCGAAATGTGACGTTTCATTGACTTTCGCTAGTCGGTTGCTATGGTAACGTATACAGAACACCAAATTTGGTTCATTGCGCCGCTGACGTAATGTGCTCTTCTGAAACAAACAAACCCTACCCAAAGATGGTCTAATTGTAAAGGCCGATGGACACTAACAAGAAATTCTTTACAAGTAACTTGTAAAGAATTCTTGCAAAGTCCGTGGACACAGCCAACTTGTTATTATTTGAATTTGTTTCCTAAAAGTCACGCAATATAACCAACCTCTAAAATCTTTGACATTTAAATCGTGGTTTGACAGTTATAAATGTGTGTTTTATTTGTGTGCTGCTTTTTATCATTATAGATTAACTTTGTATCCTAGATTGTTGTGCAGACGCGCAGATATTGTTATGATTTCTCAAAAACTTAAACGTGAAATAAACTTGACTGAATCAAGCCACTATTTCAACTTCTTTCTTAGTTGCCAACCTAAATCTCAAATGCGCATGTGCAACTTGTAACTTGTATAAATTCTTGTAAAGAAAATACAACACGCACCAGTTTTACTGGCAGAGTTTCAGGTTAAAAATCCGACTTCTACATTGCAACTATCTCCCTTTAACGCGTGTAATTGTGGGAGAGAGAAAACTTGTACAAGAATTTCTTGTTAGTGTCCATCGGCCTTAAGAGGTCACACTTCGTCGAGTTATCAGTGCCGCCAACAAAAATATTTCTTGATGTGATTTCTTTGCTACTATTATGAAGCCCTTGCTACTTATTTTATTTATTATTTGTTCAATAAATGTAATGAATAATGTTATTTTGCCTTAAAAACATTAATAGGATTGCTCGATTTTTCGTCATCATTATTATTAGTGTGGCTACAATGATTTGTCTTTATACTATTTGACAGTTCTTGATTTAGTTTTTGAAGAGGTTAAATGTAATAATAATTATATATGTGTTAATACAGTAGATGGTAATTATTGCGTTATCATGGATGACGATGATAAATTACATCGCCTAGAAGGTTCTGTTGACCAAAGAGGAGGGTTGATAATTAAAAAAAGACACCCACCTTTAAAGTTCCACAACCTTCCTTGTTAGGATTAGATAAATTAGCGGCTGCGAAACGTAAGGAAAAGGAGGATAATGCAAGGAAAATGTCGTTCTCCATCTCAGAAGATGATCCTACTGATGAACCAAATACTCACAATGTCACTTCTGGTCAACAGAGGAAGTTTAGGCAACCCAATCCTGAAACTCCGACATATACAGGAGGTATAACTGAAGAAGCCAGGAAACGTTTGTTAGAAAGAATGAATTCAAGAAAAATAAAGAGAAAGGCGTATATGCAAGCACAAAAGATCTTAAATACGAAAAGCGTGATAATGAAAAAAGAAGACATCATCATAGAGATCATTCATCTCGTGAATTACAAGGTGCAAGTAATGAGTCAACAACTCCTAGATTCAGAGATGAACCAAAAACTCCAAATATAAAAATAAAGGATGTAACTGCCAGAACGTCTTGGGACGATGATGATCCAATACCAATCAAAAAATCATCTTGGGATTTCCCCACACCAACACTTCCTAAACATGCTGGTGATTGGTCTGAACGGAGCACAAAATCTAAATATGATGACTATTCTCATAGGAAGTTTGATAGGCGGGATAGACATAAAGATCATAAAAGTTATACTGATACACCTAGAGCAACTCCAGCACATAAATATAATTCCTGGGCTAAAGATAGGAAGAAGACTGGTGCTACTCCGGGTCATTTTAAAGAAGAAAGTAATGTTAAGTGGGAATCTACTATTGATAGACAATTATGGGAAGAAGAGCAACGTAGAATTGATAGAGAATGGTATAATATGGATGAAGGTATTTTAAAAAATTATGTTAATGAATTATTACATTATTTTTTGAATTTAATATCCTAGGTTATGATGATGAAAATAATCCATTTGCAACAGTAAGTGATGAATATACAAAAAGAAAGAGGAGCAATTAGAACAAAGGAAAAAGAAGCGCATGTCTGCTCAACAAAGACAAATAAATAAAGATAATGAGCTATGGGAAAGAAATCGTATGATAACTTCAGGTGTTGTACATTCCATTGATTTTAGTGAGGATTTTGATGAAGAATCTGTGGACAGAGTGCATTTACTGGTGCATAATATTGTACCACCATTTTTAGACGGTCGTATTGTTTTTACTAAGCAGCCAGAACCTGTTGTGCCAGTGAGGTGAATATATCCCAGATTATAGTATTGTTATGATTGATTTACAGTTGGATCATTTCACACAGCTTGTCAATGATATAACATTTTAAGGTCGAATGCACAGTAGATCAGCAATCATAAATACCAGCAGTTCAATTCTATGTTGCGTTCACATTGACGGTACAAGGGTGGGCAAAAATTATCAACTAATTTTTCAATTTGTATCTAAGGCTGTACCTACACACTCTGTCTGTTACCTGTCTCAATTTATCTGTTTATTTTAGTTCTACGACCAGTGTAACAAGTGGCCTTGAATCGTTAATTTGTATTTGACAAGCCGTGTAATTATATTTAAATGTTGAACGAAATTTGGAGTATAATGTTTATATAAACTTATAATTTTAGAGATGCAACTTCTGATATGGCAATAGTTGCCAGGAAAGGTTCTCACTTAGTGCGCGTGTATAGGGAACAAAAAGAACGGCGCAAAGCTCAGAAGAAACACTGGGAACTTGGTGGCACAACAATAGGTAAATTAAAATGTTATATAGATAGATTTTAGTGCTATTTTTGAAACCAAAACTTAGAAACTCCATTTAGTTATGTATTGAATTTCTATTCCAAGTTCCAATTGTGCCTTTACATGCTTTTGTCAAGCAACTGTATGTTATTGCTCCAAATAAATACACCCTTAAACTTTTAATTATCACTGTTGAAGATAGAGCAATATTATTGGTAAAATACTTACCGCAAATGCGATTTTTCAAGATTGATATTCTGCCTTCCTAACTCAGCTTAAGGAGTTTAGTAATAGGCAGGTACTGTCCACCTCATAAACAAAGTGGTACACTATAAGACAGCTCTGAAATTGCTATTGATCTATAGCACCATGGTCTGATCATCTGGGATGAACAGTTATATTTCTTTTCTTGAACGTTATCAAAACCAAACTTGGTTGATAATGCATACACTGTAGTTCATAAAGGATTAGTACATCCATCTGGGAATTTCGACCCTCTTAGAACTTTTCCACGTGCTTCTCACCAAAGTAGAGGAAACTGTTTTTAGTACTGGGAACATCAACCTGAGGTTGGGCTATACCTATGAGACCGCCCCAGGAAGGTAAAATACATAGCAGACTTCATCAAATAAGCTTGGGTATCTGTTTTCGCTATACAAAGGATTAAGGAATTGAAAATACTAAGGGTAATAAACAAGTCTTCCCGGTTTTACGTTAGAATACTATAATATTAATTTGCATTTGTAATTCCCTTTTATTCCACTATTTCTCCTAAGCTACAACGACTGTCCTGTTCCAAAGAGGACGGAAGGGTAAATGGTCATGCTAGTCCTACTTGAGCCGGATATTGAGTGCTCTTTGATTTTGCCATGAGGTGGTTATGTTGTAGTAACTGGAGTGAAGACAATTTTAGACGCTCGCGTACGAGATTCAAATCAAAGATATACGCCATTCCTTAGCGGTATACACGGCTAAACTACTGTTTAACTAGGCGCGTGGTCCGTTAGGAATGATCCGGTAATATGCATGAAGATTGCCTGTAATTATGTCGGTCTTGAATTCAGTTTACATGCAGTAACTTACAGATCAACTGTAACACAGATAAGATGAAGCTTCACTTAAAGTTTGAACATGATTCAGTGACGTGAATAGGAAAATATCCGCTATCTAGTAATGACATATGTATGTACAACTATTACATTTCTGAAAATTTGTCTTACCGCATTTGACGTAATTATAAGTGCAAAAGAAATTAATAGGTATAATTGTTTACTTCCTAAGCAGTTGGGAGATAAACGGCACAACTGGAATGTAGGCAGAAATAGGAGTAAATATATTGCATTCTTTTGAATTATTATGTAACTTTCTTCAAACGTAATGTATATTTTTGTCGTCATATGTAGGAAATATAATGGGCATCAAGAAAAAGGAAGATGACGACGATAAAAGATTTAATAAGGATGATGATGTGACGGATTATAAGACTGACCAGAAATTTGCGGAACATATGACTAAAACTGAAGCTAGCAGTGATTTTGCCAGGAAGAAATCTATATCCGAGCAGCGTCGCTATTTACCGGTGTTTGCCGTTCGACAAGAATTGTTAAACGTTATCAGAGAGAATTCTGTAGTTATTATAGTTGGTAACTGATTCGCAGCTATTTTAAAGTTGTTCTCTATAATAGTGATTTTCGTTAAAGGTGAAACTGGTAGTGGTAAAACCACTCAACTAACACAGTACTTACACGAAGATGGTTATAGTAAATACGGAATGATAGGATGTACCCAACCAAGACGTGTAGCGGCAATGTCTGTTGCTAAACGTGTTAGCGATGAAATGGGAACACAGTTAGGTAGATATTAATTGTTACATTATTTTTTATTTATCTTCTTATTCTTAATCTTTTATCCTTTCTACCTTTCACTGTAGGATTTTTTATTTATACGTTAGTTTTAATATTCATCTTCAAGACTGACAATTTTTGTAGGCGATGAAGTTGGGTATGCAATTCGTTTTGAAGATTGTACCTCTGAAAATACTGTTATTAAATATATGACGGATGGTATACTTCTGAGGGAAAGTTTAAGGGAACCTGATTTAGATCATTATAGTGCTGTAATAATGGATGAAGCACACGAACGTTCTCTAAGTACTGATGTTTTGTTTGGACTACTAAGAGAGGTAAGCTTTTTGTTCATTTCCATCTTTTCTAATTCCAATATGCGTATATAATAGCTACACCACATAAAATCCACAAATTTAAGGATAAAAACTTATTGAAAATTATTAATGAAACTTGTATGCATTGATAAGGGCATTATACAAAATAATTCGTATCAATATAGTAAATTTCAGTTGTGCGTATGCATAGCTTATAATTTCAAAAATATAGGTTATAAGACACTTTCTTAAATTCCCTTAAATTAGAGATAAGAAAATTCTTACATTTTCGCAATAAAGGATTACTGATATCCTGATAATACATCAGTTTAATAAAATAATGTATACTACAGTTGCCTTAATCCGAAGTAATTAAAATCGAGCTGATTCCAACTATCGGAAATATTTAGATTACTCTAACGCAATAAATAAATGATAAGTGGTGTTTATTCAACGAAATTGAAAATTATACAAACATTTATTGCAACATGAAAGAGTTCACCTGATATGTTTAAAAACTTGCAATTTTTGTTTAGAAAATTGTTCTATGGGATAAGAACGTTCCGATTTCTGAAAAAGACATGTTGTGCATAGTCTCGTTTTCAGTTGCAGGCAACTCCACCATTTGCGCACTTTTGAAACATATCGTGTCAGAATAGCGTTCTCAGGCCGTTTTGAGCGAAAGAGTCATGTCGTGAATAGTTTATTTTCGCAATCGGTTGTAAGTGGCTCCACCATTCTCCCAAAGTTTGAAGAATTTCGAGTGAGAATAACGTTTTCGGACCGTAGCGAGCGAATAAGTTATGTGAACAGTTTATTTTCGCAATTGGTTTCACTCGACTCCAACATTTTTGCACTTTTTGATGCACTTTTGAAGCACTTCGTAGTAGAATAATGGCTTCGGACCATTTCGAGCCAAAAATCATGTCAACACTTTATTTTCGTAATTGGTTTCAGCTGACTTCACCATTTTCGCAGGTTTTCATGTACTTTTGAAGTACTTCGTGGCAGAATAGTGTTTTTGGACCGTTTCGAGCGAAAAATCATGTGAACAGTTTATTTTTTAAGAACACCCAAACGCAATCGTTCTTCTAGATCATCCTCGATATTTTTATCGTTGTATTCGAAGACGTTTATTCCAACATTTTTGGGCTATTTTATTTGAATCCTTTCCTTCAAATTAAGCCAGAAAACATATGACGTCTTTAAGTGTAATTTAAGTTAAAGTTGCAACAATGTTATGTTTATTACAACCTTCGTCGTTCTGTCTCCCCATTAGTTTCCAGACTAAACATCATCAGTTTCTACCCGTCGAACAGTAGATATTAGTTGGCGATAAAATATTATTGATTATTTGACTATACGCATCAGACATTGTTCTTGAGTCTAGATTATTTTCGATATCTTAAAAATTACATTTTGGAAAAGTTTATTTTAATATGCAATGGATTATTTATTTTCCCATGCATTACTAAAAATACGCGACGTCTTTAACTTACCAATTTCAATTAGGGGTTTCCAACTACTGAATTCACGTGGCCGACCGTGGTCTTCTCGTCTGATTACAAAATATATTTCATGATGTTCTAAGATAGTTTCTGTTAACCCATTTTCAGTGAAATATTGAAATGTCAATGTTATGATTCAGGGATTGTATCAAAGACATACAGCTTGGTGATACAAAAGCAGTAAATTAACTGTATTCACTGATTTCTTTATCCGCATAATTTGCAGCCCCTGCTACACTATAGTAAAGTTATTTTTCCGGAATACGACGTCTTAGGAAACTTCTTGATAGTTTATAAATTGTTTAATGACGCCGAACGCTGAATATTGCAAGTCATTTTTTGAATCCCTTCCTCGTCATTAAAGGTTTCAGTTTGTTTATTTCGTTGAACGTTACATCTTTAAAAGTTTTTCTTTCAGAGCTTCCCGGAACACACAAGAGTACTATTAACTCAAAAAAGAAACGTTGATTTACCACTTTAATTTCTAAGAATGGAAGTAAATTACGTAAATAAACAACCCAATGTACCTACCTTTCTCGCTTTGACCTAAATTCTTAGTTTTTTTTATCAAATTCGTTAGATTTTACTTCTATTCTCCATAAAAAAACTCGCAGTTAGCAAAAGATATGTATTATTCCATTATATTTGGCAAAAGTTCTGCGAGGAATATAGATGGCATTCATCTCAGTGGATATTATTTTAAATTTGAAACAAAATGTATCTTTTCATGAACTTTGCGTCAACCAGAACTCTAAATGTCAATGTATTGAGGGAATATGGGATTCGTTTGATTCGATTTAGGCGAATTTCATTTGTAAATGTTTAATTTGGGCGATGTCGAAAATTTTTCCTTAGATGTGATCTTAAAACAAGTGTACAATATTTCATAATTGACGTAACAAATTGGGGTGTTGATTAAAGACCCATTAGTTTATTTTTTCCTTTTGAAATACATATTACATATTACTCATAATAACATATTACATATTCATTATACGAGAAGGTATTTATTATGCACACAAATAAAGCTTTAACGAAAAACTAATGAATGAAGGGATTAACTTTTTCTTGGAAAAAAATATTATAAATTACAAAGCCTTAACGTTCTAGTTAATTAAATGCACATTGCATTAATAGTTGTAAAATTAAGCTTAATAACAGCACAAAGATGCTTCGACAATATCAAAATAGTAATATCACAGCCTGAATGTAGTTTTAATAGTTACATTTGTATATGACACACTTGCAGACAGGTCACAGTTTTCGTAATACATTTGATGCAGGTTTGTTTTTGATATCACACAAAAATGGTGATTTAATAGGTTTAGGGGATTTCATTATATTTTATATTATTAAGTATAAACTGAACTGAAAAATTCTATTTTAATAATAATATTTCTAGTTGTATTGATATTTTGAAAGTTAGTGCGTTATTCATTTTACAAAAACTTCAAGTAACATTTTAAAATTACATTTATGTATGTATCGTTTCCTAATATACATTCGCTTTCTATATTGTTGAGCACATTTACTATTGTAGTATTAATTTTTATTGAAAATGCATGTATTAGAAGTATGCGTTTCCGTCGAGGTTTCCAGAAACCTCTTTTTGTAGATGTATATAATACGCCATAGACCATAGCTGTGACGATATTTTATAAAATATATGTATGTTAGGATGATTCTTATACGTGAACATAACGATACTGTGAAGTATATACAATTTAAGCATATATATATATATATATATATATATATATCTACAGGATATAATACTAAAGTTTCTTGTATAACAAGGTTACTTTTGCGATTTGCGCCGGATCCTCTTCAGCACAGTAAAGCCGGAATATAAACCGAAGTTTATCCCTTTTATATTTTCACTTGTCTGCAAACGAAGAAAAATAAGTTACAATGAAACATTGCAATTAGTTTTGGGAATTTCCACACGTGCAACAGCAGTTTTTTGTTAATGTAGCGAATGAGAATGGGGTGGCGCCCTTTATTAGGTGTTTTGATTGAATTATATCGTTATGTGGGCTATTGTTTACTTGGTTATATATTGGTAATATATTGCAAAGTTTACATTTTTCTTTCAATCTTCACTGAACTGATTATTAATTAAAATTTGCAAATGTGACAACCATTTACACACCAAATCCCAATTGATTTGAGGTAGAAGCAGTTATATTAATAAACTTCAAAATGATTTCTTAGTGTAAATGCTTTCGGGTTTGTTTGGAATTTTCCGTACTAGCATCTGAAGACGAATCGAAACCCACCAATACGAGGAGCGCCTTTTATGTCTTTACAAACGACCTCTATTCAGAATTCGTAAAATTTTACATTTGTTATTATGACAGTGCCAGCTTGGAGATTGACCGTGCAGTGTGTTTCCAGTGCACGTTAGAAAAGCAATTCTATGAAAGAATAGAAATTTCACTAAAAGGCTTTCGTTAGATGAGTTTTTACAATTTTAGTAAAGGCTTAACTCAACTGCAGAATTTGGTCGTGGTCGTCCATCCGTCAGTGATGAATTACGTGAAGGTCGACCAAAATCGGTTGTTATTCCAAAAAACATCGATGCTGTGCGCAACATAATTGAAGAAAATCGGCATGTGACTTGCAGTCACCTGGAGGCAGTCTTAAGCATATCGAACACTCCAATACATTTAATTTTGCATGAGCATTTTAGTTAAGGCTCAGGCTAATTGATGTAAGAAAATGCTCAAAAAATAGACCGAGGAACTGCAGAATTTGTAGTATACAACATCGTAACAGGTGGCGAAATTTGAATATATTCCTATGAATGAAAAACTAACCAACAATCTACTGTTTGGATGTTCCAAGATGAACTAAATTCCACAAAAATTGTTCGTTTACGAAGCGCTTCCATGAAAATGATCGCTTGTTTCTTCAGATGTGCTAGACATGTCGCAATCATTGCTTTAGAGGGTTTAGAGGATCGAAGAATAGTTAATGCTGAATGGTATGCAACAATTTGTTTGCCAGAAATCATCGACATATCAGGAAAACAACCGACAACGTGGCATCATTCTGTATTTTGGCAATGCCAGCTCTCACACAGCAGATCAAACAATTGATTATTTGGAGGAGAAAAACATCGAATTCACCTGATTTATCGCCTAATGATTTCTTTCTGCTCTCGAATATCAAACAAAAATGCGTGGACAGCGATTTTCAGCACACACAAGAAGCTGTCGAAGCCTTCAAAAAGGATGTTTTTGAGACATCAACTTAGAAGTGGAAAAATGTTTCGAGAATTAGTTTGAACGCGTGCAAAAGTATGTAAATCTTAAAGGTGAATATTTGATCCAAGAAAATTTTTTCTTTCCTAGTTTTTGTAACAGCTTAAAGGGTGCTCCTCGTAATTCTGGCCGTGAAAGCCTTTGAATACATGATACGCTTTCTTATTATGCAAATGAATACCAAAAATCATTGGGAGCTGATATAAAGAAAAGTAGCTTTACATAATCGTCATCTTTAGCGTCTTCATTGATGATTAGCAAAAATTTGAATCGAAATATGTGGTGGACCCAAAATAATACATACATACATGCTAATTTAAACCGCAGATAGCCAATATTGTATATAGGCTCCTATTTTAAAATGATTTCCTATTTCGAATGCAAATGAAATTATTTGATGATGCTGTATATGTAGCAATTTGACCTAATGGAAAATTTACATTAACTTGTATGGGCTACAATGATGTAATTGTTTGAATAGAGAACGTGTTAGCGGAGCCGATATTTGTACAACTTTAGTAATTTTGTTATCCCACTTTATAAAACCAAACAGTAGATTCTTGCTTTACTGATCGGGGATTTAGAAGGAAGCATGGTAAGAAAAAGGTTTATGTACGTAAAACGGGATAAAGGGATAAATATTGGAAAGATGTGAACTGTTTCGGTGATTTATTATCAGTTAGGCAATTGTCTACTGTATTAAAAATCAAATTTGATCATCTACATTACCCTTTCCGTAAATATATCGTCGAATTTTTCCTTCCAACCATAACAGTTGGCTTTCGATTCAACATTGCTACTGTCGCTTAGTTTGTTCCAAACTGGTTTTAACTGAAATAACGTGGAGGGGTCACCTCGATCGAGGCTATTAATCGGTCTGTGTATACTTACATGTTTGGATCGAGCGAGATCGACTTGAGCGTAACGACACCAGTATGTAAAATGTTCACAATTGTGCCATTTTAATTTTTTTCTTTCGGCATGGGCGATGTGTTTTCTTATAACATCTTCCGTATGAGGGGTTTCGGTCTTGTCGTTGTGATTGTTGATTCTGATCAAAGTATCTGTCGGCCAGAATTCCAGTATCGTATATTTGTGGACTTTCGGCGTATTTTTGCAGTCTTTTAGGGAATATATACTAATTCGTTCAGGATCTTTACTTTTCTCTGAAAATAAGGCATAATAATGAGAAAGGAATACTTTTAAATATCAGCGTGGTTGATTGGTATGTGGAAGCAATCATAAAACAGTCATTAGCAAACAA
The DNA here is from genome assembly GCA_038088585.1 of Chrysina gloriosa. NCBI lineage: Eukaryota > Metazoa > Arthropoda > Insecta > Coleoptera > Scarabaeidae > Chrysina > Chrysina gloriosa. The sequence goes on from CM076087.1 coordinate 42,589,795, forward strand.
GACTCGCATATAAAAATCTGTGTACAAGTAAATTGATAATAACTATGTTGTGGCTTTGTACCAGTGCTGTCTTGAAGTTTTTAATAGATTTGTGTTTAACGAAATTCCTAAAGATACATGACAATAATGTTTTAAGTAGTGAATTTAATATCTTAACTTCGTGTACGTTAAGGGTATAATTTGCGTTCTCCTCTTTTAAATATTGCCTCATAACATTAGCAAAGGAGTCCGATTCACGCTGCTATCCATAGATCTTACTATATTCTATGATTATGTAAATTTAAATTCTAAAGCAATAATTTATGTCTTAAGTACATAAGTTCATATATATCTACATATTGGAAAAATACATGTGCGTTACGCAATGTGGCAATAGCTATATTTAGATTATAATGTGGTGTCAATTCAACTTATAAATAGTCGTAGGCGAAATTTGATATACCAAAAGTCTTAATAGTAATACATATGCGTGCTAGACAATAACATCTCAAGGTTTACGGGGTATACAATTAAATGAACTATGAAGTATGCATAAACAGAAAAATTTTAATGCATCCTTCAGGTTTCCGACAGAATCATTTCTTTGAGTTCTACTTAAATATTTATTACTACATTATACGTTTAACTTATTAATGTATCTTGGCACCAATTCAAGGGGATTTGTAAGCTCTCCACGTAATATTAATAATTGTATTTTGAGACTTTGTTTGTGAGTAATGTTACAGAATAGAGAGAAGCGACAAGAAGGTGTATCGGCAGCTCTGATGGTGATGTGGTTGATTTGAATAACCTCGAAGTAGCTTAGAAGTTAGCTAACGTCATTTTAAAAATACGAAAAGTGTGAATTTCTGCGTATTAATTGAAAAATATTAATATTTTGGATATGTTAAAAGAGAAGCATTTGCTAAAACCTTAAATCCATGAAACACAACAGTAGTCCTATATTTTAATTCTAATATGCACACATCATCCCAGAATAAGAACACTAATGAAGCAAGCCATATATATAGACTGTCGCATTTATAACACGGTTGTCGGCCATGCCACAGAATAGACAGAAGCGACAAGGAGTGTCGGCAGCTTTGATGTTCATGTGGTCGATTTGAATGTCCCCGAAATAGCTCAGAAGTTAGCTAACGCCATTTTGAAAGTACGAAAGGTGTACATCTGTTCGTATTAATCGAAAAATATTAGAGTTTTGGATATGTTAAAAGAATGGTATTTGCTAAAAAGTTAAATCAGTGATATAGAAAAATAATCGTATATTTTAAATTTAATATGCACACACCATCCCAGAATAATAACATTAATGAAGCTAGCCAAATATACCACTATCGTCGTATTTAAAACATGGTTCCCGGCCATGCGCATACAGAATTTACCACAAGATTTTCTAACTTTGTCGCTTCTGTCTATTCTGTGGCCATGCACATACAAAATTTACCACAAGATGTTATAACTTTGTTGCTTCTGTCTATTATGTGGTAATGGTATATACATCGAGCTGTTTGTTTGGTCACGTCTTACGTATTTCTTCAATTATTATATAATGTAAATAAATATCCAATATAGAATATACGTACTAATTGAGCTTAGATGAACATATATCAATTATTAAGATTTAAAACTGACCGTGACTGCTTAATTTTCAATAAACTCAGACAAGGTTGCTAATATTTGGAAAACATTATTCAGATATATTGATATCAGATATTGTGATAAATTGATGCCAACATTTCAAAATTATTCTTCTACTAAATAGCAGTTAAGCAGTGGTCCTAATTATTTTTGTAAAGTTATTTATTATTATTTAAAATTGGTAATGCAAAGTTATACTGTTGTTTACATGATATTTAATGCACTCAACCATTAATTGTGACTGTTTATTGCATTGTTTCAGTAAATCCAGTTTTAAACGGAATATCTATTGCGACCAAATTCGAAAATTCTCAATATGATTTGTAAAAATATAAAGACGTATTAACAATGTCGATATTATTTATTTGTTCTATGTATAAATTTAATTTAACAGATAAAATACATAAAAAGATTATCAACTCAACTCCTTATGCAGATAATATCTTTCTAATTTATCTTTTATGATTATTATCACATTCAGCTACGGTTTCTTTCGTAACTTATCTGCGTGTATATGATTTCTCACACAACTAATCGATTTTATAAATGATGTACGATACTATCAGTGATAAATAATCGGAGAGAAATACAACAATAAGATTAAGATAAGCTTTTTTAAGTTGATCACTTACACAATACTACAAAAATTAGTAACTTACTAACCTATCTATTAATTATATCGTGATTTTTACTCAAAACAGGCTACATAGTAACGTGAATTCCATTTCCTTTTGCGCAGTGTTTTGAATGAAAGTTTTTAATGACAAGATATGTTGTTCTATTGCGTGCTTTATGTAAATTTGTTCATACTAACTGTACATAAGTATGGGATTAAAAATGGTGTATTTATAACTTCTCAAGTATGAGCAATAGTCGCATATTTTGCATCACCATTTTGAGAAAGACTATGTACGTACATAAATAAATATTTCTAGTTACATATCACCGATACTGTTACTGAAATTGCAATCATTTTTATGTCGCAGTCCTCTGCAACAAACTGTTTTAATTAGCAAATTCTTCGTCATTGATCACAACTAAAATTAATCATTCTGGGGAAACATAAATAATTTTGGATTGTGAACTATCATGGCATTAAACTGTCGTTTATATTTCGCTTCAGAATTCGTAAACTGTCTTTAGTCTCGGATGTTTAGTTTTATACAACTAATTGATGAATATGAACATTGTATGAAACTAACATGTATTGGGATGCTCTTTACAACTGGTTCTTACATGTTCTTACGTAATCCAATTGGAAGCAGCAGAAGTCAAAATTGCTATTGCGCATGGAGAACGACTCGTCGCGCAATAGCGATTTTGACCTTACCCGGTGTTTCCACATGGTATACATTGTCGGTTTCATTTTTACTTGATCGAAAATGTATTGGACATCGAACACACATCATGTGTTGATGGCATTTAATGGAGCATGTAATCGGTCCAAGTTATATTTTAAAACCTAAAGATAAATATAAGGTATTAAGATTAAGAGGCTTAATCCGATTTTCTAAGTGGATCAATGTAATACATTCTTAAAAGCTTTCGTTTTAAATTAGATCGCAATAAATATACATAACTTTTAATGCACATAGATTCGCATAGTTAATAAAAATTTTGCGTGCGGTTATCCTTCAGCGATTTGTATCCATATTAGAGAGTATGTATTCGTTTTATAAATGTGTCTTAGAAGTATCTCATTAGATTATAAGCTGTGAACTATTTACTACTTTGACATAATAATTTAGGTGATCTTCACATTCCTTTTTTTCCCTTTTTTACATCCCAGCGTAATTTCTTGTAATTTGCAACAAACTCTTTTTCATTTTTAGTTTTCCACATATTTGCTCTATTCTAAGTACATATATATTAGAGACCGGACGAATTGTAATTGTTTATAAAGTTTGCACACAGCGATAATAAGAACAATAAAAATTCAATAAACCTGAGGAAAATTTACTCACTCCAACGGTAACAGTTTTGAGTGATAGTTTAATTATTTCATATTTCTTTTTAAATTAAAGCAAGTATAGAGAGAAGAATTATTTTAACAGTAAACATAATCCCTTTCTTGTTTTTTTAGTAAAAAAATGACAACTTTATTTTCAAAATACCTATTTCAAAGTTCCAAATGTGTGTGGTAAATGTACGAACCAATTTGTTGCAATTAATTAATCTAAAAGATCTAATTTCTATCAACCATGATATGTGATATGCTTTTCATTTACTAAGGAACCCTCCGGAAAATTTTAGAAACTAAGTATTTCTTAAATAAAGGTGATTGTAAGGACTGTGGTGTAATTTACTGACACAAATATCACAACGGTGAACTCCTCACCACACAATTGTTTATAATAAAATCGGTGACACGTGTTTTGCTAGCTAGATTGTGTGGTGAGGAGTTTACCAATGTGATATTTGTGTCAGTAAGTATTTCTTGTTGTAAGTAAGTATCCATTCTTTTTCGGAAAATTAATGGTAATCTGTCCCGATGTTGGTAGTTTATACGATTAACTAGCTTGGACGTCATAGTTTCATTGACTTTTTCATTTCTTTTCATAAGGAATCTTTTTCAGATTCACAGGATTTGCAGGATCATGTTCCATTCTACTAGGAACATGTCTGCCTTCCCTTGCTTATAGGCGTTGTTGGTTTCCTACCGCATTAAACCTCATTGGTTTACTGAGCACCTTAGATATCTATTCTAACAGACCAGTGTACTCAATGAGACCTACCATCCTGCTCATGGGAACCATTTTTACCTCTTCTGGCTGCAGGAACTGAGATCCAAGAGTTAAGGCTAACATTGTTTTCGTACAGCAGGCTCTATAGATAAGATGTTATACTCTCCTTTTGATGTGGAGGTGTTGGATAAGGCAGTGTTCTGTCTTCCTTTATAGCGAAGACAAAATAAGATACCGACGTGCGTTGATAAGTGGCGGTAGCTACATGCCTAATGAATGTGTGTAACGAGTTTCAAAATGGATTTTTTTAACCTTAAAAATCTGCGAGTGAAACGTGTGGAATGATGCAGGAAGCGTTTGGGGAACGTGCACTAAGCTGTACGCCAGTTTCTAAGCGATATGTCTGGTTTAAAGTCCGCAGAGCAGAGCCTGGATATGAAAAACGAACAAAAAGACCTCCGACATCAACCACATCGCAGAAATTCAGCAATGCATCCGTGAAGATAATCGTCAGACAATTCGAGATATTGCTGCTAAATTTGGAATCGGCTATGGGACGTCAGCGAATTTTGAGTGAGGAGTTAGGGATGCATCAAGACTGCTGACCGCTGATCAAAACCAGAATCAAGTTAATGTGTGCACGGAGCTGAGAACATTTGCTTCGGATGAAATCTCCTTGTCTAAAATTATAATAGGAGTTGGATTTATACCTACGATCCTAAAACAAAGCAACAATTAAGCCAGTGGAAGAGTCCCGATTAGCCAAGACGGAGGAGATGCAGAAAAGTGAGAAGCAGTGTGAATAGCTTGCTCATTATTTCATTTTGACGTGAAAGGCATTGTGTACTATGAATTCTTGCCACCAGAAAAACCTGTAAATTCTCTGTCGGTGATGTTTTGAGACGGCTTTGTGAAGACGCAAAAGCTATTTTTAACAAAAAGTTATTGTCTCCCATCCGCCTTATTTGCCGTATTTAACATTCTCAACTTCGGTCTGTTCTCCAAATTGAAAATTAAGTTATGGCGCCAGTCCGGCAACTTTTAGATCGGACCTTGTATATGGAAGTATGTCAAATGTTATTATTAACATTGGGATAATAACGATTGCAAATTACATTTTATAAGAATAGGAACAAGTTCTCTTTTATTATTGTCAAAAATTTTGCGATACAAATTCTGAGTGTAATATAATCTAGATCTGCTACGTGAAAATAAAAACAAATATTGTATGAACTTGTGGTCTGTTTTCATTTGTGGTACTCGTTATCGCTCGTTTACTCAATTCAAGAACGGATTCCATAGTCTATACTTAACGCACAGGTTTGATTCTAATTTAATTTTCGTGTCTTCAGATTATATTGCTATCATCTTTACACCAAGTACCAGATAATCGAGGTAATATTGATTATAAATACCGAAAACAACTACATATGGCAACATTTAATTTTGATAAGCATTAATTTTGGATAATGCAGTTGGAGTGTGTTGTACATTTAAACTAATTGTAAAAAATTGACCTAGTCAAGGTCGTCTTTGGCACAATACGCCGCTGTAGATTTCTATAGAATCAAACTCGTTTAATATATTACAACGGAATATGAAAGTTGTTTACATAGCAGGCTACTATAAACATTGCAAATGTTCCCGAGCATATATGATAATGTAGTGTCGCAAGGTCATGAGATCAAATGAAATATGTTTTGCTTTGTCTTACGCAAAAGAATTCTTATGGTATCTATTTATATCCGTCATTGAATTTGGGTATTTATAATATGCGTTCGCTTTAACTTACTGATCTTAGTTTACTACAACAGTTCAAATTATCCTCATTTTGTGCATATCATCTACACAATTTTCAAGTAAATAAAGGGTGCTGAACAGCTTTGACTACTTACTTATTTAGAGACTCGACGGAAATCCCTGCATTGAAGATTCAAGAGACGTAAGCAGTTAAGACGCAACTCACGATGATTACGACAGTTAAATCATGTATTAAAAATAAAATACGTAAATTGGCATTTTAAAAACAGATAAAACGTAGTTCTTTTATAAAGAATACGTTGTAATACAAAGTTGATTAGAAATTGTATTGTGTAATCGATCGTATACAATGTTCTCAGATTACATATTCCATCTTAGTTTCTATTTAAAGTTGGAACTTTTTCTCCAAGGTTTATGCACACACCAATATGAATTTCCCTTTATTTTTAAATTAATTAATTCATTTTACCTATAAGCACGAGACTTATGGCATTTTACCCATCTTAATGATCTATGAAAAGTAATCGACTAAACAGATTACCATTTCTTAAAATGGTGTTGTATTAAGAAGTACTTTGTTGCCTTTCAGAAAAATAAAGTTTATTAGATCCCATTCATGAAATCGAATATTCAACAATTATTTTCAAAACCTCCAAACCATGCTATATTCCCAACGTTTGCACTACTTATGAATTTCATTTGTTTTTGCAAAGATGAATGCCGTACGATCGTATTGCAACTACTACAACCTGTACATACGTACTTTAGTAAAGTCGCGTGAAAAATATTATTTATATAGCAAGTACAAAAGGTACCTTAGCGTTTTCCCTTGTTCATATTTGATTGACTTCTTGTAGCATGTAGTATAGTACGTACAAATCAAGATTTATGCTCAAACAGCTCTGACTGGTGTTCTAGAAATTTACTGTGTTTTATTGGGAAAATGTTTCCCGCTCGGTATAAATTAATGACTTAATGTTACGTTCCAATACTGAATGTACTTCTGTAGCAATACAGTTTTACGTCGTCTGTTTATGTGGAGGTGTATAAAAGTGCATATATTGGGAAATAGTGTCTCATTTCTACCACTTTTGGTCCATGTTTATTCATGGCGCTAAGTGGTATCTTATAATTTGCAATATATACAAAAATGCCAAATAGGCAGTACTAGCAAATAACCAATAAAAATATCCATTTTATATTTTAAGCATTTTAGTTATGGCAAAAGGGGTGTGTCAACTACAAATTCTTTCATGTAATTATCAAAAATTTTGCCACATACAGCACAACATATGGTCCGTTGTGCGGATTTAAAGTGAAATAATTGTGGCCATGAATTTCCAAACAATCCGACAGCTTTTTAGGATTATAGAAACGAGGGCCTTTAATGCTGTATTACATATCTCAATATCAATAACAAAACGATGCCAATGTTGTAATAAAACTAGTTTTCTTTTTTTTTAAAGACGTTAAAGCGTAAACAGGAATTTTTCGGCATTCCTCCAGTAAATTACCTAATGTTGTAATTAGGTGGTGGGCAATTCTTGCCTAAAATACAACCACTACTCGGATAGAAGCCTCCACGTTTATTGGATTATATTTAGATCGAAAATTCTGGGTCAACTTGCAATGTAGCAAGTATAGACGCATGTGCGTTAATAATTTGTTATTATTTTTATTTATTTTCTGTAATTGCAAACAAGCGAAATTATTACCTTACATATAACGGAGGAGTACATGTTAGATTATTATGGGAATAATGCACGTGTGGAATAGCAAATTTGAATTTTGTTTTCGCATTAATAATCATTTGCTAACTACAATAGCCAAAACTTGTTAACAAATTTATGATGTTCTCAACGTAAACATATACATCGTTTTATATAAAAGTATATCTTAAATATGTAAAGTATAAACTATCCTAGCCATTAGTTTCCGTTTGCTGAATAAGGAGCAAGTGTTAGGCAACTGTTTCCATTGAATCCTCCTTCAGTATGGTTAAAATTTGTCATCGAATTTCCGTGTGTTAACAATCAAAACGTACATGTATATATTTGCATCACGTGTGTACAAACGAAATAAGTTGAAATATACGCAGTATGTTTATGGTTATAATATATAAAATTCGGTGAAGTACTGAAAAAACTGTTTAGCATGGGTGTGCTGTAGAATATTGATATCGATCTGTAAAAGAAGTATTGAACATTCGTGTTTCCTTGTTAACTGTGTTGACCATCAGGTAATTTCATTCAAATTCAATTTTGAAAACAGTATTCGTACTTTTTAAGGTGGAGGGATCGGTTTTGTATTTGATTTTCTTTTTCATCCGAATGGACTTACCAAATCCAGGCTCCCATATCACGACGCCAAAAATTTTAGATTCGTCTTCATCAGTCTTTCTCTCTACTATAAAACCAGTTTCAACAACTGAACAGAATATCTTCATTTCATCGTGTGCCAACCATTTAGATTCCCGTAACTTCTGTCCCACAACATAACTGTTGGTTCTGCCAAACTCCTTTGGACCATTCCTAATTTTCGGAAAAGTGACAGTTGGCGCACTAGGTCTTCTTTCAGTCAGTCTATCGTTGGATGGATTTTCGAAATGGTCACTCACTTGGAAATGAAGCGATTCGTACAACATCATTATTGATTATTTCACTTTAAACGTTAAAAGTCCTAACAGCGTTAAAGAAATCTGAAAAACAGTTTATTTATTTTTTACCACGTTCAGGTTGGTGATCCCGCCCACGTTTAAACATTTCAAACAAATCAGTTTATTTGGTCGTTTCTAATTTAGATAGCACTTTACTCTAATTTCCGTTATGCAGTGTTTAAAGATTTAGCGTTCACGAAAGTATATGTACAGTAGGAAGTTATCTAAACAAATACACCAGCATCTAATCGTTGCGATTGTCGACTACTTTACTGTCTCGTTTTCGATTCAAGTAACCCGTTAAACTACGCTTTCCGACCACGGGACATGTGGTTCGTCACGTTGTTTTGTATACATCGTACCTGTTTGGATAGCGTCTGCGCGATAAATCAGGGACGGATTGAAAAAAGATATTCGTGGGCCTTGTTTGGTTGCGTGCACTATTTCGTTATCGACTAATTGTAAGTAGGGCGCGAGGAGTTCATGTTATCTAATCTGCTTCTTGTGTAATATAGTAATAAAGTGCAAAACTTTAATTGTATTATATTTTTCATATAATGTAGGCTGCAGCACAAACAAGATCCTTATCTGGTTGCGGGCCTTTCTACATTATTACTTCTTCATGCATTTTAATGAAATACAGAGGTTTTCCGAAAAAGACGGTTAATATGTCATTGTTTTGTTTGTTTTTTATACGATTTAATCAATTTCTACAATGTAGTGTCGTTTGTTAATACATTGCTCTCAATATCGGTCCCACTGCTGAAATGTGCTCCATGGTATATTTTGTAGAGTAGTTTGTGTCCTTTTAAGTAGAATTTCATCTTTGGAGACAGGATTTACAGATCAAATTAGCAAGATACGCTGCCACGCACGTGTTGTTGTCCGACAATAGCTTTTGAATGAAGCTGCCGACTGTACAGGGGCATTGTCATGATGCAAAGATTTGGTTTATGTACGTACGAAGCCTCTTTTTCACAGTGCATCTTTAAGGTGTTACTCGTACATGAAATTCTGTCTTGGTGGCACTCGTACCAAACGAATCTATTTAAATCAAAGGACATTATGAATTTGCAGTTTTCCGGCCCACCGTGATGCCATGTCATCCATCATGACTCGATATTTCGCAGGTTGTTAATTGACTATTTTTTCACCTCATACTGCGTATCATCAGATAATGTGCATACAGATATTAATGTGCATGGTTAATCGCGATTTACGTCGTTTTTAACAGATACTCCACTTGATTTAAAGTGATGATATGAATTAGTGTAACAATTCGTACATTTTATTATAGTCTGTAAGAGAAATATCAAATAAAATTTAATGTACACGTGTCACTCTTCAAGAACATTAATTTTCTTTCTCTTACAATTAGAAAGAGGAGACAGAAAAGTGCGAGGAACAACATTGAAGGTCTATTTATATACATATACATGTATTTTTCATTTAAATTTTGGCAGTAACTATTGTATGAGGTATGTGCTAGTTTTGTTCAAATAAAGCTCTATATCTCAAATAATTCCTTATACTAATTTTATTGATTTTTATTTTTGTTCTTTCTTATTCTTTCTTTGATTAATAACACTGGAAAACAGCATGTCTGTTGCATGAATTTTTTACATGAATCTGAATAGTTTTTCCACGCTGATTTCAAAAATATATGCCGTTTTCATGTAGCAGCTCTAGTTTTGGAGTTATGAAGTGACAGGATTTTTCATTGAAAATGCACATAGTTTAAGTTTAAAAAATTATTAAATATATTTATTCTGAATAAAATTTCCTTTTTTTGGATTTTCTAGAGTGAGATGTTATATGAGTACTATTTTGAATGCTGCAACAATAATCAGCCATCATATGTTCATTCCAGTGCCCCCGATACCTCTCCTCCATAGTGCGAATATCCTGGTGAAAGCGCTCTCCTTGTTCCTCGCTTAGATCACCGAGATTTTCAGGAAAATAGTCTAGATGGCTGTGAAGGTAGTGAAGCTTAATACTCATGTTGCATCCACGCCGCTGGAAGTGTATCAGCAACTGTTCAACGTGCTGAATGTAGCCGTCACATTTCCTATTGCCCAAAAAATTCCTCACTACCCAAACAAACTCTTTCCATGCACATTTCTCGACAGCTGTCATATGGTTGATGAAAATTTTATCATCTCTCAACTTCCTGATTTGTGGGCCGTCGAAAATACCACCTTTGATTTTCTCACTACTCAATTTTGGAAACACTTTTACAATGTATTTGAAACATTCGCCATCTTTGTTAAGAGCTTTTACGAACTGTTTTATCAACCCCAGTTTTATATGCAAAGGAGGCAATATAATTCGGTCTCTGGATACTAGTGGAACATTAATTACATTTTGCTTACCGGGAATCAAAGCCTCCCTAGAAGGCCAGTCTCTTTTTGTCCAGTGCTCAGCTTTCGCTCGGCTGTCCCATAAGCATAGGAAACAGGGATATTTTGTGTAGCCACTTTGTTGGCCCAGGAGAAAATTTACCATTTTCAAATCAACACATAAAACCTAGTTATGTTCCCTGTACTTGATTTTGTCGAGAACTAAAGATATTGTAGGATATTCTTCTTTAACCTTTGTAGAATGCGCAATAGGTAAGGAACCAAGTTTGTTACCATTATGTAAAAATACACATTTCAAACTTCGTTTTGATGAATCAATGAACAACCGCCACTGATTTGGATTATACTCTTTTAATCCCATTGCATTAATTAGGCCCGGAATATCAGTACAAAACACAAAATTATCTTTTGAGTAAAGAAAGGAAGTAAATCCTTTTCCCTGTTACGGTAGTACGATATCTTCGTTCCTCTGGTCAACAAATTTCTTTCTTTCAATCGGGAAGCTAAAATTTCTGATGCCGTTTTAGAAAGTCCAAGGTCCCTGATCCAGTCATTTAGATCATCTTGATTTAGTGGTCGGGGACTACCGTAGCGATCAAAATCACTGTCGCTACCACTGTCGTCGTTTTCGGTTTGTCCGCTGCACTGGTCTGAATTTTGCGAAGATGTACATGGGTGCTGTGGTGTTGATGTGTCACTAATACTCAAGACTGGTCTTATGGCAGATTTTAAGTTTGGATATATCCACTTAGAGCAATTTTTATGGTTTATTCCTATGATTTTCGTTACACAGAAATAACAGTCGTCATGATGGTTGGATGGTTCATGCCAAATCATAGGAGCTTTGTACTTAAAAGTGGGTCTTTTTTGTTTGCCCACAGTCGCAAAGATTCAACACATGTTTTACATACCAAACTTGGTATCCAAGGTTTAGCGTTTGACGGCAACGGAAACCCAAAGTAGTCCAAGTATGCCTCTTTCACAAAGTCCGACATATTTAAACGAAATTTTTGGAACATATATTCTCCACAAATAACACAAAAACAATCAGGATTATTTAAACACGTCCTTCTTGAGGAAGACATACTGAAATTTATAAAGGAACTAGTTAAGTTACGCCGCTATTGATAGAAACTATCGACTACTTATGTAAATTTAAGACGGTACCTGTATCTCACTAACTAGAGCTGCTACAAAAAATGTGAGGTTAGATTTGAAATCAGCGCACCCAAATTAGTAAACAACAGTAGAAAAACTTTATGCAACAAAGAAAAAGTGTTATTTTGTTTTTTTGTGTAATTAACATTATCTAAATATTTATTGACTTGTGGTATGTTTTTTGAGATACCGTGCGCAAAATGTATCGAAAGTATATACGAAGTTTCTTTTTGGAATATTTTTGTAAGTTGATCCAAAATTTGAGTTTGATGATGTGAAATTAATACCCATATGGGAATACATCCTCTGAATCGACGTAATTTTGGTAATTTTATTTGGATTCTTGTTGAAAATATTTTTCTACTAGAAGCGTTATGGTAGGTAAGAACACTTACAGTATCCTAGTAGGAAACGAAACCTAAATATAGTCATACCAGGTGATCCGCCAAATTTCATTTTGCCAAATTTTTTTCGACTTTTCTTTTTCCTAAACCTTCACGTAGCAATTACGAACCAACCCTTATGAACAAACCCGCAGAAGGAAGTATCCAATTTGGTCCAGTGGTTTTCAAGTTTTAAGCATCCGAATAAACCACTATCCATTTTATATATATAGATGAGCGGTAATTGAACGATGAGCCGAAATCGACAAGAGTCAGTCGTTCTCGAAGAATTTTAAAGAAAATGATGCTTCTGCATTTAGAATGTTGGGTCAACGAATTGTTACTGCCGATTGGTATGCAATAATTTGTTTGCAGTTTAAATTTATTTCATTCATACGTATATTCGGTAAATGTAAGTGTACCTATATTTTTATCTGAGCTAGTATTGGAAGAGCAGATAATTAAAAGTGCTTTTAAATATTTAAGGTACTCCCGTTGTAAAAGGATGGTGCTGATGATCTGTCTAGTTTTATTTCATCGTTATGTATCTTCCGCAATTATTTTGAACCAAGCATTTATTACATTAAGTATGCGACTTTCCATGCAGTACTCATTGAAATATCGTATTTAAATATTTACGGCGCTAAATATCTCAACTAAATGTTACACAACGAGTAAAATAATAGCAGATATTTGTTGTAAAAGTAAATAATATTTACAAAATTGTATAAAAGTTCATCTAAGAAAATTATATGGCTTGTACAGGAATATTTATTTCGCAGGGCAATGTACATAACAGAATAATAATATTTCTTTAATACATTTAACATAAATTTAGAATCATTGCTAGTGTTTTAATGCCGAATAAATATTTTACTGAAGAATCAAATAAGCGGCATACGTATACCATTTAAACAATCGTATTTTATAGCAAATCTATTGCCATTAGTTACGTATACATATATACTGTGTCCCCGGATTGACTTCACTATAGGTATAATTGTACAAACATTTTTGAATTTGATTTTGATGTTTTGGGGCACCGCCTCGTTTGGTCTGAAAAGAATTTTAAGCACATTTTTACTTTTTAAATACCTTCGGTCAATAATCCGGCAAGATATTATTGAGAAAAGTTGTTCAGAATTTAATATTATGAGTATGCAAAATTTTACACAAAAAAGAAGTGTTCTGTATAAGTTGTAAAAAAGAAGAATATAGTGTACGTTTCTAATAAGGTATTCAAGTATTCCAAAAAAAAAAAAAGAAAATACGTAACAATTACTCAATTTGAATTGTTGTTAGTTACAATACAAGAATCCAAAACAAATACTGATTTAATTAAAGTGATCCGATATTTTTGAATTTTTGGAGAGTCATAATTTAATATTTTGGGCAACTTTTCTCAATAACATTTTTCCGTATTATTGACCGAAATTGCACTTTAATTTAGCAGAAAATGTTTTTTTCACAATTGTCATTACGGCTTTGATTTTTAAGTATAACTGTGCTGTAAATTCTTTTCAGACCAAGCCCAGCGGCATCCCAAAACATTAAAACGAAATTCAGAATATTTTGATCAATTATACCTATAGTGAAGTCCAGCCGGGGACACTGTATATTTTCTTGTCCAAATAAGTAAATCTTTCCTATGCATTTAAATTTTTTAGATAAACACCATTGTGTAATATCTCAGATGAGCTCCTAACAAGGTAGTTCTCCAAAACAATTGGCATTGTCATTCTTTTTTTTGTAAACCTAACAGTTATCGACTATGTGCAAATGAGAACACGAGGCCATGTTGGAAGGGAATCGTTGCAAATTAAACAAATTGCATTTTTAAAAATATGTTTTTCGTAAGTGATTGTGATCATTTCATAATTCCATCTCAAAACATCTGTTAACATAATTTTGTAATTCTGTGAATAAAGTAGTTTTTCGTATTCATTAAAATTTTAAGTTACGGCACTTGACAACGGAATTTAATGCTGCTGCATTGAGAAAGGAAGTTATATCTTAACACACAATGCTTATTGCTTTTTGTAGTCTAAACATGATTACGTTACTCCTACATCATTTAATATTTTAATCATTCGTTCTTTTCACTGCTGATATAAATAATATATTTATTCGAGTGTGTTTATAAAAGAAAGACTGATGTTTCTATCTTTGCAAGTTAGTAAATGTATGTTTTTGATAAATAGAAAATAAAACCTAGAAACTAGTTTTAACCAGATACTAGAGAGGGCCAGAACTATAAAGAAATAAAAGAGGCAATATTCGTTGAGTTTTTACATGTAAAATACATGAAAGATTACATGTAAAAGTTCACGGCAATGACCTTCCAAAATAGAACCTGACCTAAATCTGAATTATTAGGTTTAAAAATTGATGTAGAAATACACGGCGATAATACACGGTTAAATTAAAACTTTGTGTATAAAATCATAGGAAATGCATGTAATTTATGATTGTCTATCGCAGGCTTAATAGAAAATTGAAAATCTATGACTCTTCATAGAACAAACTACAAACTGAAGTGCGTATGTTAGGCAGTTCTCGTAGAAAGCTGTGCAACACAGACACAACTTTCATATGCCAATAATTATCTATTAATATGTGTCTTAATAAGAGCAAAACTAATGTACGATTGCAGTGTGCGATTAATAATTCCCTCCATCGTAATTATTGGCATGTGCAATTTGTGATTGCTATTGCACAACCCTCTACGGGAACTACCTCACATACGTACCTGAGTTGTAGGCCGTTCTATGGAGAGTCATAGATTTTCTCCTTTTCATTATTCCTTATTATTCCTGTTACATTTCCAATATCTACCTCGCTAAATAAATTGGTGTATTTTTAATTTAACTGCACTGCGAGAATTTAATCCGATAAGAAACGGTGTTTTCACAAAGTTGTTGCTGATGGAAACAGGAATTTTACTTCCATTTAGTAGTTAAGCTTATAATTAATTTAAGCGTTGACTTCAGCTACTTGCCATTATGTTTTTCTGTTAAATACGTTATTATTATTATTATTGCTGTATTGCATCTACCAGGTTGGCTATAAAAACTTCGGGAAAACATCAACTGACTTTTACGTGTGTTGATAACAGACACATATATTTTGTGGTAAGTCGATCTATCTCAATCATTTTACGCACAGCATCGATGCTTTTTAGAACAACGCTAGTTAATGGACGATCTTCACGAAATTCACAACTGCCGCCAAACTTGCAAAAATATCGATAAACTGTGCATGGTGCATTATCACTAGAGTTACATATTGTTGTTAATTTACTTCAAAAATCGTAGAAAATTATCGCAGGGAAATCTGCGGTTTTTTCGGTATCTAACGGAGTTCGATGATCCTAGCGTTTTTTAAAACTATACTATTCCACTACACTCCACTCCACTCCACTACAAAATGCAGTAGCTACTACACCTTTATTTGCCCAATATTTTTTTGATCAATTTTTTTAGGCTTACTATTAGCTCATATAATCTTGTAAATAAATTTGACGCATTAGTTATGATAAACCCTGTATAAATACAAAATTATTAGTCATAAGGACAAATTGCTGCAGTTGCTGATGTAATTTTAACGAAATCTAGATATAACAAATGCGTGTATTATGCGTATACTGTGATTCCATCTAGCTGGTCTACCACCTGTGACATACGGACAACAGTGGTGTACACGAACAAGAAACGGTATTTATAAATTGAGAAAGGCGTGGAGCGTTGATTATTCAGATGTGCGTACTGCTAGTTGGTTTTTAATTGCCTTCCAAGGTTAATTTAAAAATAAGGATAGTCTGCAGTTTACCTATTGTTCTAAAACGGTCATTTATGGTCATATTAACAGCGCCATCATTAGATATCAAAGTTAAGAGCGGTGTTCAATTCATGGGTCGACTTGCAGGTATCGTCAACGCTGTCTGTATTAATATTATCCTTGGTGCTCAATTCGTGAACTCCCCTTTAAATGTGAGGACTATTCAAATTTAAACCGCTTTTTTTCTCGTTTAACAAAAATGCGGTTTTGCCACTGGATAGACAGGTTCTTGATCCCCTCATCAAAAGAGGAAAAGCGGTTCAACAACCAATAGTGCGCGTACTGCTCATCTCTTAACACATCTATGAAAGTCACATGTGGATAAATTGGTACTGTAAAAAGGATGTTCAGGTGATGTGCACTGAATTTCTTTTAGTCCCTCATTCCCTCCGAGAGGTATTTTTGCTTAAGCTTGTTAGGCACCTGTTGCGGTGATGGGCACTACTTGCAGACAGCACTGACTACGACCGCCGAAATAAATCGATACCATACCAGCCGCCTCCACCGAAATCCGAGTCCTGGACCTTCCGCACCCCAGAGGCTCCCAACCTCGATTTAATTTTGAATAGTCCTCATCGTTTACGTGTTTTCGACACTTATGCTACCATGCTCAGTGGAAAAGCCGCGGAGACAAAATGTTACACGTTAATTTTTATCAATTCCTAGAACACTAAACTGTTCACAGTTTTCATTCTGCAAATGATAAACATCAATATTAACTTTAGAGCTCGTTCATTTTTACCAATTCTTAGAACACTAAACTGCTCCATAGTTATCATTCTGCAAACGATAATTTAAACATCAATATTCGCTTAAGACCTACCCCAACGTATTTTAAAACCCGAGTGTTTGGTGAAAGTACTTGTTTGCAAATAAAATAGCTTCAAGCTAAGAGCGAAATTAGGGAAATATTCAGAAGTAACAATAATAAATTAAGGAATAAACTAATATGAGTAAACTTTTTCATACGGGAACTAACTTTAGTAGTGGTAATAAGTTCAAATAAAAAATTAGATAAATGTAATATTTGTATACTTCTGTATGCATTGACGAATACCCCGCCCCGAATCACTATTGATGTAAACTTAGAATTTAGGCCTGTCTCCAGTAGTAATCTAATTTTGTAATTGTATATTTACGTAGAGAAATGTGCGCCGACTTGCAATGTATCAAATACACACACATGTGCCAATTGAATAGGGATAGGAATTGCATTGAAATAAACAGGAGGGCAAGCCTCAGAGCGGTTTCGCCGTGTTTCGGCTCTTCAGTGAGGCACATTTGTCCCTATCTATGCTCCCGTCCATAGGTAAATAGTACATGCGTGACATGCTACCTTGTAAATCAGCACATAATTCTCTATTTAAATATAATGCGATGGCCGTCGGTGCTCTTTTCCGGGTAGCATATGTTTTGTGGACGATATCTGCTCACCTTCTAACAAAATTAAATCATTACTGGAGACAGACCAACATTCTGTTTACATCTTTATATACAGATTGCTTAATATGATCAAAATGTTTGATGTTAGAAAAGTAACAAGGTAATGGGTCAATAGTAACTAATAAGGATGTAACAGCACACAGAATTAAGAACCAACATATTTCCTAGACAATTTCTGGCCATAATTTTGAAGGGATAGGTCGATATAGGATGATCGCAAATTACTGAGAAAGTGTAAGATTTAGTGATTTAAGTGTATTGAATAATTTGTTTGATTATAGAAATTAATGTATTCGAATTTACCTTTGAATATTAAACAACTGTGAGATGTTGGTACATGGCTGAACAACATTTTCTGTAGGAAAATTGATAGCAATAGGTTTTGAAGTGTAGAAGGTGTACGTGTATAAAGGAACTATAAATCAGACATTAATTTATGCGAAAATAATTTAAAGAAGGGTTTATAAGAAAACATACAAAAACAATGGAAAGAAGAGCTTTTGCTTTTGCAAAACGGCAGGAGGCACAAGGCACACGTGAATTCAAAACATCATTCTAGAATGCGAATTTACTGCATTATCACATGCATCGTTCAGTTTGAATTCAACATATGTGAATATCGTTGTATTTCAAAAGCTAAAAGAGAATCTGAAATTAAATCATGCCTTGAAAGAATATTTTAAGAATTTATGAAATTTTTTTAAAGGCAATTAGGAGAACATTGTAGTAAATGTGTAAGTGTAGAGGAAATAAGTTTTTCCAATGCCATAGATATTTTCTTTAATGCCAATGTAGATTATATAAAAATACATTTTCATCATATAGTTTTGCAATTTATTCCTATATTTCTCGTATTCGTAAAGTTTTCAAATTGTATTTGAAATCTACTTATCAGAAATACACATGTAACAAAACTCTGAGAAAGTACGACAAAAACTTGCGCTTCTGCGTTGCTAATATGCCGTAGTATCTCTGTAGGTATTTATTTGTGGTTTCCAGTTATTACAATTCGCGGTAGGGTACAATCCACAATAAGATAATTTATTGCTGCTTATTGTTTTTGTGTCTGACGATTTCACGTTATTTTCCAGTTTGCTGCGAGACACTTGTTTATGCATACTTTCATATATTCACGTGCGTGTTACTTTTGATATACACAATAACAAATTTCTTGTCATAGATCCAAATCTTATTTTTAAAGCATATATTATACATTTTACGTCTTGTAAGAAGGAGCTTCACTAATAAAATGTTAGTCAAAGGCAATGTTTTCATTCTTTTTTCGTGGATATTGTCCCAGAAAAGCTGTTGACCTGTTTACCCGTCCGTTGTATTGCTCATTATTTACGTATTCATAGCTTACATACAACACAGCATTATCATGTTGTGCAACTTTTAAAGAACAAATTTTCTATTATATATTAACTGTCTTAGGAACAGTATATTCCATCTCAGACTAACATTTCAGTATAATTATCAGGATAGTTGCAACCGCTTTCGCATATGCGGACCTTCCGCATCTATTTCTTGCGCATGGATTGGTAGGCACAGCGGATTTGAGCGTATATCAATAATAAGCAATATTTTCCAACAAATTGGAATCCATGTTTGCTTGCGGAGTGGAATATGTCCCCTAATCAGATAAACTGTCAGTTCCGTGATCAAGGGTTAAACATGAAGGTCTATGGTCTTATCTGGTATTGATAATGTACATACGTTGCACAGCACATACTTCAACTTGTCATGAAATCCGGATTTCAAAATAATTCAAAGTTTCCAAAAATTTAAATCAGATGTGAAAGAGAGCATAATAAATACTGTTGGACTTCAGTTTCTGTTTCGTTTAACACGTATCAATTTCTTTAAACATATACATAAATGTCTGTAAAATTACATGAGGAATGTTCAGGGTATCTTGAGGGATCCGGCGTGATTATGGTCTTACGTTAGGTCGAGAAAGGATCATACGGCTATTTCTTCAGTAATTCGGTGCAACAATGTGGACGTTTTTGGTAGCAGTAGTATGTGTACTCTTTTCAGTGTACTTTTAACCAGTATTTGCGAATGGTCAGACGCAGTCGGGCAGTGGTTCCACTTGCCTCCCAGTTCTCACTTTAAAATTTTACAAAGTCAAATACTGCAATGCTTGTGCAGTGTGGACATTTGTAAAGATCCCCAGTCAATTTCTGAAACAATGCGCTCATAGCTTGTCTGTCTCTCTAGCATTTGTATTGAACTTATCTCTCTCAATCCGACAATTTCCCAAAAGATCTTATATCGTTCACATAGTTAAATCTGGAGATAAATTTTGCGTCGAAATTAGCGGCAGATTTCTATCTTGTCTTCAATATAAAAGATTTTGGAATCTATAAGCATATTATGTATTCAGTTAATAATATAATGATTCCTTTTCAACATGGCTTTCTCCCGAGATCTGTTAAAAAAATTAGTCTCCTGTACTGACCTCGTTTTAAAAACTTCGGAAAACACAATTCAAGTCGATTCGATATATACATACTTTAGCAAGGTCTTCACTATTGTGTTCTAATTAACAGGCTGGACGGTGTTAGGTTCCACGGTGATTTGGTGCGATGGCTGATAGCTTAAATTTCTAACAGGTGTCAAGTTGTGAAATATGACGGTTTTCAATTTACATATCGTTTGTAACTTTCGGGGTTCCTCAAGGGTCGCACCATGGTCCCTTACTTTTCGTAATATACATTGTTTTCATAACACTAACATTTTTCATTATTTAAACGACCTAGACATTTACAAGAAGATGGTAATTAATATCTAATTATAGATAATTCAGTTATTAATGTCCAGAGTTTAGTAAATTCTCCACAATTTCTGTTTGCTTTTTTGTTAGTCTCCCAATCTGTTTCAAGCTAGAATTTGGGCTGTAGTATTTTCTAAGCGAAATTTTATCCTGATCAGTCGCTAATAAATAAATAAATATTATATATAATAATACATATATTGTAGGAAATAATATAAGAATGAGTATTCGCATCAAGATAAGATTGGATTAGGAATAATTTTATTGTTAGTCTTATCTTTACTACGAATGCGTACGACCCTTTTATAATAATAACTTTCCATTTTACGTACGATATTAAATCAGTAAATGAAACTGAAAACATTCATTTCCTGTTACTTTGGGCTGCATATGTCTTGTGTTGAAACTTTTTCGCTACTTGCTCTAAAAACACAACCTGAATTATAGTGATTAGTGATTTAATTGCCTCGTAAACTGCATAATTATTTCTGCCATTTAACTACATATTTACAAACAGAACCACAAATATTCTAATTTTGTTGTACATTTTATGGTCTGTTAGGCACGTTAGTAATTAAGAGTGCTTGCTATGAATGTTTTTAGTAACCAAATAGTCATAAAGTTTTATAATTACAATGACAATTAGGATAAAATATACAAATAAGGTGTATACAACCGAGCATTTGTTTTAGTAAATACATTGTTCTCATACTAATTGTAAGTAAAAATAAATAATCTAATAGTGCTTCAGTGGTTTCTTCCAATTAAGTCTTGTATGGCTGGAATAATAAAAACAAATAAATAATAATAACAAAAAAAAAATAATAAAAAATTTTTAATTGCAACACATGTACTGAAGTGCCTACAATTTAATTTTTGAAATGGCCATTTTTATAAAATGATTTGGTAGAGAAATTAATTTTGTTCTCACACGTTTTTTTTTTGTTTTCCTTTACTCCTATATAAGACAAGTTCTCGGAAAAACCAGAAAGAAATTTTTATCGGGAGTGGCCAATTTTAAAGATAATATCACGTTGATTATTAAAATGGAAAACAATTTCATAATTACAAATGTTAATTTTTAATTTAGTTACAAGTCTAAGTTAAAAGGAAATTTTGCAATAACAAAAAGAAAAAAATGGCTTTACAATAAAATTTAATGTTAATTGTAATTTTGTCAAGAGCAGTATTATTCGAAAAAATGTATCTCAATTATTTTTTAAACACCTTAATATATTATATTTGACGTCAATATTCGCGATTTATACTGTATAACTAATTTGAATAATAATAATAAGGTCTTTGACAATATATATATATATACAGCGTGTCCCAAAACTGCTGGGACATAGAGCTACTAGGTATTGTAGAGGTCAAAATAAGTCGAATGGACGCAATTTATATATATACCAAAATGTATCGTTTGTCCGTGAGAAGAGTTCAAAGTTTACTTAAAAATAACGTTTTTGTACGCTGTTTAGAAATGCGCTAAACAAATTTAATGAAATTTGGGAAAAGTACATTTTAGAGGATTACCCTACTTTCAGTAATCAAAGAAACCGAAAGGAAATTGTAGAAGGGTTAAAACCACCCTCACCCCCTGATAATGTAAAAAATTATTTCTTTGGGGTGGTAATACGGTTCTAAGCCTTCTTTTAGCGGGAAGGCTTATTCATCATTTTCATTTTTTGACTCTTATAAAAACTCCGTATTTCGCATAGTTTCGAAGGGAAAAATCTTTTCTCAAATACTGATCACCTACCTTCTTAGTACAGGTTTAATAAAATTATAATACAAAATTTACCTGGCGGTGGACACAAAGACATAAGTCATGATTTTGAGAGGAAACAAATTCATAATCGTCCCAGTTTATTGTTGATAGTAAATAATTTCAATAATTTGTTCACTTTCAGTTGCTTTTGTATTGTTTTTCTCGCGATCACCGTTATTGCTTTCATTGCTATTTCTGTTGTTGTTGCAATTACTTTGGCAGCTATCAAATATGGATTTCCCTTTTAATGAGCAGACAGACGTGCTATTAATTCTTGGATACTGTCAAGGTAACTGCCGCGAAAGTGTCGGGCGTGTATCAAGAGGGGTGTCCAAACCGGACAATTCCAAATCACAAAACTTTTGCCCGAATCGAAAGACGTCTTCGAGAAACAGGAATGTTGAAGCCAGTCAGAATTAACGCTGGAAGATCTCGACAAGCCCGAACACCCATTGCGGAAGAAACTGTTCTTCAAATGATTGATAACAATCCTGAGACTAGTACCAGAACATTGCAGCGATAGACTGGGATTTCAAAAAGCACTGTTAGACGGATTCTTAGCGATCAATTAATTCGTCCATTCCACATCCAACTAATCCAAGAGTTATTACCACTTGATCAGGGTTCACGTTTAAATTTTTCACAAATTGTTCGGGAGCGCTAAGTAGTCGACAACGGATTCCACACTAATATCTTGTTTTACACGTCGTGGCATGACGAACCTACACAATGAGCATATTTATGCAGATGAAAATCCACATGCTATTAAAGGTAGATATCAATGAGAATTTAAAATTAATGTCTGGGCCGGAATTATTGACAATTTTTTGGTTGGGCCGTTCCGATTGCCTGATTGTTTAAATGGCGCTAATTACATTCATTTCCTTCAAGAAATTTTGCCAGAAAACTTGTCCCTTAATTTGCGGCGAAACATGTTCTTCATGCACGACCGTGCATCACCTCATTTTGCACGTGCCGTAAGAGAATATTTTGATGAACAATTTGCTGGTAGATGGATTGGTAGGGGACAAAAAGCACCCATTCAGTGACCTCCGCGGTCTCCAGATTTAAATCCTTGCGACTTCTTCATCTGGGGAGCGTTAAAAACACAAGTGTACCAAGTTCAAATTAATAATTCCAAACAACTGTGGGACAGAATTCAAAATGCTGTAAACGCACTAGGAGATAACGACGATGTTTTAAGAAGGGTGCATTTCAATTTTTTACGCCGAATTGACCTCTGCATTAACGAAGATGGAGGTCACATTGAACACCTGTTGTAACAAAAGTTTCGTCTTTGTGTCCACCGCCAAGTAAATTTTGTATTATAATTTTATTAAACTTGTACTAAGAATGTAGGTGATCAGTATTTGAGAAAATATTTTTTCCTTCGAAACTATGCGAAATACGGAGTTTTTATAAGAGTCAAAAAATGAAGATGACGAATAAGCCTTCCCGCTAAAAGAAGGCTCAGAACCGTATTACCGCCCCTAAGAAAAAATTTAAAAACATGAGGGGGTGAGGGTGGTTTCACCCTTCTACAATTTCCTTTCGGTTTCTTTGATTACTGAAAGTAGATAATCCTCTAAAATGTACTTTTCCCAAATTTCATTAAATTTGTTTCGCGCATTTCTGAACAGCGTACAAAAACGTGATTTTTAATTAAACTTTGAACTCTGCTCACGGGCAAACGATGCATTTTGGTATATATATAAATTGCATCCATTCGACTTATTTTGACCTCTACAATACGTGGTAGCTCTATGTCCCAGCAATTCTGGGACACGCTGTATATAACTAATTTGAAATCAGTTATTGCAGTTTTTTAATTAAACTATCAAATAGGCTAATACAAATTTAGTATTGAACCAACAATATGGAAATCGTCAACTGTGAGGCGTCGGCATGCATTCTTTTAAGAGTTGTGTTAACTAAACTTATAAGTAACACTTGCTTTCCTTTGTGTTTTCTAGTAAAAATGATAATTTAGTTGTCTAAATACGTACATATTTGAATATATCCAAATTGGTGTAGTATCATCATGATAATGATCTTTAAGCCTTTCTATCTTTCGGTACAAGTTTCGGAGCTACCGAACCGTATACATTGGAATCGGTGTAGCAGAAGTACGAATCTTATTTTATCTTTTCATTTCTAATAGGACTTCATAATACTAATATTTGTTACTCAACTTGAACTTTCTACCTCAATCTACTTAAGTTTTGGATTCAGTGACAACTTTACTTACTTATTTTGACTTACATCTGTATTTTATTAATCATAAGTATATTTTTAAAATACATTTCCAAAATTTATATTCAATAAATATTTATATTGGACTGTTTTTGTTAATGTTAATACATTGCCAAGAAGGATACGTCAGCTTACACACACACACACACACACATATATACATATATATATATATGTGCTAATTTGATTATTGCTCGAACCTGTGGAAGGTGAATAATGTGTATAGTTGATTATTATTCATATGCAAGTAGGGAAGGTGCTAACTTCTAACGTGCATAGAATGCAATTATTTTTGACGGACGCGTTTAAGCTTATGAAATTAATATTTGGAAATAAACGTAACAACAAACATGATGAATATTTGTTAATTTAGTTTCACATTTGATGAAGCAATATGTTCAGTGTAAAATACACATCACCGATTTTCTCTTACAAATAATCATATTGCACAGATTAGACGTGCTTACTTTGCTCGTGTTATGTGGATGTGATTATAGGTTCTAGGTAAATTACTCGAATGCAAATGCTCGAAGTCAGCTACTCGAAAATCAGTTGCTCGAATATGTCCTTCCTCGAATTGCAAGTTCCTTGAACGGCAATTTCTCGAAAATGTTTTGCTCGAATGTAATTACTCAGAATAATGCGGTGATTGTTATTGCAAAGGCGGTATCCATATCATTTGCCATAAATCTAAACCAGTAATTGGAAGTAACATCAGATTGACTTTATTGTAAAAAGTGGAATAGCACATAACATATATTAAAAACACATTATTTTTCATAATTTTTAACTTAATCATATAGGTACCTACAAGTACCTATTTTTTGTTAAAGAATATAATTTGTAATTTGTGTTTTTTATTATTCCTGGTACAAACTATAGAACTGAGGAATAGTGTTACGGCTAGTCCGTAATTGTATTCCAATGATAAATACTTTCTACATTCCAAATTCGAGAAATTGCCGTTCGAGGAACTTGTATTTCGAGGAAAGACACATTCGAGCATTTTCACTTTCGAGCAATTGAATTTGGGCAACTGATTTCGAGCAATTGCATTCGAGGAATTTGACGGAGACGGTGATTATATATGGTGTAATTATATGTAATACATAGAGTCCGGATGTCCAGGCAAAATGCTAATTTGGCTATTTTCTTTCATAAATACTTTTGTTGTTGTTTATAAATGCCTATTTCTTCCATAAATTTTATTTTTAGGGAATAAAATAAACATCAGCAGCAGAGTCGATTTAACTACAGTTGACAAAATGTTCCATTCTATTATAACGGGTTTTTCATTAAGAGCGACGCATTTTGTTTTTTTTTCAATTAAAAGACTTGTGGGTTAGTTATGGAAATGATTTGTATATCAAATCAAAGTACAATCGATGCCATTAGTTATGGAATACGACGCCGTTCAGATGTCCGCTCGGAAACGCTGGCACGAGTGAATACGCTGGACCCAATTTTCCATGACTCGAGCACACAAATCGGCCGATGTTGGCCTGCAGCTCTTCTATCGTTGTTGGCTTGTTGGCATAGACCAGCTATTTAGTGTAACCCCAAAGAAAAAGTCTAAAGCGGTTAAATCGCACGAACGAGGCGGCCATTCGCGAGAGCCGTTGCGTGAGATAACTCGCTCGTCAAACTTGGTCCTCATTAGTTCGATTGTGTCGTACGCTGTATGGCACGTTGCGCCGTCCTGTTGGAACCACATATCGCCCAAGTTCATAGCATCAAGCTGACCCCAAAAATACTCCGATATCATGGCCCTGTAGCGATCGCCGTTGACGATTGTTGGCGCGCCGTTTTCATCAAAAAAGAAAAATGGGTCGATGACGCCGCCGGCATGAAAACCGCACCAGACAGTTAATTTTTTCGGATGAAGTTGTGCCTTGTGCATCACTTGAGGCTGCTCACTCGTCCAAATGCGACAATTTTGCTTGTTGACAAAACCATCGAGCCAGAAATGAGCTTCATCCGAAAAGATGATTTTCTTGTGAAAATCCTCGTCAGCTTGCATTTGGCAATTAGCGAATGTGCGACGCTTAAAATGGTCGGTTGGCTTCAGTTCCTGAGTCAGCGCAATCTTATACGGCCGGAGAGCCAAATCCTTCCGCATAATTTGCAACCGTTGTTGAAGCGTGTATCTCTCCATGATTAAATGGCATAGACTGACGTTTCAAAATGTGAAAGAATTGCAAGGCCAACTTCACCCCTATTCGAGAAATGTCAAAAACAAAATGCGGCGTTCCTAGTGAAAAACCCTTTATTAATTAAGTAAATGTTAGACCTATACTACTTATTGCCATAATCCCAAACTATATCTTTTTAAATAGTATTACAACGTAATATAAACTGGTTGCTTACTAATTGTAAATCATTGTGACGAAATTTTGTATTACCTTTTGCTATGTTTGTATTATGTGCATATCTATCTTCGGGAAAGTTTTACCGAAATTAATGATTGTAATTTAATATCTCAATTTATTTTTATTAATATGTCTCCAGCCGCAATGAGTTTGAAATCCCCCACATTGTGTAAAGTTTCTTGTAGTTTTAGGGGATGTCATTCGCATATTGCTAACTGCATCTTGTACCCACACCATCTGTATTTGCTATAAAGCCCAGTCTTTTCGTAATTTAGGTCAGTACTTCGAGTTTAAATTACCTATAAAGTAATTTTCATTCATTTCCATTTTGAACTTCTTGCAATAAGGATCGTATCTGACACAACACCACCGAAAGTACCACTTCAGTTACCAAGAAATTAAACATTCCAATCGTATTGGAGTTTAGAAGTAACATTTTTTCTAGCAATGATTCTATGCTTTTTTGTAAAGTCTGTGAGAAATCAATAATTTTCGAGAAAAAGCATTTTGTTACTTAACACACTAAAGAAACCAAGATATTCTCCAAATACAATATAATTAGCTGTGATGCTAACGAATAATGCTCTTTGTACAGCTTATATAAGAAATAACCACTGGAACAATAATATCTATTCAATTTCTCTAAATGACTTATTGATTTTACCTTTTAAATGCTTGTTTTGAAGTTTTAAATGCCTATTTTTGAAAATTTTAATGGCTTTTTGCTTGCCTACTTTAACGAGTTCTAGTGCCTAAACTTCTCTCAAAAATCTTCAGTCAGGTCAATTTTTGTTTTAAAATGCGCTTTTCGCCACCAGGTACAACGTTGTAACTAATACAGGAGCGTTACAAAATTGTTAAATTGGAAGAGTAGTCAAGCGACATATTTTTAAGGGATTTTTATCTCTGCACTCAATAGAAAAAAGTGGCGTACTATAACGAAAATATTTAACAAAAAATCCAAAAATCGTTTAATAAAAAAACTTAGATACAACATTCTGCTGTAAATAAAGGATTTACAAAGTGAAACTGAGTATTTGTAAATAAGAAACATAATCTGAGATTTTTATTATGTCAAATGCATAGGAAAAAAACATTTTTCTAAAATCAAAATATACAATAATAATTAGCGACGTATGTGCAATTCCGGCATTTTATTTCGTATTTCTAGTATTTATGTTTCTCAAGTGGCAACTATGTAGTAGTAATCATACTTGGTTTGCAAGTGTTTGTATTTGTATTTCACACACTTCCCATAATACGTAACACGTCAACAACCAACAAAACTAAACAATGTACATACATATTTTAAGGTAAGCGGCCAGAATTGGTCAATCGTAAATGTATCGTAGTTTTGATCGTTGCAAACCACAATTTAATTTATTTCCTTTTTGCGAAAATTTTTCAAGACTAAAGAAGGAATTTGGAACAGTACAATGAGTACATGATTATAAAATTACACCTTTTATTTCCTTATTCTCTTCGACGTCATATTTATTCTTCTCTTGTTTGAATGATAACCAATTTTGTGTGTAAATGTTATTGTAGCTGCAAATATTGTGATCCTAAATTTTGCTACGTCTTATTTTTCGAAAATTCAGCTTATCTTATACATACAATATTTGTTACTTTGTTATCTTTATTTAATTTGGAGCCTTCATGCTCCCAATATTATTTAGGTACTTGTCACGTGTGCGTTCAATTGAAGTTGTTATGTACTCAATTTACATTTACGTATTAAATGGTTAAAACTAGCTCTAATTGAAGTAGAAACAGAATAAAGTGCATAAGTATAGTTTGCTTCAATAATAAAAGGATTTGTGTTATATTTATTGTTTGTAGTAAATTACTGTCGTTTGCTTTGGTAAAAGTTTCCTAGTTTCTCTAAATAATTTTCATACTAAGATCTTTTTTAATGAGGAACTTACGTAAATATGTACGTACGTAACTGCTACTAATTGATTCCATTCTACTAAAGTAACTTTAATCCTTTTACCCTTAAGATTTTGTTTTTTCAATTTGTAAATGAAATGATCGTTATCCATTGTAATCGAAATCTCAAATTACGCAAGCTATTTAATTATACATTTTATTATCGTAGTAACTAACCAGTCCCAGTAGTGCGCAAATTACCTTTTGTTGAGACCGGTTTAATGGTGCGAGACTACACGTCTTAGTAATTCATACGCAAGCATAATGTTTACGCACCCTGGAAACCTATTTGCAAGCTATATCTCACTAGTACATAATTTTGAAATGAATTTGTTTTTCCAAATTCTCCGGATGTATGATTTTACTTGGATAAATAATAACTAGTTAAAGTATTAAAGTGAAATAAATAAGAATTTATTCAAATAAGATGTGCGTCATCAAAAGTTTTTTTACTCCAGGATTATCAACATAACTTAATCGTGCTTCAGATGCTCAATAATTTTGTACAGTATTTGATGTGGCACAATATTACGGATAATATAGGGACTGTATAATGTATTAAGGCAACCAAAACTTCTTTGAAATAAGATCGCTCAACCTGTAAAATATTGTAGCGTCTGTAGATGCTATTGTACGATATGGCTTCGGTATAGTACAAGATTCGAAAATGGTATTGTAAAAAGTGCCTCAAAATCTAATTAAAGAGAGGAGAGGATATTTTTTTCTTGAATATCGAAGAGGTTTGCAGAAGTAGATAAGTTCGATATTGTTTCGTCCAAACGTAGAAAGTTTTGATAACCCTTTATATCAGAAACACTTACGCCCGGTATACCAACATCTTTTAAAAGGAGACTTAGTAAAAAGACCTAAAACTAGTTTTAAACCGCTGAACCGTATTACCAAACAAATAAAAACGCATTTAGGTAAAAGTCCATTTAGCATAGGTTGGCAATACCGCACTGGCATCTTTACCTGTCTTTATCAAACTTTCTAAGGTAAGATCATTGAAATCAATATTCTTGTGCATATTCTTGTATTAGAAGCGTTTGGAAAGTTAGGTTATTGTTTGCTGTTGTTGTCGTTTTACGTTGTTCATATTTTATTTTATATTTATTTTATCGTATTTTGATAAAAGGCGCTTTGAAAAATATTGAAACCAATAATAAACCAAATACGATAATGTTAACTTTTACAATTATAGATTACTTCATATTCTTTTTATACTTGATATGCAAGCGCTAATTTAAATGCCTTTCTAACGTAAAATCATTTAAAATTCACATATGATTACCATGATCAACATGCAACCGGATGCGAAAAATCTTAATGTTAATAATAATTGCTGCATTGATGATAAGCAATGATTTCTTAGTGAATCATACTTTATCTGTCGAAATATTTCTGGTATGTTAAATCGAGAAAGTAATTCTTTCTTATTTTGTATACTTTCGGCTGCCTTCTTCTTCGTATCATTTCAAACAACTCCTCATCAGATGACGTAGAATTCGTAGAAGTTGAATTTTAACAATATGAAAAGTTATAGTCGATAATATAGGAATATGACACCGTTGACGTTTAGTTACTGCGCATGCGTTTACTTAAATGCTCCTTAAGTGGTCAGTTACCAGCCTTTAACTATAAAAGCGGATTTAGTACTAAATCTACTTTTAAAGTGTTGATAATACGTTTCGCTTCAGTTAAAAGGGCTTTTAGACTAAAACTGCTTTGAAATGTGTTGGTAATACCGGGCGTTAATACTGTTAATAAAATTTTATGAGTGAATTTTTGTCTTATACTATTTTTTTTATCTAATTTCTTTTCTTTTTGTTCGTTTATCGCTAAAATCTAAAGCAATAGCGAAACAAGTTTGAAAAATAAATGAATAATTGTACATGGATGCATCAGGATTTTTATGGCAGAATCAAGATCGTCGTCTTCGATTGCAAATCCACTATTCAAATTCTTTTTACCTCCAGCACCCTTCTACTTAACCTCTCCTCGGTCATATGTCGTAGATTTCCAAAACAGTTCACTTATCTTTCCTCTAGTTTTCTTATTCCTATTGGTCCCTGACTCACCAGTTTCTATCCTATTTCATTTCTGTCCTAATCCTCCTCAAAAATTTCATCTTCATGGCGCTCAGGCTGTTTTAATGTCTAGTTTGACTGTCCAGGATTCACTTCCATACAATGGAATGCTATACGAATACATATGGCTTCATATTATACATTGAAACTATTATGTATTATGTATTCGTATAGCGCAATGTTGCTAGTCTAGTACAGTCGCTTATGATAGTTGTAGTACTGTTGGCGCAAATTGAGCAACACCAATGCTGAGAGAGAAATTGACTCCTACAACTATAAAGTTGTCTAACATATAAACAGATGAAAGTAGAAAAATTACTGACAGACAGTATAGAGAATAAAAAAATTAATATGGTATGGCCATGTGAGAAGGATGGACCAATAGAAAACCAGGAAAAATATGAGAATGGAAGCCACATCGCAGGAAAAAGGGAGGAAAGCCAAGAAGAACGTGGAATATGGACATAAAAGAAGCTATGGAGAAAAGAAATCTTAAAGAAAATGATCTCCTAAACAAAGGAATCTGGGAGCAAGCATGCGGTAGAAGTTCATTCATATTGAAAAAAAGAAGTAATAAATAAGAAAATACTTTTTATAATAAATGGTTATTGTGATTCCTTGTAAAATTTTTAATAAAAGAAGCTATGGTTGTTTACTTTCGTAAACAACTCTCGTGTTTTACTTTACTAAATTCATAAAATTAAGAACTATTTAGTTAAAGTTTGATAAATTTGGATGGCAGAATCAAGATCGTCGTCTTCGATTGCAAATTCACTATGCAAATTAATGAAGTCGACAGGATCAACGTCAATATTGTCCGTCGCTACAAATGATTTTTGGATTTGTTCGTAGGCGGACAAAGTAATTTCATCATTTGCGTCAAAATCGTCATACGGAGAAGGAGGAAGATCTCCATACAAAAATTTAGCTTTTCGAAAACAGTTTTTAATAGTTATGTCGGTAACTTGTTCCCAAGCTGTTTTCGCAAAATTATGCGTCTAAATCAGGTATGGGCAACATCCGGCCCGCGGGCCACATGCGGCCCTCGAGTAAGATTTGTCCGGCCCGCTACTGAATTCTTTCGTTGCATATTAGCACGGCCCGTCTAAACTTAATTCATAATGAATCATAAGGATACCACAAAAATGTATATTTTTCAAGACTACTCGCAGCATAAAACTTCTACAAAAAAGGTTGCCCATGCCTGGTCTAAATGATCAATAGGTTTGGTTAAACCTTTAACTCCTCTATTTGGTCCTCGATATTGTCCGCTTAAAAGAGAGGAATTCAATTAAATTTCTGATTTTATGTTGTCCGGGCCCGCTTAATAGAGATTGTGTCTGATTTAAAATACATGTGGGCAAAACAGTGCCACTAAAATTGTCCGCTTAACGGAGTTGTCCGCTTATAGGAGATGTCGCTTATGGAAGGTTTCACTGTATATTCATTTGCGAAGGGTTGTGCAATTATGTTATCGATCATCTAGGGGCCGTTTTAAACTGTTCATCATTTCTTTTGATGTTCCACGTGTTCTTTGTTCATTATGACGTCGCATAATTTAAATTCCAATAATTATTTATCATAATTTCGTAAAATCGTATTTCAAATATTCTAATTTGTACACTGTATGCGTTGCCAGATACGTTATTAATTAACAAAACATTTTGCATAAACACATTGTGAGCTAAAGTAATATTCATGAAATTATAATAGTCAATAACATAAAACGTATGTATAAATAATGAGCTTCTGTAGCGGCACACTATTGCATATTTCTAAAATATTATGTACTTTACTTACTTCGTTACAGTGAAACTCTACTAATATCTAAGTTAAATTTTTGCCCTTCAAGGTAATGTGAATTACAGATGCCGATAATACAAGCTGGTTAGTTTTGACAGGATTAAAAATAACTAAATATACAGGCTGTTTCAATAGTTGATACTTTTCTTTTAACCGAATGTTAAACTCAAAAAAATCAGTCATATTTAATAGAACACACCTATACTGATGACGTATTTCGATACCACTCGATTTGTATAATTTCGATGTAACGTATACTAAAAGGTAATTAATATTGTTTTTTATTTGTAATTCAAATAAAAACAACGTATTTTACATGAAATAAAAAATAATTACTTTCACATTCTTATGTTGGTGAAAACGGTACGTTTATTTTCGCAGCGAAAGAAGGGTTTATTAATGAAGCGTCAAAATAATTCAGAGACAAAAATAAACGTAATTGTAAATTTCAAAAATTAATATCTTGATTATCTTTATACTTTCATACAAGCGATATTTTGCCAAATACATCCGATACATGTATGCTTAAAATACATATCATGTATGTATGTAGGTAGGAGATCGTAGATAAATCACTTAGAATTAAATACCTTTCAATCATGATACGAAAACATCTTTTATGATACAAGCTTCAATTTATCTGTATATCCAAAATAATTTGACTCAACAAAATTTCGGGATTTGACGGATGAACCAGAGATAAATAAACAGCGTGCAACCAACAAAGTTAGCAAAGAAAGTAACGGGAGCAAGAAGACAAAAAAAAAGAACAGGTCGACCTAGGAAAACATGAATAGGTTAGATAGCGGAAATAAACAAAAAGTTTGTCGAACTGCAAGACTTGAAGAGAAAAACAATGGACCGAAACTGTGAAAGAAAAGGATGAAAGAGAATATGGACTAAATCTCCATCTGACGCCCAATATCGCCATAACGATATGCATATACATATGTAGAAAGCAGAAGAAGAACATTTGTATCTTTTAGGAAGGAAACTTCCCATATTAATAGGTTCAACAACGACTTTTTCAGATATTACATATTGTAGTATGAATTGTAGTATGTTTTATAGAAAGCAAAATTTATTACAAATAATAATTTATAAAATTTTAGTATTATATTAACAAAATAATGAACAATATAATCAAAATATATTACCTAATGTGTGTATAAGTGTGATTTGTTTTCTAATCCTTAACTTCTCCCTCCCTCTTCAATTCTTTCTTCACTTCTTTTCTTTGGCCTTTTCCTTTTATTGTACTTCTTTTTCTTTGGTCTGTTCGTCGTTTGTAAACAACAACTTCGTTTTTGATGTGGTCTGCTTCTTTTCAACCCAGGTATTTTGTGTAACTTTTTATCTAACTTTTTTCGTCGACCATCCCATACCGTCGTCATAAACAAACTTCTTTCTTTTATTTTTCGGTACGTCGTTATAGCAATTTGGAATTCTAGATTTTGAAATGCTTAAAGTGTATGTGTGTGTATATATTTACAACGCTTTCTATTTCTTAAAAATGCTTTCTATAAAATTTACATCTTTTTATTGGTCATTTTACTAATGGAGTATTACCATACTACAATTATACTACCGCCCCCTTAACAAATTTTTGTTACTTGTAACAGAAAATTTTTACTATCATTTAAGAAATCCAGGTTTTATTTATGTAAATGAAACTAGAAGATAATCATTAAAAGAAATTAGTGTCTTATTGTACATTAACAATTGGTAAGTATAAAATGGTACTGAAGAAGAGAACAGTCTTAAATAAACAAGATAAGTACTTATTTTTATTTAACTAATATATTTTATTTTAAATCCTTTTCAATAGGAAATGTACTTAATTAGGTTTACATGGATAAATATTCTCTACATTATAAATATTGATAAATGTGATGTACATTGAAAATGCACAACAATTTGGCATTCGTTGCAGAGACTGGATATGGGCCTAGCGGAAACTGAGCTTTGCAATTAGCACACCTTAATGGTTTGGTACATATCCCGGGATCGAACGTGTGCGGTATATTGTAATGTATTCTTTGAATGAAACTCTGCCGAAATAAATCGTTCTTCTCAGGAGATTGTGTGATTTGTTCTAACACCCTCATATGGTCCTTGATATTTCCTGTGGTATTAGTTCTTTCCAAATTATCTGAACAGAATTGCGATTTCAAATTTACTATCTTTTGTCTTAAACTCTTTGTAAGTTCCCTTTCTTTATTCAATTGGTACTCTAAATCTTTATAGTTAAGCACAACATATAAGGGTGGGTGATTCTCCTTTTCCGAATTCCCAAATATTTTATCTGTTATAGTTTTTATCTTTTCTTCTTCCATTTGGAGTTTTATTTGAGGAAAATCAATTAATTTAGTTTGATGTTGAATTGTTGATTCGGTTTCAAGTTCCCTTTCCTTCTGGTACGCGTCTTTTTGCAATAACCTGTCATTACATTGATTAACTTGTTCAAACAAAGCTATATTTAAACTCGTAGATTCATTTAAATTTTGACATAACTTAAAGTTCGATTCATTGACGCCTTTCAAATGTGTTAATTGCAACGAGTTCTCTTCCTTTAATGCCCTATTTTCAGATAAACAAGTGTCAATAGTTACCAATTCTGTTAATTTAGATATATTTCTCTTTATACATTCCTTTTTCTTCTATTTTCATTTTCATATGTAATCTCGATATCTTCTAACCTTACATTTATTTCATTAGATTTACTTGTACTCTCTACTTGTTTGTTCAGACTGTGCCCCAGACCATTAATAGCACATGATAACTTATTTAACGAAGACATTAGTTTATCTAACGCCCTTTTTATTTCACCCTTCTCTGTGTCATCTTGACGTTTGTTTGACATTTTAAAATTCTAAATTTGTGTATAATACAATGAAATGAAATTAAATCAATTTAAAAACTAACTTTAGGTTCGCAAGTGAAATGAATGAATTTAGGTTCGCCCCACGTTTTGTGCGCCAATAATTGTACTGAGAATTTAGTTAAAATTTTATTTTTATAGTAAAGTTGCACCGGTCTAGCTCGTAGATAAAATATAAAAGCATAAATTATTAACACTTTATATTTATAATCCTTTTTAAATATTGAACATAAAAATCGAAAGAAAATTTTTACCTATTTTTAGACTGTGTGAAAGTGTAAGTGTATTTCCGTTGACGGTCCTTCCTGTATCTCTTCTTCCTCTCCCTTATTTTCTCGACGCAGCTTCTTCTGTATGGTGAGGTTCTTTTATTCACTGGTACTTCTTCTCCTTACTAATATTTCTTCTTAAAACCCTTTTTTCTTTTGAAAATATATTTCAGACTTTTTATAATGACTTTTTTAAGATTGTCAATTTTCGTCGTTCTAAACAAACTTTTATTTCTCTCGAAACCCGGACGACGCCGTTGTAATTCTCCGTTGTCCCCGAAACGAAACTTAAATTCACCTTGACATCAGTCCATCCAAATACATTGCTGCTATAGAAACCTGTACTGTACGTCGATGTATCCTTGTTTATTTCCAGTAAATTTATGTGAATTCTTGTAATGTGTAATTGTTGTCGAAATGTGTGTTAAAATGTTAACAAACCCTTTTTATACATTAAATCATGCTTTTATAAAATATTTAACAAAATTTCCTTTCTGGTAACATTTACTTCTCCCATTAAACGTCTCTGGCTGGAGTTAAATTATTGGGATAACTCCCGTAGGGGAAAACGATGCTTAAGAGGTGGTGGGCGTGGCGTCGAAAAGGTATAAATAGAACCCCAAAGCTACATCGAATGTCAAATGAATACCAGATTCCCAACCTTAACTGTGATTTTGATAACTTGAATTAAAATAAATGAATTTCTAATGGTAATTAACCATTTGTGTATTATTATACTACAATATCTACATACTAATGTCCCATTTTTTTCTTCCAGTAGGCAAGTGTTGTTTGTTCTTTTTCTTATTTCCGAACACTGTCTACACCTATGGTCTTTCGGCATTTCACAGATGTTGAATCCACACATGAGAAACATTCCCAATTCTATGGTTGTTATCAATTTGTGTTTCGTCGGTCCGGTCGTGCCCTGGTCTATACATTAAGGTTTCGACTTTACTGTTATACTCTTAGATTAGTTGCTTAAAATTGTACATTGCCATATAATTATGCAACCTGACTGTCCCGACATACATTTTCAGAAACCTTCTCGGGCGCAAGAACGATACTATGAACCTCTACTTGGGTGGGAAGCACTTATCGTTTCAGATAACTAATCTGACCTACATTACTCTTGTTTCGGTGTCTCTTCTTTTAACTGCTATTTCAATTCGATAGACCTAGAAATCAGTGATGCGTGCTAGGACAAAATCAATAACCTCTCATGAACTGTATTGAGTCGTTTAATTTATCTTTTTGTTTAAAAAGAAACAACTAACTATATTATTGTGCACCTCCCCTTTTATAATTGTAGGGTTTAGGGTAACTAGTTCTAATAGTAAGAAAGTAAGAATAACATTTCAGCGAGTTCGAGTTAGTTTCGAACACATGAAATGTCCACCTTTTCCGAGCTTATTTAATCAATGGATGTTTTTACCAATAACAGATTCACTGCGACTTCTCGATATCGGTATTATCCATGGTTAATATAGTACAGACATTCGTATCTAAAAGTAAATAAACAAAGTATTACAACAAATTTACAGAAGATATCTACTTTTTTCAATTCCTAATCATAAGCCAGTTCTATGTGTTGCCAATTCTAGATTCCTTTAAAACTTCTTCTTCTTCTAAATTGTTGGTGTCCCTCTAGGGCATGGATGCACAGACCGCGGCCCGCCTGTCGAATACTGGTGGCCCGCCGACAGCAAAAATAATACTCTCGTACATTCGAAGAATATTTAATTCTATTCCAGAATAAAACCAAAAAGAAATATGTTCGAAAAGTAATTTGAATCTCGCGCGCGCGCTATTTGAATCTAGCGCCCAAAAATGCTAAGTCAAGTAACATCGCTTGCTGCCTTTATATAAAGTTCAAAATAGTAGAGAAATCAAGAATTTTCTAGCGCAGTGTGAGCAAGCGAGATAGCCATAGTCCCGAATTCCCGATTGCTCGCGTAGGTACGAGTAGATACACGAAGCTTCCAGAGTCGTATGCGCGGTATAAAAGCCACGCTAACCGCAGCGACCGACAGTTCGGTTTTAATTTGAGTGAAATGTCAACAGGAAGAAATAAGCGCGAAAATACAAAGCGAAGTAATAACTGATTGAGAATAAGTGCAGTTTAATAGTGTTTTGGGGAGGCAATAGTTCTAGTGTAGATTTTAACTCGACTAGCCGGTGTCATATATTTTAATCCACATTCAACGTAGATTTCCTGTTAACCCGTCAAGTGCCGTGTATAATTGTGTTGTGAAATCGTAAGTAAAACTCAGTTATTAATAAGTGTTTCCCTACCTATTTAATCAATTTTAATCAAATTTAGCTTTAATGTTGGCCAAATATTAAAATAAAACAAAGAAATTACTATTTTTATCAGAATTTCTCTAACTGTAATAATTACGTCATTATTTCAGATATAAAATCTGTATAAAAATCTTAAAATTTCTGAGGAATTTAATCAATTATTTTTGATAATTTAAAAAAGAATGGGTAATTTAAGTAGGTACTGTAATTGTTTTTAGGTGCTGTGTTAATCCTAGCCAGGATTAGAACGCAACATGGAGAAGCCAGGACCTAGTAAAAAACGTAAGGTTAAAGGTGAAAATCGGCAGTTTCAAGAAATTTGGACTGAGAAATACTTTTTGTATGGTCGCATAACAAAGTCGTTTGTTTAATTTGCAAGAATTCTGTTGCGATTGCAAAGGAATATAATGTAAAAGGCACTATGAAACGCAGCATCCTTCTTTTACCAAGTTTACAGGCGAATTAAGAAAGCAAAAAATGTTGTCTTTAAAACGGTAACTTATTGGTCAGCAACCTATGTTTACAAAACCCATTCAAGATTCAGAAACAGCTACAGAAGTTAGTTATGAAATTTCTCGAATGATAGCAAAGCGAAGTCGCCCCTTCAATGATGGCGATTTTGTAAAAGAATGCATAGAAATTGCCGCTAAGAAAATGTGTCCAGAAGCAGCAAAAAGTTTGAGAAAATTCAACTGAATAGTATGACTATCCAAAGACGAATTATGTCTTTGTCAGGTAATATTGCGGAACAATTAATTGAAAAAACTAAGATCATTGAATTTTTTCATTAGCACTCGACGAATCCACTGATATTAGTTCCACAGCTCAACTTCTCATATTCATACGAGGTGTTACTCAAGATTTTGAAGTCTTAGAAGAGTTATTCGGAATGTGTTCATTGAAAGGTCAAACCAAAGGAGTTGATATACTCAATGTACTTTTGGATGAGTGTTCAAAAACTGATTTGGACTTATCAAAATTATCGGGAGTTGCGACTGACGGTGCTCCTTCGATGATTGGTGTCAATTCCGGGCTAGTTACTTTACTGAAAAAGCATCTGCAAGGAAAACATAAACGCTGAAGATCTCATGCAGTTTCACTGCATTATACACCAAGAAACCCTCTGTTCTAAAAAATTGAATTTCAAAATGTCATGAAAGTGGTAGTTTCGACTGTAAATTTCATAAAATCACGAGGACTCAATCACAGACAATTCAAACAATTCCTTGATGACATCGAAAGCGAATACGGAGATTTACTGTATTATACAGAAGTAAGGTGGCTAAGCCGTGGATTGACACTGGAACGATTTCTAAATTTAATAGAAGAAATTGGAATATTTCTGGCGGAAAAGCAAAGGGATGTCTCGGAGCTTAAAAATCCTGATTGGTTGTGTGATTTGGCTTTTTAGTTGACATTACAAATCATTTGAATGTCTTGAACACACGGCTTCAAGGAAAAAATCAACTGATATCCCAGCTCTACGCTCATGTATCATCCTTTCAATGCAAGCTGACACTTTTCAGATCACAATTGAATTCTGGAAATTACAATCATTTTCCGAATTATAAGAAAATGGCTGAAAAATTCAACAAAACTGCGATTACTTTCAGTTATGTAGAAAAGCTAGATATTTTGATTCAATCTTTTCAAGACAGATTTTCGGAGTTTAAAAAAGTGAAACCTCTGTTGGACATATTCAGCAATCCTTTCACGATTTCAGTTGAAAATGCGCCAGAGTCAATGCAGTTAGAAATTATCGACATTCAAAACGATCAAGATTTACGCAACAAATTCAACGAAGGAGACTTGCTGAACTTTTACCGCTGCATTGATAAAAATATGTACGAAAAGTTGCGCATAAACGCTCTGAAATGTGCCAGCTTATTTGGTTCTACCTATATATGTGAACAAACTTTTTCAATACTAAATAATAATAAAACAAAAAATCGAAACCGCCTTGCAAATGAAAGTTTGGAAGCAGCTTTACGTGTTGCTACAAGTAAATTTGAGCCAAATATAAAAGATTGTAAGCACTATACAGTGCCACGCTTCAAATTAATAAATTCTTTTTGAATTTTAATAAATTATTATCAATTCTTTATTGTCTTTAATTACCTATACTTCTGGCGGCCGGCCCGCCATCAGTTCATGATTTGCCCGAGTGGCCCCTAGTCTTCATAAGTCTGTGCAACCATGCTCTAGGGCATTGTATTTAAATCCAATCAAAGTAGATTTCCAAAACAGTTCACCTATCTTTCCTCTAGTTTTCTTACTCCTATTGGTCCCTGACTCACTAATTCCTATCCTATTTCATTTCTGTCCCAATCTTCCTCAAAAATTTCATCTTCATGGTGCTCAGGCTGTTTTAATGTCTAGTTTGGCTGTCCAGGATTCACTTTCACATAATGGAATGCTATACGAATACATATGGCTTCATACTATACATTGAAACTATTATTATACTATCGTATAGCGCAATGTTGCTAGTCTAGTACAGTCGCTTATGATAATTGTAGTACTGTTGGCGCAAATTGAGCAACACCAATGCTGAGAGAGAGATATTAGCAGGCGAGTCGGAACTCTGAGAAGTGGGGATTGATCCACCCCGGCCAATGGATCTAGGAAGCTTCACAGAAGAAGCGGCGCAAGCCCCCTCCCTCCCCGAGGGGTGTCAAGCCACTATTAATTAATTAATGGTATGGCCATGTGAGAAGGATGGACCAATAGAAAACCAGGAAAAATGTGAGAATGGAAGCCACATCGCAAGAAAAAGAGAGGAAAGCCAAGAAGAACGTGGAATATGGACATAAAAGAAGCTATGGAGAAAAGAAATCTTAAAAAAAATGATCTCCTAAACAAAGGAATCTGGGAGCAAGCATTCGGTAGAAGTTCATTGATATTGAAAAAAGAAGTAATAAATAAGAAAATATTTTTTATAATAAATTGTTATTGTGATTCCTAGTGAAATGTTTACTTTCAATAAATTCGTAAAATTAAGAACTATTTAGTTAAAGTTTGATAAATTTGGAAGCCCTAAAATATTCACGTAAATTGCCAAAGTGCGTATGGAGCGTTTGGTATTCCACGAAGAATACTGTACATATGCATATGGAGGTATTTCTGCGAATATTTTCTGTAATAATAATCATTTCCACATGTGAATGGTTTTTATGGATCTGTTGTAAATTTGTGTGTTTTAATTCGTCAGAAAAGAATGAAAAACATTTACTCATATGTTACGAGAACTACATTGATACAGAATGATTCATAAGAAAGTAGGTAATGAAATATATAAAACGTAGTGTTGTGGTTAACATGTAATTGCATCATATACTTATAGCGCTATTATCTAGTAATTTCGGAATGAATGCAATGGAACAAACACCCTCTTCGGTGAAATTTATGTTTCGAAATTAACAAATATCGTTGGCATGTAGAGTACACCTTTGCGTAATTTAGTGAATTTTAATCTTGTAATCATTATCCAGATTAAATACTTGTCAGAGGAATATTAATTTGCTTATCGATGAATATTGAAAAATATATATTTGTAATATTGCTTCAATAGGAGTAGAAATTATTTTTCTATTTTATCTTTTTCTAAAACATTCATTCTGAAGATATCATTTTTTTCTAGATTGTCGCACGACGACACGATTTGAAGCTAATCGTAACTTCGGCTACTATGGATTCCAGTAAATTTTCCATGTTCTTCGGCAACGTCCCAACATTTACGATTCCAGGAAGGACCTTCCCCGTAGAAATACTTTTCAGTAAAAATCCAGTCGATGATTATGTAGACGCCGCCGTTAAGCAAGCTTTACAAATTCACCTGCAACCGCCTTCTGGTGACATACTGATATTTATGCCGGGTCAAGAAGATATTGAAGTTACCTGTGAGGCAAGTTTACTGTATTTTTCTGTAATTTACGTTTATATTATACATACATCTTTTTGAACTAATAGTGAAAGATTGCATTGAATGGCGCAACTATAAGTACTTGATAATTGGCACGTATACAATATTATAATAATCTCGTTTAATTAGAAAGGAATTCATTAAAAAGAAAATTGATGCATGTATGTGTATGCTTATGGTTGATATTTTACGATTAGACTACTACCACTAGAAAATGTGGAAACATTTCAACGAAAATTTAGATTTTTATTTTTCAATTTATGGTAATTACTATGCGTATTTATATCATTATGATTCAATGATAATTGTTGTATCTTTTCGTTGATACGGTTTAGCAACAACTCAGATGAAGCTTTTATTATTTTATTTTCAACTAATGCGGATACACATACATTACAATACTTAT
This sequence comes from Chrysina gloriosa, assembly GCA_038088585.1. Lineage (NCBI taxonomy): Eukaryota > Metazoa > Arthropoda > Insecta > Coleoptera > Scarabaeidae > Chrysina > Chrysina gloriosa. The sequence goes on from CM076087.1 coordinate 42,632,491, forward strand.
TTATATCTTATACCACTCGTTGCCCGCTTCCCGCTATGGGGCGTACTACTTGTATATTGTTATTTATACAACATTTCCCCTTTTGAAATAAGCACTTACTTATATAGTACATAATCATTTAATTTACACGGCTTTTTTATTTCACGTCTAGTACGTCTTCCTGATAAGCTTTCAGTTATAGGTAACCTAGGGCTACTAGCACTATCCTGTCCTGAAATACTTACGTTAGTCAAGTCATACTCAGTTACATCAAAATTTGGAGCATTTAATGACTTCCGTAAATGACTGCTGTTACGCCTATATATTTTATTTTCATTTTTCACAAGATACGATCTTGGACTGTTCTCAAGTTTCTTAATTACACTTGCTGGTTCCCATTGTTTATTTTTTATTGATCATTACTATATTTTCCCCTTCTTTCAAATCATGTCGTTCTTTAGTGCTTTGGTCGTAATAGCATTTATCTTTAGCTCTTTTTGTATCTATCTTGGTCTTTATCAATTCATGATCATAATCTATATGTGATAGTTGGTTTTATAATACAGGTAATTTCGTTCTTAAACACCTATGCATTAATAACTGTGATGGTGTTAGATCTAACCCAATTACAGGAGAGTTTCTGTAATGTAATAAGCTAAGAGATAAATCACTACATTTTCTTAGCATACCTTTGGCTATACCTACAGCTTTCTCAGCTAGTCCGTTAGATTTTGGATAGTGCGGACTACTTGTAGTAATTTGAAAGTTCCATGCCTTTGCAAAGCCTCGACATTCCCATGAATTATATGGCATATTATCTGCTATTACTTCATCAGGAATTCCATGTGTAGAGAATATAGTTTTTAAATTTTCTACTATACTTTTCGATGTTTTGTTTGCTAAAGGCATCACCTCGAGCCATTTTGAATAATAATCCATTAGAACAAGGTAACTTTTGCCACCATATACCAATATATCACTTCCCACTTTTTTAAATGGTCTATTTGGAATATTTTGTGGAATTAATGGTTCTTTAACATTACTTATTTGGTACTTTTCGCAAATCTTACAACACGCTATATATTGTTCTATTTCTTCATTCATTTTTGGCCAGTAGAACAATTGCTTTGCTTTATTTTTTGTTTTTGTCATCCCAAAATGAGATTCATGTAACAATTCCAACATATCATTCCTTAAATTTTCTGGCACTACCAGTCTATCTCCTAGAAATACTAGATTACTTGAACAAGTAATTTCATTTCGATGCGTCCAATATGGTCTTAGTTTTTCATCTAACTTTTTGTAATGCTTCGGCCAACCGTTATTTGTCAACTTCATAACTTCTTTTAAAACGCTATCCTTGGCCGTCTCACTTTGAAATTGAATTTTCTTTGCTATGGTTATACTTAAATTTGCCTCGATACTATGTACGATGTCAGTCATAGTTGGATCGTCCTCAACTGGTTCTTTTATGTAAGATCTTGAAAGTAGATTCGCTATAAACAACTTTTTACCCGGACAATATTCTAAATTTAAATTATACCTAAGTAACTTGATTTTTATTCTTTGCAATCGTGGGGATGGAATTTTATCGATATCTTTCTTCATTATTCCTAAAAGAGGCTTGTGATCCGTTATTATTTTGACGTTTCGCCCATAAATAAAGTTATGAAATTTTTTACAAGCAAAAGATATCGCTAAAAACTCTTTTTCGCATTGTGCATAACGTTTTTCACAATCCGTTAAACTCCGTGATGCACGGTAAATTGGTTTTCCTTCTTGCATTAGACAGCAACCAATACCATCTTTAGATGCATCTGTTTGTATACTAATTTCTCTGCGAGAATTAAAGTTGCCTAAAACAGGTTGGGTGCTTAAAATATCTTTTATTTTATTAAAAGCGTTAGTGTGATTTACAGTCCACTCAAATACAGTTTTCTTTTTCAACAGTTCTCTAAAAATACTTGTCATTTCTGAAAAATTTGGTATAAATCTACTAAGGTAATTTAAAACACCAAGTACTTTTTGCAGTTCCTTTACATTTCGTGGATCTTCTAAGCACTGAATTGCTTTAACTCTATCCCTGTCAGGTTTCATCCCTTCTTTGCAAAATACATGTCCTAAGTACTTGACTTCATTCATTTTAAATTGAACTTTATTTTTGTTGAACTTTACATTTATTTGCTTTGCTCTTTCTACAACTTGTTTCAAAATTTCGTCATGCTCTCCACTACTCTTGGCAGCTATCAAAAGATCATCAAAATAAACCGTAACACCATCTATATCGCCAAAATTCTTGTCATTAATTTTTTGAAAAATTCTGGAGCGCTGGTGAGCCCAAACGGTAATCTTAAGAACCGATACAAGCCAAAAACAGTACTAAACGTGCATAACTTACTAGATTCCTCATCTAGCTCCACATGATAGAAACCATCTTTTAAATCAAGCAATGTGAACCAACTTTTACCACTTAATTTACATGTGATATCTTCAATTGTAGGTATTGTATAAAATTCACGTTGTATTGCTTTATTTAAATTTTGTGGATCCATACATAATCTTAATGATTTGTCATTTTTCTCCACAATAACTAAATTTGACACCCACTCACCTGGATCAGTTACTTTTGCAATTACGCCATCACGTTCTAATTCTGACAATTTATTTTTAAGTCTGTCTCTTAGAGATAGTGGAATTCGTCTAGCTGGCTTTGCCACAGCTTTATAGTTTGGTTTTAAATTTATATGGTACTTTTCATTAAATTTGCCCATACCTTCAAAAACTTCTGAGTTATTAATTACAAAACTTTCCTTCTCATCATCATTCACAGTCTTAACACTATCGATTTGAACATACCCTAATTTTACTGAACTATCTAGACCTAGTATTGGGTCAGAGTTAACATCTGCTATAATTAAATTTATATTATTGACTAAATTGTCATTTCTAATCTTAACAGAAATTTGACCTAAAGGTTCTATTTTGAAACCTCCAAAGGCTTCTAACACAACATTACAAGGTTGTAAAATTTTTTCATTCAAGTATTTATAATACACTTTTGATGGCAAAATATTTACCTCAGACCCTGTATCAATTTTAAACTTCAACAAATTTCCCTTAATTTTTATGTGTTTATAATAGGCTTTACTATTTACCTTATTTATACTAAATATTTCTGCACTTTCATCATCACATTCACTTGCGTTCACTTTTTGCACATTTTGCACTTGTTTGGAATCCTTGTCTTGGGGCTTCTTTGTGTACTCCTTTTTCTTCTTTCCGCATGCTTTCTGAAAGTGATTAAGATTTCCACACAGATTACATTTCTTCCCATATGCCTTGCACTGCCTTGGTCCATGCACTTCTAAACACCTTCTGCATTTAAATGTAACCCCTGTATTTCCTTTTCGCCTGTTTATTTCTTCTACCATTTTACTCTTGTTTCGTAGATCATTTATTTGTAAATTTGACAGCTCAGCTACTAAACACTCATCAATTGCTTTTGTAATGTTAGATCTTCTCTTGATAATAGTCTTTCTTGTAATTTCCTGTCGTGGATACCCAGAACTATCCTATCTCAAATTAAAGATTCAGTTTGATCGCCAAACGTACACGAACTTGCTAATTTCTTTAGATCAGTTACGAAAGGATTTATACTCTCACCTTCTTGCTGTTTTCGTTTGAAAAATTTAAATCTTTCATATATTATATTTTTCTTCGGGTTGCAATATTTCTCAAATTCCTTGATGGCTGTACTAAATTCTTTCTTCTGCACGCCTGTTAATTTAAACGTATTGAAGATATTTATTCCCTCCTGGCCAATACAATTCAACAGTATCGCAACCTTTACCTCGTCTGACTTTTCTATTTTGTCTGATGCAACAAGGTATATTTCCAAATTCTGCTTGAAGACCTTAAAATTATCCGCTACATTGCCACTAAATGACATCCCTTGAGGCAAGTTATATTCCATAGTTGTTTTATTTAATTCTTGCCGTTTCTCTTTTACCGCCTTTTAATAATTCTAACCTTACTTTTTTCCTTTCCTGAGTTTTCCTTATTTTTCCTCAATTTATTTCGGTTATTGCTTCTTGTTGAGCCTTGCATCGCAGCGCCATGTTGTATCTTTTCGTTGATACGGTTTAGCAACAACTCAGATGAAGCTTTTATTATTTTATTTTCAACTAATGCGGATACACATACATTACAATACTTATTTATATCTTATACTACTCGTTGCCCGCTTCCCGCTAGGGGGCGTACTACTTGTATATTGTTATTTATACAACAATCTTATATGATAGATCTCTACCACTAATAGGTCAATAAAACAAGGCTGGTTTGAACGATAGTTATATTTTCAGAACGTTTACAAACGTTTTCGGAATACCTTCTTCAGTGAAAATATAACTAGATCTAGTTATATTTTCACTGAAGAAGGTATTCCGAAAACGTTTGTAAACGTTCTGAAAATATAACTATCGTTCAAACCAGCCTTGTTTTATTGACCTATTAGTGGTAGAGATCTATCATATAAGATAAGTATAAAAAGGTCACGAAATATATTTATATATACATTTATACAACAATAATATCATTGGTACTCGGTTAGGAACTAAAATGCTTAGTAGGCAATAAGTACGTCTGTGCTATAAATCAGAAGTACATTAAAAGGTAAACGTTAGGGTACATATGTTCAAATAATACATTTTAAATGCTTTAATCAAAATAATTGTTATGCTGTTGTTACTAGGTATTAGATAAATCAACATCACCAATGAAATTTGCGATGAGTTGTATTAATTTTAATTTTCGCAAATCTCCCAAAGTAAAACGCGCATTCCTAATTACTTGTTTTACTAGGACGTCTCTGGAAATTTGGGCAAAATAAATAACACTGCTTCATCAACACATTTTTGCATACCTTGAAACCATGGAAAATGATACATACATATATCAGAAACATGACTTTTGAATGCTCTCACGACATCAGTGTTGAAAAAAGGGCCCTACACATTTTATTTTTGACAAATGCGAACAAAAAGCAATCGTGTGGACTTAAGTGGGAATTACATCAACAATAAGTGATTAATTCGACAAATACTGAGTGACATAGAAATTGCAAGGAGTTTGAAATTTCTGAATGAAATTTGGTTGGAATATTGACCTATGTTATAGTAATAAATGATCAAAGTTTGGGAGAAAAATCTTTATTAGTTAAATAAAATTTAATAATTATGGTTAATAATGTGTGGAGCGGCCTCTCTGATTTATACATTCATTTACATTTCGTGGCATTGTTTGAATAAGGTGGTTTATTTCGTCCTGGGGTATTGCGCCACATGCAAGTTGCATCTCATGTCTCAAAGCCTCCAAAGTCAAAGGACGGCGCTGCAAATTTTGCAACCCTCTACCCATTATGTCCCAACCATGTTCAATGGGTGAAAGATCTGGAGATCTTGGAGGCCAGGGCAAAAGATTAATCTGGGCCTGTTCAAAGAAGTTCAAGGAAATCCTTGCTGCATGAGGACGTGCATTATCCTGCTGGAATAATGGATCTTCAAGTTCTTCTAAGTATGGCAGAAGATGTGCTTTAACCACCTCCACAATATATCGTTGTGCTGTCATATTGCCTCGAATGAACAACAAGGGAGACCTGTTACCGTAAGTAATCGTACCTCAAACCATAACACCCACGGCGCGGTGTACGTGTCTCTCAACTGTAAATTGAAGATTCCGTCGTTCACCCCATCTTCTTTTGACTCTCTTACGTCGTGCATGCCTAAACAAAATCTAGATTCGTCACTAAAGACAACACCACACCATTCGATATTCCAATGAGATCTTTCATTGCACCATTGTAACCGTTGCTGACAATGTTTCGTAGTCAAAGGAAGCACAAGTTGCGAACGATATGATCTTAACCCAAAACTTCGGATTCGGCGATAAACTGTTCTAACGGTTACATGGCGTCCTTCTTCACCAAACCTTTGGTCACTAATTGCCCGAGTAGAGGAAAATCGATCTCTAAATGACAGTTGTCTTAAGCGACGATCTTGACACTCATTCATTTATCTTGAAGCATCGGTTTCCCTTTTACAACGTTCCTGACCATCTTCAAACCATGCACGACATACACGCATTACAACAGACCGGTTTCGATTTACTCGGTTAGCAATCTCCCCAAATAAAGTACCAGCTTCGGGCAAACCAATAAATCGAGCTCTATTGAATTCGCTTAATTGATGGTAATTGATTCGTTGCCGTACTCTAGGCATGATCAAACAAACAAAACATGTAAACAACTGAATAACAATCGAAATAATGTTAATTAACAATGAAAAAAACAACAACAAATCGAACGATAAATACAGATCGAAAAAGCTAGCAAAAAATTAATAATAACTATCAAATGTGTGTTATTACATTACTACTTGATCTCAAAAGTTAATCAATTATTATTTAATGGTAGCCCAACAAATATACAAAGTTTCAACAAAAATATCCTACTCCTTCTTGGTGTTGCAATGTCTATGTCACTCAGTATATTTCCCCTTTAAATAATCGATAATTTGTTACGTCTGTGTGTGAAATGATGCACTGTCGCTGTGAAGGATGATCCAGAGTTTTGCATTAGTTTCTTTTGATTTCAACAAATGCTTTTGTACGACGCTATATTTTTATTGCGTCATTTTGAAATATTTTCAATATTTATGTCTTCATGGAGCAGAAGAACTATATGAAAATAAACAAAAATATTTTACAACGAACATGACATGTGTTCCTAGCTTCCGGCACATCTAAGTTTTCAGTGTGCATACAGAACCTTTCGTCAACTGATCAACTGTACTTCCAACGCGCTAAATATAATCGCTGAACGTTTCATGCAACGATGGTTTGAAACGTTGGTTTGTTTGATATACATACATACTCAAATAAACATGAACGAAAAACATGCAAATAACTAATATGGAACGGAATTTCTTCTATGGGTTTATTTTCAGTCATTCAGTCCTTTAGGGCTGGTCACCAATAGACCAGGCACTTGTGCATTATGGTCTTTGTCCTGTTCTTCACTAGCTCTTTCACTTCCGTTCAACCAACCTCGTCCCCCTCACAAAGGCCATTATTTTGCTGAAAGGAAGTGTGAGTATTGTCGTGGGCAGATCGTTGCCGAAATGCTTCCACTTGAGTTCATTTGGTTCCTTACGGACACTGGTAATACGTATGCTAATTTCTTCTTATAGTTCACATCTACACCATGGTTTGCTTGGCATTCCCATGTTGCACAGATGTGTTTTCAAGGGCAATGCCCGCTTACTAGATTGGTAATGATCCTCATGTTTTTTTGGCTTCTTCTGATTAGGTTAGCTGAGAATTTTGTATTTAGCCCACCTAACTGTGAAATAGATCTTCAGTCAATTTCTACTTCTTTGCCTGTTCTCTTTTTACCCAAAACCGGATGTCTTGCCTGGTAGATTTCTTCGATATCCCGCATACGGATCCTAGGGAGTTTCCTTTAGAGCATTCCTTGGTTAATTCTATTCTTTCCTTTTAAGAAGCCAGTTGGAACGTAAAACGTTCTGAAGATACATTCTTTCCGAACAATATTTTTGTTTTATTTTCATTCGAAAAATGTTCTTCTTAACAGCATGTACTATAGCAGATTAGTTTCAACTAAAAAGAGAAGTGTGAAGTGAGATATTACAGGTCGCTACTTATATTTTTACATATCCAACACAAAAGTAAGTGCTATATGTAAAAATGCTTCCACCTGACAGTAGAGTGCGAGGAATGGGTATACCAGAGAGTGATCGGTGAGCACCAACTGTGGTTAAGAAACTGGCTGCAAGCTATACACAGTGCCAGTGTTGAAAGACAGATAAGTGCGCCACAATCGTAAGTATCCACTGCACACGAAGATCATGCTTTGAAAATCACTTCACTGATTGTGATACAGCGATAATGGTCACATCATTTCCTGGCAGCGAACGAACAGCTAGAAGGCGAATAGCAGCTGGAGGCATTAAATAGCCAGTAAGGCTGAACTTCGCCATTAGATAGATAGGATGTCCATAAGATTTCTCGTAATCAGTCGTTTTCATTAGCCAATGAGCTTTCAAATCATACTGCAATCGAAAAATAGAAGTATACAGGCGTAAGAACGCTCTCTTCCTTCCACAAAATGTTTACAATATCGCACTATTCTATCCAATGTAATGCTTTCATCATTGCAACGGAACAATTTGGCCTTACACAACGCAAGAATAGTTAAACATTGGACAAGACAAAGTAATTTGGAAATATTTAGCCTGGATTTAAAGTTAATCGGAAATGTGTGCTGTTTTCTAAAAACAAAAATTGAAAAAGAACAACTATAGAAGGCAATAGAAACTGCTTGGGATCAAATATCAAAAGTATACTGCCAAAAGCTTATCGGCTTCATGCCAAATATTCATATCGGATTTCCTGTGATAGGAAAACAAATTTTGTTTTCTTTATTATGAATTTTTTGTTTGTTTTAATTTGATGCATAAGTTCTGAAAAGGGCCAGGACTTTTTGATTAGATATGCGTAAAATTCATTTATAAGTTTATATGAGATAAAAGTAGGTCAATAAATGGAAAAACATGTAAAAGAATGAAGGAATGTAAAAGACAAACAATCGAAATCGTCTAAACGTTAAAATCCCTTTGTGGTACGGTCGTAAATATATTGGAACGATTTGAGAATAAACACCCTAATTGATTGAAACCTAATATTCACTTGAACTTGCTAAACATGCGACCCAATTTTTACTAGCGTTTACACTGATTTGTTTAAACAGTAAACAAAGTTGAATGGACTCTTCATTCGATGCGTCTTATCGTAATATCCCATTTGAGGTTGCTAAAGATATGGCCTGAGCCACTTCTGGTATTTATGTTTCCACGTCTAAACAAACATTCTAGTTGAACGTATACGAGGTCCGAGGTTTTCAAAATTCCCCTTGCATTACTTTAATATTAAAGGAAAGAGTTCTGCTTTCCTGTGATAGTAGGAACATATTTTCTCTTACATAATTTGGTTAATTTTGTTTGAACTTTCTTCTTGTTTTAATTTGACGCATATTTTGTGAAATGCGCTGTATATGCATTATTTGCTATTTTGCTATCAAGAGGTGTCTTCCGTAGAAAAACTCGAATGTAAGTAACGGCAAATAAAATGAATGAATATATTAGTATAAATACAACAAAAGTTTTTACGTTCTCGGCTGTATAAAACATAGCAAGGCCACCGTCTATTCGACGACATTAGGTAATCTCTTCATAACACTGCAACCAAACAATAATATTAGCGTGTTTATTATTTTTCGCTTCTATGCTTAACCTACTGCAACAGTTCGGAGTACAGTGGAACAGTTAAATGGTAATCAGATCTTAGTGTAGATTGGAAACTTACAATTAGATGTGCCTAGTGTGTACCTCAAATCACATTCTATATTCAAAATAGTTTGATTAAATTTGGCGTTATGTTATAGCATAGTTACCTTAATTACCTTAATTATTTCTGACTTTGATTAATAAATAATAAATCAAGTTTGATAGATTGTACATGATGTAAAGATAATCATCATAAATAAATGTAAAAATGGATGATCGATGGATACGTGCTTTTTTACTTATTTCAAAAATGTTGAAAAAACCCAATTTTAGTATTTGCTTAATTGGTGATGATTAATAATAGAATAATATTAAGTTAGTAATAGTTATGATAATATTGGTCCTTTTACATAACTTCTAAAAATCTCGTTGAGAAGAAAAGATCACGAGTTCATGGTATTTTTATAGGTATTGAATTAACATAAGTTAAGCACAAGGTTGTTTTGGTGACATGGCGTACATACACATACATACACATACATACATATGTATATCGCGTTAAAAGGATGCTAACAAAATTGTCTATTGATCTAACTATTTTCGCAATTTAAATTGTGCATAGATTAACAAAAAGGAGTGGTAAAGAATCTGTTAAATCTAGGTTGCGATTACTGATAAATTGCAAATTAACTAGAAAACAACATTGATTGTATTAGTATGTGGTAATCATTTTTGATTGTTTGGTAAGTAGTTGGGGATTTTATAGGCATATTTACGTATTCGAAAATAATCGCTTGGATGCAAAGCCCGACAAGTTCAGAAAAACAGAACTTGAGGTAGGAACTTGTAAAACCTGTTATTTGAGTAAAGCTGAAATATTTTGGGCATAGATTCCTTTTGACGTTAAAAAGTAAAATGAAAGCAATTTTAATTCTCTGTGGGGAAACTTAAAAAGATAAATAAAACGGACGCGTCGAGGTTTGCATGTAAACTCTTACGTATTAACACGTTCGCCGTCCACGTTGAAATGATACTTTGCTGAGAAGCCAATAACTGAATGACACCTCGTGTGTGTGATGGGCCCCTTACTTGAAACTTTATCTATATGGACTCATGGCACATCCTTTGTGTCATCATTATTTCGTCCATTTCGGCTTGAATAACCACAGAAATAACTAAAATACAGATAAAACTAATACATATTAATAATTCAATTTTATTTATAATATTTATAAAAATAAAAACAAAGTAAACTAAAAAACGATACAAAAATTAATTAAATAAACTTCTTCACCTTAGAAAAATATCAAACATAAATGTACTCTGAAAATCAAAATCCTACTAAAAAGTTTATTTCTTCATATGGTATTTCTCGAAACACGTCCCTAACCAAAAACCTGGGACTCCCCGCATGCAGCACAATAATACGGAGTGGCTTTTCTGATTTTCTTCCGGTGGGAGATCCTACGTCTTTTTCTCACTTGTTTGCCACCTTGTTTTTTAATCTTTACAGGTGTATGTATTACCTAATTGAAAATCTTCCGTTAAAAAATCCAAATAACCACGATTATTTTACCTACCGTTGGCAGTTGTCGTGTAGGTTGTGGAAGCTTCTCTGACAAATTTCCTAATAATTGAAATTCTAAAGACGTAAAATGTTATTTTTGTTTTTTGTTAGTCTCGTAAGACCGTTTGTTAGCGAATCACGAAGACCGTGACCGTTATTGGTCATGCTGGCGTCCAAAATAAACGTAACCTAAAATCGCTGTTGTATGGTTCAGATCTGGTATGTATCCGAGGCTCCACCAACTGCACAACAACAATACTTGAAAGCCCCCTGGATAATGACAAACCAAAGCAAGTTCCACTTACGATATATACCATATGCCATCGGCTTCTAACAACAATACCCGATGTCACACTTTGTGCGCCATGGGCAGCCAATGTGTTAAATAAAAGATATAAATATAATATACAGTACATATTGAAACTAAGGGTAATTTTGTATTGTATAAGTACAAAAATCAATGATCTATGATAAATTCTTAAAAATGCCAAAAGCAAATTTTTCTTCCTCTCAGTTATCTTTTCCTCGAGTTACTTATCCTTTATTCAAACATTTTGGAAGTCATTTCTAAAAAGGGGTAACACGCCTTCCGTATCCCATTCTTTTACATAATGTTTTTCTAAAAGCTTAGCGATACTTTCTATCCTTATTCTTATCGTTTTTAGTAGGTACTCCAATATCTAATAGCTATGGAGTCACTTGCGAAATAGTTTTCTCCATTTGTATAAGCCCTTAGGAGTGTGCAAGTCATTTTTATATAAAATACTTCATCTGTTACGAGTGGAAACGTTCTTTCCCTTTAATAATAATTATTCCCTTTCAAAGTTGAAACTTGAAATGCCAGTAACGCTGTTGCTTTAAAATTTTTTGAGTTTCGCTTTTCTAGTCCTTAACGTTTAAATTACTTCCAATCTTGTAAAAAAAACATAAAACTTTTTGATTATATCGACGTACTCCTCAGGATGAACAACTGCCGTGCATCGTTCATAGACTTTTTAAATTTGACGAAAACACGGTCGAGGTGACCTATTTCAACGTTTATGTCTAACAAAATATTATTCTTGTTCAAGAATGCACGCAAATACGTTAAAACAGATTGGTGCATCGGAAAATGTCTGCTTTTGCACTAAACATGGACTTGTGGGTTTTTGTATCTAAGATCAAACTTTTAACTTAAATTATAGAATTATATATCAAGATATCCTAGTCATTAGTTATTTTGTTGATAGTTTCCGAATAGAAAACAAATGTTTGTTTATACATTTATCTAGTTATATTTTCACTGATGAAGGTGTTCTGAAAACGTTTGTAAACATTCTAACAATATAGCTATTATTTCAATCACTCTCGTTTAATTGACCTAATTGTGGTAGAAAACTACCGTATAAGATAAAAATTTCAATTATAGCTGGTTTGTTGTGATTTGCTTAAAAAATCTACTACGGATTTACCATATAAGATTTCACATTCTTGTTTTCTTTGGTATATTAAAGTCATTTATGGAAAAATATAACTTTTTTGGCATCTAGGTGACTGAAATATAAAACCTATATTGTTGTCTGATAGTTGATGCTTCAATGGTCATCCGATCATACAGAAAATTAATATACACAATTTCGTCACATTGTACTTAATTACTTCCCCAAAGAAGAAACACACTGCAAGCTGCATATTATGTTATACAAAGTTATGTTATGTATGGCACGACGCTTTAAAAAAGGGCAATGTCAAAATTAATTCGCTAAATTTCGTTCAGGTGATTTTTCATACAAATGTTTGGGCTACCCATTTCAAGTTGATGACCACCAAATCAAAGCAATAATTAATTCGAATCTTAATAGCCACAACGCGTGAGATTGGAAAAAGGCTCGATGTATCATATAGGAGCCCTAATAACTATATACTAGGATAAAATAAAATACATGTGTAAGTCAGGTATTTGACAGTTTATTGGTTGTTCTAATATTTTTTTAAATTTAATACTAAGTAACTAGTTAATTAACAACAATTGGTGACAATCAGCAACACAAAAAGCAAAATACTTATTCTATTATCTCTAATTAACAAGAAAAATGTTTGTATTGTGTTAAACTAAATATTGGGACAGTATAAAGTAACTGTTAAACATGAAACAAGATAAGAGAAGTGGGCTGCGCAAATAGTGCAGGACGAAAGGTCAGATTAATCGGCAATAGTTTTCTTATCGTATTCAGTGAATCGCTGTGTTTATTGAACAAAATTGTGCGTATCTCTACAAGTGCAAAAATTCGTGAATTAGTGCTTAAAAATTATTGTCCCAATAAAACAATACGTGAAGTGGCGGGGGAACTTATTCCTTAAACTACTATGTGGAATATAATTGAGCATTGTGGAGAAACGGAAAGTATTCTAGAATAAGAGACTATTAGTAAAACTATGCCGAAGAAATACTTTAAGCCAAATTACTGGTGAATGGAATCGCGAAACTGACTTAAATATGTCAAGAGAATGCTGTCGCCAATGGATTCATAAAAGTGGAGCACAAGTTTTATAAGGTTGATTGTTTTGTTGTAGCTAAATGAAAAGACATTGTTGACGGAAAAACGGGAAAACCAAACTTGCATGGGCAAAATCCAAACTATGTTGGTCGGTAGAAGATTGGCCCAGAATAATATTTAGCGGCGAATCAAAATTCGATTTATGTGCTGGTGATCACCGCAAACGCATGGTTCGTACTGAATATGCAACTTTCCACAAGGATTGCCTAAAACGTGCTGTAAAATTTCCTACAGAAGTGATGATTTGGGGCTGCTTGGCATCTTCAGGATTAGAATGCTTTGAAAATGTTGATGATACCGTGAAAAATATCAACAAAAATACAGATCCTTAGTTGAGTCAATGCCCAACCGAATTCGGGCGATCATAAAATCTCGATCGCGATGTTACTCCATTTTAGACATATGGTGCTATGTCCCAATATTTAGTTGGCATACAATATGAACATTTTTCTTGTTAATTATAAATGATAGATCAAGTATTTTGTTTCTTGTGTTGCTGATTGGCCTCAAATTATTGTTAATTAACTAGTTACTTAGTATTAAATTTAAAAAATTGTTAGAAAAACAAATAAACTATCAAATACCTGACTAATATATGTATTTTATTTTGTCCCAATATATAGTTGTCAGGGCTCCTACATGCATACATACATTAATTGAAAAGCGTTCAAAAAACTTGGCTGTGTATAACAATTCGGTTTATAGATTCTTCGTAAATTCAAAGGGATTTACTTAATATAACGTATTAACATCAGCGAATTGGAAATTCCAGTTTTTCGGAAGTTGTTGACTTTAATCTTGTATACATTATTGATGGTACTATAGGCAAAGAATGTCAACTTTTAGGGTGGTGAGATGTACGACTTTTTAACAACACCGGAGTACCCAATTTTCGAAGTTTTTGCAGCAACCTATGTATATATTCAAATTACATACTGCTGAAATATGTTCGTTATATTTGTGCTAACCTGTAAATGAGAATTATTCGATTTTGTTCGGAAACTTTCTTTTTGGAATCCGTACATTATAGGAGTATATTAAAGTATTAAAATCGCGTCGTGCAGTGCTTTATGTCATAGCAGAGAAAATAAAAAGTACGTATGTATGTTTCACAATACGTTGTTAATAGTACATTTACTTGTGTACGCAGACAGTTCAATGGCCTAATAATCCAAGAAATCTACATTTCTATTTGTTTTTCGATATAACCGGTAAAGAATTGTGTTTAATCTCGTAGTAGGTGTTAATTGTATTACCGATTAATATATTCTATAATTATTATTGATCTTTGGAAAGAAGTTTGGGTAGCCTTGGATAAATTCGTTCTTGTGGAACGATGAACTGTTTTAATTAGTAATTGAAAGTTTAACAACCTTATAATATTATGGTGTTTTCAAATTATTTTTTAAAGTCCTATCAACAGTTTTTCTACGAAATTTTACCGAGAATTAAATTATCGGCTTCTCCATTGTTGACGAGTTGATTCGCGCGTCTTTTTAGATAATGTCATTGTTTATCTACCGATCTGAAATTTTAATCTGGCGCTTAGTTTCATTGATATTTTGATGATAATGAGCGTTTACATGTTTTAAATTATATTTGCTAAGCTATTCAAGGCCTCTAATTTTAATTGGCAGCTTGTCTAAACGAGACCTTGGTGAATAATCAAAAATGCGCAGTAGTTTTGTAATACATGTTACTCCCTCTCGTGCTTCAACTTGTTCAAACTAATTGATGGATTAGCTAGTTTACTAAAGTTTTGTGAACTACGAGTATATTACAGTCTGTGTACATCCCTATGTGTGTTTTATAGCTTAAGATATGACAGTAAAGAATCCAGCAAAATCTCAAGTGTTCGTTTTTAATACCTTGAAAAATGAAGAAGACCCTGCTATTATACATATATACAGCACACTTTCATTGCCGAGGATATTTTAAAAAGTAGTCTGACAATCAACTTGCGAAGGTGTTTATTTGTTATCCATTATTATAAGCAAAATTAACGCGATAGATTACCCGTTTAAAATTTTATCTACTATTTTATATAAGCAATATAAATATACTTAACCGCCTTAAAAATAATCCTAAACCATGGTTTGCCAGTTGCAAGGTATGAAGGTGCCACGCATTTTGCGAAGTTTAATTTTCCTTGAATGGTCTTTCTCCATATTTCTTTAAATTTCTTTTTTGATTATTACAATGAAATCTTCAATTTTTTTCGGTTTTCTTAGCTAAAATAAATTAATCTTATCACACGTAAAAAATTGAATAACGATACTCTAAAGGGCAACCTCATCAATCGATATTGTACGAAAGCAGTGAGTGTACGAAAGTAACAAAAATTCAAACTTAATTCTTTCAAACTTCTACCAAAAATTTTATGTAACATGGAGTAAAATAATAATAATAATAAAAATGGTAATCGCAATAATAATAATACATGAAATATACAATCATCTATATACAAAATGTGCACGTACACAAAAATGAATGCGGGTAAAACAATAGAACAAAAACGAGTATTTTAAATCTAATAGAGGAAGCCAGAGTTTGTTTAGCGAAAGACATCGTTAGCTACAGACACGACATGAGCTAGAATCTCAGTATTAATATCACAATAACTACCCATTCTACTTTTCGGTGTAAGGGTTCGGAGCCAGCGAGCTGTATACGCACGTATACGGTACCGCTCTGGCCCGCACAGTGACATTTCCTTATTTTCCGCAGCTTATTAGAGGTAACAGATCCATTTTAGGATTTTAAACTGCTACCCTCTGCCGCTCTTCGCACTGTGAAGCGCGAGTTTCACCACTCAGCCACTGAGCGAGTTTCATGTGAGAGTACTTAGTATAAGAAATGGCACTTGAACGAGAGTTAATCCACGGGATGTAGAAGTTCATTGTGTGCTACAACCAAGAGTAGTCAGTTTTATAGTGAACAATTGAGATCAGAAAATTGTTTACGAAAATTAATCTGCGAGTATGTGAAAAGGCAAAATGAAATTTATATAGAAGCAGTAAATAATCATAATGCCTAACCGGATAGGCTCTGTGCGATAAGAAATATATAAGTTTTAGGAATCTCCTCTGAACTACTTTAGTGAAGTTGATGTGACCAAAGACCAAAGAGGAACAGAATAGTCAAGTCAAGATCTTATTAAATCGAAGAAATATGGTATGAGGGTTCTGTAAATCTCAACAGTTACGAAGGATAAAACTATAGGGCATTTGCTAATGATGTCTCCTATATAGCCAGGGAAGGAGGCCGTGTCATCGGAAAGAATACTCAGATCCCGAAAAGAAGCTACATATTCTAGAGAGACCCCGTATTCTTTTAGTGTACATCATATGAACACATTTAGTAATATTAAGAAATAGTCTGAAGGTAACACACTAATTGGAGACGATGCTGATACTACCCTAAAGAAGTTCGCAATCACCTATCGTCTTCAGCAAACATGAATCGCACCAACCGAACATCACCAAGGAGATAGTTGATAAAAATTGGAACAAGTAGGGGACCTAAATTAGACCACTGCGGTACTCCAGATGTCAGTTCATGCTGGGAAGAGGTATAGTTGCGAGACTCAACGCAGGAGCGATGAAGTATGAGTGCAGAAGGACTATCAAGAAATTAATAAATTTGAGTTAAGTTTCTTGAGAAGGATATAATGATCTAATTCATCGAATGGCTATTGAAAATTTAAGAATACGTCCAGTTGATCCTTTTTATCGAGGATTTAGGTGAACAACAAAGAGGGGTTGGGGTTTGATTTTATATACACAACGCATAAAACCATGTTAGTTTGGAGATAAACAGGCACTGACAGAGGTGTAAAGATTTTGATATACAAGGGTTTAAAAAGTTTTAATTACATAAAATGGAAATAGATCTATTTTCTTTTAATACGGGGGTGACGTCAACAGTCTTCCAAATAGATGGAGACGTTGCTGGTTTTATAATAACAATAAAAAAGTTTGCATAGATTTGGCAAACATAGTTACACACTCTCTCAGCAGGAGGCTCCTATTATTGTTGGGTCCAGAAGTAAATAAATTCTTTGAACGTGTTATAGCTTCATCTCTATAGTGGAGAAGGCAGTAACAATGATAAGAGTTTTGAAATACTTGCGAACATATGTAAGTTTGAATTAGACAAGGATACATATACTGAGCAAAAGCAGACATTATCTTAAACCGAACTATATTCACGCGCATTGTGTTTTAATGCATGGGGTATTCTAGTATGACCCATTTTGCTCTGAGTGGATGACCAAAATGGTTTTGGATCAGTGGAGATTTCAGTTTCTATTTTGGAAATGCACTTTCTGTAGACGGTATAAATGAGATGTC
The DNA here is from genome assembly GCA_038088585.1 of Chrysina gloriosa. Taxonomy (NCBI): domain Eukaryota; kingdom Metazoa; phylum Arthropoda; class Insecta; order Coleoptera; family Scarabaeidae; genus Chrysina; species Chrysina gloriosa. The sequence goes on from CM076087.1 coordinate 42,650,288, forward strand.
CTACCACGAAAATATTGAAATTTCTCAATATAGTGTTGTTTCTTATGCTTTATAAGTTTTTGAACATTGTAGATTTACACTGCAGACATTAAAGTTTTTCGAAATCAAAATAAGGAGGACAATGTTTCAGCTGAGAAGTAGATCTTTTACATTTCGGCGCAGAAACGTTAAACAACTGATTTAATAGACCATCGAATTTGTCACAAGCAGCGTTGTCAAAGGTCTCTAGAACAGATCAATAAATAGCAAGCAACTAGCGACAAAGTGCTGGGAAGTCGGCTAAAACTAAATATTTTAAGTACGTCATCCGTATTAAAAAATAGCAGTTTAATTGAGACGTTGACACTTTACTCAAATTAGATGGAAAATTCGGTTATGAAGCATGAAGCTATAATCAGCTAACAATAAGTTGAAAGCCGGTATATTTAAGTTTCCAACAAACAAAATATTCCGCAAAAAATAATCAAAGATGCTTAGTACGTCAAATAAAAGTTTATTTTCAGTTATGGTTAATGCGAGTGGTATATACGGACGGAGCTACCGGCGTCAACTTGTATGGGCGTTCCCTCAGTCAATGCGCATACAGCTGCGGTAGTGTCAGATTCGTATTGCTTGGGGTTAGTGAACTGTGCATTTTTAAAATGTGATCAGCTTTTTGTTAGAAAAACAACAAGCCAATTGAAATGCATCGTAAACTGTGTAAAGTGTACGTAAACAACGTGATGGAGTGAAGGTGGAGTGAGTGCATTATATTTAAAAATGGCCGCACTGATGTTTACGATGAAGAGTGAAGCGGCCGATCAAGCATTGTGACTGATGAACTGGTGTCGATAATGAATGAAAAAATTCGTGAAAAACGGCACTGAACAATTGCGTTTTTACACTAATGCACGCCCCACTCTGCCAATCAACTCGCGAGCTCTTGGATGGTTTTGGTTGGGAAGTGTTCCACCATCCACTGTATAGTCTAGTTCTGGCGCTCAGCGACTACCACTTATTTTCGCACATGAAGACCTGATTCCGTAACCCGGCGCTTCCACGACGATGTGGAACGGCAGTAGCAGGTGAACGAGTGCTTGTCTCAGGCGGCAGAATTATATGACAATGGTATGAACAAACTGGTGCATCGTTGCGATAAGTGCCTCAAATTGAACGGGGATTAACTTGCTTAAGCTATCATATAAATATAACAAAAATGTTTTCTGTTCCTTTAATTTGTTTTTCTTCACAACGTAAGTATGTTTCTGGATGGCCCTTGTATATTACAACACCAACTATCTTGATATTATTCAACACCATTTTTACCCGAACCACATTTATAGCAGAAACACTAGAGGCAGAGGCAGAGGCGGCAAATCGCCCACACAATTGTATGCAGTGCAATAACCACTTTTAACCTTCCTATACTCACGTCAAAATGAAAGACGTATACTATAATATATAAGTCGGTCTCACAGACCGTATGCGTGAGTATAGGAAGGTTAAACAGCCGTTCTCAGTCAATGCAATTATATCATAATCGCTCGCAGTTATGATCTTATAAAATTCCGGTACTGTAGAACGCAACCTAGAAACGTTCTAGTATAAACCACTTACAATGTTAATATTTCGTATGATATCCCCTGGGTATTATCATGATATTAATTTTGCGTTGTTTACATTTCTGGGAATTCCTGTCAGGTAATTGTAATATTCTGTTTCAAAATTTCTACGTTGTTTGTTTTCGGCCGTATACTAGCCTCTACAATGTATTTCACACAATCCCTATAAGATCCAAATTACGATGATTACTTGGTTAGCTATAAAGTAAACAAAGTCTTTCACAAATTGCAAATGAAGGCTTTCTTGTTGATCGCTTTAATTTTATTTCAGACATTGTTCTAGTCTTTTCGTGGTACGTTGATTTCAGCTTCTTATGCCTCTTTCTATAATTCTCGGACAAACATTTCATGATTGTTTTTAAGGACTGAAATGTTTTTTTGTACTCTTGTAGATATGGCTTTGGTATAGCACTTTTACGTGCACAAATCGACTACTGCCTTATTTTCTGTCCCTATATTAGCTACGCGTAACATCATTTGATGGACGTTTCGATTTCGAAGTAAATAAAATTTTCAGTTCATGTCTTGCCAAAATGGAAACTATCTTAGTTTAATTTTGTAATTTGAAATAAATAGAATAAGAATATTCAAATTAGCAACTGTGTACTATGAGTTTACTCAAAGAGAAGTAAAGAACCAATACAATTTGTAAGAAATACGTTTTAAGAACAAACTTAGCCATTTTCTATCATCTTCTATCATCTATCTCAAACAATGCCCACTTGACAAATAATACAACAATATTGTGACCATATCGAGTATTATCATTTTCTCTACATTATTGTTTTCTTTCTAATATTTCTTAGATACCATTCTACACCAAAATCTTGTTCCCTACTCTTCCGTCAAGATCGTCCATTATTAAACTTAAATAAATTAGTTTTTGACACTTTTTTGAGGAGCCAAGTGATTTAAATTAATTAATAACAAACAAGAGCAACAGAGTTTCACACTATTTTTAGAAGGTGTTAGATTCGAGCGAACGAGTACAAAGGCGAATATTTATTTCTTTTGAAGTATAGATCAAGATAATGTACGTATATGTATTAAGTGTTATTGTCTTAAATTTCGCCAAAGTAAAAACTATTAAATCTAAAAATCAACTTTGATACGTCACGGCATTTATACACATACATATTTGTAGAAAATAAAAAATTGTTAAATTATTTTGCTTTTCGTTTTAAGGTTTTAGCAGAGAGATTGACCGAAATCGACAATGCACCTGAACTTTCCATTTTACCGATATACTCACAACTACCATCCGATCTACAAGCTAAAATTTTCCAAAGATCCCCAGAAGGTATTAGAAAATGCGTCGTCGCTACGAATATCGCGGAAACTTCCTTAACCGTTGATGGTATCATATTCGTAATCGACTCAGGTTATTGCAAATTAAAAGTTTACAATCCCAGAATTGGTATGGATGCTTTGCAGGTGATTATTTAACAATAACATGTAACTTTCCGACTGGACGGAATGTACGGAACGTCGTCAATTTGTATATTTGTTATATGTTCAGATTTATCCGATTAGTCAAGCAAATGCAAATCAAAGATCAGGAAGAGCCGGTCGTACCGGTCCTGGACAGGCATTCAGATTATACACGGAACGACAATATAAGGATGAATTACTGATTACAACGGTGCCTGAAATACAAAGGACCAATCTGGCGAATACAGTTCTTTTATTGAAGTCTCTAGGTGTTCAAGATCTATTGCAATTTCATTTTATGGATCCTCCACCTCAAGTATGTAGTTTGAGCTAATTTTATTCCAGGAAGTTTTTGCTTTTGAATAAGAAAATTGCTTTCAGGATAATATATTAAATTCGTTGTACCAATTATGGATATTGGGCGCTCTTGACCATACAGGCCTTTTGACAAAGTTAGGACGCCAAATGGCCGAATTTCCATTGGATCCTCCTCAATGTCAGATGTTGATAGTTTCCAGTCAAATGGGTTGTACGGCAGAAATCTTAATAATCGGTAGAGAATTTATCATGGTCATGAATTATTTAGCACACTACATCAAATTCTGTTTTTAGTATCGATGTTATCTGTTCCGTCAATATTTTATAGACCTAAGGGCAGGGAGGAAGAAGCAGACGGTGTCAGAGAAAAATTTCAAGTGCCAGAAAGCGACCATTTGACGTTCTTGAACGTTTATAATCAATGGAAACAAAACAAGTGAGTCTCATCAATAATATTTACAAAGTATGTGTTCTCTATTGAGATAAATATGAAAATAAAGGGATTTGCACTGTAAATAATAGGAGACGCGCAAATGCTTTCTTGCTGGAGATAAGATTATGAGGTTATTTCTGGTTTCAATTCTTATTGTATTTAAATTCTTTCAATGATTACTACAAAACGTTTTAAATGAAACAGTTATGTAATTCGCTTAGATACGTATTTCACTACGAAATATAAAGAATCCGCTTTAAATGCGCAATCATATAGTTTTTCTAACACATCTATTATTCTAAATGTTAACTAAGTTGCTTATCTAATATTGTTAAGCGTTTGTCATATTTCGAACTGTAAAATTAGCATGAGCTATAAATAACTTCTAAAATACACATACCTTTGGAATTTAAACAAGTTTTATAAATGATAATCTTGAAACGCAGTTTAAATAAACGAAACGTGTTTTGCCATCCATTAAATGCATAGAGATATGAATTGTAAATTATGATCTTTTTTGCAGCTATTCCTCACATTGGTGTAACGAGCATTTTATTCACATCAAGGCTATGAGGAAGGTAAGAGAAGTAAGGCAACAACTCAAAGACATCGTTATTCAGCAGAAATTGGAAATCAAATCTTGTGGTACAGATTGGGACATAGTGAGAAAATGTATATGTTCCGCTTATTTTCACCAAGCGGCACGTTTAAAGGGTATAGGCGAATATGTTAATTGCAGAACAGGAATGCCTTGCCACTTGCACCCGACATCTGCCTTATTCGGCTTGGGAAATACGCCCGATTACGTTGTTTACCATGAGTTAGTTATGACCGCTAGAGAATATATGCAATGTGTAACCTCTGTAGATGGACACTGGCTAGCAGAACTTGGCCCGATGTTCTTTTCTTTGAAGGAAACTGGAAAATCTGGAAGAGCCAAGAAGAAACAGGCGGCAGAACACTTACAAGAAATGGAAAATCAAATGCAAGTCGCTCAGGAAGAAATGAAAGCCAGGAAAGAGGCCGCGGAAAAGCGAGAAGCGGCGTTAAATAAAGGACAAGAAATTATTTCAGCCGGTACTACGCCTAGACGAACTCCAGCTAGATTTGGATTGTAAAAGCAATACATCTAGATTATAAATTGTACATAACTTGTAAATACTTGGTTCTGTTATTGCTATATGTTATTATTATGTAGCTGTAACTCCTTAAGTAAATAAAACACTTAGATCTTTTTCTTGTTAAAATTGGATATAGTACCATATCTAGCAAAACCAACTAATTCATGTTGCAGGATAAGTCTAAGAATGGAGCTATTGTAGATATCAAAGCTCTTCAAAGGTGACATGTTTTAAATTATCCTTTCTGTCACTATTAGATATGTCAGATAAAAAAGAAAAACATACTTTTAAGGAATGAATTTTTCATAGAGGACTTTTTCATTAACGCCTGAAATGTCAAATAGCTTTTTATGCATACTACGATGACTAGCAACACAGTGATTAAAAACGGATTTCTTGGAATGAAGAATTTATATACACAAACAAGAAATATATTTTGTTAAAATCGTTTTGTATTCTTTATTTCAATTAATAGTGGTAGACAAAATAATTAAAAAGACGTATAACTGGTAAAAATAAATATATATTATTAACTCAAACATAGAATCACAAATAATATACTTATACGAGGAGCTATCAATCTTTACTAGGGCCGAGACATAAGCCACACTGGCCACCTTATCTTCTGCTAGGCGGCCACATTCGCGCCACTGGTAGTAGATTGGGTTTGATCCTGGGGATCTGGTCGCTGGGTTGGTCTTCTGAGGAATTTTAGGGTTGACTTTCGCTAGTACCGTTAACGTCATACGTCGAGAATATATACTTATATAGAGAGGCAACGACCTTTATACAAACTTGAACAGTTTTGAGCGCCATCTCTGTTTTGTAAGTAGCAGTAAATTTGGAATTTTTGTATATATATAGGTAGTTTTTAATATTAAATCAAACAAAATCAAAATAAAATAAGAAATTTCGTGTTAACATTTTATCTTACAATATATGTACATATTCATATATGTATAAAAAAATTACATAGTCCTTCGTTTTAAACCCTTTTTAAATTTTTTGAAAGCAGTGTTCTTGCATCTTTTGACTGTTCACTAACAGTTCTTTTACCACAGAGCACTTTGTTTATTTGACTACACCAAGAATGTACTAAAACTCTAATAGAAAACTTTACAATTAGTTCTTTCAAATCTGCTCTATGTAACTCGTGAATCCATTCAAATTTAACAGATCGTAAAATTTTCTTTTGTAAAATATTACCAAAATCTAATTTCTCACAATCTGTTTGCAAAACACTTTGAATACATTGATGTATGTCATACAAGGTGTCGATCATGTTTTTGGAAGGATACTTTAGACGTTTCCATGCCCCACCTGTTTCTCTGGCTTGTATCAAAGCATGTTCTTCTAAAATTGAGTTCGAAAAGAACACACTTTCACATTCTACACATATCTTGACAGTTTTGTTGATTTTCTTTAAAATAAATCCTGCCACATATGAATTTATAAAGTTATATAACATGGTTGCTTCTCGTTCAGGAATTACTGTATTTTGTTGATTGTCAAATTCATCTCTCAGTGGTGGTGGTGTATAGTCTACATTCAAAGAAATTAAAGCTTGCAAATTGTCAACAGCTTCCCCTGAGTCGTCTTCCTCGCAATTAGAGCCAATAGAATGTGTACTGACTAGATTATTAATTATTTGTGATTTGTATGCACCCACAAATCCAGAGCATGATGGACTTATATTTGTAACTCGATTACTTCTGATAGAGCTAAAGAAGTTTTCCAGGGGATCTTGATTTAAGTTTCGTGGTATTAAGAAGTGAAATCCCTGCTTTTGTAAATATTTCCACAAATCTTCCATATTGCGAAGAGTAAAAGTCCAATTCTTAAGCTAGGAGGAATTGAAGTCCTTTTCGTTGTAGAATACACCTCATAGAATGTAGAACTTTAGTTGCATCCCTCCAAAACCTCATGTGAGGTGATCCGGTTTTAATGACACAACGCAAGTCCTTGCCACCTTCTGCACACATTTTGTGTCCATTAACACTGTCGAACACTTTATCTACACAGTGTAAGAAGTCGGCAGTATCAGAAGAGGTTTTGTCATAAATATTGGGCGAACCTGTAAAGTAAGACAATGAAATGAATATATTTTATTGAAATAATGTGATTTTTATGACTAAAATTGATTGCGAGTACAATTCATAAAAGAACTTACATGTAGTTGAAACCAGTTTCATAATTCCTGCTACTCGTTCAAAAATTTGGCTGGCACATTTTACCTTCATTTTTTTAATTTTTCCAGGAATAACATGGCTGTCTGTTCGGTTCTGATTATTTCACAAAGTAGTATCTTTAAATCTGCATATTTTGTAGCGTGCTCGCAAAATGTGTAACATAACGGTTGTTTGAAAGAACGCCGAATACCACGCATCATAAAGACAAGGGCGTGATCAGCAAACCTTTTATTTACTTTCCCAAATTCATTATTTTCAAAGCCCTCAATACACCCTTCGCTCTCATTGAAATCTACATGTGGCATTAAAGATATTTCATCAAACATTATCACAACATATTTATTCATGTCATTCATAGTTTTAACTTTCAATTTTAAATGTTCAAACAAAAACGTGTTCAACCCACAGTTGAATGGAATTCGCCCCAAAAACTTCTGTAGGGTGCTTCTTGAAGGTAGCGCAAACTGTCTTGATAAGAATCTGTATGCTTTTGCTCCTCTTTTATATAATGAAAGAACAAAAATTTTTTCAGTAAGTATGAATCTTCGTTGCTTAGGCGTCTTAAGACTCTCTCTAATTTGCAGCCGGATAAATTGTGTTACAGTACTTTTGAGATCTAATAGAGCAGTATCTAGCGCTTTACTAACTGAATATCTTTCAGCAATTCTGAGTCGTCTTTTAAAAGAATCGCATACTCTTTCCTTCCTTTTTATTTTTATTTTCAACTTTTGTATTTCTGAATACAGCATTATAGCTTTTGGAGATCAATGTTTTTCTTTATTGCCCCAGCAGTCATGCATGTTTTGTTATACTCCAAAACTATAAGCAATAAAAAGTATAAAAAATTTGATTAAACTATTATTATGTATTATGGATTTGCATTACATCCAACGAGTTAAATACAGATATATTGGTATAGCACTTACCTGTAAATATCTACTACTTCAAACACCAAAAATTATTCAAAGTAACACAGTAAGATACACAATAATTATGAAAACGTATTAACAATTTCACCTTGCTGAAAAAATTTCAAAGAAATTCAAATTATTATGCTGCCAATGACGTCATGATCGGTAGATAATATCACCACCTTTTATTGTATCTGCACACCTTGCGCATTCTATAGTTTGTAAGTGCAACTAGTTTTAGAAGTCAATAAGCCTACATTTACAAAAACAGCCCCTGGATGGAATTACGATGGTAGATTAAAAGTTTCCGAAATGACAATGAAAACAACATAATACGGATTCCCTCGAAGCTCAATACACTTGCTCCGTTTCTCTAACTTCCCGATTCCCTCCCGGAAGTGACTTTCTTCGAGGTTCCCATAATAATCGTTTACAGCCTTTATCAGTTCTTCATTCGACCAAAATCCCTTTTTACCCAGAATTGTTTCGAGTTTCGGGAATAGGTGGAAGTCTGACAGAGCTAAATTCGGCGATTACGGTGGCTGCGGCAGGATTTCGCACTTTAATTCTGTCAATTTTTGCTGACCGATTACACTGAATTAGCGGGCGCAGTGTAATGGTGAAACAACACTTTTTCTTAACCATTCACGGGCGTTTTTCCTGAATTGCTTTTTCAGGATAACCAATTAGCAAAATTCCTTTTGCGTCCGACAAAATCGATGCCACTACCCTTCCAGTTGAGTGACTGGTCTTTGCCTTCTTCGGAACTCATTCACCGCATTCAACCCACTGTTTTGATTGGATTTTTGTTTCTACTGTGTAGTAATGATCACGAATCCATGATCACGAATCCCTTCCAAACAATCGGCTGAGGTTGGAGCCCGAAAGCGTTTTTGCTCCGAACTGAGCAAATGCGGAATCCATTTTGCAGGAATTTTTTAAAAACCCAATTCATTGTGTAAAATACGAACTACTCGTTTATAAGAGATGTCCAGGGCTTCCCCAATTTTACGCGATCATGGCGATCTGCCAAAACCATGTCATGGATTTTTCACAATTTCTGGCGTGGTAGCCGGTTTTGGACGTTCTGAACGTTGTTCATCACTCGTCCGCATGCGGCTACGCTTGAATTCCAAAACCCAAAAACTCGCCGTGTAAAATGAAGGTGATAAATCCTCAAGAATCGCATTTAACCTTGATCTGATTTCCGTTACGGTGATCTATTCCAAATAGAAAAATTTGATGACCGGTCGAACTTCATTTTTATTCATAATTGAAAACACAAAAAGATACTTGACTTAAATGCTCGTCAAAACCAGGCAGATCGATTTAACATTTGCAGTCAATTGATATGAAACAGTTGCCAACGACATAAAGTATTTGGAAAAATGGCAACCCCTAGTAGCGATTCCGGAAATTTGTCAATCTATTGTCGTAAAAGGATTGATTGATTTACATCAATTTACATTTAGGTTGTACAATTCGACAGCAAATTTAAGCTTACTAGCTCATTGGTTGGTAAGTCGGTGGAAAATACTAACAATGTAGCGGTGTAGAAAATAATAGGTCTGGTAGAATACATTGTAATCATCCTATAAATGAGTGGGAAAATAACAAGAATTAACATTATCTTTCAAAAAGTATTGTTTACGGTTTAAGATATAGTCTTTAATAAATAGAATACAACCGCACTCAGAGTAACTGTTCAGTGGTTTCTATTTTGTTGGATGCAGCATTCAGCACGACGAATCCATACTTCTGGTACGCCTTATAACATCTGGACGACCCGTGATAGTTGGTGCTGCTTCCACGATGCGATTCCTTAGCCTTGTGTGCCAATACGGGTAGAATAAACTATAGACTTCATCCAGCCCCACAAAAAGTAATCTAATGGCGTTAGATCAGGCGATCGTGGTGGTCATTTAACAGATCCGTTTCGACAAATCCATTGATTACCATATGTTATGCTTTGATAATCAACAATCAATGACAATATACGCATAATCCACATCCCCTGCCTGTTGGCTATCGAAATGTCTTCTAAAAAGTCATAAAGATCATTTTGCAAAAAATACAAGTAACATATTTCTGAGACTCTTGTTGGTAACAAGAAGACCACACAAGACATTTAATGAAAAGGTATGTTGGTAATGCGTACTAGCAGTCGAGGGTTTTCTTCGTTCCAAATATGGCTGATTCAAAAATTAGTAATACTATTTCTTGTAAAGAAGATTCATTGATAACAAGCGGGCAGCTCAGGAAGTTAGCATCTGTCGAATTAACCATTGACAGAAATTTCTGCGCTTTTTATAATCATCTGGTAACAGATCTTGAACAAGCGTAACTGAAATGAATACAATTGTTGCTCACGCAATGCCCGCCATACGCTTGTATGTACATACATGATAAATTGAAACGAACTGACAATCTTCTGGTGCTAGCACTAGAAGATAACTGAATAGCATTGAGTATCCCTTCTTCAACGTTTCCAGTTCGTCGTAATCTTTGCCGACCAGCGTTTATTCGTTTAGGCTTTAGCGTACCAGTTTCGCTAAGATGTCTTTCAATGGCTTCAAACGTTGTACGATTTGGTATCCCCTCTAGTGGGAAATGTTTCATGGTTTCTTCGAACAGCAGCAGCGTCATTTTATGTACCTTACCATAAATTAAAAGCATGCCTGATTGTTCTACATAACTAAACAAATTTGCGGTGTCCCCCGACAATAACAAATTGGAGAGTCTTTAAAGTACTATACACGAAAACGAGCATGAACTAGCAAAATAAGTCAATTGATTTTATGACAGATGTTTAAAAAATAAACCATATGCAATTGACGACTACTTGATTAACTTCGGACTTTTAGCTGCTTATCTTTATTTTTCAGTACCTCGGTAATAAATTATTTTGAGCCACATGTTTGTACGAACTTTTTTTGTTTATTTCACGCTGGAGAGCACATCCCTAAAATAGTGCCGTGGAATTCCGAAACATCCGGTGTATATACGTTTTGTATATTTGACAATAGAAATATTCGTAGAAACCGACGGCTTTTGCGGATTAAGTGAGCATTTTTGTGAAATACTAAGGAAGAAAGAAGAACGGAATAGCAAGTCTGGGCTGGGAGAGGCTAAATGTCTTCTTGTAAATTATCGGCGTTAGTAAAAATCAATCAAGAATCCTAGTAGGTGTCCACACATTGTAAGCTGAATGGATACCTACCGAGAGTAGCTATACAGCTGGCTGAGATTTTGCAACTCATTCTAAACAACTATTGTAAATCTTACCACTTAAAGATCTCACACCTGGAATACCACCAAATATACCATCACGGAACCCGCTTACGTTTTGGGTTTTCTGCGGGCATGCTAGCTATAGAAGCTGTAACTTGAACCTCAACACAGCGGTAGTAGGGGGTGCAGTACACACTCTTAAAGACTGAAGCACAACCGTCACCGCAGGAAATACCAATACAATAGAAATACAAAACTTAGTGCCTATGTTATTATTTTCAGGTATTTAAAGTCAACAGATAGTTGACTGACATATCTGTTTATTATATATAAATCCCTTCAGTTACATTCGTATTTCATAAAAAGAATAAAATACCTCGGAAAATGTATCAATGATGAGATTTTATTCGAAGCTTTCGTTTTTATGTTTTTGTTTCGCAATCTTAATTGTCTTCTTCCACTTCCTCCATGTCCCACTTCTGCCTTTGATCCGTACAAAGTAGTAGGTAAAACGCATTGCCAACAACAGCTACTCCAAATATAGCCCAAAATACTAACAACCATTCGGCGAGTTTATTATTTAGGACTATCGCAGTAATTAGTGCGGGACTCAACCAACCGGATAATGCTCCTATGCCATTGATTAGTGCCATCAGTAATCCTGTGAAATTCACAGTTAGCTCATAATGATTTACTTTGAATCCAGAATAAATCGCTCCCTTAAATAACATGCCGATGTTGAACATTATAACAGCCGCAATTCCATCACAGCCCATATACCCAGCCAGAACAAAGAATAGGGAGGGCAATGTTACTCCAATAGTCGTCGTTATTCTACGCATTGATGCAACGCGAACACCACATCTAGCACATAAATAATCGGTTAGTCTACCAGTTATCAATGCACCGATCCATTGCGTCGTAAATGGAACCGAACTGGAGAAAGTTTGATCTTCGATTTCGTAATGTAAAACGTTGTGGATATATTGGGGCATACTGTCCACAAGAGTAAAAAGAGTAAAGTCATGTCCTATTTCAACTATAATAAGGCCCCATAGGGGTATACTCGTAAGAATCGCTTTCCAAGGTATTTTCGTTATGTTTCCGTGTGGTATTTCATTCGAGAGCTTTTCTGCTTCCTTATCTGTTATAAAGGGATGTGCAGCAGGTTCGGAATATACATAAAATATAAACATAATGCACCATACACCACCTAGAAGTGCCCACATATAAAAACCAGTCGGCCAATTTGCAGAAACCTGAATTACGGCTACGGTCAAGTGGTTGCCAAACACGACACCTAAACAATTCGCCCCACATACAAGAGATATCAAAAGCATCTTTCCTGAAATGGAATCCACTTCCCGATTAAGGCGCTAATAGACGGATATATTACAGACTGTGCACATCCAACGATCACTCTCAATATGACGGTTACAACGAAGGGTGTACTAGTTATAATAATAGGTGTTATAACTGTTACTATGGTAGTCAATGTAATTCCACTCAAAAATACATATCGTGCGCCGTGGAGATCACATAGTACTCCTGTTGGTACGTGACCGATGAAGTATCCTACATAAAACGACCCCTTCAGGTAGGCTTCTATCGTTCCAGACCATGTTATTATACCCCCTGTGATGTTTAATCTTGTTTCTTTTCTTGTCAGATTGGGTCCAGGACATTCTGTCCCTAGGGTTTCATTCTGTGAAGTCATTTCCATTACAGTCAATTGCAAACATTCTCTTTGTCCGTATGCCACTATTATACCCAACATACACATGATAGCAACAATGTATCGTTGAGGAAAATAGTTCTTCTCCGAACACTTACAATTTAGACAATTTTTCATTATAGTTGCTGTTCTCTTCTCATTTCTGGATGATACTTAGGTAGTATAACCTTACACATGTCATTTACGTTGGCGTTAAACACATGACAGTTTTTTCCGTTTTTGTTGTGTAGAACTTTATAATTTACCTTCACGACCTTCACCATTCTTCGAAGCGCCTAAGATAGTGCGATTCACCTGGCGTAAAGAATAGTAAATGTAAGTTGATTCAAGCCCACGTCAAGTATTTCTGACTTTTTTAGTCTTACATGAAACTGATCCCATCTCCTGAGAGAAGAGATATTATCATGCATTGTATTTGAATAACTTTTTATAGACCTTTAATAATAATAATAATCTTTATTATCCAACAGACAAATTTTACAATAGCAAGACAATCACCAAAAATATATTTAAAAAAGATAGTTAAAAAAGTCTAGTTATATAGTAAAACCAGCAAAAAGAAAAAATAGAAAAAAAAAGCAATTACCTAATTCAAATTAACGAAAAAAGCAGCTGCACCAATCTGATAGCGTGCTATTGAACATATCAGCAACAATACATATTTGAGCTGATTTTAGGAATTTTATCTTTTCTTTCATTTGCAGAGTCTAATACACCTTAAGACATTTTAAGTGTGCGCCCCGGTGGCCCGCAGCGCCGGAGAGAGCAAATAGGGGTGCTGCGAGATACTCCTGCGAATGCGGACACATATAGCAGTCTGGAATATTCTAGAATAAACATTTCGAAACGGCTTCAAAACTAATGGAACTTTCTACAACATCTAAACTAGATCGTTCCCGTAGCTTGCATAACTTTCTAGAAAGATATGGAACATTCTCAAAGCACATAGAATATTCCAGAAAAGTATGAAACTTTCGTGAAGTTCATAGATTTTTAAGTTAAGTTTTTAAGTTAAGGGATGCCCACAGGGTGGGATATTATCTCCCCTCCTGTGGTCGGTATTAGTTGATGACCTGATTAGGGTCCTTAACCGGAAGGGACACAGAACCATTGGCTATGGGGATGACATCTCTGTAATAATTAGGGGTAACCATATAGGGACGATTGTTGAACGGATGCAAAATGCCCTGAATACAACATGGGAATGGTGCAGGCTGGAGAGGTTATCAATTAACCCAGAGAAGACAACCATCGTACCATTCACTAGGAAAAGGGGGATAGATATCTCTACCTTAAAAGTAAACGGCATCGAAGTCGTCCCCAGTGATAAGGTGAAATATCTGGGAATTACCCTGGATACAAAACTTACCTCGGAACTGCACCTCGAGTCAGTGCTAAATAAGGCCACAAGAAACCTTTGGACTGCGAGACAACTACTTGGTAGATCTTGGGGTCTGAGCCCCAAAATGACCTACTGGATATATACCCAAATGGTTAAACCCACAATACTGTACGGCGCTCTGGTATGGTAGGGTAAAACCAAACAGAAAACAGCCATATCGAGGCTATGCAGGCTGCAGAGACTTGCGTGCCTATGCATCACAGGGACTATGAAATCAACCCCAACGATGGGCATGGAAGCTCTTCTGAACCTGACACCGCTAAATGTGGCCGTGCAAGAGGAGGCAGCTACGCAAGCAATCTCCATCTATAGAAAGGAGAAACTTAAGGCAGGCAACCTTACTGGTCATCTTACAATCCTGAAGGAAATCGGAGACATACTTTGTATGTCTCTAGCAAGCGACCATATGGATCGTCTGCCCGACAAGGGATAAGTGGTGCGCAAACCCAAGATGGTTGCGGGATGGATCGCAAAAGTGGTACACAGATGGTTTCAAAACGCACCACGGAGTGGGAGCAGGAATAGTGGGGCCTAGAACACACAGGTCAATAACTGTGAGCAAGGACACCTCAATCTTCCAAGCGGAACTATACGCAATCTTGGAAACTGTAGGAATCCTATCCGACAGGGGACACAGAGGAATACGAATCAAAATATTCTCGGACAGCCAATCAGTTCTGAAGGCCCTGAGCAGTTGTACAATTACGTCCAAATTATTATTGGAGTGTCACAACATGCTTAACGCCCTAGCTATTCAGAACCAGATTGCCCTGGTCTGGGTGCCAGGACATGAGGGGCACGGGGAAATGAGATGGCAGATATCTGCGCAAAAAAGGGGTTGAGAGAAACTTTATTGGACCTACCCCACCTTTTGGGTTTAATAAAGGTCTCCTTAAAGGGGAGACAAAGAAATAGACAGCATCCATCACAATAAAACACTGGAATGATACCAGCGGGCTGGAACATTCCAAAAAGTTTCTGAGCTTCGACGCTAGGAGGGCGGCCCTCGCCCTAAAACTGGACAAGAGAAGCTTAAAAACACTGACAGGGGCACTCACAGGCCACTATACCTGCAACAAGCACCTACACAAAATGGGCTTATCCAACACGGACACTTGCAGATTCTGCGGTGAAGAAGAGGAGTCAATGGAACACTTAATCACTAATTATGGGGCAGTAGGCCACAGGAGATACAGATTACTACATGCATATACGAGTGAAGAGGACCTATCTACACTCCCATCGAAGGGGCTGATCCTGTTCCTTAACATATTAAATAAATAAAAAAATAAGGGGAAGCACAATAGATCAATGTGGTCGTAGTGCAAAGGGCCACTTTGGGCCAGACCCCATCTCATTACATAACAATACAATACAATACAAGCTAAAGCGAGATCTCGAGACCAATCACTCTAACATGGTTGAAAAATTTTGCGAGTTCTTTAGTAGGTTGGGAGATTTACAAAAGCAAAAAGTGTGTTGACTAAACAAGCCTCAATATCAAGCAACACACTGTCAGTGTCTTTTAATGTCGCATACAGAATGGCGAAATACGTAAAACTGCACAGCATCGCAGAACTTATTCTACTGGCTGCGCTTGACACGGTTAATATTATGCTGGAAGAATCGGCGGAAAAATTTCAGAAGTACCATTGTCCAACAACGATATTAGTCGAAGAATCCATCATATAGCTCAAGATGTCAATGATCAATTAATAGAGAAAAAAGGCACATAATTTGGTTTGCAACTTGATGTGGCTACTAATAGAAGCAAAGACGCACACTTTATTTGTTATGTACGATTATTGGATGATAATATTATTGTTACAGACCTTCTGTTTTGCAAAAATATCATTGGAAGCACAAAGGATCAAGGCTTACTTGAGATGCTGCACAAATTTATAATCGAAAATGATTGGGATTGGAAAAAGTGCATTGGTTGTGTACCGACTAAGCTTAATCAATGCACTAAAGGAATAATAATAACAACAAATGCATATATATATATATATATATATATATATATATATATAATAATCAGTATCATCCGCCACAACGTAAATACGCTTTTCAATAACTAAAATATTTGTTAGTCTCAATTTCAAGTTTCGTGAAAAATTACTTCATTTCAGAGATCATTCACAGTCTGCTAATCAATTAAGCAACTAATAAGATTTTTTATTAGAAATTAAGCATACATATAGTACAAGTACGTGAATGTAGATTTATGTAGCAATAACGTATGTGTTGAGTTCCGGTTGTTAAATTGGAATTAATTAACTAAAATTTCATTGTATATCTAGGAAGAATTGCATTAGAATAGTGCTTTGTCTTGTAGAATTTGGATTTAATCCTTTTTGTTCCTTTCTCTTTTATTATCGAAATCGGGTTTTTATCCTTTGTCATAGGTGTTGCTTTGTTTACTATTACCATTTATATGCATTTCTTCTGATTGTGTGAATTAGCACTCGAACCATCTCTAGGGAAATCTACCTGACGGTGTTCTTGATTTTGGTATTCAAATTTAATCCACTATCCAGTTCTATATTAGCCCATTCTTTCTGAATGGTCTGTATATTGTTTTCTTCTGAACCTATATCTATCGAGCAACACCTCTTGAATGAAGTTCTTTTGTGGCATTGCTTTAATCCCGCAATGGTACTTCCTTTGAACTATTACAATCAATATCGCATGAAGAATTAGATGTGAAAGAGCTTTAGTCTAACGAGATTCAACATAGAGATATCGATGTTTGAGAAAAATTTGTGCTTAGGCGAGCATGGATATGTTCAAAAATTCGGTCGTTGTGTTTCCCAAAATGTATAACTGGGAAAACAGATATACTAATATGAGGCACAATTGCAGGAACAATTAGTTGTTTGGGCATTTACTGATGAATCAAAACCATTTGGTGATGGTATGCAACTATTTGTTTGCCGCAAGTCAGTGGTAGATTAATCATTATTAATTATTCTTCGTCGCGGTAATGTCAATTCTTATACCGTTGCCGAAACAGTCACTATTGGAAGACATAAAACGCCGAATTAACAAACTATTGCGCATATTTTCTTAATTTATTAGCCAACGAATATTTGTTTTCGGTCATCAAATACAAAACACGTACCGTAAAATGAGGTGAATAGGGTCACTTTTGAATTTTAATATATATATCAAAACGTCAGTTTATACCTGAGCTACTCATTTTCTATGCCAATTTTTGCTTATATCGAGTGTTTTACTATATATAATTGTTTTTATTCTCTGATCCCATTCACCTGTCATTGTGGTGAATAGGACCAGCAATCCTTTTATAATATGTAATCCTATTTCGATTTCTGTTGTGTGAATGGGCTCATATAAATTCATTATAGGAATGTATATTCCTTCAACTATGAATAAAAAACGGTACCTTTATCGTTGTCCAAATACCATTTTATTGAAAAACAAAATTTAATTCAAACATTTATTATTATAATTACATATTTAATCACCGAAGCTATTTGAATTGTTTATTATATTCATATAAATTCATTTTGAATTTGAGAAGACCTCTTCCATATCTTTTGGGGGTTTGTAGTTTCTTTATAATTTGCTCTTATATGATAGATCTCTACCACTAATAGGTCAATAAAACAAGGCTGGTTTGAACGATACATCTGGAAACGCGTACACATAACCAGAATAGTCTTTTGTATTTCTTTCGCGTAAGAAATTTCCTTCATACCTGTTCTTATTTAATTTCAAAACTTGGGCTATATAAAATTTATTGACAGATCTGGATGTAGCTCCTCCATTGCCCTTTGTTGGTAAATTTATAAGTAGCCAGTCATTAATATTAATGTCTTTCCTATTGACAGAGTTAATAGGCGACGACTGAGAAGCCTCTTCATTTTCGGCAGCAGAATGCTCTTCATTTTTTCTTCACAGTCAGACATGTGATTGAAATCTGAATTTGAATCATCAGTGCTAAAATGTTGGCTACTTTCATCAGAAGATTCAACATCTTCAACTGCGACACTTCTACCAGCAGGAATATTAATTTTCTTCTTTCGCTGTTTAGGCTGGTTCTCATCATACTGCATAGACTTTAAAATATTAACAAAGGAGTTGTTGATGTCATCTTCATGAGTTTCATTTGCTGGATCCACAGGCAGCATGCGCAACACACGATCAGCATTCAAGGGTGATATTCCGCACTTATCAAACCCGGCAATTATATTGTTAGACCTGTTAACTTCAATAAATTGAAGCAGCTTTTTCAATAAACCGGGAAAGATATTTTTAGGAATACTAGACTCTTTCCTTCCTGGACCCTTTTTATACAATTCAAGTATTTTTCTCCATGCAACCTTCAACGGTTTGAAAAACGCTACGTCTAAGGGTTGCGTCAAATGGGTGGAGTTGCTCGGTAAAAATATAAAACTAATATTATTGTCTGAGCACTCTTTTATCGATTGTACTGAAAGGTGGGACGATAAATTGTCACCTATTAATATCCTCCTGCCAGGTAATTTCTTCAAATATGGTATGGCAATTGAGTGTATCCATTCTTCAAAGCAATAACTATCAAACCATCCCGATTTGCTGCGATTATACCTGGTATGGGGTGGTCCTCCAATTGTCCAAGTGTCATACATGTTCAAGGCTTTGTAGACTACATAACATGGCAGTAACTCTCCACTACCAGAAGCAGCAAACATGATTGAGGTAGATGATTTGCTATAATTTATAATCTGTTCTGGATATTTACATCCCCGTTTTGCAATTATTTTTTCGACCCGGGTCATCGCAAAGATTTGTTTCATCATAATTTACGATGTGGCTAGCTGGAATACCTTCTAATTCTACAGAAAGACGTTCAAAATATTCTGTAATGGTTTCCCTATTAACACCAGCACGGACCCGTTTTATATTTTGGCACATTCTTTCAGACAGAATATTTGAATGTCTTTTAAAAACTATATGCAAACTCTTTACCGGGAAGATTATCTTTAAAACGGGGAACACGTCTACCAATTCTATTTAAATACTGTTGGACAAGCAATCTTACATCATAAGTGTCAAAGGGATAACCCCACTCGCAACATATAACTAATTTTTCTGCAAT
The DNA here is from genome assembly GCA_038088585.1 of Chrysina gloriosa. Classification (NCBI taxonomy): domain Eukaryota; kingdom Metazoa; phylum Arthropoda; class Insecta; order Coleoptera; family Scarabaeidae; genus Chrysina; species Chrysina gloriosa. The sequence continues at coordinate 42,669,767 of CM076087.1, forward strand.
GCTCTCTTCTACTGCTTCACTCAATACTGTTTGACCTCCTTGTTCCTTACTATCTTTATTTTTGATATGTCTTTGAAGCACAGTGTAAGCAATATTGTGTCTTATCGCGGCTTATTTTATACTGTAACCATTAGTAACATCATTTTTAGCATCTTGAATTATATCTGGATTATGTTTTTGTAACGTTTCCCCGCTACCTTAGGTTTATAATATCTAGGCATTTTTACGTATTAATCGTATTGACCCTATTAACCCCAAGAAAACTAAAAACAGCAGCGAATTAGAAATATATTTCCAGATTGTTTTTGCATACAAATAAACTGAAACTATTTCATATGCCTTAATTACTAACCTGTTGGGGTCACTAATACTAATTACTTTGAATGTAGGTCTCTTAAGCTCGGAGTTCCAGACTAAGTTTTTACACCCACTAAACCAACTGATTAATAACATTTTTGGTTATGTATTGATTCTCAGCACTGCCAAGTGCTGGTGACGAAATATTGGCAAACTTAATGCGACTATGATATAAGGAGTCAAAGAAAGCCAAATCGAAAGGTTTCTGTGACATATTTAGATGTTGTAATTTTTATAAACAAATTCCAACTTTTCGATTCTATTCACCTCAGCAATCCTATTCACCCCATTTTACGGTAACTAATGATTTTCAGTACCGGTTGAGATGAAGAGCCGTTGAAGAAGCACCAACTTCACAGTGGATGATTTCAAGAATTCCTTACATTTTATGGAACAATATACACATGTATATATAAATCTTAGAAGAGGCTATTTTGAAAAACAATAAACTTGTTGGAACTTACCAATTTGTGTTATTTCTTAGTTTTTATAAAAACATAAACCACAGTCTACGTACATATTTTGATATTTGATAGGAAAGACATTTTTCTTGACATAATTCTAAAATTTTAATATTTTTTCGCATAAGATTACAAATCCTTGCTTTTCGACTACTCGTTTGAGTCTTTGTAGCATTCCTAGCAGATTCACTTTAAGATTGAGGTCATTTTAATCAATGATTAAATAACCTGGGAAAGAACAGATTAATTTGAATTAAGAACATAATTTCAAACGATGTATTTGTTTCACTACATACATGTATCTCAGATTTTCTATAATCCTATTATAATGATTACAAATCATTCGCCATGGGTTATAATCACGAAATAGTTTATTGTTATTGTTGAAAACGAGTAGCGAGTTCTAGCTTTGAAATTTCTACTCGATAAATTATGTTGTAAATTTTGTAAGACCATTAATACAATTCTGCTTATTAAAATTCTTCCTTTTATATTTCATTACTTCTTTAGTGGAAACGTTGTATTTCGATTTTTTCCGGTTTAAGGGCCCTTTCACAATAACGTTAATGCTAATGTTGATGTTCAGGTGTTAACGATAATGGGAACGTTAATGCAGTTCACAATAATTTTAATGTTGATGTTTAGAGGATCGCATTTTCAAAATTCGCGGTTATAAGTGGGAGAAGCGCAAACCAACGTTTCAAAATAGTAAACATCAATAACGATTATAACCTTTACTGATTCGTGATTCTTTTTCTTTTCTTCCGCTGTTTGTGCTTATAATGTTAAGAGCACAGGAATTGAATATAAGAAAATAAGAAATCTGACCCCGAATCTAGAGATAGGTACGGCTAGCAATAAATGAGGTTAGAATTGCTGCAGATTTATAAATAGCGGTAGTGCGTATGCTCTACCTTGCTAGTTTCATTGGTTGATGTTAACCATGATGTTAAGAAATCCAAAATAGTTTTAGAACGTTAATATGATAATTTAACATTACCATTACCATTGACATTATTCTGAACATTGTAATTGAGTGCTACATAGTTTGAGTTTTAACACCCAACATAACATTACCATTACCATTAACATTAACATTATTGTGAAAGGGCAGTAAGACATGGTGCTGTTTCTAATTAAGTATTTTGCTACATATTTAAAGCCGGAAGTTGCTGACAACCAGGACTACACTTCCAACAGCAACTCATAATCCAATCTAGCATTCTGCTTGTTGCTGCATAGTAGATTAACGATAGAATAAAGAAAGTCTAAGAGACAAATTATAAGTAATTATATACGTACATGATGACACACGCTTCTTTGGAAATATGTATGATGACGATTCTGTAATGGGTTTAAACGTTTCTTACCTATCTTGAGTTCTTTTTTAAACTTACTTTGCGGGTCATTAAGAAATACTATTTCGTTTCCACCTGCTTCTTTATTGAGCATTTTGATCGTGACTGGTTTGTACTTTTCAATTATTACGTGCCTCTCGTTCGCCGAGCTTTTCCTTGAAGAATTTTTAGAATGGTTACTTTTAGGTTTTAATGATAAGCAATCGTCAAATTCGCTTCCAATGCATAAACTTTCGTCTTCAATATCGTACCACATCTTTGGACTTTTCTTAATATAGATTATTTCCTTATCCATCATAGATTGTAGTTCGTATCCAGCCAGGGATGGTCTAACCAAAATAAAAAACAATTTGGAATACTATGGGGTTTTGTCTTGCAATATACCTGCTCAAAGTAGAACATGGTTTATCGAAAGAAGCGATAGACATATCATCCTCTATCAAAAAGCAACACCTATGTAAAAACATATTGTTCTCGGTCAAAAATGTATGATGTTATTTGACAGTTATTAACGTCAATAGTTGTTGTATTTTAGTTTTTGCAACTAACTTTGCAAGTGGGTATAACTGGATGTTATTAACTTAAAACGTATCTCATAGAAGGAATTTTTCTTAGTCCTGAAGGATAGTAGATGAACTTGCTAATAATGAAATGAAAATACTAAAGGGACTTTTGGAAGGAATGGAAAAAGAAAAGTACAAAATTAGAATGAATGCGGAAACAACACTGAACATACATATGTGTAATAAATGGTAATGAAGAAATGTAGAAATGATTCAAGGATATAATGAAATAAAGAGTGCAATACGTTAGAAACTAATTAGAAAGAGAAGGAGAAAACTAAGATCAGACTAGCTGGAAGATATAAAAGTGGAATTGCGAGATACAATCATCGGATTATTGGAGAAAAAGGTGAATAAGAAAGGCTGGAGATAATATGTAAAAAGAGTGAGGTAAAATATAGAGAGCGCAAGATGATTCTTCTCAAAATTAGTACATTCGGAAAATTTTAAATTAAAAAAAAAAGTTCAATATAGCGGCAAAAACTTCAGAAGAAATTAGGAATTTGAAGATTCTATTAGTAATCTATTATTATTATTTCATCTTAATATCAGACCTACAGAATATCCAATGAGTCACAGAAAATGGAAAATATACTAACGAAATAAAAAATATTCTAATGTTAAAAATTCGTTCTGCAAATGCGTCTGTTATACAAGTAGAAAGAAATGAAAGCAGTCCTCTAAAGCATGACAAAAATATCATTCAAAATCAAAATTCAATTTAACTTCTTTACAAACTGACAAGAATAAATTTAAAATATAAATACGTGATTCATTTGGTTCACCTGTAATTCGGTTGATGGGTGATATTACATATTCTAATTCTAATGTAGACCAGTAGTTCTGGGCAATAGAAGTAATTATTGAGTGACTTATACACCCGGCCTTTAGAGCTTGCATATTGAACAAATCCAAGCATTGGTTGTAAATTTACGAGCTCTTTTCTACGTTTAACAACGAGAGTAATTTACAAACTTCCATTGAAGTCGTTTCTGTCAGTAAGCAACTTCATGAAGGTTCCAAGTAATACTACAATATTCTAAAATGGCACGCATTCAATCCTGATACAGAGCGATGATATTAATAAAGTCTCTATTGATGCTTGATAAAGCCACAAACTTGGAAAAGTCTGGAAACTACTTTTTCCATACGTGGATGGTATCTTAAATGTTCTCGTTTCTTGTAATGTAATTGATATTTGAAGTGATGTCGTTTTTGTTACACCAAGTAGGTACAACGTTGATATCAGATTGAAATGTTTTGCTATCTGTAAATGTCGATGGTCTGGTGATTGTTAGAGAAAAGAAGGAATTTACAGCAATTGATGCTGTATTTAATATCATTCATATATGTAGAAATAACAATAGGTTCCAGTGGTTGCCTTAAGGATTACTGGATCAAACAGCGCATATCCCAAGAATATGAAAATAAATATGACTCGAAGCAATAGGAATAAATTAACCCAGTCAAAAGCATTATTAAAGTCCGAGTCGATTTGGAAACTTGATACTAGTGAGTTAGAAAGATACTGGTGGTAAGGCAATAAATTTGTATCGAGACCTTTGATAAATCCATGTTGTTCAGGAACAATAAGCTTAAAATATGATGATATCATATACTCGGCAACAATTGAATCACTTAGTAAGCAATTACACAGGTACCTTGTAACAGCCCAATCGCATCTAATTAATTAAGTCGTTTTGTAGAAAGTCATCCAGATTCATGAATATTTTGGCTCTCGTAAATACTTTACTGCCTATTGTTTTAGGTAAAGGATGCAAATCGATTCTAATCATTGGCGATATGTACTTTAGACTACAGCTCTGTCAAGGTATTGTAAGCTAATGTAGTATGATGGTTACGTTTATATTTCTTTTTTCTTGTGTTTGTTTCTCTTAATTAGCTCTTTTGTTTCATATGAGAACCAGCAGGGATAATTACCATTATGAATGAAATATTTCAGTGTGAATTTCTCAAATCCACAGGATATAATAACACAAAATTAAAAATAGTTTTTCAACGGCTATTATAATCGACACAGGTCATTTCGTATTTGTGCAATGCAGGGAAACAATCTTGGCCGCAATCCTCATTGACTTTTTTTTGTTAGTCACAACTGCAGATTCTTTCTAAACGCCTCAATCGTCTCCAAAAGTTTCAAAATGTGCATGTTATTGCCTTGCACAGACAGAATATATAGCACAAATTGCGCTAGTTTCAGCCAATCGGGTTCGGCAAAGTACCTGAAGTTTTCATGATCTTCCTCTTGTAGAAAAGTGCGAATTTCGTGACATACCTTGATTGCACGGGGTCAGACGTACCACGTGAAAGACATTGTGAACTGCAGTAGTATAGCAGGGCTGTGTGTTCAGCTACTTCAGTGGTCTAGTTTTTATGTAGTTTACTACGTCTACGACAGGTTCTAATACCAAATTCAATTCAGGGCTTATCAATTTAGATGGAAGTGCTTCTAAATGGATGATGCAATGGGTTCACTTATCATGCGATGCACCTGCAATCATCCATAGTGGCGTGTTTCAAAAATCTTCCTTATCATTTTAGAAAGTTATATAAGCTATTTGGGCAATCTTGCCTAGATTTTATAAAATGTTCCATTAGCTTCGAAGCCATTTCGAAATGTTTATTCTAGAATATTCCAGACCGCTATGTTTGCCCGCGTTTGCAGAAGTGCCTCGCGGCGAACACTTAAGGAACCCCAGGACTAGACCATAGGGGCTGGCTTCTGATAAAACGATAACATAACATAATGTAATCAATAATCCTCAGTTTTCCGAAGGTGTCGAGGTTCTCTGTCTAGATATCTTATAAAAAGGTATATGTTCAAAATATACACCCAAAAATATTAATTGCAGTGCTCCACACACAGTTCATAACATCGCCACAAATGACGAAGCATTGATTTATTTATTTCATGTGAAACAGTTGAAGGTTGGGGTATGTTAAGCCGGATCAAATTCAACACAAGGTGTCTAAACAAATGATTTCAGCTCTTTTTCGGTGTTATTGGTCGAGTTGCTATCGTTACCTTAGAAAACGTGGCATAACCATTGATTGGTACACAACCATTTGTTTGCCAGAAGTACTGAACAAAGTCAGGAAAGCTAACGCTGAATATGGAATAACTCTTCATCATGACAACGTATCTTCCCATACAGCATCACGATCAATCGATGACAAAACGTAGAATTTGTGGCTCATTGTCCGCATGGTGCTGAATTAAGTCCAAATGATTTCCTCTGTTCCCGTTTATTTTGACAAAGAATGAAATGCATGGAAATGGTTTTTCAAAATCTATAGAAGCTGTGCAAACGTTTAAAAGTTAGGTTTTTGGATGAAAGAAGTGCTTTGAAAATTGCTTCCAACAAATGCAGAACTCTACTGATTTCAAAACAGAATACTTCGAAATACAATTAATACATTTTGTCTGACTTTTTGCAGCTGACCTTGTTAATGAAATTCCAAACGAAATTCTGCCACTGAAAATTGATTTATCGTGCACAAAAGGTTTGATTTAAGTATTAAAACTAATATATCTAATATTTAATATTGAAGTCTAATGGACTTTCAGAATTAATTTTGCGTATATTTGCCGAATTGTTGTAATTACCCAATTTAATGGATAAATGTAATAAATAGACTGAATGTTACAAGGTTACTACACAGTGTAAATAAACAGGTTTAATACAGCTATATTTTAAAATTAGATACTTAACACTTTGCAATAATAACCAATAGTACAAAATAATGAGATCACATAATAGTTAAGTTAATAGGTGAGTATACACCAGTTCCCAGTTTGAAACATTTTTCTACAATATGCAATTGCACTTTAGTATTTGCGATTTATTTATAAGGATATTTAGGACACTCGTGATGATCGTGATATGCCATTTTCTATTTCATTATGTAATTTTGTAAAGAGGAAAACAGCAACGAATATACAGAAATAATATTTTGTCCAAATCAAATCTTAGTCTTCAGTTAGTTATTTTGTGACATTATTTTTATTTCGACGAATAAGAAATAACAACAAATCAAATATGTTGCTAATGTCAGTTTTGGCAGTGGTCAAATTTGTCAACCTTCCTCTGGTCGTATTTTATGTGTTCATTAAGAGGGCGGAAATGGAAAATAAGGTGGCTACCGGAAAATATTCTTGTTTTTCCAAGCAAGCTCACTATTTTCCGAACTGTGGATAAAAAGTCGTTATTTTGCTTATATATAACATTATGAAGATTTTACAGATGTAACAGCCTCGGGGAATTGAACGATGCTGCTAATGTAATGAGTTCCTATGGCACTGCTTTGAATAAGCAGAAGATTTGATGGATTACAATAGACAAGAATCTTTCAAATTAATTACGTTACTCCTGTGGTGGCGTCCACGTCATTTCATAGTAAACCTAGCATACCGTCTGTTTCCACAATGCTTTCTTATCCTTTTACGATTATAATCAATCTCAAATCTCAGCACAAAATGCAAAAAGACGGCTGAATTAAAAAGTATCCTTCCATCAGAATACTATACTTACCTACCATGTAGATGGTTGGTATGGGAAAAATTAACGAATGCATTTTGAATTTGTCAGCCACTCGCTTAATTGATTAGATTCTGCCTCCAGCGAATATTTCTTTAAAATTGTTCTCACTCTTACAACACATACATGTTCTCGACACCTAAGTTATCATTTTTAGTTACTTTTGAAATAGTAAATAATTTTTCTCCTATTAGGCATCCACTGAAATTGATGATGACATTTAGGATAATTAAATCTAGGTTCGTATAAATACGTTACCTATCAGATTTAAATACCTGTAATTGCTATTTCCGACGTATTATGGAATTATTATAACTGAACACCGACATATGGTGTACATATATGGTGTATATAATATACGAGGATGTCCGATAGGAAGGGTACAAGCCGAAACTACAGTAATACTTATATTTAAAGAAAATATTTAATACATTTTACAAAAACTAGATACAACTTTTTTGTATTTCTGAACAGAATCGCCGTAAATCATGAGACATTTATCCCAGCGTGACACTAGTTTGAACATCCCTCCACGGCACTGCTGCTTGTCAAGTTTTTCAAGGAGTCTATAACGGAAAAATTCTTCAAAGATCAGAATAAATGAAAATCTGAGGTGACTTGAGGTAAATTTGGACTATATGGAGGATGTTGCAAGATTTCTCGATTTTGCTATGGCAGTCACAGTTTGGTTTGATTTCACGTGTAGGGTCTTGTGCCATCGTTCAAAAGTTTAACTCCTTCGCGTAATCGTCCCAGCCTTTTCCTATTTATGGCTATATCAAATTTGGAGGGTTTCGCAGTATCTGCAGCTGTTAACCCATTAGTACCCGCTGTACTCATTTGGGTACAGTTTACCGTACTAAACTGAGGACCGCGGGAACTAATGGGTTAATGTTTGCGCGTCATTCGAGGAAGTCACACAGGAGTAGGCCTTCACTATCCTAGAACACAGTCTCCATGGGTTTGCGAGCAGATCGTTCAGTTTTCTTTTTTTTTTAACTTAAGAAGCTGCGTGTTTTCCATATCATAGATTGTTGTTCCGTCTGGGGTGACCTCTTAAACACGAGTTTCATTTCCCGTAATGATTGCTTTCAATGAAAGATTCCCTTGCTATTCGTATTGGGTGTGATGTTGAAGTGAAGCATCCATTCGATTTGCTTTTTGTTCGTCGGAGAGCATTTTTCGCACCCAGCGACCCGAAACTTTTCGGAAGTTTAGGTCGCATATGATTTGATAAACACAACCCTTAGGAATGCCAGTTATTTCAGCAGTTTCACGCCCGATAATTGTGCAGTTGTGACCTGTTTGTGAGGCCTTTGTTCTTCCTCTTTTCGTCTGCGGATCAATTTTTGCTAGTGTTTTAAAACGTATTGCATAACTGTTGGGATTAATTACTCCGAATCTGGTGTAATTAATCTATGTATTTTGGGGTAATAGCCCTTTATTATTTCTTACTACACAATTACCTTTCGTGCACAGCAAAATTGTATGAATTAATTTATTTGGAAACTAGAGGTAAAGCAGACAAAAAGTTTTTGTTGTGTTCATATTGCGAGAAGTTTGTGCAACTATGCATATTCTAGGGCATGCATTCATATTTAAAAATGCAATCAAGGGGAAAGCAATGTTGTTGCATCTCTTTCTTCTTCTTCTTCTTCTGCTTTTTCTTCTTATACCGTCTTCGATGAAGCATACCACCTTACTAATGGAAATAGTCTTTTCTTTTTATGGTTGTAGGAACCGAAATGACCAGTGTTAAATCTAATACTGCAGCAGTGTCAGCAGTGCTTATTCGCACTAATTGTCGTGTTCTGCCTTTTAAAGGTCCCGCAATGAACGTACGAGACTGTTCTAGTTTCGGCGTGATCGTCCAATGTTAAACATGTTGTTCTCCATATCAGACCCGATGATTGGATAAGTAATTTAACATGAATGTTCAGCATCTACCGTTTCCGTCTTTGTCCCCTCTCTTTCCAAAAGATTCGCCTAGGCGCTTTTTTTTTACAAATTTATTTTATTGTTAGAATAATCTGTATTTAACCTTCCTATACTCACGTCAAAATGAAAGACGTATACTATACTATATAAATCGGTCTCACAGACCGTATGCGTGAGTATAGGAAGGTTAAATATATTCACAAAATATATGTAAATGACTTGAATCGCTTTCCTATTTTTAATAACATATGAACTGCACGTGTGCATATTCATTGGTAACGATTTAAACCAGGCATGGGCAACGTTTTTTTGTAGAAGTTTTATGCTGTGAGTAATCTTAAAAATATACATTTTTGTAGTATCCTTATGATTCATTATGAATTAAATTTAGACGGGCCGTGCTAATATGCAACGAAAGAATTCAGTAGCGGGCCGGACAAACCTTACTCGAGGACCGCATGTGGCCCGCGGGCCGGAGGTTGCCCATACCTGATTTAAACAGTACATACATAATTAGGTTGTTTTTTTATTTTGGGGGATGGTCCAGGAATGATTAAATGCAGTAACTAAAATAGCTTACGCTTATATTGGTTATTGTTATTCTTTAATAAAAAGTACATTTACACAAAATAATTATAACTTAATTTGACTTAATTATTCCAAAGCAATATGATAAATGAATGTATGTATATTAACATATACGTATAGATATATTAATGGCTAGTAACTGTAACATTGATTTCAATTACAAATTGAAAAAATAGTAAATGTTAATGCATTTTATAACAGCGCAGAGAATGTCTAATACATTACCATTTTCTTCAATGTCAAGTCGGCGACACTGCATGAGAACTGGATTGAGGTTATTATACGAACAAGATTGCAATAGATATAGAGGTAATAAAACGTACTTTTATAAAATAATTTATTAAATAGTGAAAACGTAATATTCTAGGAGGATTCGAAGTGCATTTTACGTAATCGCAAGAGATTTAAGTGGTTCGTTACGTAACCTAGATAGTCTAATGAACTTAAATACACTAGCCAATTACATGTAACAGTATGCAATCTACTCTTCACAACTTTTAATAACTAAAATGGTGAATGTACGCAGCATAATTGCGCAAGGTTTTCAAAGTTCTTAGGTCAGCATATAACTTTTGGTTCCCGTGTAGATCTTCATTATTCTGAATTTAGTTCCATTTTGGCTCTTTAGATCGTAGTCTGGATTGAAGTATTTGTGGATTCCATTGTTTAAGACGTACAGAAACCCTTGTCCGTCGAAAGTGAAACTATCAGGCCAAATCATTGTACTATTATTTTGATCGATAATTTTTGTATTATTAAAAGGCTCATAAATATTCCATTTACCAACTCCATACATGTTAAGGAGACCATAATACAAGTTTCCCTCGTTGTCTATTGCCAGTCCATCAGATTGTCCTTGTTTCTTTCCCACAGTTTTAATGAATCTTCTCCACGATCCAGTTTTGCAAAATTGTTCATTTTTAAGTATCCTATTGCTGATTGCATATAAGTGGTATCCACTTAAGGCGGAGTAGTAAACCAGTCTGTCTTCGTTTTTACGGTTTGGCGTTGGAGACAATGCTATACCATCTACAGGGATTAATTTATCATTCACTAACCCGTCAACTGAAAAATTTGATGCTTCGATTTCGGCAAACATACTCTTGTCTCTAATTTTCCACGCTTTATTACCCGCCCGGGAATATACAATTATACCGGGATCATGTGCGCTATTTTCCGTTATGTATGCAAATCCACCATCACTTTCGTCAATAACTATATCGTTGAGGAAACCTCCATCTGAAGAACACAACTCGTTTGAAAATTCATATATGTGAACCACTTTTCCCCTATTCTTTAAGTCCAGAAGAACTATTTTCGGAGGACATTGTGTGAAATTATTAAACCTGTTTCCATCTAACACCCACATCACACCTCTGCTATCGATTTCCATACTTTGAACATTTTGTAACGTGGCACAGTTGCTTCCAGTATGCATTCTCCAATTTGGGAAAGGTCTTACCAAGGCGTTCTCTTTGAATTTATAATTCTTCGGTATTACTCCTAGAGTTATAGGGGCTCCAGTCCTTATTTTAGGCATCGCAATGTACAAATAATCTTTGTAAATTTTTATACCTGCCATTACGTTATTCTCTGGTATGTACTTTTCAGTTTCGATGGCCGTCTTGTAGTCCTCCGGTGTAGGCCAGGTGTAGTTGATGTAATCCCATTGGTAGTCCACTTCAAACTTGTCTGTGTTCCTTTTTATTTTATTGGTACCTCTAGAATCAGGAGCACACAGGTTAATGAGAAAAGACCGAATATTTCACATATTATTGGCACTTCCATTGTTTACCGGTTTCTTTAGTGACGACTAAACACGAGTATGAGAATGGTTCGAATGCTACTACCCATGTGCGGTTTTATAAATCTACATAAAATACAGTTCGCCCGAGGTATCGCTATTTCTTGTATGAAGGTGGGGATAATATTATGCTCATTATTAAGCGTCTATTCTTGAAATGTTAATAAAACCATAATATGTCGTCGGATTTACTTTCTTCAATATTGAAATTCAATGTTTTACGCATATTTAATACGCTCTAATAAGAACGTTATTTCCACCTGCAGTAAGGAAATTGTGCATGTAAAGTCAAGTTCAACTTAAAGCAATCCTTCTTCTTGGATTTCTGCAACGAATGTGCATAATTTTACGTAATCGGCGTGTTAACTGGTACACGACTTTCGCTCTGAAATAAATTTTAATTATAGTATATTTCGATAGTTTAAATGGAAATAATGTGAGTCGTGGGAGATAACTTATAATTTTTAAGTTTTTGAGTTAATAAATTCTTTATGAAAAATATATAACAATGAAAGTCAAGGGCACCTAAAGTTAAAAATTACTATTGCATACGCAACATTTGAAATATAATATACCAATAAGTCTCTATAATAAAAAACATAAAATCTATTTTGGATAATAGAAGGTATGCAATTTTTCTTGCAACATTCTTATTATGCGCATCGAAGACAAGAAAAGAAGCAAGTTAATCCGTGTCCATCTCAATGTATACAGTGTCGTCTGCCTTACATCGGTTATTCTGAAAACTGTGAGGATGATTGACAGTTATGTAGCAATAGGGGTTTCGGGACATCGGGAAAATCCACGAAAATCTCATTCATTCATTTTACTTCTTAGGGTTGCTCACCAATAGACCAGTAATTGAGCATTATGCTCTCTGTACGGATCGCCAAAGACAGTCCCACTTCCGTTCGAACAACGCCGTGTCCTTCACAAGGGCCACTATTTTGCTCAAGCGAACCTTCAATATTCTGGTATGCTCCAGTATATACTTGCCGAAATGCTTCTGCCTTAGTCTTTTCAGTTCCTCACCAGCGCCAAAAAGATCTCACTTTGTCAATTAGCAAATAGTATTGAGTGAAATCTAAGGAAGTTATGATCTATGTTTTTCTGGGGGATTTGATTGAGCAAATGTTAAAATCTGAAACGGTGACAACTACTATGGGACATTATCATTACTGCGATGTGATGATATTTATTCGTCCCTTACATGGAAACTGTTTATCGACAAACGTTTTTAAAGGCTGGCAGACCTCACAGGGCTACATGGATGACATTGTGATTGAAGTCAGACGGATATCTGAAGAGCTTACTTGCGACAATGTTCAAAGGAAACTTGTTGTAAACGAAGAGGAATGCAATATGGCTGAACCGAAAATCGATCCGAAATGACGTATTCAAATTTTTGACCTAGATGGAATACGAGTACAGTGGCAGTATGAACTGAAATACCTAACAATAAGGTTCACATTAGTTAAACATTTTGTATAGAAAATCTTGGAGTCGTAATTCAATAACTTTATGCCGGGTGGACTATTGCGGCAACAAAAAATCGGACACTTCTGTTTAAAACTGCCTTTAGTCTTGTATATGCGCCATTCATGTGCTGCTGAAAAAATGCAAATATTTGCATTACTTGGGGAAAGATGATGCATAAGAAGACTAAGTGATAGTTTTGAAGTGTCCAAAAGCGTCATGAGAAATTAGTGGGTACATCAAAATTGACATGAACATGACAAGCAACTGGCTTATACTGCTCAAAAGCAGTCAAAAAGTCCAACAATAAGACTTGTCCGGATTTTTGTTGCCGCAATAGCACACTATGCGGAGTAATCAGTAAACAATTGTACAGTTTTTGAGCTGTAAAAAACAATCTGATCAAGTATCTATATGCGGTAGTTTAAAGGTGCCCTGTGAAGGACACATTGGATCTCTTTTGATAGCGCTTGATGACCTAGATACGGAACATGAAGAGAAACTAAATATCGAGTAATCCCTCGCTTGTGGTCTCTTCTTTTGGGGATGATATTATTTGGAACTTTAATTTACAGAGAGTACATAGTTGAGCGAAAAGGGATGAATTTAATTTTTGGGATGCCGCCCTGCTTGGTGTGAAACGAATTTGAAGCACATTCTTACTTTTTTATATTAGTTATTTAAAATATTAAATTTAGGATTTACAGACTTTAAGTTAGGTACTTCGAAGAAGGTCAAGGCTGATGAATTCAACTGAAATTTTTTAGTATAATCCTAAGACATAATATACTATGTAAAACATTGATTTCCAAAATATTTTAATTAAAATAAAATAAATAAGAATTTTAAGATTTTATTATTTATACAGGCTTCCATTTAAATAAGACTTTTCTGTGTAGGATTTAGATTTTCTAGGTGTAACATACTTATCACTTTTCTCAGTTTTTGCGACCTTTAACATGTATACATATGTATTTGAATTTCTTTAATCATCCCAGTATATCCAAAGCGCAGAAAGGACAAGATAATTTACATTATGTATCGCCATAATATATGTATGTATATAGTGCTGCAACTGTATTTTTCCATAAAGTGTACTTGCTCACGAAGGTTAATAGTCGTATTATTCACTACTATTTATTTAAGGCGAAACGCTCTATTGCATAAATAAAATCCGGCTAACTGTGCACTCCGCACTTCTAAATAGAGTGTTTGTCAGTTGCAATATACAATTGCTTCAACATTAATTTGCATTGTAGCTTATGTAAACACTTAATACGTCAAACATGCATACATAATAGGAAAAATGTATACACAGGTAGTTAATATTGCTTGCTGGGGTATTAAGTGGTTAAGTGAAAAATTTGCAGTCCACCTTAAGCCTCGCACACACTTTCTATGTATAAAGCAAATTTTCTCCATTAGTGTTTGGGCAGGAGACAATCGTATACCGGAAAACTTTCAAAACGCTTCAGTAATCTAATATGTACTTTTAAGTGGGCGTTACTAGGTACTGATATTATTGACAACAAACTGTGATAGTACTCACGAAATGTAATTTTTGTCGAAAGTATAATGAAATCGACAATTATGAAACGGAGATGATTCGCTATCATTTCTTAGAAGTACTACTTAATTTCACTAGCAATAACAAAGCAGGTAAATAACAAGGAAGAGTAAAAAACAGAAAGTGAAACTCTTGCGTAAACCATTAGTTGGTTAATAGTGTCATCAATAAAATATATTTGTTGTATAACATAAAAATAGAAAAATAATAAATGACAATTTTCGTTTTAGTTTCCCATAAACGTCCTAATTAATGTTTTCAGGAAGACCTTAATAGACAATAAATAATAGCAGGTTTCATTTATGAACACACGTCAACATTGCGTTGTTTTCTTCAGAGCTATGAACCAGTATATTGGTCTTTGCACAAAAAATGTGAAACTGCAGATACATGAGGTTGAAAAACAACAATAAATAATTAATACGGGTTACAAATTAATAAGATATATAGGGGATGCAAAATAGATCAATTTTTAATAAGAAACTCATATCCGAAAACGCAGTATTTTCGAGCTATTTGTAAGACCTGGACTCTGTTAGGGAAAGTGATAATCATTAGAGGGGGCCACCAGTATTAAAAAGATATATTTTATGTCATGTTAGAAAATGGTTACAAAATAAGGTTATGTAAGTTATTTTTCTTCTTTAGATGTATAACAAAGTGTAGAAGAATTACTCACACTAAATAGAAACTATACAAACTGAACAGGTTATGGGCCTACGAGATGCTGATTAAAAATAAGAACTGGAAAAGATTGAAAGTAATAAAGAAAACAGTAAAAAGAAGTAGTATTGTGTGAGTAGTGACCAGTGAAAATAAAAATAAAGAAACATGGCAACAAAACTAAGTTATGAAGAAACGACGCAAATACAGAAACTAGTTGACGCAGAATCATTTCAGATATGGAACTTTCAGATTGTAATTTTTTTTAAAGCTCATGGATTGTATGAAATTGTAACCGAAAATGTGAAATTGGAAGATCTAGCTAGTGAGCAAGAAAGAACAGATTGGAAAAGGAAAGATGCTAAAGCTCAAAATGCTATAGTAACAACAATTGAGAAGAAAATACTAATGCATATAATAAACTGTGCAACGTCGGGTGAAATGTATAAGAAGCTGTGTAATGTTTACCAGAAGGATAACGAACAGCAAAAGTGTGCCTTATTGCAAGAATTCTTTAACTTCAAACATGAAAAGGTTAGTGACATTTCATTACATATAAGCAAATTAGAGAATTTAGCATTTCGATTAAGAGCATTGAAGCAGGTAATTGATGACGAGATATTAATTTCAAAAATTTTAAGTACATTGCCGGAAACAAACAAATATTTTCGAACAGCGTGGGAATCAACACCTGCACAGGACCATACCTTAACAAATTTGACATCTAGGTTGATAGCAGAAGAAACAATCGATAAAAATAATGAAAGTGAAAGATCAGTTGCATTTAGTACAAATGAAAAATCTATTTTAAATGTAAAAACCAGGACATATTGAGAGATCTTGCATTGTAAAAGGTACTGCTGGAACAAGCAAAGAAGTGAAATGCTACAGATGTGGCAAAAGTGGTCATTTTGCCAAGTATTGTACCTTGAAAGAAGCATGTACAATATGTAAAAAGATAATCATACAGAGAAAGATTGCTATTTTAGGAATAAAAAGGTTTATAGAGATGGGAAACCAAAACAAGAAGATAGGAAAGTAGCATTTCTTACAAAACAAATAAAAATAGCAAAACAAAAGGAAGATAGTATATTTGTTATATACTCGGGTTCTTCTTCTCACATGGTGAATAATGGAGATTTACTTAGAAATTTTGAAAATATAGACACGGAAATTGGTGTGGCCAAAAGGAATGAATTAATGAAAGCTGAAGGTAAAGGATTAATAGAAACAGATGCTTGTATTTTAGAAAAAATGATTTTTGTGCCAGAACTTAGTACAAACCTGTTGTCAGTCAGTGCAATTACCGATAAAGAGGGTGAGGTTACATTTAGGAAAAATAAGGTATACATAACAAAAGACAACAAAACCGTGTTAGAAGGTGAAAAAGGAAAGAACTCTCTTTATTCTGTAAATATCAAGAAAAAAAGTGAAGAAAGTATGCTAGTAATAAGTAAAGAAAAAGTAAAAGACTGGCATAGAAAATTGGGACACGTAAGTGTCAGAAAATTGGAAAGGATGATAGACACTAAAATGGTAACTGGATTGGACATAAATAAACGCGATTGTGATTATCTCCAAGCACTATGCGAGGTATGTTTAAAATCTAAGCAAATTAGATTTCCGTTTAACAGTGAAAGAAAACGAGGTACAAGAGCACTTGAGATAATACATACTGACATAGTAGGCCCCATAGATCCACCAATTTGGGACGGAAAAGATACATTTTGACAGTACTTGACGATTTTACGCATTATACAATAGTGTACCTAATGGAAAACAAAAATGAAGTACTTGAATACTTGAAAGAATATGTAGAAGAAATTGAAGCACTTAAAACCATAGAGTATCAAAAATAAGAAGTGATATTGGAGGGGAGTACAAAAATAATGAAATGCTTGCTTGGTGTCGAAGAAAAGGCATAGTAATCGATACAACAATAGCTTATACTCCACAGCTGAACGGAAAAGCCGAACGACTGAATAGAACTCTATTGGAGAAAGCGAGATCATTAATTTTTGACTCTGGTTTACCAAAAATATTTTGGGGTGAAGTGATAAGAACTGCAACATATCTTTTGAACAGGATTCCAACAGACGTAGTAAAAAAACTCCATGCGAACTATGGACAAACCAAAAGCCAGATTTGTCTAGATTGCAAATATTTGGTAGTGAAGCTCACGCGAAACTACTAGGCTACTTGAAGAAACTAGATGAGAGAAGCAAAAATATGTCTGTTGGATATGCACTTAATGGATATACACTCTGGGATGGAGAGAAAAAGAGAATAGTAGTATACAGAGATGTTGTGTTTAGTAACCCAAAAACGAAATTATAAGTGAACAGTCAGTCCCTGGAAATGTTAACAGAAATAGAAACAGAAAAAGATGAAGTTGAAGCAGACTATAATGACCTTGCGCAAGATTTAAATCAAGAGCAGGATATAGTCAACGAATATTTAACTGAAACAGAAAGTGAAGAAGAAGAAAACACGCATACATTAGGAGAAGGGCAAAAAGGACAGATAAACGAGGAAGGGAAATAAAACTACCAAAATTATATAAGGACAATGTGCTACTGACTTATGAAGAAGCAATGAATGGACCAAACAAAAATAAATGGAGAAAAGCAATAGAAGAATATAAACAGTATTTGAACAAAAATGAAACTTGGGACTATGTGAATATTGAGGAAACTAATAATAAAACGATACTAACGAACAAGTGGGTGTTCAAGATTAAAGACGACGGAAGATATAAAGCTAGATTGGTAGTGAAAGGATGTCAACAACAAACGGGTATAGGCTTTGAAGAAGTTTTCAGTCCAGTAGTAAATGTGACTTCATTGAGACTATTATTAGCTCTATCAGTGAGAAATGATTACATTGCAAAGAAATTTGATATAAAAACTGCATTCTTATATGGTAAATTGCATGAAGACCTCTATATGACGGTGCCTGAAGGGTATGAAATAAAAGGAAATAACGTATGTCGATTAAGAAAGGCTCTATATGGCCTTAAGCAACCACCACTTACATGGAATGAACACTTCACAAATTATTTGCAACAAAAGGGATTGAACCCATTGAAAGTTGAACAGTCCATTTTTAGAAATGAAGAAGGGACATTATTCTTAGCTATATATGTAGACGATGGACTAATAGTTGGGAAAGATGAAACAGAAATTAATAATTTACTGGAAGAATTAGTAAAACAATTTGAGATGTCAAAATTCAATAGACTAGAAACATTTTTGGGAATACAAATTCTTAAAGGACAAGAAGAAATCAAGCTGAAACAAGAAGTCTATGTTAAAATAGTTTTACAAAAATATGATATGAAAAATGCAAAATCATCAGTGACACCTATGATTAACAACAATGGAAATGAAAATTCTGAAAATCAAAAGACATTTTTCCATATAGAGAAGCAATTGGTAGTCTTCTATATTTGTCAAATAAAACCCGACCGGATATTGCTTTCGATGTTGGCTATGGTAGTCGAAAATTGGTAAATCCTTCGAGAATAGACGTCAGCAATGTTAAAAGAATAATGAGGTATTTAGGATCAACCAAACTCAATGGCATAGTGTACAATAAAGCTAGTCAAAATGGACAATATGAACTAATTGGTTACAGTGATTCAGACTTTGCAGGAGATGTCGAGACGAGAAAAAGTACATCAGGGTATGTTATATATTTCTGCGGTGGACCCATCAGTTGGAGTTCACGTAAACAACTAGTGGTAGCGCTGTCAAGCACCGAAGCGGAGTACATTGTAGCTGCCGATTGTGTTAAAGAACTATTGTTTCTAAAAACGTTATTAGAAGAAATTGTTAGTGAAACGGTTAAAATAAAATTGAAATTGGACAATTAAAGAGCAATCACGTTAATAAAAAATAGACATTTCAATCGTCGCTGTAAACATATCGACGTGAGATTTCATTTCATAACTGAAAAGGTGAAAGATGGGCTAATTGAAATTGAATACCTTTCAACAGAAGAGATGTTAGCAGACATTTTTACCAAAGCCTTGAATAGTAATAAGTTTTTGAAACATAAAGCTAGTTTGGTAAAATAGTATAGTAAACTCAAACTATAGTAAAATTAACTTGCTTGTATTTTTGTATTTTTGTAAGGCTTGACTCGAATGATTATCAGGAGAAGATGGTAAGGAAAGTGATAATCATTAGAGGGCGTCACCAGTATTAATAAGATATATTTTATGTTATGTTAAGAACATGGTTACCAAATAAGGTTATGTAAGTTATGTTTTCTTCTTTAGATGTATAACAAAGTGTACAAGAATTACTCACACTAAATAAAAACTATAAAAACTGAACAGACTCTTCATTTGCTCTGGGAGTAATGCTCATAATTGCTTTAATATGTTATTGTATAATAATTGCTGAAAATACGACCACAGACTTTGATGCAAGCATTGCAGCTCCAAAGCATATTTTGGTGTAATCGTTCATAAATGTCAGGCGTTGTTTGGATTTCTTCCACTGCACTGAGAATACGTGCTATCAAATCTTGGTCAGATTCGATAGGCGTCTCGTAAATCAGACTCTTAATATGGCTCCATAAAAAATGGAAGGGAGTTATGCTCGGAGAGCGTGCCGGCCATGCTACTGGTCTCCATCGACGAATCGCTAACGGCACTTCTTTCAACAATTCTGGCAATACTTATTGCAAGGTCAAAGGCGGTGGGACGAGGTGGTAAAATGTACGGCTTAATTATATGACCATTGAGAATACCAGGCCACACATTGATGCTGAACTTGTGTTGAAATCGAGCGGGGCGAATCCAGTGGGGTTTTCCGTGGCCCAAACGTAGCTATTATGGGAGTTAAGAATACCTTCTCTATTGACGGAACTTTCATCAATATACCGTAGAAATTCGCGCTGCAACCGACGAACTAACGAGAATCGCCTGGACTTAATGCTTGACTTTGTTGCAGAGGATAGGGGTGGAGCGTGGAGCTGCTGTTTGTGCAGAACTTGCCAGACGCTTACATGATTAACACTCATCTTGCTTCTCCTTCCAACTATTTTGTTCCACAAAAACTTTATTGTTTGATATCTATAACTGATGGTTTTATAAATACACATTAAATTTTTTTCACATAAGGAAATAATAGCTAGTTCTTGTAACCGACGCACAGAATCATAACAAAATTAAAAATTACTCTTGCCACATCTTATTGGTTTGTTAGTAACATACTGTTACCGAATTTTTGTATTTGAATACATTTAACTACAACTAAATTATGCAAATTCACTTCCAGATTTTGTGAGGATGTTTATTCATCAAAATCCATATTCGTATGGTACAAGGCAATCGAAAGTAGCGGTTAGAAAAATATTTCGAAACTCAGCAATTCCAACGCATGTATTGAAGTATATGAGGAGTAGAAGAATTATATAACTAACATTCATAAGAATGTAAAATGATTCTTATTGAACACGTTATATAACTTTTTGTATAAATATCCTCGTAGCAATTTTCCTTCCGCGCATATGAATGACACACAAACATCACATGACATGAAATTAATCTAAACCACATAAACAAATGATTCTTTGGAGTTATCTTAAGTTAAAAAATTAGAAATTGTTATATATAGAGGCAAAACGAATTAATATAGAATTTATCCAATAGTTCTAAATCAGGTGTTGAAGATATTTCGTGGATATATTTATGCAGTTTCGTAGATGTGAAAGTGTTTCGATGTTATTAGTTTAGTTGTCACAGTTTTAGTTTAATCAAATATATACATATGTATGTATTTATCTTAGGTGTGCAAACGATTTAGGTCAACCTTTTCTTTGCCAGAAATTTTATTATTATACCGGATCCTGCAATAATACGTTGGTGTTTATGGTATGGTGATATGAAGTTAAACTTTTCAATACGCATTTTTGCAGGAAATATGGTAGTTCTAGAATATTTTTCGGTTTTCCATATTTTTTAGCGATATTTGATCATAGATTGCCGAGTTAAAATATTAAAAAAATTTATATGGTATCTCTATTTGAAAAGTCGCCACATTCGCAAACATGAAGTACATGTAATATTTTTAGTAGATCTTGTGCTGGAATATTATACAGAATGTACAAAATATATTTTTTAATATAGACAAATTCACTTCTATTTTGTTATTACAATGTGTGTTTAATAGGTCACATAACCAATAACGTTTGTAATTGGTCGATCAGGGTGGCCGCTTACAATAGAATAAAAATCGAGTCCATATTGCATTTGGAATATTAGATTTTATTAGCTTTCTTTGTAAATGATCCATTATCTATTATATTTCATAAACCAGTGTTTCTGAAGACTATTTATCGATCGTTCTAGTGCACCAATAATACATTATTGTTTTGTAGGTTATACATTATTTCTTGCTATATTATCGTATATACTTACATTATGGAAAACTCACCTCCTAAGAAGAGAGTTTCAAAACATTTTACGGTAGAAGATAAACAGAAGGTTTTGAATATATTTAAAACATTTCAAGAAGAGCCTAGCACTTCTAAAATTGTTAGTGTTGAAATGACAGCCAAAGCAGCAGGTATCTTTCCAAAAACGATAACCAAATCATAGTAACTATTGTAGTATCTTTTACAGGAATTACTGAACGCAGTGTTTACAATATTGTGAAAGAATATAACACTAATCACGAATTACAACCACCAAAAAAATATCAGAAAAGGGGCTGTTTTAGATATGGTGGATGATGAAATGAAAAATGCTATACGAAGAATTGTACGTCCATTCTTTTTAAAAATGAACCTCCAACAGTTCAAAAAGTTCTCACAGTGATAAATGAAAGAGATGACATTCCTAATTTCAAAATTACGACTCTCAGATCATTATTAAAGGAACTAAACTTTCGGTACAAATATTTATTACTTTCTAATTCTATATACTAATCATAAGGTAATTATGTTTGTAGTTATAATAAGAGAGCTCGAAATAGTATTTTAAAAGAAAAAGATGACATTATTACCTGGAGACGGAAATACCTTCGTGAAATTAAGAAATATCGTGAAAATGGTACCCTGATATTACTTGGATGAAACTTGGGTAAATGCTGGACATACTGTAAATAAAGTATGGACAGATATGTCTGTTGTCACTGCAAGACGAGCATTTATAGAAGATTTAAGTACAGGTCTTAAAAATCCCTCAGGCAAAGGCAAAAGATTTATAATTGCACACATTGGCTCGGATGAAGGATTTGTAGAAAATGGTTTACTCCTCTTTGAATCAAAGAGAACAGGAGATTATCATGAAGACATGAACGCAGAAAGGTTTGAAGAGTGGATGAGATGTATTCTCCCCAATTTAAAAGAAAATTGCATTATAATTTTTGACAATGCTCCGTACCATAGTCGTAAATTGAATAAGCCACCTACAACTAATAGTCGCAAATTAGAAATGCAAAACTGGATGAGGGAAAATAGTATTGCATATGAAGAAAACATGGTAAAAGCAGAATTGTTAGCTTTAATTAAAGAACTTTTATCTGGCCCTCCGAAATATGCTGTTAATGAATTAATAGAAAACACTAATAGAAAGGTACTTAGACTCCCCCTTATCACTGTGAATTAAACCCGATTGAACTAATACGGGCACAAGTGAAGGGGTATGTTGCGAGACATAACACCACATTTAAATTGGCAGACGTGAAAGAATTATTTCAACGAGGTATTGACAATATTTCTGTTGAAAATTGGCAAAATGCTATTAAACATGTTATTCAAACAGAGAAGGAAATGTGGGAACTTGACAATCTCATAGATATACACATAGAGCCGTTAATCATTACAATTAATGATGATTCGTCTACATCATCTAATAGCGAAGAAGATACATGTTAAGAACGTTTTAGTGTATCATAATTCATTCCTTTACTGTATTAAATTTTTGTAATATGTATGAAATTTATTATTTTTGATTATACCTATTTGTACAGTGAGTTAATTTTTTAGGATACTGTTTCTTATATAAATACGTACCAAAAAAAATATTAATTGTTTCCTTATTTTGTATTTATATATTACATAGATCTTCTTAAAACCATTGTGCATTTTTTATTTACTATATATAATTCTATATATTGGAGATGCATAATTTAATTCAACAAAACATACTTGAAGAAATAAGAAAATTATTTTAGTACTTATTTTGCAATTTTTATTTATGTCAAATACAAAATGAGGTTATTATTTTGATATGTTTACATGTGATTTATGCTGTGTGAGTCGGACATTTGCATTGCAAGGTTGCCATAATTTGCTACTGCATCTGTTCGGCGAGTCGAGAGTTATATTTGTTATGTATAAGTTAGTAGTAATGAATAAGATAAGTAAGTTCAAGTTCAAAATTGTAGTATAGTTTGGTATAGTTGTAGTATAATCAAGTATAATGAAGAATGCGAGTGAAGCAAGAGCTCTGTATGATATGTGTAAATAAACAATAAAACGTATATTACAATAAAGAAAGCTTTATTGAAGAAACGAACCTCTAACAGTGGTAGCGTAGTTCCTGCCCACTTGCCATGTTGATGAAAGGAATAAGTGAAAATATAAACTGAATATAAAAAATGGCATTCTCCTCAATTTCAAGGAAAAGGTTTCTGGTTACACCCTTTTGCGGTGAGCATTTTCAAGTATGGGCATTTAGAGCAATTTAGAGTAAAGAGTATTTTGAGGGAAAATGAGGTAATACAAGCAATCGAAACAGAAGACCTTGTACAGAAAGAAACGAATGCGAAAGCTGAAGCGAGGGCACAAGCAATCGTGATTGCGTGTGTCGCAGATTCACATTTTGAGTATTTAAAGAAAGAAACCGCATATTTGATGTATGAGAACCTAAGAAACAACTTCCAGAGAAAGAGTACATTATCTACGATGTTTTTGCGACGAAAATTAAGAGACACAAAATACATAGATACAGAATCATTACTAATACACATTGTGAGCATGGAAACGGTTTTTGGTGATCTGAAGGGTGCAGATGTGACTTTGGAAGAGGAAGAGAAGATAAATTACTTATTATCGTCAATGCCAGAGAGCTATAATAATGTAATAACAGCATTGGAGACTATCAAAAACATAACTTACAACTTTGTTAAAAAGTGATTGCTGGCTGAAGAGAAAAAGAGGAAGAAAAATCAGTCACACGTAAACCAGTTTGAACAAAATGCATTTTCTTGTTTTGTTTGTGGTAAAACAGGCCACAAAAAGTACAAATGTCGAGCAAGAGGAAGAAGTTATGGATATCATAGAAATATACAGGTATACACTGAAAGAGGACAACACTATGGACAGCACCAGACATCGGATAGAGGATATGGTAGAGGTAGGAGTACAAAATGAGGACAGAACAGAGGGTGTTCTCAAGGAAAATCGTACAATGCAGAGAATTTTGAAGAAGGTAAAGTAGCTTTTTATAATTGCTTTTTATCAATAGACGGTGCTAAATTGTGGCATAGGCGCTTGGGTCACTTGGGCATGAATAATTTAAATGTTTTAATAAAAAATGATATGGTAAATGGATTAGATGATTTAAGAAATATTAAAATTGGAAATACATTATGTGAAACATGTTTGTTAGGAAAAATGACAAGGCAACCATTTAACAAAACTGGGTACAGGGCTAAAAGACCACTTGAATTAGTTCACGCTGATGTATGTGGTCCAATCACACCAGTAAGTAGAGAGTGTTACAAATATTTTGTAACATTCATCAACGATTATACACATTTGGTCGTAGTGTATTTGTTGAAATAAAAACTAGAAGTGTTTGAAAATTTTAAGGATTACTATTACTATGCTACTAAACATTTTAATTGTGACATGTTGAAATTACGTTCAGATAATGGTAGGGAATATGTGACTAGAGAATTCCAAGAATTTTGCAGAACAAACGGAATACAGATTCAATACACAGTATCATACAATCCCGAAATGAATGGGGTGGCGGAACGTATGAATAGAACTTCGGTAGAGAAAACTAGGTCGATCTTGTTGGATTCAAAGTTAAGTAAAGAGTTTTGGGCAGATGCTGTTTTATATTCGGCTTATGTGACAAATAGAACTCCTACTATTGGGAAAAATCAAACTCCTAGCAAGTTATGGGAAGGGAGAAAACCAAACGTGGCAAATATGCGAGTGTTTGGAAGCATTGCCTACAGTCATGCACCAAAAGAATTAAGACAAAAACTTGATAACCCAGAGAAAAAGATGATTATGATAGGATACGCGAAAGCAGGATATATGGTTTATGACAAAGAAACAAATAGTGTGAGAATAGCAAGAAATGTGATATTTGACGAACCAAGAAATGATGAACTAATATATTTACCTGGACAAAATTTATCTGAATTGGACTTACCTGAAGTGGAACAATAGAATCAGTATACAGAGACACCAATAGTACAAAAGGATGAAATTACATGAATATAGGCAGGAAGATATAAGTACATTTGAAGGAAAAGAAGGCAAAAAGAATAAAGGAAAAGTAAACAATTCAAAAGTAAACATGGAGCAAAAACAGGAAGAGATATTAGAAACAGGAAGAGCAAAAAGAAACGTTCAGAAACCGAAATGGCAGAAAGACTATGTTACAAATCTTGATGAAGAGGATATTGGAGATTCCTTATACAGTACTGACATGTGGAGAAGATATTCCAGAAACATATCAAGAGATTTTGAGTAGAAAGGATAAGAATGATTGGCTAAAAGCAGTTCAAGAAGAAATAGATGTATTAGAAGAAAGTCAAACTTGGAAAGAAGTACCAGAAGCAAGCAATGTGAAATTACTTGACAGCAAGTGGGTATTTACTAAAAAGGAACATGTTCTAAAACTAACAAAATCATTATACGACTTAAAGAAATCACCCAAATACTGGTATGAACATTTTAATGATACCATTACAAATTATGGCTTCAAAAGATGTGAAAGTCTTTATTCTAAAGGGGCATTATATCTTTTACTTTACGTTGACGATTTATTAATTCTCGGAAAAAACAGAGATGAAATAAATTCTTTAAAACATTATCTTTCAGATAAATACAGAATGAAAGACTTAGGATCAGAAAACCTTACATATTTAGGAATATCAATAACTAAAGGACCAGATTATATACTGATAGATCAATCAAAATATTTGTGAAAAGTTTTGAAAGACTATGGAATGAAGCGGGCCGATTCACCTATGGAAGTAAATTTTAGATTTGATGAAAACTATGTAATTGATGAATCACATGAGAAATTATGTAGATCCCTTATAGGTTCCTTAATGAACGCTGTGTGTGGGATCAAGACCTGACCTAACCACCTCAGTATATTACCTTAGCAGATACCAGTTTGCTGAGAATCTGTTGAAAGCGTTTAAAAGAATTTTAAGATATATTCAAGAGACACTTGATTACAAATTAAAATATATGAGAAATGAAGATAGTTTGCCAGTTATTGGATATGCTGACGCAGATTGGGCGAGAGATCACGATAGGAGATCGACGACAGGCTATTTATTTAAAGTGTTTAATAATACGGTTGTGTGAAGATCATAAAAGCAAGCACCGGTAGCGCTTAGTACTACTGAAGCGGAGTTTGTGTCACTATGCGAAGCTTCAGCAGAAGCGTGTTGGATAAAAAAACTATTATTAGATTTAAATATAAATGTAAAAAGTGTAACGATCTTTGAGGATAATCAAAGTACAATTAAATCAGTTAAAAATTCAGACCAAAAAGACTTAAACATATGGATATTCAATTTAACTTTATAAAACAAAAGGTGGAACAAGGTATTATTCATGTACAATATATTAGTAGCAAACAACAGTTAGCAGATGTTTTAACAAATCCATTAGGAGAAAATTCTTTTCAGTCATTTGTGAAACAGCTTGCCGTATATAATAAAAACGTTGACATTGAGGAAGAGTGTTTAGTGTTTTAATTTATGCAGATATGAAGAGCGTAGCTATTAAAATAAAAGTAAATTAATTGCATTTGTCTTTGCGTCTTTGGGATACATACTTTTCTAAATACATACAGTTACTCACGAAAATCTACATACACCAATATAAATCTGAAGTTAACTACTAAAAAACAACACTAAGTGTGCGAATGATTAGAATACAATTGTTGTAATGTAAAACTAATAACATGTAACTTTAGTCGATTTCAAGTAAATAGTTTGCCAACGAAAAAATGAATTTCAAAAAATATGCTTACGAAATCTCACGAAAGTGTACATACAGCCCAAAACTAACAATGTATTAAACGTAGTTTTTGTGCAGTAAGGAAAGTCTCGATGTTTATAGTAGTAACAAAGTTTGTACAGGATTTTTAGTTTTATCAAGTTGTGTTAACTGTCAACATGGTACGGAGAATGCAAATTTCGAATGATATCAAAGAATTAATCCTTAAATTAAAAAATGAAGGCAAATCATTAACAGAAATTTCAAAAATAGTAGTGGTAGACCACGATCATCGGTACAAACAGTATTACGCAATTATAAAAATACCGGTACAATAAAAAATAAGTCGGGTAGTGATCATCCATTCCTACTTTCCGCGAGGGACAAAAGGTACGTCATTAATAAGATTAAGCAAAATCCTAAAACCAGCGCAGTCAAAGTAGCCCAATGTGTGGAATTAGAGTTGGGAAAGACTGTGAGTGCAGAATGTGTTAGTAGAGTTCTTTGAAAAGCTGGTTATAATGGGCGCAGCGCTAGACGTAAACCGCATATTAGAGATGTAAACAGAATCAAGAGATTGAAATTCGCTAAAAAATATGAAAATGAGGAAGTGTGTTTCTGGGATAAGGTGATATTTACGGATGAAACAAAGGTTAATTTGTTTCAATCAGACGGGTGTGTTAATGTTTGGCAGCAACCTAACACTGCATTTAAGAAGCAAAATGTACAACCTACAGTTAAGCATGGTGGGCAGTCGGTTCTACTGTGGGATTGTATGTCAGCGGCTGGGGTACGAAACATTGAGTTCAGATGGAATTATGGACAAACATAAATATGTTAATATTTTGAAGACACAATTGATTCAAAGTGCCAACAAATTGGAGCTTGGCAAGGGTTGGATATTCCAACAAGACCAGGATCCCAAGCATACCTCTTTCCTAGCAAAAGAATGGTTGCTTTAAAACAACTTGATTCTCCTCCTCAGTCGCCAGACTTAAACCCCATTGAACATTTATGGGCAGAATTAAAAAACCGCTTAAGGAAAAGGTAATAACTGGACGTGATTCCCTAAAGCGGGCTATAGTAGAAGAATGGGATCAAATACCTAAAACAATGACACAGAAACTAGTACATTCGATGCAGCGTAGCCTAAAAGCCGTAATTACTGCCAAGTACTTACCAAGTATTAATTTATTGTTAGTACCTTTTCATTTAATTATTTATTTAGTGTATGTAGACCAATGTAGATTTTTGTGAGTTTTCATTTGTCTACTATTTGAGAATATTTTTTATTGGTTGATGAAGTACTTTAATTTAGTGGAGAATTACTTATTATTATTTTTATTATTATTATTATTTTTATTATTATTATTATTATTATTACTTTTACATTATAACAATTATATTAAAACCATTCCTATATATGAAAACTTTCTTTTTAATGGTTAACTTGATATTTATATTGGAGTATGTAGACTTTCGTGAGTAACTGTATATACATATACACATACGCACGTATGTTATGAATGTAATAGGCCTCGATCGAAATGCACGCGAAAGCAATGGCCAAGTTCGGTGGCTTAATCCCGTTGTCGAATAATATTTTACATCTTGTAAACCTTACTATTCGATTACTCGATTCCATCGGTGAAACCGGTGACGCCGGCGAAATCGGTATGCTGGTGCGCTGGTGAAACCGGCAAAGTCGACGCGCCGACAACTCAATTCACCGGCGAAATCGTAAAAACCGATTTCGTCGATTCTGCGATTAATCGATTTGCCAGCACTATGATATTGCCAATTCTCGCATAGCACATCATACAATTGATTATTTGGTAGAGGGAAACGTCATATTAATGTCAATTTGCCCGCCTTCGGCTGATTTATCGCCTAACGATTTCTTTCTACTCCCGAATGTCAAACAAAAAATGCGTGAACAGTGATTTTCAGCTGCTCAAGAAACTGCCGGAGCTTTCAAAAGCCATGTTTTGGGATACCAACTCCAGAGTGGAAAATATGTTTCGAGAATTGGTTTGAACGCCTGCGAAAGTGTATAAATCTTAAACGCGAATATTTTGAAAAGCACAGGTTGTTCCAAAGAAAATATTCGTTTTCCTGGTGTTTGTAATAACTTAAAGGCGCCCCTCGTCTCTTTGGTTTTCCTTACTTATAAGAAGTACTGATGTAGTGATAACATATAATTCGACAGCTTCGAAAAACAGTTCAAAGTTGTTTAGACTAATATCGAAGGTAACACAATATACATCGGACGAGAGCTAATACTTAGCATTTACAAATAAGAAGATCAACAAGTGCGACATTAATCTTAGATATATCTAAAATTTCGTACATAATATAATCGGCAAAACCAATAAGAATTTACCAATTCTTATTTTCTATCTAATCTGAGAACGTTGAATGGAATCATTAAATCATTAATGTTTCCGTAATCATAAGGTTCGTTCCAACACACCACAAAACTAGTTTGTGAAACGCTAAATTTGCTCTGCGTATGTATCCAACAATCCACAAACTGGTTTTGTGCTGTGTTGGAAAGAATCTATAAAATGTGTAAAATATATGGGATTTAGTCTGTAAGCCATGTGCATTTTGAGTGAGTCATTAATATGACCGTTGGGCGGAATTAGTTTAAATCGCTGACTATAGTCATAAGAGTACCATTCTTATACTTAATTTTCAATCCGCTTTTATCTCCAGATGTACGAGCTTCAAGATCCCATTGATCAAGTTTGCTCATATTACCCGGTTTTTTAAAGATTCAAGTGCTTTAGATTCAAAAGAAAGATGAATTCTAATCGAGCGATAACGATCATCCACAGTAGCATTAAATTTCCCAATTCTGTTCACTTTAAAAGAAGTTTCCTAATAATCGATGTTATTAAATTAAAGATAGAGTTAACTAATGAAGCATATTGACCTATTTGTTCTTTGTAAGTTTAGCAGTTACCTTCCTTACAGCCGCATAAAAGAATATTTTCTTTATCTATCACAATCCCGAATTTCCTGGATAATTGTTTCCGTTGCAATTAAAGATGCCGAGGTCGACTACGCAAAACGAAGTGATTATTTAATATCTTTGATCTCATTTCGCAGGGCGACTACTGAAGCATTTATATTTTGAGATAATTCTCGATCAGACCACATGATCAATAAGACCAGGAAAAGCTAGAATTGGAATGAATTTTGCGAGCTTCTGCATTAGATATGTCAACGTAATTAATTTTATATTTTTTTACGAATAGAACGAGTTTTGTGTGGGATTTAGCAGGTGTAGCAGAACAATAACGTGGAGCGGGACTCATAATTACAAAATATGACTATTTACAATCTTATCAATTGAGATACATTGTATGGTAAGGATCATTTTGCAAAACATCTTAGATATGACGACCTAGTATATCTTGGTATCAAACCGATTTCAGCAAGAATTTTTCTAAATGAAAGAATCTCTGCATAATATGTATTTTTTTCTTGAAAATTATTTTCAGTACCTAATCGTTTACATCCAAAATGTTTATTAGTTTTTCATAGCATAAGATGTTTGGTATAAAACTGCAATTTTTTAATGTAAGATTAATTAAATGTATATATATATATATATATATATATATATATATATATATATATATAATGTAAGATTAATTAAATGTATATATATATATATATAATATAATGTAAGATTAATGTTTTCAAAACTTTATTTACTAAGAAATAGAAAGATTATATAAGATTTTTTGTTTCGTTTAATTTATACCGTCGATGTGTATGTCTTTATTAGTTCGATCTATTTATTTTAGTTTCATTTGGCGCCTGGTGTATATGCATCGCAAGTTACTGAGAAGCTATACCGGTTCACAAATGTCTTTTAAAAGTTAATGGAGTTGTAGCGTCATTACGTATAGGCATCTATAGATGTAGAAGAAAAGCATATTTTCTAGAGATGGGACGAATCCAAATTTTGTCGAATCCGAATCCGAATCCGAATCCTAAAGGATTCTCGAATCTCTCGAATCCTTCGAATCTCGAATCTCTCGAATCCATCATATAATTACAATAATAAGAAAGGACAGAGAGGAAAAACAATTTTACAGGAAAATTTTAAAGCTACTTTAATTAAAAACGATACAGTTTTAAAAATATTTATTAAAAGATTTTTTTGAACATATTTATATTACAAATGAAATTAAAAAAAACAAATTACACAATATTAAAAGATAAATTATGTTAAAATCTTGATGATTATGCAACAAGTTTTTATTTATATTTAATTTCCTTAGCATATGGAAATTAATATATCAATAACAGTACCGATATCTTTTCAGAAACTTTTGTGAATGAGAATAAGGGAGAGCTAACATAGATAAACAGCAAATATTGCACATGAAAAATCTAAACATATATTTTAGTATATAAAAGAAAGCACTCAACCTAAAAGAAATAAGTGAGAATTTTAATTCAGATTTTTATTTAAGAAAACCAGCTTTCGAACTCGCTCTGGATCCAACCGACTACGTTTTTATCCACTATGATGCCTGATGTGCTGAATAGTCTTTCTGAAATCACTGTTGTTGGTGGTGTAATTAAGAATTTTTGCTAGTTTCATCAAATTTTGGTATTTTTGTGTTGCCCTTCCAGTATTTAAAGATGTCTGCAGTTGGTGGGAGCAGTGGTTCTGCTAAATAGGCATTTATTTCTTCTTCAGGAGATGAACTGTAATCCACATCACTGCAGGTAGCTGGGGTCATCAACTGAGAATAGTAACTCCACATACTATGACCTTGTTCAGTTAAAGATATATCTGTGGCATTTGCTTGAGTTTTCTCTGATGACTGCAGATCACCATTTGTTTGCATATAGATGGATGAAATTTCATTAGCCAAGTGTCAATTTAGCTTGCTCAACGTTTTCTTTATTCAAAAATACATTCCCTTTGAATTGGGGATCCAGTAAAGTACCAATAGTATACAATTTCTCTGTCTCAACAGAATGGTAGCGCCTTTTTAGTGACGCAAGCAAATCATTTCGGAAACCCTGTACTGAACCTAATTTTGGTTTGAAAGTTTCTAGAGCACGAATGGTGCTATTCACTAAAGGAATTATTTCTGAAATTGTCACTTTACTTGAGCTGGCCACAAATGTAGCTTTATCAAACACTTCTAATATTCGTACAATATCCTCAATAAGTTTCCACTGTCGAGGACAAAGGTCTATCTGAATATTCAAGTCAGAAGCAGACAATAAAATGGCTTGCTTTTTGTTCCACAAGTCGATTGAGCATGTGAAGCTGAGAGTTCCATCTAGTCGGCTCGACCTTTAAGACCTAACTTAGCTTGAGCAGTTTTTAACATTTTTGTCGCTTTAGAAGAGTGTTTGTAATGTCCCACAATATTCCGACAGGATATCATTATTTCCTTAATTTCATTCTTATTCAGTAAACCATCTTTTATAACTAACTGAAACGTATGGGCTAGGCAAGGCAAGTGGGTGAAGATGCTACGCTCTAAAGCTGCAACCATATTAGGACCATTGTCTCTCATGAAGCATACAACTTTTTCTGTAAGATGCCATTCTTTTATTATGTTGCTAATGAAAGTTTCTATAGTAGATGCTGTATGTGAAACCTCTAAAAAAGGAATACATTCTAAGCACAAATGATGGTACTCAAAGTTTTCATCTACAAAGTGCACTGTCAGGCTTAGGTAGTCATCAGATGATGTTGATGTCCACATATCTGTTGTGACTCCAATGTATTCAGTATTTTTTAAAAGTTCCTCGACTTTCATTTTTTCTTCTTCATACATATCTGGAATTACCTTTTCAGAAAAATGTTTCCTACATGGGATGACATATCTTGGTTCAAGATGGTTAATCAATTTTTTAAACCCCTTATCTTCCACTATGGACAGTGGTTGATTATCTGTACATATCATTTCAGCAACCAATCTGGTAATTGTTTTGCCTCTTTTGTCCCCAGGCTTAAAACTTTGCATTTTATCAAAAAATTTTTCAGAGTAGGTTGGTTGAAAGGTTCTGCTTTGCGTTTCACTGCGCATTGTTTCAAAGACCTTTGTTCGCCATAAGAACAAATTTTTGAACCTGGACTAGGAGTTGAACTAATTGACACAGGACTCCCAAAAGTAGTTATATCATCTGGATTATTTTCTTCAAATGAAGAATCAACATTGACAGTCTTAAGGGGCTTAAGGGTGAAGTTGGAATTAGTAATGAGTTTGATGAACTTGTACCTTTCAGTTCTTGATACTTGGATAAATGCCTGGTTTTCAAATGTTTCCACATAGCTGAAGTAGTGTGCGACTTTTTTCCCTCTAGATATTTTTTCAGAGCACAGATTGCAATTTGCATAGTTTTCATTTTCTGAAATTTGGAAATAGTTCCAAATATCAGAAGTTGCCTGAGGACACAAAGCCATTTCATAGGTTGCTATTGAATGCAACAAATATGATGTAACAGTGACAGTTGTGCAACTTCAGAACTCCCTGAAAAAGAAAAAAATTAAGTTTTCATGTTAAAATCCTAAAATCCTTGTAATTTTATTATTAGCTGTAATAATTGCGCGAAAAATACGGTATGCAACAGTAATAATAAAACTGCAATAAATGTACAAAATTACTATGCCGTGAATAATTAATTAATAATGCAGTTGACAGACATCTGAAATGGCCTTTGACAACAATTAACAAGTTATTTATTTTTTTAATTCTTATACTTAACAATTACACTTATATAACATCCCAATTTGATTTCCAACTAACACCGCATGCAATGTAATATAACTTAATATGTGCAAAAATTATATATCAATACAGTATAAATGAAAATAAGTAACTTACCTCATATATCGTATAAACCACGCATATCCACTCTCAAACGTCACAGACTGAACAGTACTGCACTATAAAGTGGTCGTTGCGATCTGAAGTTTACTCGCACCACGCACCTTTTATATATCATATATCAAGAGTTTCGAGAATAATCCAGTATTAGAGCTCAGTCATCCAGAACCGACGAGACTATTCAAGACGAGATAGTTGCTAGAATTTACGAGAGAGCGCAGGATGTTAATTAGAATCACATAAAGAGCGATAGATGGTATTAGTGTAGCATATATGGTGTTTAAAATATAAAACTTGACTGAACTGACTTAACATGATATAGTCTTAGCTAGTTATTAGAACTAAATGTACATAAGTTAATAAGTTTTCATAATTTTTGTAATTAGATTAGTTATATTATTTGCTGTCTGTATTTGACATGTTCCATACCTTTTCTGGTCTCAGGAATAAAGATATTTATTTATTAAAATACCACAAACATTAGGAAAGCATGCCAGCTTATAAATACTTTGTGGCTGAAAGAACGAGAACCGAAGAGAATCGTCGAGATCTTTCTAGTCAGTGATTCATATGTGTCGTGATTACATGAGTCATCATTATTATTATTTTTTTTTGGATTCGAAAGATTCGAATTACGAAAATCGTGCGAAGATTCGAGCTTTCGAATCTCGAATCTTTTCAGGATTCGATGGATTCGAGGATTCGCGGATTCGAATGTCCCATCTCTAATATTTTCCTCCAATTACTTTTACATTTTATTTTTTCCATGACTTTAGAGATGTCCAAGATGTCTTTCAATTAAATTAAGAAAACTAGGAAAATTTAGTCTTTATCTTGATCATATCGTAATAAACGAGTTCTCAGTGGTTTTGTAATTGGAGAGAATGTTTTAAGCTAGAAATTTTTAGAATTTTTTTAAATTTCGGAAACTTTAAAATTTTAACTTTTTACAATAGCTCGATTGTGTGATGGATTTTCTTTTATTCTGTTTAATGCTGTAGTGCTGTTTCTCGGCCCTTATGTGACTCTCTGAAGATGAATTAAATATAATTCGAAAGCTTAGAGTTTAAAAAGAGAGCGTTTTATTTGAACTCATCCTTGGCTGCGATCCCCAGAACTTTGACCACCTTTTTTTCTTTTGTGCTAACGTTGTACAGCCAGTACTTCCTTAAAGTCTATAGAACATATAGTATAAATTCGTTCTTATTACTGTTGTGGAGCGAAATTAACTGCACTAAGGGCGGTCTTTTCACCTCCTGGTAAACATTTATCTATTTAGCTTGTAACTCTAAAATCTGCCTTTTCACTTATTAAAAAGAAATAAGTCTGTTTTAATTAATACCTAGTTTACAAAGAGGTGAAAAGACCGGCCCTAAGAATTTTACAGGAAATGAACACTAGTTAGAAGATGAATGATTACGATAGCAGTTCCAAGCAC
The DNA here is from genome assembly GCA_038088585.1 of Chrysina gloriosa. Lineage (NCBI taxonomy): Eukaryota > Metazoa > Arthropoda > Insecta > Coleoptera > Scarabaeidae > Chrysina > Chrysina gloriosa. The sequence goes on from CM076087.1 coordinate 42,705,633, forward strand.
TTAGCTCCATGAAGTGCTGCTACTGATAAAAACTATACCCATAATTTTTGTATAGGGGCGAGTTTATAGGATAGTATAAGAATTTTGAATGGAGATTACTTGTGTACTATTTAATTATTATTTAGCTTTTAATAGTATACATATATCGTTTTTATACTTTTTGATAAGGTTTTTAAAATTGCATAAAACAAGAGAAAAACTGCAGTAGATACTACCCCTTTTGGGGGAACTGTAATAATAAATAAATTTTGAATTAGTAAATAACCTAATGAGCTTTAAATGTTGCGACGTTGTAAACAGTCGCCAACGGGAGCCTCGTGAACCACATCCGGAAATTTTCCAAGGCGCAAGTAAGTACAACCATCCGACCTTTTATTAGCGAAACACCCAGAAAGAACGCAAAATTTGAAGCAACTAAATTCACGACAATTAACTAGATAGAACGAGGAATGATATCGTGCAACTAAACGGTATTGAGAAAACGCTACGGTTAGGGACTAATGAATTTAATATTAATTAAGTTAGTGTTTAGTTCGAACATTCGCCACCAAGAAAAGTAGATCGCTACATGTACCACTACGAAACGAAACGCCTGTACAGGCGCGGTCAAATCTAACGAAATACATGTGCGGTCAAAAATAGCGTGACAATTTCTGAGAAAGTTAACTTAGCCTTATCATCTCTTAATTTTTAGACTACAGATTAATAGTAGATAGTACTAAATAAAGTTCACTGTCATTTTTCTATTATAAGATATTACATTGATCGGTACTGCCCTGTTTTCCCCTACTACATCTATATATTATCTTATAAAGGATCTGTAACTAACAAGGCTTTCATTCCGAAATCTCATACTCAAAGTAAAAGAATTGACGGCTGATAATTATGTAAATCTCACCGGAGACGGAGATTGAAATTGAGTTAATAAAACTGTAAATCGAAATATCATACAAAACACCGAAACAACGAACTCATCTGTAGGTACATATATGAACTATAGATTTCATGAACTAAATACATATGTATGTTATCTAAATATTTAGGTTTGGTATTGATATTTCATGCTTAGCATTTTTGAAGCACATGTATTTTATTTTTATAACAAGCTCAATAATGTAGAAACGTCGCAATAAAAATATGCATACCTACATAATCGTTCCTCCTTTACGTCTAGGGGTAGGTCGAAGGCGGCCGAACTAGAGAATTTTATATAATTCGCGAGAAGTCATTTCAGACGGCGCCAAAAGAAATATGTACCTGAACAAGGGTTTTACCTACTGCTTACATGCGTGTACAGCGCTAGTACACTATTCTTTTTGAAATTCGTATAATTCTATTCTGTTATATGTACAAATTAATGCAATCGGAACAATGCTGCTGTAAATAATACATCAGTGATGGTGAAATATTATGTCATATCATAACTCGTAGCATTGCAGAAATCTTTCATGAACCATGTGGCAGTCTATTTTAATTTAGTAATGAGATGTCTTATGTTATCGATTTACAGCGCAGCAGAAAATGTCGGAAATATGGATAGGTCGCATACAGAGTGCTTTATTGCTGCTTAAATTTGCCATACACATTTAAAAGGTTTGTTTATTTGCTTTCACGTTTAAATACCTGATACAATTAGAATCTTACTGTGTCGCGTTAGTTCATACTCACTATGTATAATTAGTATCTTAATATTAACGGTGTAGTGTTGAAAATCTATGAACAAATTAATTTAAAAACAGTCCTCACAGCTGTATAATTATGTCGTACGCTAGCCTAGGCAGACATTCCTGGTAAACTGTATTAATGTAAAGCAATGAGACGATAACATCTCAGTTAATGTGCAATTAATAAGAACTTTATCGAATTGATTTAGTAGTAGTACCTATAAGCTAATCGGTGCTCATTCGGGGATTGTAAAACCGGTCCTAAGAGGTTTAGTACAATCGTTTTGAAAACGTATTATAAGGAATAAATAAAGTAGTTATTACCAGAGACCGGATTATAGTATTTTTCTTGTATATCAATCAACGGTACAATTGAGCGCTTTAAGATCTACACGAGGGTAAATTAAAAGGGTTTAGCACTAATTTAAGTTTCCATATTTAGAATATTTTGGCCTTTTTCACATACTTCGAATATTTAATATATTTGAAATTGCTCGACATATTTTTCCGTTTCAAGATCGCGTTATTTTTATAAAAAGTATAGTAGAGGATTTTCTGGGAAATTTACATTGCACGATTACTGATGTTTCGTTAAATATAATAAAATAAATATTACTTAAATAGGGATTGATGCTTTTTCCAAGAAATTTATGTTTCTACATTTTTTTAAAGAAATTGTAAATTGCTTCTAAACTTCCATACGAAATATCATGTTGAATACTGAAGAGCAGAGATTTTGTTATGGTTTCTAAGAATAGAACTCAGGAATTGACTGGTTAAAAATAATTAGATAGGGGTGCATTCGTTGCACGATTAATCACTTAAAAATATTCATCATTTACAAACACCGAATAAAGTGAAGTATTACCGAATGTTATCCAAAAATGTCAAAAGTGAAAAGCGATTTAGTAGCTTCCTGGATCAAGACCGTTCCAGAATTACCTTTAAACGAAGAAAGAGTATTCTGCAAAGCGTGCGCTAAAATGGTAAGTTGATAATTTTACAAAACAATTTTATTTTATTTATTTAATTCAAATTACATGTTTATTTTGCAAATTCTAGTCTACCATACAATTAGTTCAGAAACTTGTTTTGGATTGCTGAATAAAGTTATTTTCATTAATAAAAATATTTTCCTTTAATTTCAAAATCATTTTCTTATCTTATATCTAAGAGGGTGTATACATTTTCTACTATCATTTTCTTCTTATATAGATTCCATGCGAGAAAAATCCCAAATTCCTAAATCTCTCGACTGACCTACATAAACGAAAAAAATGAAACAATCAAAATTAGTGCAAATGTCTGTAAGTCAGTCACTAGCGGGTTCGTCTTCATGCCAAAAATACGAGTATACAAGTATTTAATTCGGAATTAACCAAAGTCTTGCTTTCTGCTAATATCCCACTTTATAAATTATAAAACTTGAATTTTAAAATGCTTTTGCGAAAGCATTGCAGAAGTACTGCATCTGACTTGTGGATGTTATAGAAGAAGAAGAAGAAGAAGTTGTTAATGTTTTAAAATATGCACCGATCATATCAGTTGACGTCGAACGAAGTTTTTCAACGTACAAATCGGTACTAGTTAAATTATGTCGCCTATCCGTGAGACATAATTTAACTATTGAGAATATTGAAGAACATTTGATTTTGAATGGTTTTTACAGTAAGGAATATAATATTTAATGTAGAAATGTAAGTGGTATCGCTTTAATAAAACCAGTTTAAATTTTCTTAGTGTTTCTTTCTTTTCCTTGTTATTTCAAAGTATATTCGACATTCTGAAAATATTTTTGAAGCTCTAGATATTTTAAGAATATTTTCAAAACATTTTGCTCATATTTAAGACGTATATATATATATGTATATACATATGTATTTTAGTCAAATCTCAAACATATAATCCGGTCTCTAGTCATTACGTAGGTTAAACTACTCTTTAAATTGTTTTGTATTATCCTCGCGAAAAACACAAAAAGTGGTTAAATTTACGTATTTTTATCAGCAAATGATAGGGCGCCGGTGGGAGTATTTCATACAATTATTATTCTCTCGTTGATAATTAGATAAGAATCGGATGATGTTGCATTATGTGGGCGAGCTAACCTTCCACAATTACCCTACGTTGGAGAAGCCGCTTAAATGGCGATCTGAGCACCAGAAGGGACAGGAACAGACAGTATTTGCTTCATTATTGAAAATGTGAATAGCGTCTCGTTCCTGTTTCATTTATTCGATTTTCACGTGTATCGGCAAATTAGAATAGTAAGAGATCATATCAAATCATCCAAAGATCTTATATATCTTATCTATATACATATCTTATAAATATGTAAAGGAAATGTTTCGAATGTACTAAAATCTGGGGATAGAAGAACAGGAGTGAATACAGTTATCGGTTTAAATTCTCGTATTGAATGGTGCTGAGTAATAATAATAGTAATAACATAATATTACTATTTTTGTCTTAGTATTATTCCCATTGTTATTGTTATTATTGTAATCGCCCCGTTAAAATTTTTTTCAAATTTCTTTATTTTACTGTTTCAAACATAAATATATAAAAAGAGACGAAGCAATCTATTGAATATTTAAATAAATAAAACATTAGTATATAAAAAATGTAATGTCAATGATAGTAATAAACATTACAAGTAATTTTAATTGTTTGCTTTCTTTTCTCTCACCCACCAAGCAATCCATAATTCCCTCTTCGGTCCGAACGAGAAAATGTTTATCACACCTCTGGGGGTAGAAAGTAAATATAATAAAATAATAAATATGTACTTATATCAACCCAAAAGTATCAAATTCTTGGTATTTGTTTGCTTATTTCCTTCAACTATATTTATTCCTTTGTCTATCAGTTTACCTTTACATCAATCAAGCAACTCGATTTGTTTCAACGGAATACATTTCATAGCAACCATACACTTTTGCAGTTTATGAAATATATTTATAAGGAAACCAAATAAATTTATTTGCTTTTTGTCTGCAAATAGATATATTTCTTTCAGAAAGTTTTGGTGAAAGCGTAAGATATCTTTTAGTTTGTATTGAAACATTCCAGTAGGAAAATGAATAAATTCGGAATCAATTCAGAATTTATTCATTAGTCATATAATTCATAACTAAAGTTTGTTAAAAAGGTGGATGACGTATATCATTAACTAGTGTAAATCGGACTGACGCCGTCACGAATCCGAATTTTATTATTCATTGATAACTTCAACGACAACTTATCACTGAATAATAAGCGTCAGTCCGATTTACACTACTTAATTATAACACGTTATCCACCTTCTTTAACACTTTATTTTACGAGCCAAGCAAAGAATGTATTACTTTACATGGGCATGTCATAGGCCGTATTTAATTGATTACCTATCTTCATTGCCTGCAATCGATTTTAAATCGATATAATAGAATTTAACCTACATTCAACGAATATATTCTTAATCGATTTAATGGATTTTATGCACGTTGTACTTTAATAACGGTTGATATGAAACCGTAGTAAAAAAGTAAAAACTTCACCGAAAACACGTGTTGATAAGTTTAAGCATTGTTCCATATGCATTACAAAAAAATCAAAGTGCGTTCAATTGACATAATCAGATTTGAAATCAACTCAGTATTTTGCAATATATTCTGAATTGAATCTTTTCCTATTTGGCTATTGATACATATTATTCAATAGATATTATCACTTATACGTATAGTACAAAGCACAATATAATTGATTCTCGATACATATATGTATGTTTTCCTAATGACCTAAAATAATCACATTATTCTGATCAAAATGTCCAACAAATAAAACTCAACGTTTATGAGAATATATGTTTATAAATTTAGACAGAAAATGGATTTGAAAAATTTGCAGATGTGTTCGAAGCTAAAGTTAATCTACTATAGGAACTAATTTGATTGGTATCGTGTTTGGGTTGGTACATATTCAATTTAAAATAAGATACATTAATATGTATTAAGTATCTATTCAAATTAACAAAAGTATTACGTCAAAGGTATTACATTTTAAGCAATATTGTCAAATAGAAGAGAAGGTATGTAAAAGGTAATGTACACGTAATTACACATTTAAAATCACACGGTTACAATACTATCTCCCATCTACCGCAATTACGTACAGAGATATGTACTATATACATTATTCGACAGCAGCGCCAGATGGGAAAAAATTTCTCTCTTAAGGAAAAGTGAAACGGAAGAATTCAGATGCTTTTCTTTCGAATAAACACGTTACATAATCATTTGTTATGCAAGTAGCTATTTGTTCCAGTGAAAAGTCTCGCTAATCTGTATTTAATTTCTTCACTTATTGAGAGTTGACCTTCCAAGAATTTATTTATTCCATTGGATAGTACGTACAAATAACCTCTAGAGTCAAAAGCAAAACTATCGGGCCATTGAAAAACTTCTTTATTTTTATCCAGTATAATTGAAGTGATAAACGGTTCGTATACGCTCCATTTTCCTATTGCGTACTGATTGAGTAGACCATAGTAGAAATTACCTTCGTTATCTATAATTAAACCATCACTTTGTCCCTGTTTAATACCGATGTATCGAATGTGTTTCCTCCATCTATCCGTTCGAGTGAATCGTTCGTTTTTCAATATTGTATTGCTTATCGCAAATAAATCTATACCGCTTATGGGACAATAATAGACCAATCGATCTTGATCCTTCCTTTTAGGTAATGGGGACATCGCTATGCCGTCTACGTTTATTAATTTATTGTTTTTAACACCATTGGCAATGAAGTTGGAAACGCCTAACTCTGCGAACATGGAACGGTCTCTTAATTTCCAAGCACGATTTTGAAAACGTGAATAGACGATTAAGCCAGGATCGTGGTCACTATTCTCCGTTATGTAAGCATAACCGCCGTCACTCTCGTCAATTACTAAATCGTTTAGGAATCCACCGTAGTTAGAAGATAGATGTTCCGGAAATTCATAATAGTGCAAAATCGTACCTCTGTGTCGTAGATCTAGCAAAAATAGTTTTGGAGGACAACTGCTAATATTCGATACTCTATTTCCATCCAGAACCCACATAATACCTCGTCTATCAATTTGCATGCTGTGAATACTTTGAAGGGTGTTGCAATACTTTCCACTGTTCATCCCCCAACTTGGATACGGTTGTAATAAGGGATTAGCCGTTGATACTTCCGTATTTTCCATCACGGCGAGTGTGGCAGGAGTTCCAGCATAGTACCTTGGCAGCGCGAAATATATATTGTTTTTGTAGAATTGTACCGTCGTCACGATGCTATTTCCAGGTATATAAGCACCAGATGCGATAGCACTTTCATAGTCTCCAGGCGTAGGCCACGTAAAATTTAAAAAAGTCCACTGATATATCACTTCGAATTTTGCATCTTTTCCCTTTTGTTTTATATTACTTTGCGCAACACAATACGATAGAAAAAGGAATCCTAAATAGTCACAAATACTTGTAACTTCCATTTAGAGCTCAAATTCTTTTGCTTTTAAAGAAATCTGCTCTTTACGAGCCGGTAATGTTAAATGAGTATATATATGGCTTTGTAAAAGGATAACCTAGTCTACTCCCTTCTTCTTTCCCGTAACATGATGCAAATCGCAGATATCGTTTTCGCGGTTAAAAGTGAAAGATTTTTTGAAATAGTAAACAAATCTGAAAAGTTATGTTTTGATGTTAAAGGAAGGGTGGGAAAATCCGTATATGAAATTTTTTAAGTGTAATAGAAAAAAATGAGGGTTTTAAAAAGCTAAAGGACATTGCTAAAATCTTGTGTGGTGAGTCAGTAGAAAATATTGAGTTGACAATAGAGGATATTTCTAATTTGAAATATGCTCCTATAACAAGCGTGGACGTAGAACGAACCTTTTCGATATATAAACACATGTTATCAGACAAGCGCCACAATTTTTCTATTGGAAAGTTTGAGAAATATGTAATTGTAAATTGTTTTCATAGTTAATTATGTTGTAAAATGTTATAAATAAACTTGTAGTAAACATAACAGAATATTTTTCTTCTATAGTATTATATTTTCTAGCATAACTCCTATTTTTTTATCTGCATATTTTTCATAAGAAAGTGCATATTTAGGCCAAAACATCTGCATATTTATGCGCGGGGAGATACGAGTAGAGTCCCGTTTACCTGTTTTAATCCCCATCCCAAAAAGGTGTACTACGAGTAGAGTCCCGAGACGTAAAAGTTTCTATCCTTGTTGGTAGGTACAAATAAAATTCGAAAATAATTTTTTTTTAATATCTACTCGTATGTATATTATTTTAAATGAAAATATATATATAAAACATATAGTATATAGTTATAAAAAATTATCAGTTTATTATTATTATTTTTTTATTGCACATATAAATTTATCAAATACATAAATACATTTTTAATAATAAGGTGTTAATCTATAAGAAACAAGTTTTATAAAATCAAATCTTGAAATATGGTTATCATTAAACTCTTTCACTTTTTCCTTAACAAAAATACTCAGTTTATTGTTTTTAATTGAGGGCATAAGAACAGAACTGCGCATTTTAATGTATGTTTCACTTTGAAAGTTTAACAATATTTTTGTAAACAAAAATATGTTCGGGTGGCTGGTGTAAAAATTTTGATTAAACCTTGAATGAAAACTTTCACAAGCATTAGTAGTGCGAAATGAAGAGTTTTCTGAACTGGCCCATACTTGAGGTGGAAATGTAGAGTCTTCCGTTACATAAAAATCCGTGAGGTAATCACAGTATTTTCTGACTTTCTCGTCAGCTGGTAAAATTTCTGCTAGTTCAAACGCAAAGCACTCTCCTACTTGGTCGGGGGTAAGAACTGTAGTCCAAACGTGTAAGTCAGAAACTTTCCAACAGCAGTCTCCTTATTTTTAAAATGTGATGAAATTCCCAACTGTTGTATCTTTCGAAACCTATAGAAAGAAAAACAAAGAATGAGTACATAAATTATCATTTAAAAAGTTTAAAAAGTACAACTTACCAAGCTTGACCTAAATGGAAACGGCAACCTATTACAGCTACTTCTGGCCAAGCTCGTTTCACGCTTTGATGAATCGCAAGTTCAAAATCAGCTACTACAGATTTTGGTTGAAGAATTTTGCCAATGTCATTGCACAAGTTGATTAGATTTTGAAAAGCCATTAAATATGATTGGGTGGATTTATCCGGAAGTAAAATATATATCAGTGGGATGTAATAGTTGTTCTGTAGTCCGTGGATAGTGAATAATTGAACAAAATGGTTTGTACAAGATTTAAAAGTTCCATCCACATAAAAACTGTCCAGCGATGATAAAAACAAGTTCGTCTTGGTGCCAAATATTACTACGCCATTTTCGTTGTTGTTATACAGCAAAAAGTTTCATTTTTATTTGTTTTCAAGTCTAACCTTTCTAACACTTGGTGTACTTCTTCTCTTGTTTTTGGTATATTGAACGGTAGAGCAGATTTTCTTGCAGCACTAATATTTCTTGCTATACACTTTACGTCTTTGTGAAGAAGAGTTTCGATATCACCTTTTGATAGTTCTTTGTGGATAATTTTCGATGGTCTTTCCGTTATATCGTCACTTGCTTTGCGCTTTAAACTATTACTCATCTTTTGTCTATCTAGCAGCCTATCACTCACTGGATCATGATTATGATTTTCTTTAAGTTCAATAATTTCATTAGCACCAATTGTTTTTAGGAACGCAGGACACTTTTTTGTAGCACCAACTGAACAAACTCACTTTTTAACGTCATTGGCTAAAATTTTTTGAAATCTAAACTTAAAGTTGTTTATAACAAGAATAGGTTTTCCCTTTTCGCTTTGCATTACTTCAAGATTCATTTTTACTTCTAAAATTTACGCAAGGAGTGCAAAATTAGACTGATGTTCATTTTGAATTCATTTCCACTTTTATAGGAGCAAGTAAAACTCAATTAGGGCAGGTAGGACATTAGAATATTTTAAGACGGAAAGGATTAATAAGAACAAATAACGATTAAATAGAAAGCTAGTACTTTCTAATGATTCCGAATAAATAATTAAAAATACATCTGAATTTCAAATAACTACTTGTCTATTTTAGGGCGGAAACGATTAAATAGAATAAAAGATTTTCGAAAATAAATTAATTTTATCTTCTTCCTACACGGGACTCTACTCGTACCCTTTCAGGGACTCCACTCGTACCCAGTATTCCAGGTAGACTCATTAACGGGACTCTACTCGTATTCTCCGTTATGCGCATATTTTCACTTTTCTTTTTGCATATAATCCGGCCTCTAGTCATCAGTAACATTCTTAAGATATCCGTGTTTGTAACCCTTCTAGATCCTTCCTAGCATGATGTATCGTTTTTATGTTCTTATTTCTAGCCTCTTGTGTATCATGGGAAAGCTATCCGGTAGGTGACATGAAATAATTAATAATTTATGTACCATTTATTAGAACGTTGTGAACAGTAGTTGGCATGAAAACCCCGAGAATAGTAATAACTACAACTCTTTGGTATCACTAAGGGACTCCTTAATAAAATTTATATTTAACAATAATAATTACGGAAGCATGTGAAAGCTCTTTAACTACGTTTGTCGCATTTCGTTTACCGCTGTTTCTTAAAATTTGCTCGGCTACAAACATTACTTATTGTTGTTCAATAATTGCTGTTACCTTTCGGCTCATTCAGTAGGTTTTATACTGATTTCGTGCCTGATATCTTCAGACAGGGTCAGGGTCTTGTCAGTCAGAACTTTTATTCAGAAATCGATCAAGTTGTCTTCCACTTTTCAGCCATTTTCTTACTAAATGTGTGAGATATTTTTGACAAAAACTTTTTAATACTGTGTAATGTATACCCACAACATCCCTCGAGATAAATAAAGTCAATACATTTCATTTGTTCGGACGTACGTGGAGTTTGAATGCCAAGTTACCTTCTATTTATGATGGTACGTTCTCCTAAAAATTGAAAGAACTGTACTTGTACTTTCATATTTTGCACACTTACTTTGAATACATTAAATTAAATCACCCATAAATTTGAAGGTAAGATCTGTTTTGTAACTCTCGAGAAAGTTAGAAAAAAAGTAACAGTTGTTAGAATTTTAAATTTAAAAGAAATCAAAAATAGATATGCGTAGATATATTTATATATAACAAAAATATGTATAATTAAACTAGTTACTTTGGTCTGTTGATTCCATATTAAATGTCCTTAATATCACTTCCCGTTTAAAAAATAAACATGTTGCTTGTAAACACAAACGCTCGTGACTGCCTGGAATGTATATGCAATTTAAAAAGACAATGATGTTTAACCACTTGAGAAAGAAGGAAGCGTGTAACTGATTGTTGAAAGATGTAATGCAGTGTATTAGGAACATTATTTGGCACCGTTTTCAATTATACCTGAAAGTTGATTTTTTGATTTTTGTCACACTGTGCGCCGCTCTTGAAAGCGGTAAACATCAGCCTCAGACGGGCAGTAATGCCTTATCTTATTCTGTTGTTTATGACTTATGTTAAGCACACAACTTTCTATTTTTTACATTACTTTGTTCACCATTGCTTATCTTATTGCTAGAATACAATGTTTAAATCTATTCGTTGGCCGCAATCCTTACGGCGTAGAAATTTAGAATTCCAATTTCAACTTTTTCAATTCTGTATAGCTAGATAGCATTAAATTTAGTCATTTGAAGAAATAACTTGATGTTTAAGTTTCTTTTGGCTCTACAGCTTGTATGTTCGTAAATCCACCGAAGAAAATATATGTGTGACCACCCAAGAGAAAACCCAGGTAACGTGTGAAAACGAGATTTTGAAGGCCAAAGTTATTAGTTGCATTTTGTCAAGATGCGTTCAAACTAATGTCGTTTCCTGCCGTTAAATGTAGCTTTATCCTTGTAAATGTAAACCAATCTGTGAATATGAGGGGACATGAATTCGTTCGTTTTATTTTCGAAATAATTCAATTATATTATCCACTGCCAATCTCAATAACCGTGTAGGAGAGTTCTCGAAAGAACATGGCGTATAGCAACGAATCACGCGAACCACAACCAACTTTTCAGGAAGCAACGAATCGCGGCGAACCATAACCAACTTTTCAGGAAGCAACGAAATCGACGAAAGACTCAAAGCTGGTAAAAGAACCAACAATATCGAAAAGGGGGAACCCAAAGCCGACAGAACTCAAACAACTCGAAAAGAATAGAACATAAGGATAATAATTATGGTTAAGCTTTTTTTTTTTTTGCTTTCTACTCATTTTGCGTAGAGCTACTATTTTTTACTTAATTTTGCTCTTAAAATTACACTTACTTCTATTTTGACATGTTTTGTGCTGAATTATACGATATGACGTTCCTTGATTTCACATGTTAATCATTTCAGAGCTGATTTTTGCATATTACGCTTTCGGGTTTGCCTTATGTGATTCTTAAGATACAAAAAGTCAAAAAGTCATTTAGAAATGAATCCCACATAGAGGTCACGTGGGTTTGAATACGTTTGAGTATGCCATCAATTTTACAAATTCGTAATGTTAAACATTAAAATCACTAACTATTATTTATTTGAAAAGCTCTACCTATCATATTTTATTTTTAAAGCTTTTTTCATTTAAATTTACGGTAATGATTTACAATACAGCACTGCTGCTGAATCATACCGATTACTTCGAGAAGCTTATGGTGAACATGCTCGCTTGCAAGATACGTGTGACCGATGGCTTCGGCGTCCCAAAAGTGGTGATTTCGATGTTGGAGACAAGGAACGTGGAAAACCGCCAAAAAATACGAAGATGGAATTGCAAGCATTGTTGGACGAAGATGATTCGCAAACACAAAAACTACTCGCCGAGCAATTGGGCATTAGTTAACAAGCTGTTTCCAATCGGCTACGAGAGATGGAAAGGATTCAGAAGACCGGTAGATGGTGTACCAAATGAGCTGAACGACAGGCGAATGGAAAAGCGCAAAAACACATGTGAAATTCTGCAAAACAAATCATGGGTAGACTCAGGCGCACCATCCACATCGACCGCAAAATCGAATCGCTTTGGCAGAAAGACGATGCTCTGTGTCTATTGGGACCAGAGGGGCACGGTCTGTTATGAGCTGTTAAAACCTGGGGAAACGGTTAATACTAAACTTTACCAACAATTGACTGATTTGAACCGTCCGCTGCTGGAAAAAGAGCCCGAATATCGAAAGAGGTAATCCAAAAGTCATGACAATGCTCCATATATACGGCAAAATCGCAACACGTTGGAAGTACTCAGCTGAGAAGTTCTACCCCATGCGGCTTACTCACCAGAGTTGGTTCCTTCTGATTACCACTTGTTTGCATCGATGGGTCACGCACTGGCTGAACAGCGCTTTGGTTCGTACAGAGATGTGAAAGAATGGCTCGTTGACTGGTTCGCAGCAAGAGAGAAAGATCTTTACTGGCGTGGTATTCACAAATTGCCCGAAAGATAGGAAAAAATGTATAAAAAGCGATGGAGCATACTTTGAATAAAGCACTTTTTATCATTCTTCTGAATGTAACATGTTTTTAATCCGCATTTGATACTTGTACACCTGGTATATATATTATAGCACCACGATTAGTGAAGTAATAATACATGATAAGTAGAGGCCGGATTATATGCAAAAAAGTGGAAATATGCGCATAAATATGCAGATGTTTTGGCCGGAATATGCACTTTCTTATGAAAAATATGCAGATAAAAAAATAGGAGTAATGCTAGAAAATATAATACTATAGAAAAAATATTCTATTATGTTTACTACAAGTTTATTTATAACAGTTTACAAAATAATTAACTATGAAAACAATTTACAATTACATGTTTCTCAAAGTTTTCAATAGAAAACTGTGGCGCTTGTCTGATATATATTGATATATATTGAAAAGGACCGTTCTACGTCCACGCTTGTTATATGAGCATATTTCAAATTAGAAATATCCTCTATTGTCAACTCAATATTTTCTACTGACTCACCACATAAGATTTTAGCAATATCCTTTAGCTTCTTAAAACCCTCATTTGTTCTATCACACTTAAAAATTTTTCATACACGGATTTTCCCACCCTTCGTTTAACATCAAAACATAACTTTTCAAATTTGTTTATTATTTCAACGCTCTCAATTAGCGACATAAATTGTTTTTCCAATTGCAATATAGAAGTGGAAATAAAACTGTAGTTGGCTTTAATAAACGCCAACTGTTGAGGTATTTCTTTACTCGAATATACCTTTTGGGCGTCTAGCACAGATTGTGTATCGCTATCAAGATCCATAATAATTGTCTTTATTTCTTCATAATGATTTGTGTGAAAAATAGCAGTTTCCAACCACGTTCTCCATCGTGTGATTACTGGTTGAGGAGGAAGTGGAATACCGGGTAGATGTTGTTTGTAAAACGGAACTCTTAATGAAGCCTTTAAAAACACTTTCTTAACACTACTAATTAAAGTATTTACCAAGGGAAAATGGTTTCTTACATCTTCTGCAACACGATTTAGTCCGTGCCCCAAGCAAGCTGTGTGAATTAAATTTGTATGGTGCGGCATCCGTTAAAAGCAATAGATTTTTCTGTTGGAATCGATTCCGGTAAGAAAATGGTTGCCAGTTCTTCCTGTATAAATCTTGTTATTGTCAAATTATTTGCCTGTTGGAATGACTGTTTGGATGAAATTAAATAAGATTTTGCTGGAACCGCTACGTTAAGGATACCTATCATTAAGTGAACTATGTATGGACCCACACTATCAGTAGTTTCATCTGCGCATATGTAAACGTGTTGTAAAATTGTTTGACACAGCCTTCTTAATGCTACTGCTGCATAGATACGACGAATATAATTTTTTCTTAAGGTGCTCTCGTCGGGAATATTATATTTGCTAGTGTACTTTTGCAAAAATAACTTGACATTTAAATTGTTTATTTTATGTAGTGGAATATCTGTCGACACAAACATTAGGCACAAATCTTCATTAAATTGTTCTTGTTCCGATTTTTGGAGGTTGATGGCAAACATTGCGGTGATGTTTGCTGACCCTTCTTCGCCAATTTCATCTTTGATAGTTTTGCAGCATGGGGCAGATACAGTTTCGTCCGATAATCTTTGTTTAATCCTTTTCTGATAATGCTAACCGCTTCACCGTGTTACAGTTTCGTCCGGGTCGAATTTTTGGGTATTTACGAGTAGGTACAGTTTCGTCCGATAATCTTTAAGTACTTAATCCTTTTATATTAATTTAGAGGTGTATCTTCAAAATTAGTTTTAGTGGAAATAACATCTTTGTTATGATACTTTAGATATATTGAACACAAAAAGCAGAGTAGGTATAAGTTAAAATTTAAGAATTTATTCTATGACAAAAATATATATATATACATATAAAATAACAAATGAAAAAGAAAAGAAATACTTAAATGGTAGAACAATTACAAACTAATATTTTTAAAATTACGTACTTAGAAGGAATAATAATGTGAAACTAATTGTACATATTGCAGTGTCGTCAGTTCTTCGTTATCGTATTGTTCGATTTTCTTCTTGAGAAAATTTTCGCGTTTTTGTGTGTGAGTGTTCACTTGTCTTTGGTTATTTACACTTTGTATTTGAATATAAATTTCAGCTTGATACTGGCGTAAAACTTCTAAAAGGACAAAGATATTTGGATGGTAGAAACTAAAACTTTTATTTAGATGTGAATGAAATGATTCATATGCGTTGGTCGTCCGTGAGCTGCTTGCACATTTAGCCGCCCAAATTTCGGGAGGAAATATTGAAACCTCTTCTATATAAGTTTCCACTAGGTAGTCCATAAATGCTTGTAGTTTATCATTTTCAGGTGCTATGGGCATCAGATCAAATACGAAACAGTTGCCAACGTTCTTGGGTTCTAAGAAGAGCAGACCGAAACAGTATCCAATCCATTTGCCAATGTCTGTTTTTTCTTTATAATGTTTTGTGAGTCCTAGCTCTTGTATTTTTCGCCACCAGGCTTGAGAGATATGAAATCGGCAGCCAATTATTTTAATATTCTGCCACATGGAATTGACAGCTTTGTGTATCGACATTTCAAAATCGATAACAACCTCCGCAGGATGGAATTTCAACGAAAATTCTTCGCATTTTTTACTTACAAACTTTAAACAGTGGTTATAGGTTTCTGAACTTTTGTCTTTGGGTAAACAAAACACTAGGGGTATATAGTGCCCGTTATATTGTCCATGAATGGTAAATAACTGAACAAAATATTTCGAGGAATATTTAAAAGTCCCATCCATAAATATCTTTCTGCACTTACACAAATGTTCCAGGTTTGACTTACAAGAGAATATTACTATACAATGGTTGCTGTCGTTCACAATCAAAAAATTTTCTTCTCTGTTCGTATTAATTTCGGATTTCATTTTTTCCAAAGTTTCAAACACTTCTTTTATATTTTTGGGTAAACTCGGAAATATCTTTCTTCTTTCACCATAGATACATCGTTTCACCGATTTCAAGTCGGCAATCGTTAATTCACTATTGTCGCATTTTGTTAACAGCGACTGCACAATTCGTTTAGGTTGCACATTAAGTTCTTCTGTAGCTTTACGTTTTGCCGCCGCTACAAGAAATTGCTTTTGTACTCCTGAAGCACTTAATTCAGGATGGACATGGTTCAAATTGCAACGGGATATCAAATTGTCTTCACCCATACTGTAAACAATACCAGTACATTTTGGTGTCCGACATCTCCACTTTTTTCGCCAGTTGACAGTTGTTCCGCAAAACAGTATCGGAAGTTGTTCACAAACAATACTTCTTTACCACGCTTGCTAACACTTTTTCTCACATTTAAATTTTCCATGTTGCACTTTTAACATGTAATAATTAACTGAAAAGTAATTTCTCTAAGTAAGTACATAAATAGAAATTTCCATTAGTGGGTGGGGGAAAGTATCGATTCGTTCGATTAGCAGATTTGCACAAATTATAATATTATTGTTTAGAAAAGAAAGATAATGTCTTGATATTTAACGGCTTTAAAGCCATTTTTAATCCTTTCCTTAACTGCACAATTTTAATCCTCCTTTACCTGCACCTACCGGCCGGACGAAACTGTATATCCCTAATTTGGACCTGTCCTACTGGCCGGACGAAAGTGTATATTGCAATTTATGCAAATCTGCTAATCGGACGAAACTGTAATCACCGGCAGCATGAGATGGAGTTATAATATGCTGGTCGACTTGAAACTTTCTCTCACTTGTAACCTGCATAAAAAATATCACATCATCAGTTGCTTTCTTATAAAATAAGTGTTAGTAAAAGATAAAGGAATAATAAGAAGCTAACTAATAAAATAACCATCACAACGCTTCGATAAATAATTTTATTTTAAAATGATTTTTATTTAAAAATCATCAGCAGAATACGGAATATCAGATATTCCGTATTGTGCTGATGATATGCGAAAAATACGCATGAAATATACATCTCATTTTACTCATTTTAAAATAAAATTATTTGTCGAAGCGTTGTATTGGTGATTTTGTTAAACATCGTTTAAAAACTATAGATTAATAAGAGGAAATAAACCTAAATTTTACTTACAATCTTACGGCATGCTACGCAAAATACTTTTTCTCCATCCATACGCAATTCTGAATAAGGTGCAATCCATCCAGCCACAGTCGCTATTTTCGGCATTTTTGTTATTATAATTAATAACAACCCACAAGTTTACACTTCGAAAAACCAACGTAAAATGACGTTTAAAATAAATAAGATTGCTTTCGAATATGGGAATAAATTTCTCCAAATATCAAAGAAACACCTGTGCTCCTAATTTTCTGGTAAAATGTATTTTTGTATTTATTTAGAAGTTTCAGGGAATTAGCTTTCCCTTGAATTCTGTCCCGGTCTAGATGTATGAGAACAGCATTAATAAATTTTTGGAAGCGCTTATCGAAAAAGTATCGAGAAGAGGCTTCATAGAATGCTATTTTTAATTTAAAGAGGGCTGTTTAACTCTTTGTTTGTTACAACCACGACATATTTTTAGTAATGTCTATCCTATAATAAATTACATCCAATAAATAAATAAAACTCGGATACTTCAAATATGCTGAATTACTACAAAATATGCAAATGATATATAAAATGCATATATTATGCAAATATGCAAATTTATGCAAATTGCATATTATCCGGCCTTTAATGATAAGTATTTGAAATGATGATTAAAATTCTACCTTATTATATACTGCAGTGTTTATCCTGAATCGACAAGTAAATATCCAGAATAACTAACTAAGCCAAACGTTTTATTATTTGGCACATGGTCACTTTGATCCAGGGTAAATAGGAAAATATTAACTTTAACCTAATAAACTCTCACAATTGCTGTATCCTGCTGTTGAAGCTTAATGCCGCGAAATGAAACAGCTGCCCCAATCAGGGTATATAAAAATAGCCGCATATTATTGTATTAGTTGAAGTTTTGCTTGTTCCACTGAACTTCCCTTAAATAACTTAATTTTCGGCCGTGTTTCTGTACAGGTAATTGTTACTTTGTGGATGGAGTTCGTAATTGTATGTATTTATTTTTAAATAGGTTAAGGAAGATTAATATATTAATTATTTTCCAGATTATACAAGCACCGAAATGGACGGCGATTAATACGGACTACGGACGGTATGAAATTCAAAAAACAAATTTAATGCTTTTATGATTATATAGCCTATGAAATTATATATATGTATAAAATATTTGTGAGCAGTGCTTGCACTCGTCCGAACACGGTATCAATTAAATTATGAACGGTATTGTTCTACTCTTTTGTAACAACTGGTATTAGTTCTATTTTATTGCTAGGCTTTCAGGCTCTTTCCGCCATATGTTGCTGAATTATGTGCCACATGTTTTCAGTAGCACTCATATTAGGCAATTATGCTGCCCACGGAAAAATTTGAATCTCCTGAGCCTCTTTATACGCAGTTGTAGTTCGCGCTTTGTGGCAGGGCGCATCATCTTCTTTAAAAGTAACGTGTTATTTTGACAGAAAAAGTAGCAGTAGTGAAAAGTAGCAAGAGCCCCTCTGCCAATATACCAATCTATTTTGCGTCATTAATGTTTGTTTCGCACATGACCAGCTGCGCTCTCCCTCCATGCTATATTGCACCCGATTCCATTATGCTAATCCCCTCATAATTGTGACAAACGACTCCATATGCATGTACGACCACTGTCTCTCAATTGGCAATATTGACTTCCTTCAGGAAAACTTACTGATTGCCAAAAATTGTCCGATTTTGCTTTCAAGTCTGTTGCCCAAGCCATTCGTCGCATTTCTTGAAACGGTGTAAGGAGAGGATCTTTCTTCTCCACTCTTTTATAAATACCTTTGCTGTGGAAATATCGCTCGATAGTGCGCTTACTTCTTTGAGATGTTTCTGCGAGCTCGGCTAACCTTTCTCGCGGATCCTTTAGCACCTCACGGCCGATTTCTCTTTTAGTTCTCTCAGGTAAACCAGGAAGGCCAGGCTTCGATAAAACTGTCCTCCGATCACTGCTTTCAAAATTTCCTAAAAATTCGTTTATTTCGCGTTGCGAAGGATCCTGTTAGCTGTGACCTGCGATACGCCCACGGGTAAACTTATCTATGTATCTGTCTGTCTGTGCGACCTTGTGATCGTGGTATTTTTCTTAGAATTCATGAAATGAGGAAATTACGTGTTTTTGTTAGGTGCCCATTTTACTCTGTTACCCTGGCGAATATACATAACTGCTGAACGAAGGGTGTTATTGATTTCGTAATTTACATGCTCATACTTTGTTAATCAATTTTTATAAGAATCATTCTAGGCATGCAATGAATACAATTTCTGATTTCGTTATATAGGAAATAGTGTTTTTTTATTATAGTTCGGGGTATCTTCACTATAGATAGAAGGAAAGTACAAGACTATCTACTTGTCAATATCTCCTTAAATAGCCGGAATTTATTACTAAATTAGTAACCATTTAAGACCTTGAACTATTATTATATCACTACTAATTGAATATCAAGCGTTTACGAATAGTTTCTCGTTTGTAATTGACAAGGAGATCATTATTTATACCCTTAGCGTGTTTTTCTAATTATTAATGTAGCCTCGTTTGGTCGCCATAAAGTAAATTGATAATTGGGCAGATCAATTATTTCAGCGGATTTTAATTATATCGATTAGATCTCGAAGATCGTACCTACTTAAAAGGCAAATCAAATCTTGATCGGCCAGTGAGCAAGACACGGCGCCAATATAAGCGGAAGAAAGTACCTACGCAGATTAATATAACATTGCTTCGATGTTCTGCAGGACTGCAAATTTTAATACCTGCAGATACGATATGCATATTAGTTGTTTAATTATAGTCTACTAGCTGACCCCGTGCCTGCCTTGCCAGGCAAAACAAAATAAGAAATTTTCAAAATAAGAAATGAAACACACTGGTTTCTAACAATGTTAATTTTTTGGCTTACATTTATTCTACTTGTATTTCTATTTGTTTACAATATAAATCCTATGTTTTAACTTAAACTATCGCAGAGCTCTTTCGTAAACAACATTTTTTGTTTTGCCCTGGGTTGTAGTGTAAATAAAGAGAACTGATGACTTGCCTACCCGTGAACACGATACATATAATTGACCGTGGGAGAAGCATGGGTATTCCAAATCAATTCCACACAATGCCAATGATTGCCCTTGCGCTTTATTTATTGTCATAGCAAACGCAAGACGTATCTGAAATTGGAGTCTTTTGAAATCAAATGGTAGATCTTGTGGAATCATTGGAATACGCGGAGTGAATACATCTTCTCCTTTAAATTTCCCTTTTAAAATGGTTGCTTCAATGAGATTATGCATAACCCGCATAATAAAATGATTCTCAGCAGCGCAAGTGATGTTCTTTCAATTATTAAAAATGCCCACAAGCTGAAAAGCGTTCCTAAATATTCAAACGTCTATTTATCATTTGATAGAACACCTAAACAAATTAGCATATACAATAATTTAAAGCGCCAGTTGAATGAGAGAATTGCTAAAGGTGAAACAAATATCAAGATTAAATACGTTCGTAGTATACCTCAAATTATTAATTTAAACTGAATAATCAGCCCAAGTACAAATTAAACATATACTATCAAAACATGAGAGGTCTTAATACTAAGATAGCTGATGTTTACAAAGCTACATCTTCCTGCGACTACGACGTTTTATGCTTTTCTGAAACATGGCTAACTGACTCTGTATCTAGTAATGAAATCCACTCTAGTGATTATACTGTGTATAGATGTGATAGAAATTTAGATGCTCATGGAGTGTCTAGGAGTGGCGGAGTGCTAGTTGCAGTGAAAAATACATTAATCTGTACCAAAGTGGATTTAAGCATTATTTGTAATAGTATTCCCTTGATAGATATAGTTGGCTGCACTATTGGATTATATACTCCATACCAATACTCTATATTTGTTGTTTATATACCCCTAATTTAGCACTTGTTGATTATCAGTATTTTTTATCTTCACTCGAAGCAACCGAATGGATTACCAGTGACAACTTAATTATCCTAGGTGACTTTAATGCCCCATTGTTTAATATTGTTCGCAATGACGGCAAACATATTATGCTAAACAATTTTCAACAATTTTGCAGTTTCAATCAATTTAATAGCGTAGTAAATGACAACCATCGTCTACTGGATCTTGTTTTCTCCAACTCTGTGTGTTCCATTGAGAGAGATGCGAGTCCTATGGTGTCTGAGGACTCACATCATCCTGCACTGAATAATTTTGCTGAAGTTACATTGTCGTGTCATGCACCTTTTAAAGGAAATATAGGCAGCAAGGAATTTAACTTTAAAAAAGCAAATTTTCCATTGATGTATAATATGCTTCTTAATGCCGACTGGTCACCTATGTATAACACGAATACCGTAGATGCATCTTGTTCAACGTTTTATGACATACTGTATAGCATTTTTGATTGCACTGTACCTATATACAAAAGGAAACTCTCTATCCGTTCGTATCCTCTTTGGTTTGATCACAATATTATTAAACATCTTCGCGATAAATACTACGCACATAAAAAAATGATTCTTATCGATGCTGCATACAAAACGTATATATCTAGCATGCAGAATTTCGTAGTTAGTAATCCTAAAAGAATATGGTCATTCATTCATAGTAAACGTGGCAATACTAGGATACTTGGTGTTATGAAATACAACGATACAGTTTTGGATACTCCTATACTTGCAATGGAAGCTTTTGCACATTATTTTAGTAGTGTATATACAACTCCGAATCCTTCTAGGATAAATGATAGTAACTTTTGTACTAATTGCACTGTTAACATTTTTGAAATTTCTGAAGATGAAATACTAAAGGCACTAAAAAAATGCAAAGACAGTTTGTTGAGTGGTGCGGATGGTGTTCCTAGTTTTCTGCTACGAGACTGTGCCATTGCCTTCGTAAAACCACTATACCATTTGTTTAATTTGACACTGAAGCACGCTACATTCAATATATATATATATATATATATATATATATATGGCGTACATATAAAAAACTTAGAACAGGTTCAACGACGGTTCCTAAAGTACTTAGTGTATATTAATGACCATGTGTACCCAGAAAGGGGATATGATTATGCATTGCTACTCAATAGATTTAACTACACTTCCTTACAAACCAGGCGGACTGTTGCTAGCATCAAATTGCTCCTTAACTTATTAAATAATAAAATTGATTGTCCGTGGTTACTTGGAAAAATCAATTTTAATGTGCCCAGACTATCTGCAGGACATCCATCCATTTTTTACCTGGATGGCATAAGAACAAATGCGATGCTTAGAGCACCCATCTATATAATGTGCCATAATTTTGATTTGTTTTGTAGCAATGCTGATTTGCATTTTGATCGGTTTACAGATATTATCAGTAGTATTGTTAGTTTGAAATATTGTTATATACTCTTATTTACTTGTAGAATAGCTTTTTTTTATTGTGTAGAAATTTTGTTAGTGGCAGTAAACTCTTTATTTTTGGTTTTTTATTGTTACGAACGTATTCGCATATATATTTTCTTTTTCGTGTATTAATTTTCCTGTACTTGGGTGTTACCCGTTGGAAATAAATGATTATTATTATTATTATTATTATTATTATTATTATTATTATTATTATTATTATAACCCCTTTGACTGCTAATGTGGTCCCATTACACAATCGAGGCTGATTTAAATTTCGGAGCATAATAATGGGAGCACCAACTTTTAATTGTAAACAATGAGGTGGAAATCCTGGTAAATCCAACGAATTCAAAAATTCTGTTGCATAATTAATAGCGCCATCTTTATTTATAACTGTGTCAATTGATTGATATGTTACAACCTCGCCAGGAATATGGGCTAAAATATTTACGTTCAATGCACCAACGTCCTTATTTTTCGCAGTCAGTATCGCTCTTTCAGCTAACCAATTATGATTTCGATAATTTTGCGCAATGTTTGGAAAAATACTTGAAACCAATTCTTGTTTTGTTGGTGCGAAATTGCAGAAGTTATTGGGCAGAGTTATTAAGCCTGTAGCACGATCAATAGCAATTTGTCCATTTCCTATCGCTAGTAGTTGCGTAGAAAATGCATCGGCCGATAAATCATTTTGTATTTGAACTCGCACATTTGTAGTCAAAGTGAATGTTTGTACGTGTCTCCACAAATGAGATGATTTTAAACATGCCTTTATTTCATCTGCTGGTGTTGAACGGGGAATCACAGGCAATGTTTGACGGAAATCACCAGCCAATAATATCAAAGCGCCACCAAATATTGCTTGAGTATTGCGTAAATCTTGCAAAGTCCTGTCCAATGCTTCTACTGATTTCTTATGTGCCATTGTGCATTCATCCCATACAATTAATTGGCATTGTTGCAAAACTTTTCCCATTCCAGAATTTTTGGAAATGTTACACGTGGGATTTTCATTGACATTCATATTGAGGGGTAACTTCAGTGCAGAGTGAGCTGTGCGACCACCATCTAATAACGTGGCGGCTATTCCAGACGATGCAAGTGCTAATGCAATATTACTCTGTGATCTTATAGTCGCCAATAGCAAGGAAATCAAAAATGTTTTCCTAGTGCCTCCTGGGGCGTCCAGAAAATACACTGCCCCGCTTTGATTTCGTACAACTTCCATAATGGTATCATATGCATGTCTTTGTTCTCGATTCAATTTCAGCGAATTCAAATTTATAAATGTGTTCAATTCATTTAAATCGTATCCCAAAATCGCCTCCTTTTTGATATATATAGAAGTCTAAACAATAAATTTATGGCATCTTGAAATTTATTTATCGCACACATGCGATTTCTGATTTCAACCAAACTTAACATAAACCATATAGGTCCCAATACCTACCCTGTGTATAAGTTTGATTGAAATCGGTCGAAGCGTTTGAGCGTGATGCGGCGACATACGTAAGCCCAAAATCGTCTCCTTTTATATATATATAGATGTGTATAAAGAAAAAGTAAAACATGTAAAATCAGAAAACCGTCACAAACTTAGATTTGTAAGTGATTTCTAATATCAGAATAAGCTATTATTCACATTTTTAAATTAAAATATTTCACCTACTTAATTTCCAGATGTAACGCCGATATAATTGAATCATATTACTATTTGTGAGTTGCTGAAAATCTTAGCCTGGAGGACTATTCGTATGAACATGGACTTTCAGCATTTTTTCTGTTTACATTATTTATAGGTGTTTACAAAGCATCCACAAAAGCTATTAAATATTCACTCTGGAAGGTGGCAAAGAAATTAAATCATTCTTAACTTTATCAAATTATATTGAACAGTTTCAACACTGAACCGATTAAGTGTTTTATGGGTTCTTGTGGTATCTCATCTGATCCCAACTGTACTTGGTGGCAAAAAGCTTGTTATGGAGGTCAGGCTAGTCAGGCATTTATCGAGACTACTCCGTATGAATTTTACTGGTGAAAAATCGGAAGATCTTGATGAACTTGGTATTATGGGTATTGTCTTGTTGAACAATAATATTGTATAGTGTTGAAGTTTTTGACTGTAATCTGGAGCTATTATATTGTCAAACACTAAAGATCACTTGTTATTATACGCAATAGCTTCTCCCATAATACGTACATGCGTTCCTGAGGACCACATCTTTTACCAGCACTCGTCACTACAAATGATTGTACATCATTATTCACCACACTGCTGTCGAATGCTGCACCATTCAAAACGTCGATAGTGATATTTAGCTACAAATAAAATATGTAGCTTAATGATCTTATTCGCCTGTATGCAGTTCGTATAGTGATAGGTCTTCAGTGTTTAATAAGCTTTTCATTTACTCTAGAACACCTTGTCCAATACCCCATATCACTTACTCCGCGTACAAGATCTTTTTGAAAGAAGGTTCTACAAGAACTTGTACAGTTGAAAGGCTACTTTACACCCAATATTCGATCCCTGTTCCATTCATTTAGTTGTCATGAATTTCCTCGTCTTTGGAACCGTAGACATCGTAGTTAGTCGAAATAAACATCAACGACTAATAAAATTAACTGAAATAATGGTATTATATCCCGGCAGTATCATATAACGTTGAAGTGCGAAACTAAAGCAAGTAACGAATAGATTTAAATTGATTAAAACTAATTCCTAATAATAGTGGGTGTTTGATTTTCTGTCATCTAGCATACTATTTGTTGCGAAATTAGGGAACATGTTTCTTCAACGAGAAGTAGGTACCGTGAACATACGAGCAATTCGTAAACTCCGTTTGGTTATTAAAGAAAACACCAATAAATGAAGAGGTTTTTATTATATACAACTTAAGGCTACAACTTTCAGCAATTTTTATATACAGTTTTAATGCCCTCTTCATAGAACTCTTCTGCCTGCAAATTAAGCCATGCTGTAACACTATCCTGCAGCTCTTTATCGCTCTCAAACCGTTGTGTGTTCTGTGATTGTGAATCGCCGATTTTCACGAATTTTCTCTTCGGCATTACTCAAAAGTTCGTCCGTCACAACAGTTGATCATTCACTCCGTTTTTTTCATGGACATTCTCCAAACATACATCTTCTAACCACACTGTCCCTAATGACATTTTCACTTTAAAGAGAAGCAAAGTTCACGATGAATCTCAGCCACCTTCATGTTCTTTGTCCACAAAAGTCGGCGGGATTTTGAATTGCAGCAGCCATTGTACACGACCAAAATAAAACAAAGGATGTCCAAACGATGCTCTCAGTAGCACTACCAGACTCACATTGAACCCGACTATACCGCAGCGCTGCCATTGCGCCGATAGCCCCAGTCCTTTGCTCACTAGACGGAAACGGATTTTACTTTAAGAATCGCATTTGAGATGCTGGAACAATGGTCATCCCCAAACTGGTAAATCTTTAATGAAAAACATTATGTTCTTTTTCTTTTATAAAATTTATTTTTGACTAAAAATCATAGCCTGAAATGCGTATGCAACAATATTGTGCTTTTTTAGAAAGGGGTGGATAGAGGTATAATACGAGGGTCGTTCAGAAAGTAAGAAAGTAATGATGCTAGCGCCGCTCTTGGTGAGAAGCTAGAACTATAAAATCACAGGAACGTATTCTCTCATTTATTCTGATCACTTCAGTGCGCTGCAGAGTTTGGTGGGTCGATTATTGGGTGTTTTATAACATTTTATCATGGATATTCCGATAAAATTTCCGTCCAAATGTCAACTGCGAAGTATAATACGTTCTTTTTACCGCCAAAAACTTCACTGCCACAGAAATTGATCGAGAATTATGTTCTGTTTATGGCGATAAATGTGTCCTCTAGATGGTAACGCGTTGGCGAATAGCGTTTCTAAATTGGCGTGAAGAGTTGCACGACGAAGTGCGCGAAGGACGACCAGCTCACGCAGTCAACGAGGAGATCGTTGCGCTTGTACTGATAGAGGAAGATGCGCGATATATCTTGGACGAGTTGGCCAAAAACTTCGAAGTAGAGGTGAATGTAGTCGATCTTCTGGACGCAAATCATGTCGACTTAGGAATTAAAAAACTTGTAATTCGAAAATGGTTCGAAGATGTGGCGATTATGTGGAAAAATAGAAAATTGTCTGAAAATTGGCCTTATTATTGTATTTTCACTACTCTGTCACAGCTTTATTAGACCGTTAAACTTATTTTCTGAACGACCCTTGTATATTCTCCACTCTTCTGAAGGACGGACTGGTGATGGATAAAACCGTTCTACGGAAAAACATACCTATATCCTATTCCTTTATAAAAATATATTTTAGACAAACTTCTAAAGCTAACAATAAGATATGTGACAATAACGTATATCAGTTTTATTCTTCTTCAAATATTAAAGCAGATATAATAAGAAAACCCCAAAACGCTTCATTTCACTACTAAATACATACATACGTATTTTTGAGAAAATAACAAATCAAAACGCAACAGGATATATTCCAAACAATAAGAACACATGATTTGTCCTAAATATTATTTGGCGCACAGCTTGGAACTACTGATTTGTAGATATTTAATTTTGTTCTTTTGGTCTTAAGATGAAACGAACGTTATTGTTATCGGTACCGTATATCTTTAGGAAAACGATTTAACGGGTTATGTTTGTTTGGATTTCATGTATAAACATAAAATTGGACAGTCCAAAATTCTATTTATATCTGAGGTTTGAAATATTTGCTATTCATTAAATAAATATCTCATAATTTTTAATTAACAGCAAATACAAAATAAGAATGGATAAAAGCAAAAATTGTGTAAGATATGTGTAAGCGAATTATCTGATGCAATCCATGTATAGAAAAAATTCACTTTTAAACAAACAACAATTTGAGGAACTTTTAGGTTTTCTTCTACATATGTATATAATGTATTGTTGTGCAAGTCAAGTCCCAAATAGCAACAGCATTAAAAGAACATCGTTGCAATGTTTATTTAGCTCTTTGGAATCGTAAAAACCATCAAGCATTACATTAGAGAGCAATGTTTCTGTTGAAATATTTATAAATTATGAGTTTTGTATTATATGGCTAAGAAAAATAAATTGCATATATTAACTTGATTAATATACCTTATTCAATTTTATTTATTTTATTTTTTTATTTATTTGTCTTTATTTGCCATGAAATCCAAACAGATATGGGCTTCGTCAAAAGGTCAATATATGTATATTATACAAACAAAAATATATGACCTGTATACATATAACAATCAAAGAAAAATATATATAACAATACACCCAAATGAAACAATACACATAAATATATATCACATATAAGCAAATGTGTGCAGACATGAGACACCAAAATATGAGAGACCGAATAGAAGATCCAATCAATTAAAGAATTCGGCGATATTATAATAGCACCTCTCAGTGAAATACTTTTTTAATGTTCTCTTATATTTATTGAAATCCAAGCTTTTTATATCAACCGGAAGCTTATTAAAAACCTTGATGCAAACATATCTAGGAGTCTTCTCGTAAAGCGATAATCTATGGGCCGGCACACAATAGTCGTCCATATTTCTAGTACAGTAGGCGTTTATTTCTCCATTTCGTACAAAATCTGAGCTGTACTTTCGAGCATAAATAGCACACTCATATAAGAATAAGGATGGCAATGACATAATGTTGTGACTCACAAACGCCGTCCCACATGAGTCGGTACGTCTCAAAGAAAACATTGCTCTTATTATTCTCTTCTGGAGTACGAAACAACGTGAAAACTGAGATGATTGCCCCCAAAATATAATCCCATACCTCAACCTCGATGCTATGTGTGCATGGTAAAACATTAATAGTGCTTGCGAGCTAATACAATTCTTTAATTTGTTGACTGCGTAAACGAGTGACGATAAATTCGAACACAGACCGGCTGTTGATCCCACGACAAGAGACTATCAAGCTCACAACCCAAGAATCTTGTATTGGACACGGTTGGTACCGATTTAGAATTTAAGCGTACCAACAACGACCCATCAGATGACTGCCTTGAAGTTGTGAAGGTTACTACTGATGTTTTGGATGGGTTCACAATCAAACCATTATTCTCACACCACGAGGACATGTTCTCAGCAACAGCACTACCAGCGTTTACAGCATCCGTCCCAGAATTTCCCGAAAATACAGCTGTAGTATCATCGGCATACTGACAAAGTTCTCCGCCCATCAAGTAACGGTGAAGATCATTGCTAAATAACAAGAATAACAGAGGACCGAGTATCGAACCTTGCGGGATACCCCGCAACACACTAATCGGCGACGAATATTTGATAGAGCCTCTCGATTTGACCGATACGATTTGCGTGCGCTCATGAAGGTATGATTCGATCCAGCGTGAAGAAGGCCCTTTTATGCCAATTGCCGACAGTTTATTTAATAATAAGGCATGATCAACGGTATCAAAAGCATGGGACAAATCGAAAAAGAGGCCACTAGTCACACACCCATTATCTAATAGTTGATAAACGTGATCAAGTACTGCAAATATTGCATTTGTCGTTGACTTAGAATTCACAAATCCAAACTGACTAGGAGCTATTATATCATACTTCACAACGAATGCCATAATCCTCTGAAACATAGCCTTTTCAAATACCTTAGAGAATCATGACAATACTGAAATTGGTCTATAATTCGACACAATATGCCTGTCGCCTTTTTAAAGATTGGTACCACTCTAGCAACTTTTAATACTTTATGGAACCTACCCTCTATAAATGATTTGTTTACTAGGGCGGACAAAGGCGGTGATATCAAGTGAGCAACATGTTTAAGGATAGAACAGGGAATCTCATCCAAACCAGCAGATGACTTACTGGAGATACTGTTTATAATATTATAAATTTCGTTTACATCTGTGGGGTGCAAATAAATAGAATTGGCATTCAAGATCACGTGGTTATAAACGGGAATATTTTAATTACATCTACATCCCCAAAGTGATTACTAAACAATTCACATAAAACAGCAGGATCGTCAATTAAATTATCGTAGTCATCTCTTAGTTTAATAAAAATATCTTTATTTCCCGATGTTTCACGATTTATTATCCGCCAGGCACATCTCGCCTTATTTGTTGCCCTCTCCAGAAGCCCATCGTTCAATTTCTTTTTGCATCTACAAGTACTTTCGTATAGGTTACTTTAATTTTATTATACTGTGCCTTGGATATAATACCCAACCTAAGGAGACGATGACTATGTAATAATAGTAACCTAATTCATCTGAAGCTCGACTCACCTCCGGCATTACCCATGACTTGTTCTTAGTCCTAACATTTATTTCGCGTAGAGGGAATGCACCCTTAAAAAAACGGCAAATTGTGTTATGAAAATACTCAAAGTTCTCGTCCAATGACGAGTCACTCTCTAAATTATTCCATTCCTCCCCAGTCATGCAGAACCTCGGCCGTATATTTTCGCATATCAAAATTTGTTATAATATTATTATTAATTATTGTTAATTTAAATGCATATAAAAATAGAATAATCTATTATGAAAAATAACATTGCTGAAGTCGAAGAAATAAACAGGATAATAAGAAAATATGACTAGGATAAATAATAAGTGCATAGTATGCATGTTTATCTTAGTGGTGCGTTCAACAAAATTGATCATCAAATGCTGCTCAGAAATCTTGGGCATAGTGCTCCTTAAATTTATACGCTCATATTTAATAGATCGCACCTGCTTTGTGTAATACTTTCTCTACAATTGCTCTTTATGCTCTTTATGGATGACTTGTTGACTCCTTGACTTACGACGTGTTGGCAGACGACAAAAATTTTCTCTGATGTTGACAGTCTTTAGGATTGCGGGTCCCTTCACGACAGTTCTACTGTGTTGGAGAGTGGTGCAAGAAGAACAAATTACATCCCAATGCACTTGTAGATAAATGTTGTGTGGTGTGTTATATCAAAAAGACTGAAATAAGAGAGTTCCCTTGTAACATTGCAAGACACATACTTGCATCAACGGATACTTTTATAGACTTTTATAGACAGACTCAACTGTGACTATCTGGCATTTCGTTCACTTGGCTTTGTATTGAGAAATGCCAACAATTTCCATGAGATGGCTACAATTAACCTGTTACACGAGGGATAAGCTGAATTTATTGAGAATAAGAAAATCTAGTAGACTGTAAAAACAATCACACAGTGTTTATTTAGAGCAACTTTTTATCTGTCATTTGACGTTTAGTTGTTGAAGTTACGTTCGTTATAACTGAGCTACTTATTTTTTAAAAGTAAAATAAAATGTAATTAACCATTTCAAAAGAGGTGTAAACGCTTATGAGTGCAAAGAGAGTATAGATT
This sequence comes from Chrysina gloriosa, assembly GCA_038088585.1. Taxonomy (NCBI): domain Eukaryota; kingdom Metazoa; phylum Arthropoda; class Insecta; order Coleoptera; family Scarabaeidae; genus Chrysina; species Chrysina gloriosa. Next base: position 42,736,780 of record CM076087.1, read on the forward strand.
CAGTTTTTAGTGAACAAGCACCTTCCTTGGCTACAATTTACCGATCTATAAGAAATTTAAACGCGAAAGGAATTCTGGAGCAGGGCGTCCTGGTACGGCTCTTTAACGACAAAAACCTTGCTGCTGTTAAAAAAAATAATTGAAGAAGACAATAAAGGTACTTATGCGGTAATAGAGCATCAACTCAAGATTGGATCCTCGGCTGTAAAAACACACACATACACGATCACCTGCATTTTTAAAAAGTAAGTAGCTTTGTACCGCACAACCTTTCTGACTTCCAAAAATCAGAGCTTGTGAGAATTTGCCATGGAGCTTTAAATTTATTAAATAACGGCAGGCACCAATTTTTTCTAAAATAATGATACGTGACCAAACTTATATACCCCTTTTCGACCTTCCTACCCGCCAAGAGAGTCGTGCATGGATTTACGAAGATGAGGCAACTCCTACAATGACTAAGAAGCAGCAAGCTATGAAAAAGGTTATAATTGGGACATTCTTCAGAAGTGCGGGCTTAGTAAATGCAACTAAAATAGATGGACAAAAGACAATTACAGCCAAGTGGTACACTGAGAAATGTTTGCCTGAAGTGTTCAATAGAGTTCCAGACAAGGGAATTATGCTCCACCATGACAATTCATCGTCTCATACGGTAGTTTCAACTCTCCAATTTTTGGCTGAAGAAAATACAAAAGTAATAGAACATCCGCCGTCCTCAGAGGATTAGGCAATATGTAGCTTCTGGCTGTTTTGGGCTTAAACGAAATTTGTGGGGTAGAAGGTTTTCATCTGAAGAAGAGATTGATACTGCAGTTCGGGCTATTTTGAAGTTATTCCGAAAGAAGATTGGTTGGGAACTATTAAACTGTGAAAAGGACGAATCGTCAAGTGTATCATTACTGAGGGGAATTACTTTGAGTATATTTAAAACAAAATCCTAGAAAATATTAACCGTATTTTTATTCTCAATAATTTCAGCTTATCCCTCGTACTACTCGTTTTTGTGCCGTTGCTCGAAAAGTTGATCACAGACAGAATTTATTGTGCCACTCTATCGCTCTGTTTGCCGGTCAACATTCCTAGGTTATCTTCGCGTCATGCTGCTCCATGTTACTTATTGTTAGCTGGTTGTTAAACAAATATAATGTCACCTGCCTATCGATTTAAGGTTTTTGAGTGCGATAGTTAACTTATGCATGCTTGTGTATGTGTACGCATCTTACAGATTTCATTTTTTGCATTCGTGTCTGTAGTGGTGTTATACCGTTGGGCACAATGAAGTTTATTTATTTATCTATGTTTATTTATTATTCATCTAAAATCACTTCCATCCGATATACGTACCTAATTATCGCGGAAAAGACTAAGTAGTAAGAGCAGACGTAAACAAGGAAGGTGTAGTGACCTGAGGGTTCCCACTATCAACTAAATATACATACACAGGTAAAGGATTGTATCTCCATTATTGTAGATTTGGAGAAAACAAGGTTTAAAGCTTTATAAAATAGAAAGAGGAATATTTCTAGTAGAAATAGAATAAACCTCTCATTTGGTTTTTTGAACATTTAATTAAGTAACTAATTCAACTATTTTATTACGCTTCTGATACGTTGTAAAAAGTATTAACTCGATATTGACAAAAACTGGAGTTACGATCCTTTACCTCTAAGATACAGACATATGTTAAATAGACCGACTGTTAACGTATGCTGACAAAAATTTTGGGACCGATTTGCATATACCGTGATATATAATTATTCCAAAGTTAATATGTTAAAAGCGTATAAATTATTAACAAACTGTATACCTGCGAATGTAATCAATCTAATTACTACTATGTACGCATGGAAATTGGTGGGAGTAATAGTAAGTAATACTAGCAATAAATAATTATAAAAAAAGGATGCAAATACATACTTTGAAAATAAGATCAAAACACAGTTAAAGTTAAAAGAAGTTAATTGATACCTACAAATGAATCGGGAGAAGTATTGTGTTTTAACTTAGGATTATCTAAATTCCAACGCAATCCACGTTGGAGGTTGAAGAACATGTCTATGCCTTCAGTTAGAATTTTCTTTACAGAAATTTAAGACATCATTGGATATAAATAGAAGGACCAAGGAAATTGAAGCCAAAATAACTATTGATGAATATTGTTTGGTGACAAATGAAGAGTCAGTTCCATTAACATAATGGGTGTGATTTGACATGGCCGTTAAATACGAGGTTGGCGCCATAAATTTTCGGCTTGTACAGGTTCTAACGTATTTAAAACCCGTATGTTGTTGTGAGTTGCACGTATGTGAGTCCTTCAAAGAAATCAAGAGACAGTAAAATAGTAGAACTATAGAAAACAGTAGCAACAAATAGTAACAACATGGAAATTGATCAAAAACGAGTTTTCACCAATTGATCGGGATAAGAGTAAGGACTTTGACCTCCAAATTCCATAAACGTATATTTTTGTAACATAGGAGTTGAAACTGCTAACGCTATTATTAGTTCCGCCTCTTCGTTGGATCTGCTGAAATGTTTGCCTGTAAACAATGCTGTTTCATTCTTTTTCAGACCAGTGTCTTGTGCAAAAATCAACATTTTTATGGATCTAAAAAATAAACAAAATCGAAATATCTACCACATGAATACGGCCATCATTAAATGTGTTACTAATGAGCAGTGTCAACTACTGGCAAGGATAATGAACACCTGTATCGAGGAAGGATATTTTCCCTGGACAATTAAATGTTGCAAGAGTGATTCCCGTACATAAGAAAGGGGTTGTAAATGATAATGTAAAAATTACAGGCCGATATATGTGCTTCCAATAATCTAAAAAAATGTAATATCTGGAAAATAAAGGATACCTCACGGAACGACAACATGGATCTCGAAAAAATAAATCTACGACGACTTTAATGGAAGTTTTCAAATTTATTAATGAAACGCTAAATGATCGCAAGAAGAATGAATCTCCTGGACCTTACCAAGGCCTTTAACACAGTGGACCAGAACATTCTACTTCAAAAACTAGAGTTCTATGGTGTGAGAGACACTCCATTGGAACTAATTCGATCCTACCTTTCGAACAGGATGCAGATGTTTGAAAGGAACAGAGTAATATCTACCGGGGGGCCGTTAGTGTTGGGTTTTCGCAAGGATCTATATTGGGATCACTGTTGTTTATTATTTACATAAATGATATGCCCGGCTACATGAGGGAAGAACGGATTTGTTTATACGCTTATGATACTACAATTCTGATCAAGGACGAAAGTGAGGAATGTGATTATAGAAGATTGTCGAGCTAATCACTGACTCACTGCGAACAAACGCAAACTAAACAGGGACGAAACACAACATCTGAATCTAACAATCAAGCCGGAGGGAGGAACGATGGTAAGATACCTGGGTGTGCATATGGATGAAGGATTAAAATGGACCCACCATGTAAACCAACTTGCAAGGAAACTAACATCAGGAATCTACTGCATTAAAAGAATCAAAATGATCTGATTTTGTAAAAAGAACTTGGTAAACAAGCAAAGACACGTACTTAAAGTTGCAGATCGGATATGGGAGGAATGCATGAGCCCCCGCACCAGTATGACGTAGTCGCGTCCGATTAAGCGCTACCCGATTTATGACGATCTTACACGTTGCACTCGGAACTGTTCCATTGTTGAATGTTGATGTGATTAATGCTGTTCTAAGAGGTGAGAAATATGGCTGACTATTCACGCTATTGCCCAATTTGTGGGCATATAGCGGATAGTAAATTGCAAGGACTATCTTACCACAGGTATTAAATTATATAACCTTAATCCTTTCGTTACGGTAGTCGACCATTTTCACGAAAATCAAAATACATTACCCCTCTCGTATAAAGATCGTCGCAAAATCATATATTACGGTTCGCATGCACCACGAAAAAAAAGAGTAAAATTGAGAAACGTAAGACACTGTCACATCAAAATTGTTCTATTTAAGCACCAATAACTCCAATGTACTTTTCCATGTATGTATAATTATACATTAAAATTAAATACTGACATTTTTTCGATTTAACTTTTCCAACAGCACCTTACATTTACCTGAACCAAACTAAGCTATAAACTGTAAAAAATAATCGAAACTCAACTAAAGTAAGTGAAATGATACTACACTAGACTTAACTCAACTAATAATTAACATAACTAACTAAAAACTATTGACTAAACTTCTTCTTCTTCTTCTTCTCGTCAATCCTTATGCCTTTCAGCGTCGGATTATTTTTGGATCTTACGACGATTTAATCCATTCTTTCCATCGTGTCCGGTCTGTACTCATTCTTCTCATTTCTGCTATGGTCTTCCCTCGCTTTCGTCCCAATTCGTTGACTCTGTCAATCCTTTTTCCTTGGTGTTACCTTTTTTCTTCTCGCGTTATTTTTGGCTTCTATTATTTTCTTTTCTTTTATTTTCTTCTATTATTTTCTTTTTCTTTTCTTTTCTTTTCTTTTCTTTTATTTTCTTTGTTAAACTCTTACTAAACTTAACTATCTAAAAATTACGGTTTTCCAATTTTTTTTTCTACGGGACCATATATTTCATGATACGCGGTTTGTGTGCCGGGGCACTCAGCGAGTCGGCGCATTGATACGGCCAGACGTGACTACGTCATACTGGTCTTGTATGTTGGTTCCACTCGCTTTGGCTGGAAGCATAGGAGGAGTAGTAGTCCATATACTATAAGGTCTATGGTTGAAAGTGATGCGCGTTCTGGGAGGCCCATAATTAGTTTTGCGATTATAGGGGAATTGTGCACTACGAATACGATCCACTAGGTCATAAATAAGGAGTATATTTTCAAGTCTTATGCCGTTTAAGGGACGCAGTACATCGCAAAAGACCGGTATTCCATGGGAGTGGGGAGTGGAAAATCCGTCATGACATTGCGCCAGTACACTTATCTCAGCTTGAGCAGCAGTTTATTGCTAAACACCATATTCCACAGGCCCAACAGATCTCGCACCCTGAGATTATTTGTCTATTGTTTATCTTCCCAAAAAATTAAATACGACTTAAAAGGATGAAAATTCCAGGATTTTAAAGAGATATAACACAATGCGACCAGGTAGATGTTCGCTATTTGCGAAGATAACTGCAAAAAATGCTTCGTGCAGTGGAAACAGGGCTGGTCTAAGTGTGTGGCTTTGGAAGGGGACTACTTCGAAGGAGACCAAATACTATACTTATAAGTGTATTTGTATATTATATTTTTTTAGTAAGCCCAATCCGGATAGATTTTGGTTTACCTGGTATATGTAAGCTTCTATACGTTCTTTTGTATAAATAACATAGGCAACTTATTCTATAGACAAGTCGAGAGTTATCTGCTTAATAGGCGTATCCAGAATCCATAAAGATATATAAATGTCGGCTTACTTTTTAGTTTCCCAATGATTTTTGCAATGGGATTATGAAAATTAAATGACTATACCTATTCCTCAGAGGAGAGAGTTTGTAGTATTGTCACGAATAATGTAAATAATGTTTTAATGTAGTCGTGTAACGATTGTAGAATACTTGTATTGTGTTACCTTACAACATGGATATTTCTCTGATTATACATACATATATATTTATTGTTTCTATTGCCTTTCAGTTATTATTAGAACAAAGCCAAGTCAGATGATTACATAAATAATTACTTAAACCGTTAACTATAAAATCCGTAATTACTTATTCCTATATAATCCTATATAATAAATAGTGTAAAACATATTTTTGGTATAATGTGAATCTGTTTTATTTGTTCCAAAGGCATTATTTATGTAGACATTTTTCTCGCAAACACCTTTCATATATATGTATTTTGAATTACATACTTACATAAAACTGTCTCTTGTTTCGATTTTAGATTTCGAAGATTTAATGTAACTTTGTCATGAAGACTCTGCCTTACAATTCAATAATAATCTATCATAAATTGAATTAAAATTTTAAATGACTCTTTCCTGTAGCTACATCCCTTTCGCAACGGAGTTTTGAATGACAAGTACCGAAATATTTGAGGTTTACTTTGGTTTTCTTAAATCAAATCAATATTATTGATTATACTATTTTATTGAAATGGTTTATATTTCAGACTGCCACATTATGCCATCACTAATAATTTCTTGAATCATATTGTATTATTGAAGAAATCTGAAGACACCTCGTTCTGTTTTGCAACTAGTATTTTGCACTAACTTAATTAATTAGCTTTATGCATCTTTCATACAGTGGGAGATGCGCTATCAGGAACAGTAAACTTTTCGTATGTAAGCACTGCGTTCCACCTAACTATTTAACATGTAACAAGGAGCGTTATCCTTTTGTTCTGTAATATAACTTATGTGCTCGCATTTATCATGGAGATATGTACTTTTCGCCCTTATTTCCCGAAGTTACCCATTAATGGCCTTAAATTAAACGCACTGGAAACCTGCAATATCAAATGAAAAGCATAATTATTACTAATCTTTTCTTTTTAAGTACATACATAACAACACATTTTTCTTTTTGTTACCGTTTAAGGTAGGTGTCTAGTCTAGAGAGCGAAACACGCTTATTTCCGAAAACGTTTTCCTCAGCTTCTTTACTAGATATAACAATGAAACTTTCTCAAGGACAGAATGTTATTCTCGTAGAATAGAAAAAGAAATGTTTATTTCGTCCAGCGTTTTTTTGTCCAATTTTCAGAGGGTGCCAAAGTCGCGTCCTCAAAAAATTGTTCCCATGGCGGACAAACAATCTACGGATTGGCACGTTTGCAACTGAAATAGGAAGTTACATTTGAAAGAGGAAAGTTTGCCGCGTGATAATTCACCACCGTTTGCCAAAAATCGATAATAGAAAAAAATGGCGGCTATTTAAAAAACATTGTACGAAAACCGACCTATTTTTGCACCGTTTGCGTCTTGTAAATTTTTATATTATAATTCTTTTTCCAAAAATGTGGTGAATTACCACACAACACACCTTGAATCGTACAAAGTTTCATCAAAATCGATCCAGCGGTTGCGGAGATTGTCTGCCAGTTGAAAAAGCGATTTCATGAAAAATGCGTTTAAAGTTCTTTTTCCTATTTAGTTGTGAATATTTTTGGAATGATCGAGTTTTAGTACCATACCATATACCATATAAAAGTACTCCAGAGTCCTGTTCAGCTTCTTCGTCCTTTTGTTTCTCCAGTTTCTTCGCCAAACGGCCTTCTTTTGTGGCCGCCTTACTCGCTTTTTCAGCGTCTCAAATGCATTCTTTCATTTTAAGAAATATCATGCGACCTTCGTTGAAGATAGCAGAAGAAATATGAACGCCTAATTCAACAGCTTCCTTGCCTACAAACGTGTGTTTGGGCACGATCGTCCAAAGCGTTTTGTTGTAGCACTGGTTGTTATTTTGCGTGCTATTTCCTAAACAACGGGTAAGAAGTTCTTCATTGGTTAACTGTTCAAATACTGGCTTCACGAGCCACCGAACCTCTGCATTCCAAGCGGGCTTATGCTTATACGGTTCGCCCGCCAGCTGCAAACCACGCGCTCCGACTTGTCCCTACACACGCCGCTATAACTTTCTTTTATTGCGAATTTCGTCAAAAAATTTTAGGAGGTGATTCTTGACGCTATAAGACTTTGAAAACTGGAATAATTTTTTTCGATTTACCGAAAGGTCTAGACTAGACACCTACCTGAAAAGTGTACTATTCATGGCTATTTATATCAATATTATTGTTGACTGATCAAGATGCTTCTGCTTACTATTCCATCAATGTGGTTTGTTCAGTAAAGATTCTGAGTAAAACATATTCACATTACATTTCCTTCTTTTGTAGCTAGACACTGAAATACCCTCATTGTAATCTAAATAATGATTTTGAAAGTTTTCACAATCGCTAAGCGTATTTTTCTCAATTACATTACTGTCTTTAATGACTTCGCCAGCTTCTTTTGTTTAATTCTATATTTCTCTGTCTCAATACACTTTTTCAGTATATCTGAACTGCTGTACTAGTAAAGGTTTTGATTTTTCAGTTTTTACTTTTCACTTTTTACTTTAGATGTTCCCCTGTTTAAGTCTATACTAATATTACACTATACATAGACTCTATGGTATATTTTTTCGCTAGAGATTCACTACTACGTATTCGAATTAAGGAATAATTACGATTATTAGTCGTTTGCAAAAGTATATCTTTTTCTTTACAGGATATGATACATAAGAACAGACATGGTCAACATACGGCCTGCCTAATGAATTCATGCAGGCCGCGATTAATCTTCATCAATATTATTAATTATTAATAAAATTACTTAATCAAAATTATTAATGTTCTTTAATGAATCTAAGTAAAAGTAAAATAAGATCAAAAAAGCCAGATATTAAGAAGATAATAGGCGATGCAACGCGCTTCAACACGTCACATCAGTTTTTTTGTTAATTGGTTGTACTCAATTACTTACATTTATTCATAAACAAATTTCATAATAAAATTTTGTTTACTTAAACTAATCGTTTTTGTATTTAACTTTTTTTAGTTTTAATATTTCGTTCGGCCTGTGAAAAGTTTTCTTTCCAATTCGGCCCGGGGGCAAAAACTGTTGGCCACGCCTGTATTAGAATAGTATTAGAATATCAAGTTTTTGTTTAAAATCTTAACGGACAACAAACTTTAATAAGTAGCACCTAAAAATAATTTATTTATTCTAATAATTAATAAACGTTATTCCACTTGACTTAGAAAGTATGATTATTCGTTCGTTTATCGGGGGTGCCAATAATATTTGACCAAATATCCAAAAGCAAAAGGATGCCTGTCAAGTGACAGATTAGCAGCTTTTATATTGTGTATTATTAGAATTACTGTATTAAAATTATTATTGGTTTCTGCATCCGTAAGTGACCGAAATCATTATATGTTCGTTTAAAATTTATATGGTTCAACAGAAAGCACTTATTATCAATTTTGACCGTGAAACGATAAATCATACTAGCGATCAGTCGATAACTTAGCGCAAGTTCGGCTTCTTAGATGCTATTTCTATAATCGTGTAATTATCGACTAAGTGGACGTAATGGAACCTGGTTAAAATGTATATATTCGGAATAATTAACTTGCTCTCGAGCCAGAAGAAAAAAATTTGGGGAAAATTAATCGCCGATGGAAAGTGATCGCTGGAGTGGTTTCTACTTAAAAGAATTTTGGCTCGGACGTTGAGCACTTAAAATTCGCGCTGAATATTGGAATCGAAAAAAAAAGCCAACATTTGGTACGGTCATAAAAATTACCTTTATAATGGTACTGATTAATCAGATCCTCTTATCAAATTACCAATTTAATAATTATCGTTGATGAACTCAAATTAGTGTATGCATCAAAATTCGATGCCCTGCTAAGAAGGGCTAATATATTTGTTTTTAATTGCGGAGTAACGGGAAAGAGGTATTGATTTATACGTTTATATTGAATATTTCATAACCCTGACTATGTATTAGCATTAATGGACCTACTGATATTATAAATTTATGGGCAGAAAGACCATAATTAATAGTTGGAAGTTATACATAAATAACACGCGTCAACAAATTGTCTAGAAGATGTCGCACACTGGTTTTTACGACTAGTATGTTAAATTTTACATTCACAGGATATCACTTCAGGCATATTTGATTAACTTCAAAGTATCTAGGTTACGTCAAAATGCGAAAAAATTGAAGCAAGAAAACAATAACAAAAGCATATTTTTCAGAAAGCTGCTCAAAAAAATTCCGAAAAGTTATATAAAAAGAGGAGTAGCTATAGTCAAATGTAGTTTTCTACTATTTCTCGGGGTTTTACTTCTAATACATTTTTATATCTGTTGAAATTAGTTTTCAGTGCACTTTTCTATTAAGAAAATAGTATATGTATTAGAAACATTACCTTTCACTGCTTGCATAGCCTATACGGAAGTTGGAAGGTGGGTTTAAGACATTTTGCTTTTGATAACTGAATAGACATTATTTCAACTTGCATTAGAGACGCGTCAAATTTTAAATTGATTGCGTTTTTCCAAAAAGAGAAATGGTTTAATATACAAAGAGTACCAAGAAAGTTTTGGAATACAGGTTTTTCAAAATAAGTTCCACCATATTCAATACATCTCAGAAGGTCCTCATCAGTGGAAAACCGCACCCCTATCAGCTTAATTTTCACATGCGGGAATAGTGTAAACTTGTAGGGAGCAAGGTCTGGACTGTAGGAGAGTGCTCAAGAAGTTTCAGTCCTGTAGTGGTCAAACATTCAGTGCAGGTTTTCGCGTGGTGAGCTGGAGCGTTGTTATGATGGAGGAACCAGTTGTTCATTCTTAAATTTCATCGTAGGTTCTTCATAGCTTCGATTATTTGGGGCAGAAATTGTTCAGTGCACCACTTAGCTGCGACTGTTTTCTGCGTATCAACAATGACACGCTCCACAATTCCACTTTTCTTCTTTACTGATCGGGATTTTCTCACAGCTACTGGTGTATCCTCATCATCAAACACCCAAACTTAATTTTGAGTCTTGATCGGCGTACCATAATACTACATCCAAGTCTCGTTATCTGTCACGATGTTGTGCACATACCGACATTGTGCCTTATCAAACGTTCCGGCACCACGCCACACGTCATATGCTCTTCAGTCAGACTATGCGCCATCCAAAGACAACAAAGTTTCTTCACGTGCAAACGATCGTGCAGAATCGAATGAATTGCTAGTGCATTTTGGTGTTAGGTATCCTCAATCTGCTGGTAAGTCACTCGCCTGTCTTTGTTAAGCATTTTCCTCACAGCAGTAACGTTCTCCTCCGTAACTGACGTTCGTGGCTTTCCCACACTCTCCACGTCTTCCAGAGTGAAATTTCCCCTTTTGAATTATCTGTACCACCTGAATATAGACGTACGATGTGGAACAACATAACCTAGTGGAAGAGTTAGTTCTTCAAAGCACGGGTCTACGTTTACACCACGCGCGAAGTTATACCGCAAAACTGCCCGTATCTTATTTCGTAACTACGATGCCATAGCAAGCAGTTTACACTATCACTGCTAACGAATTATTGAGCCCACTGACTTGGCGCAGCGGTTACTGTGCAAGTATAAATATATCTCAGCATGCACCAACAAGCAGGCTCCTGCGACACATGGTTGCATGATATTGCAAAACTTTCCTAGTACTCCCTTTGTACTTACAGGGTTTGTCATAACTAATACGTCAAATATATTTACAAAATTATGTAAGGATGTAAGTCAATGAGTATAAAAGAAACAAAAATGATGAAAGAATTTATCCACAAAAAGTGTTGTTTTAGAATCACTGTAATATTCTATTGTCGAAAATATGCGGGGTCGTCGAACTGCGCATAACATCTGGTCACGAATGTGTAAACAAAACAGTGACCGAGATTTTACAAGCGTTTATACTTTTTCTCTAAATTGTAAACATTGGCCTGATAAAACAAACTAGATCTACTTAACCTTGCGCCAGATATCACCAGACTCTTAGTACCATTTACGTTTCTAAGTCAAAAAATAAACATTCCATACTATGAGTAACTTTTAAATGTTGCTTGTAGAACGTACTTAACTTCAATAATTGATTGCGGCTTTCCTATTATAAGAAGCAAATATTTTCTGTTACAAATTTTGTTCTTTCTTCTTCCTTCTGTTTTAATTTGGAGCATAAGTTGTAAAAAGGGCCAGGATTTCTCGCAAGATATGTGTCAAATTCACTTATAAGATTATATATTTTATTTTATATATGTTCAAAATAATTCCCTTCATCAATGATACACTTGACTATTCTTTTTTTCCGCTGTTTTAAAACACCCAATCAATCTTCTTTCGGAATACCTTCAAAATAAGGGTGAACTGCGGTATCAGTCTCTTCTTCAGACGAAAACCTTCTACCCTGTAAATCTCATTTAAGCCCAAAAAATAGCCAAAAGTCACACATTGCTATAACTCGACTCGCCGAACAAATGCAGTAGTAAATTATGGCAAAAATGTGTGTTTAATAGGTCACATAACCAATAACGTTTGTAATTGGTCGATCAGGGTGGCCGCTTACAATAAAATAAAAATCGAGTCCATATTGCATTTGGAATATTAGATTTTATTAGCTTTCTTTGTAAATAATCCATTATCTATTATATTTCATAAACCAGTGTTTCTGAAGACTATTTATCGATCGTTCTAGTGCACCAATAATACATTATTGTTTTGTAGGTTATACATTATTTCTTGCTATATTATCGTATATACTTACATTATGGAAAACTAACCTCCTAAGAAGAGAGTTTCAAAACATTTTACGGTAGAAGATAAACAGAAGGTTTTGAATATATTTAAAACATTTCAAGAAGAGTCTAGCACTTCTAAAATTGTTAGTGTTGAAATGACAACCAAAGCAGCAGGTATCTTTTCAAAAACGATAACCAAATCATAGTAACTATTATAGTATCTTTTACAGGAATTAGTGAACGCAGTGTTTACACTATTGTGAAAGAATATAACACTAATCACGAATTACAACCACCAAAAAATATCATAGAAAAAGGGCTGTTTTAGATATGGTGGATGATGAAATGAAAAATGCTATACGAAGAATTGTACATTCATTCTTTTTAAAAATGAACCTCCAACAGTTCAAAAAGTTCTCACAGTGATAAATGAAAGAGATGACATTCCTAATTTCAAAAAGGAACTAAACTTTCGGTACAAATATTTATTACTTTAAATTGTATATACTAATCATAAGATAATTATGTTTGTAGTTATAATAAGAGAGCTCGAAATAGTATTTTAAAAAAAAAAGAACAAACATTGGCTCGGATGAAGGATTTGTAGAAAATGGTTTACTCCTCTTTGAATCAAAGAGAACAGGAGATTATCATGAAGACATGAACGCAGAAAGGTTTGAAGAGTGGATGAGATGTATTCTCCCCAATTTAAAAGAAAATTGCATTATAATTTTTGACAATGCTCCGTACCATAGTCATAAATTGAATAAGCCACCTACAACTAATAGTCGCAAATTAGAAATGCAAAACTGGATGAGGGAAAATAGTATTGCATATGAAGAAAACATGGTAAAAGCAGAATTGTTAGCTTTAATTAAAGAACATTTATCTGGCCCTCCGAAATATGCTGTTAATGAATTAATAGAAAACACTAATAGGAAGGTACTTAGACTCCCCCTTATCACTGTGAATTAAACCCGATTGAACTAATATGGGCACAAGTGAAGGGGTATGTTGCGAGACATAACACCACATTTAAATTGGCAGACGTGAAAGAATTATTTTAACGAGGTATTGACAATATTTCTGTTGAAAATTGGCAAAATGCTATTAAACATGTTATTCAAACAGAGAAGGAAATGTGGGAACTTGACAATCTCATAGATATACACATAGAGCCGTTAATCATTACAATTAATGATGATTCGTCTACATCATCTAATAGCGAAGAAGATACATGTTAAGAACGTTTTAGTGTGTCATAATTAATTCCTTTACTGTATTAAATTTTTGTAATATGTATAAAATTTATTATTTTTGATTATACCTATTTGTACAGTGAATTAATTTTTTAGTATACTGTTTCTTATATAAATACGTACCAAAAAAAAAATATATTAATTATTTGTTTCCTTATTTTGTATTTATATATTACATAGATCTTCTTAAAACCATTGTATTTTTTATTTACTATATATAATTCTATATATTGGAGATGCATAATTTAATTCAACAAAACATACTTGAAGAAATAAGAAAATTATTTTAGTACTTATTTTGCAATTTTTATTTGTCAAATACAAAATGAGGTTATTATTTTGATGTGTTTACATGTGATTTATGCTGTGTGAGTCGGACATTTGCATTGCAAGGTTGCCATAATTTGCTACTGCATCTGTTCGGCGAGTCGAGTATAGATCAGGTGAGTATGGCGGATGTTCTATTACTTTTATATTTTTTCAGCCAAAAACTGGAGTTGAAACTGTCGTATGGAACGATGCATTGTCATGGTGGAGCATAATTCCCTTGTCTGGAACTCTATTGAACACTTCAGGCAAACATTTCTCAGTGTACCACTTAGCTGTAACTGTCTTTTGTCCATCTAGCTTAATTGCATTTACTAAGCCCGTACTTCTGAAGAATACCGTATAGACAACCCTTTTCATAGCTTGCTGCTTTTATCTTTGTGAACGCGGCTCTCTTGGTAAGTAAGAAGGTCGAAAAAGGGAATATTAGTTTTGTCACCTGTCATTATTTTGGAAAAAATTTGATGCCCGTCATTATTTAATAAATTTAAAGTTTCATGGCAAATTCTCACACGCTCTGATTTTTGAAAGTCACAAAAGTGTTGCGCCACAAAACAACTTACCACTTTTTTAAATGCAGGTTATCATGCATGATTCTTTTGTTGATGCTCTATTACTACATAAGTCGATTTATTGTCTTCTTCCATTATTTTTAACAGCAGCAATGTTTTTGTCGTTAACAGCCGTGGGAGGACGCTCTATTCCTTTTTGATGCTGAACAGAATTTCTTTCGCGTTCAAATTCCTTACACCCCCAATTGTAGCCAAGGAAGGTGCTTGTTCACTATAAACTGAATCTAAACGCTTTTTGTACTCAGAAGTGGTTAAACCTCTTTAAAATCATAGTAAATTATGATTCGACAGTGCTCTCTGGTTAATTCCATTTTGTTTTACTTTTTAAAAATAAGTAGCTGGGTTATAACGAACGTACCTTCAACAACTAAACGTGAAATGAAATATTGCTCTAAATAAACTCTGCGTGATTGTTTTTCACAGTCTACTAGATTTTCTTATTATCAATAAATTCAGCTTATCCCTCGTATAAAGCACGCGAATAAATTCAGTATTGAATCGCAATCCATTTAAGAAATTATGTCATCAAAATGTCGCGCTTTCCCGTCACATAAATAGTCGTGTATCAATCACCATTAATTGTTCGTCGATTCGGGCAACAATATCAACATGACCGGTAACACTGAGAAAGGCAACAATCACTTAATTTGAAACCTGAATCTGAACCAACTTTTCACAGATTTGAATATAAACCAAATTTGGACCACCGTAATTGAATTTTCTTAAAATGTCCGTATTCGATTTAGCAGGAATTATGTTTGGAGTTTCGATCAAGTTATGTTGAATTCAAGGGGTATCTAACAGCTACATGTTTGCGCCAAATTATTGATATCTGTTTCATGGCAATGCTAAGGCTTGATTCCATTTGTAGATAAACACATATCAAGTTGTTTGAATTATCTTATACAAATTTGCAAACCAAAAGGGGCTGTTCTTCTATGCGAATGTAAGAGGTCGTCTTTCCTCTTTGAGCCAATAAGGTCTGGCTTTTGTCCAAGGCTCCTGAGTTTTATTGTAGTCAGCAGTGAATATCGCAACCTGATGACTCTTCTGATGGCAAAAATGTAATTTCTTGAATTACCACCAATTACCACGCCGCGAACCGATGAACCACGCAAAAGAAGGCAAAGCTTACCAAGAAATCTGTTTCGTCCACGGGGTAGAACCATACATCTCCGTATCTGATTTCCAAAATTTATCAGCTCTGTTGTTATTTTATACAGAAACGATGATGATTACAAGAATTATTATTTAATAACTAAGTAAAAACACTACTAATAATAAGGTTCTTCTTACAGTGTATATCATTCACTTATTACCTAACTTTCACTTATCTACTACTCGCTAGATGGCGTCTTCTAGAAAATGAGCGGATGAATATATTCCTAACACTCCCACGTATTCAGAGCTTATTCTAACTTAGTACATACAAGTACATTTTAACATATAAATATAGTTTGATCTAAACAAGATACAACATATATATAAATATAAAACGATTACAAATAGATTAACAATCATACGTCATACCTATACTAGCTCTCAGTTTTTCAAATCTGCTACGTGGTAATGCCTTTGTTAACATGTCAGCTATTTGATCATGAGTCGATATATATTCTACATTGAATTCGTTGCATTCATATTTTTCGCGTACAAAGTTATAACGCACGTCTATATGTTTTGTTCGTTTGTGGTATATAGGGTTTTTAATTAGCTTCATAGCACTTTGATTATCACAGCACAAAGACAGACCATTGCACTTTTCACATATTTCACTAAGTAGTTGTTTAAGCCAAAGTCCTTCTTTTGCTGCTTCGGAGATAGCGATAAATTCGGCCTCCGTAGTTGACAAAGCCACGCACTGCTGTCGGCGACTGTTCCATGTAATTGCTCCGTTGCACATTTTGAAGACGTAACCAGTGGTAGATCTTCTTGTATCCACGTCGTTTGCATAGTCAGCATCGGAGTATCCTATTAGCTCGTCACCATCTGCTGAGTATCTGATTCCTAGCTGTTGGGTATGTTTCAGGTACTTAAAAATACGTTTTACAGCATTCCAATGACTTGCGTTGGGATTATTCTGATATCTGCTTACTATATTTACTGCATACATGATATCCGGTCGTGCAGTGACGGCGGCAAACATCAACGAACCTACTGCTTCTCGATAGGGAATCCTTCTACTTATGTCGTCCTCCTCTCCTTTTGTTGATGTCAGAACTGTATGAGGATCGGCAGGTATAGTGTTTTCTGTTGCTTCGGTGAGATTAAAGCGTTGTAAGATCCGTTTGATAAAATTGTTCAAATGTATGAAGATTGAGTTGGTCTCGTTGTCCATTTTTATTTCCAATCCAACAAAATAATTTGGTTCTGTTACGGTGACTTCAAAAGTTCGTTGCATTTCATCTATAATACCTTTCAACTTGATTCTATTCTTTACCATAATAAGACCATCGTCTACATATAGTACCAAGAGTATCAATTCTCCACCTTCGTTTGCGACATAGACACATTTATCTGATTCACATTGCTTGAATCCGTTGTCTTGCAAGAATTTTGTGAACTTGTTGTTCCAGCACCTAGGTGCCTGCTTTAATCCATACAAGGCTTTATTAAGTTTGCACACTTTATTAGTTCGAGTCGTTGTTCCGGGAGGTGGTTCCATATAAATTTCTTCATTTAATTCACCGTGTAAAAAGGCAGTCTTTATGTCAAATTAAAAATAGTATTCTAATTGTATCATATCGAGTTGTAGGTGCATATGTTTCGTTGTAATCGACGCCTTCAATTTGACCAAAGCCTTTTGCACACAATCTTGCTTTGTATCTACTTATTTCTCCATTTGGTTGTCGTTTTACCTTGAACACCCATTTCGATCCAATCTTTTGTCTATCTGGAGGTAATTCCACTTCCTCCCACGTGTTGTTGGTTTTTAATGCTTGTAGTTCTTCCTCAATTGCCATTTTCCATTTTTCTGCATCTACACACTTCACAGCTTCTTCGTACGTATCAGGAACGCCAGCTTCTGTTAAATTGATTTCGTATCGTTTCGGCTTTTGAATTTTCTCTCGTGGTCTCAGTTCCCTCTCATTCCTTTTTCCGTCTTCTTGTTCGTGTCTTAATTCCCTAATTTCTTCGTATTCAACTTCTTCATTTGCGTTTTCATTGTCCACGTTAGTTTCAACTCTTTCATCATCAACAGGTACAATTATCTGGTTTGTCCTTGGTAAAGCAACCTCATTAGCCTCATTGAATGTTACGTTTCTTGAGATTTTAATTTTCTTCGTGACAATATCAAATAGTCGATAGTTCGTTGAATCATTGTCATAACCGACTAAAATCAACTTTTGCTTTTGGGTTCTAACTTTTTACGTAAGTTGTCTGGTACATGCATAAAAGCTTCAGATCCAAAAACTTTTAAGTGATTAAGAACTGGCTTTCGTCCTGTCCACAATTCAAATGGTGTCGAGTTTGTCGTGTGTACATTAGATGTTCTATTCAGAATATAAACTGACGTGTTTATTGCTTCTGCCCATAGATATAGTGGTAAATGTTTTGTGTATAACATAGAGCGTGCACTTTCGACTATAGTGCGGATTTCTCGCTCAGATTTACCATTCTGTTCATGACTATAAGGAGCACTTGTTTCTAATTTGATACCTTTATTCCTTAGAAATGTTTTAAATTCGTAATTTACAAATTCTGTTCCATTGTCGGCTCGTAATGTAACAGTTTTGTGTCCAAATTTGTTTTTGCAAAACGTGGTGAATTCTTTAAAACATTCTAACGTGTCAGATTTGTGTTTAATGAAATACACTGACCTGTATCCAGTACAATGATCTTTGAAGAGAACAAAATACATGCTTCCACTTACTGAAGCTACACTCATTGGTCCACATAAATCTGTATGAATTAATTCACCTGGTTTGGTAACTCTGGGTTGATGAGTGTAATGGGGTAGTTTGTGTTGTTTCCCATATTGACATCCTTCACACACAAAATGTTCTGTATCTGTTAATTTCACACCATTGATTATTCCTTTTGTTATCATATCACTTACGGTTTTGACATTAACATGTCCCATGCGTTCATGCCAAAGTTTTAAGCTCGCACTAGCTGTGAGGTTTGCTTCTGAGTCTGCAATTCGAAATAAAAGTGTATATAAGTTATTCATACCTCGTATAGCACATGCTTTTAGTTGACCATCATGGTAAATTTCTGCCTTGTCATTATTCTTCGTTATTTTCATTCCTTTCTTTGTCACTACACCTTCTGAAAATAAATTTTTGCGCAATCCAGGTACATACCAAACATCTGTTATAGTATTACTAATCCATCCTTTTTAACCCAGCACTGGATATTTACAGTGCCAATACCTTTGACTGATAATTCTTCATTGTTACCTAGTCTAACAGAAAATTCGTCACTTTCCCGTATTTCTGTGAATAAATTTTTGTTTGAACTCATATGGGCTGACGCACCACTGTCTAATATCCAAGTTGTTTCATCGCTTATACTGGCTAACACACTTTCTTCACTTTCAATATAAAATGCTCCATTCTTACTGTTGTTTGGTCCAGGATTTGCATTTTGGTGCTTATGACCTTGGTTTCTACGAGGTGCTCGACAATCCTTTGCGATATGTCCTTTCTTGTTACAGTTGTAACATGTAATTCTAGTTTTAAAATTCTGATTCGGTTTCTGATGTCTAGGATTGCAATTTGTTTTACTTGCAACTAATGCATTGTCGTTTTCTTCAGTAGAAGTTAAACTTGCTTCTTCATCGATCAATCTTGACATCAAATTTGTGAGGGTTTGCTTACTCTCATCTAAGGATAGCCATGCTTGCCTGAAACTTCTAAACTTAATTGGTAACGTACTAATAATCTTTGTTATTACGGCAGTATCACTAATTGTGTCACCTGTTTCACGTATTTGTCTTGCTAGATTTTCTACTTTGGTAATGTGTTGCGAAATGCTATCATTTGTTACCATTTTGTACTGATGGAATTTTTCGTGAGCCATCATTCTGTTTGTTTCGCTTTTTAAGGCATAAATACTATCTAATTTATTAATTACCTCTTTCGACGTAGTACAGTTTTCAATTAGTGTTATCTGTGAGAGCTCCATCGTGGATGTGATAACACACATCGCGAGTGCATCTAACTTGTTCCATGTTTTTACTTCCTCTGTGTTATTTACCTCAGGTTTTGCCTTCGTACCATCTACAATTTCATCCAATCCCTTCGCTCTTAACGCGCATTTGATTTGAAACTTCCACTGTTGGTAGTTTTTACCATCAAATTTGCCTATTGTGGCTACATTAATTGGATCAGCCATTGTCTGTTTTTCTGTGTATTTTCGCGACACACGTTATTGTCTACAGTACACGAAAAACGACACACACGTTTACCTTAACCTCGCTTCTTTTTTTTTTCTTTTTTATATTCTTTCGATAGTCCGGGTCATCGAGTATCCTGAGCCCATAACCTGTTGTTATTTTATACAGAAACGATGATGATTACAAGAATTATTATTTAATAACTAAGTAAAAACACTACTAATAATAAGGTTCTTCTTACAGTGTATATCATTCACTTATTACCTAACTTTCACTTATCTACTACTCGCTAGATGGCGTCTTCTAGAAAATGAGCGGATGAATATATTCCTAACAAGCTCAATTATTTTTCCGTTTTTGGAATAACAAATGAAGAACGTATTATCTACTTGCAAATGTCATAATTTATGAGCCCTTTCCTCCAACGGGTGTATTGTTATCTGATGTTGTATTTAAAAATATTGACGATTTGCTATTTTGTTATTCATTACTTTGCGAGAGAAATTAGCATTTAAATTGCTCTATATTAAAATAGAATTTAATGGAATGTCGCAAATTGTTAGATCTATATTAATATTAATGTAATATTATTTTAATAACAATAATTTAGATTTTATGATTACAGTGCGAAGTGAAGAGTTTACAATAAAATAGGTACAAATGTAAGCAATTGTATTCAGAATGGGTTGCATATTTCTATAGTTTAATCAATATATTCCCCTTATTCATGTGCGAGACTGAATTGCTCCATACTAATTAGTAATTATACATTGTTATAATAGAATGGATAATAATTAGTAACTGATAATATTTCACCAATACAAACGAGCCTCAAGGCGCACGAGGTTCCAAATTATGCCTCATCGCTTATTCATGAACCCTTTTTAATTTGCTTCAACTACTATTCTTCATTCAGACTTCGCCACCGCGCTATTTTGATTGTCGGATGTCTAAACTTAAATTAAATAAGCCGTGATTTAGAACTGTGTATTTTTAAGTATACGTGGGGTAGCTCTTCTTTTTTACTTCTAGTTCGATACGCTGGCTCTTAATTGAACATGGACATATGTATATAGTAATGCGAAATTGAGGAATTTTCGCCGCCGAAAATGTTTAATGGCATAACTGTATAATTGATTTATAGGTATACAGTAATTACGGCCGATTTTCTTATACAGATTATGGACAAAGTTCAAACATTCCGCTCCAATTCACGAGGAACATCGTCTGGAACACTATTTATGAAAATCATGGAATCTTCGGCATATCTCCGGTAAATGACCGAAAGTTATAATTATCCTGTGGTCAATTATCGCCTAAAAGACAACTGCTATCCGGAGAGAAGCCCCGATGGATATTGGATTATATTTGAATTAAGAAAAAATTAAACAAATACATCCTCCTACAATTCCTAAACGAGAAATTACAAAATCTCAGCAAGATTAAAAAATTTAAAAACAATACGAACTGCTTGTTTGAACACTAACATTAAGTAACTGTTGATAACATTGTTAGACGGTTGTAGTTGAATTTTTAGTTATGTGCACGTATTCGAGAGATAAAAATTATATTATTGTCTGATAGTTCTTACTTTAATTGTACTTCAAAAAAAATATGGATAGGTTATGTACCTTTTGTTTGACGTCAGTTAAAAACGATAATCCAAATGAGCATCTTTTCACAAGTTCTCAAAAGGTTATATTTATGATATGCATGATGACAACGCATTCAAGGACCGGCAGTGTCAAAATAGGTTTGTTAAATTTAGTTGCATGTAGTAGTCATTTTTTCAAAAAAAATGGACAACGAATTAAGTAGCTTACAATGATCCCCACACTTTATTACGGCATTAGTTAATATTTACTCATCCAAACTTACCTTTGTATGGCATTAGTGAATAGCACCTTTCAGGAGCTTTCTAAGGATGTGTTACACGCGGGTAGTTGCTATTTGAGATTTGGAAGGTTGCGTGGTCGGAGAGCGGTGGGTTTCAGGGGTGGTGTCATATTTGTAAAGTAATTTTGGCTCTCCTTCTTTTTACTGAAACAGTTTCTTGAGCATTTTATGATGTCTATAAAAATACAGATCATTGAATGCTTTTAAATAGGCAACACCCGATATAATGAAGGGCTACTACTAATTTAGATATCTCTTGCGTCTATACCTACGTACACTTCCAGTCACGGAAGTTAGGACAGTTAATATTTTTTCAATATAAGTATTTAACTTGCACAAAAATAAAAATAAAACACAAAATCAGTTATATATATCAAAATATTGGTTTATTATGACAAAATGATAGCAAATAATAATATTTATCAAATACAATCATTAAATTTTCTTCTCGTCGAAGAATTCTTCTTTTGCATTCAATATGGCTCGAACAACTCTGGGCATTCTTTCGATAAGTTTTGTAAGTTTGTTGGGTGGTAAACTGTTCCATTGTTCTTGTAAAACTTCCCAAACGTGTTGTTTCGAAGTTGGAGCCACTTTTCGTACCTGTCTATCCAGCTCATCCCACAAGAGTTCGATCGGGTTAAGATCGGGACTCTGTGGAGGCCATCACATTATTTACAAGAGATTTTGTGTTTGTTGTGTATTCAAATAATCCCTACATACTAACGCCGTATGTTTAGGATCATTATCTTGCATGAAGGTGACATTCTCCCTTATCAATCGCTGGCCAGAAGGTACAGCATTATGCTCTAGAATATTTCTGTACTGTTCTTTTCTCATAATACCTTCTATCCGAACGAGATCTCCTACTCCTGCGTATGAAAAACAACCCCACACCATAACTGAGCCACCACCATGTATTACAGTTATTACAGTGGGTGCTAGACATTCGCGAAGCATTTTTTCTGTCTTTGATCTCCGAACATAAACTCTTGTATTTTGTCCAAACACTTCAAACTTGGATTCGTCGGTCCAAAGCACATTTTTCCACTCCTCCATTGTCCAATCTCGATGTCGTTGGGGCCACTGTAATCGTTTTAAATGATTGGTTCGCCTTAGTAGCGGTTTCCGTACAGCAATTCGTCCGAATAGGTTTGCCTCTCGCAAGCGACATTGAATAGTGCTCACTGACACCGCGTTTTGACGATCGCGATTGAATTCTGCTGCTATTTGTGGTGCTGTCAGTCTTCTATTTCGTTTACTAATTAAAACGATTAGCTGATCATTAACGTTGATCGTAATACGAGACGGACCTGGTCGATCACGGTCATTTAAACTTTTCGTTGTACGGTACAGTTTTATAATATTGGCTATACTAGATTTTGCCAGATGCACTTTTTCGCCAATTTGTCGAACAGAATACCCTTGTTTATCGAGTGTGATCACGGACGATCGCTTTTCAACACCGATCGGTTTTCCACGCGGCATTTTCACTGTTAATACTTTCAAAATTCGCTCACTTGCACTTCGCGCGAACACGGAGACGTTTAGAAGTAAACTGAATGGCCCGAGGTACTAGAGGGATAGTGTAATACCTTGATGACCGATAATGAATCGTTCTTGGAAATATCCTTGTAAATGTTTATG
Organism: Chrysina gloriosa; assembly: GCA_038088585.1. Classification (NCBI taxonomy): domain Eukaryota; kingdom Metazoa; phylum Arthropoda; class Insecta; order Coleoptera; family Scarabaeidae; genus Chrysina; species Chrysina gloriosa. Next base: position 42,760,110 of record CM076087.1, read on the forward strand.
ACACATAAAGCATTGTAATACTACTTGAATATTTCTTTCGGTAATACTATGAAATCATTATATTGCGATTATTAGGGATTATTGTAATTAAGATTAAGTTCTATTGTAAATTCCATTAGTGCAGCATTCCTAATAATGCTGCATGATCCACTAACCAGTAATAATTACTACGCAGTAGAATTCTCAGTATTGTGTAAGATTTTGAATTTTTATTGCACAATATCCTAAATTTAACGAAGTGTCCCAACTACCGTGACTGGGAGTGTGTGTACGTACTTACATACCTATATACCTAGATTAAGTGTACTTATGAATAGTATGGGCAAACACCGGTGATTACAAAGTAAGTTACGACAGCATACATATAAACAGAAGTACTCGCATACAGCTAGATAAGGCGATGGGGAGTCGGGTATGTTGTCGTAACTTATTTCATTATTGTACGCTGTACTGCTGCGCGCCCGTAACTAACAAATAAAGACCGGATTATATGCACAACAAAAACCAAAAAATATGCCAGAAACTGAACAAATATGCAACTGAAAATGCCAAATAAAAATGTAGTTCAGGTTTATTAAAAACACACATGGTGTACTAAGATAATACATATATTATAATGCAAGTAGCAAAATAACATATTTAAAATTGCACTAAAGTCTAAAAAGATCTTAAAATACATCCAAATAGTAAGAAACATGATTAATTTTTAATTAATGTTTATTATAAAAGCACTTTATTGCTAAACTTTTCTCAAAATTTTCTGCTACTTTCTTTTAACATACCGTATGTCGTATTTTTCGAAATCAATCACATTTTCATATTTTTTATCTGTGGTAAGTCCGATTTTACCCAAGCACTTTAGCACATGATTGTTAAAATGCGTCCACAAATTCAACGGATTTTGTTAATAACTATCGTAATGTGTATTTTACAATTTACGTATAACGCTTTCTTTATTATCTATTTATGTGAACCAAAAAAAACAAAAAGTATGCATTAATATACAAAATACTTTCAACTATATATTAAAAGGGATAAATGCATATTATATGCAAAATATGCAAAACATGTACATTTGCATATAATCCGGTCTTTACTAATAAATAACTAAATGGATGGCAAGTATTTCCATTTTGTAAATAAAATATAGTGGCAATAGTGTTTGCATAGTTGTTCTATCTCAGGCATGGGCAACCTTTTTTGTAGAAGTTTTATGCTAGGAGTAATCTTGAAAAATATACATTTTTGTAGTATCCTTATGATTCATTATGAATTAAGTTTAGACGGGCCGTGCTAATATGTAAGGAAAGAATTCAGTAGCGGGCCGGACAAACCTTACTCGAGGGCCGCATGTGGCCCGCGGGCCGGAGGTTGCCCATGCCTGTTCTATCTCTCTGGCGATTCTAGACGAGTTAGAAAGGTGGGTTGAAATGTCACGGCGCTACAGGCAAATCAGTAACCCATCGAAGTCGATAATACTCGTACTCTTGTCGAATATTCTTCAGGATCTCTGATGCGCCGAACCTTCAAACGAGGTGGCGGACGATCGAGGTTTAGCATCGCCAGTTCCTTCACCAGACAATGCTCCGAGTTCTCAGCTCTCCAGGTAGAGGCACGTAGATGGACTTCCAATGAGGCGATCCCCAGGTCGCTCTGAATTCTATTATTCCTCATGAACTATTGGGCGTCGGTAATAATCCTCAGAGTCTTATTTTGCAGTCTGGCTAGGGTGGCAATGTTGGATGGGGCAACCGCCATCCATACCAGCGCCGCATAAGAGAGGATGGACCTCAACATAGAGATGTAAATTGTCCTCTTCGCCATCAGCGGCAGTTTCCCTCCCCGGCATAGCAGTGGGAAGAGGGTGTTCTTCGCTGCCAAGATGTCAAACACATCTAACTTCCGTATCTAAATTTGAGAGTCCAAATGTAACACAATACTACGCATTGATTTGTCTTTTAAAATTTAATGTAGAAAGCTGGCGAGTTGTACTACCGTTGGTATGGAAAATTTTCATGTTTTCTTAAAATATTCGATTTGAATAAACGATCCAAGCAACAAACCATTAAAATTAAGCAATAAGACAGCTTAATTACAGTGCTATGCGGTAAACAAATGTAACGGCGGTACCTTTTGCATAATTTGTGCTATATTTAATGTAAAATTATGCACTTGCCGAATAACACGCTCCAGCGTAAGTCATGTGCGCGAAAATTATTTAATGATTTAGTTACATATATGCGTATTCGAAGAAATCTACGACCGCTTTGAAACGAAATATTTTAATTGCTTGTCGTTGCTTTTATTTCTTTTTGTCGAAATACGGTTAGCATAAAGTCCCGCACGATTCCAAAATAATTGCGCGGTGGTGATGTATAATTTCGTTGTCTGTATTTGGTATAAATATCGAAAGTAAATCGCATCATTATTAAGTTTTGGATTGCCGTAAGTAGTTCATGCCTCGTGGCTGGGAGACTTTAATTTCTTGTCAATTATAGCCGCATTCCGCTTAAATGATCGAAAGATTTTGATCGAGCAGTATCTGTTGTACAGAACGTTCATATTTAATGCTCAAATTTAAATGTTAATTAGTTCTTGAATAACTTTCATCAAGCTTTGCTTATTTTAATGAGTTTTTCTGTATAGGTGTTATGAAAGATATTTTCATGTTTGTAGATGTACAGTAAATTGTCAGTAAATTTTTAAGATCATTAATTCCCTTCGTTTAGAACGCAGTCTAACTATTATAATCAAATAATTAGCAATGCTCGTGTAGTATGCAAAATGAGTACAGTTTCAACAATAATTTCGCAAACAATAAAAAAGGAAGGCCGTTATTACTGTTTCCTTATAGCAGATTATTTATTTGGTAAGAGTGTTTTGTTATGGAGCAGACAGTCTTATCTCCCAGAAATAGTTTAAGTTGAGATATTGCTTTCAAAAAATTTCTGCAACAATCTGTGTAAACCATCTCTTTAGCATGTCATTCAAAACAGACATATAATGGAACATGAACGATATAAGTGTTGTCATCAACGTTCTTCTCAGGGTGAATTGTCAACCTGCAGCCATTCGCTTTTCTATGAAGTCTCAGTAGACTCGTGTAATCGACGAGAGATGATTCCCTATCTCCGCGAGGAAGGACCTTCTCTTCAGATAGGATACGAAGTATTTTTTTTTTGTATGGATCATTTTATGGACGAGTCCATCATGCCAAACGAAAGCGTTGTAGGTATACCGGCCCAGTTGATTGAAAACTCTCAAGGATATATTCTATATGTTCTATATGTTGTTTTCTCTTCCTCGTATCATTGATACATATTCGACAGTTCTGCAATCAAAGATCCTCAGCGCTAACTACCACGTTATGCTTAATAAATAACCATTCTTGCGGTTAAACTTGTTGGAGTTCTTTATTTTTTCCAGCGATTCCTTTAGGTGATAGTAATGATTGAGCTGTACTGATGCCGTGATATGTGGATACTCAGCTACCACAAATTTCTTAATTTCGTGTCTCTTCAATGTTCCTTTATTCTGCGCTGTATACTCCACCCAATTTGGCCGACGCGACGTATGATTTCCTACACTTGCTATGCAGAAAGATATTTGTTTGGTAAGCGATCGTTGTGCGGCGGAAGTTGCTGCTTTATTTTTCACACGGTATTACGGAATTGTTTTTGATCGATTTATAATTCTGGTGATGTATGGTAGATTGACATATCCTAGAGGTTAGGGCGTTGTGCGTCATTCCAACCAAAAGATAACTACTTTACAATTCCATATATTGATTAATTCACTTCCCAAAAACTATTTTGGATTGCTATTGAATGCTTGATTAATGATACCTTTTAAATCTTTTAATTAACGGCACGTTACAGTTAATTGATTACAAGTATTTCTTTTTGCATGCCTTAATGCGTTGGTATTTACAAAAACTACCGACGAACCTTTATAAAGAAGTCAACAAAAGAGTAAAGTGGGCATTGTTCTTTATACAAACAAAGCCCGCACGTAAAAGCTAAACTTCTTATAATTGGCATGTGCTTGATATGTACCTACAAACGCAGTGTATTTTATGATTCATTTAACTGCTGAGTTGTTTTATAGAAGAGAAAGAGAGTTCGAGTGATATTACGCTGAAATCGGCGTGGTAGTAATTGAATCGCTGTACTTTCCTGGACCGTTTATCTAAAATCTTACACGGGTGCTGTACCGTTAGTAAAATTCAGAACACTACTAGGAATGACCATTGTTCCGTCTTATTCTATCTCAACGACTTTTCCATTCGTGGGTATTAGAAGAACCAAACGGTTTCAAGCACAATGGCACATATGCCTGTTTATTTGAATGAATAGTGAAGTAATTGCTATTGTTATGGGATGTATGTTTATTGGTTATTCTTGACTCTAATTGTAGGATTTATTTGTTTAGATACAAATAAGTATATGTACATATTTAACAATATTAGATGATTTACTATTAGTAGAACAGGATCGAGCAGTCTCGAAACATACATAACGTCCGTAGAGAAATTTTACGTTCTGCATGTAGATTAACTTATATGATAGTTCTCTACCACAATTAGGTCAATTAAACAAGACTGGTGAAATAAAAATAAAATGGAATCTAGGAAAAGGAAAGAACTATCGAAATACTTGTGAATCTTAATATGAAAACATAAAAACGAAGGGAAATTCAACGAGAAAGTGTGAATCAATATGCTGATATTAAAAAAACCACCATTTACTATTATTAAATTATTATTAAATTTCGATTTTTCAGACATTTTTCAATAGTATAACGACCCCAAACATTCTGCGCTGCATTGTAACCTATGTATCCAAACAATTACATACACCTCCGTAATTGCCTAATTTAAACGTTATTGAACATTTCCTAGAGCATTTCCTAGAATGACACAGATAATGTAATCCCCAAAAATGAATTTAAAAACATTTTATTGTATGAATGAGAGAAAATTATCGCAGAGAAGACTTTTAAATTGGGACCGCGTTTAAATAACAAATTAAAGAGGTTATATTTCGCCAGGGTTATCCCACAAATATATTAACCATAGACATTTTTCGTCTAATGTGGCTTGCTTTGAAGTATACGCAGACTTACGTTATGATTTTACAATTGGTTTATGCCTTTATGTTATCGCCTATATATATATATATATATATATATATATATATATATACAGTTGTCCCAGGATTGAGTTTATAATAGGTATGATTGATCAAAAATTTTCGAATTGGAATTTCATATTTTGGGATTCCGCCCTGCTTGGTGTGAAACTTACTTTTAGTTTACTTTTGATTTTTTAAAGTCAAGTAGGCCTTTACAGTTGAGCAAACACTATTTTAGTTCTAGGTAAACTATCTTTTCCGTTCAAAGTGTGCCAAAGTATTACTAAGAAAAGTTATTCAGAATGAAAAGCTATGGCGTTATACAAATTTTCAGAACGGTCGGCCTACTTTGATAAAATCCAGTATTGGTCAGTTTCCTTTTGTGTTAACTTCATTTTCAACTTCGTTTTGCGTCAACTTTGTATCAGCTTGATTTTAAAGAAACAAGTCTGCAATTGAAACTGCAATCATACCTTGAGATGGGTTAATGATCACAAACACAAAAAGATATGTATAAGAAATTTTCAATTAAATTATTAAAACAGAAAACATTATTCACAAATTATTGTGAATTGGTTCAACCCTAAATTTGGTCACCGTTAGATGAGTAGGAATGGTCCAGTTTTATGGCCCCCAAGGAGCCTAAATTTGACTATTGCCGATTTTTATTTGTGGGTACGTTTAAAATAAGTAGTGTATGCAGAAAATTTACCCAATGATGCCGAGGTATTAAAAAATCGCATAAAATATGCTATATCCGTCCTGCCAATTCAGGAAATCCGGAATAACTTTAAGGAACTGCGACGGAGGATTGAATTATGCAGCGACGAAGGTGGAGGGTTAATGGAATAACTTGTTTTTGTATTAATAACTTAATTGAAAATTTCTTATATATTTTTTTCTGTTTTTGTGATCATTAACCCATCTCAAGGTATGATTGTAGTTTCAATTGCAAATTTGTTTCTTTAAAGTCAGGCTGACACAAAGTCGACACAAAACGAAGTTGAAAAGGAAGTTGACACAAAAGGGAACTGACCAATACTACATTTTATTAAAGTAGGCCGATCATTCTGAAAATTTGCATAACGCCATAGCTTTTCATTCTGATCAATTTTTCTTAGTAACACTTTGGCGCACTGTGAACGGAAAAGGTAGTTTACCTAGAACTAAGATAGTATTTGCTCAGCTGTAAAGGCCTACTTGACTTTAAAAAGTCGAACGTAAACTAAAAATAAGTTTCACACCAAGCAGGGCGGAATCCCAAAATGTGAAATTCCAATTCGAAAATTTTTGGTCAATCATATCTATTGTAAACTCAATCCGGGGACATACTGTATATAAATATAAATAAATAAATAAATATATATATATATATATATATATATATATATATATGGAGTAGAATATATAAAATCGAGCGCAAAACTCTATTGGGGCGGTCGGTCCGTGAAATAAAAAAGTCTCATTTGTTCAACCTCTATATTTCGTCACCGTTTGGTAACTTCATCAGGAGTATGCTGAAAAATGTGCTATCACAATGTTGCAACTTAAGGATTAAACTAAGACTTACAACTAGAGTAGATCACTAGCCCTCAGATACATATTAACGTGGTATCAGACCATCAGATTTTATACGTGTAATCACATGAACGCGTGGAATATGTATGAGTATTTGTTAAAATTGCAACGACAAGTATATATGTTAAGCGCAAGAGAGACAAGAACAAGTTTGTTTTTATTGACGTGCAAATATTTTTATGTACAAGATGCATAAACTAAAATGTATACACAGTTCATCCCAAAACCACCAAAATTGGCAAGGTTACAAGCACATCAAAGATTTAGCAATTCAGTATATATTATGCTCAATTGATTGACATCTGTCTTAAAGTTGATGGCCCTATTGTTTTTTTGAATGTGTATCATTTCCAACAACAATCTTGTTTTGTAGTTGCTTTCCCTATCCAAAATCTTGACACTGTCATAATCAAAAGTATGAAGAGATTGCTGAGAATGAACAGCCAACGCACACGAACCCTTTTTCACCCTGCAGTCGCTCTTATGTTGTGTTAATCTTTGTTTTAACAACTGTGATGTCTGCCCAACATATGTAGACTCACAATCACCACATGGAACTGCATAAACGACATCTTTTTGGTTGAGCAAAGGTGTTGTGTCTTTAGTTCTTGTGAGTATGCTATCAATATTGAAAGGATTGTGTTTAGCTATTTTAATATTAGGGAACTGTTTAAAATGTTTTATTATTTGATCTGTTAAATTGGATATATATGGAATTTTTTATATGCTATTGATTGTTCATTAAATGTGGTTTCTGTGGGTCCATCAAAAGCATTAGAATTATAAATTAATTTGTTTAATATGTGTTTGGGATATCCATTGTTTCGGAAAACTTTGCGCAATTGCTTCAAATTAACATGTATAAAGGAGCTATGGCAGGTATGCGTGATTCTGTTTTTCATTGCTATTACTGTATTATATTTCTGTGCAAGTGGGTGACCGGAATTGTAGTTGATGAATCTACCCGAAGCCGTGGGTTTTTGATACCAATTCAATATCAATCTACCACTGTCAACTCTCAAGACTCGTGTATCTAAAAATGGAATGGATCTATCTGTTTCTGTTTATATATATGTATATACGTTATTGTAGTACTTATTATATATGGGTGTTAGTGTGTTATATTCTCTAAAATTTTTAAAAATTTTCTTAGAATTTTTTATTAAATTATATTTTTTCCTTGTGATGTACGTAGACTTTTACAGTAACTGTACACTCGTGGAAATTATTTAATTAATAATAAAATTGTAGATAATATAAACTGCAGTATATACAGATATTGAATCAAATCAGTAATAACTGTTATCTAATGGTATTTATGAAGGGATTCGATTCTATATTTGACAAAGAATATGAGATTATTTAGATTTCTTTTAATTTCCTATCGCAGAATTTGTTGTAATTCAAATTTAAACTAACGATTTTCCAGTGAAACTGAAGTTTGCCATCAACAACCTTAGACCTAGGACTGAATAGTAGATTTCAACTGATCCAGTACTGAAACATACTATTGTCCTGTTTTTTCAGGTAGTTTCTAAGTGGCACACCACGATATATTTAGTGAACACGGTTGGCGTTCATTATAGCATTGTAGATTTTTGTTATCATTTCTTTTAGGCTTTGCAAGCGTATATTACTTTACACGAATGTGCGATCTCATTTAAACTCAGAACCCCACTTCTCTGTAGCTAAAAACAATGAGCAAGAATCTTGCAAATTGTCATCTGACTATTGTATGCCCGTTGGGCTTAAACTGTTTAACACAAAGTGCATATGGTACTAAATAACAGCCCAAACGTCAATTTTATTCAATTTGCAGAAAAGTCCAAATTTGTTTGTTCTGTTCGATCACTACAAACGAGCTACGTATAAGCATATTAAACAAGGCACTACTCCACCTCAATAATCATACCTTACAAATATCAGAGTTATTTGGTCATATTTGTGCAATTTTTGTCACGCCAGATATTGTTCGAACCTAGTAATACTGAAATACACGAATAGAAACATTCTTAGATTGCTAGAGCTCATTCACAGATGTTTCTCTCACAGACAAGTGGGCAGAGATTATATACGCAAGGAAAGAATTAATATTCCTTGTGCCCAAAGGAATAGAGGCTATTGTGGTACACAAATACACATATCTACAATCAAGCTGCTCTGGAATCCTCTGAGAATTTTATGGCTACTTCATTTGGGCACCAGCTGCTAAAGGCATTGAAGGTAGCAGGAGGGCAGATGAGTTAGCTCTGAATAGCAGTAGCACTGCGAATTTCGACCCGAATGACAACAGCAGGCAAGATCCAATGAATACAGGATCTTTATGGAAGTACGCTTGAGTTGCAATGAGACTATGAACCCTCTAAAACTACACAAAATCAAGCAAGACAATGAACTTGAGGGCATATTCTGTAGTTAAGTGGATGGAACTACTGAATACCTAGTGCATTGTTGCGACACTCTAGTTAACAGCAGGCGTCTATACTTAAGACACAGATATTTGAGACCTATAGATGCAAAATATGTTTGGGTGGAGGGGGTTTACTTCTTTTCAGGGTTTTGGGTTTCATCCGTTAACTTGTGGAGGGTAATACAATGGGCACTTGGTAGTCTAGCAGTACTATCCTTTAGGGCTCGTTCTACTAAACTGACTACCTTGTATCTTGTTGGTAGGGTATCAGAAATGTGCTATATACGTATTTGGCAATTAACTTAAATTGACATCGTAGGAATCTATTTTTTTCTATAGAACAGACCAAATTAATAAATAAGAAAGAAAATTAATATGTAGATTTCTGGATATATTTAAAACAACTATCATGGGCGAGTTTGTCTACCAAACAGCTGATACCTGTATGGAAGTACTGTGAGGCAGCCCATAAATTACAAGTGGATCAAGCCAAAAAATGAAATAGTGGTTACTTACAATTAGTAGTATTTTTGCGCGAATTTTATTTCATACAATTAACAGCGATACTTCTGTACCGATAGTAGTACTGGATAAAGTCGTTTATTATATCTATTCGAAAAGAGTTAGAAAGAGCCCGATCGGTAATTTAATTAGCCCCAACAATAGAAAGCTGACGTAGTTGGAAACGAGATCTAATATTCTTAAAAAATATTAGCTAAAGCTGAATTTAAAATAAAATACACGAAATTCAATACGTACAAAGATATCGAATAATAAAATGGGTACTAGATTCGACAGAATGATAATTATACAAAATCGTATCTCTCTTAAGGCCGTTGTTTAATATTAACGCTGTACGTAAAAGTAAACCATAAACAGATTTTTGTATTAGTGACGGTGCTATAAAGATTATTTTCGTGTTGCTAAATCTGTCTTTCTCGGAATAATAATAGCACACATGTTCAGCTGTCGGATGGTGTCGTGGGAAATGATCGGGAGAAGACATTGGAATTCATCATTAGAAAATATGGGCTTGTTTTAAATAAAACAAAAGTGTTTACAAGGGAAAATATGTATTTTCTTACTATTTTGTATTCGTTTTTAAGATAAAAAAAATTCAATATTTATTCAGTTTTAGTATGTCCTACTATCTTGCAGGTTTTTGGCAAGTTTACTTTTAGTTTTATAAACAGTGAAAATATAACTGATGCTTTCATTCCTTATATTATCCTCCCAGTAATAGTTTCCAGCCATTCATGATACCCGGAAACTTTTGTATACAGAGCGTATAAGTTTGAGTCACAACCCAGAGTTGTTACTGTAGTAAGGCTAGTTATACCTCTAATATAGTATTGATTGCTGTTCTTAAAGTATAATCCTCCACCGCTATCACCTCTGCATACACCTGAATCTATGAACGAGATAAGAAAATGAATCAGTTTTTGATAAGAATTAAAGGGTAAAAAGAATAAAACGTAGGCCTTAGGCATGGATTATTCCTATTATAACTATTTCTTGTAGACTTACTCGTATTGCTATCGCCGGCACAAAATTTTTCCGATGTTAAATATGATCTTAGAAAGCTTTCATTTAAATGTTGCATACAATCGGCGTTGTCTCTGAAAGGGACTATTAGTTTTTTGAGTACTTTACTTGGACTGTCCAGTCCAGTCGTGTAGCCCCATCCTGCCACCTGAAATAAATAACATTGACGTACTATAATCATTTGACATACATATTCACTCAGCGATCTCAGCATAACACGAATGCCCCCGTCTATAGATACTATAGCGTTCATTGAAAAATAACATACATATTAGCTAGATGAACAAGCAAGAAAACAATACAAATAGATATGCTTATTTCTAAACAAAAATTTTACATATAAATACGATACTCTAAGGCCTTTGACACTATTAATCATGAATTGTTATAAGCTATACTGCACTATATAGGCTTGAAGGATGACGCTATTTCCCTCTTATCTAGTTATGTAACTGATAGACAACAACTGGTTAGCTTGGATGGGCGAGAGTCTGAGTTGTTGACATTGGCTTCTGGTGTCCCGCAGGGTTCTGTTATTGGTCCATTGCTATACGTCATATATACGTCTCAACTTTATAAGGCATTGCAATATTGTCAGTATCATTTTTACGCTGATGACACGCAGCTTTATCATTCTTTTCCGGTGGATGGTATGGTGGATGCTTTCAAAAACATAAATTCTGATCTGGAAAGTTTAGTGTCCACCTCGCGTAATAACGCGCTGTTCACAATGCCTCAAAAACGGAATTAATTCTCTTTGGACCGCAGAACAAAAAGCAGCGGGTTCTTTCGTCGGGTTTGAGTGTATGCGTTGGCAGTACCAAGATTGAATTTAAGTCTGCAGTGAGAAATCTGGGTGTCATTATAGACGAAAAATTGAAATTTAACGATTATATAAATAAATGTACGCAAAGAGCTTACGCTTCATTGAAGTTAATCTCCAATAACAGATGTTATTTAAATAAGAATTTGAAACTTTGTTATGTGAATCGTTGATTTTGTCTTTGTTTAACTATTGCGATGTCCTGTACGGCACCTGCATTGATTCTTTTTGTTGTCGTAAGATTCAAAAGGTTCAGAATTCATGCCTGAGACTCATATTTGGTATATGTAAGTTTTGTCATGTAAGTCATAAGTTGCAGGACATCAGATGGTTAAATATGCGCAACCGAAGGTTGCTGCATTCTGCATGTCTATTTTATAAAATTTTAACTACCGGCAAACTTGAATATTTATATAATCAAATAACTTTCAGAACGGATGTGCATAACCTGAATATTAGGTGTAGGGGCACTCTCACACCTCCAAAACACAGGACCGAGTTCTTTAAAAGGTCATATACTTATCAGATTACAAGAGTCTGGAATGCTATTCCGTCTGATGCTGGGCGAGCGCGATCTCTGGGGGTTTTCAGGAGAAAATATTCTTGTTTGTTGTTCGAGTTGCAGGTGGGGCAGTAATTATTTCATATATATATATGTTGTTGAACTTGGGGATTATGGGTGTGAGCTTTTGTCAGAGTGTAAGTCTATGTATGTTTATTTGTATACAGGTCGCATGGAAGATCGATTTTTAATCGAATGCGATCCTTTTCCTTCCATTGCCATTTTTTTTTGTTGTAATTTATGTATATGTATAATTTTGGGGAAAATAAACGTATATATTATACTAGCTGACCCGGCAAACGCTGTTTTGCCTTCAAATTTTATTTATATTTAAATAGCTGACCCGGCAGACTTCGTTCTGCCTAGAAAAGTATTGATTTAGATATGTAATGTTTTATTATTACGGGCATGTTTAAAATATAGGTACATGATAATATTTAAAGGAGATCGGTGCAGGTAATTCATATTTATTTGAAAAAAATTAAAAATGTGAATAAAAAATGAACTATTAAATGATAAAAGTATATATCTATGTACATAATTAAGAGAATGTTAGTGTTATTCATTATAGTGGACCCGGCGAACTTCGTATCGCAGGCGTTGCCCTGCGTCATTTCAAATTGCAGAACATTACTATAAAAACACAGACCAGGAGTCCTTGTCGTTGGGAAATATCAGATAAAACTCAACATCGGACTATCAACCGCGAATATCAACGAAACAGCGAATTCGAATTGATTTTCAAAGTAATACACCTAAAAATGAATTGCACAATTGGATATTAACGTTTGGATTGATTATCGATGCGCACGCAATCACAAAGAGCATAACCATTTACAATGTGCACTTCATCAAACTGAACTCACCTCTATGAAATCACTTTTGAAAAAATGCTGATAAATCGCAACACACGCCTGCACAACGCAATAGCATGCGACGAAAAGACTGTGCAAATGAATCAGCTGTCAGAAGTTTATGCACACATCGCCATCTACTGGCAATACCGGAACCAGCATTTGAAACCATGTTCGTTTTTAATGTGTGACAAAAAATTGCTACAAAAAATTGTCAAACAAATTTGGTGGAACAGCAATTGTCAAACAAATTTGGTGGAAAAGCAATTGTCGCAAAAAATTTTCCAAAAGAAAAAATTGTCACAACGTAACGTAAACATAAACGTCATCCATCATGAAGATGGCGTTGTAAAATGAATTTTCTTGATAATTTTTTTCGGGAATTTTCTTGGGTATTCTTCTTGTTTGGCCGGAGACCAGTCCGAATTGGTGCGAATCATCGAAATCGGTCCAGGCGTTCTTGAGTTATAAGCGTAGTAACTAACTCTCTTACTCTCTTTTATATATATAGATTATATAGTGACTGGTCTCTCCAAAACCATTGTACAGAGATACATTTCGCTGGCATTTTTGCACTACTAAGAGTTTAATAAAATATGTACATAGGACTTGGACAATTATGCTGTTCAGAGAACTGTCCCTCTTTGCATTCGCAATCGAACTCGCTGAAGTTTTATTTTTCCTACAAAGCTAAGCTTCGTGCAGGAAAGCAAATGGATTTCATTGGTTTACAAAATGAGGCGTCCTCCAGGCATCAATAAAAATGGTACACAATGTAGCTTATATTCAAATACAGGTACCTAATAGTACATCGCCGATAGTTACGTGGGTGTTCCAACAGGGTAGGTAACTTCCGTCGCAGAATTAAGGTATTGCTAGAATGCCCGGAGACTTATTGCCGGGCAATAAACAAGGGTAGCAGAGTTAAAAGTACAATAAGTAATAAACTTCAAAATGCTTAGAAATTACCCAACGCAGGTACAACCATGAAACAAAACGAACCTTGGCAACTAAAATAAGTTAATTATAACTAATAGAGTGCCGCTCTTTCACTCAGAAGAAAATTGAGACTAAACATCTGCTTCCTAATATGTATCAGTTAGTACTTGAAGCACTTAGTTTCCCGGTATATTTAGTCCTTTGCACAAGAAATTCGAGTCTATATCTAAAAGTTGCTTGCGACGTTTATTCCCCACCTATTAACTAAAATTTGCCATTGTAAGCACTAAGGATTCCTCCATCTTAACAAAAAATGAATTAATTAGTTTATTTTGCAATATCGCAAATTAATTAATTAATTTCGTATACCCTGACATCTGCCTACTTTACATATAAAATAACAGACTAAGAAATAGAACAAGTACAGTTCGTACAGTACTAAGGAATAATAATACAAAACGATCTAAGATGGAACTTACGTATAAATAAACTAACAAAGGCAAACACAAAAACAATAGCAGCACTTCAGAAAATGAAATGGTTTATAGAAGTATACGCGGACCAATATGCTACGAGATGCTCACATCAAAAAGCAACTACTTGATGAACATCTGAGGAGATACTACAAAGAAAGAATTAAAAGAGTACAAAGACAATTGAAAACGCCATCCTACTTGTACCAAAGGATCTTTAAGGAAGGAGAACATGAAATCACACAACTATCGATGCAACAGATGATAACATTGAACAACATGCTGATTCCACATAAAATAGATAAAGAAACAATCAGAACCAACAGAAGACTAAAAACAAACCGAGAAATCTACACAACTCTACTAGACAATATTCACACTTTAAATCAGAAAAATAGAAATACAAAGCCTTTTCACAAACACTGACAATAGAAACAATAAAGCAATACAACCAAATAGAAGCCGAAACAAAAACCAGAAGCCAGGCGAACATTCAAGAAAAGAAGTAAATTAAGAATACTAAGAAACAACATATAGATACAAAAAGAAAACAAGAGGACAAACGGAAAACAAGAAAACAAAAACCCTGGGGTACCAACAACCCTGGACGGTCAACAACCAATTCCCGAAATGAAGGTTTGGTTGGCCCATGAGGAATGTATGTATGCATATCGTGCTATATATACATATAGCCATTGTGTCATGTATTATATATGTATATACGTATGTAGTAAATCATGTAAAAAATAAACATGAATTGGTCGTATTAATTATGCGCAATCTTCGTATTTCAAATATATCACGCTGGTCAGTCCCGATGTTGAGTCTAGAGATCGCGCAAGTGCGAGGGAGAGTATTACCGTAGCAGTGATAAAGAACAAGATAGGGCGTGATGCCTGTTAGCTACGTCTTACGCTATATCTTATTCGATCGCATAGTCACAGTAATGCTCTTTATTCGTTCTAGCTTGTACTTTCGTGATTCCAGACTCGGTTTGTATACTGGCTGATAATGGATGTGCAAATCCCACCATAATAATACTTACGATTCCCTTGTTTCCATTTATTAGGTCGTAACCTTCATACCGACTTTCCCAGTCCACGCATACAGGTCGGACGTTGGCAGTTATATCGAACTGCTCCTCTAGTTCAATTATAGCTATATCGTCTCGATAATAATGTAAGCTACCTCTATAATTGAATGGAACCATTATTGATTTAACCTGAAATACGCAAATAAGTTTGATATCGTTTGTACTGAAATTGTGGTGAGTTTTTGGTTAAAGCGCCTTCCAGAAACAATAAATATCATTGATTAGTACCATAATAGTTGATTTGTATTTGCGTCTAGTACTGCTGAAATCTCAATCATTTGTCTTGTTTTTGGGATTAGTTGATACTTACTATCCTTAATTTTATGTTGTTATTGTCCGGTTTAGATTTATTAAAGTAGCTTTGGATGCGAGAAAATAGATTTTAATAAGTACATGTATTGTAGTTGATTTAGATAAGGTTTCCTTGTGCCGTTTGCATTCAGGACCTAAATTTTATTTTTAGTGCAAATTTACTTACTGAATGTGAAATAATGGGAATGCAATTCTTTTAACTATAAATTCCAGAATTCCATCGCTACATCAAATTAAATGTATTACAACAAGTACAGAGAGATCCAAAATGATTGTCCGAAAAATACTGTTTTCCGCAGAGGGAACATAGCAACTGATTATATTTTTGTAATATCACCAAATCTTTTGACATTTCTCATTATTATTTGTCATTGGCGTACGCTTGCTGATTAGTCTTTTGTGTTATTATTTTTCGTGTTACTATTACCTTTTTATTTTTGTTACTTTGTTGTTGTTTGCTTCGAGAAAATTAATTTATTCTTTTAGTGATCGATATCAGGTGTTTCAACATTCATTTCAGACTGTTGGCACAATGCCATACACTCTGGAACAGGACAAATTTCTCTTAGAGAGTAATTTTAGAAATGGACACCGCAATGAAAATGGTGAGTTTCCAAATGAAGAATATGATTACGAAAATTTAAGACGTCATATTAGCAGAATAGTAACTCGTTTTCGACACAGGAAGTGTTACAAAAGGCAAGTCGCCTGGACGACCATCAGTTCTTACTGAAGATAACGTGGGAAATGTACGAACAAGCTTTGAGTTGAGTCCTACCAAACCATTGCGACAGCTGGCACAACAAACAGGTATATTTTTACAATCTAAACACATTAATTTTATTAAAATTGGATTTTATTTCAGGATTAAGCTACGGATCTTGTCAAAGAGCTGTAAAAGGAAGTTGCATCTGCATGCCTATAAAATTTCTGTTGTACAAGAATTATTGCCACTAGATTTTGATAAAAGGTTACAATTTTGTCATTGGTTTAATGATAACCTGAGAGATAATGACATATTGGACAATAGTTTCTTCTCAGATGAAGCTTGGTTTCATTTAACAGGTTTCATTAATTCGCAGAATTATCGTGTTTGGTCTGCTGAAAACCCTCACATATTTCATGAAACACCATTACATCCTTTAAAAGTTAGAATTTGGGTCGCTATTTCGAGAAGACGACTAATAGGTCCAATTTTTTTAAGAAACCGTCAATGCAGATCGCTATCAACAAGTGTTGGCTTTATTTATACAAGAACTGCAACCTAATGAATTAGAAAGAGGATATTTTCAACACGATAACGCAACAGCACACGCAGCTCAAACAACACGCGAATATCTTCAAAACATTTATGGTGATAGGGTCGTAGAGGCACAACGTTGCCCCTCAAGATCACCTGATCTTACACCTTTGGATTTTTTCCTCTTTGCATATTTGAAATCCAGAGTGGTTAGAAATCGGATGCACACCATTGAGGAATTGAGAGCTGCAATTATAGATGCCGTCCAAAGCATCACATTTGAGCAGCTGCATATTGTTTTTGAAAATTTGAAAAGAAGGGTAGACGCTTGCATAAACAATAATGGTGGAGACTTTGAACACAATTTTTAAAGAAAATATGATGTTTATTTTTTTACTGAATAATGTGTGAAATAAGTAAAAATAAAATTACATATTACTTAATGTGTATATTAGTTTATGCTACATAACACTTATATGTAACTTGTAATAATTGAATGAAATGTCAAAAACGAAAAGATTTGTATCGCAAACGGTTATGATCGCGCTGTCATATCTTGTTATTAGTACGCGCCCATATGTAATATCTATGTACACGCCACTGAAATAATTCTAACCACAATATAAGTATGGCGGCATTTTGAGAAAATTATATTTTTTAACGGAAGCGGTACAGACAGTCATTTTGGATCTCACTGTATATATTGGGAACATAATTACCGAATGATTGGGCAAGATAAGATTGACGAGATGAGCAATTCTCAACGTAATTTAAGAATTTTAAAGAAAAGTAAATCAATGACAATCTCGTAAATGGCCAAGACAGTTAAGTTCATCCTTAGACAGATTAATAATGAACCTCTGCCAAGGTTTCCAAAAACTGCATTTGCTAATTAATCAGGAGGAGATAATTATGCTTTATTAATTGCAGATCACAACAGTAGATTACAGTTACATCCTCATTGTGACTCATCAGTACGGTGTAGTCGATCCGTGATTGGGTAAGCACGCCATCCCCTAGATGTATAGAATTCTTCGTAATTGATATGAACCCAGAAACTGGATTCATCTTACGAATTAAGAACAAAATAGTATATCCACGTAGATAGGTAGATGGATCAGTTTGAGAAATTATGTTTACCACATTTGGTGCAAATAAAAATATACATCTATTTTTAACCGAAAGAATGGAGCCAAAATAATAATTCTAAAGCAAAATTATGTAAATGACCTTCCCTGTCTCCAATGAACTATCAAAATCAAGTTCATGACGGGACAGTTTTCTATCAAACGATTGTTAGAGAAAGAGAGATATTTATATATCTTTCTTTAAAATTATAAGTTGGCCTTCGTATTCGTAAGTAGGTTTGTATTTCTCAATGTAATTTAGTGTTATTAATACTCTTTCTTTGATAAATTAGTAAATACTCACTTTTCCCTCTTGGGCACCTTGCTCGTGTACGGTTTTATCTCTGAAATGCTTTCCAGCCACTAGGGTATAATCCTTTCTATCACGAACACTTCCCGTCTTATTTGTGAAGCAATGCGCAGCTTAAATGATGAAGTATAAAATGATAGTGTGGGTAGATACATATATACATTTTCGATTATTATCTTGTTCGCATTCAATATACATACCAGAAAGTACATATTTCCTAGATATAATCGAAGCTCCACATATGTGGTCGTTGGTAGAATTGTAAACTGCTACTACCCATGGGTATTCATTATGTTCAACTTCATGACCGTTAATAATAAGTGTTTGAGCACCTACAGTTTTCATTCCGCATTCTGAAACGTTGCACGTAGTTACCGCACGTATATTATATTGGTTTGGCAACTAATTGACTGACAGCTTTAAGTGATTACGTGCTCGAAATGTAATAGCTAAATCGCCAGTGCCTTAGTTGTTCAGAAAAAAGTGTGCCACTCGATTGTGTAGTTTTTGTTTAGTGTCGGTTGAAAAATGGAAGATCAAAATGAGGCAGTATTTCCACATATATTTTTCTATATTACTGTCTTTATTACTTATTAGAAACGTATTCTAAGCTCACAAAAGATTACGTGCTCTGTATGGTGATATAAGCAATTTTCAAACTAGTAATTCACTCAAAGATCTTCAAGGAGGGGCGGATAGTGAATAAATCAGAACAGTAAACAATTCGGGTAGTTTAAAATTATTTGCGTAACGGTTTACTTATGAAACGTAGAGAAAATGAATCCATTTTTGAAAAGATTGATAACTGGTATGAGAAATGGGTTCTCTATACACTATCAACCGGAAAAGATTGCGAAGGAAGTAAGGTGAATCATCGCAAACATTATCCAAAGCTGATATTCGAGTGAACAAGGTTAGTGAGTGTGAGTGTTATCAGTATGGTGGAAATTTCAAATAAAATGTCTATTTTGACGATTTATCATGCAAGAAAACCACCGATTTATATATGAAGCTTTAACAACTAACCAAATTGGAAGTGTAATTCAAGGAAGAATTCGCAACTCGTCAAAGTATTGTATTCTTAATTAAAATAAATGGGTATATTCATTATGTAGTCCTTATTTTGTACCATCAGATTATTATTTATTTTATTCCCTCCAAAACTTTTTGAGTTGTGAAAATTTAAAGAATAGTGAAGATGCCAAGCAGCACTGGGTGCGCCTTTGGCCGATAAAAGTCAAAAGTTATATGAACGTGGAATTATGGTATCACTTGAAATGTGAAGTAAAATCGTTGATATATGTTACACTACTGAATAAAGTAGAAAAAGTGTCTCTTCTTTTCGTACAAAAATCCGCCAGAGGTTAGTTGCCAAAACAATATATGTCGTTATCAATTTATTAAATAGTTTTCTGAATTTAAGGGAACTAACCTGGAGTACATGGTTCAATAAAGCGGTCCCATTTTCCATTTTGGCAGTAGAAGATAACATTATGCTCTGATCGGGTGTAGAATGTATTGCATCGTACTCTCGCTATGGCCCCATTTGGGGGATACTTACATTCAATTATTGTTCTTTGGAGTGTGCAAGAGAAACTTTCACTTTTAGTGTCAGGTAGCGAAGGGCAGGTACCTTAAACCGATAAAATTCCTGGTATAATCCGGAATATAATTTTGTGAAATTTCAATCAACTTAGGTGACCGCAACATAATGATATTTTATCCTTATATTTACCTGGTGCAACACATGCCGCTTTTTCTATATTATGCCAACGATTATCTATACAATAAAATGGAAGAACATCGGAGGTTCTATTAATACAGTTTAAATATAACACGCTGGATATTGGAACAATGTCGTCTACAATATATGGTTGGTCATTAGGTAAACTATATTTTCCGTTGGGTATATGTGGTGGTAAGTTACACCCCTCAATTTTCATAGTATTGTTGTTATCACCATATCTAGTTGTGAATTGGATGGAGGATTCATCAGTTTTATTCATGTGACTCTTCATCCAACTTAAATAAGTAGAAACTCTAGTATATAGAGCGTAATGATTCGAATCACAACCTCCTTTTCTTGCTAACATAGTGCTCGCTATACCTCTAAGGTAATATTTGTAGTTTGAACGAAACACCAATCCGGCACCAGCATCTCCCGCGCAAATATTTTTACCTAGAATTGGATGGACATATATACGTTTCATAGAGTATCTAGGACAGTGTTTCTCAAACTCTTACAAATCATCGCCCCCTTCAATAAAAATGTTACGTATTATCGCCCCCTTCACTTCGAAAAAAGTTGGGTTTATTACTTCACTTCATAATTATATGCAGTAGAACCACTCAAATCGTACCTGGACGGGACCATGTATAACTCGGGTTTGTAAAAAGGTCGAGTTTTGCAGGGAAATGAAATTTGTATAGGAAAGAAAACTAAAATAAAACAAAACCGGAATATGTATTGTACATACTAATATACGAGGGCATTCCAAGAAATACTACCCGTTTAGTCACACAGATGGCGTTATTAATCCAATCCAAAGGCAAAGTGTCGCAGATGTAAACAGTAACATAGTAGCTTTGCGCCAAAAAAGAGTTGAAGTTCTTCCGGTACGTGGTGTGACTTTTATGACTAGCTACAATGGCGCATAAGATAGAAAATCCCACGAAATGCAAAGTACGATCCGTGATCCATTCTGTTGAATGCAGAAAACGTCTCTTCAAGCGAAATTCATCACAGGATTACTGAACTGTATGGGACGGGAACAATGGATGAGCCATCTGTAAGGCGCGGGGTTCGAAATTTCAAATAGGAAAGAGATAATGTGCACGATGCAGAGTGGTCAGGTCGCCCGTCTCTTATCACCGAAAATCTGAAGAAACGTTCGATGATTTCATTTACGCAGATCAACGGATGAAACTGAAAGAAATGAGTAAACAATTTCCTCCAATTTCACAATCATTGCTTCATGAAATCTTGACGGATCATCTGATGTATAGAAAATTTGCGCAGGATGGGTGCCCAAAATGCTTACCGACGAGCAGAAGACCAAACGCATGTGTGCAGCGTTAACGGTTTTGACTCGTTACGAGCAACAGGACGCTGCATTTCTTGACTAAATTGTTACTGGGGATGATACCTGGGTATGCCATTTCACACCTGAGGCAAAACGCAATTCCATGGGGTGGCATCATCCACGATCTCAACAAGACCGTGCAAGAATAAGCAGTCATTTTCCACGAAAAAGTTTATGGTCTCATTGTTCTGGGACCGAAAACGTCTGTTGTTGGTTGATTTCATACCCGAAGGGATAACCATCAATGCGAACACATACTGTGAAAGCTGCGCAGGGCCATCCAAAACAAGAGGTTGGGATACATGATAATGTTCGCCCCCACACGGTTCGAAACACCACTGACCTTCTTCGGAAGTGGGAGGTTTCTGACCACTCTGCGTATAGTCCCGACATGGCCCCTAGTGATCATCATTTCTTCAGTAAACTCAAGGATTTCTTGTTAAGAAAACGTTTCCAAAGTGGTGATGACTTAAAAGCAGGTGTACAGCATTGGCTGGCTACTTCGGCGGTAGAGGCTTACATGGTGGGCATAAAAACTGGTTTCAAGATACAACAAAAGTCTCAACAACGGCGGCGACTACATTGAAAAATGTATTACTTGCATCTACATAAAATCATTATTTAGTTTCCTTCATTTTTCTTTTAATTATATGTAAACTGATGTTATTTTCTGAAATGCCCTGGTGAAATGCCCATCATCCCACAATAGTTCATGTAAAAATGTAAAGTTCATGTTTAATCCAAATTATATCCATATAGACGAGTGTTGTTGTTCTATATAGTGAAGAATCATGTCGGGAGCGTCTATAGCTGCAGAATGCTTAACTTTAGGTAAAATCTCCACCCTTTCTGATTCATCTTCACCGCAGTTTTCTTGTTCTACAGCCCTGCTTGTACTAGTATGCTCAAAAAATTTTTCATAATTAATATTGTCATAGTCCTCGTCATCGACAGCTAGTCAATTTTGGAAATCAGTCTGCTGCAGTTCTTAACCGCCTTGTCAACGTTGCAAGTCATGTTTTTTTCATATTAGGCCAAAGTTTTTTCCCAACACTTAGATATTGTTGTGGGAAGAATATCATCCCAAGCTTCTCCTATCATGTAAACAACATCCTTGATATTAAGAGATTTAATTGTATATATTAAACCGATTCTGTTCTCCAGTAGGATTTTCAAGAACTTTTTGCGATATTTTCTCTTCATGCACTCTATAACCAACTAGGTTATATTTGCCGGTAAGAAAATTGCTTTTACTCCTCCTCTCGTCAATATTTGGATGTGCGGGAGCATTAACCAAAACTAGAAGGGCTTTCTGGGGAAAGTCCCTCAATTTTAAATGTTTTGTAAGTTCAAGGACGAAAACTGTGTGAAACCAATTTTTAAATAGTTCTGAATCCATCCACGCATATCTTTGAGCTCGATAATGAACTGACAATTATGACAAATTGATGTTTTTAAATGCTTTCTGTGATTTGCCGACAATAAAAAGGAGAAATTTGTGAGTCTCACCTGCATTCCTACATGGAGCAAAAGTTGTCCTTTCCTTATATAATTTCAACCCACTTAACTCGGTTTCTTGTTCTGAAGCGAAAGTTTTCTGTGGCAGCATTTTATAATTAAGCCCGGTTTCATCTATATTATAAATTTGTTCAGCAGTCAATCCGCTTTCTTTAATGATATCATCAAACTTTTTGATGAAATTTTTGAAAGCTACGTGGGCAGCTCCTGAAATTGTGACCCGATGAATTCCTTGTCGTTTTTTTATTTGTCTAGCCATTTCTCTTACTTACTTACTTACTTACTTACTTAATCCTTGAGCCTTTTGTATCCCTGTCCCGGGGTGTAAGGCGTGTGTGGAGTTGAGTTCTCTAAGATTGACTTGTTGCATATTTCCCTCCATCGCTTCCTATCTGCTACGGCTTGTTGGGCTTACTCCCACGATATTGCTCTTTTACCCAATGCATTTATTACGTTATCTAGCCACGTCCGTCTGGGCCTTCCTATTGATCCCTTCTTGGTCGTCCTGGCTTCAAATACGTGTTTAACTATTCTCTGTTCCGGTATTCTTTTCACATGTTCACACCATCTCAGCTGTGCTTTTTCGATATTTTCCTCCATTGGTCTCAGGTTCAGACTATCTCTCAGTTTCATATTTCTAATTCTGTCCCTTCTTGTTTTATTTACCGTTTTTCTCACAAATCTCATTTCTGTAGCTGTTATTTTTCTCTTCTGTTTCTCAGTTTTTTATTTGTCTAGTCATTTCTCATTTGTTATAAATTCCGAGTGAGGGTCCATTGTTTCATTAAGGACACTCGCCCTTTCCTTAATTAATGGTCCTGTTAAAAATCCATACCTGTGAGATACATAAAGAAGATAGCTTTGTCTATGGACAAGAAAATTGAACTTACTGCTTCATTTAAAACAATCAGCTTTGGTTTTCTTATTGTTTCCCGGGGTTCTAAACCAACCTCATATTCTATTGTTGCTGTGGCAGACTGCAAAGTGTGTCTATTTTTTCTACAATCCTTCAATGTCGTAATACCGATGTTTAAACTTCTTGCAAGATTTTTGACATTCTCACCTTTATCTAACCTATTAAGCGCTTCCAGTTTTTGTTTGAAGGAAAAAGTAATATTTTTTAGCTTTCAATTTTCAGTATCATCGGCGAAAATCTAATTGCAGACTGATCAGGGTTGACACTGACTGGACATAAACTGGATAGCGGATTTGGAATTTTTAGGAAGGAAATATTAAAAATAAACTGGGTAACGAATATTGAAATTCCAGGAAAAAAGTAATAAAAATTTAATCGTGTTCTGGTACAAGTTGAAAAACGTGAAAAATTAAGAAACCGTTTGCATCTACAGTCGGGGTCGGATTTAAGAGGTTCTAGTGTACTTTGTAAAAATCCCCCTCTCCCTCCCCACCATAAAAAAGCGTCCACAGGGGGCGATATCGCTTCCGTTGAGAAACACAGATCTAGGAAATATTTACCTGCATTTATGTAACCAGCGCAAAATTTGTCATTAGAAAAGAAGGTATCGCGGAAACTTTGCGGTAGCTTATAATAACATACATCGGTTTTCCGATACGCAACATCAACTTTTCTGAGGATGTCGCTGCGAGGACCGGTTTCTTCCGTATATCCCCAACCTGTTACCTGATAATGAACAAGTGTGAATGTGATAATGTGTTGGCATAAATATGATTTTTGTTCTAGAAGAGCTATAGTTACGTACAGTTCCAATATTACCATCTTTTAAAGCAACATCTTCGTATATAGAATTCCAATCTATGCAAATCGGTCGTACTGTCAGGGAAAATATGAACGGATTCGTGACCTCAATAAGTGATATGTCAAAATCATTATTGCCCTCATTTCCTCTATAGTCTTTGTTGATAAAAATTCTTCAATCTATAAGAAATTTAGCCAACGTTAAATTTCGCATGTTATCTTCCCCTTATTTGACACTTGAATTGTTTGTCAATAATTTAAGATTGATTTATATATCATTAGAAACTGGTTACTAAAGCGTGGAGAGAGTTACCAATACCAATGAAAAGTAGAAAAATAAAAAATCTACATGATTCTCACAAAAGAAAATCTCCTCGCGTAGGTTTATTCGGCAACTTTCAGCGAAAGTTGTGCAAAGGATGGCACTGCAGCCTACATTGCATATACCAATAATTACCAACAGAGGGGATTGTGCTTTGTTTTCTTGTGAGAGTTATGTAGAGTTTTTATTTTTCTACTTTTCATTTATATATCATTAGTGAATGTACGGATAGAAGTGCCTTCTTGAATCTAGTAAATATTACTTGCACTTAATAAAATATTTATATCTTTGAGGTATAACAAATTTTTGAAAGTTAGATAAATACAGTCTAGATACAAAAAGTTTATTTGAGCCAATCTAGATTTTGTTTTTATGCAATTGCCCTATCTCGTTGTATTCCACTGAGGATGTTTGTTGACAAAATTTAACAAGGCAGGGAAAATTTTATAGATTTTCTTATAAATTTCTTACTTGATTTAAACAAATATATCCAAAGCAACGCAACCCAAGAAAGTACTTCTATGTGTACAGTTTTTGCATACTTATAATAAAACTATTTGAAATACTGAAATTCTGTTTGGATACGACATTAGTCAATGTGAATTTTAATGCAAATGATAATACCAAACATATTTCATAGTAAATTTTATAATAGGGGTGTTTAGTATCCTCCCTGTGCACTCTAAGTGTCTTTTAAAAGAACGGTAACAAAAACATCTATTTCCTACACTGATGTTATGTAGTTTGTGTTATTAGCGCTGGAGGAAAAGCATTTGGTACAATGTAGGAGATGTCAAATTAGGAAAACATTAAGTAGGAGCAAATATATGCTACATGTAATTGATCTGTTTCATAGTGAGTACAGTAGCGAAGATAATATAGATTTTAGTGATGAAAGCAATGGCGTTGAATTTTTATTAGTTTACTATTCCAAAGAACATAAGAAAAGAAATTGCATAATAAATTATTTGGAAGAAAAATATTATTTAAAACGATTGTAGAGAGTATAAAGATTTGGAGTATTACACTAATATTGCTAACCACTATAAGGTTCACAAGAAATCTGCGCATATAGATACTTAGCATATCAATTTGATTTGTTAATATAGAGTCTGTGGACCGTGCTTTACATCATTTATCGAGTAACGTTTTTTATTAGTGGCTTAGCTAAAAGAACAATCTCTTGTCCAGACGACGAGCAACAAAGCAACACAGGTGATTCTTATCTGAGAAAGAAAAGATTTCCCAATGTTTTTGATAAATGTAATAATTTATTTAGGTATCTATTGGTGAGACAAATAATCATGTACAATGTGAATTTTAGGGTGCATACATAAAATGCATATTTCAATTGATAAGCTGAAGATTAATCTGACTGTACAAGCATAGAGGGCATAAAAGCCATTTTTTTACAACGTATTTGCAATGGAAATAAAAAATTTATGTCTGTGTATATTAATTGGCTGCCCCAAATTAACTCATGTCGTGACAATCGAGTATTTAAGAATTCGGAAATATATTCAAAAGAGGACATAAGCAAAATCTTTTGTCTTTATCAATTTGAAATTGCTTGTTGGGTAAATACCAAAACATATAATTTCTACTAGACATTGATGAAAATTATAATTTAATTTTTTACTTTTTTCGATCTTTTTATATATTCTCCAATTTTTGTTTCATTGTTTGAACGTTTTTTGTCAATGGTTTATTTAGAGTAGCCATGTCAAACTCAAAGTCACTGGTGAGCCAAAAGCATTAACACCCTATGGTGGGCCGTGAAACCTAATATAAAAGACAACCTACTGAAAATCTTAAAATCTTAAAAAACTACTATTATTAGACAAGTATCTTTATTAAATTTTCAATCAGGACATTACAAAAACACAAACATTAACTTCTTTTGCCAGATATTTGACATCTTTCTTCTTTAATTAAGTTGTCTATTTGTGGCGTGAATTTATCGGCGGAAATAACTTTTAAAACTACGTCTAAGTGTGCGTCCGTTAATCGCGATCTTGCGGGAGAGTTGTTTCCTTTCATCAAAGAAGATAATTAGTCACACTTATTCGTATTTCCAACCATCGACAGGATTTTACAGGCAATTTTTTTTATTTCTTGGTATTGACCAGGCAAGTACTTATAAAATTCGAATGTACACTATCAAATTTTTGTTTTAAATGAGTCTGACACTGAATCTCAATTACTTCCATCTGCAAGTGAGGGGCAACTTTATCAATATCGACAGTGAAAAGACCAGTAAATAAAGATAAATGGTTTTCTTAGTACTTAAAATCTTGAAAACGCTTTTTAAATTCTGCCAAAAGGCTTCCCACTTTCTCTGAATACATTTTGTATGATATTGGGACACTAGTACTTTTCTGATAGGCCTTACAAGTCGGAAAATGTGACAGATTATCCACTGCTAACTATTTTTTCCCACAGCATCATCTTACACTTGAAAGCTTTTACATGATCATGCATATCTGTTATAACTTGACGTGGTCCTTGCAATTTCGTATTTAAATCCGACAAGTGTTTTGTAATATTTGCCATAAATGAAAGGTCTTGTAAAAAAGGTACATCGGATAATAAGCTGATATCTTGTCCTTTCACTTCCATGAAAAAGCGTATTTCTTCTTTAAGTTTCCAAAACCGATCGAGAACCATAGAACACGAAAGCCATCGCACCTTTACATAATAAGGTAAACCAGCGTACTCACTTTCTAAATCACGTAAAAACGCAAAAAACTGTCGCTGATTCAAGCCACGCACCCTTATAAAGTTTATAATTTTTTTCACT
Source organism: Chrysina gloriosa (assembly GCA_038088585.1). Taxonomy (NCBI): domain Eukaryota; kingdom Metazoa; phylum Arthropoda; class Insecta; order Coleoptera; family Scarabaeidae; genus Chrysina; species Chrysina gloriosa. The sequence continues at coordinate 42,787,948 of CM076087.1, forward strand.
GATTTTAAAACGCTTTCCCACTTGATCGCTTTTGAGCATAAAACTTCCTGATGGGTTATACAATGCACATGATGAAAATCTGATTTGGTCTTTGTCTGTAATATCTTAATGAAGCCATTATTTACTCGTCATGGAAGGAGCTCCGTCTGTTTTTGACAAATCTAAATTGTACTTTTGCAGATGTCCGTAAACAGCATTGAAAATATCGTCTCCAGTTGTTGTATCATGCAATGGTACTAATTCCAGTAATTCTTCATAAACGTTGATATCTCTATCAACAGCACGAAGAAAAACAGCGAGTTGCGCCACACCACACACATCTGTACTTTCGTCACAGGCAACAGAAAATGCAATGTAACACTCCGATTTTGTATTTAGCTGATCACTTATATTGGCAACCAACTCAGTAACTCTTTCAGCGACAATATTCCGGGATATATTTTGAAAAACCTTTACGCTCCCGTGACTTAGGATCTTTGCGGCCTTTACAAGGCACTCTTTTATAAATTCTCCTTCAATAAATTGTTTTGAGTGGTTTGCGATCAACTCTGACAGTACGTAAGTCGCTTGAACAGCAGATTAAATCTCTTGCTTTGAATGTGTAAACATAAGCTGTTGATTTTTTAACCGTGATGTTACCTCGTTTAACTTTTCGTTTCTAATCATACCTGCATCAAATTTAGTTTTATGACAATGATAGTGATGTTTCATATTATATTATTTTGGGACACCGACTGTACTGTTATAAATCAAGCAAATAATGTTGTGTCTTTTACTTCACGGCTAAAAAACTCTAATTCTCACTTTCCTTGAAAGATAGGATGTTCATCTACGAGTTTCCTCTTACTTCCAGTTGATTTTGAAAGAGACATGTTGAAAACTTTATTATTTATAACAATAAGTACTGTTACTGTGTTGTAACAATAAGTACGCAAAAGAACTGACAATTCTAGAGTAATTGACTGAACTCAACCGAGCGGTCTTGGATTATATACGGAAATGTGATTTCTCGACAGTTTTTTTCTAGAATGTTTAGTGTTTTCGCGCGATAGAATTTTCTGGAACAAGCCAGAAGATAACTTACGTACGCACGTGAGACGCAAGGACGAGTGCGGCCGATCATAGCCGAGATAGACCGAATCGATCTTTGTGATAGGTTTGTAGTGATGGGTCGTTATTGAACTATGTGTATTTTAGAACCGTTCTCAATGTAGAACGGTTGCAACTGTTATCTCGCTGGGCAAAGAACGGTTCCTTTCGGACGGTCTCCAGCACAGGCGGTTGAAGAAGAAATTCCACATTATCGACTTCTTTCCTATTAAATATTTTGCCTGGGAGATGATGATTGTTCCTATTTCCTAACTATAAAGCTGTTATTCGATGGATCAGCTACGGATTGTAGCAAACGGATGTGTCCACAACGGACTTAAATGTTTTTGTTATATTTATTTTACACCATGTGTGTAAACTAGCGTTGAATCGTGAGAAAAGAAAACTGTATAGGAACTTCTAACGAAAAACTTAATGTACGTAGGATACAGTTACATCATCAATACACAATCATATAACTTGGGGAATCACCAAGATGTTAGAACTAGTGATGGGAAAGTATAACGTCGGGGAAACACAAACTATATATCAAATCAAGCAAAGGCCTCCAAAGGCGATGTACGCATGACATATTTGATTGATTTTATGATGCGATATCAAATAGAACTGTCGAGTACGAAACAACGATGACCTGTTATATTGGAACCGTTATTTCAAAATAACGAGAATGATTGGAACTGTTCTTTTAAAAGAACGGGTTTTCCCATCATTATACGTTTGTGTGCGACTTGTTGCAGCGCGGGCGTTTTCAAATACGGTTTCGAATACGCTCGCCAATCGCATTATCTGGCTATTTTTAAAATTGATTCGGCCCACAGGAAACTGCTCAGTGAGCCGCATGCGACTCGCGGGCCGTATGATTGACATTCTTGATTTACACCATTCTAACTTAAATGTTGTCACTTTAGCTTCTTTCAAATGTTTATTGAAATAAGAAATTACGTATAAATGGGTTTGAACAAAAGTTTTGCCCAACAGAGAGAAAAAATGAAATAATACATAATATAACTAACGGAGTTAATATACATTTGCTGCGGTTATTAAAACAGTCGCTGAAAGTCCTTCCCTGATTGCACGATGTACTCTTATGGCAATAAAAATACACATCAGCTCGGGATACCAAACACCCAAATGAACTCAAACTATAGTGGATAAGTTACTGTATGCAATTGTTTGAACGTATCAAGATTGGGGGCCAAACTCTCAACGCGAATGATTTAGTAACGACTGTGGCCACCTTAAATAAACAATTTACCTCTCTTTGCTGTGCTGACGCTTCAAGTGTGAGCGGATCCCGGTAGTGTTTGCCAGCTCTAACAATGAAATCCTTGGTATTCTTTAATGTACCATTCACATATGTAAAGCAATGCGCAACTGAAATGTGTACACATACGTATACTTACATACATACATATGTATAATAGCAATAAAATATGTAATTAAAGCAGCTTATATGGTGTAAAATACCCAGTAGATTATTAGAGTATGAATTTGCAATAGTAATCATACTGAACAGTTGTTCATGCGAGTAAATAAAACGTTGCAAGGACGGATCGAGTGTATATATTCCGATCGTCTGCCAATAACTCCGATCTTGACAATTTTTGCTCGAATGAGGAACTCTACTTAACTTGGTAGTTTAGAAAAATGATTTCTTGCATAGAAATCTACACATCTTAGGAAATGTGCAACATTATGACAATGTTCACACCTACGATACAATAGATGTCGCTTGTACTAGCAAAAACTAATTCAATTTTTTTAATGTTTAATTCGAATGCATTCGGATTTTTAATTAATCTTTCTCTAGTTTTTACGCACCTGATAACACGTGGTAGGGCGATATAATAGTACCACCACAGATTTTAGTGCCATCGCTATAGATAGCTGCAACCCATGGAAATTCGTATTTATTAGTTTCTTTACCACCCACTATCAAAGGCGAAGCAATAGTTTTCTTGTCGCCGCATTCTAAAAACAATAAGAGATATATTTAGTGTTTGATTAAAGCATAACTAAATTGTATCCTTTTGGATTTCGAATCGCAATTTATAACTATATGCAAATCCGGCGTTCAAAATAATAATTTCAAAGAAACATATACAAATAATTCTTTCTCTAGCCACTTATTACACAATTATCGTAGGAAACTGCCTGATAACCAGATTATATGTTTTTGCATATCGATAACTATCTATCAACGGTATAATTGAACGCTTTAAGATCTACACAAATTAGGATAAATAAAAGCGTTTAGCACTAATTTTATTTTATTTACCCTAATTCGTGTAAATCTTAGTTAGAGCGTTCAATTTTACCGTTCATAGTTATCGATATCCAAAAACATATGATCCGGTCTCTGCTTATAACACAAGCCTGCGAAATTTGTGATCTTGTTAGTTACAGCAATGACAGGGGGTGAATCTTGTAGATTTCTTTTTTGTGTTAACAACAAACCCGGTCGCAGAAATTGTCTAGCATATCAGGTTTTGGAGTAATTTTGGATTAAATGGTCGAAACATGGCCAGATGTATGAATTTATTGTGGGGAAACAAATCTTTTCTTATATTTCCGATAACGGCAAAGTATTGTATACTAATTTTTAGCTCTAAAATCCATATTTGACTGCGACTGTACGGTTTCTTTCGCAGGCTTGCAAAAAATTAGCTTTGGTCGGACACAGAAACAAGTGACAAATGGTGAAAATACATACAAAGAATTCAGATAAGAGCGAAACCCACGTAACCACTATAATATTAGTTACCTGTCTTTAGAATTGGTGTTCCTCATTAAATTTTTGACAACCATAAATAATAGGCTGAGAATGAATGAAATTGATAGATTAGTTTTCTTTGTTCGTCCGTCAGTATCTAATATCCTGAATCATGACTATTCACAACTAACCACTCATTCGCGTTCTCTTCATTACAATCACTGAGAACAGTAACGTTGCAGACCAACCAAAGCAAACGACTTATGAACTGTTTTCGGTATAGTTTTTATGTTTCGATGACCTTATTCAAAGATTCAGGTGAAGGATGTGATGGAGCATTGTCCAATAGGAGTAGCACCTTGCGTTCTTTGCCGCAATGCTGCTGAATTTTCTTTTACTTTGGAATGAAATTGTGTTCAAACATTTCGTGAACTTTGACATTTTTAAAACAACGTCGGTTTCTCGAGATCTCTATCAAAAGTAGTGGAATTCTGTACGTCCCAGTTGAATTAGCACACACCATGACAGTGACCCGCTCCTCTTTGATCTTGTTTGCGAATGCTTTTGGAGATATCAACGAGTTAGATGGGAAAGCTTTCCAAAAGGGGCCTGTTTGGTGTGCATTGCAGACAACATCTATGTCAGATTCAATCTGCTCAAGAAATCTCTTTAAATTCTCGGAAAAATAATCTGCTGATAGGGCGTCAGCATTTAATTTTTCACCACGAATCTTTGCCGCATCCCATGTCGTAATTTGAAATTTTTCAGCCATCCAGAACTTGTGGCGAATGGCGAGTTGTCACCAAGCTTCATGTTTAATCACTGCTTTCTCACACAGAACGGGCCTAGACATGGGCTGTCCAAAAGCCCGCTTTTGCAAAAACCAAATGAATGCAGCATCTTGTAACAATTTGGATTTAGTTTTTCATAGTTTTACGATATCAACTGTCTTCCCCACTGTTAAGTGCATACCTAGTCATTGAATCAGAATTATTTTGTATTCCCATTATCGTCAATTTACCAACACCGAACTTGGTAGCTAGTGTCTAACCCGTTTCAAATTTCAGACTTCCAGAAGGCGTTTGATCAAGTTGACCATTACTTACTTCTATGGAAACTTCAGACCATTGGATTCTCACCATTGTTAGTAGCCTTATTGAAGTAATACCTGTTTGGGAGGGAGCAGTACGTGGAGTATCTTCATGTTAGGTCTGATAATTTTTATCCCTCTTCTGGTTTGCCACAGGGTTCAAATCTTGGCCCGTTGTTATTCCTGATTTTCATAAACGACATCAGTACCATTATTATCAGTGAGCATTTAATATTCGCAGATGATCTGAAGATATACCGTCGGATCGAATCTGTAAATGACTGTCTCGCTCTGCAGGGTGATTTGATTGAGATCTGTGATTGGTGCAGACGTAACCACTTGTGTCTTAACACCGGTAAATGTAGTATCGTTTCCTACACCCGGAAAAACAATCCTATCGAGTTTGACTACATCTTGAAGGATATGCACCTGACCCGTCGGGAGATTATTAAGGATTTGGGCGTTACCTTCGACAGCAAGCTAACCTTTGTAAATCATATAAATTGGACTGTTGTGAACGCTTATCGGATGTTTGGTTTCATTTATAGGAATTGTCGCGACTTTAGTAGTATTAAATGTTTAACCCTTCTTTATTTTGCACTTATTAGATCTAAGTTGGAGTATGTGTCTTTAGTTTCGTATCCAATTTATCAAGTACATATTAGTAATATTGAAGCAATACAGAGACGAATACTTGGAATACTTGCTGTACAAGACTGATGGCGTTTACCCGAATAGAGGATATGACTATAACGTTATGTTGTCGAGACTGAACTTGGTGTCTTTGCATAACGAGACGTATCATTTCAAGCGTAAAGTTTTTATTTGGTTTACTCAATAACTGTATAGACTGCGCGGGTTATTGTGTTGTTTAAATTTCAATGTTCCAGAGTTCCAGAGTCCAGAGTCGCGCTACCACTTTAAGTTTTATTGCACTGCGTATAGAACCAATATTTTAGTTAGGTCTCCAGTTCATATTATGTGTCACAACTTTAATAGCATATCACATTTGTGTGATATTCATCACGACTCTTTTAAAAGCATATCAAAAATGATTATTGATTCATAGCGATTTTGTTGTTATTTGTATTCATTTCTACTTTCTATTTTATATGTTTAATCTAAGTTTATTTGGTTAGTATTACCATTTTTTTCCCTTTTTTTGTATTTGCTTACTATTTATTTAGTAATTATATTAAATATTTCCCGTACTTACGTTTTACCTGTTGGGAATAAAGGAATTATTATTATTATTATTATTATTATTATTATTATAATGATTTCCATTTCTTAATGAAGGCAGTACTCGTTCCCTTTTTGTCGACATTTTGCAAATTTTACTTAAAATATGTGGCCACAAATTCAATATACACCTCACAATGAATGATATGAAACTGAGAACTTCGATTGATTGCCGACCGTCTGAGTGGAAAGGGATTCAGTACTAATCTAATGAACAAATTACGCAGACATATTTCTTAGAAAAAATATTAACACAGCTAACAACCCTCTTTCTAAGAATTAATTAAGCTTTTCCTACGTGAATTGTCTCAGCATTTTTTTGCTTTTAATGATACCCATAAATAAAATGCCCAAAACTAAGGCAACCAAAGACTGAACCCGGCTTCCCGGAATACCGCTCTAATTAAATACTTGGTAAAAGTATTGCGAGTAATGATGCTAGGCCAGAACCGACATTTGCTATTTTTCCCATATTTTCTATTTGATTATTTTCCATAAAGCAAGTTCGGATAATCGATGCTCTACTGTATTCACTCACAATTCCTTAATTTTCATCACTAACACTTATAATACACTTTCGGGTAAAGCTGGTCACTGTTACACTTCATATCGCACAATTTTGAGTTTATATATCGGAGCAAAAACTACACTCTCACTTCACTACCAGTATCGTCCAAATTTTTTCAAAATAGGCCTGACGGTCAACGTGTTAAATGATTTTCCACACAAACATACCGTTTTAAAATATAGGGAGAATATTTGGGATTCATACTTGCATTTTTTGAATTTGATATAGGCTAAAGTAGCTTACAGAAATATCTAACCTGCATGACAATGTCCATCTGATATCCACTGACCACTGCTACATTTATATTTTACATAATTCTTGCTACCATTTGAATAGTATGAACTACATTTTTTCCGACGATTTCATTTTCTCTTCCTTCGGTAGGACAGTTTGCGATTTGGTCTCCAATAATACAATGCTGTTGTTCAGATATCAGTTCTCTGATTGGTCCACAAACATCTGCGAAACAGATAAAGTTATAAAATTTGCTGATAGATACATAGATATTTCATTTGTTACTTACTTTGTGCTTGACGTTTATATTTAAACTTTGTACTCTCGAAATATGTAGTATTTGTTGTTGTCGAGAAACAAATGGTACCTAAAGACCAGAATATGTTAGTACCATTTACAAATTAGAGAGAGTTAGTACACATATATACATTAATACATTTAATAAAATCAAAGAGATTGTACAAATTTAAGTATTTATTACAAATTGAAACTTACCCGTTATTGTTAAACATATGATAAAATTTTTATAATTCCACACATACATTTTTCTTGCCAAATATCACAAATTGCTTCGAATGCTTGAACAAAGTATGCGGTCTTATCTGGAAAAGAGACGCAACGATACCAGTTTCCGTTTTTGACCTATGGATACATCGAGTTGTGACAAACTGATAACGATTCAATAACCATTAACTTGCTAACATTAATTATAGAGTGTTTTAGAACTATAACATTAATTAACACTAGTGTTATATACGAATGATTTTTCATTGAGATCACTATTTGTATTACAGACATCTTCACTTCAGCATGACGCATTAATATTAAAATAATTTGCTTTCACTTGCAAATATTGATGATTTGGAAGAGAGCATAGTACTGTAAACATCTTATCAATGGGGTTTATTTACGTTCATAACCTAATGAATCTAATGACTTTAGACGTCCCCATAAGTAAAAGTCGATCGGTTTTAAATTAGGTGAACGCCGCGCCGTGGCTATGAATCATCACGACTTTTCAACTTCCAGGAAAATTGTCATTTAAATACTATCGGACTTCTACTGAAAAATGGGGTGGCACGTCATCTTACATACGTAAATCACATACGTTGTGTAATATTCTAATGAATATCTTCAATGAGTACAGGCAAACGTTCGCCGAAAAGATTAGAATAATAATAATAGATCTATCAAAGTAATTCTCTTTTTCTTATTTTTTTCTTTTTCTTTTGAGCGTCGGAGTTTTATTTTAGAAGTTATAAAACTTAACAGTTAGTTAGTACTAATATTTTCGTGATACATAATACTTAGCAATAGTAACTCATAAGCTCGTTTTTCATTTGTAAGATCAAATAAACCGAATAATTTTCTCCAATTTATCGGTTAGTATTTTCGCCAATAAGTGAACAATTCACCTTTTTCATTATGTCTTGTGTCTATGAGAGCTGTCGGTTCCTTTGTAATGGATACTATGCGGACACCTTTTTTGTCACTGTTTTACGATGATACAGGATGTGATTAATTTTCTAGAAAGGTAATATTGTTTCGGGTTCTGCAATACCGCCAATATGTCCCATTTTTGGTCAGCAATTTATTTCTACTGAAAAGAAGTCGCAATTTAAAAGCACTTGTCACGAATCGTTTGGCTTTAATAGTATACAACGTGTATTATTAGGCAATTATAACGAAAAATTACGTCATTATTGGGAGGTTGTAAGTGTTGTGTTTTGAGGTACGCTTTCGTCTGACTATTTTGTAAGAAATACAGGCATTCTGCTTTATGTGGAGATTTAGTAGCTGTTACTGTTTGGTTAGTACCATTAACAGCTCGCTTCATTTTAGGTGTCATGCAAGTTTTTAACCAGAATTGATTCCTTGATAGAATATTTTATTCGAGAGAAATTCCCTCAGATGCGCGTTACCGATTTGTAGAAACTCACAAGGGATAAAAATTCATTTCCACAAGAAAAAGCAAATATATTGTGGTGGTGTCAGATATAATTTTTGATTGCATTATTTTGTATGAGAGCTCAATTATGAAAAAAGTAATTACTACTAAATATCCCAGAGCTTAAATTTTTATTTTCAAAAATTGTAGTAACTGTAGTGATGTTAGATAAAATCCGAAATCACAGACATTCCTAAATTTGAATTTCGTATCTCCAATTTTGAGTTTTAAATGTTGCACGTAAATTACCGTCTGATCTCTTACATTATTATAACCTTTACTCAATTAAACTTAACGATTATTGTAATACAAAATTGAGTAAATACTTCACTAATAAAATTTACAACTTATTTTAATTCAGAAATATACCAAAATAATAACAATCTCTAATCTAATGCAAGTATGAGATAATATGGATAAAACTATTCACTTAATTTTTTAACTTTACAAACTAAGTAATATCTAAAACTAGTTACACAATTTAAACGTAACAATTAAATAAAATAGATTGTAAAACGATCTATAAATAAATATAAATAAATTTGACGCATTAGTTATGAAAAATCCTGTATATTCTCGAAATCCTAGAAAGTCTATTTATGAACCTCTGATATTCAAGGAGGAAACTGGTTTAAGTTTCCTCGTGAGTCGTTTCGTGTTGAATATCAGAGGTTCATAAATAGACTTTCTAGGATTTCGAGGATATAGAGGATTTTTCATAATTAATGCGTCAAATTTATTTATACCTTGTGTAAGGTAAAAGAAAATTAATGAGTGTAAAACAAAAAAAAAAAAAAGAAAAACAAATAGAACAAAAAAAGAGGCAAATGAATAAATAATAATGGTATTGGTACAGCTGACATATTTGTCGCTAGAAATATCCCGGTATGCACCCAGCGTTCGATGCGTTGCTCGTACAAACGCATATCTTGTATCCAAACTAGTTGACCTTCCTTAACGTATTGACCTAATTTTACTAGCGTCTAAATAGTAAACATATACCTTTATTTTACTCTATGTGCAGGTCAAAATAACTTCGAAAAGTGTTTTCGGCTTTCCTGTGATAGTAGGAAAATACTTCTTTCTACAAATTTTGTTTTATTTGTTATAAAGTTCCTTCTATTTTAATTTGATGTGTAGTATATAAAAAGGCCATTTATTTCACAAGATATGCATTGAATTCGTTTATAGGATTGTATGAGGTAAAAACTAGTTAATTAATGTAAAAGAAAAGAAAAAATTGAAGTCGCCTATTCTACTTAAACGTTAGCATTCTACCTGGCAAACTTACCTTTTACTAGTGTTTACATTTCTTTGTCTAAGCAGTACAGATAAGGAGTTATTCAACGTAACATGTGACTTGATAATGACCTAAAATACTCGTAGTTGTTAAATTCAACGTTAGATGCGTTGAGGTTGACAGCAGGAGAATATTTGCTCTAACAAATTTTATTTTATTTTGTTTGAACTTTCTTCTGCTTAATTTGATGCATAAGTTGTGACAGATCCGATATACATTCATGCTTGGTAGTGATTGCAAGGACGGTGGTGTAGTTTTATTCATCACATCGGGTAAGTCTTCGAGTAGTCTTCATCACACTATTATTGAAATTATTTTAATTTAATCAGGTGACGTGATTTTTCAAATGCTATTTATGCACTAAAATTATCCTTCTACAACTCCCATGAAATATTCTTGCGGAAAGGGTCAGTCGCGTCATGTCAATTAAAAGTTTACATACGAAATTCAACCACCCTTGTTCCTACGCTGATTCGCAACAGATATTTCACCGTATCATAAGACTTCGAAAGGGGTTGGTAATGTTCTAAAAAACAAGAATAAAAGCGTATCCGACATTGAAAAATGCAAGTACCTTAAGTCCGCTCCACCAGAATTGACTTGGAGTGGGTAACCCTTCTTTGAAGAATTTCTTACGCTAGTAGGTAGAAAAATATAGTCCCAAGTTGTAGAAGGTACGGTTTGAAGATGATTGCTTCGTTGAAGGCAAAACATTTGTCCCCGGATTGAATTAAATAAATAAATAATTGTGTGATGAGGAGTTTACCGATGTGATATAATGTCAGTAATACATTAACTTAATCCTTAACCCTTTTCTACCCCTTTTCCTGGGGTGTAAGGCATGTGTGGAGTTGCGTTCTCTAGATTGACTTGTTGCATATTTCCCTTCATCGCTTCCTATCTGCTACGGATTCTTGAGCTTCCTCCCCGATACTCCTCTTTTACCCGATGCATCTATTACGTTCTCTAGCCACGCCCGTCTGGGCCCTTTCTCTTGATCTCTTCTTGTTTGTCCTGGCTTCAAATACCTTTTTAACTATTCTCTGTTCCGGCATCCTTTTCACATCTCTATACCATCTCAGTTGTGCTCTTTCAATATTTTCTTCCATTACTCCTCCAGTTCATTGAATAAAAAGGAATAACCTATCTCGGCTCGGGAACATAGAATAATCTAATTGGATACCAATCGAAAATACAAGTAATTAAAATTGCACGAATGCAGACACTATTTCTGGCTTGTAACGTACTCAACATATCCTCATTCCAGGTCCTTCCTACTTCCTACTTCTTTTTATCTTAATTTCTCACCCTGGTTCTGCTATTCTGTTTTCCGACATTCTTACCACATGTTCCACCAATTTCAATTCCGTCGGATTATTTGTTCCTCTATTCTTTCCATGCTCAACCTCCATCTTCTATACCAACTCCTTATTCTGTCCATCTTACTGACACCCAATATCCTTCTGAGGAACCTCTTTTACTTGCTGTAATAATGCTCCTAAGTCTATTAGGATCTATATATACATATTAATGTAATGTAATAGTTCCATATATTAATGTAGTCGCGTATATTGCATTATAGACCTTAATCTTATTGTTAGTCTTCTTACTAACGGTTTCCTTATTATAATTCTTTTGAGGAACGTAGAATTCTGTTATAACTTTTTTGAGGTATCTCTCCATTACCTTCTACTATGGTTTCCAGACATTTGAAACTACATTTTTTGCTTTCTGGTTTCCTATTTCAATATTCGTTTCTTCTTCTTTTGACTCTATTCCTATTATTATTCCCGTTCAAGAAGTAATGATATGTACCTCTATTGATCTGTTTTATGCTTTTAATTATTTGTTACACCACAATGTTCAAATCCATATCAGAATTTCTAGAAATTTATGTGCCGCTTGTTACATCGCTTTCGTCCAAATCAATGGAAGCGATGCCAGGCTTCTAGTTAAGATGTGGACGCGGATTTACCATTTTTCTTAATTACGTCAGTTATAGCCGGTACAATGTGTGTTGAGCCAAAATTTCTCCAAATTTTAAGACACGGCACTGCTTACAAATATCTAATCGCGGCAGACCCTTAGGTCGAGTGCGGTTTATTTCAGGGAATGAAATTCTGGCTCAACAAATATACATGTGATACGTTATCAATTGTTTGTTATTTTTCAATAGTTATCACTTTCGATTTCTTTCTAGATTTTGGCAATTGTGACCTGCTGACCTATTTTGATTGAATATTATCTTTATTATTGAAGAATCCCCAAATACTCTCTTCGTATGGTTACGAACATGTGTATGATTATTTTTATAGTGACTATATTAATACAAATTAAAATCTGTGAAACCGAGATTGAAGACATTTGACTCGAAGATTATATTTCTTATCTTGTCCCACTGATGAATCGTTCTCGGGTAGCTATGTAAGTAATTTTCATTAGGTCTTTCTATTGCACATTTAAATTACAATGATAACTAATTCAAGATATATATTATAAACGTTAGTATTTCATGGAATTATTATTTAACATGTAGTTTAACATTTCATTTTAACAGTTGATAAGAAAATTTTTAATGCATATGTTTGTATTTAATAAGTAAGATACAATACATACATGTAGATAATCCGGATGGTTAAGACAGATGGATGTAAAATCTATTGAGAATATCGGGGACCCGTTAGGTAGAATTCCATGTTTGTAGATAATATTAGTTTTCAGATCTAAATGAATTTATCGTCTAAACGAACACCTTCGTGAATATTAACGAAATAACGTTTTATTTTTAGTTATATCTAGATTCTATGAATTATATTAGATGCGCATATATTATGGTACCAACCAGCTCTCCAACCTTGATGAAATAATCGTTTTTCTGTGTATATTCTCTGTATCGAAAACAATAGCCTTGCTCTTTTTCGGGAAACTTACTTATCGGGTTTCTCCTTTACTACATTAGCAAACGATCGAATCAACACTAATTGAATTGTTGTCTGAAGAATTATTATTATCTTCGTTATTGGAGGTAATATTTTTTCTCTTCATCATCCTATCACTATAAACATACTCGCTACATATGTTGAATTTCTAACATTCAACAAGGTTGTTTACTCGCTAAATATCACTTGTCTGCGCGCATGTCGCATATGTGTAATTATAAAAACAGGTTTCTTGTGTAGAATGGATCCCCAATTGAAATAAATGTAATAATAAAATTTTCATAAACACAAAGAAATTGTATTTACCTGTCTTATATATATCACCATTCCAGGAGATATTTCTCTCACCCCCTAGAAGAAAGAAGAAAAGACACTTTCACAGCCAAACTTCAATGTCGATAAAACAATTGAAAACACGTGTTTACTACAAACAGGTTCGAAACCAACTCGTATTTTATAATTTTCAAGCTGTTTAAGTGTAAGCAAGTTTTTTCAATATGACTACTTGTTCGTCGAGAAATTCGTGATTTAGACGGTTAAATTGATTTTAAATTATCATAACTCCTTATAAGAGAATAAAAGTATACCGAATCGAATGATATTCGCTATAGAATGTTCGGTCATATTTTTCATACGTTTTTCCGCAATCCCTCACAAGGGGCGGAGATCGTTATGATTGATAGATGAAAAATTGTAAACTTTAGGTATTTGTACAGATTTTTCAAAGGAGAATAATGTTTACATTTTTGTTTACGTATATTTTAAGTTTATTCTTTCCACTTAAACTGGGATTCCACCAAAATAAAGGGTACTATCTTGCGTCCTCAGTGACGTTCCGCAAGTCTGATAAGGAACTTGATGATCGGTAAGACACACCTGGGAAACTCCTTTGTTGTTTGGGCTTGTTAAGTCATACAACGAGAAGTAGAAATTATATAAAAGAAATATTGGCAGTGATACCTATTACGATCGAATTTTACAACGGAAATCATCGATCCCTTACACTCAAAACATTCTGAAATTTTACATAAACATAGACGCTTATAGTAAAAAATCATTCTATTTTGGTGATGAATTTCAGTTTAAGCGTTGGAACTACACTTTCAAAGTTATTATATTATATATTTATATTTTTCTAAAATTTGTGCCCAAATATCTCGGTAACAAGGGCCTTTGACGGAAAGTCAAATGTAAATGTTTCGTCAAAGTTTCCGAGCCATCTGATGAGATGGGGCAGTTTTAGATTTGGGCCTTACTCAATGCCATTTGAAAAATGGATTAAGGGACAAAACCAAGATTGAGCCAGCTCAACAGATGGTTTACAAAATTCTACGATACTTTTACATTACTCGTAGTACGGTGATTACTTCAGGCAAATAATAACAATAATTTACTCTTTGTTGTCCAACAAATTACATTTCACTTACATGATATATAACATAGCACAAGATACATTACAATACATTTTACAAATACTTATAGCACATCACGTATAGAGGTGAAGAAAAGCTAATATTAGTGCTATATTGTGCTAAATGACATGGTGGTGGTGAAACCGTGTCACATAAGTTTAGAAAGTTCAGAAGTTTAAGGCAGTCATTGATACCATGAAATAAATTATATAAGTATTTGACACTGCTAGTAATTATTCTGAATTGAAGCGACTGTATCACAAAACGATCCAACAATATTACCTGATCAATATTTCTAACTGGATAGACATATCAATTTGAAAACTAACAAATTTTCTTTGAATTAATTCAGGATCCCCGTCTGTGAGTTAAATACAACACATATCAGATTATTGAAGCGCATTCTAGACGAGATCTGAACAATGCAATTCGTAAAGCTTGAAAATTTTTAAGTAATTTGCAATTTCGAATAACAAACCTCAACATTCTTCTAGCCAAACAGAAATTACATGTAGGTGATGAATAACATTCAGTACAGGATCAAACCAAACACCAAGGTCTTCAATCAATGCACATATCACCAATAAAATAAGTGAAAGCAGTCAAATTTGCGTGTGTATGGCATTGTTTTACATTTAAATATATTTAGTGGCAAATTATTAAATTTATACCAGCAAAACAAATAATTCAAAGCGGTCTGGACGCTAAGACAGTCCAATATTGATGTGAGTCCTCGAAAAACTTTAAAATCATCGACAAACAACAATTTATTCCAGTCAGTGTTTGTCAGTATGTTGTTATTTATAAGGGCACTAAGCAGTAAAGAACCCAGATTTGAGCCGAGGGATACTCCTGACAGCGCTCGAAATGTCGATGTGTAGCCGTTGTGGAATACATGTTGTGACCTACTGATCAAATATGATTTAAAGGAGCCTACCAAACCTCCTCTAAATCCAAAAGATATCAGTTTATTAAGCAATAATATATAATCAATACGATCAAACACCTTAGGGAAATGGCGTCCACTTGCACCCCAAAGTGAAGTGAGTGCTACAAATTGTTTAAAATATACCAAATTTAACACGGTAGATCCTTTTATTATAAATCCATGTTGATGAGGTAAAATCTGATGTTTTTCGGAGGAAAAATATGCTAGTGCGTAATTAATTCCATATTATTTATTAATATAGCTCGACAGGTCTTGAAGGGCCTATGGCTTAAAACAATTTCAGAAAATCTTCTTTAAACAATTATCTTTTAACATTTGATAACATCTAATCTAATATATTTAAACGAGCAACTCTTGGGTTCTCGAAAACGGCTCTAACGATTTTGATGAAATTTAGTACCTGGGGGTTCTCGGGGAGAAGAAGTCGATCTAGCATAGTCCCGGTCCCGGGAAAATCCATTTTGACCCGGTTTACACACATTTCTGGTATTGCGGTATATGAAATGATCAAAAATGGTTATCAAAAATGACTTTAGCTTTTTTATGCAATTTAGTATCTGGGGATTTTCGAGAACACAAAATTGATCTAGCATGGTCCCGGTCCCAGGAAAAATTTTTTGTCCCGCTTTTAGATTTTGATGAAATTTAGTACCTGGGGGTTTTCGGGGACGAGAAATCGATCTAGCATGGTCCCGGTCCCGGGAAAATCCATTTTGACCCGCTTTACACACATTTCTGGTATTGCGGTATATGAAATTATCAAAAATGGTTATCAAAAATGACTTTAGCAATTTTTATGCAATTTAGTATCTGCAGATTTTTGGGAACACAAAATTGATCTAGCATAGTGCCGGTCCTAGGAATTTTTTTTTGTCCCGCTTTTACCTATTTCTGCGGTACATAAAATGTGTTATTGAAAATTACTTTGACTTTGTTACAATTTAGTATCTGCGAGTTTCTGCGGACGAAAAACCGATTTAGCATGGTCCCGGTCTCGATTCAATCCATTTAGTCCAGGTTTTCACTAATTTCAGCCTAAACGTGGGTTAGCAACTTTAACATTTAACATTATGCAGTCAAGCGAAATTATAAGTAATTAAAACTTTACTACTAAACCATAGATGGCGCTGAAAGTAGTATGTTAATAAAAGAAAAATATGTACGAAAACTAACAACAACATGTAAATTCACATACTTTGTTTAAAATTACAAAAGTAATCGCAGCTGAGTTTTTTAATCAAAATAACAATACACAATTAGTTGGCGTTGCAAGAAGAAGGTATGTAAATGTTTACTTAAAATGTGTATTTCTTAAGAAAGATTTTGAGCTTAAATTTATTTATTTTTAAGTATTTAAATATAACTGTAAATATTAATTTTAATACTACTTTTATAAACTTTTAATATATATGTGCTACTATATATACTTGAAATGTACAATATTAATTAAATATCAAAACTAAAATAAAGAGCGTTATTATTTGGATCAAAATTTTGGGAACTCCGAGCAAGGCTCGGTCCACCAGGTACTTAACATTACATTATAACTCGTGCATACATTTTGTTTAGTACTTCTTTCAACTTCTTTCTATTTTTTTGTTTTAATCTTTCAATCTCTAAGATTCATCTTCTAAAGGTCCTCCTTCATACTGTTTACTCATCTTTTCCGTAGCCATCCGTTTGTTCTTTTATTTATTGGTTCTCTATATAGCATCATCTTTATCATTCTTTGATCTTCTATTCTTTGTACATGACCTAGCCACCTTATTTTCTGAGCCTTCCTAGACGTTGTGATTTTATTCCTTATGTAAATTTTCTACTTCTTTGTTTGTTTGCCTTTGCCATCCATTCTCCATTTCTATTTCTCAGAGAATTCCTCTCCACCGCTCTAAAAGCTCCACTTCCAATTTAATTAACACTCATGTGTCACACGCGAAAGTAACCTTGGGTCTAATGACCGTTGTATATAACCTTATTTTTGTTTTTTTATGACACCAATACCGATTACTTCGAGAAGTTTATAGTTAACATGCTCCATCGCAAGATACGTGTGAGCGATGGTTCCGACGATTCAAAAGTGGTGATCTCGATGTTGCACACATGGAAAACCGCCAAAAGAATACGAAGATGTGAAATTGTAAGCATTGTTGGATGAAGATGATTCGCAAACACAAAAACAATTGGCCGAGCCACTGAGCGTTAGTCAACAAACTGTTTACAATCGGCTACGAAAGATGGGAAAGATTCAGAAGACCGGTAGATGGGCACCGCATGAGATGAACGGCAGGCAAATGGAAAAGCGAAAAACAAATGTGACATTTTTGCAAAAAATCATGGGTAGACCCAGGCGCACCATCCACATCGATCGCAACACAGAAACGCTTTGGCAGAAACACGCTGCTCTGTGTTTGGTGGGATCAAAGGGGCGTGGTTTATTATGGCTGTTAAATCCTGGGAAAACAGTTTATACTAGACATTATCAACAACAATTGATGGATTTGAACCGTTCGCTGCATGAAATATGGCCACAATACAGTGTGTTGCCTCAAAGTCATTTTTCTTCATGACAATGCTCCATCACATACAGCAAAACCGGTTCGCGACATGTTGGAACCACTCAGCTGGGAAGTTCTATCCCATGTGGCTTATTCACCAGACTTGGCTCCTTCCGATTACCACTTGTTTGCCTCAATGGGTCACGCACTTGCTGAGCAACGCTTTGGTTCGTACGAAGATGTGAAAAAATGTTCAGTTCAAAGCGACCATTCTTCGTCATTATTAAATCGAGAGTTCAATTCTCCTTTTAGCTTACGAAAATAATTAATTTGACGATTAATTCTATAAATAACAAAATTTGATTTCCTCATTCACGAAGCTTTCGAATAACTTTGTCAGACTGCATGTCCACTTGGGACAACGTTTGGCTTGAATAATGCGTATTTCAGACGTTACACACACACACACACACACATACACACACATATATATATATATATATATATAGTTATATATCTATGAATAATTATAAATTTATATTAGACATATTTAACAAGGGTACAAAAAGGCAACAATTTTTATATTGCAACACGGCAACTGATGAGTTCGATCAATTCGAATCTAAATTTTACACAAATTATGAAATAATATGTAGAAGCAGATCAAAGCAGACATGCAAAGTAGGCTATAGACTGATATGAATCTTACCAAATAATATGCTACATGACAATCAAAATAAGTAACAATTTGAGAGCACTACTTAAAACGTCTACACTGCGCATATAACCTGAATTAAACAAACGGTGGTATGCCATTCAGCGTTAACCGTTATCCCATCTTTTAATAATAAATTGCTATATTGTTGCTTTTGTGGCAAAGCGTTGCCATCATCTATTTGACCTCATTGTAAGAGTAAATAACTTTTGATGAAGTTTCCTTACTTCAAAACATCAAAACACCGAATTGACGCGATTAGTTACCACTTAAGATGCCGTAAATGTATTCTTTAGATTTAGTTGCTGAATTGACTTCACTTAAGAGATAAAGGTTTCTGCAGGAAACTTAGTTTTTCCCACCCAATCGATTGAGATTTCGGAAATGTGTAGGAATGTCTTAAACTTGCGACATATCACTTGATCGGCTAGCGTTCAGTGCAGATCCTTTCTACTTTGTTTCTAACTAAGATGGGGGAGTTCACATAAGTAGATTACTGTAGCGTTTCATCATCCAAATAAAAACAAACACGTCAACATAGTCCTCCGCCAAATTTGTAAAAAAATATTGTACAATGAAACATTTCTCGACTTAATCCTATTTTATCAGACCTATGAATTTGCTGTGGCTAAATCACTTACCACATCTTAATACAACTGTGGTTTTAGCACTTTTTGGTTTATTTTAACGTTTGATTTGTGGTGGCATTGGAAAAGGAAAATAGTAAACGCTGCCATTGAACTGAAATCTGGTACCCTGGCGCGGTAAATATAATTGACCAATTTGAACTGTTAGGGTGATATAGATATGTCTTTTGAATTAAGTTTTGCAAAAGCTGAAGGTGAACAATTGTTTTATGAGCTGTAGTTGTTATGTATTTGTTAACCGACTTCTTGAAACATGGCAGTTGCTGAAATAATACCTATGTATGTGTACTAATTATTATGGATAGTATTGTATATATATGCATATATGCATTGCTTTCGGATTTTGTACAGTATACTATTATTTTATTTTATTAACCTTCCTATACTCACACATACGGTCTGTGAGACCGATTTATATAGTATAGTATACGTCTTTCATTTTGACGTGAGTATAGGAAGGTTAATTTTATGATTAACATGAAAATTATAGAATTTGAATTTTTTTCCACCTATTGGAACTACCCATTAAGTTTTATGATTTCGTTATTGCAATAAAATGTCTTATTATTGTTTTGTATTATTAGAATCATTGTCATTATTATTTAAAAATGTAGCTCCATATCATTATTGACTTAAGAAACAGCTCCAATCTTTGTACTTTAAAGGGAACTTCTTGATTCTGAGGAGGCCATGTCAATGCAATTTATTCTTTCCCGACCACATGCACATCCTTGTATTTTGTGACCTAAATAAAGGCCATTGCGGTGAACGACTGTTTATAGCCAATCCTTTTTTAAAATTTCAGATCAGTAATGAGAATATAAACACAGCGCAGAGTCACATGAGCATGTGTTCGTCGTTTACTTTAACACGTTGTGCCAAAGTTTATTATTGTTTTTGCTATCTAAAAGATCACGGTCTGCATTAGCTCCTTTTTTTGTAATTTCAGTTCGATGACGTCGGGAATCTTAGTCTACATAATCATCTTCCCACTCATGTTCATATAAAATTTAAAAACGTCAATATTTCTTAACGATATAGTTGTCAATTTTGTAAAGAAAGAAAATATGTTGTGTGGGATTTATTTTTATTCTTCGCCTTTTGGGATAATTTGAAGTGAAATTATTACAAAGATCCCTAAAGTCAGGCACGATATTGATATGCCAGATTATATACATATGAACATATATAAATAATAGTTCTTTGTTTCTTTGTTCTAAGTACAAAAATGCTGAATAGAAGGTTGTGTTAATAATTCACACTTGTAGTAGTCGATTAAATTCTATGGCCACGTGAGTTAACGAAGTAGAAATATGAAATATTATCTTGTATACGTCATATAATGATTGCATTCGTATTTAGAATAACTATGTGCAGTTTGCTTCTTACGTAACTATATACATACATACATATGTATGTCTATACGTCATACAGGATTTCTCACAACTTGTATGTCAAATTTATTTATAAGATGCTACAAGTGAGTATAATAAAAACAAAAATTGACGAATAAAAATTTTGTTATATGCGTTCTGATTTATTTATCGTAACAGATATTCGAATTTCTCCTCGGCGTATCAATACATATAATTTACCGCTCCTATGAATCAACCTTCGATCGAACTCAAAGCAGGTGAATGAAATTAAACTAATAACACCTATCCTAATATTCGCTTGACCTTGCTCAATATATGGGCCGAATTTTACTATCTTTTAAATTTATTTGTCTAAATAGTAAACATTCGACTTATTTATCGATCTGATCGATCTGATTAAGTGATCTTTACTTCCCTGTTGGTCGCAAACTGCATTTGACGGCGAAAAACTTCTAGCTCTTGCAGCAGCTGAAAGAAATTACTCTTGTACCCTTGTCACTCCATACGTTTTGAATTGGTGAGAGATAGGAATATTTTAGTGGTTCTGGTAAATCTGGTAAATTAACTTGCGCGCCATTAAAATTTTTAAAG
The DNA here is from genome assembly GCA_038088585.1 of Chrysina gloriosa. Taxonomy (NCBI): domain Eukaryota; kingdom Metazoa; phylum Arthropoda; class Insecta; order Coleoptera; family Scarabaeidae; genus Chrysina; species Chrysina gloriosa. The sequence continues at coordinate 42,809,277 of CM076087.1, forward strand.
TTGCAATGACGATATAATAACGGGCATTATCTTGTTGAGAAGTAAAGTTTTGAAGCGTTTGAAAATATGGTGATAGATGAGCCCTCAATTCGCTTGAATATAAAATAAGAAAGATAAAATTACTTGAGGTGGCACTGATGCCTGTTCCACTGCGACCTTTACAGATCTAGTGTGGTCCTCATGCCTCCTTAGAGTACGTTCTCCAGCTTTATTCCTTTAATTAGACTTAACAGCTTTGAGAGCGGTTATTCCGCATATACGTGTATTTTTAAAGCGGACTTGAAGCCCTTGCTCCGTAATGCTGTTATATGCATTCATAATAGAGTCCTGGACTGCCTTAAGCTTTGCCGGCTCCATCTGGATGGCTGGATAGTCGTTGCCCTTGCCTTTCTGAAGACCTGCGGAGGTACTGCCCTCCGACCTCGCCTTTTGGACTACGGTCTTTCCTTACGTTTAGTAGCCTCCGCCTAACTTCCTTATCTAGACTAAACCTGACCCCTTTGTGCATGCCTAGTGAAGTTGGCCTTGATTATGGCTGTTTTAGCCTGTATGTAACTTTGGCCCTGTTTCACAAACTTTTGCACTTTAGCCTTGGAAATTCTAGATAGCGTTGCTGTACGAAGAGTAGCTAGGGAAGTATCTGTCCGCCCGATCAGAGCCCCGCTTGATAGGGTAGCCTTACCCTATCAAGCGGGACTCTACAAGGGGTTTCGCCTGGTGCCCCCAAATACCGCACACCCCTGCGACTACGCAACTCTCGGCACGTTACCTTACACCTTAGTTTGGGTTTTAGCTCGGGTACCTCGGGAGCGCTAAATTCTCGAACTCACTTGTTAAACTTGTTAACAGTGAGCCCCTGAGGACTCGTTTGAATATAACGTTCAGCTGTCATATATTAAATTAGAGGTAGCCTGATATCGTATACAATAGCTTCTTATACCACAACACCTATCACACAGTATATGTGCCTGTCCATACAAAGATGCAGATCGTTGCCAATGAATATTCACTTTGCAAAGTGTCAAGAAAATTGAATCGTCTCTAATTTTATCAATCTTTTGTAAGAACAAAATATGAACAATGGGCTAAGATTAGCGATCAGTTCTACGTTCAATATCAGGTATGATTGCAAATAAAAATAAGGAAACTGTGGCTAAAATACTACATAAAATAAATAAAATTAGCCTTACCGCACCTTTCGGAAAAATCCAGAAGCATATTTCCGAAACTAAGTTGTCATCCTTAGTGAGGGAATTCAGTATCACCAGCGATATTCAGCTAGTGCCCAAGACGAACACTATACACCGAACACTGTAAAACACTAAAGCATCGCACAATAAAGATCACACACTGAACACGCGAAACAGACCAAAACACCGTTGACGCTGTGTGAAGAATGAGTGATTTATGGTTTCTTGTAGTATTTCGTCTCATGCCAACTCTATTTGATAGCAAAGAACTTCTAATGTATGTGGAACTTGAGGTACATACATAAGTCAATTGTCTACCCACTATATTCCATATGCGTTCAATTGCAAAATCAGGAATTTCGATACCGAGGGTAGTAGATTAACTTGGGCGCTATTTAAACGGTTTCAAGTTGTCCTGGCAGCACGAAGATTTATATTGCCTTGTTGAAGATATGATGACAAATAAGTACGGCAACGCGCTGATATATGTACATAGCTATTGGGAAAACGTCTTGGTGACCCGCTGCTCTAAACGCCGTAGTCTGAAGCAATATAACGCCTGATAACGCCTATGCATAATTAATGTACATGTCAGAAAGCTGTGGGTCACACCTGTGACCATGAAAGTTTCTCATTGTTACCCATCGATCGTGTAACCTTCAAATAACAAAACTCACAAAAATCGTCGACGAGTTTGAAGATCGTAGTACAACACAGGTGTCAACAAAGGAAGATAAAACTATTATCAAGCTTCTCGAAGAAAAACCAACGTTAATTCTGCACGGAGTTCTAGAAACTTAAATAAAAGGAATATAGGTACATTAGTGTACTGACAATGAACACCTATAAGCACCGTATAAGAACCTTCGCTCCCTTGCGTTGGACACAGAATACCTACTAATATCAGTTTCTCTAATAAAGCGTCTTTTTGGGCTTGGTTACCCCAAAGATGCGCATGAACTTTGTCCGATCACCGATTAGTGCAACAGAGCACTAAACATCCCGTTAAAATACATGTTTGGGGTTGTATCAGCTTCTACGGTTATGCAATTTTTAATTTGCTCAGAGGCAATTTGTACCCTCAGAACATGGTTTACCAAAAATCATTGTTGATAAAAGACGGTTTGGTGACGATATCACAGAACAAGTGCTTCAAGATAACGATTCAAAGCATCGGAATCGGTTGTACAAGAACTGGAAACAAAAAAATGTCCTAGATTGGCCGTCATAGTCTCCAGATATGCACCTGTTCAAAAATATTTGGTGTTTTACCAGATATAAGCTTCTAGGGAAACATGTGCGAACTTTCAACCAGTTAACTTCAGGCATTCCTTGTCAGAATTCCTTGCTGAAGAGCTCGTAAGCAGCATGCAAGCGTAATGTGAAGTTGTAATTAATAACAATGGCGATTACACTATTTTTTAAATAATTGTGATCAAGTACCTTAAATGTAAAAATAAATTTCTTTTTCTTTAAAATTTGTATCATTGTGTCAAAAACTAACCGCATACCGTGTTAATTAGTTATATTTGGCTGGTATAGTGTGTATATGTGTATGTAGTCCACATAAGAGAATAAAAGTTTTAATCGATGCGTAAATAGTTAGAACTAAAAAAACATTGAAATACATAGTAAAATATACTCTATTAACGTAATATGAGAATTATTCATTCATGGCTGTGCTAGTTAGCACTATAAAGTCAACAGACAACGGTGTATGGATTTTTTCCTTCGGTTCGTGGCGTTTCCTCGATTTACATTACGCGGTTTTTTAGTTTCCTCTCTTTCATTTCGATCAACTTTATTCCATCGTCACGATTCTTGATTAAATTTGTGACAAAACTCAATACATAACGGACGACGAAAAAAGCGGGACGAATTCTAAAGTAAATTTAGACGTACTTTTTACCGGGTTTAATCAATTTTTGTAGTTTCGAAAGTAAATACGTTAAGGACATTGACGTTTACTCGAAATTTCGAATCTAATTTAATAATAGAAGATGAATTGAAATAGAAAAAAATTTCTCGTGTGATTAGACATTACATATGCACTTTATTTTTTATAAAATGTTACTACATAGATGTGGAGCTTTTAAGGTGTTACTTTTTGATGTATAAAGTAAAGTTTTGTATAATAAACATCGAATTATTCATTTAGTACTTAAAGAATAAAACCACCTGAGCTGATTATGACTTTTGTGATTAGTTTTTTATGAGATTTAATTTGCATCACTTGTTTAGTAGGTGATACGATTGAAAAAAATGTGTACGGTTTAAAGTACCAGTAGTAGATGAAACTTTATCCTAATCTTCATTCAAATATAGCACGAAGAACAGTCAGGGTCAGTACAAAAATTTAAATTATTTTTATTATTTCAAATACAACCGGCCATATAGAAGGTAAGGAAGAAGTAAATAACGGAAAATCATTTTTGTCGATAATGTCGAAAAGGATTGTGTTTTACATTAAATCAGCGTTTAAAATAAATCTAGCCGTTGATGAAAAATGCGATAATCTGCAAAACATTAACATTGCTTGTTAATTTCTAATTAACTTCCCAGGTATAGAATTGGTGATTCTTAAAGAAATTGGGAAAATGTTCCCAATTAGAAAAGTACGATAGGTATATGAAATTTGCAGCAATAACTTTAATAAATGTTATATGATATTCAAATTTTAGTGGTTTAGTTTCTTAAATGGCACTAAAATTGTGGTATCGTAAAACTTGGGATTTAAGTTTTTGCGTTATAGCTCGTTCTACATTTAATAAATATGGGATTAAATCTATGTAAATCTATGTAAATATGCTTTATGTATAATTTTGAAAATTGTTGTTGAAAACAATTTTTATTCTGTAGATATATATACGAGGGCGATTTCTAAAGTAAGTTCCGTTTCCATCTAATTAGCAGAGTAGTGGGGATATCGGCGCGATGGCAGCGCTGCGGCATAGTCTGGTTCAATGTGAGTGGCAGTGCTAGTGACAGAATCGTTCGGATATCCTTTCGTGTTATTGTGGTCGTTCAAAAATGGCTGCTGCAATTGAAAATTTTGCCGACTGTAGACTGCGTGTTGTTATCCGATTTCTGTATGCAAAGAACATGAAGGCTGTTGAGATTCATCATAAACTTTGTTCTGTTTATGTCATGAGCGATAGTGTGGTTAGAAGGTGGTGCCGTATATTTCGAGAAGGAGGCACTAATGTCCATGATGAGAAATGGAATGGAAGACCAACTGTGGTGACGGACGAACTTTTAGGTAATGTTGAAAAGAAAATTCGTGAAAATGGCCGATTCACAATCATTCAAAAGACAAAGAGACACAAAGAGAATGGGATCGACACTAACTTTTCTGACATTGAGTGGTGAGACTTGTGTCGTCTATGTTAACGTTGACACGAAAGACAGTGGTATCGCTCTAACTCGCTTACGACGAAACCTTGAAAGTGCCGTGGAACATTCTCTGCGAGTATATATGGCTAGTTCGTTATGGAGTCACTGTCTTTTGGGACAATATAAGCGTTCTTATTGTAGATTTTATGGAACGAGGGACCAGAATAAACGCTGAAGTCTACTGTGAAACTTTAAAAAAGCTCAGAAGCGCTATTCAGAGGACAGTTTTAAGTGGGAAGCGATTGCGAAAGCCCCCTACAGCTCTAATGTGACTACAGCGACTACCATCTCCTTCCTAACATGAAGAAATGGCTTGGATCACAACGGTTTGAGAGCGATGAAGTGGTGTACGACAGTGTTCCAGCATGGCTTAATTCACAGTCTGCAGTCCTATGAAGAGGGCATTAAGAAACTAGTTCATCGCTATGACAAATGTTATAGCGATGAACTATTGATAATATTAATATAATATTGTATTGCTACCTTTTAAATAACCAAACGGAACTTTACGAATATATATCAGCATATTGTTGAAAAATGCAAATGCAAAATAAAAATTGTATTTTAATGTTTAATAATAAATTTAAATTATTTGAAATTATATATATATATATATATATATATATATATATATATATACAGTAAGTACTCGCTAATCCGAACCCTCAGTATTCCGAACTCCCTTGTAATCCGAAGAAAATTGAAATATTGCCCTTTAATATTGGGTATCTTGTAATCCGAATCGCTTAGGGGTCCGGTAATCCGAATCGCAACCATACAATCGATCCCAGTCGGTGTCGTGTATTCGTTGGTTTGTTCTTGGCGAAGCTACATACTACTAATGCAATAAATAACTCCTGGAAAAAATATTTTCTTATTCGCCTGTTAATGCTTCCGCGGCAATATCATCTGAAGATGACTCGGATGATGATCTTCCATTAACTGCAGTGAAGGAAAAGCTACTTTCTGAAGACAATCAGTAAGAACCTACTGAAATCAGAAACATGTTGCAATAAGTTTCGTGTGATAATCGTCAGTATTAAAAAACTGAACTTAACGAATGGATTGATGGAGATGACGACCATTTACCTGTGCGATGATAGTGTTTCAAATGATGAAACAGTTATAGATGAACCAAAACTGAAACATGAAGAAGCAATCGGCAGTTTTAACACTTGTATAAAATGGGCTGAAGAGAATGGAGCCCAATTAGGAACACTGCACACACTTAGGCTGATACGAGAACGAGCAATGGAAGCTAAACAATTGAAATGTCGACAAGCAAAAATTACAAACTTTTTTAACTAAATTATTTAATGTTTTACAATCTGTTTTGCGGTTAGTGATGCTTTAAGATGTTATGATACTGAATTACAACTTATGTATTATGTAGTAATGTACTTCTTTTTCTTGAAAATCTATTTATATATTTATTTTTTTATTTTGACAGATACAATAAATGTTTAACAGTCTAAAACGCTATTTTAAAATTATTTTAATGATGGCTCAGTAATCCGAATTTTCCGATAATCCGAATCGTAGATGTTTTAATTAATTCGGATTAGCCAGTTCCCACTGTATATATATATATATATATATATATATATATATATATGGTATATATATTATAATAAGAGATCAGTTTGTGTCAGAGCTGTTTATGAAACTAGAGAAAATAAAAATAACCAGCATATGTAGCATATAAATCGGTATATCTCACAGAATTTGTCCATCACCCACCATGTTTTGTAGGGATGGAAAATGGCAGTGATATCTTCTAATTTCATTAACAGGAGCCTTTTCATTTTCGACCTGGTACTAAGGGCCGATTTCATAATCAAGATTAATCCTCAATTAAATGTTAATGCCAGCATTAAAATAAAAATGAATTTCATATTTATCATTTAAGGTAACGGGTGGCGTTAATGGACGTTTAAGCTAATGGCTAATATTCGGTCCATTATAACGTTAATGGCGGCATTAACTGGCCCGCGCATGCGTACCAGTACTTCTTTATATAAGCAAGTTAACCTATAAATATTTATTGAGAAACGTTTGAATGATATTTGTATTTTTCCCACGGTGTATTTCTATTAACTTGCGGTAGTTTTTCGTAAATTTAGTAATAGAGAATTTTAAGAAACGCAACCGGCAAACCAAACTTCACTTCACTTAATCATATTTCTTCAACGGAATTGGTAGATCTTTTATAAACCTTTTTTCCTCCGTATAAATACATAATCATTATCAGATAAAGAACTATTTGTTTCTAAAATGTTTATTCTTTGTTTCTTGCCGTTGCTGCTTTCTAACTTATTGTTAGATTATATTTTGAACGAAATAACAGCCGATGATAGCGTACTTCTTGTTCTTCTTTGCACATTTGTCCTAATTGGTTCATATGCTTACTTAAACTGTCGTTACTTAACGTGCGCATGTTAAAGGATTATGAAACTGCCGCAATTTAATGTACCTTTAAATCTACCATTAAAGTTAACCCTCCATTAGTTAACGGAGGTTTAACCCTTAATTCGGCGCATTGGGTCACGAGAATGTAAAATCGAAAAGGAATGTGTTAGAGCGTTTGAAATACGATCGCCTGCTTTTTTATGCTTGAAACGAAAGCTATGTTGTTGTTTTTTTAATTAGATAATAGAAAATAAAGCACTCTAATAAATGTTATTAAATATACTTTATTTTACTTATTTCTAACTCTACATTTGCAATAAGTTCGTTGGGGTCACTTGAGACCCCATGCGATTACTTGTGTGACTTTCTTGATGCGCCCAATTAAGGGTTAAGTACCCGATTATGAAATCGGCCCTAAGAGTTTTAATTCACTGACTTAAACAAGAAACAAAAAGCAAACATCGAAGAAAAATACGCTGTAATAGTATTATATCAGAAATGTGTTATGCGAGTATTAAGAATAAAAATATTGGAAATAATGAATGTAAATTCTTTATTTTATTCACGTGTGTCTATATGTTATTGAACAATTGTATTGCCTATAATGTTTAATTCAAAAGTCATCAATCCAGCTTTTCAGGAACATCTGCATTTTTAGTACGAGGTTCTAAGAAATAATTCAGCGTCCATCACAGATGGATTCCGACGACCAACCAAGTCTAAAAAGGTTAACTGCGTAATTTTGTGCAGATAGTCGTGCACAATTTACAATTTCCATTTCAATTCATTTAAATGGCTTCCTGACCATATATCGTTGCTTAAAATGTTCCACATACCAGACGTATTTGCAGTCGTTCTGTTCTACGCTATTACTGAATGTATATATATACATACATATATGTATATTCCATAATCTCTATATATCTACGCTGCGTTATCTTTAAATAAATATCCGTAAACTGACAGTCACACTAACACGTATTTAGACAACTAATTGTAATTTGTTATCCTCGGTACAGAAATGTATAAAATATCATCCATGGAAGTCCACTATCTTAGTTTCAACTATGGAATGGCGGAAACCGATTTTCGGACCAAGTATTAGCCAAAGTTCACTATTGATGTTTTTGTTTTCACTGCCGAGGATGACTGCGCACTTGTCTAATTGCATATTTGGCATTATCGAAATTGGAGTGGTAAGACTAAGAACCATTTTATTTGGATTGTGTTATTTAGTTATTGTTCACGTTTATTCCATTTGACCCGGCAAAGGAACCAAATTTTAAAGCATTTCCAGTGGAGCTTTATTTTTATGTTCTTGGTACTGTTAAGGATGAAAAGTAATAAATTTAAAAGCTATACTCGTATGTACACTACCGGCCATAAGTATTAGCCACATGTTTTTCTTAGAATTTTAAAATAAAATCGCATTTGAATAGTGGATAATTGATTTAATGATATATACTAACTATTTATATATTAATACGTCCATAAAGACACTCATACTAACATATTATATAAATTGGATGTCAAATATTAGATTCGTCAATATAGCCGCCTTTCGCATTTATCACTGCAGCGCCTAATCGCGGCATTCTAACAATTAATTTTGTCAGAATATCAGGCGATAAATTATTCCAATGTTCTTGGAGTAGTATCCATAATGCGTCGGAAGATGATAGAGCGTTTTGTTTAACTCTCCTATCCAATTCATCCCATATTATTTTATTGGATTCAAGTCGGGTGATTGGGAAGGCCATTCCATTACTGTGAGCGCACCCTCCTCTTCTTTTGTTGTAAATAATCCTGGCATATTCTAGCTTTATGTTTCGGGTCATTATCCTGCTGAAATGTGAAATTTTCCCCGATTAGGCGCAACCCCGATGACACAACATTATTTTCTAACATAGCCTTATACCCCTCCTTTCTAAGAATGCCGTCTATTTGTACTAGGTCTCCGACAGTAGCACCTGCAAAGTACCCCCAAATCATCACCGAACCTCTTCCGTATTTGACGGTCGGCACAACGCATTGATCCGACACTCTTTCTCCCAGGGACCTCCGAACAAAAACACGTCTGCGGGAGCCATAAATTTCGAACTTGGACTCGTCACTCCATAGCACTTTATTCCTTCCAATCTTCCATGGTCCAATTCTAGTGCTAGTGCCCACTGATAGCGCTTCTGCTTGTTTTGTTTCCGTAATAAGGGTTTTTTACCGCTAATCGTCCGGTTTTACGTAAGCGCCGTTTCACTGTAATCACGGTAATCGGTTTCGTGCGTCCCATGTTCACTTCCGCTGCTATTTCCGGTGCTGTATTTCGTCGATTTCGTTTACTTATTCTTACGATTCGACGATCCCCTGCTGGCATCGTTATACTTGGTCGTCCACTCCTCGTTTTCTTCATTAAACTGCCGCTACTGGCAAATTTGTTGACATTGTAGTCCACTGTTTGCCTACTAATATTTTTTGTGATAGGCAACAATTAAAGCGCGCACTTCTACAGACAACTCTTTTGTTTTCGGCATTATAACACGAATAACACTAAGAAAAGAATGCACAGATCACAACGACAGTAAATTTTCAACTATTGTAAATTACACTGATATGGTATAAGGAACCCTCTATTACAAAGTATAATTGAAAACTAAATTATATTGCACCAAAATTCCAAGAAAAAGCCCATTAACTGTTATCGCTCAGGTGTACCAAAATCTAATTTATATTTTCATGAACTCGCTAATGTACCGTATATGAATGAAACTTAGTACCAATGCATCTACATACGAGGATTCTTTGTATCTAGTGTCATTATTTGCATTAGATAATTTATATGGAAGAATTAAGAAAAAATATATGTGGCTAAATACTTATGGCCGGTAGTGTATATTTCATATGGTCCTACGTTAATAACCAGGTACCAATGCACTTACTTTATTTTGGTTTACCGCGAACATGAACTTATTTTACATTTTAGTTATGGAGGTCTGAATTGTTTTAATAAAACTGATTTACAGCTGCCGGTTCTTGAAGTAGAAGGCTACGTTTGATATATCTCAACGATATACCATTTCTTCTAACCTTTAGCGGCGGAATGGTTATACTGGAACGTAACCGGTGTAGTATGTACGTATGCAATGTGGTGTAACTGCAATATGTATGTAGCAGTAATTGTCGACACGTGTTGTGCAGTTCTTAAACTAGTTCTCTTTTCAGGAAGTTGAAAGGCTGTCTTGTCAATTTGGCTAGGTGATAGTCTACTTACGTAATTCATAAATTACGTCAGACTAGATCTGCCTTGTTCGTACTAAGGAACAAGTTCATAAATCTTAAAGTGGTTTTATAATAGCAAAAATATATTCTTATTAGGTTTTTGTAACTCACAGTTGGAAATGTAGAATACTTCTACTCAGTTATGATTTGATTATTGTACATAGATTTTCGAAGAAAATTTGGTGAAGTGTAAGGTTTATCTTATTTTAGCTTTTGTAACGTTATCTGTGGATCTTATATTTGAATCGGTGACTATTAAAACCATTCCTAAAAGATAATTTTTGGAAAAATAAAAAAGCTTGCTTCACGGTCGTATTGAAATTTTTAATGAAAATCTGTTTTGTCTGAGGTGATGTTGTTAAGTCAAGGAACAGCTAAAGCTTAGAATTTATTTGCTTAGGGTCATAATAGGTTCAAATTTGAAAAAAGGGGGTTGAGTTGATTCCTTTTAATACCAATTTAAAACTGTTTGAAAAACAAAACAATTTTACTCAAAAGAAAAGATTTATTAAGTTTTAAACAGTCTTCCAAAATACAAAACTTAGGGTATCATACATTCTAATTATTGTCTTCAGCGGTGGTAGCAGGCCACGTTAAGTAATCTTCATAAAATTCTGGACACCAAGGTAATCAGAGATGAGCACAACATCTGGTACCAGAAGCAAACTTCGTCGGGCAGATATCTGAACTTCTTCTCTACCCAACCCTTCAAATATAAAATTAACTTGGTACTAGCTTTAAAACACAGAATCATCAATATTGTTCATCCTGAGTTCCATAGGAGGAATCTAAATAAATTGAGAAATCTTCTAGCTATGAATTCTTATCCGAAATTAATCATTAACAATATCTTACAACACATATACCATAACAGCAATTGGAACAATGGAAACCTCAATACAACATCTACCCCTCAAGAACCAGTAGCTAAAATTTACAGAAGCCTAGAATTTATTCCGTCATTGTCCAGCAAGTTAGAATCGTTATTCAATTCATTCAACAGCAGAATTTGGTTATTTCCTATCATTCTTCCAATACTCTGAGAAGGTTCTTCTCTAATCTGAAGTTGACTTTGCAAACTAATGTCATTTACAAAGTCAACTGCAAAGATTGTCAAGCAACCTACATTGGACAAACCAAAATGAAACTAGAAACCCGTTTATCATCCCATAAAAGCAGTATAAGACTCGGTAACAACTCTACTGACTTGTCGACTCATGCCACAGATAGGGGACATCTTTTTGATTTCGACGGAGCAGAGGTGCTTGACTCAGAAAGTAACCTAAACAAACGTTGTGTCTTAGAAATGTGCTATATTAACAAACTTCTAACGCCATCAACTACAGAACTGATGTTGAAAGGTTGAGCACCATCTACTGCGACATCCTTAACCGGTAGGGTTTTTCATTCTCTTTTTACACCTTATTATCTGAAATCTTCGCTTTCCTAATACTTACAGTGACCACTCCTGGCTATCCGAATTTCATTGTCTTTTCCACATTGTTTGCCTGTTACATCTCTTCATGACATTTTTAGTTCACTTAAATACTTAAAATAACTTTTTCTAAAAATTTTTCCTAAGATACTTCTTATCTTCGGCCCGGTGATTGTGGCGGTCGCGTTTTTGTGCATACTTATCTTTTTCCTCGTTTTAATCAACACTCGGTACTTATTGTTGATCGCACTCTGCGATTTTTTAAATAGTTTTTTCTTTTTGTACCCCCTCCCTGCTCCCCCAGTTAGGGAGATTCTACCTCTTCGCTCTTTTTGGTTGGCATTGATCGGGTTGGTATCATTGACTATCTCTTGTCATGCTTCTTTCCCTCGCATTTCTCTTACGAACACCACGAACACCTGTGATTTATCACCTTTAAGTCTGTCAGTCGCTGTAAGGTTAGATTTTCCTTCAATTTTTAAATTTAAGAGTTTTAAATTTCATTGCATTTTTACAGTATGGATTTTGCAAGTAATTTGTGGGGATCTTAATATCACGGTTGCCGTAAGTTTAATTTTATATATTTTTTAAAAAATAATGTTTTAACTTGTAAAATTCTTTCCTCTTCAGTACATTGAGGATGACCGTAATCTGAGGGCGAAAATTCTGTAGCAGTAATAAACGCAAAATTTAGGTCTTTTCACCTTGATCTCTCCGAGAGTCTAACACGTTGGTATTCCTGAACTTTAATTATTTATACGAATTCATTAGTATTATTAATTTACGTTCTCAAAAGATAGTGTTGTTTTATTTATCAATCAAATAAATATATGTTCTATTTTGGTTTATTTTGACCCTTGGCATTGCACTCCTCCTCGTTCATCTTTTACTAAAATCTTATTAATGTTATTGCGTAAGGGAGGTGTTAAGCTAGCCGCTCAATCAATTATCAATCACCATTTCTTTACAACAATAATACTAACACGAAGTTTTTTCGTTGGTGCTCTGGAATTTCTTCCCGATGAAAGGGTTACAGTGTTGCGTATGGATGTTGAAATAGTGGGATTTACCGGTACAAAGAAGTCACGTGTTTATGTAGATAAGGTACTGGTTTCAGTGTACTAGCTTCTGGTATATTAATTTGAATTTCCTAACGTTGAGATAATCATCATCTTGTTCGACTTCAAGCACTCCGTTTGTCAGGTACGTTTTCAGTAGTTTCATATACTATCTTGCAATTAACTTTAGATTTCAGACGAAAGCGTGATGCAATACTTTAACATCGAGGAACAAGATTGCATATACTAGTACATATGTATTTTAATATACCTGATCTATTGCAAAATTGTTTTATCGTTGTGGTTAGAGATCAATTCCTTATGCTCATTCGTGGTTCATATTCTTTGCGGCAAAAGCTTTCCAAGGAACCATTACTGGCGCTCTGGAAGCACTTTTTGGTTATGTTCTCGCATCTGCAGGTTGTGTAGATGACGATGTAATCTGCGTAGACTGCGGGCTCAATGGCAGGTTCTCGGAGGTGATCGGATATGTAAACTATGAAGAGTCGCGGTCCTAGGAGCGATCCTTGTGGGACGCCTAACCAGATTCCATAGTGCCTCGACTTCACGGATTTGTATTTGATACAGAAGAATCTGTCAGCGAAATATAATCTAAGCCTGAACTTTGAGGACTTTATTCAAAAAACGATAATTTTGAAGATCAGCCTGTGGTGCCACACGCTGTCAAAAGTGCTTATGAGATCAAAGAAACCGGCTCCTACAAGCCTTGCGAGTATTTAAATTTAATTTTCATTAACGTATGAAACTAGGTTGAATGACTAGATGGAACTGTTGTCAGTTAAATAATTGCACATAAAATTAGGAAGTAGGTAAAGGAATATGAATTTAGTAAAATAAATAGAAATATGGATTCTCGTTTTGACATTGACACTGTACTTTCGTTTAACTTCAGGAACAAATATTACCACTTCGGTTATAAATTTCTCGTACTAACAATACGAATTATGTGCTTTTTACATTGACTTGAGGAAATAAAAACTATCAATTCATATACACATATAAATGCGCACACACTTAATGAGGATTTCCGTAAGCATAAACTGCAATTATGTCGCACGCTACGCTGTGTAATCCGGATACGAATGTTTTTATTTTCTAGAAAGTAGATAAATTTAGTAGCGGTTAATTGCAGAAATTGCTCTAGCACAAAACATGTATAAATGTACGTATAAGTATGTATATAAGTAGGAAATTAACTAAATATAGCAATTTCAGCAAAATAAATTCAAAGTCATATCATTCGGGCATACCTCATTATTTCAATCCGTTCTTGTTTTGCACACAGGTGGTACATCACCTTTAAACCATTAAGATGACAATGGTACTGAGTCAGTAATTAACTCCCCTTCAGAGTTTTGGCCGCCTCCACAACGTCGCCGATTTTGTACCGCATCGTTCACCTTTCGAATGGATTATGCTACGTTACTCAAATACATCAATCCTATATAAACGACTTACTAATGAAAGGACAAAAAGTATATAACGTAATAACTTCTATCGAAAAGTGACAGAGTGAAGCGAGGACTGTAGATAAGAAGGACAATTTTGGCCAAAATGTTGTTCATAAGCTCGGAAATTTATCTAGTGATCCATGTATTTATTTAGAAAGAATAACTAATGATTTTTGAACCTAAATTGGGAAACCTATCCAGGCACGTGAGAAACAGATATCTTCAAAGGTGGCTAATTATAATATATTTTTTGTAATTATCTGCAAATTAACAATAATGGATCCTGTTTACGTTGCATACCTGTCACGCAATCATTAGAATAAACCAATATTCTATATATAGCGGTTGTGCTAATTATATTAGACATATTAGATTTGTCTACTACTGTTGTTTTCTCTGATTTTCTCAATTAAATCTTATACATTGTACTGTTGCATTACATAATTTCAATTTTTAAGTGACGTTATTTTTAGCTGTTTCTACTCTCAGATTTTATTGTTATTAATAATAATAATAATAATATGTATGTATTTGTAATCAAACCATTACAGAAATTTGTCAATTAGTTTTTATCGTATAATACATAATAGTTGTATACTATAATTGTCGCATCAATAACACATGTACATTTAAAAATAAATAAGTCAATAAATAAAAAATAAATAAATAAATAAGTTAAATGTTAAAATGGAGTATATCACAAATAGACAGAGACAAAAAACTAACAAAACATAGATACATTAATTAACTAGGAACTCCTCCATACCACTGTATGTACCACTCTTTTTCCATCAGGATTGCTTTCACTGTTCTTCTAAAATTGCTATAGGCCAATGGTTTCAATTCATTAGGCAATTTGTTATACAATTTGGATCCCCAGTAATCAACCGGTTTTTTTGAGCTTGTCAGTCGGTGGTAGGGTACGCTCATGTTGTTACGATTTCGTGTGCGGTATTCGTGATGGCATCCATTTTGGGGAAAGGTGTCTTTATTCTGGAAGGATACCAAGGAATTTTACCGTGGGAGATTGTGCGATGTTTCTAGTCGTAAACAATTGGTTTTGCGTTTTATTTAAGTTTACTTTTCACTTATTTGTAACAAACCGCTTATCTGCCTCAGCCACTGTTCTTTCCGACATTCGATGGAGTACGTCCAGGTCCGCTGCTTTGACTAGAAGAGACGTATCGTCTGCATAGACACATATTTCAGTTGCTCCGATATTCAATGGCAGATCATTTATATATATATATATATATTTGCACAACGTCAAACTCGCCTCCGTATATGTATGTGGAAAAGTACAACTGGGCTCCAAAATCGGAGGCAAGTTTGTAAAGCCGGAGGCGAGTAGGTATCCCTGTGTATATGTTTTCCAATAGATTGCTAACGTAATAGTGACGCGTTTCCCAGATTTTATGGTGGAGGTCAGTTTGAGAGTGACACATATGCAGTAATACATTTGAGTTCGAGAAGATACTAATAGATGGTGTTACCGCCTAATACACATATACACAATGCTAAGTTTGTTGTAGAACAGACCTCCACATATTGCACATACGAATTCACCTCCAACATGTGGCAACCGCGCACGAAGGCTTGTTGGTGTTATGTGTATTTATTATAGGTTTGATAATGTTTGGTAACGATCACGGAGTGCGAGGTTGTTTATACAAACAAGATGTGTAATATAGTTAATCTAATATTCTGTTTGATTTATTTCGAATTAAAATAGATAATTATTCTCAATGTACAGGAAAGTTGTACTATAAAGATTGTAAAATTATTACTGACGAACACAAAGCGCAAAAATAAATTTGTTATTAATGGAAAAGTATTTGCCGAAGTACATACTTGTTCAATATATGCTACTTGTTACGTACTACGACGTCTTTCTGGTTCTAAAATTTGTCGACATTTTTCAGTAAATTTTCATCTGCTTCTCTTCCTGTCTATAGAATATTTATAGATTTTAATCATTGGCAAAAAGCCATTGATCAATTGCTTAAAAGTTTTTCATTGATCTTGAACCAGTTTTCACCTGATTTTGTTTTATCTTTTTCCTTTCTTTAGGTATATTATTTTCACTCACGTATAAACCTTTCGATAGCCCAACAAGACGTAACATTCGTTTGCCTCTTGAATTTTGCATGATAAAAATGATAGTTATAAACTCAAGACACAACTGATAAAAGTTATATATTTCACAATGTTACACAGGACTGATTTGTATTTGATACAGCATACATCTGTTATTTACTTCAGAAGAAACACAATACATGTAGATGGTGATTCAGCCGCTTTTAGAATTGCGAGCAGAATCTACTAACAGCGGGAAATCAGCAAATGTCTTACTGATATCACAGAATAAATATAAATACATGTAGATGATGATTCAGCCGCTTGTGGAATTGCTAGCATAATCTACCAACTACGGGAAATCAGCAAATGTCTTACTGATATAGAATAGGTATAAATACATCAACATTGTATAATACTTTTTAGTTTTATACAGGCAATTATACGTACAAATTTTGGAATTTAAATGAGAAATTCTGAATATCTTAAAAGTTTTCCTTGCATTTAACTTGTTTCACTCAATGGACGCAATGTGAGTATCAAATTGTAGTACAATATAAAAAATTATGAAGTGCGGTTTAATGTATTTTTTTATATCTACTTTCAAAGTACATACACATTTTAAATTTTAATGTCATTTGTTTTCGGTAACATAGCTTTTATTGGTTAGCTTCACATAGTATTCTTTTCTGTTTTAAAAAATATCCATTTGCTCTATATATGTTTTGCTCGTACCAAAATATTTAGCCTCACAGATTCAAATTAACTGTTTTATTTTTGATAGAGATTAATAGAGATTAAGATGGATTACTTTTGCAATTGCTTGAGCAAAAAACCGGTTGCTGCAACGCGTGTTTTATCAATCGTTATTATGTTTCTTTGTTCTTTTTATAGCTTGGCTCTTTTGATTTCATTTTTAATCATAACTATCGACGCCATTAACATACTTCCTTGCTCGGAAAATGTAGACCAGGCAATAATGGCAAATGCTCGGCAAACGTTGGAAGATGCCACTCCCCGGAATACACGCTGGAAGATTTATACCCTATCGTTCAAACGGGAAGAAATCCTCATCGATGGAGTGCAGTTTTTCGTAACAATAATGACAATTACCACCCTGGTTGCGGCTATCTCACTGCTGTCAGGGCCGATTTCAAAAGGTTATGCCCACAGGGTGCCGAGATCAGTCAAGTGGCATTACGAAACGGTCCCAATAATCAGCGATTAGTGATTGAATTTTTAGTCAACTGCTATTGTACGAAGGTTCCAAGACGACGTCGGAATGTAAAACGTTGCAGTAGCGTCAGTTACACAACGGAATCTGCGACTTGCACTGGCTTTATTAAGTTTTAACTTGGAGAGAATAGAATGAACTCGACGTTATTGTAACAATAGTACGTAGAATACCGGTGCGATGTAGTTCCCGTGAAAGAATATTTTCCTATAATCTGGTGGTTGGATTCCCATCAAGACATTACAGATATAGTTAATCCCCAACTTCAGTTTTCACCAAGATGCATGTAATCTGAATTACAAAAAGTACTCGTTTCTACGAAATGTGTAAATTTGAATTTTATTATTATTTATTTCTTATTTGTAAGTGTATTTTTCTCATTCATGGTCTCTATTAAGTTTTTGTTTCTTTTACTTTTGTATACTTCTTTTTCTTACAGTGAATGGTATGAATTGTTTTTTTTTTTTTGGGGATACCAATTTTTCTGTACCTCTTTCCGTGAATAGAATAATGTTTGATCGGTAATTAATGTGCATCAATTCGAATTGTGGCCAGCTTTATATTTGACAAGAACTAAACCATAAGGTTAATGGTTCTAAAGTTTAAAGCAGGTATAAAGGATTATCTTGACGGGAACTTGATCGTAGCCGTAGAATACAAGATTACAAACTGGTGAATAAAATTGTAGCAGCAAATTATAGACTTCCAGTTTCATTTTAATAGATTTATTATTATTATTATTATTATTAAACATCTTCAGCTTTAAAATGTAATAGGTAGATGTCGTAAAACTAAAGCCAAACAAATTATGCAGTAACAATTATTTATTATGCAAGACAAACCGCATTTATACAATACAATAAAGATATTTCTATAATACAATATAGGTGCGTA